>CM062813.1:694447324-695849523 GCA_031772625.1 Pinus tabuliformis | reverse complement strand
CGCGGAAAAGTAAAGTTGAAGTTGCAAGGTGGAAGGGTTAGAACACTTCCTGGTGTTTTGCATATTCCTACATTGGCCAGAAATCTGATTTCTATAAGCAAGCTGGATGATGCAGGTGTAAAAATAGTGTTCGAGAAGGATTGTAAAAATAGTGTTCGAGAAGGATACCTACAAGATGGTTCGTGGAGCACTGGTATTGATGCGTGGAGTTCATATTGGAACTCTGTACAAGCTTCAAGGTAGCACTGTTATTGATGGGTGCAATAGTTCTGTGGTTCCTAAAAGTGGAGCATAAAATATAGTGGTCTCTGGAGAAAATACCATGCTATGGCATCAAAGGCTTGGACATATTGGAGATAAGGGCCTTTGAATACTTCATGGTAAAGGTATGGTAGAAGGTATGACTAATAGCTCTTTGGATTTTGATTTCTGTGAAAAATTTGTATATGGGAAGCAGAATCGGGTGAGTTTCCCCTCTGGTGGTAAGAGAGCGAAACAGATATTAGAGCTTGTGCACACTGATGTGTTTGGATCTGTGAAGGTTCCATCACTGGGTAATTCTATGTACTATGTATCATTTATAGATGACTTATCAAGGAATACATGGATATATTTCCTCAAGAAGAAATCTGAAGTCTTTGACAGGTTTCAAGAATTTAAGGCTCTAATGGAAAACCAGACAGAGAAGAAGATAAAGGTGTTGAGGTCAGATAATGGTGGAGAGATTTCTAGCAAGGAATTTGGAGAATTCTGTAAGAAGTGTGGTATAGCACGACAGAAGACTACTCCATACACACATGAGAAAAATTGAGTTTCAGAAAGAATGAACAAGACGTTGATGGAAAGGGCAAGAAGAATGCTCAGTGGTGTCGGGTTAAGACAAGAATTCTGGGCAGAGGCGGTGGAGACAACATGTTACCTGGTCAATAGATCACCTTCATCAGTGTTGGAGGATAAGACTCCACAAGAGGTATGGACTGGTAAGAAACCCTCTCTTTCACATGTGAGGTTATTTGGATGTGATGCATATGTACATGTTCCAAAGGAGAAAATAACCAAGTTGGATAGTAAATATGAAAAGTGCATCTTTATTGGGTATAAAGATGGTTTAAAGGGTTATAAACTTTGGAACCCAGTAACAAGGAAGGTTGTGTACAACCGAGATGTGTGTTCAGAGAGGTGAAATATGTTATTAAACATGAAGTCCTATCAAAGGAACCTGAGAAGATAGAGTTTGAGCTCAAGGAGGAAGAATCAGACTCTACAGTAGAAGAGGAATCAGAAGATGAATAGCCACAAACTCTGGGTGTGAGAAGATCAGTTCGAGAAATAAGGTAGCCAGAAAGGTATAGTCCATCTTTTTTCTGTTCAAATTTTGCTTTATCTATTACTGATGATGATTCCAGAACTGTGAAGGAAGTAGTAGATTCAGAGGATGGAAAACTCTAGAAAGAGGCCATGGTTGATGAAATGATATCTTTGCACAAAAATGAGGCTTGGGATTTGGTGGAGTTGCCAGCTGGAAGGAAACCCATTGGCAACAAATGGGTGTTCAAGAAGAAGACAAATGCAAAAGGAAAGGTGGAGAAATACAAAGCTCAGTTGGTAGCAAAAGTTTATTACCAAGTATCGGGAATTGATTTTGGTGATATTTTTTCTCCTGTTGCCAAGGTAGCTTCTATTAGATTACTGTTATCTGTTGCTACTGCTTTTGATTTTGAGGTAGAACAGATGGATGTGAAGACAACTTTTCTTCATGGGGATCTGGAAGATGAGATATGCATGAAGCAACCCGAAGGCTTTGCGATGAAGGGTAAGAAAGAATTGGTATGCAAGTTAAAGAAGTCTCTGTATGGGCTAAAATAGTCACCAAGGATGTGGTATCAGAAATTTGATACATTTATACGGGGACTTGGCTTCACCAGAAGCAAAGCATATCACTGTGTGTATTTTAAATTAATTGGTGACCGTGTTATTTATCTGGTCTTGTATGTGGATGACATGTTGGTTGGAGATGACAAAGAAACTATCTAGGATTTGAAGACCCAATTGTCCTCCAAATTCGACATGAAAGATCTTGGTGTTGTAAACTATATTTTGGGCAAAGAGGAAGCTCTGGTTAAACGAGAGGAAGTATGTCGAGACAATATTGTAGAGGTTTAATATGCATGATAGTAAACCGGTGAAGGTTCCTATTCTTGTAGGTGTAAAGTTATATGCTGAACAATGTCCCAAGACACAAGAAGAGGAAGAGGACATGTCCCGTGCTCCATATGCAAGTGCATTCGGTAGCCTGATGTATGCGATGGTCTATACTAGACTAGACATTGCACATGCAGTGGGAGTATTGAGTAGGTTTATGTCAAAACCACGGAAGGAGCATTGGACAACAGTGAAGCGGGTTTTCAGGTATTTGCATGGCACTAGTGATTATGGTTTGTGCTACCAAGGAAGACCAGGATTGGACAAAGTTTTGTATATTCATGGCTTTGTTGATGCAGACTGGGCTGGAGATCTGGATCAGAGAAGATCTACAAGTGGGTATGTGTTTAACCTATTTGGAGGCGCATTCAGTTGGATGAGTAAGAAACAATCTGTAGTGGCACTATCAACTATAAAGGCAGAAGACATGGCAGCCACTCATGCAAGCAAGGAAGCAGTTTGGTTGCAGAGATTGTGTTCAAGTATGGGGTTAGTACAGGGAGCTATAAGGATAAACTGTGATAGCCAAAGTGAAATTTTCTTGGCAAAGAACTGCTTACCATTCAAAGACAAAGCACATTAATGTTCAGTATCACTTTGTGAGGGATATGATAGAAGACAAAAAGGTGTTGTTGGTAAAGCTAGACACTTTGAAGAATACTGCAGATGCATTGACAAAATACGTGAGCTCTGAAAATTTCTCTTGGTGTAGAGAAACAATGAGCGTTACAAGGTTGGATAAACGACTAAGCTCTCCTGTGGCCCCCTGTGGAAAGAAAACAACAAGTGGGAGAATGTTGGGTTGTGTTATATTCTTTCCACCACTAGCCCATGTAATTAACCGGGGATTAGAGAGGGGGCAGAGCCCCCCCTTCGTTGCGCCGATTGCGCAACAGGGGGGTCACAGGGGGTTTGAGGGGGGCAGGTAGCCCCCCTACGGGGTACGGGGCAATGCACAGGGAATTTTTTTTGGACCCTATATTAGGTTGGGCGGACCTACCTGTGGTTTTGTGCATGATTTTTGCACATGATTTTGGACGCTATGGTTTTCGGTCCATGATATTGGATGCTTTGGCATGTATAAATATGTATTATAACATTGACAGGAACATAATGAAAAATCATGCTGGTAGTCCTGGTTTCGGGATCCAGTGGAAAATCTATATGTATATGTGTTTTATGTGTTATGCTCTCGCATTGTTTATTTTTTGTTCATAGAATTTGTATGCAGGTAATTTCTGTATGGGGTTAAAACCTACACAAACACCCAGGAACTACTACCTTTCTCTAGAATATGATTGACTAAAACCAATAGTATCATAGAATCCACTTACTATTTAAATCGAAATGCCTGATGAAGTCCCGCTCAGAGATTTCGACCATACGCTTCTCCTTGAAGGAGATTTGCACAGAAAAAAACATACATGCGATCAAAAAATCCAACATATAACATAGGAGAAATGGACTAATTAACCTAATCATACACAAAAATGGATCAATATGAAATCAAATCCTATGTAGATGATCAAGTAATCCTACAAATTATACAAATAGAAGAATAATTAAGAAAGAACAGTTGCCTTTATTCAAAAAAATAGAGAATAGACTTACAACCTTGAAGCCTTGATGTTGCAAGTACCCTCCCACAATCTCCAACCCTCTCCTTGAATGAATAGCCTTCTAACCTTAGTCCAACAACATAAGCCTACTTCCAACAGTCCTCTTCCAATCCTCATATCTGTAGTAGATTTATAGGCCAAGAATGGGAATTTTGGGATCCATTCTCCAAGGGATGAGATCCACTAATTGTGGGATAGGATTCCACAAAGAAAGGGAGTTGATCCATGATGGGAGAGATCAAGGATGAATAAGCACCCATTCGAAGCTTGTTGGTTGGGATAGATATGAACAACAATTCTTCTAAACTTTACTTTTTATTTTTACATTCATTAAGTCACGTGCGTAGGCCATAGTGTAAGATAGAGCACACTTATGCGTAGTTTCTAATGGACTTATCTACGTATGTGCATAGATTGACTAGGGAACTGTGCAGGAAGCCAAATTCAGGGTTTTGAACCATGGGATCCAATAATTTCACCTTCTTTGATATTTTATTCTAACTTTGCATGGGAATGCCTTGGGATACATTTATGGATAGTGAAAGATCCAAACCGATGGTCATTTTCTCAATGCAAAAAAAGGACATGAAATAAATATGAAAGTCTTTTATCAAATCAACAATCAAGCCAAGTGATTAAAAACCCTAATTTACAAGAAGAATAAAAAACATCAAACTCTCATCAAAATACACCTCAAATTTAAACAAACTATTAGCTTTACAAAGGCATTGACCAATTCAGAGACTCAGGAAAAATCACTTCAATCAAAATAGAACTCGGAGTAAGGCATAAAAATGTAATTTTTTGCATCCTAGAGGACCATCACATGATATATATGACAACTAGTGTGAGTCATCACACTCCCAGAAAGAGACAAGTGCATTGGGTCGCTCTACCTCAGAGCAGAAAGTGCGTTGGGGCTAATTTAGCTCAAAAGGAGAAAAAATAAACCCTACCAAGCTCATAATTATATTTTCCTAAGATTGATAACTGTCTGAACAAGTCAAATTGTGTCATTTTCAAAGGTCCAAAAATACTAGACAAAGGAAATTGCTAAAGGAACATCGTGTTCCCTAGTACGGTCACCAAGTCGTTTCATGGATAATTTCCTTCTGCGGACAGAAGCAAATTCCTAGATATAGTGGTTTTATCAAGAAACAACAGAGACAAAAAAAACGTATGTTTTTCTTAGAGATTTTATAATATGGAATAAATACTTATTTGGAGTCCAGTGCAAGCTCTCCTCTTCTCCTTGCTTGTAAGCTCTAGCTCCAACTCCAACTGCTAAAAATGGAACCTACAAAAAAACTAAACAAGGAAGAGAACCAACATATAAAAATAACATATACTAAGATCTCTAAACAATGAGTCAAGAAGGCATTTTTATACATATGCATTAAATGAGACATAAATACAGGAAAAGAAAGCATTTTTTGTATTAATGAATGTAGGAGAGGATACAACCCTTGCAGATCTTGACCTTATAGATGTCTCCCAACTATATTGTCCTTCCTTTGCCATAAAGAAATCCTTCAATAAAAAATAAAGTGCATAGATGGGTAATCGATCCCTAGGAAAAAAGCAACAACATGAGGGCATAACTAAGAGTCTCCAAAATCCAACCCAGACCCTATGGGAGGGGGTGAATTTATAGTGTGAAAGAGGTTGTTTGGGATTTACCATTCTAAGACTTAGATCCACATTAGAGGGAGGATAAGTTCTAGAGATAAGAGATAAAACCTCAAGAGTAGGAGTTATAGATTTAATCCAATAGTAAGTAGTTAAAACCACTCAAGAAGCTTCTAGAAAGAGAATACTCAAAGTTATTTTTTTATTTTTACCAAATTCTAGAGGCCATCACACTTGCAATGAAAGCAACATGCGTTGGTCAGTGTAGTTTCTCTGTGCACAACTTGCAACAACACACTTTGCATGAAGGCTAAGTGCGATGGGGCTAAAAATTAGGGTTTTGAGCTGTTTAACCCATAATTATTGGAACTTTTGGAGAGAGGAGTTCTTGGCTTTATACGGGATGAATGCAAAGTTTCAATGGATGTTGATTGATCCGGTTTCAAGGCAATTTAATTGGATGTGACAAAATGACCTGTAACACATACAACCTTCTTCTGTTTGGCCCTAAATCCTCCTACCTTGTCTTGATGCAACCATTGTATCTATCCCATCTTATGGACTAGGCTCAAGTTTAGTATACTCTTCAGTCCTTAGATAGTTGGACCTCCTTGGAGAGTCTTTATCTAATGCATCAACAAACAACTTATCATGGCCTGAGGGAGAAACCTATAGATTTTGTAAAAAATACCCTTCCTTGGCATATAAATAATGTAACCTTTCAAAATATCCCTATACAATGAGCTCAACACAAATAATTAGCAAGGCACCACCCTCTTCTCCTAGCAGAAGGTTAGGACCCCCAGACGCAAAGGCCTACCCTTGACTTCCTTTGCTAAAAGAAAATATAGTGAAACCCTCCTTTGCAAGTGGTTGCATGTCCTAATGAGAAACCTACACCTCTGCATTATGAGAGACATCTTCCATCATGAATGAAGACACAAGAAACTATGATGCTGCCCAATCCAGTGGGTTATGTAAGGGAGTATCTTCCATTTGTCACCCATCCAACACTTGGGATGGATCATCTCCAACCACCAAGATGAGAGGAAAAACTCCCTTTTGCACTAAACCTCCCAATAATTCCTCGCCTTGATCCCTTTCCCGATCCATCACCCCTATGCCAAGCCATTTACAGAGCACTATAAATATTGCGCCACATGGCTCTGACCAGATCTAGAAAAACTCCTCTAGGTTTGGAAAATAATCAACCAACTCCTATGACTTAGAAAATCTCACTTCCATGATGGCATGGACCTCTATTACCTCCAAAAACCCCTAACAACCTATGTCTATAGTTTTCCTACATAACCTTAGTTTCCAAAACCCTCAAACGAAACCACAAACCAAAAAACTCTTCTGTAATTATCATTTTGAATTGTAATTCATGTAATTAATTATGGAAATTTAAACACAATCACTAGATGATAGGAGTAGGCAGAGACTTAGAGTGTTGAGGAGGAGTTGCTTGGGAAGTTGGAAAGTCAAGGTTGTACATTAATGGTCCCAAACCCTCTGACTAAGTTTTAATTACTTGCATGATAGGTAGGGAGGTGGAATATGGGCTTCCTGAGTGGAGGACAAGCCCATACCTCCTCTATCATACCTCATGGGTTGCATTGTGTAATCAACATGCAAGGGATGCATGAGGGGGTCGAGGGAAGAAAAGAGCCGACGAAAGAAGAGAAGAGGGAATTATCACACAATAACACAGATAGAGCACTAAAAACTATGGAAAAGAGAAATAACATGCTAGGAAAAAAGAATGGGTTTCCTAGAGCAAGAAATCACAAACTCAAATGTGGGATGTGGGTGCTTGTATGTGAGACTAGGCATGCAAGGGTTTACTGGTAAATATGCGAGAGTCAAAGAGAATGCTAGAAGAGAATTGGTGTTGTAGCAAAGGTACACGGGGAAACATGGTCAAAGGAAGGAAGAGGTGGAGACATAAAGTATTATGTAGCCCTACCAGGTTGAGTAGGTGGAAACTTTTTGTACTTTGAATCCCTAGTTTGTAGAGGATAAAGTCTATGTGTTTTTGGATGACCACTGAATCAACAATTTAATATCAGTGTACTATGGATTCCTGGTGGGACAAACAAATACACTGGAGGACATAGCCATGAACTAAGAAGATGGAGGTAGCGAAATATATGGATTCCTTTTGTTGGGTGTGTGTTATATTATTTTCACGACTAGTTGCACGCTCGGGGAGATGATAACCTCCCTTGTTCATTGGACCAGACACAACATGGGGTTCACAGGAGGGGCATAGTCCTCCCTATAAGGTGGTTTCAAGGAGGTGGTAGCTCCCTTGTACGGGGTCTGGGGCAGCACCCCAAGATTTTTTTTTTGGACTCTATATTAGGTGGGCATACCTACATATGGTTTTATGCATTGGTTTCGCACATGGTTTTGGGCATGATGGTTTTCTGCCCATGGTATTTTGTAGATCCGGTCAAGGGAACTACGATTATGTTCTAATCTAGGGTTAATGGATTGGGGTTTATGAATGATTCGACATGTATATATATGTATTGTAACATTGAAAGGAACGTAATATAAAAAATCAATCTAGTAGTCCTGGTTTTGGGATCCCGGGGAAACTCTCTGTGTATCTGTTTTGTGTTTCTCGCCATTGTATATTTTTCTGTTTTTTAAGAATTCGTTTGCAGGTAATTTTTGTACAGGATTAAAAATACATTTGGTATTAGAGATGTTTTAGCTTCAAGGGGATGCCTTTGCTGCTGAGGGGTTTTGCTCAGGCTTGTGGTAGACCCTGTTAAGTGATAGATCTGCGAGATCGATTCTTACAGTGAAAGAATATGGCAAGTAATGGAAAGATAGAGATTGAGAAATTTAATGGTCAGAGTTTTGAGTTGTGGAAGATCAAGATGGAGGATCTGTTGAGGAATAAAGATCGGTGGATCGCACTAGATCTGGGTACTAAACCAACAACAATGTCAACAGAAAACTGGGTGAAGTTGGATTGGAAGGAAAAGAGCACAATATTGTTATGTATCTCAGATTTAGTATTGTTGAATGTATTAGGGGAATCTACGATGAAGGATTTTGTGGGTCAAGTTAGGGACTTTGTACAAATCTATGTCTTTGGTGAACAAATTGTTCCTGCAGAAAATGTTGTATAACCTTAGGATGAAGGATGGAGACTCGGTGACAAAGCATCTAAACTCCTTCAATACCGTGGTAAGAGAGTTTTTATCTGTTCATATAAAAATTTCAGATGAAGATAAGTGCATCAGTTTGTTGTGTTCTCTACTAGATTCATGGGTCAGTCTGGTTGTTACTATAGGTAGCAATACAACTACCTTGAAGTTTGATGAAATAACCTCATCCTTGTTGTCTGAGGAGATGAGATGGAAAATTATGGAGAGCCATAATGGATATGCCTTATCTGTATGAGGACAGTCCTAGAATAGAAACAAAAATAAGTCCTCGAGTGGGAGATCTAAATCTAGATGGAGATATAAATCTCTAGGAAAACATGTAAAGGTATGTTAGAAATGCAGAAAGGAAGGGCACTTCGAAAAGGGTTGTAGATATAAAAATCCTAAGAAAGGAAAGAGATCTGATGATGCTCCTTCTGTAGAGGTGAAAACCACCTCAGATGAAGGTGGGGATGTGTAATTGGCTTCTTCTTCAAGTACACATGTAGATCATGAGGCATGGTTGATTAACTCAGGTGTATCCTTTCACTTCACTCCCCATAAGGAGTGGTTCTGCGAGTAAGATAAATATGATGGTGGTGATGTCTTCTTAGGGGATGATAGGAAGGAAAAAATCATTGGACGTGGAAAATTCAAGTTGAATTTGCAAGGTGGAAGGATTAGAACACTTCTTGGTGTTGTGCATATTCCTGCATTGGCCATAAATCTGATTTCTGTAAGGAAGATGGATGATGTAGGTGTAAAAACAATGTTTGATAAAGATACCTGCCAGATGGTTTGAGGAGCACTGGTATTGATGCAATGAGTTCAGATTGGAACTTTGTACAAGATTTTGGGTAGTACTGTTATTGTAGGGCGCAACAGTCTTGTGCTTCCTGAAAGTGGAGTAAAAAATCTAGTGGTCTCTTGAGATAGAAAATCTAGTGGTCTCTGGAGAAAATACCATGCTATGGCATTAAAGGCTTGGACATATTGGAGAGAAGGGACTTCAAATACTTTATGGTAATGATATGGTAGATGGTATGTCTAATTTCTCTTTGGATTTTGATTTCTATGAACATTATGTATACGGGAAGCAGAATCAGGTGAGTTTCCCCTCTAGTGCTAAAAGGGTGAAAAGGATATCAGAGCTTGTGCATAGTGATGTGTTTGGACCTGTGTCGGTTCCATGAATGGGTAAGTCTGTGTACTATGTATCATATATAGTTGAATTCTCAAGGAATGCATGGATATATTTCCTCGGGAAGAAATCTGAAGTCTTTGACAGGTTTAAAGAATTTAAGGCTCTGGTGGAAAACCAGATAGAGAAAAAGATAAAGGTGTTGAGGACAAATAATGGTGGAGAGTTCCATAAGAAGGAATTTGAAGATTTATGTAAGAAGTGTGGTATAGAATGACAAAATACTACTCCATACACACCTCAACAAATTTTTTTTTAGAAAGAATGAACATGACGTTGATGGAAAAGGAAAGAAGCATGCTCAGTGGTGCTGGGTTAGGACACAAATTCTAGGCAGAGGCGGTAGAGACTGCATGTTACCTGGTTAATAGATCACCTTAATCAGCGTTGGAGGATAAGACTCCACATGAGGTATGGAATGGTAAGAAACCCTCTCTTCAACATCTGAGGGTATTTGGATGTGATGCATATGTACATGTTCCAAAGGAGACAAAAACCAAGTTGGATAGTAAATTGAAAGGTGCATCTTTATTGGGTATAAGTATGGTTTAAAAGTTTATAAGCTTTGGAACCCATAAACAAGGAAGGTTGTGTACAATCGAGATGTCGTATTTAGAGAGGTGAAAGATGTTATTAAACATAAAGTCCTATCAAAGGAACCTGAGAAGATAGAGTTTGATCCAGGTGGATGTTGGTGGCCACCCACCTATCCCATTTGGACCCCCACAACTGTCTCTTTCAGTCTTTCTGTTTCCTTAATTATAGCATAGTTTACTATTTTTAGCAGTTTTTCGTGTCCTAAACTTCCGGAGCCGTTTTGAGGCCCTAAACAACGTTTTTTGGGAAATCCACCGCCAACGATTTTTCAGCCTAAAAATCATCTTTTTCTTCATAGTCCTCGGAGAGATCTTTCCAACGGGCTATCATGCGCGTCAAACGGAGATAGTACGACCAATTCGCGACCCCGGGAAGTTGATGTACCAACTTACCCAAAAACGGGGCCCACATTTTGGCGTTTCATCTTCTAGGGTTAGGTTTTGGAATGTGAAGGGTTTTCCATTGTTTCTCAACAATAAATAGGCCCTTGAGCCTCATTGTAACACAATTTTTTGGAGAACAGTTCAGAGGCATGTAGCCGACACATCTCTTCTCAGAGATAAGCTACCATCGCCCTAGCTGGGTTATTTCCATGGCTATTTGTAAGCATATTTCAGTATTTTATAGTAATGAAATGAAGTATTATTTCCGCTGCATATTTGTCTTTATGGTTATCTTTGTATTTTATTGCGTTCCTGTTTAAATCCGGATCAGAGTTTGAGCTAAAGGAGGATGAATCAGACTCTACAACAAAACAAGAATCAGAATATGAAGAGCCACAAACTCCAGCTATGAAAGATCAATTTGAGAAAGAAGGCAACCAGAAAGGTATAATCCATCTTTTTTCTATTAAATTTTTTCTTTACCTATTACTGATGATGATCCCAAAATTTTCAGGGAGGCAGTAGATTTAGAGGATGGAAAACTCTGGAAAGAGGTCAGGGTTGATGAAATGGCATATTTGGAAAAAAATGAGGCTTGGGATCTGTTGGAGTTTCCAGCTGGAAGGAAACCCATTGGAAGAAAATGGGTGTTTAAAAAGAAGATGAATGAAAAAGGCAAGGTGGAGAAATACAAAGCTCAGTTGGTAGAAAAAGGTTATTACTAGGTGTTGGGAATTGATTTTGGTGATATTTTTTAATCCTATTGTCAAGTTAGCTTCTATTAGATTACTTTTATCTGTTGCTGCTACTTTTGATTTTGAGGTAGAATAGATGGACGTGAAGACAAAAAATTTTCATGGGGATATGGAAGAAGAGATCTACATGAAGCAACCTGAAGGATTTGCGGTGAAGGGAAAGAAAGAACTGGTATGCAGGTTAAAAAAGTCTCTGTATGGGTTAAAACAATCACCAAGGACGTGGTATCAGAAATTTGATACATTTATACACGGATTTGGCTTCACCAGAAGAAAAACGGATCAGTGTGTGTATTTTCAATTAATTGGTGATCATTTTATTTATCTTTTCTTATATGTGGATGATATGTTGCTGATTGGAAATGACAAAGAAATTATCCAGGATTTGAAGACCCAATTTTCCTTCAAATTTGACATGAAGGATATTGGTGCTGTAAACTATATTTTGGGCATGGAAATTAAATAAGTTTGGGAAAGATGAAGCTCTTGTTAAACCAAAGCAAGTCTGTCGAGACAATAATACAGAGGTTTAATATGCAGGATAGTAAATTGGTGAAGGTTCCTATTCCTATAGGTGTAAAGTTATCTGTTGAACAGTGTCCCAAGACCCAAGAAGAGGAAGAGTACATGTCTCGTGTTCCATACACAACTGAAGTCAGTAGCCTGATGTATGCAATGGTCTATACTAGACAATACATTGCACATGTTGTGGGAGTATTGAGCAAGTTTATTTCAAAACCAGGGAAGGAGCATTGGACATCAATGAAGCGAGTTTCAAGTATTTGTGTGGCACTAGTGATTATGGTTTGTGCTACCAGACTGTGGATCACGGTAAAGACACTAGCCTAGTAACCCCTAAGCTCGACTGTGGGTTGCAGTAAAGCCAAAATTGTGTGCCTCGCTGGGCCTAGAAATCCTTCCCAGTGAATGGTAGGATATATGGTAAAGCCAAGAGGTGGATTGCTCTCCGTTGGGCCTAGTAGTCCCACGATGGGAGGTATGGTAAAGCCTGGAGAGTGGGTCTCAGTGTAGGGCCTAGTGATCCCTGGATCAGACTATGGATTATAGTAAATCTTGAGAGACTAGGAGGCACTCAAATTACTCACAGTGTAGGTGGAGAACTCCAGTAGAATTCATGCTTGTTTGGTTCTTTTCGTTGGTTATGAGTCTCACATTCATGCTTGGAATATGGCACAGGGGTGATTGGCTAAAGAGAGACTTGGCTAAGCCAATCTATGGTCGGGTGGAACATGGTAGTCCCATCTTTGGTTAGTTTTTGCATTCATTAATGATAAATTCATTCCCTTGGTTTCCATGTGTAAATGTACTAGTTTATATGTGGATTTGATGGCTCATATATTTATGGTATTTCTGTTGTTGCTATGCTAGGTATATGTATGATTTATGATGACAATGATATATGGCTCTCAGTATGTTTTTACTTGTCAATGAGTGGAAAATGTATCTATGACCTAATAGATGATAATGAGGCAAAAGACATGAGGGAAAAATGGTTCCTAGCAATTCTTAGATAAGTAAGAGATCCCTATGCTTAATTATGTTTTTTATACCTGTAGATTACATGTTTACGATATGTTTGATGAAATTCCTGTCATGGCTAGTAGGGTTCTGGTTAAGGGCTTGTTTAACTAATTACTTCTACTTCATTATTTTCCTGTTAGTTTTACTGCTCTTAAGATATCATTCCATTTTTTGCTGTGACTTGGGATCTAGGCCAGAAAAAGTGGCTCAAATCCTAGGGATGCTAGCACAAAACTAGAAAAATTGGTCCTTGGATGCTGGCACGCAGGTCTTTGAGGGCATCCAGAGGTCCCTGGATGCTGGCATACAGGTCTGTGAGAGCGTCCAGAGGTCCCTGAGCGCTGGCATGCCCATAACATGAGAGCGTCCAGAGGGAAAGTGATCAGAAGTTTCAATGGGACCCAAGGGTAATCTGCCTGAAGTATTGGCATGGTTCTTAGAGGTCTCGTAGCTAATGTGGAAGGTCTATTTGTTTTGTTTCCATCGATTCCATTTCCTTAAGGTCACATAGGAGGTTGAATCCAACCATAGTAGCCTCTCGTCGCATGTTTATCTTAATTGGATGGTTGCTTGGGTAGATGTGGGAGGAGGGTGTTATAGAGTGGTATCAGAGCATGGTTCACCCCTCAGACTGGATGGGTTGTGTGTTGGTCATGCATGCATGTCAGTTTCATGTGTGTCTCTTACACTTGCATTCCATGTGATTGTTGCATTGCATAATGTTGATAATGGTTGTAGTGATGTTGTCATGAGGAACTTGATGTTGTTATTGTGGAGTGCATCGCCATGAGTGTATGACTAGTTTAATGTTGTTATATGTCACTTGCATGTTGTTATATGTCATTTGGTTACATTCTTGTATGTTAAGTTGCATCCTTGTATGTTTGGTTACATGTATCAATCTTGTAGTTTTGGTTACAAGTCTTGTTCGCTTATGCTTGATTACATGTGTCCATGCGTGTGTGTGGTTGCTTACACATTGCTTATGCATGTTGATGTTCCATGTGGCCATGTGTATAGTGGCGTGATATTTTTTGTTGTCATGCATAAGGTCATGGTATGTGTAGTCGATATGGTCATGCATTGATGACTAGAATCTAACTAGAATGATGTTTATGTGTTGATTTTGATGATCTTCCAGACAAGGTAACCTCCCAAAATTATACTAAGGTACGTTGGTTTTTTATGATTAGTTTACCTGACATATTATGCCTTGTAGAGAAGGTGGTCAAAATGAATAGCAAGATGGTAGACTACAAGGAATCTCTCTATTAATTAGATGAGCAACATGGTGGGCACTCTTTCGATTTGGTAGACACATTGAGAAGCCTGAAGGAATAAATAAGGAGTTGTAAGACAGATAATGACAGGAGCATACATGCACAAGAGAAACAAACGGAGGTTAAGGCAATACTCTTTCAAAGTTTGTCAGAACTATGGTAACAAGGGCCACTTTGGATCAACCATGGACAAGAGGAAAAAAGTAATGGGGCATGTGGTAGTGTTTTTGTGGAAAATGTGTACCGAAAGAAACCTCCTTAGCAATTGATTGTTCCCTGCAAAGGATCACAGTTATAATTAGTGTTTTTAGTAGGAAGACTTAAATAAACACAACATTGTAAGTAGTGAAAATAATGAATACATAAACATAAACTAAACAAAGAGGTAAATACACAAACAATTCTCAATTGGAGAAAACAAATCAATAAGATAATGGAAAAAACTCCCTTTATTGACTGATGGTAGTAGAGGTTGAATACAATCGATGAATCATAGAAACTTGAAGATAATTCTTTGAGATATGGTGCTAAAAACTTCTCAGCAAGGGGTTTCTTTTCCTCAATCTCTTTGAAAGTTTCTCCTCTCTCTCAAAAAAGTATGAAGACTATCCAATGGTGGATTCCTCTTCTCTCACTAAGATGATGGATTGCCTAGAAGCAATATGGCCAACATGCTAGTGCTCTTCCCTTCTTTGGCTTCAACAATGCAGTGGTGGTTTTCTCATACAACAATTTAGTCAACATAACAATGTCTCATATTTTGGCTCTCCCATGGCCTGTTTATGTAGAATTTTTGAATCCATCTTCCCCCTCTTGGTTCATACATGATAATGACACATGTGTAGGACAAGATGATTCCATTGTGGGACGTATATCTTCAAGACGACTCAAATTTAGTTTTAATGGATTGAGCTCATGTCAAAGAATCAACCCCAAGTGTATAGAGTGGTCCCGGATTGTTGAGGCATCCTTTTCTGTAACTACATGCCCTTCACAGTATATTCTCGCGCATGTGTTTATCAAAGAAATAAACACACGAACTTATTTTTTTTTACTTTACAAACTTTGGACCTTGGGAGAACTTTGATATTTTAAACTTCATGATGTATTTAGATGGAAAATGTTCACTTGTGCATTCTGCTGGACACCTTTTAGTGTGTTTTGGATTGTACTAACAGGTGTACGATTTTATGGTGTTAACAGTTTCCCCCTGATGTATGAGGTTAGGAGGAACCATATCACCAAAATACATCATGTTTTATTTTTTGATGGAGAGTCTGATCAACTTTTTGAGAGAGAGGATAATTTGTTATGGAGACAAGTAAAGAAAAACCCCTTGACTGAGTATAAATGGTAACCATGCTCTGGTGAAAACCTACACTAAAAATGTATATGAGGCGGGCATGTCCCATGTTTGTTATGATGACTAATCATAACTGATTACAATCAGATAAATACTAGTTTTTTGTCCAGTCAACGTTGTGGTAGTTGACGTGCTGATAGCTGATGATGATAACTGCTGATGCCCTCAAGGGAATTTCCTAGTCAAATAGATTTAATATATTTCCCCTTATATCATGGTGTAAGCATTTTTGGATTGGGGTGCTATGGTATACATAGGTCTTTGACTTCGGGTACCTCCCCCATATCATGGTGTAAGCATTGTTGGATGAGGTGCTTAGTGATGTGGGGATCTTCGACTAAATGAAAGAACTGCGACAGTAACTAAGTGCAACACCACCTTGACATGAAAGTTTTTGTTGGCATCAAATGTCAAGGGGACTAATGACATCAGTGGGAAATAATGATTCCCATTGTGCCACCCAAGGATATCCCTTCAAGGGGGGAATATCCAAGGTACTACCCCTATCCTGGAATACAATTGTTGAAGTCAATAGGAGAGGAACATTAACTTACTAACATGTTGGGTCGGGAAATCAATATGAGATGTGAAAAAATTGTAATAACTTGGGTTAGATAAGCATGATAGCGAGAGATGACGATATAAAATGATATGGACAACTTGCCCGAGCTCAGATATTGATTTAGAAATGGTGGTGGACAAAACATGTTTACTAATGGTGATGGTCCTAGAGTCAGCAGGATTTCCATGGTGGGTGTAAGTAGGTTTTGATAGGCGTAAAAAATGGAAAGTGATTGCTAGTGAGGTGTAAGCTTCCATCAAGGGTCAATGGAAATTGTCGCCAGGTAAAAGATCTGAATAGAAAAAATGTGGGTGGGAGTATTTTTCCTAAAAAATCTTTGTACACTTGTCAAAACAATATGAGAGTGTTTTAGATGTACAACCATGGAGACAGGTGCCCCATAATGACGGTAACCTGTATGGAGGCGTGGTTTTTTTTGCTGAGGGTGGGGACCCCATTGGTTGGTCTTTGTGTTGGGTTTTTGAAGTGGATGAAGTGACAAAAATGGGCTATGAAATATAGGTGAATTATAGGCCAAATGTAAGATGTGAAGGTGCATCCGTCTAGATGCGTCATAAAGTACTAGAGATGGCTCAGGAAATGGGGTGCATGTGTAATGAGTGTAGCGTTGTGAGGTTGAACTTGAAGGCATGTAAGTGGGATGGTTCTCGGGCTGGAGTGAGTGGTCATGACTCCTGTTAGTGACCACGGGTCTATAAAGATGAAGTGATCCATGTTGGGGCGGGGGGGGGGAGTTCTATTGACCGACACAACTGTTTATCATATATGGAGGCGAGATGGTGATAAACATGGTCGAGATGAGGGACCTTATGGTTCATTTTGGAGAAATGATATTAGGATATGCAAAGCTTAAGAGGAAGCCTATCATGCTAAGTGGAGAATGATACATTATCAGTTATTTGCTTCTCAGGGTGTTGGTCGACGTGGATCATGTGCGATGTTCCTATAATAGACACAAACAATACCCCAAGTGGAAGCATTGTTCAAGACATACATATAATGAATGCTATGAATTAAATAACTAAAGGATTTCCTGACATGAGTTTCTGAGTGTGCGATAGGCCCAAAAACGAGTTTTTGCATGTATCAGAATAGAGAGTTCCATGATGAAGATGGTGTGGTACTGATCCTAGTGTCTCTTCTGGTTTTGTCAATGGGTATCTGAGGCTTTTGTAATGGACCCCAAAAGATGGAGAAAAGGGCGATAGATAGGGCTAAGGGGCCCAAATATCACTCATTTGCACTACTGAGTTGTAGAGATCAGAATGAGTTCTTGGAGCTTTTCTTGTCGTTGCGGTCAACCAAAGTACCTGGGATGCATGTGGGGAGAGTCAAGTTGTTGGTTGTGTTATATTCTTTCCACGACTAACCCACGTAGTGAACCGGGGGGTTAGAGGGGGAGCGGAGCCCCCCCTTCGTTGCGCCGATTGCGCAGTGGGGGGGTCACAGGGGGGGCGGTAGCCCCTCCTGTCCGGGGGTTTTGAGGGGGCCTGGTAGCCCCCCTCTACAGGGTCCGGGGCAGCGCCTCGAGAAATTTTTTTTTGGACCCTATATTAGGTTGGGCGAACCTACCTATGGTTTTCGGTCCTTGGTTTTGGACGCGATGGTTTTCAGTCCATGGTATTGGATGCTTCGGCATGTATAAATATGTATTGTAACATTGAAAGGAATATAATGAAAAATCAAGCTGGTAGTCCCAGTTTTGGGATCCAGGTGAAAATATCTGTGTATATGTGTTTTATGTGTTATGCTCTCACATTGTTTATTTTTCTGTGATTTAGAATTCGTATGCAGGTAATTTCTGTACGGGGTTAAAACATATATTTGGTATCGGAGCCAGGTTTTGGCTTCAAGGGGACGCCTTTGTTGTTGAGGGGTTTCGCTTGGACCTGTGGTAGACCCTGTTCAGTGGGAGATCTGCGAGATCGATTCTGGTGGTGAAAGAAGATGGCGAGCAGTGGAAAGATAGAGATCGAGAAGTTCAATGGTCAGATTTTTGAGTTGTGGAAACTCAAGATGGAGGATATGTTGGTGGATAAAGATCAGTGGATCGCGGTAGATCCAGGTACTAACCCAACGGGAGTGACCGATGAAGAATGGAAGAAGTTGGATCGGAAGGCAAAGAGCACAATACGATTGTGTGTCTCAGATTCAGTATTGTTGAATGTATTAGGGGAAGCTCGGTGAAGGTTTTGTGGGACAAGTTAGGGACTTTGTACCAATCTAAGTCTCTAGTGAATAAACTATTCCTGCGGAAAAAGCTGTATAACCTGAGGATGAAAGATGGAGACTCGGTGACAGAGCATCTGAACGCATTTAATACTGTGGTAAGTCAGTTAGCATCTGTTGATATTAAAATTTCATATGAAGATAAGTGCATCAGTTTGTTGTGTTCTCTACCATATTCGTGGGATAGTCTGGTTATTGCAATAGGTAGCAATGCAACTGCTTTGCAGTTTGATGAAATAGTCTCATCCTTGCTGACGGAGGAGAAGAAACGAAAAAATATGTAGAGCTAGAATGGTGATGCCTTGTCTATACGAGGACGGTCCCAGAATAGAAACAAAAATAAGTCATCGAGTGGGAGATCTAAATCTAGAGGGAGATCTAAATCTCTAGGAAAACCTGTAAAGGTGGTGTGCTGGAAATGCGGAAAGGAAGGGCACTTCAAAAGCGACTGTAAATCTAAAGCTCCTGATAAAGGAAAGGGATCTGATGATGCTCCTTCTACAGAGGCGAAAATCACCTCAGACGAAGGTGGGGATGTGTACTTGGCTTCTTCAAGTACACATGTAGATCATGAGGCATGGTTGATTGACTTAAGTGCATCCTTTCACTTCACTCCCCATAGAGAGTGGTTCTACGAGTATGAGAAATACGATGGTGGTGATGTCTTCTTAGGAGATGATAGGAAGGCTAGAATCATTGGTTAAGGAAAAGTAAAGTTGAAGTTGCAAGGTGGAAGGGTTAGAACACTTCCGGGTGTTCTGCATATTCCTACATTGGCCAGAAATATTATTTCTGTAAGCAAGTTGGATGATGCAGGTGTAAAAACAGTGTTCGAGAAGGATACCTGCGAGATGGTTTGGGGAGCACTAGTATTGATGCAGGGAGTTCGGACTGGAACTCTGTACAAGCTGCAAGGTAGCACTGTTGTTGATGGATGCAACAGTTTTGTGGTTCCTGAAAGTGGAGCTGAAAATCTAGTGGTCTCTGGAGAGAAGACCATGATGTGGCATCAAAGGCTTGGACATATTGGAGAGAAGGGCCTTCGAATACTTCATGGTAAAGGTATGGTAGAAGGTATGAGTAATAGCTCTCTGGATTTTGATTTCTGTGAAAATTGTGTAAATGGGAAGCAGAATCGGGTGAGTTTCCCCTCTGGTGGTAAGAGGGCGAAACATATATTAGAGCTTGTGCACAGTGATGTGTTTGGACCTATGAAGGTTCCATCACTGGGTAAGTCTGTGTACTATGTATCATTTATAGATGACTTCTCAAGGAATACATGGATATATTTCCTTAAGAAGAAATCTGAAGTCTTTGACAGGTTTAAAGAATTTAAGGCTCTGGTGGAAAATCAGACAGAGAAGAAGATAAAGGTGTTGAGGATAGATAATGGTGGAGAGTTTTGCAGCAAGGACTTTGAAGAATTCTCCAAGAAGAGTGGTATAGCACGACAGAAGACTACTCCATATACACCTCAGCAAAATGGAGTCGCAAAAATTATGAACAAGATGTTGATGGAAAGGGCAAGAAGCATGCTCAGTGGTGCCGGGTTAGGACAAGAATTCTGGGCAGAGGCGGTGGATACTACATGTTACTTGGTCAACAGGTCACCTTCATCAGCGTTGGTGGATAAGACTCCATAAGAAGTATGGATTGGTAAGAAACCATCTCTTTCACATCTGAGGGTATTTGGATGTGATGCATATGTACATGTTCCAAAGGAGAAACGAACCAAGTTGGATAGTAAATCTGAAAAGTGCATCTTTATTGGGTATAAGGATGGTTTAAAGGGTTATAAGATTTGGAACCCAGTCACATGGAAGGTTGTGTATAGCCGAAATGTGGTGTTCAGAGAGGTAAGAGATGTTATTAAACATGAAGTCCAACCAAAGGAACCTGAGAAGATAGAGTTTGAGCTAAAGGAGGAAGAATTAGACTCTGCAGCAGAGGAGGAATCAGAAGATGAAGAGCCACAAACTCCGGCTGTGAGAAGATCAGTTCGAGAAAAAAGGCAGCCAGAAAGGTATAGTCCTTCTGCTTTCTATTCAAATTTTGCTTTGTCTGTTACTGATGATGATCCCAGAACTTTGAAGGAAGCAGTAGATTCAGAGGATGGAAAACTCTGGAAAGAGGCCATGGTTGATGAAATGACATCTTTGCACAAAAATGAGGCTTGGGATCTGGTGGAGTTGCCGGCTGGAAGGAAACCCATTGGCAGCAAAAGGGTGTTTAAAAAGAAGACAAATGCAGAAGGAAGGTGGAGAAATACAAAGCTCGGTTGGTAGCAAAAGGTTATTCCCAGGTGCCAGGAATTGATTTTGGTGATATTTTTTCTCCTGTTGCCAAGGTAACTTCTATTAGGTTACTTTTATCTGTTGCTGCTGCTTTTGAATTTGAGGTAGAACAGATGGATGTGAAGACAACATTTCTTCACGGGATTTGGAAGAGGAAATATACATGAAGCAACCTGAAGGCTTTGCGGTGAAGGGTAAGAAAGAACTGGTATGCAAGTTAAAGAAGTCTCTGTATGGGTTAAAATAGTCACCAAGGATGTGGTATCAGAAATTTGATACATTTATACGGGGACTTGGCTTCACTAGAAGCAAAGCAGATCACTGTGTGTATTTTAAATTAATTGGTGACCGTGTAATTTATCTGGTCTTGTACGTGGATGATATGTTGTTGGTTGGAAATGACAAAGAAATTATCTAGGACTTGAAGACCCAATTGTCCTCAAAATTCGACATGAAAGATCTTGGTGCTGCAAACTATATTTTGGGCATGGAAATTAAAAGAGGTCAGGCAAAGAGGAAGCTCTGGTTAAACCAGAGGAAGTATGTCGAGACAATACTGCAGAGGTTTAATATGCAAGATATTAAATCGGTGAAGGTTCCTATTCTTGTAGGTGTGAGGTTATTTGCTGAACAGTGTCCCATAACACAAGAAGAGGAAGAGGACATGTCCCATGTTCCATATGCGAGTGCAGTCGGTAGCCTGATGTATGCAATGGTCTGTACTAGACCAGACATTGCACATGCAGTGGGAGTATTGAGCAGGTTTATGTCAAAACCAGGGAAGGAGCACTGGACAACAGTGAAGCGGGTTTTCAGGTATTTGCTGGCACTAGTGATTATGGTTTGTGCTACCAAGGAAGACCGGGATTGGACAGAGTGTTGGATATTCGAGGCTTTGTTGATGCAGACTGGGCTGGAGATCTGGATCAGAGAAGATCTACAAGTGGGTATGTGTTTAACCTATTTAGAGGTGCAGTCAGTTGGATGAGTAAGAAACAATCTGTAGTGGCACTATCAACTATAGAGGCAGAATACATGGCAGCCACTCATGCAAGCAAGGAAGCAGTTTGGTTGCAGAGATTGTGTTCAAGTATGGGGTTAGTACATGGAGCTATAAGAATAGAATGCGACAACCAAAGTGCAATTTTCTTGGCAAAGAACCCTGCTTATCATTCAAAGACAAAGCACATTGATGTTCAGTATCACTTTGTGAGGGATATGATAGAAGACAAAAAGGTGTTGCTGGTAAAGGTGGACACTTTGAAGAATACTGCATATGCATTGACAAAATCTATGAGCTCTGAGAAGTTCTCTTGGTGTAGAGAAACAATGGGCATTTTAGGGCTAGAAAAATGACTAAGCGCTCCTGTGGAAAGAAAACAACAAGTGGTAGATTGTTGGGTTGTGTTATATTCTTTCCACGACTAACCAACGTAGTGAACTGGGGGGTTAGAGGGGGGGCGGAACCCCCCCTTCATTGCACCGATTGTGCAGCGGGGGGGTCACAAGGGGGTTTGAAACCTATACACGTAAGACATTATACCTTTATTTTCATCAATTTGGTATTTTTTAGGGTAGGCAGGTCATACAATGGTCCCCTATACGAGCTTTTAGGGTTAATTTCACTTGGTCATGCGAGAAAATTGCTTGGAGTTGTGCGGTTGCCACACAAACTTTAGGGTTTTGCGTGGAAACTTCACCCAAAACTCCTACTTAGACGCACGCACTGTGCGTCTGAGGGGAGAAATGCCGTAACAAAACCCTGTGGGGTTCACTGCGGCTTTGCCAGGTTATTGTGTGATGGTCACGCATCTGTGTGAGACACAGACACGTGAACCATGCACTCATGTGAGAAACAAGTGCGCAGTTGTGGATGTATTGGAAATCGCGGCTTAAGGGCCTGACAACCACACATCCACACATCTATTGGGAAAATAGACGTGCAACATCATGTCTGTCAAGCTCATAGGTGCGCAATTATGAGAAAAGGGTTTCTCATGATTTTTTTTTAAATAGCCCGGGGGGTTATATTTTTGACACATGGTATCTAGGTGGCAGGATGATTTGGAGGGAGAGGGATTGGGAGCGACTAGATACAACTGTGGCTCAGGATCCAGTAACTAGCCAACTTCTGGTGTAGTGGGGGCTTCTCAAGTTCTTTCATAACCCCCTGATGAGGTCGCATGACAAGTTACTACGTTTCTTGATCAGATGTTGGGAGTGGACTATCAGGTGATGGTCATTCGACTGTCAGATTTGTCGATATCTATTCATACCAATATCTACTTTGTTACTAGTTTATTGCCTCGTGGGGATGTTTTACCTTATCCACTGCCAGCTGGGCATGTGGATATTCGACATTGGGCAGAGGCAGAGGGTGTCATTCACTATAGGTGTGACCTCTATGAGGGGGGATGTATTAAGATCGCAACTGTAATGGACCTAGCTGAGCGAGCAACGTGGCTATGATCATGAGACTAGTGGGGTCAACATCCCCCAACAGAGCATTAGGGAACCATATAACGGTATTGCAGCAGTTACACGTGGGGAACTTCCTTGATTGGGCTCGATTACTGCATCAGGGGATGTTGTTGCAGCTTATGCAAGTGCAACATGGTACAATCAAGAGTTTGTGCTATGGGATATTGCTCTACAGAATAATGAAGCCCACAAAAAGAGGTTCAAAGCCTCATTCGATCATAATATCACCCCTCTGACATTTACCAAGGGAGATTTAGTCCTCCGCTATGATGTCACCCAGGAAGCAGTAGGACATGGAATGTTTGAAACCCTTTGGAAGGGCCCATACATCATCATACATTTCCTCCTTAAGGGGGCATACATACTATCAGAGCTCGATGGTACTTGCCTAGAAAATATCATCAATAGTCTCTACCTAAAAAAAATCATCCATAAAATGATAAAATAGACATGTATGCACCTTGATTTATTTTTTGATGGTGATCACCTCATCATGGATTTACTCTAAAATCATTTTCTCATCACGTGTCAAAAGATGGATCTTCCACCAGCTTATCATCATGGGTTTGTTGACGGTGCATCTTGATGGTTGTAGAACCTCGTTGTTGCAGCATGGGCCATATACTCTCCTGACCAGACACCTCGTCTCGTTAATGGAATTTGTTTCGGGCCAGCCAAAAACAATCAAGCAGAGTACGACGTCGTCATAGACCTCTTGTTCGATGCCCACCACCTAGGTATATGTCACCTACATGTATTCCTTGATTCCTTGCTACTTGTGTCATAGTTAAACATGACCTTTCACATCAGTGATTCATGCCTTTTTTCAGAAATATCTGCATGAATAAAGGTTAGCTAGATATTTTGATCATATCACATTTTCACATATACCAAGGGATCTAAATCATACAGCTTATCGCATCAGTAATCAAATCCGAGACTGGCATGCATCACATACATATAACCATCAAGATACATAAAACATCAACAAAAGATACATCTCAAACAAAATTCATAAATACACAAGAAGTATAGACGCATCCAACACCTCATGAGAGCCGCCAAAAAAATATCTCGTATATACATTATAAAATATATGAGTACAAAAGATATCCCTAGCCCACAACCAGGAAAAATAAGTCAACAAAATATAGGGGAGCATCCTCATAATTAGCAATTTCCCTGGTACCTACATAATCTCATAAAAAATGCATAACCATTAAGTCTATCTAGGGCCCTGGTGGCCCAATCTTTGCACTTGGAGCCAAAATTAGACCAGTCGTAGCCATTGCCATGGCTATGCGACGCAAAACTAGTCGGTGCACTTGCTCTAGTGACATCATCGTCCTGGCATACCTCCTGATAGTGGGGGAGGTTTAAAAAATGTCTACATTGACGAGGAGTTGTGGGGTCCCCTATGGTGTCGATTAGAGTGTGTGCTAAATTGTACATGGCAAGGGAAGGAGATAAGTATCAATGAATTATGATCACATACATAAAACAAAGGGAAAATATAAATGGTTTATTTTCCTTTAATAATTAAACTATGTGATCAAGAAAACAAGAAAAAGGTTTTTGTTTGTTGCATATGATAAAAAAAATCCTATGTAGACTTAATCGTCCTTTCCACTCTCAAAGTAATTGGGCCTTGCAAAGATATCTTCTAATGGGTCCCGGGGAAACTTCCCGAAAGAACTCGTGATGCCTTCTAGCAGCCGAAGAATCAACCAAGGTAATGGTAATGAGGCTCAAGTGCTACCTACACCGTCACCTATAGGGAAATGATGCCTTAGTATTTTGGCCACTAAAGTATCTTCATCCCACATGAGCATTTAGGTATTTAGTTTCTTGGTAGTTAGTTACCAGTACCGAGCACTAGATGGGCTTGGTAGCCCCAAAGAGTACCACATGCACTGGACCTAAGCTGAACCCCCTCTCAATCGATTCTCTTCCATGCTCAAGTATTATTTTCCATGGGATGATTGAAGGATTTTAATCTCCCTAAAAAGTAAACAACTATGTTTCAAAAGTGTAACATGACCATGGCAACTTATGGGATGCCTACCCCCAATGGTCCTAACCTGAACTATAAATTTGTTGGTGGCTCGTGTGGGGAAACTTAGTTGGTTCAAGTTATGGTTGTTTTTAAGGAGTCTTAATTCACTTATGGAGTGATTTTGTAAGCCAAAATAGACTAAGTACCCAAAGCTCCAAAAACTAGATGCCCTTGAGTACAAAGTGTATGGAATCTTAGTGTGTGATGCAAGTGAACATACAAAGTGTGATAATATGCGAATATGCAATGATCCTTTACAATGTCCTTCTAATTACACTAAGTGTTTATTGTTCCTTGCATGGAAAAAAGAAATATATTGTGGATTATGGGCCACTTACTCTTTTCCTATTAAACTATGTGGAGTTTAACAAGGGAGATGGAAATTCAAATGCTTTCGAGAAAGTTTTCATGTGCAATCCCAGGTTCGTCTAAGAGACACAAGGGAAGCAAATATTACTTACTTTATATAATAACATTTGCTCCTAGTCCCAAAAAATGATGAATGAAATTCTTTGGTTAGTAGCAAGATTTGTGGATGATGGGCCACTTACTTATTTACTAATTAAGCTATGTGATTTGCAGAAAATTTAAGCAAAATAGTTTGAAAAAAATATGTGGAATTTGGCCACTTAATTTTCTCCCTAATTAAGCTATGTGTGCATTTGAAAATGAAAAATACTCTAATTTCTTCACCAATTGAGGTTAGTAAAGAAACTATGGGTATTAAACAAAAAATACAGAATGCAGAGGTGAAGGAAATTCACTAAAGGCTACCAATCACCTGAGAAAAGAGATAAATAAGGCTCCTTCTTTCTTTCTGTTGACCGCACATGTTTAGCATGCACAGACGCACACTCACGTCTGTCAGAGAAAAATATGCATGGGTGATAAAGAAAAGGAAAACTTTCACTTATGCGGGCTCAAAACAGGTCCTTGGGGTCTATAAAAATTCTAGAGAGGTGTTGAGCACCTTGTAGGATGGTTGTGCAGAGAGGAGGTCCTACAAAAATAATCTTTAGATTAATGAAAAGACAACAATATGGCCGCCATTCTTGTGGTAGTGTTTTTTGGGCAAAGGTGTACCAAAAGACGTTTCCTTAGTAGTTTATTGTTCCCTGTAAAGGATCACATTTAGAATTGGTGTTGTTAGTGGACAGACTTAAATAAACACAACATTGTAAGTAGTGGAAACATTGCATACATAAACATAAACTAAACAAATATGTAAATACACAAACAATGCTCAAATGGAGCAAACAAATCAATAAGATAATGAAAAATTCTCCCTTGATTGATTGATGGTAGTAGAGGTTGAATATAATAGATAAATCTTAGACACTTGAAGATAATTCTTTGAGCTATGGTGCTAAAAAATCCTCAGCAAGGGGGTTTCTTTTCCTCAATCTCTTTGCAAGTTTCTCTTCTCTCTGAAAGGAGTATGAAGACTATCCAATGGTGGATTCCTCTTCTCTCACTAAGATGATGGATTGCCTAGAAGCAATATGGCCAACATGCTAGTGCTCTTCCCTTCTTTGGCTTCAACAATGCAGTGGTGGTTTTCTCATACAACAATTTAGTCAACATAACAATGTCTCATATTTTGGCTCTCCCATGACCTTTTTATATAGATTTTTTGGATCCATATTCCCCCTCTTGGTTCATGCATGATAATGACACATGAGTAGGACAAGATGATTCTAGTGAGGGCTGCATATCTTCAAGGTGACTCGAATTCAGTTGTACTGGACTGAGCTCATGTTAGAGAATCGACCCCAAGTGTGTAGAGTGGTCTCGGATCGCTGAGTCATCCTTTTGTACAACCGCGTAGCTTTCGAAGGATATTCCACGTGCGCATTTTTATCGAAGAAATACACACGTGACCTTAATTGTTTTTGCTTTATAAACTTTCAACCTTAGGAGAACTTTGATTTTTTAAACTTCATGATGTATTTAGCTGTAAAATGTTCACTTGTGCATTCTAATGGACACCTTTTAGTGTCTTCTAGATTGTACTAATAGGTGTACGATTTTCCGGGTTTAATAGGGCATATGGTAGCAGATCTCCCAGTAGACACAAGTTATATAGAGCTGACACGGTGAGAGATGACAGGTTGTTGGACACTCCAAATACAAGGGGTGATGAGTACATGTACTATTCTAGTTCTGGTTCTGACAGACATCATGATTGCCATCGTTATCATCCTTACCGGAGGCGTGATAGGGGATACTTTCCAAATGAATTTAAGAAAGCAAAACCACCCACTTTTGATGGAGATGTGAAGAAGACAAAAGATGCAGAGGCTTGGATACTTGGGATGAAAAAATTCTTTGAGTTGCATGAGTACACAGATAACATGAAGGCCAAAATAGCCATCTTCAACTTGAATGGTAAAGCATATATTTGGTGGGAAGATGTGAAGTGAGTCAAAGACATAAGGACAAATGACTTGAGTTGGTGGGATTTTAAGAGGTTTTTTAGGAAGACATACTTGTTAGAAAGGTACTATGATAGCAAGGCTAAAGAATTATATGAGCTAAAGATGGGGTCAATGACAGATGAAGAGTACACGACCAAGTTTCTGGAGCTATTGAGGTATGTATTGTATCTTACAGATGAGAAGGCTAAAGTTCAATGATTTTTCAGTGGTTTTCCATTAGAATTTAGAGGTTGGATTGAGTATGATGAGCCTCGGTCACTTGAGGAAGTCATTGGGAAATTGAAGCATTGATATGAAAATTAAAAGTGTAAGAATGAATCTCAGCAAGGATGGAAAGTTAAAGACAAAGATAAAGGTAAATGGATGCCTAAGAGAGCAAGGCCTCAGAATGAAGATGGGAAAGAAAATATGGCACCACAAAAGAAGTTTAATGTAGATAGACAGGGACATGGGTCACATTAACAACATAGAGGTGAGGGCACTGGTTGGTTGGAGTGTTGGATTGGTGGTGAGGAACGCCTTAGGAGAGATTGTCTACAGAATCAGGGTGGTAGGCCTAAGATATACAATGCACAGGAGGCACACACTGTTGGGGATGTGGGGCAGAGTATTTCTCGTATATATGCAACTGTGGATGACAGATAGGCAGAGCACCAGACATCTATCATTGAGATGGACAGTAAGATTTTTTTTCAAGTTATTTCTATTTTGATTGACCTTGGATCTAATTATAGCTATGTTAGTCCTGAATTGGTGGATAAGTGTGGTTTGAGTAAGGAATTACATGTAAAATATTGGTTAGCGTAGTTGGCTACATGTACAAAAAAGTGAGTTCATAATTGGGTAAGAGCTTGTGAATTTGATTTAAACGGTATGCCTACAACAACACATTCGAATGTATTTCCGTTGGGATCATACAATGTGTTGTTGGCCATGGATTGGCTGTATCTTCATAGGACCAAGGAATATTATTATGACAAAGCCATTGAGTGTGTTTATGGCAATGGGGAACCAAGAGTCTTGCAGGGTAAGAAGAAAGCCACAGTAGTTAGGATGGTGACAACTATGCAGGCAAACTGTAGTTGCAAGAAAAGGTGTATGTTATTTGTAGTGCACATTTCTAGTGATAAGGGTAAGGAGGTTGAGGATGCAGATGTGTTGAGAAGATATCCAGTTATGCAACAGTTTCAGGATGTATTTCCTGAGGACATTACAAAGTTTCCACCTCATAGGGAGGTAGAATTTTCTATTGAGTTAGTGCCAGGGGCAGATCCAGCATCAAAAGCACCTTACATGATGAGAACACCTAAGTTGGTATAGTTAAAGTTGCAGTTGAAGAAAATGTTGGACAAGGGATACATTAGGCCAAGTGTATCACCTTGGGGCGCACTAATATTGTTTATGAAGAAGAAAGATGGAACTCTCAGATTATGCATTGACTATAGGCAGTTGAGCAAAGTGGCCATCAAGAACAGGTACCCTTTACCAAGGATTGATGACTTGTTCGATTAGTTGAAAGGAGAAATAATATTATCAAAGATTGATATGAGATCTGGATACCATCAGGTATGCATGAAAGAGGAGGACATTTACAAGACAACTTTCTAGACCAGGTATGGACATTATGAGTTTGTTGTAGTTCCATTTGGCCTAACTAATGCTCCAACTATATTTATGTGCTTGATGAATAGTGTGTTGCATCCGTACTTGGATAAGTTTGTTATTGTGTTCATTGATGATATATTGTTATATTCTAAAAATGAGGAAGAGCATGTCAAGCATTTAGCAATAGTGTTGAGGTTGTTGAGGGAGCATCAGTTGTATGCTAAGCTCAACAAATATAGTTTCTTTTAGACTGAGCTACAATACTTGGGGCATGTTCTCTCCAAATAGGGCATTGCAGTAGATCTAGAGAAGATAAGGGCCATCATGGAGTGGGTAGCTCCTAAGAGTGTGGATGAGATCAGATCTTTCATGGGATTGGCAGTCTATTATAGGAGTTTCATCAGGAACTTCTCGCATATTTCTTATCCTATCACATAATTGCAGAGGAAAGGTAATAAGTTTGAATGGACAGAGGAGTGTGAGACTAGTTTTGAGTAGCTCAAGCAGTTTTTGACACATGCACTAGTGCTATAGATTGTCGATCTAGATAAAGAGTTTGTAGTATGCACATATGCTTGCAAGAGAGGATTTGGTGGAGTCCTTGTGTAGGATGGATAGGTGGTATACTATGAGTCACGGAAACTAAACGAGCATGAGCATAACTACCCGACACATGATCTTGAGTTAGAAACAATCATACATGCATTGAAGACATGGATGCACTATCTTCTTGGCAAGAGGTTTGTACTGATGAGTGATCATATTGGGTTGAGGTATGTGTTTGACCAACCGAATCTGAACACTCAACAGGCTAAATGGTTGGCCACGATCAGTGAGTTTGATTTCAAGATTAGGTACATCAAAGCTAAAGAGAACAAGGTGGTAGATGCTCTCAACAGGTGGGTACAGGTAAATCACTTGGAAACTATGATCTCCTATGGGAGAGACTTATAGGATAGGATCTTCCAGGCAGGCCAATAGGATGTCAGGTATATGGAGATTGTGCATAGGTTGAAGTAGAGTACTGGTATAGGTACAAGTGGTAGTACATGTATAGGTACATGTGATAGTAGAGGTGCAGGTACATGTGGTAGTGTGGGTATAGGTATAGGCATAGGCGCAGGTGCACGAGATGTGTATTATTGTCTTATAGCAAATGGATTGGTTAGACTCAAAGACAAGGTATATGTTCCAGATAGCAGTGAGCTCACGAAGGTTATCTTGAGAGAGTTTCATGCGAAACCTTATTCAAGTCACCCAGGTTATGAAAAGACGTTGACTGAAGTGAAGATATTTTGTTATTGGTCAAATTTGAAGAGGGATGCAGCAAAGTTTATGGCTAGGTGTTTTGATTGTTAGCGAGTAAAGGAAGAGTGTAAACATCCAGGTGGACTACTACAACCAATCAGATTCTAGAGTGGAAATGAGAGGTCATTTTCATGGACTTCATCAAAGAGTTGTCGAAGACAGTGAGACAACATGATTCCATCATGGTTGTTGTGGATAGATTGACAAAGGTTGAACACTTCATTCTAGTGAAGTCTACATTCTTAGCTAGTGATGTGGCAAAAGGTATTCATCAGAGATGTGGTTAGGTTTCATGGTGTTCCAAGAAGATTGTGTCAGACAGGGATACAAAGTTCACTTCCAAGTTTTGGAAGGAGTTGTTTGTAGGTTTGTGCACATAGTTTTCCTTTAGTACAACTTATCATCTTTCAACATATGGAAAAACAGAGAGGGTCAACAAGATATTGGAGGACATGTTGAGGATGCATCAACAACAAAAGTGGGAGGAGTATCTTCCCTTGGTTGAGTTCGCATACAACAATGGTTATCAAGGGTAATTGAGGATGAGTCCTTTTGAGGCATTTTGTGGGTAGAGTTGCAATACTCCTATCAATTGGAGTGATCCAGTTAACAGGGTATTGATTGGACCAGACATGTTGGCAGACATGGAACAGTAAATGCAAGTGATTAAGAAGAATCTGAAGTTAACAAAGGATAGGCATAAGAGCTATGCATATCGGAACAGGTTGTTCAAGGAGTTCCAGGTTAGGGAACCAGTGTACTTGCGTATCAAACTGAAGAAGAGCTCCTTACGGATTGGAGCATGTGCCAAGTTGGCACCATGGTTTATTGGACCCTTTAGTATCATTGAGAGGATTGGGCCAATAGCCTATCGACTTGCACTACCTCCGACAATGAAAGTCCATGATGTTTTCCATGTATCATTTCTTAAGAAGTATGTTAAGGATATTAATCATGTGATTGACTGGTCTATATTGTAGGTGGAACTAGATGGAGAATTCCAGCCAGAGCCTCAGTGTATATTGTAGAAAAAGGTGCTCATGCTTTGGAACCGAGAAATCGAGTAAGTTAAAGTGCAGTGGAAGCACTTTGGGCTCGATGAAGCTACACGGGAGATGGAGGATTAGATGCAGGCCATGTATCCTTCCTTGTTTTTTGGTCAAGGTAAAGAAATTTTGATATGGTGTTTTGGTATATGTTTTGATAGGGTGTGTTGGTATATGTTTTGGTGATATTTCTATATGTACATATGTATATGGATGTACATACCACCATGAACTATGTTATAAATCTCCAATAAGCGATATGGGTGTCATGTCATTATGATTGTCATGTTACTATGCTATCATGTTGTTATGTTATCACGTTGTTATGTTGTCATGTGGGTTGGTACTCAATAGGGTGATCATTGTAAATACTACATCGAGCTATGTTATAAAGCTCCATGAGCAGTATTTTTTCTTCCCAGTGGTTTGCTGAGGTATATGTGTGATTGAACACTGAGGAAGGTGTCCCCCAAGGGGGAGGGTTCTGTAATAGCCCTGGTGGAAATTCCATGTAATAAAATTTAAAAATTAATAACCACGGTTGATGGGACACTTATTCCAAGATGAATGTTGGGCAAGACATCCTAAGGGGTGTTCATTTGGTTGTTTATGACTAAGGAAATTGGCAAAGGAAATGGCTAAGGATTTGGAAAGACAAATTGACATTTTTGGCACATTTATTTATGAAAATAATGGAAATTAGGATAAAATGGAGGTGAAATGCCACAAGTTGCATGTGAGGAGGAAAATGAAGGAAAATAATGGAAAATGAAGAAAATAGAGGCCTCATTCATAAAAATGCTTATGAGGATCAGTTAGGAACCTTTTTTCAATTCAGTTTTGAAGCTCTCTCATTATTCTTTCTCTCTCTCAGTCTTGGACACTTAGAGTTTTCTTGGAGCACTTTGGCATTGGAGCAAGAAAGGCAAAGAAGGCAAGAGGAAGAAAAGATCAAGCAGGGAAAGGCAGTATCAAATAGCTACAACAAGATTCATTGCAGGTATTGATTTGCATGTGTATTTTCCTTGCTATATTTGGCATGCATGGTGTTGCATGTGGTTGTTTTTTGTCATGGCATGGGTTTTTCCAGGTGTGACAGTGTTTTCAACCTAGCCTTGCCATTTCCTGATAGCCTTTATGAGATGGGTTCTCATACTTCGGTTGAGCTGGATTGCCGGATGGATTCAAAACTAAGGGGGGTGGATCTCCAAAATGACAAACACATGGCCTAGTGGTCCCTGAACTGGACTGTGGAGAAATAATATCAGGTATCATAAAGATCATATGTTGGAACGACATGCTTTTTTTTCCGTTCATTATACTTCGAGGATCAGTCGTAGTCTTCCGAACTTTACCGATGGTATCGACGAGTTTTCTACTTCATTCAAATGTGTAAAAGATCTTAGTCGCACTTAAAAGCCGAGTACTCTACCATTGAGTTAGCAACCCATATTGCGAATAGATATTGAGGATATATACGATCGAAGTGGAATGCGAGGTTACTCAATATGAACCGGTAAATCCTACCAATCTAATTGACGAACGGGAGGGATCAAAAACCTACGTGAATGACCAAATAATTCACTCGTCAGTTCATATCGGAATATGTAGAGTTTCGATCCACCATTCCAAAATAAAGTAATCTAGGTTATGAATAAATGATCCATCGACAGAATTATCATGATTGGATAGAATCACTGATAAACGATGAACCTAAGATATCTATTTCTATTGTGAATGGACGAATTATATCGACACAATACACTATTGTCAATCCAGAATAAGAGATAAATTAATTGTTGGATTGGCGCTATATTGGGACGAGATGTTAGACGCATCGATAGAAAATCCTAGGCTTATTTGTAACAATAGAACGATTCAAATATTCGTCATCTTTGTATGGAATCACGTGGAAATGAGAGGAACGGAACGGAACGGAAAAGAGCCAGCTATCGGGATCGAACCGATGACCATCGCATTACAAGTGCGATGCTCTAACCTCTGAGCTAAGCAGGCTCGATGGAATATCACTCCCCATTTCATTGGGGTGAGATCCATAGATTCCTTTGGAATCCTAACGATTATAGCGCGAATCAGATTCAATGACGCAATCCAGATTACGATTACAACGGAACATTGTTTGAATGTAGATTCTTTCAAGGGAAAGAAAGGAGAAGTAAGGGTCAATTGATATCGATCGTTTTACTCACTCTTCCAAATCGACTAGGGGAGGATAATAACATTGCATTTCAAATGGATAAATAATATAATGATTCCCAGTCATATTCGATTGGGGTAGAGATAGAGAAGGGGAGAGAAGGGGAGTAGGGGAGTAGGGGAGGATATTTCTCCCACCCAATATTGAGCAAATATCCAATGAATAATGCTGATGGATATTACATAATAGGATTAGATCAAGGTATGATCTTGTTCTTCGAGAAGGGGATATGGCGGAATTGGTAGACGCTACGGACTTGATCGAATTGAGCCTTGGTATGGAAACCTACCAAGTGATAGCTTCCAAATCCAGGGAACCCTGGGATATTTTGAATGGGTAATCCTGAGCCAAATCCGGTTCATGAAGACAATGTTTCTTCTCCTACTAGTAACCCCCATGCTAGACTGTGGGTTGTCTAAATCCAATATTGTGTGCCTTGGTGGGCGTAGGAATCCTTGTCGATGGATGGTAGGATATATGGTAAAGCCAAAATGTGGATTTCTCTCCGTTGGGCCTAGTAGTCCCAGGATGGGATGTACGGTAAAGCCTGAAGAGTGGGTCTCGATGTAGGGCCTAGTGATCCCTGGATAGGACTGTGGATTGTAGTAAATCCTGAGAGACTAGGAGGCACTCAAATTCCTCACGGTGTACGTGGATAACTCCAGTAGCATCCATGCTATTTTGGTTCTTTTCGATTGATTATGAGTTCCACATTCATGCTTGGAATATGGCACGGGGGTGATTGGATGAAGAGAGACTTAGCTCAGCCAATCTATGGTTGGGTGGAATGTGGTAGTCACATATCCATTTTGTTTTTGCATTCATTAATGAGAAATTAATTCCCTTGGTTTTCATGTGTAAATGTATTGGTTTATATGTGGATTTGATGGCTGATAAATTTATGGTATTTCTATTGTTACTATGTTGGTTATATGTATGATTTATGACAAAAACGATGTATGGCTTTCAGTATGTTTTTGCTTGTAAATGAATGGACAATGTATCTATGATCTAATAGATGATAAAGCAACAAAAGACATGAGGGAACAATGGTTCTTAGCGATTATCAGATAAGTAAGAGATACATATGATTAATTTTGTTGTTTACACCTATAGGTTACATGTTTGCGATATGTTTGACGAAATACCTGTCATGACTAGTAGGGGTTTGGTTAAGGGCTTGTTTAACTAATTGCTTCAACTTCATTATTTCCCTATTATTTTACTACTCTTAAGATATCATTCCATTCTGGGCAGTAAACTGGGCTCTAGGTCAGAAAAAGTGGCTCAAATCCTAGGGATGCTGGCACCGAACTAGACAAATTGGTCACTGGACGCTGGCATGCCCATAGCATGAGAGCGTCCAGAGGGAAAGTGATCAAAAGTTTCAGTGGGACCTAGGGGCAAGCTGGCTGAAGTGTTGGCATGGTTCTCAGGGGTCCTATAGCTGATGTGGAAGGTATGTTTATTGTGTTTCCATCGATTCTTTTTCCTTAAGGTCACATAGGAGGTCGAATCCAACCATAGTAGCCTCTTGTTACATGTTTACCCCGGTTGGCTGGTTTCTTGGGTAGATGTGGGTGGAGGGTGTTACAAAGGAAGAATACATGTCAACCACTCATGCAAGCAAGGAAGCAGTTTGGTTGCAATGATTTTGTTCAAGTATGGGGTTAGTACAACAATCTATAAGGATAGACTGTGACAACCAAAGTGAAATTTTCTTGGCCAAAAAACCTTTCTTATCATTAAAAGGCAAAACACATTGATGTTCAGTATCACTTTATGACGGATATGGTTGAGGATAAAAAGGTGTTCCTGGTAAAGGTGGACACTTTGAAGAATGTTTCAGATGCCTTGATGAAGTCTGCGAGCATTGAGAAGTTTTCTTGGTGTAGAGAAACAATGGTTGTTGTAGGGTTGAACCAATGACTAAGCTCTCCTATGTGGAAAAAAAACAACAAGTGGGAGGATGTTGGGTATGTGTTATATTATTTCCATGATTACTCGCACACGCGGGGGGGTCACAAGGGGGACGATAGTCCCCCCTGTTCCTTGCGCTAGGTGCAGCAGGGGGTCATAGGGGGTGCGCAGCCCCCCCTATTGGGGGTTTTCAGGGGGAAATCCTACCTATGGTTTTGTGCATGGGTTTCCCACATGGTTTTGGGCATGGTGGTTTTTTTCCCATGGTATTTTGTAGATCTAGTCAAGAGAACTACGATTATGTTCTAGTCTAGGGTTAATGGATTGGGGTTTATGAATGCTTCGACATGTATATATGTATTGTAACATTGAAAGGAACATAATATAAAAAAATCAATTGGGCAGTCTTGGTTTTGGAATCCATGGGAAACTCTCTGTGTATTTGTTTTATGTTTCTTGCCATTGTATATTTTCTGTTTTTTAAGAATTCGTTTGCAGGTAATTTCTGTACAGGGTTAAAACCTACACCTTTGTGGTTAAATTCTTAGCATCAGTTGAATTCCCTTGAGTACTTCTTCTCCGAATTTGAATCCGGCTTGGGGGTGGTTAGCTACAAGAAAGGTTGCAGTACATTTGGCCTACAGTTGGGTTGAGAGTTGAAGTCCCTCCCTTAGTTTCCAGTTGTTAATAGTATTAGATAAGTATTATATACATCCACCTGCATGCAAATATGTTACACTATGAAAGGAATTTTTATTTTTATGTGTTCTAAAGATGTGTGCATCAACACTATTGAATGGGAATGTTTTTATTCCGGGCTGTTAATAAGGAGATGAAAGTTTGTATTTCTCATGGTGAAGGGAATTGTATATCCTTGAAATTGTTGATGTATCTCTAAGTTACAATTTATTGGTATAGTCTTGTATGCATGCCATTTAGGCTCATCTAAGCTATATTATGCATGATTTCATGGTTTTTCTAATGATCATGGATATTTGACTAGTTTAGTTTATTGATTGGTTTTATGTTGCATTGCATGTTTTTCATCGATTTTGATGATGTTAGGTTACATCCATTAGGGAGCATGGTAGGTTGTTATTGTTCTTGGTAAACATGGCTACGTTGGCCATTATTGGATCATTAAGTTCCTATTAAAGGGGCATGTCTATAAGCTTCAATGGACAGGTAGTGTTCCAAGCGACAATGGATAAAAAGGGAGCCAAAGTGTGGTCCCAGAAATCCTTAAGTGACTAATTCTAAGGCAACAAACTTGATCTTGGTCGAGAGAGATGGAGAAATTGTAAAATGGATAAGGATGGGAAGTTAACTGGAGCATACAATGGAGAGTCACTATCTGATGCCATGAAGTATTTACATTGCGCTGCACCGGAAGGGTAAAGTGGCAGTAGTAAAGGAGTGGTAAATGGAAGAAACAGGATAGGGGATGTCTCATCACTCACCATCCAAAATTCCTGTCACACTGCGAAGGTGTAATGGTCCACTTGGTGTGGCAGATAACACTATTGCTAGGAGACATGGGGTATGATGGGAGGTTTTCCTATTTGGTGTAACTTTTGATTAGGGGAACAAATTTAGGAAAAAAATATTTCATAAAATATCTCTCAATAAGCTAAATGCAATGGTGTTGTGCAAAGTCAATTTCACTAACTTTAGGAAAGGAGGGTTAGTTGAAAGTAACACCTTCCACTATGCTTGGGGAAAGTCCAAGGGGTGGGAGGCACCATTATAGAGTGGTATTAGAGCATGGTTCAACATTAGACCTAGATGGGCAAAAAAACTATTAAAATTAGAGCTCTTTTATAGAGTGTAGTCCTTAGAGGATTCTTGATTGCTATATGTAGTGTGTTCTGCCTATGTCAATTTATTATGAAATGTATACTAAATTTAAATTTGGTGTTTGAAATAGACTCATATCCATATGCTTATGGAAGGTGTGCTAAGGTGATAATAAGCACATACTATTTGTATTATTGATTGAAAAATAATTATGTGTGTGTAACAACACATAAGAAGACACTAGAGAACTTCAAGATGGTGTAGTACAGAACCGATAACTTCCAATAATGGAAAGGATAAGAGTTAATTGGAAAGAGGAAAGAGGTAGACTCCCCAGATTAGATGAAAACTATTAGAAGTAGAAGAGTTGAGATGAGAAGCTGCAAGCCTAATAATGAAAGGCTTATCATGGATTACGAGAAGCGAGCATAAGTACATTCCATCATATTGCAGAGCCTGTCAGACTTGCAAAGGCAGAGACAACATGGTCTAAGTGCCAGACACATAGGAAGGGATAAAGGTGGGAAAAGTCCATCAAGACATGGAAAACATGAACTAAGAACTGACGGTGCAAAGGGAAACATGTTTAGGAAGAGAAATAGACAGAAAAGTGAAGACATTGTGAGAAGTGGAACTCCACTTAGTACTCCTGAAAGAAGAACATAAAATCACAAGAAACTATCTAGTGCAACCACTAAAAGGCACTATCAACGAAAAAGGAGAGGAAAAGATTTGATGCTAGAGGAATTTAAGAAGGAAAATCCTTCAACATTCGATTATATGATGAAGGCCAAAGAAGCATAGGCATGGATGTTAGGAATGAAGAAATATTTCAAATTACATGATTACTCTAGAATATGAAAGAGTGGCCATTTTTAGCTTGAAGAGAAGAGATGATTTCTGGTTGGAAGACTTGAAGAATGTCAAAAATATTAGTGAGAAGGAGTTGCCTTGGAGAAGATTTAAGAGGTATTTCTGGGAGAAATACCTATCTAAAAGGTACTATAATAGAAAGGCCAAGGAATTTTATGAGCACAAGTTGGGGCAACTGACAACCGTTGAATATACAACAAGATTTTGGAGCTAGTGAGGTACGCGCCTTACATTAAGGATGAAAATATGAAGATTTAAATGTATCTCAGTGGGCTTCCATGAGCATTTATAGAAATAATAGAATTCGATGAGCCTAAAACATTGGAATATGCTATCAAGAATATGGAGTATTTTTATGAAAAATCCAAGTATAAGGCTGAGTCCTACAATGATTGGAAGGCAAAAGGAAAACCTAACTTTAAAGGAAAGCGGGAGAAGGTTGCAAGACAAAAACTTGTGGGAAATAATGTGAGTTCTACCACTCCTACTAGGGTCAAATTTAAGTAGCAATCCACTACTGCTAGCAGAGACTAGTTCTCTCATCCTATGGGAGAGGAAGCTAAGGGTGTCAAAGGAGAGCCTATGAAGCGTTGGACCTATGGAGAGGATCACGTGAAGAGATATTTTCCTGATCAAAATCAGAGTGACCCAAGACTATATAATGCTCAAGAAGCAAAAGCAGTCTCAGTAAACGATGTGGCTTGGAGCATGCCACACATCTATGCAACAATGGACAATAGGCATGCTGATCACCAAGCCTTAGTTCCTGAAATGGAAGGTATGATCAGTAACCAACTTGTTTCGATTTTAATTGACCCTGGTTCCAATTTCAATTATGTAAGTCCATTAGTTGTATAGAGGTATGCGTTGCAAAGGATAGTACATGAAAACTAGTGGTTGGTTCAGTTAGCCACTGGGACTAAAATTGGGTCAAGCATGTGGTAAAGTCATGTCCAGTTATAATGGAAAACATGCCCATGTCAGTCAACTTGAACCTATTATCATTGGGTTCATACCACATATTAATCAACATGGACTAGCTGACAAGGCACAAGACAAAAGTCAATCGCTTCAGCAAGTTGATTTTGTGTCTTAGTTAGAAAGGAGAAAGGAAGACACTGCAAAGAAAGAGAGAGCTCATGAAAGTCTAAAAAATCACCACACTATAGTTAAAGAGGTGCACTAGGAAGGGATGCAAGCTATTCACTATCCAAGTGACCAACAACTTTGAGGGTAGCAAAAATATCTGAGGGAATCATCCTATATTGAAATAATTTGTAGACATGTTTCCTGAGGAAATCCTAGGACTAACATTAAGGAGAGAAATTGAATTCTCAATTTAATTATTGTTTAGCTAATAAATAGTATCAAAATCTCTCATATTGGATGAGCACACGAGAACTGGGAGAGATGAAATTATATTTGAAGGAGATGTTGGTCAAAATGAACATCAAATCCAACGTATCACCCTAGGGAGTGCCTGTATTGTCTGCCAAAAAGTAATATGGCACACTAAGGTTGTGTATTAATTACAGACAGCTCAATAAGGCCACTATAAATAACACACATCCCCTGTAAGTATTGATGATACATTTGAACAGCTAAGAGGAGCAACAATATTTTCAAAGATAAATTTGAGATTTGGGTACCATCAAGTATGCATCATGGATGAAGACATTCATAAAACAACATTTAGAACTAGATATGGGCATTATGAGTTTGTGGTGGTTCCATTTCAGCTCACCAATGCCCCAACAATGTTCATGTGTCTAATGAAGAATGTTCTAAGTCCCTACTTGGACAAATTCGTTTTTGAAAATGATATATTAGTCTATTTGAAGACTTAGGAGGAGAATGAGAAGCATCTGGAAGCGTTATTGCAAGTATTAAGAGAGCACAAGCTTTATTCTAAACTCAACAAGTGTGAGTTTTTCCAATCACAAGTTCAATACTTGGGTACACTATCTCTAAGGAGGGAGTTGTAGTGGACCTCGAAAATATTAAGGCCATCATGGAGTGGCCCATGCCTCAAAATGTGATGGAAGTCAAGTCCTTCATGAGTTAGGCAGGCTATTACTAGAGATTCATCCAAAATTTCTCAAATATTTGGAATCTAATCATAGCATTGCAAAAGAAAGGAACTAAATTTCACTGGACAACTGAATGTAAAACCAACTTTGAGCAGTTTAAGAACCTGCTCTCCCATGCACCAATTTTAAGACTTCATGTTGTGCACAAAGGCTTGCAAGGAGGGGCTTAGTGGGGTCCTGATGAAAGAAGGGCAAGTGGTCTACTATGAGTCTAGAAAGTTGAACAACCACGAGCAGAACTGTCTCAACCATGGTCTGAAACTGACAACAATAGTCCACACATTGAATATGTGAAGGCATTACTTCCTTGGGAGGAAATTCATATTGATGAAAAATGATGGAGGGTTGAGGTACTTGTTTGATTAACCCAAACTGAGTGTCGGGCAGGCAAGATGGTTAGCCTTCATTAGTGAGTTTGATTTGGAAATCAAATACATCAAGGGTAAGGAAAACGAGGTAGGTGATGCACTTAGTAAAATGCTACATGTAGCTCATGTAGCACCTCTCAGTTATTGTGACATTAATATTCAAGAAAATATTAAGGAGGCAAAAAATTGAGATGAGTGCTATCAACAAGTGAAAGAACACTTTGTAGCAAGATCTTGAAGGGGCATTGAGAAAGAACTCCTCCATCACAGAGGATGGACTGCTAAAGTTGAAAGGAAGGTGGTATATAACTTTTATGGGTGACTTTATGAAGCTCATATTGGATGAATGCCATAAAATACCATATTCTAGTCAACCTAGTTATCAGAAAATGATAACAACTATGAAAAACACATATTATTTGCTAGGCATGAAAAGGGATATGGCTGAGTACATTTCCAAATGCTTGGAATACCAACAAGTAAAGGTGGAACGTAAACACCCAGCGATATTTCTACAACCAATCCCCATTTTAGCATTGAAGTGAGAAGTCATCTCAATGGACTTCATTACTGGGCTACCAAGGATGACTAGGCAACTTGATGCCATAATGGTGGTGGTGGATAAGTTGAGCAAGGTCACTCACTTTATATCTGTTAAATCTACTGATAAGGCAGACAACATTGCCTAGATTTTTATAAAGGAAATAGTGAGATTGCACAACGTACCCAAGAAGATCATCTTGGATAGGGTTCACCTCCAAGTTTTGGAAGGTGTTGTTCACTGGGTTTTGGAAAAACTTTTTCCTTCAACACAACATATCATCGTCAAATGGATGGATATGATAAAAGGGTAAATCGAGTGCTAGAAGATATGCTAATAATGTATGTCATGTACCAACCAAGGAGGTGGGAATAATTTCTACCTTTGGTAGAGTTCGCCTATAAAATTGGGTACCAAGAGTCATTAAAGATGAGTCCATTTGAGGTTCTTTATGGTAGGAAATGCAACACTCCTATCAATTGTTGTGATCTAGTGAATAGGGTGTATATCAGGCCTGATTTATTGAAGTTTATGGAGCAGGAAACAATTGATACCCGACAACAATTGAAGAAACTCAAGATAGGCAGAATAGCTATGAAAATCAACAATGGATGCACAAGGAATTCTAGGCGGGAGATCTTGTGTATCTTCACATCAGACAAAGGAAATGTTCTTTAAGGATTGGGTCTTGTGCCAAGTTGGCACCACAATTTTGTGGGCCATTTCATATTATAGAAAGAGTGGGGCCAGTGCCTACAGGTTGACTTTACCACCCACAGTGAAGGCTCATAATGTTTTCCATATCTCTTTACTTAAAAAGTATGTACATGATGCTAATCATGTTGTTTATTAGTCTATGATACAAGTCGAATACGAGGGAGAATTTCAACTGGAGCCATTGTACACTCTAGGTCAGAGGTAGATCACACTCCAAAATCGAGTAATCGAGTAGGTCAAGGTATAGTGGAGGCACTTTGGACTATATGAGGCCACATGGGAGATGGCTAAACAAATGAGGGTGTCATACTCATTTTTTTATTGGTTCAAAAAATGTAAACATGACTGCAAATGAATGTAAATATTTGGGTATATAAATCTCATAGTGAAAATTTTTGCTTGGTATAAAGCATGGTTGAAATCGTGTTTGGGTATAGAACACCAAGAATGGTGTTCCTCTAAGGGGATGGGGTTTTTAACAACCCTTTTGTAATCCCTCTTGTAATTATCATAATGAATTATAATTGATGTAATTAATTTTAGAAATGGAAACACAATGATCAGCTAAGAGGAGCAAACAAAGACTCAGAGTTTTGAGGAGGAGTTGCTTGGGAAGTTTTACGAGTCAAGGTTGTGAATTAATGACCACCAAACGTATGAATGAGTTTTAATGGCCTACATGGTAGGCATGGAGGTGGAATATGGGATTCTCGAGTAGAGGACAAGCCCATATCCCTCTTTCATACCTTGTGGGATGCGCTATGTGGTCAACAGGCAAGTGCCGCGTGAGGGGGTTGGAAGAAGAAAATAATCGATGTAAGAAGAGGAGAGGGGGATTATCACACAACAACATAGAGAGAGCACTGTGAAATGTGGAAAAGAGAAAAATAATGCTGAGAAACAAGCATGGACTACTTGAAGCAATAAATCACAGACATGGTTGTGGGTTGTGGGTGCTTGTATGTCGACTTAGGCATATAAGGGTTTATTGGTAAATCTATGGAAGTGAAGGAGAATGTTGGACAAAGTTGGCACTTGACTAGAGGCATGCAGCGTAGCATAGTATAACAAAGGAATAGGTGGGGACACAAAGTATTATGGAGTCCTACCAGGTTAAGTAGATGGAAATTCTATGTATTCTAGATCCTTGGTTTGCTGAGGATAAAATATATGTGTTTTTGTATGACTGTGGAATCAACAATTGTAGTAGATCTAACATGTGAATATATTAAAATTGCAAATATTCCCAAGAAATAACTCCAAAATCCAATACAAAAATAAGATAGAAATGCTTCTCTTTATTAATATCAAACCCTTGAGATAGGGAAACACCATACAACTAATCCTTAAGGAAGGATATCACTCCACAAGCCATATGCTTGTCAATAAAAGAATACTTGATCTCAATGGGGAGTCTCTAGCCTCTATATAGGCTTCATACATATAATACCTTGGGTAATTACCATGTGTCTCTAAATACCATACATCCAATACCATGGGCTTATCACATTATTCCCTAACTACTTGTGGTCCCTTACATAATGTGGGTTAACCACTTGTTGTGCTCTACAACAACCCCCCATTTCATATCATTTTTATTTACAAAATTATCATATGAAATGGGTCCCTTTAGAAGTTAATTGGTATCAATATTGTATTGTTCAAAAAGGTCCGATAACCAAATGAAAACATTATATAAAAACCTTTTAAAAAAAACCATTTTGATCAAATAAAACAATCTTTTATCATTGCGATAAAGCGATCGCAAGATCGCATATCACAATGACATAGAGAACACAAATAAGTGACATATTGGTTTCCGCCGATGCGATATCGTTATCGGCTATCGGCGATACTCTATACGCAGTCTTAAAGCGCCCCAAGCCTTTCACCCCGATGCGATGTGATATCGCAATCGGCAATCGGCAATATCCTATGCACATTGTTAAGGCGCCCAGGTGATGCAGCCCGATGCGATGCGATATCGCAATCGGCAAATCAGCGATATGCTATCCATGTCATATATAATCTCTATTCTCCCGATGCGATGCGATATCGGCTATCGGCGATCGGGGGTTTTAAATGGTGTCAATACAAGAGGTTAAAGCTCTCCCCGATGGCCGATTGCGATAAAGCGCAGTTTTCAAAAAAGCCGTTAAATGGAGGGATATTATGATCGAATCATATTTAAAGCTTAATCTGTTAAGCAATGATGCACCTGCGCCCAACCGCCAAAACATCCATAGCACGCTTAAACAGGTCATTCGGCCGAATAATGATATAATGGGAATTTAAGGATTGGCAGGTTTTAAACGGCCATTTAATGTAATTGTAAGATCTTCCCATGGATTGTATCCGCGGCCATTTTTAGAGTTAATCTCTCAGCACGCTTTGATCAATATATCTTTCCCATATTGGATTTTCATTGTCATCTCTCTGTGTTACGTTTATTTTCGCCTCTGTGCAGAATTCATCCAAAGGAGAAAGCTTAAGCAAAATGGGGAAGAAATCCAAGAAGACCACAGGCGCTTCCGCGGCGCCAGCTGTAGGACAAGCTGTCGCTGACAAAAAGAAAGGATTGATTTCGGATACCACATGTTCTGGTCTCGGCAGAACTACTTGGTAGAGTACCTACAACTTGATCGAAATCGAAGAACCTAAAATGACAACAGTAGAAGCTACTGCAGACTCTACTCAGAAATCTGAGGGTACTCTTAAGGACTTAGCTGACTCCTTCCTTCACCCGATAGCAGCTAGGGAACAAATTCTCCCATACACAGATGTAGTGCGGTGGGAAATTGAAGAAATCCCAATCCTGGATAGAACCTTCAGCACTAGAGACGGGAGAATTTTCGGGTCATTTAAAGCTGATGATTTGAGGCAAATGTATCATTTGCCTGAGCCAGAGAAGATATATAATAAGGCGTTCCTGGAGAAATTCGCAAACGAAAATGAAGTTGAATCCGAACCCATCCGGGATTGGAGACAAAATCCGGAAAAGCACAAACATGAGTCTTCTGGTAAGTACTCAGTTGATTCCCTGGCTTCTCCTTATTGCTATGCTGGAATAATGATGTGTAGATTGTGGGGATTGCATGACTCTGCTAATTTCACTATAGAAATGGTCCCCTTAATGGAAGTTGCATGCAACAGTATAATAATGGATTGGGCCACTATTCTCTCAGATAAACTAGCCAAAGTTGTTCTTGAGTTTAGGAATAAGACTTCCATCTCTGAAAGGATAATTCCCCCATTCTATTACAGTGCATATATTTTAGATACATTGTGTTTCAATTCTGAATTTCCCGTGCTCGGCTGGAGGTGGACACCACAAGGCCCCACGGCTATCCACATATACCATCAGAAACTATGGAAATCCTCTTACAAGAACCATCTGTACCAAGTCTGTAATGGCTTTATGGTGCCTATTTATTATTCTATTTTTGATAAACCCATTCCCAAGATTTCCTACCAAGCTGGGATTGATTTAACAGCGGTAGGGAGATGGTTTGGAGAGGAGAAATTCACTTATATAAGAGTTTTCGGGAGCCAAGCCGAACCTCATGTTCTCCCTTTATACATACCGGATAAACTGTTGGCAAGAGAAATCTCTTACCAGATTATTGCTGAGAGTGTTACACAGACTCTCAAGAAAAATAAGAAGCAGGGCTGGCCCTCTTTTCCCTTAAGGTGTGGTGTCTATACCCTGCATGATCTCAAACATGCAGAAGAGGAAGCCACGAAGATCAAATCATTAACGCTGGCGACTCTCCCAAATAGGCCATTTGATCCAAACAAAGTTGCCTATAATGGACTAGAACATGCCAAATTGTCAAAGTTTGATCATAAGGAAGATATGTTTGACGACCTGTTCTCTTCAGCTGAGACAATAAATCAGGTTAAAGCATTCGCCAAAATGAAATATAATGATGAAGGGTTGACTGAATTTAATAAACTTAGAGAACAGAGGTTGCAAACTCTGCCTCTAGATCTACTAGCGACAACCCCAGCGACATCGTCAAGCGAGCCTGATCGGCAACAGTCAAAGGAACCTCCAGTTATAACAAAAGAACAAGAGAAGCCACAGGAGGAAAATCAGAAGAAAGCACAGGAGGAAAAGCAGAGAAGAGAGAAAGAGGAAAAGCAGAAGAGAGAACAAGAGGAAAGGCAAAAGAAAGAGCAGGAAGAAGAGCAGAAGAGAGAGCAGGAAAAAGTGCGGAAGGAGACCCAAGCTGAAAAGGAAAAACAAACCACCATTGATGTCAATGTGGATACTCATATTGACCCTAAATTGCTCCAGGAATGGAAGCAATTTGATTCCATTATCAGTGGTTTGGAATGTTCAAAGGACTCAGACACTTCTAAGGTAACGGACACACTAGAAATCACTTCATCACAGGTTCTGAGTGGAACCAGCGGCCCACCCATTTCTAAAGAGGTAGAGATGATACCAAAGGACCCCTCCGACCAGATCATTTTACAGGTAGAAGATATTCCTCCCCTGGATGTCTTCTACAGCCCAAGGCATAAAGCGGTGGTTAAGCGACAAAGGAAAAGAAGAAGGACTGATCAACCTTCCCTTTTCCCAGAGCAAACTGTCACGGGCAATGTGGTTTGGAAGGAGGAATTTGACCCCTTCGATGACTTGACAAAACTATCACAGTATGTGGGAGCTTATTCGGCAGCAACAATAGATAAGGCATCGGAGGTAAGCCTTTTATTAAAAACAAAGGACCAAGAAATCTTTTCATTGCAGGCACAGTTAAATGAAGAAAAACAAAAAAGTGGAGCAGGCAGAACAACAGTTGTTGACGCAACAACAATTAAATAATCAACTAACTCAACAACTGCAGGAAGAGAAACAACGGGTCGATCAAAGCACAATCCAGAAGCAAAAGGAATTGTCAGAAGCCTTAGCACAACTGAAGGTGGCGAATGAGATAATGTTGAAATCAAGAGACGAGCAAATTGCTCAATTATCAGCACAAATTGAAAAGACAAAGGGCGTTCCACAAGTGGCCGAATTCAGAACAGAAGCACTACAGATAAATACTGCATTGATAGCTCAAATTAAGCTTCTATGTCAACAAATCGCCCAGGCAGAGCCCCTATGTGAGTTAATGGCATCCATAAGTAATAAAGTAGACAAGGCTAGGACTGAATTGGATTAGGCCGAAGAAACGATAGCTGCATTTCTCGATTGGCAAGATACAGATCAAGGGCAAGCGGCTAATTTACCAAGAATACTGGAGTCATATAAAGATATACTCTTTACAGAATGGCAGTCCCAGTTAATGAAAGCTGAGAGGGCAGTTTCGAGATGCAAATTAACTTCAAGCAATCTGATTGAATTAGTTAATAACACTCTCTACTTATCAAACATGATCTCCCAATGCACACCAGGAAAATTGACAACAACAAATACATTGGAGCAATCATGTTATCCAGATTTAGAGGAGAAAGGAAGGTTAATCGCTGGGATTAACAGTTTAACCTGGGACACGTATTGGTTTTTCTTGGTAAAACCACACTCGCAGAGAGCCGCCCTCAAGTGCCTTATGGATGCAATCGGGTATATTATCCTCGATATTCAGGATGCCACATACACCGCCCAGCTCAGTTCTTGCCTCAACAAACCACCCAAAGTGGAGCCAATGCTTGCTACAAGTCAGCTCAGATTTAAAGGCAAGCAGCCTACTTGATGATTCATGCCGCCGACTGCCAGATCGCTGAGGGAAAATATGATCAAAATTGATTGATACCAGTTTAGTAGGATTTCAATTTCATAGATAGTTATCATAATTAGGTATTTATAGACCCTTTCATGGTTTTGGAAAGGGTCGTAAAGTTTTGTACTTGACTTAAAGACTGAAGTCACACTATTGTGCTTCAACCATATTCTTTTATAAAAACTGGACCAGTTATTCTAAATTCAACATGGTAGCCTTTCTGCAAATGTGCACTATTGTCTTTGTTTGAAAGCATCTCTGCGTTGAAGGAAGAATCACAGATAGTGATTGATATTGGGAGTATTTTATCAGCTCATATGGTACTATTATCTATGTCTGATTCCATTCTTTTCATATGAATTGTTATCCGATTTCCTTTGCTATTATCAAATATATGTATGCGTTTTAACAGCAGTTCTGTATTCTTTCCACTATTGGATGTTTATGGTATGCTTTTCTTTTAATCATATATGTTTCGATGATATAAATGATGAGTGTAGTATTATTGTTTTAATCACTTTGCTTAACTACTTAAGTAAAGTAATCATTGAATGAATTAATGTCTATGCCTGTCAGATGGAGTCATCTATATGCCTGTTTGAAAACATAGATCATCAAGCGCTACACTTAGAGAAATATAACCATTCCCGGGATTAGTAGTAGTTATTTTATTCTGTCAATAGATTAAGTTATTCGCCTATCATTAGATTAGTTAAACAATCATCCATTCATCCCGTTTATCCATTATTGGGAAACTGGTCCCATTATCCCCAGTCGGAGCCACCATTCCAAACGGAAAAGGAGTTGTACTAAGGTCCGGACCGGGTGGTTATCCCCCAATGTTGTTGCAACGATTTTCGGGGCATCAACATTTTTGGCGCTAGAAGGAGGGCCTCAACTGTGAATGGCAAACAAACCCAAATCTGCAGGCCATTCTAAGAGTAATTCTCCCTCCATATCTCCTCGTTCTTCCCAATTGTATGTTGGTTCTCCAGTATCCAAACGAGAAGAAGAGGAATCAACTACCACTGCTCAAACCCATCATACTCTAGAACAATTAAGTCTTGAATCACCTGAAGTCCAGTCTCTTATCCACAAACTTCAGAGCTTCTCGATTTCACCACAGAAATCTGAGGTATCACAAAGCAGTGCGACTTCGCAGTTCAATTTACCTCACCCTCTCACCAGACTTCAGAGCGAAAAGCTCGGTATTGAACCCACTGAGTTCCCTTTACCCAAAAGGAAAAAGGCAAAGAAATATACTGAAGGATCTGATAGTGAAGAGCTTTCATCCACATCCTCCATTGCATCTTCCCCTCTGCAAAGTCAACCATCCACTCCCCCATTACATATTGTTGTTCATCAGGGATTAGGAGCTTCAACATCCCAACCTGCTCACTCCTCAACATTATTTCCTTCCCAGACATCTGGAATTCCAATAGTAGTATCAACCACTGCTTCTATTACAATGGCAAATCCATGGACCAGGCCTGGTGCAGTCAACATGCCTGCACCATTGCATGCATTACCAGATGCTCCTGAAAAATGGCTACCTAAGTTTAACCCAGATGATGGGACCCAGGCTGAGGAACACATTAATAATTTCATGTTGGCAGTCAACTTGAAAGGAGTAACAGAACAAGATGTTGTTGTTAGACTTTTTCCATATACCTTGCAAGGATCAGTAGGATCCTGGTATTTTTCTTTACCTTCTGGTTCAATTACCAGTTGGAACACTTGCCAAGAGCAGTTTCTTACCAAATATGGAGATGATAGGTCTTTGGCTACCCTAATAAACGATCTCTCCAATCTGAGAATAGAGCATAGGGAACCAATTAAGGAATTTAATGCCTGCTTCAATAAACTCCTGAATAAAATCCCTACAGCCTCCAAACCAAGTGAACAAATTCGAAGCGAATGGTATATCACCGCCCTACCTGCCAATATAGCCATTTTTGTAGACAGGGCTGGGAAACCTACCTTAGCTGAAAACATGAGAGAAGCACTTGCTGTGGAAAAGCGCATTAATGCTCTAGAAAAGAAAGCTACTCTGGAAGACAAAAAAGCCAAAAAAGTCTCTTTCAAAGAGGACTCAAGAAAGAAAACCTCAAAAGACCCATACGACATGGAGGGTTTGCAAAAAGTCCTAAAAAAATTATCAAATGAAATGGTTGAAATAAAGAAACAGGTAGCCGAAACCTCAACCAAAAGACCCTTTAGGACTTATAAGAAAAATGAATCAAAGCCACCGAATGTCATATCTAATGCAGATTCAGAGCAAGAAGAAGAGGAAGAGGAAACAATCTCACCAACTGATGATGAAGAAGAAGTAGTAGAATGTCATGGAATGTGGGATTTTATACTCCCCAACTCCGATTCCGATAATGAAGAAGAAGCGTTCCCGGTCACTACTAGGAGTAAAAGTACTTCCAAACCTGTTCAGGCAACGTCAAAGAAAAGGAGTGCAGGTGCTGCTACAACCAAAGAAAAAATACCTGCAAAGAAATCACCTGCAGCAGTTCCCCAAAACCAGCCTTCAACTTCTAATATTCCTTCAACATCTAAAACATTGGTGGTATCTGATTCAATGGAGTACAATATTGTTGATGACATGAAGAAAACTAAAGCAAACATTACTATGTTTGAACTTAGTAAATTAAAGCATCAGCAGAAATTGCTTCTCAAGGAATTGAATGTTGTTCCCTCTGCACCTCTTCCCAGTGCTAAAGCTGCTAATGATTCAGGCCAACCCCCTCCCGGTATGGTTGAAGCTACCGATTCAGTTTTGATTGGCGATAGATCAAATTCTCATACCCCACCTTTCCTATTGACCTATGAGATTTACAACAGAAACCTGCACAACTGTTTAATTGACTCAGGGGCATCCTCTAACATAATGCCAGCTTCAGTTTGTTCTAAACTGAACATTGAACCCCAGAAGTCTGCTATTCATATTGTACAGTTGGACAGGACCAAAGTACAGGTTTTAGGAGAAATCAATTTCGTAACTATTAGGTTATCTGCTGATCCCAGAATAGTACAGAGGATTGATATTCTAATAGCCAATATACCTGAATTTTATGGTTTAATTTTGAGTAGGGATTGGTCTGAAAAATTGCATGGGTATATTTCCACTGATTGGTCACATATGTGGCTTCCCTACAAGGGTAAGCCAAATCAAATAAGGATCGATCGGGAAAAACATATGACCCATACAGTTACAAAATTCGAACAAGAAAACTAGCCGGTAGCATTCAACAACAACATTTTGGGGAATTATTCATCAGAGTCATTCTTTGGCAACTTCGTTGCCCAACCCTCTCCGTTCTCAGTAAACCATTCTACATCTCAGATCGAAAATTTTTCACAAACAGATTGATCAAGATGTTTCAATGATACTGAGAAAACTGTAAATACAATTGTTAATACTTATTTATTTTGGTCATTATATTTCGATGGGTCCAAATCTAGTAAGGGCTCAGGAGTAGGATGTATTTTGGTTAGTCCACAAGGGGAAAAGACAATGCTGTCCTGTAGGCTAGAATTTGAATGCACTAACAATACAGCTGAATATGAAGCCTTAGTCCAGGGACTATATAAAGCAATCGGCCTTAAAGTGCAATATCTAAAAGTATTCGGCGATTCTGAAATTATTGTTAAACAGGTGAGGAATGCAATCCATTGTCTTTCAAACCACCTCAAGCATTATCAATCACTAGTACAAGAACTTACCTCGCACTTTTCCACATTCAACATTTCCTCCATCCCTAGGTCTCAAAACTCAGCAGCCGATCTCTTAGCCAATATAGCTTCCAAGCTCCTACCTTCTGAAGACTACAGCCCAGATAGATTTTCCGTAGAATTGCTTTTTAGGCCCTCAATTCCTGACAATGTCACTAATTGGAGAGTATTCAACCATGATGAGGATATTTTACAATTTCTAACTTCTGAAAAGTCCTATGACGATTAAATTATTGAGGAAAATGACCATGACCTACAAATGAAAGAAACGCCTCAGGAAAATTCAATCCCTAAGCCAGTGGTAAAGCTCGAGGATCTTTATGATATCAAAGACAGGTTTAAACCTGTAACTAATGCAAAGCTCCAAAGTTCTACCCTTAGGTTTGAATTGATAAATCTTGGCACCGAGCAAACTCCTCAAAACATTAACTTAGGACTAGGACTTTCCTTGGAAGAGAAGGAGGCATTCATTAGACTGTTAAGGAAAAATAAACAGGTCTTTGCTTGGAAATACGATGATTTGAAGACATATGATACATCCATTATCCAACATACCATTCCAATGCTTCCCGATCAGAAACCGATTCAGCAGAAGTTAAGAAAAATACATCCAAACTTAGAGAGCCAGATAAAATCAGAACTTAACAAACTCTTGAAAGCCAAGATTATCTTTCCTGTCCGACACTCAAACTGGGTCTCTAATATGGTGCCAGTCAGAAAGAAAAATGGCGACATTCGGATTTGTATTGATTTCAGAAATTTGAACAAAGCGAGCTTGAAAGACAATTTCCCATTACCTACTATGGAGCAAATACTTCAATCAGTAGCAGGCTCTGAATTGATGTCCTTTCTAGATGGTTTCTCAGGATATAACCAAGTCCTGGTTCATCCTGATGACCAGCTTAAAACCACATTCAGAACAAAATGGGGAACATATGCATATCAGAAAATGCCTTTCGGACTTATAAATGCAGGAGCGACATTCCAAAGAGCTATGGATATAGCTTTTAAAGGGTTGATTAATAGAACAGTAGTCATCTATCTAGACGATATTACTGTATTCTCTAAGGAGAGGTATAATCATTTGCATGATCTAAATCAAATTTTTCAACGTTGCAAAAGATATGGTATTTCTCTTAACCCTAAAAAGTATTTCTTTGCTCTTGATCAAGGGAAGCTCCTGGGTTTTATTGTGTCCAAAGATGGCATTTATATTGATCCTGATCGGATCAAAGAAATCTCTGAAATCCCTTTCCCACACAATAAAAAATCGATGCAGTCATTTTTAGGCCAGATCAATTTTGTTAAAAGATTTGTTCTAGATTTTTCTCAAATTATTTTGCCACTTCAAACGATGATTAAGAAAAATTCAGTCTTTAAGTGGGGATCAGCAGAAAAAGAAGCTTTTGATCTAATCAAGCAATCAATAATCAATGCCCCAGCCTTAAATACTCCAAATTTTTCTAATCATTTTACATTGTATACCATCGCATCCAACTTGTCTTATGCTGCAGTACTCACGCAACTAAATGATCACAATCTGGAAGCACCCATTTCATTTTTTAGCTCAAATCTTCAGGGTGCTGAATTGAATTACTCCGAGGTAGAAAAACAAGCCTTTGTTGTATTTAAAGCGGTCAAACATTATAGACCCTTCCTTTTGAAAACCCACACAAAAGTCATAGTTCCTTTCCCTGCAGTTAGGCAACTATTAATCCAAAAAGAACTGGGTGAAAAAAGGGAAAACTGGGTCACAGCGCTTCAAGAATATGACTTAGAAATTAGGCCAGCAAAGATTGTTAGGGGCCAAGGTTTTTGCAGGTTATTGGCAGGAGCATCCAACATCCCAGAATCAGGTGATACAGATCAAACTGAAGAAATCAATCAGATAAGTATTACTGATTCTGAGTCACAATATGCAGATTTAATCTTTTATTTGAAAAATGGATATGCACCTCCTAACCTGTCTTACAAAAACAAAAGGGCCATAAGGTTAAAAGCGAAAAATTTCACAATTATTGATGATGTGCTTTTTAGGCAGAATTATGATTCAATCTTATTAAGATGCCTTGAGAAACCTGAAGCACAAAAGGTTTTGCAGGAGTTACATGATGGACCAGCAGGAGGACATTTTGGAGCTGACACAACAGCTCACAAAATTATTCATGCTGGATACTATTGGCCAACTCTGTTTAGAGATGCCCACGAGTATGTAAGGAAATGCCGCAATTGTCAAACTTCTAGTGGAAGACAATGAAAACCAGCTTTCCCTCTGCAACCGGTCAACATTGAACAACCATTTGAGCAATGGGGATTGGACATCATTGGGGAGATTACTCCACCTTCTTCCAAACAGCATAAGTATATCCTTACTGCTACCGATTATTTTACTAAGTGGGTTGAGGCAATTCCTTTGAAGACAGCAAATTCTGAAGCAATCATTGAATTCATAGACCAATTCATCATTACCAGGTTTGGTGTCCCAAATGCTCTTGTTTTTGATAATGCATCCTATTTCTCAGGCAATGCTATGTTTGATTTCGCTATTAAAAGAGGATTTAAATTAAAATATTCTGCTAATTACTATCCCCAGGGTAATGGTTTAGCAGAGTCTACTAATAAAAATCTGATCAAAATCATTAAGCGAACTATCGAACAGAATCATAAAAACTGGCACAAATCCTTAATGTTTGCATTATGGGCTGATAGGATAACACAGAAAGCTTCTATAGGATCTTCTCCGTTCAATCTTGTGTATGGAAAAGAAGCAGTACTACCCACAAATCTTGTTCTTCCTTCTTTAGCCCTAGTACAGTTCATTGAGGAGACTCCTTCTTCTTCTATTCAGCTTAGACATGATCAAATTCTAAAACTAGAAGAAGAAAGAGAAAAAGCCAGGGTTACTCATGCCAAACATCAGCAAATCATCAAAGCAGCTTTTGATTCAGTCTCATCCTGTTCAAAGCAATTCCAAGTCGGTGATTTTGTTCTGAAATGGGACAAAGCCCATGAGGACAAGGGAAAACACACCAAGTTCCAGAAGATGTGGCTTGGACCATTTCAGATCTGTGAAAAGATAGGCCATTCGACCTTTTTATTGCAAGATTTATCAGGTTCGAGAGATTCTCTCCCTGTTAATGGCCTTATCTTGAAAAAATTCTTCAATTGAAGAGGTAACCCCTTCTCCTTTTATTTTAATAGGATTTTGTAGTTTGTAGAATCATTAGGAAATAAAGTTGTAAGGTATCTTCCATTGACCTTTTGCTGCGTTTGAAAAGTTGTCCCACAGAAGTAGTATGGATATTAGCTTTTAAATAATAGAGCTCACAACCAAAAGAGATAATTTCTAGGAAATTAGGTGTCATTGTATTCTGAAACCATATTTCAAGTTTTGTGAACTCCTCTCAAAGTTTAGAAGTATTATAAATCATTTTCTATTTTTTAAATTGGTCTCAAAAGGTTATCAATATCAAGATAGAAGCTAATCCAATTTCAGCATCTTCAACTCTTACCCTGTCATCCATTTACTCTTAAGGAGAAAACTGTTCATCCCATTCACTAAAGTTTATGATTACTCAGAGTGTAATTCTAAAATATTTGATATAAAAGATAAGAGGTCTTATTACAAGCCTGCTTACCATGATCATCGGGAAAATAGTTTAACCGACATTACCAATACTGCATACCATAACAGGGTAATGGCTTAAAATTATAAGACAAGGGGTCTCATCACGAGCCAGCTTGTTTGGTTAGATTACTACCAGTGAATGGCATTGTCAATAGCTAGCCATCAAACCAGGACAATGGCTTTTTATCTTATCAATAACAGAAAAAGGAAATGAAATACAAAATATGAAAACATGTTTTGAATTCATTCTGTTAATCACACTCTTAATTGGATGGAACAATGGACAATAGCATGGTTAAAAGGTATCCCTGTCGAAACTATAAACGTTTGCTGGCAGCAGAGGCTCTACCTATGACAGAAGAGTTCACTATAAAAGCTGATTTGGAAAGGTTTTCTGTTTTATCATTATAAACCAATAGAGGCCTATTTAAAACTTAGAATGTATCTATTTTCTTAAAAAAGAGAGGAAATTAGCAAAAATAGATTCATTTTACTTGGAATGCATATATACCTAGTTATATTAGAATTTTCCCCTTTGATTAGAACTCTATTTTGAAAAAGTTTAAGTATTTCTATGCTTTTCAGAGATAACTGGTTCTTCCAGCGAATCGCCAATTGTTGTGCCCTACAACAACCCCCCATTTCATATCATTTTTATTTACAAAATTATCATATGAAATGGGTCCCTTTAGAAGTTAATTGGTATCAATATTATATTGTTCAAAAAGGTCCGATAACCAAATGAAAACATTATATAAAAACCTTTTAAAAAAAACCATTTTGATCAAATAAAACAATATTTTATCATTGCGATAAAGCGATCGCAAGATCGCATATCACAATGACATAGAGAACACAAATAAGTGACATATTGGTTTCCGCCGATGCGATATCGCTATCGGCGATACTCTATACGCAGTCTTAAAGCGCCCCAAGCCTTTCACCCCGATGCGATGCGATATCGCAATCAGCAATATCCTATGCACATTGTTAAGGCGCCCAGGTGATGCAGCCCGATGCGATGCGATATCGCAATCGGCAAATCGGCGATATGTTGTCCATGTCATATATAATCCCTATTCTCCCGACGCGATGCGATATCAGCTATCGGCGATCGGGGGTTTTAAATGGTGTCAATACAAGAGGTTAAAGCTCTCCCCGATGGCCGATTGCGATAAAGCGCAGTTTTAAAAAAAGCCGTTAAATGGAGGGATATTATGATCGAATCATATTTAAAGCTTAATCTGTTAAGCAATGATGCACCTGCGCCCAACCGCCAAAACATCCATAGCACGCTTAAATGGGTCATTCGGCCGAATAATGATATAATGGGCATTTAAGGATTGGCAGGTTTTAAACGACCATTTAATGTAATTGTAAGATCTTCCCATGGATTGTATCTGCGGCCATTTTTAGAGTTAATCTCTCAGCACGCTTTGATCAATATATCTTTCCCATATTGGATTTTCATTGTCATCTCTCTGTGTTACGTTTATTTTCGCCTCTGTGCAGAATTCATCCAAAGGAGAAAGCTTAAGCAAAATGGGGAAGAAATCCAAGAAGACCACAGGCGCTTCCGCGGCGCCAGCTGCAGGACAAGCTGTCGCTGACAAAAAGAAAGGATTGATTTCGGATACCACATGTTCTGGTCTCGGCAGAACTACTTGGCAGAGTACCTACAACTTGATCGAAATCGAAGAACCTAAAGTGACAACAGTAGAAGCTACTGCAGACTCTACTCGGAAATCTGAGGGTACTCTTAAGGACTTAGCTGACTCCTTCCTTCACCGGATAGCAGCTAGGGAACAAATTCTCCCATACACAGATGTAGTGCGGTGGGCAATTGAAGAAATCCCAATCCTAGATAGAACCTTCAGCACTAGAGACGGGAGAATTTTCAAGTCATTTAAAGCTGATGATTTGAGGCAAATGTATCATTTGCCTGAGCCAGAGAAGATATATAATAAGGCGTTCCTGGAGAAATTCGCAAACGAAAATGAAGTTGAATCCGAACCCATCCGGGATTGGAGACAAAATCCGGCAAAGCACAAACATGAGTCTTCTGGTAAGTACTCAGTTGATTCCCTGGCTTCTCCTTATTGCTATGCTGGAATAATGATGTGTAGATTGTGGGGATTGCATGACTCTGCTAATTTCACTATAGAAATGGTCCCCTTAATGGAAGCTGCATGCAACAGTATAATAATGGATTGGGCCACTATTCTCTCAGATAAACTAGCCAAAGTTGTTCTTGAGTTTAGGAATAAGACTTCCATCTCTGAAAGGATAATTCCCCCATTCTATTACAGTGCATATATTTTAGATACATTGTGTTTCAATTCTGAATTTCCCGTGCTCGGCTGGAGGTGGACACCACAAGACCCCACGGCTATCCACATATACCATCAGAAACTATGGAAATCCTCTTACAAGCACCATCTGTACCAAGTCTGTAATGGCTTTATGGTGCCTATTTATTATTCTATTTTTGATAAACCCATTCCCAAGATTTCCTACCAAGCTGGGATTGATTTAACAGCGGTGGGGAGATGGTTTGGAGAGGAGAAATTCACTTATATAAGAGTTTTCGGGAGCCAAGCCGAACTTCATGTTCTCCCTTTATACATACCGGATAAACTGTTGGCAAGAGAAATCTCTTACCAGATTATTGCTGAGAGTGTTACACAGACTCTCAAGAAAAATAAGAAGCAGGGCTGGCCCTCTTTTCCCTTAAGCTGTGGTGTCTATACTCTGCATGATCTCAAACATGCAGAAAAGGAAGCCACGAAGATCAAATCATTAACTCTGGCGACTCTCCCAAATAGGCCATTTGATCCAAACAAAGTTGCCTATAATGCACTAGAACATGCCAAATTCTCAAAGTTTGATCATAAGGAAGATATGTTTGACGACCTGTTCTCTTCAGCTGAGACAATAAATCAGGTTAAAGCATTCGCCAAAATGAAATATAATGATGAAGGGTTGACTGAATTTAATAAACTTAGAGAACAGAGGTTGCAAACTCTGCCTCTAGATCTACTAGCGACAACCCCAGCGACATCGTCAAGCGAGCTTGATCGGCAACAGTCAAAGGAACCTCCAGTTATAACAAAAGAACAAGAGAAGCCACAGGAGGAAAATCAGAAGAAAGCACAGGAGGAAAAGCAGAGAAGAGAGAAAGAGGAAAAGCAGAAGAGAGAACAAGAGGAAAGGCAAAAGAAAGAGCAGGAAGAAGAGCAGAAGAAAGAGCAAGAAAAAGTGCGAAAGGAGACCCAAGCTGAAAAGGAAAAACAAACCACCATTGATGTCAATGTGGATACTCATATTGACCCTAAATTGCTCTAGGAATGGAAGCAATTTGATTCCATTATCAGTGGTTTGGAATGTTCAAAGGACTCAGACACTTCTAAGGTAACGGACACACTAGAAATCACTTCATCACAGGTTCTGAGTGGAACCAGCGGCCCACCCATTTCTAAAGAGGTAGAGATGATACCAAAGGACCCCTCCGACCAGATCATTTTGCAGGTAGAAGATATTCCTCCCCTGGATGTCTTCTACAGCCCAAGGCATAAAGCGGTGGTTAAGCGACAAAGGAAAAGAAGAAGGACTGATCAACCTTCCCTTTTCCCAGAGCAAACTGTCACGGGCAATGTGGTTTGGAAGGAGGAATTTGACCCCTCTGATGACCTGACAAAACTATCACAGTATGCGGGAGCTTATTTGGCAGCAACAATAGATAAGGCATCAGAGGTAAGCCTTTTACTAAAAACAAAGGACCAAGAAATCTTTTCATTGCAGGCACAGTTAAATGAAGCAAAACAAAAAGCGGAGCAGGCAGAACAACAGTTGTTGACGCAACAACAATTAAATAATCAACTAACTCAACAACTGCAGGCAGAGAAACAACGGGTCGATCAAAGCGCAATCCAGAAGCAAAAGGAATTGTCAGAAGCCTTAGCACAACTGAAGGTGGCGAATGAGAGAATGCTGAAATCAAGAGACGAGCAAATTGCTCAATTATCAGCACAAATTGAAAAGACAAAGGGCATTCCACAAGTGGCCGAATTCAAAACAGAAGCACTACAGATAAATACTGCATTGATAGCTCAAATTAAGCTTCTATGTCAACAAATCGCCCAGGCAGAGCCCCTATGGGAGTTAACGGCATCCATAAGTAATAAAGTAGACAAGGCTAGGACTGAATTGGATCAGGCCGAAGAAACGGTAGCTGCATTTCTCGATTGGCAAGATACAAATCAAGGGCAGGCGGCTAATTTACCAAGAATACTGGAGTCATATAAAGATATACTCTTTACAGAATGGCAGTCCCAGTTAATGAAAGCTGAGAGGGCGGTTTCGAGATGCAAATTAACTTCAAGCAATCTGGTTGAATTAGTTAATAACACTCTCTACTTATCAAACATGATCTCCCAATGCACACCAGGAAAATTGACAACAACGAATACATTGGAGCAATCATGTTATCCAGATTTAGAGGAGAAAGGAAGGTTAATCGCTGGGATTAACAGTTTAACCTGGGACACGTATTGGTTTTTCTTGGTAAAACCACACTCGCAGAGAGCCGCCCTCAAGTGCCTTACGGATGCAATCGAGTATATTATCCCCGATATTCAGGATGCCACATACACCGCCCAGCCCAGCTCTTGCCTCAACAAACCACCCGAAGTGGAGCCAATGCTTGCTACAAGTCAGCTCAGATTTAAAGGCAAGCAGCCTACTTGATGATTCATGCCGCCGACTGCCAGATCGCTGAGGGAAAATATGATCAAAATTGATTGATACCAGTTTAGTAGGATTTCAGTTTCATAGATAGTTATCATAATTAGGTATTTATAGACCCTTTCATGGTTTTGGAAAGGGTCGTAAAGTTTTGTACTTGACTTAAAGACTGAAGTCACACTATTGTGCTTCAGCCATATTCTTTTATAAAACTGGACCAGTTATTCTAAATTCAACATGGTAGCTTTTCTGCAAATGTGCACTATTGTCTTTGTTTGAAAGCATCTCTGCGTTGAAGGAAGAATCACAGATAGCGATTGATATTGGGAGTATTTTATCAGCTCATATGGTACTATTATCTATGTCTGATTCCATTCTTTTCATATGAATTGTTATCCGATTTCCTTTGCTATTATCAGATATATGTATGCGTTTTAACAGCAGTTCTGTATTCTTTCCACTATTGGATGTTTATGGTATGCTTTTCTTTTAATCATATATGTGTCGATGATATAAATGATGAGTGTAGTATTATTGTTTTAATCACTTTGCTTAACTACTTAAGTAAAGTAATCATTGAATGAATTAATGTCTATGCCTGTCAGATGGAGTCATCTATATGCCTGTTTGAAAACATAGATCATCAAGCGCTACACTTAGAGAAATATAACCATTCCCGGGATTAGTAGTAGTTATTTTATTCTGTCAATAGATTAAATTATTCGCCTATCATTAGATTAGTTCAACAATCATCCATTCATCCCGTTTATCCATTATTGGGAAACTGGTCCCATTATCCCCAGTCGGAGCCACCATTCCAAACGGAAAAGGAGCTGTACTAAGGTCCGGACCGGGTGGTTATCCCCCAATTTTGTTGCAACGATTTTTGGGGCATCAACACCACTTTATTGATTAATTATCTCCCATTTATTTATCATCCTTACATTATTCCCTTGGGTACCTCCCTTTGTACCTCATATTATCCCCCCTAGGTATGCTACGTTTGAAGAATTAGTAGTTTTTTTTTCCTTGACTTGGTTGGTGGCTAAGATAGGTAGGGCAAAAAAGAAAGAAAGTAACAATATAATGAATGCACGTTTACTTTGTGACATGCATTCTTTTCTTACTTTTGTCTTCAACATTATAATCATCCATTTTCCAATAATAATGTAATTTCGTTCCTCCATGAAAGACCATAACTCAACATTATGGGCATGAGATGGTGAAAGTAAATGAATGTAAAAGGATGAAATGAACAAATTTCATTTACTAAGAAAATTCCAACATAAGAAAGATAAAAGGTAGAAATCCACATAGGATGAATGTAAAATAATGAATACAATATGAATGAATGTTATGCTTACAATGATAAGTGACTTTGGTAGTAATAGTCCTGAAGGTAATCTTTCACCTAAAGCTATGTCTTATGTTATGCTTCTTTTAAAAATTAATAGTCCATATATATATATATATATATATATATATATATATATATATATATATATATATATATATATATATATATATATATATATGTTGGGTCCCTATAATACTAGTGATTACCCCATTACTATTGTAGTTATACCCCTTATTTATATTGTTGTGCCCCTATTACCCACATATTGTTATTTCTGTGCCCCATAGAATCCCTCTATTATTATTTTTGTGGCTTTATATTATTATTGTTAGGTCGGCTGGATTATATTGTGACTCCTTAGACTCCTATATATAGAAAGGAGGTTTTGTCATTTGTATCATCCAAGAATTGTTCATTTATGTAATGTAAAGGAGGTTGCCCCCTCGAAGAGGCTGAATTCTAAGGCATTGATCTTTCTTTTCTATCTTTTCTTGAGCTGGTTTCATAACATTTGGTATCAGAGCTTTGGATTCTAGGGTTTCGCTGCTCCAAACAGGTCATCGTGGCATTTTCACTATAACTTTGTTTCTGTGACGTTTCAGAAGTCGCAAAAAAAACCCATTTGAGAAGAAATCGCACTGAACCTTGGGTCTGAATTTCAGAGTTTTTCGCGCGATATTTTCGGAGATATGATCTGAGGAAGTTGGTCTTTTTGCAGACTCCTGAATTACATTCAAAACAGGTGACCTGGGGAAAATCGTCATAACTTTCTTTCTGAGCATCGGATTGAAATTTCGTAAGAAGTTACAGAAAGAGGACGGACTGTAGTTTCTTTTATATATTTTTCAAAGTCAAAGGTTGAAACAGTGACACGTGGCACATCGTACAAGTTCGCTCTACTGAACTAGTCTATAATCAAGTCACTGTGGGAGATTTCGCATAACTCTTCCTTGGAGAATCCAATTTGGGTCAGACTTGTGGCATTGGAAAGAGGACACAGAGGGCTACTACAGGTCACAAATTCAGAACTAGATGATCAGAAAGTACAGAGATACATCAGAGGCAATATCGAGCTCCTACAAAGTGAAAAAAGGTGTGTAGATTTTCTTTAATTTTTGCTTAAGCTTGGTTTGAAAATTTATTTTGAAGGAATTCAAAGGGCATAGTAGAGCATTATTATCGGTAACTGATGCCCCGAGGAAAGAAAATGCAAACACCTAGTAAGGAACCTGAAAGCTCTAGCATGACTCATGAAGAAGAGGAAGAAATGCTACATGATATATCAAAATTACAAGAACAAGTGCAACAAATGTCACTTGCACAAAAAGCAACAGAATCTAAAATGGATGGTTTAAGGAAAGATGTAGAAGCTAAGATGGACGGTTTAAAGAAAGGTGTAGAAGCTAAGATGGATGGCATGGAAGCTAAGGTGAATGGCATGGATGATAAGATGGATAAGTTGCTACAAGAAATGGTCACTAAGGGTGAAAGAGTACTAAAGGAAACTCATGATGAGAACAAAAGAAATGTTAATCATGATTCCATAGACTCTAATGTTGGATCGAAGACTCACCATGTTCCAAAAATCGATATGAGGAAGTTTGATGGCAAGGATCCCGCCACATGGATATTACAGATGGAGCAATTCTTCGATCTCAATAATGTGCAAAACACACAAAAGGTACGTATGGCAACTTTATATTTGGAACCAAATCAGTTTGTATGGTATCAATGGCTTTGTTCTCGTAAACAATTTATCACTTGGGCAATTTTTACGGAAGAATTGATAGCACATTATGAGGATACAAAAAGCAACACTTTTTTTAGCCAATTGATAAGTCTCAAACAAAAGGGTTCAATAATGGAGCACATTGAGGAGTTCCAAAAATTGAACATAAGGGTAAAAGATATTCCAGAGGAGCATAGGATTGATGTGTTCATAGGGTCTTTAAAGGATAATATCCAACATGATGTGCGCCTTTGGGAACCTGATTCATTAGAGAAGGCATTCAGGTTAGCAAGAAAAATGGAAAGCAAAATTATGGCAACTAGGAAGCATACCATTCACAACTATAAAGACGGAAGTGTTGTTGCCCATAGTCTTCCACAACCTACAAGGTTGACACCACAACAATTGGAAGAAAAAAGAGCAAAAGGGCTTTGTTACAATTGTGATAGCAAATACACAAAAGGTCATAAGTGTGCTGAGAAGAAATTATTCTACATAGATTGTGAAGAGGAAGAAGAAAAGGAGCAAGAAAGGTCAAAAGAAGAGGATATATTCCAGGAACAAAGCCTAGATGAAGAACAAATAAATCCGACCATATCTTGTAATGCATTGGCGGGAATTACCACTCCTCAAACCATCAAGATAGAAGGACAAATCAAGAAGAAAAAGGTAATAGTGTTGATTGATTCAGGAAGCACCCACAATTTTATTCATTGTAGGGTAGCAAAAGAATTGAATTGCTTCCTATATCCAGCACCAGAGTGTCAAGTGATGATTGCAAATGGAGGAACAATAAATTGTTCTGGAAAGTGCCATAATATCAAGCTATCCATGGGAGAATATGTATTGACTAGCCCAATGCTTTCCATTCCAATGGGAGGTGCTGATGTTGTACTAGGAGTCCAATGGCTACAATCCTTGGGTACAATAGCTTTTAATTTTCAAGAACTTTTCATGAAATTTTCTGTGGAAGGAAAGGAAGTTGAATTAAGGGGTATTGCAGGGAAACCAGGAAAGATAATCAGCTCTAATGGCATGACAAAGCTTCTAAAAAAGGAGCAAAGAGGTGTAATTGCACAATTATGTTCGCTAGATGTTTCCACATTGGAATCATCTATTTCTCCAGATCTCCAAAAAGTCCTGGACAATCATTCCAAGGTATTTGAGACTCCCAAAGGTCTCCCACCTATGCGTGATCATGATCATGCTATTCATCTGATTCCAGGAAGTGTTCCTCCAAACATCAGGCCGTACAGATATCCCTATGTCCAAAAAAGTGAAATTGAACGTATGGTTGCAGAAATGCTAGAGGCTGGTATAATTCAACCGAGTCAAAGTTCTTTCTCAGCTCCAGTAGTATTGGTGCACAAGAAGGATGGATCATGGCGCATGTGTCCAGATTATAGGGAGCTCAACAAGCTCACTATTAAAGATAAGTTCCCCATTCCTGTCATTGATGAATTACTGGATGAATTGCATGGATCAATTTACTTCACCAAGTTGGATCTTCGTTCAGGATATCATCAAATCAGAATGAAGATTGAAGACATTCCGAAAACGGCATTTAGAACTCATGAGGGTCATTATGAATTTTTGGTCATGCCTTTTGGCCTTACCAATGCACCTTCAACATTTCAAGGTTTGATGAATTCAATTTTCAAACCATTCCTTAGAAAATTTGTGTTAGTATTTTTTGATGATATACTAATCTACAGCAAGTCTTGGAAGGATCATGTTGAACATGTTGACAGGTGCTACAACTATTGGAGGAGAAACAATTATATGCAAAAAGATCCAAATGTTTCTTTGGAGTCCAGGAGGTGGAATATTTGGGTCATATTGTATCTCATGAAGGAGTTAAGGTAGACCCTAGCAAAATTAAAGCCATTAAGGAATGGAAAATCCCCACATCCATAAAGCATCTGCGAGGATTTCTTGGGTTGACAGGGTATTATCGCAAGTTTGTTAAGAATTATGGGAGAATAGCAGCACCTCTAACAACATTATTGAAGAAAGATTCATTTTCATGGACTCCGGAAGCAACAAAGGCCTTTGAACATCTTAAAGAGGCAATGTGCCAAGCACCGGTCTTAGCTACACCGGACTTCACAAAAACCTTTATTGTGGAATGTGATGCTTCAGGAAATGGAATTGGTGTTGTTCTAATGCAAGATGAAAGACCCATTGCTTTTGAAAGTCGTCCAATCAAGGGAAAGTTTTTAAGCAAAGCTATTTATGAGAAGGAAATGTTGGCAATACTCCATGCACTTAAGAAATGGCGACCCTACCTAATGGGAAGACACTTCAAGGTAAAAACGGATCATGATAGCCTTAAATACTTTTTAGAACAAAGATTATCCTCTGAAGAGCAACAAAAGTGGGTCACAAAGATGTTGGGTTATGACTTTGAAATCATCTACAAAAAAGGGAAGCAAAATGTGGTGGCAGATGCACTCTCAAGAAAGGATGAGGATGTGGAAGCATTGTTGTGTGCCATTTCTATTATCCAACCAGATTGGATAAACGAAGCAAAGGAGGAATGGAAGAATGACGAAGAAGTGTGGGCACTTATTCGAAAGCTACAACAAGATTCCAGTACTTCTGATACATTTAGCTGGAAAAATGATTCGTTATGGTACAAAGATCGCTTATACCTCTGTAAGAATTCCCAGCTAAAACAAAAGATTCTTATGGAATTGCACACTTCTCCCTTAGGAGGGCACTCAGGATTTTTAAAAACTTACCACAGGGTTAAGAAGGAATTTTTTTGGGATGGCCTTAAATCAGATATTCAAAAGTTTGTGGCGGAATGTTTGGTTTGCCAACAAAATAAAGTTGAAACAATTAAGACACCGGGTCTATTACAACCTTTATCCATTCCAAGCCAACGTTGGGAGGAGGTTTCAATGGATTTTATCACAGGTTTACCCAAGTCTGAGGGAAAGAGTGTCATCATGGTGGTAGTTGACAGACTTACCAAGTATGCACACTTTTGTGCATTATCACATCCATTTAAAGCCAGTACAGTTTCTACTGCATTTATGGAAACAGTTCAAAAGCTACATGGAAACCCAAAGATTATTGTAAGTGACAGAGATCCCATTTTCACTGGAAATTTTTGGACAGAATTATTTTCTTGTCTTGGTACTCAGTTAGCTCATAGCTCATCTTATCATCCTCAATCTGATGGGCAAACTGAGATAGTAAACAAATGTTTGGAAGGATATCTTCGTTGCTTTGTATCTGATAAACAGACACAATGGGTCAAATGGTTGCCTCTGGCTGAATGGTGGTATAACACTTCCTTCCATACAGCAACAAAAATGACCCCATTTATGGCACTTTATGGGTATCAACCACCATCCATCACATCATATTTAAGAGAAAATTCTAAGGTTCAGGCAGTGGAACATCACATCGAACATCAACAACAAGTCCTCCAACTCTTAAAGGATAACCTCGTGTTGGCACAAAATAGAATGAAACAACAGGCAGATCAACATCGCAGTGAAAGAAGTTTTGATGTAGGTGATTGGGTATTCCTACGGCTACAACCATATAAGCAAATGTCCCTAAAGCAAGCTAAGAAGGATAATAAATTATCACCAAAGTATTATGGTCCGTACAAGGTGTTGCAAAAGATTGGTACTATGGCATACAAATTGGAGCTTCCTGCAGCTTCTCGATTGCACCCAGTTTTCCATGTTTCATGTTTAAAGAAGGTTATAGGCGACAAGCTCCCAGTTCAAACAATATTGCCAGAACTTGACGAGGAAGGAAAAATTATATTGGAACCGGAAGCAGTCACAGAAACAAGAACTCGACAGCTACGAAATCGATCAATTTCAGAGTATCTTATCAAGTGGAAGAACTTATCCGCTGAAGATTCCACATGGGAGGATGAGAATTTTATGCAGAAGTATCCAGAACTGCTCAAGCGTTGAGGACAACACTTTTTTGAAGGAGAGGGGCATGTTGGGTCCCTATAATACTAGTGATTACCCCATTACTATTGTAGTTATACCCCTTATTTATATTGTTGTGCCCCTATTACCCCCATATTGTTATTTCTGTGCCCCATAGAATCCCTCTATTGTTATTTTTGTGGCTTTATATTATTATTGTTAGGTCGGCTGGATTATATTGTGACTCCTTAGACTCCTATATATAGAAAGGAGGTTTTGTCATTTGTATCATCCAAGAATTGTTCATTTATGTAATGTAAAGGAGGTTGCCCCCTCAAAGAGGCTGAATTCTAAGGCGTTGATCTTTCTTTTCTATCTTTTCTTGAGCTGGTTTCATAACAATATATATATATATATATAGATATATATGATCTTCTAAGAATTTAACAAAATTTCGAAATTATGAAAGAGTCTTTTAGGAACCTTGTAAAAAAACCACTACATGAAAGATCAAATTATGAAAGAGTCTAACCACCCTAATTTGATCTTTCATGTAGTGGTTTTTTTACAAGGTTCCTAAAAAGAACCTATTGTAATGTGACTCCTAAGATCATGCCTTCTACATTGAAACTGATTTGTGCCAGAATTAATATTATTAAGAATATAATTTGAATAATGTATTTGTTTCCTGGGAAGGAAGGTGCAGGAGGGGAAATTCTCAGCCTTATGGGAACCATCAAATCTACTTATGAATGGAGCCTTAGTCATATGACAAAAAATAATGTGAAAGCATATGCCTTTCTTCAAGGCCTTAGAGTTAGCCTTGAGTTTGCATTTATCAAAGCTTATTGTATTGGGAGATTCATGATTTATAATCAATCATATGTTCTCAAAGACTTCCTTAGCTGACAATCATCTTTCAACCATAATTGCTAGGATTTTTAGAACCAAGGGAAGGTTAGAGACCATTGAATGGTGCCATATTCTACATGAGCACAATGGTTTAGCAGATGAGAAGGAAAATTTTGTTTCTAAGCATTTAGATAGTGCCCTCTTCATCAGTAATTTTAGATATGACCAAGCAATCTTCTCATCATAATGGATTCTATTTCTATACAAAATGGAAGCAATTGAATCAAAATGGAAATCCTTAGGTCCATTTGGCAGTAATAAATGAGGATGTTGAAGTCATACCCTTTCATATCTCACCAAAGGCGTCATCCCAAGTGAGGGAATCTAGCTCCAAAAGCTTTCATTGAGTTGTAAGGATAATGTGAGTAGTCCCAACCGTCTCTATCAATGCTAAGGAATAAACCTATCGATCCCTCCTTCAAGTTTTAGTCCCAACATATTATTCTTGGTTGAATAGATAGGAGCATTCTCTCAATAATACATATCCATATGATATTATGTAAATTATACCGTCTTGGCTAAGAATGGAAGCCTTGATTGCAATTCTTACTTCGCCACTTCATCAATATAAGATTGAGGCCATAAAGAAAAATCATAGAAATCATTTTAAGCATGACATGGTCATGGAAATGTTGTAGCAACACAATCATCATTTGGAAGCGTTGGAGGTAAAAAAATGCGACCTAGGTCTAACATTTCCCACTTGGCAACAAATCTCCAATTCGAGCATTGCAATAGCCACCAAGATCCATTGACCTTTAGTTTCAACTTGGCCTTCCTATCAACTTTGTAGTCTAGTGTCAAGAAAATGACTATTGGACAACAATGAAGAAGCCTAGAGGATATCCTTCAACACCATCAACCATCTCAAAATAACCAGTTCTAGTATGTCCAACTTTAGAACACTTGTATCTTCATATATGTGTTTTTCTTCGGTAATTAGGATCAAGTTATAAAAAATACATGTTGTGTCCCTTTTTGTAAGTCACCATTACAAGACTTATGTAGTAAATTTGTACGTTTTTTAGAACATCCCTATTTTTGGAAAACAATCTTATATGTATCTCCTCAATGTGCCTTTGGTTGTAGACATTTTGATTAATAAAATTTCTCCTAGTGTTTGTTGAAAATAAATAATATATTTGTTTCAAACAATGTTGATACGTCGATGGGTTAAAGTGTCATTTTTTGTGATTATGATGTAATATGAACTCTACTAATCCCATTTGTAGTGATTTATTGTTTCACTTTGTCTAGTATCTCTTCTTTGCGCACTTGTGTCACTACTTGAAAGTTTATTATTAGATATACTTGAAATTTCCAAATTTTGTACTTTCAACATATGAAAACATCCATACTTTAACTGGATTTTCATCTTTAGGATTTGTGATGATAATTGGATTTATATTGACTTCTTTTGCCATGGTTTGGAATTTCACATCTAATCACTTTTTTATTTCAATGGGGTTAATCATTTTTTCCTTATTGATAAATGATTCATTACTAGTAAATTACTTAAGTGTTTCTTCTTGTAGTTTTTTCAAATTCGAACTTTTAAGTTGTGTGATCAAGCTTTGACTATGATTATTAAGTTGAGAAACTTTATGAGCCAATTTTTTTTTTTGTATCTTTTGAACTTAATTCTGATTATCGTGAAGGACCACTTCTGAGATATGTTTAAAGTCTTTTAATGATGGAGTTTTTGGATTTGACTTCATTGTAATGCCCTACAATATTATCTTCTCCTTTAGATAATATAATGTCAAAATCTTATTATTCATGTTTAAGATGAAAGTCCCAATGTTTCCATCTTGAATGAATCTAGTATTATGTGATGACGATCATTTCTCGGGGATGTAACATTAAATTATGGTATGAAAATATAATCTTGAATTTGTAGTTGTATTTTATTTATTTGTATTGTTTTTCACTTCAATTTTTTTTTGTTTTTTATTATATTTGACTCGAGAATCAATACTTAATTATCCAATTAATGCTAACATAACAATCAATTGTTGAAAGAGTAACATTTCCTTTCACTATCTCTTTTAATCTAAATCACAAAAACATACTTTTTGAGTTCCTGAAATTTTTTCCTATTTTCATCATTAAACTCTTTTTTTTATTTTTTATAACTTTTTTTATATTCCTTAATATATTACTCAAACTTATATGCTTTATTAAAAGTGAACCATTTTGATTGATCCTTTTTTTTTCCCTCAAAAATCACATTTTATTGTCATAAACATGATAATATGGTAAACCTTTTCCTTTTGCTAAGAAGTAATATGGTAAGACTTTTCCTTTTGGTAATAATACTTCTTTACTCATTTAACTTATGACTTAGAAAATTCCATTCGTATGGATTTTGAAGCTTTCATTGCTTTTTAAACTTTATTTCTTTACTCCTTTAGCTTATGACTTGAAAACTCTATTTGTAGTAGAAGAAGGAATTTTAACGTCCATGAGGCTAAAGATAGCCTATGGGACATATTGCCTCGCCATTTTATTTCTACATTCAACCCTTTTCTTGTGTAACATGACAATGAGAGATCCAATTTTCTCAATAACCCCCTTGCTAAATAAATTATCCCAAGAGCTATATGTCAGGATATTTACATAACTATCCATGCTATGTTTGAAGGCCTCACATTCTAAAATGAAATTCTTTTATGTGTCCACTTTTCTGGTAGTGAAAAAAATAAACACTTTGTCTCCCCAGACTTCTTTTGGTCTTTTCCAATTCCCTGTTTCACAATAGAGATGATGAGAGTTAGTTATTAACGAAGCAATAATAATTTTGGCTCTCCATGAGATATTGGCACCTATGCATTCTTTTTTATTATTATTATGAGTGAGATTAAAATCTTCAATATATTACTTTCTATTTCTCCCTAGCTCTTTATTCCAAGTACGCTTATGGAACTTATCCATAACAAAAGTATTTATCTCTTTATTATTTGTGGGGCACATGTTCAAGTGAATACTCCATTTTCTAAACCATTTGTTATTTTGACGTATCCAAGTCTTCTTTCTTTTGCACAATATGTCATTGAAGGCAACCTTAGGCCATCTTCCCTCTTCCATTTGCTCATTTTTTTAAATATCTTATAAGTCGCACCATAACAATCGCTTCAATAGGAGTAGCCCCCACTTCACTTAACAAGATATCATAGGGAACTAAACTTTAGATTTTAAACTTGTTTGTAATCAATCGTTTCTAACTTTTCTCAATTTTCTTCCACTGTAAGTCATATGTATGATTGACCCACAATTCACATCCATAGAGAACATAGAGAAGCACCATAATTAATAAATTCCTAAAAAGAGTTTGATTGGTCTTGTGTTCCATAACTATGTGTCTTTGAACTTGTTTTGAAAAACATAGAATGCTTTGAAACCTCCCAAAGTTCTTTTCTTTCTGAAACCTTCCCCACTATGATTTCTATTGAAGTTAATTATGAGGTATTTGTAATCTGCAACTTCTTCAAGAGTGCTACCTTCAAAGTAAAACTTATGTTGGCTATGTTTTCTTTTGTTAGAGAAAACCATCACTTTCATCTTGCTAATAGTGATTTGCATCCACACCCTTCTACAAAAATTTCCAAGGGAAAGCAAGTGCACTAGTAAGCCAAGAGCAGATTTAGCAATCAAAATAAGGTCACTTGCATACAAAAGAAGCCCTATAACAAACTCACCCAAATGGACATCATCACCACCTAATGAGTTTATCCACCCTTCAAGTTTATTAATATATGAACCAAAAAGGGTAAGGGACTATGGGCACCCTTGCTTGAACTCAATATCACTCCTAAAACTTTTGGAGATGCCATATGAAGTTCTGGTTTTGACTTTCACTTCTTCATACATCCTATGAAAAACTGCTCTAAGATGCTTAGGAACCCCAAGTTCCTCCATTATGTGTCAAAGTTTATCCCTAGGGATTGTGTCAAAAGCTTTATTGAAATCAACAAAGCAACAAAAAGCTTCATCCTTTTTTTTCGAAAATTTTTCAATGATATGCCTTAAAGTTATACCGTGATCAACTGTGGAATGTTAGGTTTGAAACTTGCTTTCCATTTAGCACATTTATTTCTTTCTTTTGCCCACTTGCTAATTTTATTTTCTAGCATGCTTCCAAATATGTTTTACAATAATGGGTTTATCATTATGGTCCTATAATTGGAGGGATTATTGACATCACCACCCTTGAAAGGAGGTATTGGTAGACTAGCTTGTTCAATATTTGGGGATCTCCTACTGCATGATGTTGGTGAGAATTTTTGTGATGTGAGGTGAAAGAATTTTCAAACCCCACTTTAGATACTATGCTTGAAGTTCAACTAAGTCTTTTTCTTTTCCAACACCCAACTTCTTAATGCCCATCTCGACCTCTTGCAAAGTGAAACACTCAGTAGTAGTGTTGACCAAAGGGGGAGGGTCAACCTTGGGATCCTGCTCATAAAGTTTCCTTGAATAATCAAACCATTGAGAAGTTGTAATATTATTTTTATTTTCCTTCTTTTTCGGTTAGAGCTCCTTCCAAAATAACTTGGGGTCATTTTTACCCAGGAATATTAGTTCTTCCTTCCTTGAGACCATGAAATCAACAATTTTGTTTTGTCTTAAAATATACTTATAAGCTTTGAGGTTTATATTATCCTTGTTTGAATATTTCAACGTTCTCCTTGCCCTTTTTCATTCTTCATCAAACCAAGCATTATCCAGAAAGCAATTTTTTTCAGACTTCCTATTTTTTTCTCTTTTTCACTTTCCAAGTGCACTTCGAATTAAATGTGTTAGTTTGTGGCTCTGAAGACCATGGAATTGCATTTTCTCCTTCTCAAAAAGCTTCTCTAGAATTATTTTTAAGGTATTACAGTTTTTTGGAGTCAAAATAATTCCACCCTTTGAAGGAGTTTGTTGAATACACTGAGTTTTCATCCCAAGCTACTTCTTTCTAGTCCAAGAGAAACTTAAGTAAATTGGTTTATGATTAGATTTTAAATCCCAAATTTGTTCCCCAGTCAAAACTTCCTCCATTTTATCACACCAACCAGGTGATCAAATTACATAATCTACTACACTTGCTCCATTGTATAGTATAGGTGAAATTTCCAGACTTTGCCAATCTAGCCAATGTAGGTGTTAACCCCATACAGAAATTACCTGCATACGAATTCTAAAACACAGAAAATAAACAATGCGAGAGAATAACACATAAAACACATATACACAAAGAATTTCCACTGGATCCCAAAACCAGGACCACCAGCTTGATTTTTCATTATGTTCCTTTCAATGTTACAATACATATTTATCCATGCCGAAGCATCCAATACCATGGACCGAAAAACTATCGTGTCCAAAACCATGGACCGAAAACCATCGTGTCCAAAAACATGTGCAAAAATCATGCACAAAACCATAGGTGGGTCCGCCCAACCTAACATATGGTCCAAAGCCAAAATTTTCTGGGGCGTTGTCCTGGACCCCATAAAGTGGGGTTACGGGTACCCCTCAAACCCCATGTTAACTATGTGGAAAGAATATAGCACAACCCAACATTCTCCCACTTGTTGTTTTCTTTCCACAGGGGGCCACAAGAGAGCTTAGTCATTTTTTCAGCCCTGAAACGCCCATTGTCTCTCTACACCAAGAGAACTTCTCAGAGCTCACAGATTTTGTCAATGCATCTGCAGTATTCTTCAAAGTGTCCACCTTTACTAGCAACACCTTTTTTTCTTCTATCATATCCCTCACAAAGTGATACTGAACATCAATGTGCTTTGTCTTTGAATGATATGGCGGGTTCTTTGCCAAGAAAATTGCACTTTGGCTGTCACAATCTATCCTTATAGCTCCCTGTACTAGCCCCATACTTGAACACAATATCTGTAACCAAACTGCTTCCTTGCTTGCATGAGTGGCTGCCATGTATTCTGCCTCTGTAGTTGATAGTGCCACTACAGATTGTTTCTTACTCATCCAACTGACTGCACCTCCAAATAGGTTAAACACATACCCACTTGTAGATCTTCTCTGCTCCAGATCTCCAGCCCAGTCTGCATCAACAAAGCCACGAATATCCAACATTTTTTCCAATCCTAGTCTTCCTTGGTAGCACAAACCATAATCACTAGTGCCACACAAATACCTGAAAACCTGCTTCACTGATGTCTAGTGCTCCTTCCCTGGTTTTGACATAAACCTGCTCAATACTCCCACTGCATGTGCAATGTCTGGTCTAGTATAGGCCATTGCATACATCAGGCTACTGACTGCACTTGCATATGGAACACGGGACATGTCCTCTTCCTCTTCTTGTGTCTTGGGACACTGTTCAACAGATAACCTCACACCTACAGGAATAGGAACCTTCACCGATTTACTATCCTACATATTAAACCTCTGCAGTATTGTCTCGACATATTTCCTCTGGTTTAACCAGAGCTTCCTCTTTGCCTGATCTCTTTTAATTTCCATGCCCAAAATATAGTTTGCAACACCAAGATCTTTCATGTCTAATTTGGAGGACAATTGGGTCTTCAAATCCTGGATAATTTCTTTGTCATTTCCAACCAGCAACATATCATCCACATACAAGGCCAAATAAATAACACAGTCACCAATTAATTTATAATACACACAGTGATCTGCTTTGCTTCTGGTGAAGCCAAGTCCCCGTATAAATGTATCAAATTTCTGATACCACATCCTTGGTGACTGTTTTAACCCATACAGAGACTTCTTTAACTTACATACCAGTTGTTTCTTACCCTTCACCACAAAGCCTTCAGGTTGCTTCATGTAGATCTCCTCTTCCAGATCCTCGTGAAGAAATGTTGTCTTCACATCCATTTGTTCTACCTCAAAATCAAAAGCAGCAGCAACAGATAAAAGTAATCTAATAGAAGTTACCTTGGTAACAGGAGAAAAAATATCACCAAAATCAATTCCCGACACTTGGGAATAACCTTTTGCTACCAACCGAGCTTTGTATTTCTCCACTTTTCCTTCTGCATTTGTCTTCTTTTTTAACACCCATTTGCTGCCAATGGGTTTCCTTCTAGCCAGCAACTCCACCAAATCCCAAGCTTCATTTTTGTGCAAAGATTCCATTTCATCAACCATGGCCTCTTTCCAGAGTTTTCCATCCTCTAAATCCACTGCTTCCTTCATAGTTCTGGGATCATCATCAGTGACAGACAAAGAAAAAATTGAACTGAAAGCAGATGGACTATACCTTTCTAGTTTCCTTCTTTCTCGAACTAATCTTCTCACAGCTGGAGTTTGTGGCTCTTCATCTTCTAATTCCTCCTCTGCTGTAGAGTCTGATTCTTCCTCCCTTAGCTCAAACTCTATCTTCTCAGGTTCCTTTGGTTGGAATTCATGTTTAATAACATCTTTCACCTCTCTGAACACCACATCTCGGCTGTAAACAACCTTCCTTGTTACTAGGTTCCAAAGCTTATAACCCTTTAAACCATCCTTATACCCAATAAAGATGAACTTTTCAGATTTACTATCCAACTTGGTTCTTTTCTCCTTTGGAACATGTACATATGCATCACATCCAAATACCCTCAGATGTGAAAGAGAGGGTTTCTTATGAGTCCATACCTCTTGTGGAGTCTTATCCTCCAACGTTGATGAAGGTGATCTGTTGACCAGGTAACATGTTGTCTCCACTGCCTCGGCCCAAAATTCTTGTCCTAACCCGGCACTGCTGAGCATGCTTCTTGCCCTTTCCATCAATGTCTTGCTCATTCTTTCTGCAACTCCATTTTGTTGAGGTGTATATGGAATATTCTTCTACCATGCTATACCACACTTCTTACAGAATTCTTCAAATTCCTTACTGCAAAACTCTCCACCATTATCTGTCCTCAACACCTTTATCTTCTTCTCTATCTAGTTTTCCACCAGAGCCTTGAATTCTTTAAACCTGTCAAAGACTTCAGATTTCTTCTAAAGGAAATATATCCATGTATTCCTTGAGAAGTCATCTATAAATGATACATAGTACACATAATTACCCAATGATGGAACCTTCACAGGTCCAAACACATCACTGTGCACAAGCTCTAATATCTATTTCGCCCTCTTACTACTAGAGGGGAAACTCACCCAATTCTGCTTCCCATATGCACAATTTTCACAGAAATCAAAATCCAGAGAGCTATTACTCATACCTTCTACCATAACTTTACCATGAAGTATTTGAAAGCCCTTCTCTCCAATATGTCTAAGCCTTTGATGCCACAGCATGGTATTTTCTCTAGAGACCACTAGATTTTCTGCTCCACTTTTAGGAACCACATAATTGTTGCACCCATCAACAACAATGCTGCCTTGCAGCTTGTACAAAGTTCTAATCTGAACTCCCCGCATCAATACCAGTGCTCCCCTAACCATCTTGCAGGTATCCTTCTCGAACACTGTTTTTACACCTGCATCATCCAACTTGCTTACAAAAATCAAATTTCTGGCCAATGCGGGAATATGCAGAACACCCGGAAGTATTCTAACCCTTCCACCTTGCAACTTCAACTTTACTTTTCCATGACCAATGATTCTAGCCTTCCTATCATCCCCTAAGAAGACATCACCACCATCGTATTTCTCATACTCGCAGAACCACTCTCTATGGGGAATGAAGTGAAAGGATGCACCTAAGTCAATCAACCATGCCTCATGATCTACATGTGTACTTGAAGAAGCCAAGTACACATCCCCACCTCCATTTGAGGTGGTTTTCGCCTCTACAAAAGCAGCATCATCAAATCCCTTTCCTTTATCAGGAGCTTTAGATTTACAGTCCCTTTTGTAGTGTCCTTCCTTTTCACATTTCCAGCACACCACCTTTACAAGTTTTCCTGTAGATTTAGATATCCAACTCAATGACTTATTTTTGTTTCTGTTCTGGGACCGTCGTCGTACAGACAAGGCATCACCATTCTGGCTCTCCATATATTTCCGTCTCATCTCCTCCGTCAGCAAGGATGAGACTATTTCATCAAACTACAAGGCAGTTGCATTGCTACCTATTGCAATAACCAGACTATCCCACGAATCTTGTAGAGAACACAACAAACTGATGCACTTATCTTCATCTGAAATTTTAATATCAACAAACGCTAACTGACTTACCACAGTATTAAATGCATTCAGATGCTCTGTCATTGAGTCTCCATCTTTCATCCTCAAGTTATACAGCTTTTTCCGCAGGAACATTTTATTCACCAGAGACTTAGATTGGTACAAAGTCCCTAACTTGTCCCACAAAGCCTTCGTCGTAGCTTCCCCTGATACATTTAGCAATACTGAATCTAAGACACACAATCGTATTGTACTCTTTGCCTTCCGATCCAACTTCTTCCATTCTTCATCGGAAACTCTCGTTGGTTTAGTTCCCGGATCTACCGCGATCCATTGATATTTATCCACCAACAGATCCTCCATCTTGAGTTTCCACAACTCAAAACTTTGACCATTAAATTTCTTGATCTTTATCTATCCACTGCTTGCCATCTTCTTTCACCACTAGATTTGATCTCGTAAATCTCCCATTGAACAGAGTCTACCACAGGCCCGAGCGAAACACCTCAGCAACAAAGGCGTCCCCTTGAAGCCAAAACTACTTTGATATCAAATGTAGGTTTTAACCCCGTACAGAAATTACCTGCATACGAAATCTAAAACACAGAAAATAAACAATGCGAGAGCATAACACATAAAACACATATACACAAAGATTTTCCCCTAGATCCCAAAACCGGGACTACCAGCTTGATTTTTCATTATGTTCCTTTCAATGTTACAATACATATTCATACATGCCGAAGCATCCAATACCATGGACCGAAAAACCATCGCGTCCAAAACCATGGACCGAAAACCATTGCGTCCAAAAACATGTGTGAAAATCATGCACAAAACCATAGGTGGGTCTACCCAACCTAACATAGGGTCCAAAACCAAAATTTTCTGGGGCGCTACCCAAGACCCCATAAAGTGGGGTTACGGGTACCCCTCAAACCCCCTGTTAACTACATGGAAAGAATATAACACAACCCAACAGCCAAACCATTGCAAATGACTATATCAAATGCCCCACATAATATAAGCAGCTACTCCCCACAGATATTGCAGCCTTTGTTGTCTTCTGAAATTCTTTCCCACTAATGATTACTCTCTTTTATAAGCCAAATAGGATCATAATCTTCTTTACAACAAAGAATGCTAGCTTGTTCACTTGTACTCCTAACATTGAAATCACCCACTAGAACGACTTCACCCCACCAATAAAATGTTGCAATATCCATTTTTAAGGCTAGATAGGGGTCTTTGTGGTCAATCCCTCTACTTTTGTAAGTTTTTGAATCTTGCAAAGAAAAATAACATGCTTCCATTCTAATTCGATTTCCATTTTCTAATATTTTAAACAAATGAATTGTTTTTATTTGATTCTTCTTTTTCTAGTTGAATGAAATGACCTTCTTTTTCCCTTACTAAGACCATGATACCCCAGTGTCCTTTGCCATTTCCCGCTGCCTTGTTCCACACTACCATCTTCAAATATCCTTCAAACAAAGGTGTCTCACACCCTTCATGCTCATGTGTTTCTATGAAACAAATTATGTCTCTATGTTCCTTGCAATAAGCCTTGACCCATGTCCTTTTCTCCATGCTAGTAACCTCTACAATGCCAAAAAACTAAACTTTAGGAAGTCTAGGTAGGAATTTATTGCTATTTGTTTTGACATAGAAGAATCACGGTTGAGTATTCATCCCTGTTTTCCCATACTAACTTTGTTGCATGGTTTCCTACCAAAGAATTTTTTGCCTCTTCTTTGCTATCAACCTGTTGTTATGTTTTAGAACGAGGCCCAAAATGGGAAATTACAACTTTTCTATTTTTCCCTCATCTCTTATTGCTCTAACCTTTGACATTTCCTCCCTTTTTACCTCTTTTTGTCTAATAGTTAAATCTTCCTCTAAAAAAAAGTGAGAGCCCCTTCAAAGTTGCTTCTTGTTTAAAATAGTTTGTTTTTCACAAATGCTCGACATGATGATTTTTTTGGGTCTATCTCTCTCCCTAGTAATCTAACCCAACCTTCATGCTTGGTAGATTTGTCCTTTCTAAAGCAACTTGTCTTTTAAAAATTCCCTTGCAAGATCAAGAGTACATTCATTTTTCCTATAATCTTTCACCCCTTTAATAATTAAGTGTGCTCCACTAACTTAACTTTCTTTGATTTCTCTCTCTTGCATGTTGTCAACTCGAATGCTTGTTTCTTCTTCCATATTAGCAGAATTTCTAATAACTTGTGCCCAAGTTTTGGAATCTTTTGTAAAACTTCCTTTCTTTTCTTCCCTTACTTTCACTTCATCCTTGTCTACTTGGACAATCGCTTTCCCATTATCTTGAGATGATTTCGAATTCAACACACCTTTACTTTCTACTACAATTTCTTTCATGGTTTGCAAGGAAAATTTAATGTATTGTCATTCAATTTTCCCTATCAAGTGAGCTTCTCACAACAATGCCACTTGTCCCTTTACAACTGTATTAGTTTCTGTTAAACATTGATTCACAATTGTTATTTCATGGATTTTATGTTCTCTTTCCTGCTCTTTGATTTCCAAAACCTCCAACCTTCTCTTGGCACTTAACAACTCTTTCACATAAAAGTCATATGACCAAGTGAGAGGTGTGGATGTGGGGCTGTAGGAGGCAAAATTATCAATAAATATGATGCCTCTTGACCTGTTGTTACCGCATCCTTACAAAGGAGACTTGTTTGAATAACACTTATTACGAAGAGTCAAAATACTTTCCCTTTGAGGCTGTTCTTTCCTTTTCTGATCCTATTTTAGACGAGCTAGCCTATATTTTAAAATACCCTAAAATTTCTTGGCATTGACCCAAACCTACTTCCTTGCTTTGGATGAAGAAATAATTTTCACCGGGCCTAGATGATTTGTTTCAATAGGGCCTGATAACTCTTTTTCAATGTTCATGTTTGATAATGAATGTATTTTCATTGCCATACAAAAGTAAAGAACAATCAAAGTAGAGAACCAGGTTGAGTACCTGACTGCCTATTGGAGACAGCTAACTGGAGCCCACTGATAGAGAAGAAGTGTGTATTATGTTGTTCGCCAAATGAAGAATGGACACCTATTATTATTGGTGATCAATATTTCTGTAGCTATAACTCCATTAATGCATAAGGGTAGTATATGCCACCCATTAAATTTTAGCAAGTACAAAATGGAGTTGTCTTTAGTGCGACTTTTTGGACTTTCCAATGCTGGAATCCAATGGAAAAATTTGAGGTGAAATCTTGATTTATGTTATTTAAACTGGTTTTTTGACTGTATATATGGATTTAGCACCCTGAAAAACCCCTAGGGCACTTCGATTGTGCATGAGTTACCCATCAAGATTGTGATTTCAATAAATTCCTATCGGATTTTAGAGAAATTATACCGGAAAAACTTCCAAAAAGTCTCACTAAAGACAACTCGGTACAAAATCCAACGGGTGGCATATACTGCCGCGTGCATTAATCGAACTATAGCTCTAGAAATATTAGTTCTCATCATTATTCATATCGTTGTTCCTATCCTACCTGTCACTGCTCCTATTCCCCGAATCTACACCATCTCTTCACTATTCATGTTCCCCAAATCTACAGAGTTCCTACCTGTCACTGCTCCTATTCCCCAAATCTACACTATCTCTTCACTATTCCTGTTCCCAAAATCTACACAGTTCCTACCTGTCACTATTATTGTTCCCCAAGTCCCTTTAACGACTCCCACCGAGGAAAATATGGAATCCTCGAAGAAATATAAAGCGACCCATGGTATCGTTTTTCCCATGGTATTATTCTATAATGTGACCTATTTAAAGGTTAATAATTAAACCATCATAGATCCAAGATCTACAAGTGCCAATACAGATCAAATCTCTCTTTATTCCAAAAGAGGTTGCACCTCAAAAGAGAGATCAGATTTGATCAGATGGATCTATGTTAGTATTATTTTAAGCCATTACAACAGTATATATAGAAATTAGAATTGAGTTATTGATAATGGACATCTTTTTTATTCACATCAATTTGATATTTGATTTATGATTTATTATTATTTTTTATTAGAAAATAAAATTGAATGTTTTTATTATATAGACATGTCATATTGTTTTTGGTTTTCCGTCAAAAAAATATTTACTTTAATTAAAACAAAATATGTCATTAAATTTTTATAAAGTTATTTAATTTTTTTTATTAAATCTATATCTATATATATATATATATATATATATATATATATATATATTCTAGAATTCTCCATATGTTAGGTATTGGTATACAGGGGGCTACATGTTACAACACTGGACTCAGTGAAATTCTGGCCATGCAATTCTATGAAAAATGAAAAACCTAACGTACGCTGCACATTCCAACACTCGGTAAAAATCTTTTGAATATATTCTTTGTAGTTCTCATGCAACACTCGCGATTTGCGCCCAGGAAATATGCGCAAGGTTTCTGAGAGGTGCTGAGTCTAACCCTAATGGAGGATCGCAGAGGAGGGAGCTCCACTCCCTCCTACAAAGAAGTAGTGGCCAACAAAGGCAAGTCACATCTGGGTAATGTCAGAGGTTCAGTGGAGGCAGAAAGCAGAAATAATGAAAAGGAGACACATGGGGCTAAGTCCAAGGAGAATAGCAGCACAAAGGACAAGGAGGAAGAAGACAAAAACCAAGGAACAAGGGAAAAAAAACAAAAGGGACCTTGCAGACCCAAAACGAAAATCACTCCAAGAGTAGTATTAAATAATCCTGCACTGCAGGAGCACAAGGAACATATGGAGACTTACGCCATAATATGCAAATTCATGGGATTATGGCCCACTGAAAAGGCTCTGCAGACATGGATCAAGTATCACTGGAAACCTAAAGGCAGCATCAATCTGCATCTTGGGTCAAAGGGATTCTTCACCGTGGTGTTTACAAACATCGAAGACAAAGATAGAATATTCGAAGGAGGACCCTATTTTTTTGCAGTAGCTGGTCTCTATATGCGGCCTTGGGTGATGAACTTTGTTCCAGAGTGGGAGACTTTCACTTCAGTTCCTGTCTGGGTAAGGCTCTATTCTCTACCTTTGGATTATTGGCAAAATGAATCACTAGTAGCCATAGGCAACAAACTAGGTTGTTTTTTCAAAGCCTCGGAAGCCACCAAAAGGGGTAAATATACTTCCTATGCAAGGATTTGTGTGGAGATGGATCTTTCAGGAGCTCTTCCGGACGAAGTTATCTTGGAAGTTTTAGATGAGGAATGGGTGCAAACGGTGGACTATGAGCATATTCCATTTAGATGCCGTAAATGCCATGAACATGGACACTTGATTAGAGACTGTCCTCTCAGCAAAGCAGAAGACACAAGCAAACGGAATACAAAGAAGGATACTGAAAGCTTTCAGAAAGTGGCAAGCAGAGGAAAAGGCGGTAAAAAAGACACAAAGCAGCAACATAATGAGGGGCAAAAGGCCAGTCAGAATAAGTTCCAAGCTCTGGATGAGACTGAAGAGACGCCCAATGAGGACCAATCTATGGAGGAAGACCCTAACAAAAAGGAGAAGGAAGAAAACTTCAATCCAACACAAAATACTAATAATAAGGAAGAAACCATGATAAAGGAAACAGAGCTAGAGATGGATCAGGAAATGACCCAAAGTGAAACAGATTTGGAGGATCATGAACTGCAGGAAATTCTAGATAAAGAAAACCTAGATCTGGAAGGATTTCTGAAGCAGGGAACCACGGTGGGAATAGATTCATTACCTCAAGAAGAATGCAATAGAATACAACAGTTTCTTTTGTGGAAAACTTAGGAAAGGGGGACAGATAAAGGAAAAATCATTGATAGCCACTAGAAATGCAGGAAAGAAAAGGGGCAGAAAAAAGCAGAAGGAGATTTTGATGGAGTGTGGAAAACTGATGATAGACTCAGGTAAGATGAAAGACCTGACCAGTTACTCCTTTACAAATCTTTAATTATGAAGTTTACATCTTGGAATATAAGAGGTCTAGGTAGTAAAAGAAAGCAATGAATGCTCAGTTTTAGAATGAAACAAGATATGCCAGATATGATCTTCATCCAGGAAACGAAGTGTTCCATTAAGAAAATAAAATGAATCCATAGCAAATGGCTCAATAGATTTGAGTTTTTAGAAGTTAAAGAAGAGAACACAACTGGGGGCATTCTCACTCTTTGGAACCCCCAAAAAATCAGCGTATTAGATGCAGAGGCATCCAAAAATTACTTATCAGTAGTCATTCAACCAATAGGGGTTTCTGAAACCTTCCTAGTCACTAATGTTTATGGTTCGCAAAGAATAGGTGATAAACTCATATTGCTAGAATCCCTCATTGATCTAAGGAACAGACAGGCTAGTATTCCTTGGATCATGGGAGGAGATTTTAATATGATCAAATCTCTTTCAGAAAAGAAAGGAGGAATGAGAGTGCTAAACCAAGACTCATTAGCATTCCAATCATTCACAGATAATATGAAATTAGTTGACTCAGAATCGGACAATGGCCTTTTTACTTGGAACAACAAGAGAGGAGGGGAAGCACAAGTGGCCTCTAGGTTAGACAAGTTCATGATATCAGAGGAGCTTATGCTTACAGATAAAGAAATTACAGCAAGAATTCTGCCCTTTGGAGGTTCAGATCACTGGCCAATTCAATTGGAAATCAAGGGTTTGGATGCTCCCAGAAACAGACCCTTCAGATTCGAGAATATCTGGCTCTCCCACCCGAATTTCTTGAGTAATATCAGAAATTGGTGGAATGAGGACTTGCAACTTCAAGGATAAAAAATGTTCCTCCTTCATAAAAGACTAAAGCACATTAAGTTTAGACTTAAAGAATGGAATAAGAAGGATTTCGGTAACATTTTTGTGGACAAAAAATCAGTGGAAACCAAAATTCAGGAACTCAACCAGGCACTGATCAAAGATGGCTTTTACAAAGACAAAAATGAGCAGGCTGATAAACTTCATCTTGAATGGGAGAACCTATGTAAACAAGAGGAAATATTTTGGAGGCAAAAGTCCAGAGTGCAATGGCTCAAAGAAGGAGAGCGCAATACAAGATTTTTCCATAGATCTACTATGGCCAACAGAGCATTCAACAGAATCTCGGCGATAAAGGATAGGAATGGGGAATTTCAGAATACACATAAGGACATCAAAGTTGTGCTTGTTCAGCACTTCTGAAACATATCCCGGGAAAACAACATAGATAGGGAGCAATCCATTAAGGAAATTACAAGATATATCCCTAAGTTGGTGTCCAGAGAAGACAATATTAACCTTAACAGACCAGTAACAGAAGAGGAGGTCAGCGAGATCCTCAAAGAAATGAAGAATGGCAAAGCACCTGGCCCGGATGGATTTAATGTGGATTTCTTCAAAGCTTGTTGGGACATAGTCAAACATGATATTTTGAATGTTGTAGAGGATTCCAGGGGCAGTAAAACTATCCTAAAAGCCCTCAACACCTCCTTCATTTCCCTGATACCCAAACAGGACTTAGCTCAAACAGTAGATAAGTATAGACCCATAGCTTTATGCAATGTAGTATACAAGATAATATCCAAGGTAGTGGCTAACAGACTCAAACCTCTCCTTCCTTTTTTAGTGTCGGAGGAACAATCAAGTTATGTGGAGGGTAGACAAATTTTGAACAACATTATTCAAGCCCATGAAGTGGTTCACTCTCTCACTAGCAAAAAGCAGGTTGGGATGATTATGCAACTGGACATTGCTAAAGTTTATGACAGGGTAAATTGGGTTTACATCTAGAGGGTACTCATGGCCTTTGGGTTCGATCACAATTGGGTCAGATGGGTTATGGCTCTGGTGACTACTTCCAGCCTTTCAATCTTGGTTAATGGCTCTCCCTTAGAGCTCTTTAATCCTTCTAGAGGACTAAGGCAGGGAGACCTGCTCTCTCCCTTTCTCTTCATCCTCATGATGGAAGGACTTGGGAGGTCTATCAAGCAAGCCAAAGCCATGGGAAAAATCAAGGGTCTTCAAGTAACTGAGGATGGCCAGACACTAACGCACCAACAATTTGTAGATGATACTATGTTGCAAGGAATCCCCACAGTCAAAGAAGCTTCTGCCTACAATCAAATCCTTAATGTTTTTGCTTTGGCAATAGGTATGGAGGTCAATCTTTCAAAATCAATTTTTTTTTCTTAAATACTAATATTGCTATTCAAAAAAATATCTCAAGAATCCTTGGCTTCCAAAGGGACTCCCTCCCCTCAAAGTATTTGGGAGTACCTCTCACAGCTAAACCAATGCTCAAAAGTATTTGGGAACCTGTGCTAAATAAGTTGCAGGATAAAGTTAAAAAATGGGCATTCAGAGCCTTGAACTTGGCTGGCAGGCTGGTTTTGACAAAGGCAGTTCTACAATCCATTCCGGTTTTCATGTTATCAGCCCTCCCAGCTCCCAAAAGTGTTTTAGAGCAATTCAGGAATATTCAAAGAGATTTCCTGCGGGGTAAGGAGGAGACAAAGAAGAAATGGCCCTTGGTTTTCTGGGAAAAAATCTGCAAACCCAAGAGCCATGGGAGTCTTGGCTTAGATGATCAGGAGATTCTTAGTAAAGTACTAGGAGCCAAGCTTTGGTGGCGATGGGTACAAGAGCCAAAAGCCCATTGGGCAAGGATCTGGAAAGAAAAATATGCCAGCTATTGGCACGCTAATGATCTCATAAGAATGTCAAGAAACATAAAGGGCTCTTATATATGGAACAGGGCCTGGGATAATAGAAACATAGTGCAACAAAACAGTTTCTGGGAAATCAGAGCAGGGGATCTAGCACTCTTTTGGGAGGACAAATGGCAACAAGAACCTATGTTGTTAAAAGAGAACTTTTTAAGTCTCAAACCAAAAACAGATTCCCAAGGGTTAAACAAAGTAAAGGATTTCTAGGATATTTCTTATCTACAGGGAAAGTGGAGAAGCTGGAGGAGCATTGACTACAGAGATGACAACCCCATAAAAATAGAAGCAGAGAGACTAAGAAGTGTACTAAAACAAAGGATGATCTCGGTTATAGAGGGGCAGGATCAATTGAGATGGGGTAACAACAATAAAGGAACCTTTAATCTAAAGGAAGCTAAGGGTATTCTCATTGGGCTTGATTCCAGCGTTCCAAGCAATACCTGGCAGCACCTTTGGAATCACCAAGGGTGGATGAAGATCAAGATTTTCATGTGGCTGGTACATCATAAGAAAATCTTGAATTGGGACAACATTAGAAAAAGGGGTGTTATGGGTCCTTCTAGATGCCAGCTTTGTGAAGAGCAGGAAGAAACAATGGAGCATATTCTCAACTGTTGCCCTTTCACCACCTCGCTATGGGATTCTTTTTCCAATATTTTCAAACAGACAAACAGGGACAAAGGAAGTATCACTAACACCCTAAATAAGTGGAGAAAGATCTTTTCGGAGAATGAATCTCTTAATTTGGCCTGGACCTCCACACCAGGATTCATTATCTGGAATGTGTGGAAAGAAAGGAATAAAAGAATTTTTAAGAATGAAAAGTCCAACCCTCAGCATCTATATGAATTAATTTTGAATCAGATCAGGGAGACAGTCAACACCACAGTTCACAACATACCAAAGAATCCTCCCTCAAAGATGGAGCTGAGAAATCTCAAGCTTCTGGGATTGCAAGAGATTATTCCCCAAGGACTAGAAAAGAAGGACATAGCTATGCATGCAGAGAAGGATTTCTGGCAACCTCCTCCAAAAATATACCTTGAATTCAATATTAAGGGTGCCTCAAAAGGCAATCCCGGAACAGCTGGTTTTGGAGGAGTTTTAAGAGATGAAACGAGTAGAATCATCTTAATCTTCCACAGCCATTTGGGAAAGGCCACCAATAATATGGTGGAATTAATGGCTTTGGAGCAATGTCTGGAGATCCTGATTCAAAATCATAGCTCAAATGTCATTATAGAAGCGGATTCAGAAATAACCATCAACTCTGTAAAAAGAATTAGCTGTGGTACTAAACCAGAGAAAGTCTCTAATCATTGGAGACTAATTCAGGTTTATCAAAGAATTCAAGTACACCTTCAGGGACTTCGTACTATTAGTTTCAATCATGTGCGTCAAAATGCTAATAAGCTAGCGGACATTCTGGCCAATCAAGGTGTAGACAAGGCTGATGGCAGGTTGGAGAAGAAGTGGCAGGAAATGCCCCAGAACTGGTTAAAGGCTCTCTGCGATGAACAAGTTGCAGAGGACAGAGAAGTGGTTCGATATCGAGGGAGGGTGTCGAGCACGAATGGAGTTTTCCCAGCCAATGTTTCCTAGGCCTCTTGGGTAGGCCGCTTTTCCCCCGAAGAATGTTATCAGGGTTACCCTGGTTTACGGAAGGATCCAAGATGGAGCATTTACTTTTTCAGGGCAGTCTCGGATACAAGGTACATAGTAAGATAGGCATGGGCGGGAGGTTTGTTTCTCCAGTCACCGGAATGGTCACCCTTGCTGTTTTCGAGTGGAAACCGCGCCTCGACTGGTTTTCTGGTGATCGCGTGCAACTTGTATGGTAAGTGGTTTTATTTTTTTGGCAGCGATTCCAGTGAGGCTTCAACACGTGGCAGAGGATTGTGGTGAAAACCACCCTCCATCGCGTACTAAAGATCGGTCGTGTTGGAGGGAGCGATACAGTTCTTGGCCATTGGATCCAGGCACCTGGATCAACAGTTGGGATGGAGCAGGTTGCTTTGTAGGGCCGGAAGGGTTTAATCACCCTTTGGCGCGGTTTTTGAGGCGGGGGATAACCGTAGTATACACATGAGTTGGTTTCCCGCGGGTTGGGTTAAGCTTGGAGTTGGGTGCTGGGTTTTTGATTTTGGAGAAACACTATTTGTCAAAAGTGCTTGTTAATGATCGGCTTTGATGTATATTATGTGAATTTATTTTAAATTAATGAAATAGAAGATTTGGCTCTGGCTATATATATAAATATATATATTCAAATTGATTATAAATATCAGTTTGACAATTTTTTCATAAAACTTGCCATATATATAAAAAACAAAAACATAAAACAAAAACTTAAAATAAAACAAAACAAAATAAAATGTAATAATTCCATATAGCATCCATATATTATTACACGTGTACTTTCAAATCACATTAGCAATCTACATTTATTCACATTAAAGTCGTATTAGAGGTCTCCTCCGAAATCTGTACAATTGTTGTTATTTCTCCGTTCGAATCTTATGATTAGTTTACATTGTTATAAGTCCTCTAATGTGGTTGCTCAAATCATATCTTTCTTGGGCTCCATTTTTAATGGATAACATCATGATGTATATGTAATGCCATAAAGGACGTGGGATGTGTATCATTTATTACATTACTGCTTTTTATGTTACATCACTCTTTTTTTTTATGGTAGTTTTCTCTTAATTTCTTTGGAAACAAATTTGTTTATAAAATTTTAAGTAATTATTGAATAATTATTGATTGTAATTTTGTTTATAATAAAGTTGTATAGTTAGCGTTCTTTGTTATTTAATTTAATTATTGACTTTTGAAAAGTAGAAATTAGCTCTTACATTTGACGAAGGGCTGTAGTCATTATAGATGGAAAATATGATCAATTTACTTTGTAGAATACATGAGGGAAAAAATATGTGTGACTATTAACCATATTTAAATGTACACAAATGTCATGATACAATTTTGCTTTGTCACTCATTACTGGGTTCAACGACTACCCCAGATTTATCTTCAATGATATACAGTGAGAAAGCTCATCCAAGTTTAAAATACGAATTTATAAATTAGGTATGCCAAAATGGGTTCATGGAAGTTGCACTTTATTTGATAAACTTCCTAGAATAATGCTAACAAAATTAAGCCAATTATGTATTAAGTCATCTTCATTATGTGATTATGTAGTCGTTAGAGTGGATTTTATATATTTTATATATATATATATATATATATTTCTAATTTAACTAATAAACAAAATGGACATTTTCCTGGCATTTTCTGGTATGTAAAATATTGTAGAAAAAATTATAAATTAAAAGTTTAAGATCTTTAATATGTAAAATAAAAAAATTTAAGATATTTAATATGTAAAATTTCTATGTTTTAATTTTTTTTAGCAATCCATTTATTCATTCACAAGCACACATTCTAAATAAATAAAATGAAAAAATACCAAACCATTTTGTTTATTGGTTACATTGCACCATACAATTATGATGTCATGTGGGGATGTTCTTACAACACTTCCAAATAATTTTGTGTAGTGATCAGAGTAAATATATAACCATATGAAGTTTGACATGCCATTTTCAACTATTCTTATTAATAAGTTTCCAATGCCATTAGAATTTACATTCATAACCTATGACTAATTACTTTGGTGTTTTACACAACCAAAAAGAGAGACAAAGATGATAAAGAAAAATGCATTATAATAATTACAAGATTCTAAAACATTAAGTATGAAACTTAAATAAGATGTCAATTATCATGTCACGAAGGATTCAAAGTTTTCATCATTCCTGAATTCAAATAGTATACACGATAGACCTTTTTTAGGAAGCTTTCATCATGTACACTTAAAATGTTAAATATTGATTATAAACATTGAATACGCTATTAATTATCATATCAACGAGGGTTAACATTTATCCTCACACATAAATTCAAGTAAGGATTTACAAAAGTATAATAGTTAATGTTTTTTATTTTTTGATATAAAATTAATATATAATATGTACATATTAAAAATCAACATAAATTTATATTAATTTTATATTTATTATAAATATTTGAAAATGAAGGAGAAATATGTATTGTTATAATAAGCTTAACAAAAATATAAAAATTATTAATATAATATGTTAGAAGAAAATATATGAAATAAGCCATTTAATTAATTACATAAAAATATAACTAAAGTTGTAATATAAGATAAAAGCAATCACATATAATGCAAATTCAATGTGTATAAAAGGCACAAGAACTAACATATAAATATCTTTTTATAAATGTTTGAGTTTTAATAAGATAGATAAATATTATTTTATGATTTTTTTACTTATATAAATAAATTGTTCATTTTACTTATATTAACCAATTATTTTAAATAAAATTAATAAACTTATTTTAACAAATAAGTTATTTTAAATAAAACAAATAATTGTAATTTAATAAAAAATAATTTAAAAGACAAGACCATCCTAATTACCAATTTTTTTAATAACAAGGGCTACATAGTAGCTAGTACCTCCCACCGTTTAGCTTAAATATAGTTTAATTAAACAAAAAAATAACAAAGACAATAATTTTATCACAAAAATAAAACAACTAATAAAATATCGTATTGTTGAATGCCATCAGCATTGTATTAGGCATTCACATTTGCTTTGACTCCGTATTAATTTGTCTTTGACCCAAAATATAGGTTGTTTATCCATAGTTTAACATTGGGAAAACAATTTTTGTTATTTTTATTATTATTTAAATTTATTTATTTTTAAGGTAATTGGTTGAGGCCTTATTATGGGTTATTTAGTAATTTCCATTTCTATTAGTTACTATTTTTTTTGTTTTAGTCTTTTCCTTTTTATTTAACTTTTTTATTTTATTTTTCCTTTTTCTATTATTTCAATTTTCATGAATTATAGTTTTTTATCCATATTTTCAATTTAAATGAGTTATTATTATATTAAAAACATATTTTGATAAATTTAATTATAAAAACTTATGTATATTAATAAAATGTGTGTTAATGTAAACCATATTAGTTAATCATATTTCTTAATTTTTGATGATGGCATTCAACAATACAATATTTTATTAGTTGTTTTATTTTTGTGATTAAATCTTAGTATTTATTATTTTTTAATTTAATTAATCTATATTTAAACTTAGCGGCATAGATTGTAGCAAGGGGTAGGTTATTTCTTTTATTTCATAGCAAGCAATCATCCACCTTGTTGGTAATGTTGGACCAATGCCAGATTTTTAGTCCAAAGTATTGAAAATTTCTGGTTAGGTTATTTCTTTTATTTCATAGCAAGCAATCATCCACTTTGTTGGTAATGTTGGACAAATGCCAGTTTTTTAGTCCAAAGTATTGAAAATCTCAATACTTTAAAGTGTTGAAAAAATCTTTTTCCAACCCCTATAGGGGCGCTAGAAGATCATTTTCCAACGCCTACACGAATGCTACAAAGCTACAAAATGATCATTTTCCAACGCCTACAAGAATGCTACAAAATGATAAAACCAAGAAAGTTTCTGTGAATTAAGTTATTAAGCGTTGGAAAATGCTTTGTCATGAAAGATTAAAGAGTGATAAGGTCATGATGGTAATTTCAAGGTGAAAAAATTTCGGGCGAGGATGAGCGCTAGGGTTTGCGCTAGCGGACGAGACTGACAGGGTTTCGGTCGAGTCTTGCCTGGAGGCTGAGGGCGCAGACCTGCCAGGGCAGCGTCTCTCAGGTTGCTGGCACGGGTCAGGTCAGGTCACAAGGAAAAAAGCAGTAAGGGGGACCTTTGTGACAACGCCCTGAACGGAATGGGAGAGTCACGGGGGGGGGAGAGACCCCCTCCTTCAGAAATGTGGTCATGGGAGAAACAAGCACGGAAGGAGAGCAACATACGGAACGGGAAAACCAAATCCCAGTAATGGGTAACTTATGGCAGAAGCGAATGAGAGGAAAATGCCTACCGAGGGCCCAAAAACAGCCCAGGTATGTTGTTCCCCATAATAAATTGGAGGAATACAACTCCTATATGAAGGACCATGCTTTAATCTGCCGTTTTGTTGGGTATTGGCCGTCTGAGCGAGAACTATATAGATGGATTGCTCAGCGCTGGAGACCTAAGGGACAAATAGATCTCAAACTTGGTGCCCAAGGTTTCTTCACAGCAATATTTTCGAATTTAGAAGACAAGAACAGAATCTTCGAAGAGGGCCCCTATTTCCTGAACAACGCGGGGTTATTCATGAAGTTTTGGGAGGAGAGATACAATCCTGAAAAGGAGAAAATGCTTGATGCACCAGTCTGGGTCAGGTTATTCGGGCTTCCTGATGAATTTTGGGAGCCGGGGATCTTGGAAGGAATAGGCAATACGATTGGCAGTTTTGTCAAAATTGCAGAGGCCACGAAAAGAGGTAAATATAATGCCTATGCGAGAATCTGCGTTTACATAAACTTGGCTAACCCCCTCCCGGAAAATGTTGAGGTTGAATACCATGACGAAGTCTGGAAACAGCCAATTGATTACGAACATATTCCTTTCCGATGCCGAATATGTCACGAGTATGGTCATTTATTTCGGCAATGTCCCCTTAATAAAGAGGAAGAAAGCAGAAAAAGTCAGGTGAATCAATCGAGAACCACCGGGAGAGCGGAGAACTCAGAGAAAGGATTTCAACAAGTGGTCAGGAAAAGAAGATCGAATAAAGAAGGTCCAAAAACCCAGTCCCAAAAGCAACCCAGTCAAGCAAAAACTCAGAACAAATATCAAGTACTGCAGAGCGAAGATGAAGAGTATGAAGTAAATCTAGAAGATGATGAGGATCCAGAAAATAGCCCAATGGAAATCTCGGGAGAGGAGAAGGGGAAAGGAACAACTATCAGTAAAGTTAACAAAGAAAAAACAGAGGAAGTGGCAACAGAAGCAGATGTAGAGGCCCCGATGGAAGTGGAAGACCAGCCTGAAGCTGAAATAGAAGAAGAAAAAATCATGAAAAGGCTGATCCAGGAGTGGAAGTATTTAGACAGCAGATTCATACCAGAAGATCAAAGGCAGTTATACAAGGAAGTATTCCAGAAATATAAAGCGAAAAAGGGAGAACCCCCGGATGCTCCAGCAAGGGTAGAGAATGAGCAAGGGACTGAAGATAAAGGAACAGGCATCTTGGGCAAAAACAGCAGGAAGAGAGGCCGGAAACCAATGAACGAAACGATCCAGGCGGTGGGAGAGATCTTGATAAATTCAGGTAAGGTGATACCTCTGTCGGAGGTATTCTTCCCTTCCTATAAAAAATTTTAAATGATAGTTGTCAGTTGGAATATTAGGGGTTTGAATAGCAGAGGAAAGCAACGGTACATGAAGGATAAGCTACAAAAAGAAAAACCCAGTATTCTGATTTTACAAGAAACAAAGATTTTGATTCACCAACTGGAAGATATCATAGAAAAAAGTAGGTTACCTTATCAGGTGATGGGGCAAGATGCAACGGGTTTTGCAGGAGGACTCGCTATCCTGTGGAACCCAAATGAGATTTCTATAAATAATTGGGTGAGCATGAGAGGAATCCTTTCTGGGTTGGGAAGGGTTGTGGGAACTAAACATCAGGTGGTTATTTCAGGAGTTTATGGCCCCCCGACCCCTGGAGATAAGGAACAGTTTATCAACGGTGTTAAAGCAATCCGTAACCTATACCCTGAAGCTGCTTGGATTATTGGTGGGGATTTCAATCTGATCAGATCCATGGAAGAGAAAAAAGGAGGGATCAGAAGAAGGGATCACTATATGGACAGATTTAATGAGATGATAGAAGACCTCCGGCTAGTGGATATCCCAACCATAAACGGGATATACACTTGGAACAATAGAAGGGGGGGCAACAAGCAGATTGCCTCCAGGTTAGATAGATTTCTAGTGTCTGAAACCATAATGAATAAAGATATTTTCGTGGAAGCCAAGATCATCCCAGCGCTGGGTTCTGACCATTGGCCAATCCGTCTAGAGATTGACATTAAAAAGATTCAGGGAAAAAGGCCTTTCCGATTCGAAGCCTTCTGGCTAAGGGACCCAGAGTTCATCAAGAAAATTGAGAAATGGTGGAAACAAAGCACTAGTCAGGGCAGATGCAGAATGCAAACGTTCCAGCTAAAATTGAGGGAGTTGAAAGGCAAAATCAAGAAATGGAACAAAGAGGAATTTGGCAACATTCTGGAGGAAAAACAGAAGCTAGAAGGGGAAATGACTGATCTTCAACAACAGATAATTCTAGAAGGACGAACGGAAGAAAGCGCTCTCAAGGAAGGGGTAATCCTTGGTAGATTGGAAGAGAGGAGGAAGCAAGAAGAGATCCTATGGCGCCAAAAATCTAGGATAAAATGGCTGAGGGAGGGGGAACGAAACACAAAATTCTTTCATCAGGCCATGGTCAAACACAGGCAGGGAAATAGAATACTATCAATCAAGGACAGGAATGGAGAAAGAGTGGTTGAACAGAATAAAATTGAACAAGTTCTAACTGATCATCATAAGGAAATTTTAACCGAGCCTCCTGGTGATAGAACGAGAGCCATCCAAGAGATCTGCTCGGCTATCCCTAGATTGGTCACTGAGGACCAGAACAAAGCGCTCATGAGGGCTGTGACCCTAGAGGAGCTGAACGAAGTTGTGAAGGCAATGAAGAAAGGGACAGCCCCTGGACCGGACGGCTTCACGGTGGACTTTTACCAGGCTGGCTGGCACTTCTTGGGACAAGAAATTCTGGAGATAGTCGAAGAATCAAGAATAAATCAAAAGGTATGGCCAGCCCTCAACTCTACCTTTTATGCTCTTATTCCTAAGGGAGATAACCTAGAGGAAGCTAGTGGATTTAGACCTATAGCTCTGTGCAATGTCATTTACAAAATAATCACATCCCTGATTGCCAAACGTTTAAAACCTCTTTTAGACAACTTAATCTCTCCTGAACAAACGGGCTTTGTGGAGGGCAGGCAAATCCTGGATGGTCTAGTTGTAACCCAGGAGGTGATTCATTCCTTGAAAACCACAAAACAAAAAGGTATGATGGTAAAATTAGATTTATCCAAAGCCTACGATAGACTTAACTGGAATTACCTCGACACTGTCCTGGAAAGATTTGGCTTTCATCAAAGATGGATTGCATGGATTCACAATCTGATCTCCACTCCTCATTTCTCTATCCTGGTTAATGGAAGCCCTTCCAAAACTTTCAATGCCTCCAGAGGGATTCGTCAAGGTGATCCATTGTCCCCTTTTTTATTTATCCTAGCTGCTGAAGGATTAGGGAGATTCATCAAACAAGAAAGAGCAGCTAATAGAATTAAAGGTCTGCAAATTTGGGGAAATAATCTGCCCCTAACCCATCAACAATTTGTTGATGACATTATGCTATTCGGGGAACCAACGGTAAGAGAAATCAAAAATTTAAAGAGGATCCTTGATCTGTTTACAGCTGCCTCGGGACTAGAAATCAATAAAGAGAAATCCTGTGTTTTCATCTTCAACACTATAGATCAAGTCAAATCTCACCTTATCAGAATTCTGGGATTCAAAAGGGGGGAATTACCTACCAAATACTTGGGTAATATTCTTGACCTCACATCTAAAAAGTTGAAAAACTGGCAGGGAGTGCTGGACAAACTTAACAACAAGATTGCCAATTGGACGTTCAGAGTTCTGAATATTGCGGGAAGAGTTACCCTTGCCAAGTCGGTTCTCCAGGCTATACCTATCTATCCGCTCTCGATTATGGCTGCCCCTACTGGGGTTTGTGCAAAAATCAGAGAAATTATCCGTAAGTTCATATGGAGTGGAGCTGATAAAAAGAAAAAGTGGGCTTTAGTCTCATGGAATCAACTCACCGAAAGAAAAGAACAAGGAGGGTTAGGATTAAGAGACCCAGAAATTCTAAACAAGGTCCTGGGAGCCAAGCTATGGTGGAGATGGCTTAGCGGAGGAAGTGATCTATGGAAAACTATTTGGAGGACTAAATACAGGATGCCCAACTCTCCGGCTGATATCTTAAAAATACAAGAAATGCCCCGAGGCTCCAATATATGGGAACTAGCCTCTCAAAACAGAGATTTGATTGGCAAGCACACCTTCTGGGAAATCAGAGGAGGGTCAGAGGCAAACTTCTGGGAGGATAGCTGGCAACAACGAGAAAGGCTAAACAACATTCAAGTCCTTCTCCAAGTCCGTGACAAAACTGCAAGGAATAGACAGAAAGTAAAGGATTACTGGAAAGAAAATGATACTCTGGAAGGTTGGAGAGTCTGGGAGGAACTGACAAGATGGGATCAGGGTTTTTCCCCTGATATTCAAGATGCTTACCGAAAAGAAATGGGTTCAAGGAAACTCAGAGTTAGACAGGGGCAAGATATACTTCGGTGGGGAAATTCAATGAAGGGGACTTTCTCTACCAAAGAGGCCTATTTTCTAATGGGGTCTCAGAATAGAGAAGCCAGAAATTTGGAATGGAAGACCATATGGGAATCCAAATGGTGGCCTAAGGTGTCTATTTTTGTCTGGCTAGCCACAAAGAATAAAATTTTGACATGGGATCGCATTCGCAAGAAGGGGTTCATTGGTCCCTCACAATGCCATCTATGCAACAATGACGAGGAGGATAGAGATCATCTGCTGATTCGGTGTCCATATACTGAACGACTATGGATATCAACTAAGCAATTGTTCAACAAACCAGGGTTTAACATAAGAGAATTTAAGGACACAATCTTTCAATGGAATAAGGAAACGTTCCACTGCCGGGTTGTCCAGAGGGCTTGGAACCTGATATCTACTTTCATTCTCTGGACGGTTTGGAAAGAACGGAATAGGAGGATATTCCAGAATGGGGCTAAACCTTCAGAAGTTGTTTGGACACAGGTGGTGGAGTATACAAGAGAGACCATTCTTGTTGAAAAATGGGAAACGGATGACTGGAAGACGACTCCGGCAGAACAAGATATTCTGAACAAACTCAATTTAAAACTGGAAATGGTCCATTACAAAGGCGCGGTCAGCAATGGTATGAGAACCCAGAGCCCAGAGAAATTCTCGTACCCGAGGGAGCAATTTATGAAGCTTAATTTTGACGGGGCCTCGAAGGGCAACCCGGGAGATGCTGGATTTGGAGGGATCTTCAGGGACAGTAACCACCAAGTCAGGTGGATCTATGCTGAATGGGGGGGACAAATGACTAATAATGAGGCTGAGCTTTGGGCCCTGCACCAAGGTCTACGAATTGCCATTCGGAATGGCTACACCAAACTAGAAATTACAGGGGATTCGCAGTTGGCTGTGGACATGATAAGGAGACTCAACTACGGACAGGGATGGGAGAAAGTAACCAAAAGTTGGAGGACCGCAGGCATCGTCCAGGAAATAGCCAGCTTGATTAAACGCATTGATTACAGCATCATCAGTCATGTGCGGCGAAAAGGGAATCAGGCTGCAGACTGGTTGGCGAATCGAGGCTGCAATGGTCGCGGTAGTTCAATTGATAGTCAGTGGAGAGCCATTGAAAATAATCAAGAGTGGAAGGAGCTGGCAGACCTCATCAAGATGGATCATGCTCATGCCACGGAGGATAATGCTCGGTCCAGCGGATCGGACTAATAGGGATTCGTGGAGAGTCAGAGGAATGATTATGATAAAATCAGGTTTTATCAAAACCATCATGCCAGATAGCAGGACGCAGGATTTAGCCCGGGGTGACAGGACTACGGTGGCAGGTGAAACGGTTGGGAATCAGTTCACCCAACGCGAGATTATTATAGCGTGCTCGATGACTGGAGGTGGAGACGGCTCTTCAGAATTCACACCAGAAGAAATGAGTAATGACAAGACGGCAAGGAGTAGTGGCTCTCCGGGGAGTGACCGGCGGTATTTGTTAACCGGTATCCCTTGCGCCCCCGCGTCAAATGAACCTCTTTATAATCGAAACGGGGTGATGGTGAAAGATTTACGAGAGGTCTCTACTCTGGCAAGAGGGGCGGATTACATTGAGAAACATAAAACTGCAGAGAATAGTCCGGGAGACCAGGGATTGAAGAGTGACGATTCCCTGGGAATCATGGAGACCAGGCAGAGACAGCGTCAGGCGATGGAGCAACAGGGCGGTGGGGAGGATACCAGTGACAGAAAGGGCAAGAATCTCATGCCGGAGGAGCCTTCCTTCTCTGTTTGGGAGGTTCAGGACGATTCGGATGAAGACATTATCCCGGATAGGATGATGGAAAATGGACGTCAGCATGAACACCTGGTTGAGGAAGAAACGGAGCCGGAGAATGCGAAACCAGCGGGCGCCGAGGAAATGACGTTTAGACGGTATGGGCTGAGGAAACGCGGACAGGGTGATGACAAAGGGGAGGACAGGGCCAGCAAGAGAGCCCGCGGTCGTAAGGGCCAGGGAAAGGAGGTTGGGGAAACTTCCAAGCGGGGCTCGGGAAGAAGCAGGAAGATGAAGGAGACGGTGACGGACCGGGTGCGCAAAGCCGAACAGGCCTTCCTTCGTTATTCAAACCAAGCGGTTCGTAAGGTTATGCAGAAGCTTGAGGATGAAGCCACTCAAGACCAGTCTGATGAGGAAGTTGAAGACTGGACTTTCCTGTTGCACGACCCGGGTCAAACCAGAGGCCGAATGTCTCTTTACAAACAGTCCCTTCATCTCTACTGGGTGATGAAGGGAATCCTGGCCAAAGCGCTGCTTCAGGTGGCGAAGGAGATGGTGAACTTATCCAAAGGAAGCCCTGACATCCGCTTGGAGCTAAGTTTTCTGAGAGTGGCCATGCTGAAACAAGAGGAAGCTATGATGAGGATGGAGGAGAATCTGCACATCATCCAGAACATGCTAATCAGGGACCAGCCGGATCAAGCGGAAGAGGCGCTGCAGCAACCTGCAAAGGACCATGTCTAAATCAAGATATGTTTGGAACTAGTTATAATTTTTGTAGTTTTAGCTCTGTTTCTGTCAAAAATAGGAGAATGCATACCCATCATGACAGTAGCTTTTGTAATAGTCGTGGCAAGATGCAGGATTGCATCGTTTATTTAGCAAACTCCATTAGACTTTGGACTTATTTTTTTTGGGCTGCCATCAAGTATTACAGATGGCATTATGACCTGGTTTCCCCTAGAGGGCAGGCATTTACTGTTTTCTGAACTGTTGTAATGTCTTTTTGATCGAAGTAATAGAATGAGCACCACCTTAGCCTACAAAAAAAAAAAAAGAGTGATAAGGTCATGTTTAATAACTTATATGTTAAAAACTTTAGATTAAACATATACTAAAGTTTTTATGAACATATGCATTAAATTAATGTTTGATAAACCAGTGTGTTTCCAACGTTAAGGCATAAATTAATGTTTGATAAAAACGTTAGCTTTTTCATATTTTCAATTTAAGATGACTTCTTAGTATATTAAAAACATATTTTAATATATTTAATTATAATTTTTTATATATTAATAAAAAAATAAAACACATATATTAATATTATATAATAAAAAAATAAAACACATATATTAATATAAATAATATTAGTTAAACATATTTTTTAATTTTTAGTGATGACATTCAACAATACAATAATTTATTAATTGTTTTATTTTTGAGATAAAATTTGTCTAATTGTTTTATTTTTGGGATAAAAATTGTCTTTATTATTTTGTAATTTAATTAAACTATATTTAAACTAAACCACAAATACTAGCTATTTTATAATCCTTATTTTTAATAAACCCCTTTTAATTATTATAATAAAAACTACTCTTAATAAATTATTCTTAATTAACCGCTTCCAATTATTGTGATGCTATGCACTTGAAACTATTCTTAATAAATTAATTCTTAATGAACCACTCCCAATTATTGTGATCCTATGCAGAATCATATATTTGTACCCATGAGTCACATATTTGTAAAAATGTATTGGAGAGACAATGACTATGTTTGGTTAAAAGTAGTGTCAAAAACAATAATAATAAATTAGGTGGTACTGTTATGGTCGTTAATTGTTTTCTAATTGAAAACGCAATGGGGGAGTTTGGATATAAAGATGGGTTTGTCGGTTAAATAAAATCAATTATATTGATTAGTTTATATTAATAATTTTAAAAATTAAATAATGTATTGTTTAGGAATAAAAATGCAAGGGAATTATTTAAATATAATTATGATTATATATATTGATGTATATATTAATTAATTTATTAATAAGGTTGTATAGTTAGTTTTTTCTATAGTTTAATTTAATCTGCGTATGTATCTGCAAGTGGCTGTGCTCTTGTTGGTAGGGATGCTGGGAGATCGGTAAACTGAATCTTTCACTAGCGCATTGGCCTTTACCTTTGCCTCTGCGGGTGAATATACTCGCTTTGGATAGGCATCATCTGTTACTCAATCTGCTGTTGGAAGCTCTGGGTCACCCGCATCTGGCATATGCTAGCCTGTTCCAATTTCATACACATCCTACCTTATTCCGTGTTTTAGTACATTCCATAGTTATGGGAGCTGGATAGGGGGCGGAAGCTCGTGCCAGGTCGTAGGTAGCTCCGGGCTTCAAATTTTGAAATGTATGAACTAACTCTGACATTTGATTAAGGGTTTCACTCACTATAGATGGTATATATGATCAATTCACTTTGTAGAATACATCAGGGAAAGAATATGTGCAACTATAAACCATATTCAAATGTACACAAATGTCATGATAAAATTTTACTCTGTTACTTATCACTAGGCTCAAAGACTGCCCCATATTTTTCTTCAATGTTATACAGTGAGAAAGCTCATCTAAGTTTAAAACAAAAAAACATAAATTAAGTATGCCAAAATGGGTGCATGGAAGTTACACTTTATTTGATAAACTTCCCATAATGATACCAACAAAATTTAGTCAGTTGTGTATTAAGTCATCTTCATTATGTGATTATGTAGTCATTAGAGTGGATTACGAAATATATATATATATATATAATTCCGGTATGTAAAATATTGTAGAAAAATTAGTAAATTAAAAGTTTAAGATCTTTAATATGTAAAATAAAATATTTAATATATTTAATATGTAAAATTTCTATGTTTTAATTTTTTTTAGCAGTGTGAACCTATTTATTCATTGAGAAGCACATATTTTAAATACATAAAATGGAAAAAATAGCAAACCATTTTGTTTATTGGTTACATTGCACCATACAATTATGATGTCATGTGGGGACATTCTCACAACACTCTCAAATAATTATGTGTAGTGATCAGACTAAATAGATAAGCATATAAAGTTTGACATGCCATTTCAGCGATTCTTATTAATAAGTTCCCAATGCTATTTGAATTTACATTCATAACCTATGACTAATTACTTTGGTGTTTTACACAATTAAAAAAAGAGACAAAGATGATAAAGAAAAACGCATGATAGTGATTACAAGATTCTAAAACATTAAGTATGAAACTTAAATAAGATGTCAATTATCATGTCATGAAGGATTCAAAGTTTTCATCACTCCTAAATTCAAATGGGTATACACGATGGACCTTTTTTAAATTTTTTGAAAAAACTGTCATAAATAATACTTATATTGATAGATATATTAAGTCAATAATAATATTATGTAAAAATAAACTAAACTATAAAAAGAATTCAACATTTATAAATAAATATATTATTATATAAATAAATAAATATAAAATAAAATATTGAAAAAAAATATTAAGTATTAAATCAAACAATAGAAAGTATTTACATTAAAAAGTTATTAAAAATATCAAATTTTTAATGTACAGTAATTATGTACTTATTGCCATTATATGATGTATTTATTGTCATTGATTAATGTGTAATCTGCACATTATTCAATAATCTTTTGTTCCACCTAGATGCACTTTCAATTGTGGTGCAACTGCGATGAACACCATTGAGGAAAGAAGATTGTTAGCTTATAAATAGATATTTGAATAAGATAAAAAGGAAGTGAAAGAAATAAAATTAATAAACTGATATCACTTCAAAGATTTACACATATTGAAAACATCCAACAATGATGAGTCATGGGATCATTTAATAATTTGGAGTGATGTCATATGTAGGGATAACTAGCTAAGGATAACTATGATTCTTAATTATTTCAACCCAATGATGATGAATCATTGGGTCCTTTCACCATGTGGATATAAGATTCTATCACTTTCTTCCCTAAAAAGTTTTTCTTTTCAAAAAAAATAGCAACTAAGTGTTTAAGTTGAACATATACACAACACCAAAAAGGAATATGTTTGGAGTTTGATACTTATATCTAGTTTCAATGCTTCCACCCAAACATGATTTTTGGGAGGGCCCTCCCCGAAATCAACATTAATGCAAGTTTTAACGATGACACTGGGTAGAAAAACCACTATGTTTAGGGCTAATGTAATAAAATTGTCCACTCAATAATGCAAGTTTGAACAATGAAACTAGGTAGAAAACCCACTATCTTTAGGGCCAAGGTAATAAACTTGTCCACACACATTAATGCAAGTTCACATAGAAAACCCATTATCTTTAGGACCAAGGTAATAAACTTGTCCACACACATTAATGCAAGTTCGAACAACGACACAAGGTAGAAAATCTCATATCTTGAGGACTAAGGTAATAAACTTTTTCATTATTAAAAGCATTTGACAATATATAATTTTAGTTCTTTATCTTTGTACTTTAATTTAGCTATTAATTACTTTATAAAAGAAAAGTACTAAGTAGCAACACCACATATTACACTTATCGTATATTTAATTTCAAATTTTGCTCTTTAAATATGTAATAATGTCTTTTTTAATCATTTTTCTTTTTTAAAATTCAAAAATTTGTTTTTTTAATTCAAAAATCATAACATTTTAAAATTCAAAAATTAGTTTATTTAATTAAAAACTCAAAGCTTAATGAAACTCTAGTAAATATATTGATGAAGACCAAATTATAATCATAAATTTGACACAAATATATTTTAATAAAATAGATAAGCTCAAAACCTAATTTAAAAAGTATTTATTATGAAAATTCTAAGATAGAAGAAAATACAAATCCATACATAACACATACATAAAATAATAAATAATATAATTATATAATTACAATGATAAATAACTTCCATATTTATTATTTATTAGTCTTAAGGTGTATTTTACATTTTTTAACAAGGTTATATATTAACCAATGTGGTGGCAATGACACTTCCGTTGCTAAATTTTCGGAGATTGTCATTACATTTTATTTTGTTTATTGTGAAAAAATTGCATTAGTTTATATGTCAAAATAATATTTTTAAGAAATTTAAAAAATATATATCAAAAATATTTGAAAAATAAATAAATTTTTTTTTTAATATAAAATTGATATAATATGTATATATTAAAAATCAATATTAATTTTGTATTTATTATAAATATTTGAAAATTTAAGAGATTTGTATGGTTATAATAAGTTTAATAAAAATATAAAAATAATTAATATAATATGTTAGAAGAAATATATGAAGTAAGCAATTTAATTAATTACATAAAAAGATAACTAAAATTGTAATATAGGATAAAAATAATTACATATAATGCAAATACAATGTGTATAAAAGGCACATGCACTAACATATAAATGTCATTTCATAAATGTTTGATTTTTTTTAAAGAAACGGATAACATTTTCATTAAACTATCTAGAAACGGGCCATGTCCCTTACAAAAATTATACTTGATCAATTTGTATCTCTCCTTTCATTACAATGAGTATGTACCTTCTTTCCACCCCTATTATTTACATATGTTCTATTTATAAAGCTATAGCTATAGATTCCCCAAAAAGTATCATTATAAACTAGACAACGATATTGCATATATATAAAATAAAAGTACTTTCAACTACTTTATGTATCGACGTCATCACCTACAAGCTCGCCCATAGACGTGTTTAGGTTCTTTGGTTCGTTCTCTTCTTCTCCCTGAATCTTCGTAGCAGCAACATCAACTTCATCATTATCACCAACCAGAACCTTCATAGTAATGTCCTCGCCGCAATCAGCATTGGTGGCCGAGGGATTTCCAACCTCAAACACCTCCTTAGGACTCCCATTGTAGTCGTCTCCACCTTGATTTCTATATTTCCAACCTTTTGTTGTACGCTCAAAACGTCCATTCGCAAACCTTCCATTGTTTTCTGCATAAACTCCCAGCCTTTACCCAGTCCAAACAACTGAGTAGAAATGATCGCCATATTCTCGTTTAATTCTTTAACGATTTCCTTTATCACATGTTTGCAATAGCCCTCAATCAACCTCTCCATACCAATGTTCCCCATGCCATTTCTAGACTCCGAGCTCCCAAAACCTGAACCACCCCTGCTAACATTCCTTGTTGATGACATTTTTGCAGCAACCCACTTCTGCACGATGAAGAAATTATGATTAACTGATCGAAGCCAACTAAGGTATATATCGACCTGAGCCACCCCCTCATTCCTCTCCAGCCTATCTTTCATAAATGTGGAATAGTGCAAGGTCTTATCAATTGATATACCTTCCATGTTTCCCCCCATCCAAGACTAAAAGCTCACAGCAATGGTGCTATCTTCCCCTGACGAAACTGTTATATTGTAACAACGGCAAGAATTTGATGCCTCATCACACACTTGTCATCACACATGAGCTTCCATTTGACGACACCACAACTGAAATTTAAATTACCACCTACCATCCCAATATCCAAGATGCGAACGTACCTCGGATAACCGTCCAACATCACTACCACCATGCAAAGGTGCCTAGGGGAGCTAGCCACCTTAACTGCTTCTATAAAGTTCTGATGACCCATACCCCCAACGTATAACGACGACCTAGAGCCATCGGCTAAGGGATGGGACATAATGTTATCTGGGGATTTATGCATACTATACCAAGTCCTAATATAACCCTCGCATTTGCCTGAATGTCTGTCATCTAGTTGTTGGGTCGCAACAAATGGAATAGATCAACTTTATCAAATATTTTAACAAATGTATTATTCTTACCGTGACTGAAAAGTTTCATCTGCTAGATGGGAGCCATTCCCGAGAAGCCTAATACATTTTTGAATGATTAGTTTGGAATCACCCACTATGTTCAAGGTGTTGACACCATTGTCCAAACATATTTTTAATCCTTGCCATAATGCTAATGCTTTTGCCTAGTTGTTAGAGGTGACCCCATGTCCCCAAGAATATTTGACTTCTGGTTTTTCTTCTAGGTTGATTATTACCCCTCCCGCTCCAAGCTCCCCGGGGTTACCTTTTGACGCACCATCGAAACACAATTGGATGTTCCTGACTTTCCTCTACCATTCGGCGAAATCATCTCCTTTCAATCTAATGCTGAATTTCAGAATTTTAGTATATCTTAAATAGGCGGATTTTGGGGAGGGAGGAGCAAGCCTAAGCTAACATTTTCCAGCATCAATTCCTTCATATCCAAAACATTGTATCCACGAGAAGAGATGACCTCGAAAAGCAACATCACGCCTTTAATTGCAACTGTTTTCGAGATTTGGTGAAGGTTATGGAAGATTGACTGATTATGGCACATCCATATCGACCAATACATATATTTAGGAAATTCCATCCAGCAACACCGAAGCAAGGGATTTGAAGAGTGAGGTGTGTTATTTCCCTAATGGATAAACATGTCACTCCAGACATCTGCAAGGTGGGAAATTTGAGCTCCTATTTGGGGGTTAATGTGGCCATTTAAGCGGTTTACACACCTCTGTATCTAGATAAAGATTCACTAATTCAAAATCAAGGTAAACAACAGAATCCACGCGAAGAGCAACTGGGTATATATATATCGATCTAGATGGTTCCAAACTTCTAGAGAGAAGGGGACAAAACAAAACAAATGCTTGATTGATTCCTCTGCTTGGCCACACAAAACGCACCAGGATGGACCACTAATTTTCCTCTTTTTTAAGTTCTCAAATCTCAGGATTTTCTCCTGGACCAGCTCCCAACAAAAAATGTTAACTTTAGGGAGACCATCACCATTCCAAATTTTCCCTCACAGAGGGGAGGGGAGAGGGTAGGGCGCAATATTGGATAAGAGGGTATAGTCATCCTTGACACAATATTTTTTTTTAATCCCCCCCCCCCAAACCAAAAACGTCTATCTAAATTGCTCTATATTATAGGAGCAAACCCATAGAGTAATTCAATCAGCATATCCCACTGAGCATGGAGATGATCAGGGATTTCCAGAGAGAGCCACCCACTCCACATGCCGAGATCATCCCAACAAGAGATGTCCGCAAGATGAGAGAACCCATGTTCAATCAGCCATCCAGAGAGAGTTGGGTTTACACCATTCGAATAGTCAGATCCAACTTGAATGTGTTTCCCATTTCCAGGAAACCAACCTAGATGATTCAGAATGAGAGAGGATGAGGCTTTGCATAATCTCCATATTTTTGATCCTTTATTTTCCTAGGATTCAACCTCTGGTCTAGTGAGATGGTTTTTATGAAAGTATTTTCTAATGAAGGCTTTTTTCCACCACTCATTAGAATCTAAGAGGAGCCTCCAGACCAATTTCCCCCCCAACGCCAGATTCATTAGTTCAGGATCTTTTATTGCCAGACCTCTGAATTTCTTAGGCTATTTAACCAATTTCCAATTTACCAGATGGTATTTATGCTCTTTAATCTTTCCTCCCTGCCATGGGAGTTTCTTGATAAGATTTCTTATTTGTTGATTGGTATTCTAGAGCTAAGAGGCCAACCCCAATATAAACTGGAAGAGAAGAAAGCATCGATTTGATGAGGGTGACCCTTCCTACTAGATTGAGCCATCTAACACCCCAAGGCTGCACTCAATTCCTACTTTTTTGAAAAACATTCCCCCATTATTCCGCTGATGATTGTTTTAGGGAGATTAGAATCCTAAGGTATTCAAAAGAAAAGCAATGATTATCCAGTAGAATTCCCAACAATCGGCCAATTTCATTAAACAAGTCCCTTTGGAAATTCCATCCAATTAACTGACATTTTAAATTGTTGATCATACCCCCAGAGTGAAGAAGGAAGCCATCCAGGATTTTTTTTAATCGTGAAGCAATCACTAAGGAAGCTCCACCAATTAGGAGGGTGTCATTCGTGAACTAGGAGTGGTTTATTTCTCTAACGTTTCTTGCGATACTAAGCCCTAGAAGGGATCCATTAAGTTGCCCGACCTCAAGATTGCAACTAAGAGATTCTTCCATGATGATGTAAAGAATGGAAGAAAGGGGGCATCCTTAACACAATCTACTTGAGGCAGCAAAGAAGGACCCAGGACACCCATTGATGAGAGGAGTGATCCAGGGAGATCCAATGCAAGCTTTGATCCAAGATACAAAGTCAATATTAAATCTTAATTTCTCCATGACAAGAAAGAGGAAGGAGTGGTTTAGCCAATCAAATGAATTTTCCATGTCCAATTTGATAACCTTTCAAGCTTCTCCCTCTTCGTTACTTGAATGCATTTCTTCTTGTACTAGAATGATATTGTCTAGAATATTTTGATGTTGCATAAACCCACCCTGGTTCTCAGAGATAATGGAGGGAAGTAAGGGTTTGATTCTGTTGGCAATGATTTTTGTCAAAATTTTATAGGAGGAGTTGCAGAGAGAGATGGGGCGAAATCTGGAAAAGGTGGTAGGATTAGCTTCTTTTGGAATTAGAGAAAGGAAGGCAGAATTGGTGCTACCCCCAACTTATTTTTGACCCTTGTGTAGTTCAGCATTCTAATAAGATATTTTTTAATGACATTCCAAAATAATTGATAAAATATGGTAGAGAAACCATCTGATCCTGGGGCCTTCTCAAGTTGCAAGTGCCAAATAAATTAAGAGCTTCATCTTCAAGAATTACATTAGAAAGAGATAGATTAGAGAGCGAAGAGACAACGTGGGGAAGGTCCAAAAGGAAATCAAAAGCCCCAACCGAAGAATGGCACTCCGGATTGAGTAGAGAGTTGAAATGATTGAATGCCTCCTGTTTAATTTCATGCTAACTGTCAACCCACCCGCCGCCTTTATTTCCTTGATACGGTTCCTGTTCTCTCGAACCATTGCTTGTTTGTGGAAATAAGTAGTATTTGAGTCTCGAAGTTTCAACCATAGACTACGGGATTTGAGCCTCCATAGATTTTCCTCCTACCTACTTAGACTGGAGATATGAGAGGAGAGATCTTTTTATTTTTGAATGTGTGACTCTTCAATATGACTTTTCTCCATCATATTATAGTGTTCTTCTAACTCTTGAACTTTTTCTTTCCTTCCTTTTCCTGGAGGCTGATAGTTGTCTTTGAGTCATTTCCTTAGTTTGGTCTTGACGTTTTTCAGTTTGGATTCCTAGACATAGTTGGGAGAGCCTTGGATTTTCCGAGTCCAAGTTTGTTTTATCATTTTCCAAACTTTTTCATGTAGGCACCAATCTGCATTAAATTTAAATGGTAGTGGCCCAAGATTTTCAACCTTTTCCATGGAGATCATAATGGGGCGATGATCAGAGTCTCCAAGGGGTTCAATAGATGAGGAACAATCAAGGCCACTAAGGAGCCAATTGTTGTGCAACAAGAATCTATCTAATCTGGTAGTGATGAAATGGACACCAACCCTTCTGTTCAACCAAGTGTAATTCCTGAACTTGGGCTTGATATTGATTAGATCCCAACGAGCTAAGACTTCCTTCGTCCTATCTCGAAAGTGGTCCCCGATTGAAGAACCACCTCTTTTTTCTGAGGCATTCAAAACCATGTTAAAGTCCCCTCCCATTACACTGTTAATGTGAAAGTTTCTTTCCTTTAAGATCTCTAAAGAGGCCCAAAAGTCTGCCTTGTCGCAGTGGAGAACTGGCCCATAGATGTTTATGAAGGGAATTATGTTCCTTGTCTCCTTTTCTTCCAAAAGAACCATTATCCATGATTTTTTCTTAATTTCCTCTATCTGGGTAAATTTATTGTTCAACCAAAATATTCCTAGCCCTCTTGAAGCTCCCCTTGAAGGTTGAGATGATCCCAAGTTGTCTCTCCAAAAATTTTCTGCAACTTTCATGGTTTCCACTTCATCTAACTTGGTCTCCTGGAGAAATACTACTGAAGGAGAAACTTGTTTGATTAAATCCTTGACTGCTAGGATTTTTGTGGGGTTTCCTAGTCCCCTTATGTTCCAAGATATAACTTTCATAATTTAAGGGTGGGGGAAGAGCGACCACCATCCTTACCATCCTTGTGTGATTTTTTCCCTTTAAGAAAGTCTGAGATAACTATTTGATTCCCTAGCTTCTTGTTTATTTCTGCTTCCCTTTCTCTTTGAGTCCTTTTGTTTGGCCTTCCCACTTTCTTGTTGGAGTTTGTTTCCTATCTACTGCTCTCGTCAACTCAGTTTAGTGTTTGGGACAAGTTCTGTGTTACCACTCGATCCTAGCCTTTGTGCATGTTGCTCGAAGGGGCTTTGAGAATAGGTACTGACTTTGGAGCTTCATCACCTACTTTTTTCAGGCTATTTTCCACTACTTCTCCTTCTTCTATTTCATGGGTCTCCTCCTCGATAATCGGGGAGACGCTTCCACTTCCACTTCCTCTTCCCTTATAACTTTGAACGAATTCGAAGAGGAAGGAACCACGATGGGGTTTGGGGGATTCTGAACTTTTGACGGTGCTCCTTTACCTTTCAAGGCTTTCTTGGGTTGTTGCCACTGCTCCTCCTATGTAGCTTGAGCATCCACATTTTTTTCATTTCCATTTTTAGGACAGTATTTGGCAAAGTGACCATAGTCATGGCAATGTCTGCATTTGAATGGTATTTGTTCATAATCTAATACATGTATGTGCTTCCATTCTCCCAAGTTTAGATTGATTTCAGCTGGAAGTCCTTTTTCCAAGTCCATTTCCACACAAATTTTAGCACAAGCAAACTGGGAGCCTTTTGGTTCAGCCTTATTTAGGTATTTCCCAACACCACTTCCAATAGCCCGAAGGCAATCATCGCTCCAACAAGAGATGGGGAGACAAGGGAGCTTCACCCAAACAGGGATGGCAGTGGGAATGTCCTCATCTGGATTTAATTCCAGAGTTTATTTTTTAAGGTACATCCCTCTGGAGCCAAACAAATATGATCTGTTGCGGAAGATAACCTCCTTATCCACTTGGAATTCAAATAAAGGATAAAAAATCCATTTCCAACCATAGAGAGTGATTTCACCAGTCATCATAGGAGACCAAGTTTTCTTTATCCAGGTCTTCATAGACTTGGGAGAAGGCCACATACCAGTAAATTTCTCGATAAGAGCTCTTTCCGAATACACCAAGGAGGTTTTCCTCGTACCATCCGGGAGGGAGACTTCCATAACCTCAATGTTCTTCTTAACGAATTTGGAGGGGGCGGAAGATGCAGAATGAGGATGCTTCGAGAGGGAGGCCACCATAGATTGGAAGGCAGCGGCAACATCTAGAGGGGGAGGGGTGGGGGACCCCCTCCACAGAGACCATGAGAGGAAGGCAAGCTCAAAACAAAGCCCGCCAAAATCGCAACACATAAATCAAATTGCTAGATTAAAACTTATAAATGTTTGATTTTTAATAAGATAGATAAATACTATTTTATGAATTTTTTTATTTATATAAATAAATTGCTCATTTTACTTACATTAACAAATTATTTTAAATAAAATTAATTAAATTATTTTAACAAGTAACTTATTTTAAATAAAATAACTTCTAATTGTAATTTAATAAAGGTTAATTTAAAAGACAAGATCATCATAATTACCAACTTTGTTAATAACAAGAGCTACATAGTAGCTAGTACCTGCCACCGTTTAGCTTAAATATAGTTTAATTAAACAAAAAAATAACAAAGAGAAAAATTTCATCATAAAAATAAAACAACTACTAAAATATTGTATTGTTGAATTGTATTACTGCGTTGACTCTGTAATAGTTTGTCTTTGACGAAAAATATAAGTCATTTATCCATAGTTTAACGTTGGGAAATCAATTTTTGTTTTTTATTATTATTATTTAAATTTATTTATTTTTAAGGTGATTGGTTGAGACCTTATTATGGGCTATTTAGTAACTTCCATTTCTATTAGTTACTATTTTTTTTGTTTTAGTTCTATTTCCTTTTTATTTAACATTTTTTTTTTTTCTATTATTTCCATTTTGATGAATTATAGTTTTTTATCCATATTTTCAATTTAAATGAGTTATTATTATATTAAAAACATATTGTGATCAATTCATATATATATATATATATATATATATATATATAATTGCTTGCTATGAAATAAAAGAAATAACTTACCCCTTGGTGCAATATCTGCCGCTAAGTTTAAATATAGCTTAATTAAATTAAAAAATAATAAATACAAAGATTTAATCACAAAATAAAACAACTAATAAAATATTGTATTGTTGAATGTCATTATCAAAAATTAAGAAATATGATTAACTATACTATATATATATATATATATATGGATGATTGCTTGCTATGAAATAAAAGAAATAACCTACCCCTTGTTACAGTACCTACCGCTAAGTTTAAATATAGCTTAATTAAATTAAAAAACAATAGTTAATCATATTTCTTAATTTTTTATGTTGGCATTTAACAATACAATATTTATTAGTAATGTTATTTTTGTGATTAAATCTTTGTATTTATTATTTTTTAATTTAATTAAGCTATATTTAAACTTAGCTACAGGTACTGCAGCAAGGGGTAGGTTATTCCTTTTATTTCATAGCAAGCAATCATCCATCTTGTTGGTAATGTTTGACCAATGCCAATTTTTTAGTCCAAAATATTGAAAATCTCCTTCAAAAAAGCATTGGAAAATTTTTTTCCAACCCCTTCAAGAGCGCTGGAAAATCATTTTCCAACACCTACAAGAATGGTACAAAATGATAAAACTGAGAGAGATTGTGCGAATTAAGTTATTAAGCGTTGGAAAATGCTTTGTCATGAAAGATTAAAGAGTGATAAGGTCGTGTTTAATAAATTATATGTTAAAAGCTTTGGATTAAACATATACTAAAGTTTTTATGAGCATATACATAAAATTAATGTTTGATAAAGCCAAAAAGAGACAAGTTCCATTTCCAAAGTTAATTTTTTCTTCATATTTTCAATTTAAGATGACTTATTATTATATTAAAAAAATATTTTAATAAATTTAATTATAATTTTTTATATATTAATAAAAAATAAAAGGCACACATATATTAATACAAACAATATTAGTTAATAATATTTTTAAATTTTTGGTGATGACATTCATCAATACAATATTTTATTAGCTATTTTAGGAGTTGTCTTTAGTGCGACTTTTTGGAAGCTTTAACGGTGGGATTTTCCGTTAAATTTCTCTAAAATCCGCAGGGATTTATTGAAATCACAAGCTTGATGGGTAATCATGTGCAATCGAAATGCCCTAAGGGTTTTCCAGGGTGCTAAATCCATATATACAATAAAAAAACTAGTTTAAATAGCACAAATCAAGATTTCACCTCAAATTTTTCCACTGGATTTCCGCATTATTTTCCTTAGCTCACCTCCACAGATAGGATTTGCTAGCCCAACCTCAAAATGTCAAGCACAGGGAGGGGAGCAGGCAATGGACAGAATGAGGTAAGTCAATCCTATACAAATTAATGAAAAATTCTTATTGTCAAACTTGTATCAAGATATTGTAAATTTCTTGATCAATTTTGAGTGTCCAGCATCATTCTCAAAAACCCATTGTAAAACCCGAAAGTCCAAAAAATCATACTAAAAACAACTCTGTTATTCTATTTTTGTGATAAAATTCGTCTTTATTATTTTGTAATTTAATTAAACTATATTTAAACTAAGTGATAAGTACTAACTACTCTATAACCTTTATTCTTAATAAACTACTTCCATTTATTATAATACTATCCCATTTATTATAATACTATGCCCCTAAAGCTATTTTGTTATAAACCTTTCCTACTAAAACATTATCCTTTATAATAAATTATTCTTAATCAACCGCTTCCAATTATTGTGATGCTATCCACAATCATATATTTGTACCCATCAGTCACATATTTGTAAACACGTATCGGAGAGACAATGACTATGTTTGGTTAAAATTAGTGTCAAAAATAATAATAGTAAAATAGGTGGTGCTATTCTCATTAATGGTTTTCTAATTGGGTATGTCACTTAAATAAATAATGATAATGATTTTATTATATTGATTAGTCTATATTAATAATTTTAAAAATTAACTAAAAATCAAATATTATATTGCTTAGTAATAAAAGTGCAAGAGAATTATTTGAATATGATTATTAATATATATATTTATGTAGATATTAATTAATTTATTAATAAAATTGTATAGGTAGAGCTGAATGAATCGAAAGATTCGTGTTCGGTTTGGGAAGAGATTATGAATTCGTCAATCAGATAGGAGAAGCGGGATTTTCACCATTATTTAACTGAACAAGCAATAACTGGAAAATAGGAGGCCGGGACGACCAAGCCAAGCGATAGGTAAGACGGACCAAGCAACGGATGAGGTTAGTAGGTCCAACCAATAAACCGAGCCAATAGATAAGTATCCATTCCCAACCCTTTTGTATGAGTATTTAGTGTTACTTAATTTAATTATTGAACTTTGAAAAGTGAACTAATTTTTACATTTGACCAAGGGATGTAGTCGTTATAAATAGTATATACGATCAATTCACTTTGTAGAATACATCAAGGAAAGAATATACATAGCTATCAGGCATATTCAAATGTACACAAATGTCATGATAAAATTTTGCTCTATCACTCATCACTGAGCTCAACCACTGCTCTAGATTTTTCTTCAATGTTATACAGTGAGAAAGCTCATCCAAATTTAAAATATGAAAATATACATTAGATACGCCAAAATAAGTACATGGAAATTACACTTTATTTGATAAACTTCCTAAAATAATAATCCCCTTCCCTAACAATATTGTAAAGAATATAAAAATATATATATATATCATTTAAAAAAAGAAAATAATAAAATTTATTGTAAAAACACTTAATAAAATGCAACCATTCTTATTAGTAAAACTTACCAAAGAGAAATTCATGAATTAATAAAATTTTAAATTTCCATTTATTATCCGTGTCGTGCCAGATATAACGAATTCAGTAATGCGTTGATTCTTAAATTAATTTAAAATTGACTAAAAATCAAACAAACCATATATAAAGTCCACACTACAAAACAAAAATAATTATTTTTTTAATTTTTAATTTTATTTATTTACATTTTGATTGATGCATAAAACTTGACTCTTATTTAACAATGATGATTTTTTCTGTCAATCGTACATTTGCTTCGGGGATGTTTTCGACATGTTTATTAATTTTATTTCTTTCACCTCCTTTTTATCTTAGGCAAATATCTATTTATAGTGTGACAGTCTTCTTTTCTCGATGGTGTTCATAGCAGTTGCAACAAGAGATTATTGAATAAATAACACATTAATCAATGGCAATAAGTACATAATTACTGCACATTAAAAAATTGATACTTTCTATTATAAAAAATTGATAAACTTCTTAGAATGATGTTAATTTTTAACTTCGTATATTCTTTTTATCTTTGATTAGTTTCACGCAAAACTGATGAGTCATTAAGTCATTTAATGATTTGAATATATAATTTGGAATGACGCTATGACAACTAGCTAAGAGGAGTCTTTATCATTGATTAGTTCCAGCCAACAATGATGAGTAATTGAATCATTTAATAATTTGGAGTAATGTTATATGTAGGGATGACTAGAAATAACTAGCAAAGGATAACTATAATTCTTAATTATTTCAACCCAATGATGATGAATTAGTGGGTCCTTTCACCATGTAGATATAATATTCTATCACTTTCTTTCCTAAGAAGTTTTTCCTTTCAAAAAAGTAGCAACTAAGTGTTTATGTTGAAAATATAAACTACACCAAAAGGAATATGTTTGGAATCCGATACTTATATCTAGTTTCAATGCTTCCACTCAAACACAACTTTTGGTAGGGCCTTCCCTCAAATCAACATTAATGCAAGTTTTAACGATGACACTCGGTAGAAAAACCATTATGTTTAGGGCTAAGGTAATAAAATTGTCCCTGCACATTAATGCAAGTTTATATCTAGTTTCAATGCTTCCACTCAAACACAACTTTTGGTAGGGCCCTCCCTCAAATCAACATTAATGCAAGTTTTAACGATGACACTCGGTAGAAAACCATTATGTTTAGGGCTATGGTAATAAAATTGTCCCTGCACATTAATGCAAGTTTGAACAATGAAACTGGGTAGAAAACTGACTATCTTTAGGGCCAAGGTAATAAACTTATCCACACATATTAATGCAAATTCGAACAACGACACAAGGTAGAAAATCCTGTATCTTGAGGATTAAGGTAGTAAACTTGTTCATTACTAAAAACATTTGTCTATATGCAATTTTAGTTCTTTATTTTTTTAATTTTAATTTAGTTATTAATTACTTTTTGCATAAGAGGCAAGCACTAAATGGCGTAGTCTAACGAGGCGGAGGAGTTGCCCAGAAAATTATGGAAATTTCGGTCATATTTAGAGAAAATCCAGCAAGGATTTTTGTAAATCCAAGATATAATTGTTAAACTTCAAAATTTTAGGTGTCCTAGACGTTTTTGATGGTGCTGAATCCATTTCCATCATCAAAAACATGATTTAAGCACTCCCTCTACAAGATTTTTTGAAATTTTTTTGCCCGGATTCCGGCCACTTTTAACGGTCCGGGCAATTCCTTCACCTCTCCTCACTAAATAGCAACACCACATATTACACTTATTATATATTTAATTTCAAATTTTACTTCTCAAATATATAATAATATCTTTTCTTTATTATTTTTCCTTTTTAAAATTCAAAAATTAGTTTTTTTAATTGAAAAATAAAAGCATTTTAAAATTCAAAAATCAATTTATTTAATTAAAACCTCAAAACTTAGTGAAACTCTAGTGAATATATTGGTGAAGACCAAATTGCGATCATAAATTTAACACAAATATATTTTAATAAAATAGATAAGCTCATAACCTAATTAAAAATTAATAAAATTATTTATTAAGAAAATTATACAAATCCATACCTAACAAATACATAAAATAATAAATAATATAATTATATATTTACAATGATAAATAGCTTCCATATTTATTATTTATTAGCATTAAGGTGATTTTACATAAAATTGTATTTTACACTTTTTAACAAGGTTCAAAACTTAGTGAAACTCTAGTGAATATATTGGTGAAGACCAAATTGCGATCATAAATTTGGCACAAATATATTTTAATAAAATAGATAACTTCAAAATCTAATTAAAAATTATTTATTAAGAAAATTCTAACGTGGAAGATAATACAAATCCATACCTAACAAATACATAAAATAATAAATAATATAATTATATATTTACAATGGTAAATCGCTTCCATATTTATTATTTATTAGCCTGAGATGATTTTACATAAAATTGTATTTTACACTTTTTAAAAAGGTTATATATTAAGTAATGTGGTGTGCTATTGCCTTTGTTTTTTGGACATTGCCACGACATGTTTTTGTGAAAAAATGACATAAATTTATATGTTAAATTAATATTTTTAAGAAATTTAAATAAAAAATCAAAGGTATTTGAAAAATAATATTTTTTTTTTTAAATATAAAATTGATATATAATGTGTAAATATTAAAAATCAATATAAATTTATATTAATTTTGTATTTATTATAAATATTTGAAAATTAAAGAGAGATTTGTATTGTTATAATAAGTCAAATAAAAATATAAAAATAATTAGGCCGATAGGCTTTTCTTTGAAAAGGACTTTCGTCGTCCTTTTGATTTTCACGCTGACACCTGGCGGACTGAGCAATTTGGTTAGTATTTGTTCAGGTGACACCTGGTCGATCGCCTCTTCTCGCTCCATCGTTTCAATTCCCTCTGCAACGGCTTCGTTCGCATAAGCAGCCACTTTTCATGGGATAATTTTTATTGAAGCCGCAAGTCCCGGACGTCATAACTGAAGATTGTTGCAGTAATCGAAATGCAAGACCAAAATTTTTGGTAGCCGTCACTCCTCTCCTCCAAGCGGCCATTTTTTTCAAAAGGAAGCCGAGTTGAAGGAAGGGTTCCAGGGTACATCGATCTGCATTTCATCTTTTCAAAGTAGCCACTAGGGTTTAGGCCCTTGATCTCATTTCAGAATTAAATTTTGCAAGGGTTCAGCCTTGCAAAATCTCTTCAACAAAATCTGACCTGGACTCGGTTTGCATAATTGTAGACACATATTTGACTCGAATTCTGGTGCTTGAGCGAAAATCTTTAAGAGATTTAAAGCATAGAAATTTTGCAAATAAATTTTCAAGGGTTTCATTCTATGACCTTAATTGATTTGCAAGCTTCCACTCATTCATTACAAGGTCTTATCGTCCTGCCCCTGGATTTGACCGTTGAGAGTGCTCTCCTAGGCCCAGCCGTATGTCCTAAAGGCCTCATACAGCCTAGCCACAGGGATTATGTTTATTGTTTCTAATCTCATTTACTCCAGGACTAATATCTCTTTGCTTGCAGGGTTTCTTTCAGCTTGTTGGAGTGTTTCACTAGTAAATTTCATGGAGATTTACCTCTTGTGCATTTCATTTTGATGCATACTGTTTCACAAGAGGTAGATCTTATTATTTATTTATTTTTTATCGTAATCTTCCAACAGGGCTATATAAAATCACATCTGAAACATATACTAATTAAAAACCCTTACATTGAAAATTAACCAAGAAGGGGTTTGAAACATTAATCACAGTGTTGAATGCTCTAAGCTTTGTATTTCTTACCTAGATGTGGGTCCTATTCACTGTTGTAAAATGCTTCCTGTGGTCTGGTACGTAATTTGCATTCAATTTTTATGACGGTCACATTTTTTTTAAAGGCCATACTGAGATCTGAATTTACTAGGCAATGGCATTGTAAAAAAATATGTTATTCACACATGCTTCTACATTGAGTTTTTCATTTGGTTAGTTTGTTTCATAAATAGTTGAATGTCATAAGCATATAATTATCTTCAGGTCTGATTTACTTTTTATAAGATATGAAAACCTTTGAGCTAAAATATTCCCTTAACAATTCAATTACACAAGTTATTGTGGGCTAAGAGTTTTCAAGCATGACAGTGAGCTGATCTGAAGCATCATTCTGACAATTTCATAATAACCACCATTGGACTCTTGCATGAGCTTTCCTTGTTGGGTCTCTTATTGTTTGGCATCTCTTTGGTTTTGATGACCGTTATGGTCATTTTATGCTGCCCCTTACAACTCATTGATTGCATCCTTGCATCCATAAGTGTTTGCTGCTCGCACTTTTATGAAGTGCTCTCATGTAAGCCAAAGGAAATAAAAAGAAAGTTTCTAGCACTGATTTATTTAATGTTGTCCCAAAGTAAGTTCAAGTCATCAAAATTCAAGTGGCCTATAAAGGGCCCTCAGCAAATCTAAACATCCTAGGTATTGGCGTTTCTTGTATCTAAGTGTACATTGGCATTTATCTCATACTGCTGAATGGCCCCTATTACTCTAGGATGGGTAACATTAAATCTTGAAATAAAATTCCTATCTGTTATGAGAGCACTAACAAATTTGCCTATTGTAGGTTGCCCAAGGCATGGACAAATTTATTGCATAAGATAAGCATTCATAAATTGACTTGCTTTATGAATTGGTTGACTATCATAAGCATGCCAAAGTTTGAGATCATAACAGTAATGTCATCACACTCTAGAAGCACTTAACTTTAATGTAAGGAATATCTTGTTCAACATCTTGTTTCACATTACGGCTTTCGTGATTCTCAATCTTGTTTTATGATGAATATTTGAAAGGGACTTTCGTCGTCCCTAATTCAAGCTTGCAGGTTGCTCTGGACTATGCTTGCGGTCTTGGAGGTGCAGACTGTACAACAATTCAACAAAGTGGCACGTGCTGTAACCCAGATACTGTTTTTTCTATGCTTGCTATGCTTTTGACAGCTACTACAAGAAGAATGGCATGGCCCCTGGTACTTTTGACTTTGCTGGCAATGCAATTGTGACTACTCAAGATCCAAGTAAGCTATATGCCCTTATACGAAGTTTGTTTTTTGCCCCCTGTTTTTCTTTTCGTTGAATTTCTCAGTTTATATGGATTCCTATGGCCCTGTGGTGACGATAAACGTTTTATCCACTTTTACATAGTTTGTTGTCTGCTTGTTTTGTTTCACTACGTCAACTTCTTGGATACCTTCCGCTGAGTCTCATCTTTACATTGTGTTAGATGATAGTTGAGTTGCATGCTTATGATTCATCTACCCACTTCCATGCCTGGTTGAGCTCATCTGAATGCAAAGACATCCTCCACTGATATACATTTTCCAATTGTAGGTTCCACCATGATAAGTAAGTGACATGATTATAGACCCATTTCCTGCCTGTTGTCTGTCTTAAAACTGCATGCAACCTTCAAATGTAAACACTCGTTATGGATAACTTGTATTGTTCAGGATATTTCCTTTTGGTTTAATGATGGAACTGTGTGATGTATTAAGAGAGTTATATTTGTAGGCAATCTGCTCTTCTGCATACAACATAACTTTCATTTATGCCTGGATATATTGCATATTATTTTTTTCTTTATTGATTTTGTTATGAGAAGCTAAGGGTATGCATACTAAGATTCATTTATACCCACTCTGTCTTCTGCAAATTTTAATGTTGCAGTTTATATGAATATAAAAGACGTTTTTGTTTTTTGTGCACCGTTTTGGTTCTGCTAGATTCAAGATATTTGACTGTGATTAATATGCTTGACATTATACATTTTCGAGAATCTTCCCTTCATGGGTTAACATGATATACAAATTGAGGCTTGAAATTGTGTGAGATTGGAGAATGCATTGCACTCATGCAAATCTCCCTTTATGGATTTTGTGATGACAGGTACTGGGACATGCACATTTCCACAAAGGTATATACTAAGGAACCGCATTCCTCCTCCTATCTTTTGTTCATTTTTCTGTTCTACAATAAGTACTTTTTCAAGTTTTCATACAGAATTGAGAATCAAGATTTACTGGATTTTTGATATATTTTATGTTATATCTCAGCTTATAGTTTTGTAGCATTCTGATTTTTCCAAATTACTTGCAGCAGTAGCAGTTCATCACTTCTTAATACAAGCATACCTGCATCTGGTGGCTTGGGTGGTACTAGTATTCCACCAACATCAGGCAATAATGGTGATGCAACATCCATATTCTTCTGTGTTCCTGTTTTCTTTGCTTTGTTTTCTTTGATTGTATCTATGATGGTCGGAAAACAGCTTTAGATGATATCGATCTCTATTGGGTGAATTGAGGAGAAACATCAAGATGTTTTAGTTGGAATAGCTAGTGTAGACAGAGAGCTAGAGGATGTACAGGAAAAACTCTCCAGAGTTCGATCCCATTTGTACCAACATTTTTTTTGATGTAATGGGGGGAACGCTAGGAGAGACTTTGAAAATAGGTACACCATTGCAGTTCAGGTAATTCTTTCACTTTGTAGGAAAGAGAGGTTAAATATAGTTGGTATGCAGGTTTCACTGGGACAAATTGGTTCCACATTTTTTAGTTCACTATCAAGTAAAAGCTTTACAAGAGCAAACAATTGTCCATTTTCTGCAGCGTCCTGATTTCATGCTATACTCCTTAGTTTTCGGAATTAAGAATTTAATTAACAAACTTTGGCAGCAGAATAGCTCTGCAGTTGTCCTACCTCAGGAGTGTCTGAGGTGTGAGCACTATGTGGCAACAGCTACTTATTTCAGTTGCATCTTCCTGTGTGTTGGAACATTGTTGGTAGAAGCAAAAATGCTAGCAGTAGCCAGTTCTGAAGACCTAAATGCCTGTATCAATTAAAATCCAATAAATGATATAGTGTAGCAGATTTCTTCTAGGAGCTTCTTGGTATTCAAGCAAACAAAGTATATCATTATCACTGTTATTAAAATCCATCTTGTATTCAAAGCCATGCTCATCTTCTTGGGTCTGGATGTTGTTGTTTGGATGGATCAATCATCAAACAGTGTAATTGACAACTATGGAGATGTGGGCCTTGAAAATAAAACTGTTTTAAAAGAATGGTATCTCATTCTCATCTTCTTGCTAACCTTCATTCAAATATTTATTTTAGTTTTTTTTGCATTTTCCTGTGCGTTAGTAATAACTCCTCCTCCAACAACAATCACACCAACAACCCCTACTACCCCAATCACAACCCCTACCACCCCAACAGTTACCCCTTACACCCCTCCCTCAACACCTACCACAACAACACCGACAACCAGCTCAGGCCAAAGTTGGTGTGTAACAAAGCCTGGTACCCCTGATTCAAGCTTGCAGGTTGCTCTGGACTATGCTTGCGGTCTTGGAGGTGCAGACTGTACAACAATTCAACAAAGTGGCACGTGCTATAACCCAGATACTGTTTTTTTTCATGCTTGCTATGCTTTTGACAGCTACTACAAGAAGAATGGCATGGCCCCTGGTACTTGTGACTTTGCTGGCAATGCAATTGTGACTACTCAAGATCCAAGTAAGCTATATGCCCTTATGCGAAGTTTGTTTTTTGCCCCCTGTTTTTCTTTTCATTGAATTTCTCAGTTTATATGGATTCCTATGGTCCTGTGGTGACGATAAACGTTTTATCCACTTTTACATAGTTTGTTGTCTGCTTGTTTTGTTTCACTGCGTCAACTTCTTGGATACCTTCCACTGAGTCTCAATACCTCTTGCAGAAGCTACAGTTTATGTGCATTTTGTATGATTCTTCCTCACGATCACGCTCTTCAAATATGATCTAATAGCTTTTTAACAGAGAATGGGAGATTAATGGTGCCTCAATACCAATTGGTGTTGTTCAAAACAAATTGTTATATACTATTGTTAAATTGGGTCTATATTTATTTCAGAATTAATGAAGTTTGTTCTTGAAGATGTTTAGATGTTTGTTCTTGGTGGTTTATGTACATTGCAAACACAGCCGGTATTTAGCCATCTCCATTCCCTCTTAGGGGTTTATTGCACATCTCACGCTCTGTATCTCTGTGTTTTCTCGAATAGATGAATATATAATAAAGAAATAAGAGAATCACAAGTCTGATTGTTGACATTTTTTATTATTACCAAATCTTACATTAGTATTCTGCGTTAAACATAGATGTTTGTGTGAGGTCCTGAGCCTCAAATATACTTGACGAAGATGACACAGGCTGGGTTTTTAACTTTTGTTTCCTCTACAGTGCAAGATATTCAAGAGGGCAGTCTTTAATCAAATGGCTTGTCATTTGCTACAATTGCAAACACAATTGGTATTTAGCCATAGGAATTCTCACTGAGGGTGTTGTTGCACATGTCATGTGCTGTACATCTTTGTGTTTTGAACTTGTTATCAGCCATTAATAGTTATATTCACAAATTGATGAATGTAAAGAAATACAAGAAACACGACTCTGGTTGTTGACTTTTCTTTCTTTATACACCAAGCCATAGATTTGTATTGAATATAAATGTCTGTCTAAATGGATGCTTTCATGGGTTGCATATAGGTACAAGATGGCAGAGGATTGCGCAGATGATGACGATGTTTCCAGCAGGCAAAACGTTTTTAAACTAATTCCCCTCTCTTTAGGGTCGGTAAACAGCCAGAGAAAATAATCTGAATTGTATTCCATGCTTAAGACTACTTTAAGAACAGAGATTTGTGTTTTATTTTCGTGTCAACCCTTTCTTTAATATATATCTATATGTGCCCTCTTCCAGGAAGCAATGTTTTAACTTTTGCCCAATTATTAGTAATGAAATTAGTTTTGTGAGTTTAAAAAAAATTATGTTCTGGACTTGCATGTTTTGTAATGTTATGTTGTTTAATTTGAAAGATGGAATTTTCTCTGAAGCTTAGAGTCTTCATGCTTTGGCTTGATAAACGTGACAAAAATTGTTCGCAAAATCTTTTTAGATTATTGTCTGAAACTTACACTCTTCATGTTTTGGCACGATGAAAGTGACAACAAGTTTTTCTAGATTGCAGCATGCAAAAGCACATCTGAATGAAAGGGTTCTGCTAGAAGGAAAAAACAAAATTTCATTGAGAGTTTAAGAAAAACTTGATTCCCTTGAGTGTAGTTGGCAACCTTTATTGGATGTTGAGAGTTTTCCCACAGAAACTGGGATAACAGGGAAATTGGGAAAGAGACCACAGTTTCTTCAACAATCTCCTATCCACTAACCCTCTGATAAATCCAGTGCTCTCATATATATATGTGTGTGTGTGTTGTGTCATACATGAACTCTTAAGAAATTTCAAAAGCCTTCACCTAATGCAATCCTCAAGGTTTTTCAAGACACCAAAGAAAACTACTTACGATCAGTTTCTTAAACATGGAAATTTTACAACACACTGCTTCCAAAACAGCCATCCAAAAGGTCATTACTATAATAGCTTGATTAGAAATAGATTGAATGAGAAGGTCCAGATGGGGTATTCAATCATCTCCATCCATCTGTTCTGCATCCTCAGTGCTTACTTGGACAATATATCAGCCTTCATATTTATCCCTTGCAGACATGCTGAAAAGATAATGACATGGAATTTTTCCTTGCTTCTCTGATTCCGTCCAATGATGGGCCAGCTGCAAATTTTCCTGATTGAAATTTCCATTTGACCTCTCTGCAATGTGTTTGGAATCTCTTATCACCTAAAGACAATTTAAACCTTTCTCTATTGCTATATTCAGAATCTACCAAGAAGCATAAAGTTCTGCTCTGTTGTTTGATCCATCTCCTACAGCTCTGCTTTGAAACTGATCTCGTAATTGTCTCTTAAAGTAATGCCTCATGATCCACAATAGCTGGGATTACCTTGACAAGCCTCGTTGAAATAACTCCACACTATTGTTATATATATATATATCTGGGGATCTTAATATTATTTGTTTCTTTTCCTTTAAAGGTGGCTGTGTCCCTTAATATGCATATCTATTCTTATGTCAAACTTGATTAGTAATAACATCTTTGTTTTGAATTCTTTTCATTTCTTGCTAGCCAAATAGCTCAAGTCACTTTACAAGGACAGTCTGATGCCCACATGCAGTTAATACAGAATGTATTTTGAAAACTAGGATTTAGCTTTGTAGTGCTTGAATCATCATTTCATGTTGGTTTTCATTTGTTAGTAGCCAGATCATTATATGATTGTAATATCTTTTGTTTCTCTTCTGTGGGAAAGTTTGTATAGGAGTTCAAACAATGTATATAAATAGAAAGATGCAGAAAATGACAGTCAAATTTTGTACTCAGAATTATGACAAGAAAACCCCTGCTGGGTTTGTGAGGAAAGAGAGCTTCAACACCAGTTCTGTCTCCAACCGCCAAGATGATCAGTACGCTACTAACATGTTTAGTGAAGAATTTCTGCTATTCTCTTGTAATCTATAGGCCCCCAAAGCTCCTCAGAGATGAGAATATTTGCAGGATGTTAATATTGTTGTAAGTTTGTAGTAGTTGTGGAATGACTTACTTTTGTGCTGCTTCTCATCTTCAACAACAAGAGTTTCTGTGGTGAATAAGCAGAATCCATGCCCTGTCTTGTGAAGCAGCTCTCCACTGCGATATCGTTCTTTGTAATGTCTCTGATAAATCCTTTAGACTTCTATTTCATTCTGTAATATGATGGGATTCACTCTACAAGATTAGGGGATTCACTCTACAGAGTCCATGTCATACCTTCTGAATCAGCTCTCCACTTATCCTAATTTTCTCTGTAATGGCCCTAATAAATCCTATATAATGAGATTTCATTTTGTAATATGATGGGATTTTACTCTACAAGATTGGTTTCAGTTTTACTTGTATTGTGGTATATGAAATTTCTCAGTTTTACTTGTAATAGGATGGGATTTCATTCTGTAATATCATAGGATTTCCCTCTGCAATATTTGCTACTAAATTTTACAATTCCAAATTAATAATCCTATCCAATATTTGCTACTAAATTTTACAATTCCAAATTAATAATCCTATCGGCCTCTCTTTGTACCTTTTGGGACAATTGCTAGTTAATATAATATGTTAGAAGAAAATATATGAAGTAAGCAATTTAATTAATTACACAAAAAGATAACTAAGCTTGTAATATAGGATGAAAGCAATCACATGTAATGTAAATTCATTGTGTATAAAAAGCACATGAACTAACATATAAATATCAAATCAAGATTTCACCTCAAATTTTTCCACTGGATTCCGGCACCAAAAAGTCCAAAAAATAACACTAAAGACAACTCTGTGATTCTATTTTTGCGATAAAATTTGTCTTTATTATTTTATAGTTTAATTAAACTATATTTAAACTAAGTAATAAGTACTAACTACTCTATAACCTTTATTCTTAATAAACTACTTCCATTTATTATAATACTATGCCCCTAAGCTATTTTGTTATAAACCTTTCCTACTAAAACATTATCCTTTATCCTTTATAATGAATTATTCTTAATCAACCGCTTCCAATTATTGTGATGCTATGCACAATCATATATTTGTACCCATCAGTCACATAACACGTATCGGAGAGACAATGACTATGTTTGGTTAAAATTAGTGTCAAAAATAATAATAGTAAATTAGGTGGTGTTATTCTCGTTAATGGTTTTCTAATTGGGTATGTCACTTAAATAAATAATGATAATGATTTTATTATATTGATTAGTCTATATTAATAATTTTAAAAATTAACTAAAAATCAAATAGTATATTGCTTAGTAATAAAAGTGTAAGAGAATTATTTGAATTTGATTATTAATATATATATATATATTTATGTAGATATTAATTTATTTATTAATAAAATTGTATAGGTAGTATTTAGTGTCACTTAATTTAATTATTGAATTTTAAAAAGTGAACTAATTTTTACATTTGACCAAGGGATGTAGTCGTTATAAATGGTATATACGATCAATTGACTTTGTAGAATACATCAAGGAAAGAATATGCATAGCTATCAGACATATTCAAATGTACACAAATGTCATGATAAAATTTTGCTCTATCACTCATCACTGGGCTCAACCACTGTTCCAGATTTTTCTTCAATGTTATACAGTAAGAAAGCTCATCCAAATTTAAAATATGAAAATATACATTAGGTATGCCAAAATAAATACATGGAAATTGCACTTTATTTGATAAACTTCCCAAAATAATAGTCCCCTTCCCTAACAATGTTGTAAAGAATATAAATATATATATATACCATTTAAAAAAAGAAAATAATAAAATTTATTGTAAAAACACTCAATAAAATGCAACCATTCTTATTAGTAAAACTTACCAAAGAGAAATTCATGAATTAATAAAATTTTAAATTTCTATTTATTATCCGTGTCGTGCCAGATATAACGAATTCAGTAATGCGTTGATTCTTAAATTAATTTAAAATTTACTAAAAATCAAACAAACCATATATAAAGTCCACACTACAAAACAAAAATAAATATTTTTTTTAATTTTTAATTTTATTTATTTACATTTTGATTGATGCATAAAACTTGACTCTTATTTAAGAATGATGATTTTTTCTGTCAATCGTACATTTGCTTCGGGGATGTTTTCGACATGTTTATTAATTTTATTTCTTTCACCTCCTTTTTATCTTAGGCAAATATCTATTTATAGTGTGACAGTCTTCTTTTCTCGATGGTGTTCATAGCAGTTGCAACAAGAGATTATTGAATAACACATTAATCAATGGCAATAAGTACATAATTACTGCACATTAAAAAATTGATACTTTCCATTATAAAAAATTGATAAACTTCTTAGAATGATGTTAATTTTTAACTTCATATATTTTTTTTTATCTTTGATTAGTTTCACGCAAAAATGATGAGTCATTAAGTCAATGATTTGAATATATAATTTGGAATGATGCTATGACAACTAGCTAAGAGGAGTCTTTATCATTGATTAGTTCCAGCCAACAATGATGAGTAATTGAATCATTTAATAATTTAGAGTAATGTCATATGTAGGGATAACTAGAAATAACTAGCAAAGGATAACTATAATTCTTAATTATTTCAACGCAATGATGATGAATTAGTGGGTCCTTTCACCATGTAGATATAATATTCTATCACTTTCTTTCCTAAGGAGTTTTTCCTTCTAAAAAAGTAGCAACTAAGTGACACCAAAAAGAATATGTTTGGAATCCGATACTTATATCTAGTTTCAATGCTTCCACTCAAATACAACTTTTGGTAGGGCCTTCCCTCAAATCAACATTAATGCAAGTTTTAACAATGACACTCCGTAGAAAAACCATTATGTTTAGGGCTAAGGTAATAAAATTGTCCCTGCACATTAATGCAAGTTTATATCTAGTTTCAATGCTTCCACTCAAACACAACTTTTGGTAGGGCCCTCCCTCAAATCAACATTAATGCAAGTTTTAACGATGACACTCGTAGAAAAACCATTATGTTTAGGGCTAAGGTAATAAAATTGTCCCTGCACATTAATGCAAGTTTGAACAATGAAACTGGGTAGAAAATTGACTATCTTTAGGGCCAAGGTAATAAACTTATCCACACATATTAATGCAAATTCGAACAACGACACAAGGTAGAAAATCCTGTATCTTGAGGATTAAGGTAGTAAACTTGTTCATTACTAAAAACATTTGTCTATATGCAATTTTAGTTCTTTATTTTTTTTAATTTTAATTTAGTTATTAATTACTTTTTGCATAAGAGGCAAGCACTAAATGGCGTAGTCTAACGAGGTGGAGGAGTTGCCTAGAAAATTATGGAAATTTTGGTCATATTTAGAGAAAATCCCGCAAGGATTTTTGTAAATCCAAGATATAATTGTTAAACTTCAAAATTTTAAGTGTCCTAGACGTTTTTGATGGTGCTGAATCCATTTCCATCATCAAAAACATGATTTAAGCACTCCCTCTACAAGATTTTATGAAATTTTTTTGCCCGGATTCCGGCCACTTTTAACGGTCCGGACAATTCCTTCACCTCTCCTCACTAAATAGCGACACCACATATTACACTTATTATATATTTAATTTCAAATTTTACTTCTCAAATATATAATAATATCTTTTCTTTATTATTTTTCCTTTTTAAAAATCAAAAATTAGTTTTTTTAATTGAAAAATAAAAACATTTTAAAATTCAAAAATCAATTTATTTAATTAAAACCTCAGAACTTAGTGAAACTCTAGTGAATATATTGGTGAAGACCAAATTGCGATCATAAATTTAACACAAATATATTTTAATAAAATAGATAAGCTCAAAACCTAATTAAAAATTAATAAAATTATTTATTAAGAAAATTATACAAATCCATACCTAACAAATACATAAAATAATAAATAATATAATTATATATTTACAATGATAAATAGCTTCCATATTTATTATTTATTAGCATTAAGGTGATTTTACATAAAATTGTATTTTACACTTTTTAACAAGGTTCAAAACTTAGTGAAACTCTAGTGAATATATTGGTGAAGACCAAATTGCGATCATAAATTTGGCACAAATATATTTTAATAAAATAGATAACCTCAAAATCTAATTAAAAATTATTTATTAAGAAAATTCTAACCTGGAAGATAATACAAATCCATACCTAACAAATACATAAAATAATAAATAATATAATTATATATTTACAATGGTAAATCGCTTCCATATTTATTATTTATTAGCCTAAGATGATTTGCCTAAGATGATTTTACATAAAATTGTATTTTACACTTTTTAACAAGCTTATATATTAAGTAATGTGGTGTGCTATTGCCTTTGTTTTTTGGACATTGCCACGACATGTTTTTTTTGAAAAAATGACATAAATTTATATGTTAAATTAATATTTTTAAGAAATTAAAGAAAAATATCAAAGATATTTGAAAAATAATACTTTTTTTTATATAAAATTGATATATAATATGTACATATTAAAAATCAATATAAATTTATATTAATTTTGTATTTATTATAAATATTTGAAAATTAAAGAGAGATTTGTATTGTTATAATAAGTCAAATAAAAATATAAAAATAATTAATATAATATGTTAGAAGAAAATATATGAAGTAAGCAATTTAATTAATTACACAAAAAGATAACTAAGCTTGTAATATAGGATGAAAGCAATCACATGTAATGTAAATTCATTGTGTATAAAAAGCACATGAACTAACATATAAATATCATTTTATAAATGTTTGATTTTTAATAAAATAGATAAATACTATTTTATGAAACCTTTTACTTGCATAAATAAATGGTTCATTTTACTTATATTAACAAATAAGTTATTTTAAATCAAATAAATAATTGTCATTCAATAAAGATTAATTTAAAGACAAGACCATCCCAATTACCAATTTTGTTAATAACAAAGGCTACATAGTAGCTAGTACCTGCGACCGCTTAGCTTAAATATAGTTTGATTAAACAAAAAAATAACAAAGACAAAAATTTCATCACAAAAATAAAACAACTAATAAAATATTGTATCGTTAAATGCCATCACCAAAAATTAAGAGATGATTAACTATTTTTTTTTATATCAACATACATATATGTATGTGTGTGTGTTTAATTTTCATTAATATACATAATTGTTTATAATTAAATCTATTAAAATATGTCTATAATATAATAGCAAGGGCTATATAGTAGTTAGTACCTGTCACATTTAAATATAATTTAATTAAATAAAAAGCTTAAATTTAGCTTAATTAAACAAAAAATAACAACCATAAAGATTTTATCACAAAAATAAAACAACTAATAAAATATTGTATTGTTGAATGGCATCACCAAAAATTAAGAAATATGATTAACTAATATTTTTTTATATTAATATAAATATATCTATGTGTCTGTTTTATTTTTATTAATATATATAATTGTTTATAATTAAATATATTAAAATATGTTTTTAATATAATAATAAGTCATTTTAAATTGAAAATATTGTGAAAAAATTATAATTCATGAAAATAGAAATAACAAAGAAAAGGAAAAAAATCAAAAAGTTAAATAAAAAAGAAACAAAACAAAAAACAAAAAATTAGTAACTAATAGAAATTGAAGTTACTAAATAATCCATAATAAGACCTCAACCAATCACCTTACAAATAAATAAATTTAAATAATAATAAAAAGTAACAAAAATTGAATTCATAATGTTAAACTATGCATAAACGTCATAATTTTTTTGTCAAAGACAAACTCATACCCAGTTAAAAGCAAAATTGAATGCGTTACACCACCCCATTGAATGCGTTATACCATGCCTGCGAAAGGTATAATAAGTCATTTTAAATTGAAAACATTGTGAAAAAACTATAATTCATGAAAATAGAAATAATAGGAAAAAAAAAAGTTAAATAAAAAGGAAATAAAACAAAAAACAAAAAATTAGTAACTAATAGAAATGGAAGTTACTAAACAACCCATAATACGACCTCAACCAATCACCTTACAAATAAATAAATTTAAATAATGATAAAAAATAACAAAAATTGAATTCCTAATGTTAAACTATGAATAAGTGTCATAATTTTTTGGTTAAAGACAAACTAATACCCAATCAAAAGCAAAATTGAATGAGTTCTACCATGCCACGGGTATAATAAAAAAAAAAGATTAATCTAATAACCAAATAAATATGAAATTATGAAATCCTTGTAAAAAAACTTGTCCTCATATCCTTAGAAAAATCAAAGGAAATGGAATTCAGTTAGTGATTTCCACCTCCTTACTTCTAATTGTCCTCATATCTATTTTAAAATGTCAAATTATAAAACAAAGACGCTCAAATACATGCGAAACATTTTCTTTATCGGAATTTGGATATATTTATAACCATTTTTTATTCTAGTTTTTTCATTGTTTCTAGTTTAGTTTTTGTTTTTGGGATGAACTAGTTTCGAAACTGATCCGGTCCTAATAACATCGATTATAATAAATATTCAAATTTCTAATAATAAATAATTATTATGCTATTGTTCAAAAATGAATTGAAATATCAAACCCAAACATAATATCATTCATTAAAGACACTTTATAATAGTTTAAAACATATCATTTCAAAATAAATAAATTTGCAAATATTGACATTTTGCTAAAGTTTCACATCACAAACACACTACTCTTTGTATACTAACAATTTTTGCTTTCCATGTATTATGTCAAAAAAATATGATTATAGGAAAATGAACAAACAACATTAAATATCAAAAGGAAAGACATAATATAGGAATGCAACCATTAAATAACCAATTAAAAGAGAATTCATAAACCTGTGTAGTAATAGGCACCCTTCCACAAACTCTAAAATCACACAATTTGCCATTTTTCATAAAACCTCTAGAGACCCCAAACAAATCAGATTCAATTTAGCGTTAATATAATAGTATAAGGTCCCCAAAATATAAAGCTTTCGTCAGATTATTTTTTTCCCAATTCTGAGCCAAGGATGGAAAAATAGAGATCAAACAAAACCTAGGGATAAGCTAGAGAAATTTGCATGGTGAATATAAGAAACTACAAATAGTTCAAATTGATTATGGGCGAAGGCCCTAAAGTTTTCATTCCATAAACAAACAAAGGATTATGAGGAGATCTAAGGATTTCCACCAGAGACCTTTGAAAAATCTGATGGTCATGGATTCATAACTTGCTCTAATACCACTAATCGAGATCTTAGAGGGCCAAGATAAAAGATATTTGATCGTCGAGAGGTAGAAGAGAAAACACATATATTCAAGAGAAAGAAACTCTTTATTGAATAATAAAAACTGTTACAACTACATTGTGTGGATGAATATGTCCTTTTATAAAGTGAGCCTCATTATTTATAGCCTTCTTGAGTTACAATACCATGGGTAGATTGTTGGGTGTGTGTTATATTCTTTCCACGACTAGTCGCACGTGCAAGGGGTTCACAAGGGGGGTTGTAGGGGGGCGGTAGTCCCCTTGCACAGGGTCTGGGGCAACGTCTTTGGATTTTTTTTTTGGACCCTATATTAGTTGGGTGGACCTACCTATCGTTTTATGCATGGGTTTTTCACATGGTTTTGGTCATGATGATTTTCTGCCCATGGTATTTTGTAGATCCGGTCAAGGGAACTACAGTTATGTTGTAATCCAGGGTTAATATATTGGGGTTTATGAATGCTCCAGCATGTATATATATGTATTGTAACATTGAAAGGAACATAATGAAAAATTAATCTGGTGGTCTCAGTTTTGGGATCCAGGGGAAAATCTGTGTATTTGTTTTATATTCTCGTCATTGTTTATTTTCGGTTTTTAGAATTCATCTGTAGGTAATTTCTATACAGGGTTAAAACCTACATTTGGTATCAGAGTTATTTCGGCTTCAAGGGGACGCCTTTAATGTTGAGGGGTTTTGCTCGGGCCTGTGGTAGACCTTGTTCAGTGGGAGATCTATAAGATCGATTCTTGTGGTGAAAGAAAATGACAAGTAGTGGAAAGATAGATATCAAGAAATTTAATGGTCAGAGTTTTGAGTTGTGGAAGCTCAAGATGGAGGATCTCCTAGTGGATAAAGATCAATGGATCGCGTTCGATTTAGGTACTAAACCAATGACAATGTTAGTAGAAGACTGGACGAAGTTGGATCGGAAGGCAAATAACACAATATGGTTGTTTATCTCAGATTCAGTATTGTTGAATATATTAGGGGAAGCTACAATGAAGGATTTGTGGGTAAAGTTAGGGACTTTGTACCAATCTAAGTCTCTGGTGAACAAATTGTTCCTGCAAAAAAAAAAATGTATAACCTGGATCGAGACTCGGTAACAGAGCATCTGAACGCCTTTAATATTGTGGTAATCCAGTTGTTATTTGTTGATATAAAAATTTAATATGAAGATGAGTGCATCAATTTGTTGTGTTCTCTACCAAATTTGTGGGATAATATGGTTTTTGCTATAGGTAGCAGTACAACTACCTTGAATTTTGATGAAATAGTCTCATCCTTGTTGTCGAAGGAGATGAGACAGAAAAATATGGAGATCCATAATGGAGGTGCCTTCTTTGTACGAGGATAGTCCCAAAACAGAAATCTAGAGGGAGATATAAATCTCCAGGAAAACCTATAATGGTATGTTGGAAATGTAGAAAGGAAGGGCACTACAAAAATGGCTATAGATCTAAAGCTCTTGAGAAAGGAAAGGGATATGATGATGCTCCTTCCGCAGAGGCAAAAAGCACCTCAGATGAAGGTGGGGATGTATACTTGGCTTCTTCTTCAAGTACACATGTAGATCATGAGGCATGGTTAATTGACTCAAATGCATCCTTTCACTTCACTACCCATAGGGAGTGGTTCTACGAGTATGAGAAATATGATGGTAGTGATGCCTTCTAAGGGGATGATAAGGAGGCTAGAATCATCAAACAAAGAAAATTCAAGCTGAAGTTGCAAGGTGGAAGGATCAGAACACTTCTAGGTGTTCTGCATATTCTTTCATCGGCGAGAAATCTGATTTTTGTAAGCAATATCAATGATGCAGGTGTAAAAATAATGTTTGAGAAAGATACCTGCAATTCGGGGAGCACTGGTACTGATGAGGGGAGTTCGGATTGGAACTCTATACAAGCTTCTGGGTAGTACTGTTATTGATGGGTGCAATAGTTATGTGGTTCTTGAAAGTGGAGCAAAAAATCTAGTGGTCTCTGGAGAAAAGGCCATGACATGACATCAAAGGCTTGGACATATTGGAGAGAAGGGCCTTCGAATAATACATGGTAATGGTATGGTAGAAGGTATGTCTAATTTCTCTCTGGATTTTGATTTCTGTGAACATTGTGTATATGGGAAGCAAAATCAGGTGAGTTTCCCCTCAGGTGCTAAGAGGGTGAAAGGTATATTAGAGCTTGTGCATAATGATGTGTTTGGACCTGTGTCAGTTCCATCACTGGGTAAGTATGTGTACTATGTATATTTTATAGATGACTTCTCAAGGAATACATGGATATGTTCCCTCAAGAAGAAATCTAAAGTCTTTGACAAGTTTAAATAATTTAAGGCTCTGGTGGAAAACTAGACAGAGAAGAAGATAAAGGTGTTGAGGATAGATAATGGTGGAGAGTTCTGCAAGAAGGAATTTGAAGAGTTCTGTAAGAAGTGTGGTAACAAACGACATAAGAATACTCCATACACACCTCATCAAAATGGAGTTGCAAAAAGAATGAACATGACGTTGATGGAAAAGGCAAGAAGCATGCTCAGTGGTGTCGGGTTAGGACAAGAATTCTGGGCAGAGGCGATGGAGACTGCATGTTACTTGGTCAACGGATTACCTTCATCAGCGTTAGAGGATAAGATCCACTTGAGGTATGGACTGGTAAGAGACCCTCTCTTTCACATCTGAGGGTATTTGGATGTGATGCATATGTACATGCTCCAAAGGAGAAAAGAACCAAGTTGGATAGTAAATTTGAAAGGGGCGTCTCTATTGGGTATAAGGATGGTTTAAAAGGTTACAAGATTTGGAACCCAGAAACAAGGAAGGTTGTGTGCCACCAAGATGTGTTGTTTAGAGAGGTGAAAGATGTTATTAAACATGAAGTCCTATCGAAGGAACCTGAGAATACAGAGTTTGAGCTCGAGGAGGAAGAATCAAACTCTACAGAAGAACGAGAATTAGAAGATGAAGAGCCACAAACTCCAGTTGTGAGGAGATCAGTTTGAGAAAGAAGGCAACCAGAAAGGTATATTCCATCTGCTTTCTGTTCAAATTTTACTTTATCTATTACTGATGATGATCCCAGAACTGTCAAGGAGGCAATAGATTCAGAGGATGGAAAACTCTGGAAAGAGACCATGGTTGATGAAATGGTATCTTTGGACAAAAATGAGGCTTGGGATTTGGTGGATTTGCCGACTGGAAGGAAACCAATTGGAAGAAAATGGGTTTCTAAGAAGAAGATGAATGCAAAATGCAAGGTGGAGAAATACAAAGCTCAGTTTCTAGAAAAAGGTTATTCCCAGGTGTAGGGAATTGATTTTGGTGATATTTTTTCTCCTGTTCCCAAAGTAGCTTCTTTTAGATTAATTTTATTTGTTGTTGTTTCTTTTGATTTTGAGGTAAAACAGATGGATGTGAAGACATAATTTCTTCACAGGGATCTAGAAGAAGAGATCTACATGAAGCAACCTGAAGGCTTTGCAGTGAAGGAAAATAAAGATCTGGTATGCATGATAAAAAAGTGTTTTTATGGGTTAAAATAATCACCAAGGATGTGGTATCAGAAATTTGATACATATATACGGGGACTTGGCTTCACCAGAAGAAAAGAAGATCACTCTGTGTATTTTAAATTAATTGGTGATTGTGCTATTTATTTGGTCTTGTATGTGAATGATATATTGTTGATTGGAAATAACAAAGAAAGTATACAGAATTTGAAGACCCAATTGTCTTCCAAATTCGACATGAAGGATCTTGGTGCTGCAAACTATATTTTGGGCATGGAAATTTAATGAAATTGGGAAACGAGGAAGCTCCGATTAAACCAGAAGAAGTATGTCGAGACAATATTGCAGAGGTTTAATATGCAGGATAATAAACTGGTGAAGGTTCATATTCCTGTAGGTGTAAATTTATTTGTTGAACAGTGTCCCAAGACACAAGAAGAGGAAGAGTACATGTCTTGTGTTCCATATGCAAGTGCAGTTAGTAATGTGATGTATGCAATGGTATGTACTAGACCAGACATTGTGTATGCAATGGGAGTATTGAGAAGGTTTATGTCAAAACCAGGGAAGGAACATTAGACAACAATGAAGCAGGTTTTCAGGTATTTGTGTGGAACTAGTGATTATGGTTTTTGCTACCAAGGAAGACCGGGATTGGACAGAGTGTTGGACATCCATGGATTTGTTGATGCAGACTGGGCAGGAGATATGGATCAAAGAATATCTACAAGTGGGTATCTGTTTAACCTATTTGGAGGTGCAGTCAGTTGGATGAGCAAGAGACAGTTTGTAGTGGAACTTTCAACTACAGAGGCAGAATACAGGGCAACCACTCATGCAAGCAATGAAGTAGTTTGGTTGCAGATATTGTGTTCAAGTATGGGATTAGTACAATGAGCTATAAGGATAGACTATGACAGCCAAAGTGAAATTTTCTTGGCAAAGAACCTTGCTTATCATTCAAAGACAAAGCACATTGATGTTCAGTATCACTTCATGATGGATATGGTTGAGGACAAAAAGGTGTTGCTGGTAACGGTGGACACTTTGAAGAATGTTGCAGATGCATTGACGAAGTCTGTGAGCACTGAGAAGTTTTCTTGGTGTAGAGAAAAAATGGGTGTTGCAAGGTTGGACCAATGACTAAGATGTCTTGTGACCCCCTATGTGGAAAAGAAAACAACAAGTAGGAGAATGTTTAGTGTGTGCGCAAGGCCCCCTTGTTTGTTGTGTTGGGCGTAACAGGAGAATCATAGGGGAGCATAGCCCCCCTCTGCACAAGGTCTGGGGCAGCACCCTGGGAAAACTTTTTTGGACCCTATATTAGGTGGACGAACCTATATATAGTTTTATGCATGGGTCTTGCACATGGTTTTGGGCATGATGGTTTTCTACCCATGGTATTTTGTAGATCCAGTCAAGGGAACTCTAGTGATGTTCTAATCCAGGGTTAATGGATTGGAGTTTATGAATGCTTCGACATGTATATATATATTATAACATTGAAAGGAACATAATGAAAAATTAATCTGGTAGTCCCGGTTTTGGGATCTAGTGGAAAATCTCTGTGTATTTGTTTTATATTCTCGTCATTGTTTATTTTTTGTTTTTTAGAATTTGTCTATAGGTAATTTCTATACAGGGTTAAAACCTACATGGATGCCATTTTCCATTGGGATCACTAACCCATGCTAAATATAATGGCTGTAAGGATAAATTAATTGGGTAGAAACCACCCATCTTCTATGGGTTGAATCAAGTTGGCCCCCATTACAAACACAAAGCTTAATGAAGTAAAGGACATAGGCATACTTGGAAAACTTATCAAGGTTGTAGTAGCAACCAGTGGGATGCCCCAAAGCAAGGAAAGAGGTGTTATCAAAATTGTAGGAGTGAGACGTATTGCATTGATTAGTGGTAAAGAAGACATCACATAAGACACTCCAACTTGGATGGCGATGAGGGAACCATTTCCCACATGGTAGAAGCACCACTCTCACTAGAAATTTGATGAGAGAACAAGGCAAAAGGATCTACAAATTAGAAAGTAAAATATGAAAATATGGGGTTGAGATGGTTAGTTAAAGGAGGATTGACATGTGGTAGTAGAATTTCATCTATAACTTCAATAGTGAACTATTCTTCCCCCCTAAAACCAAGGTTATCCCTCCCAATTCTATTTTGATCTAAGCCCCTTGATAGCAAAGTATCCTACATCTCTGTAATGGTGGGCCCTCCTCGAGAGAAATGTTTAGCAATATTCAAGAATGATAGATAGTTTGGTTAGACATGGTGAATATATGTTTAATTAATTAATTAATTGATTTTATACACTCTTATGGCCATCTAGGCTTAGACAAAACAAAATGCACTATAAAATATCTAAGAGATCCAATAAGAAACCTAACTAAAAAGGAACCTCCTAAAAGCCAAGACGCTTGAGATGATGAAATATCTAAGGAACTTGGATTAATGAAGCACTAGAGAAGTGGTTACCCCAACCTCCCTATATTAGCTTTGATCAATGCAAATGAACTGAATGGGGCTGAGAATAACCCTCCGGGAGCACTGATATGGTGATTAACGTCTACCTTGGTACCGTAGGGACTTCCTACCCACATTCACCTAGGTAAGAGCCCTAAAAGCTAAGTCCTTATGGTTGAGGAGATCTGGTATTACAACAAGGATGTTGCAACTCCCAGGGCTATCATCTTTAATTTATTAATCTAGGATTCGTACAAACTTAAGAGGTGACAATGTTGTATGCACAATAAGCACAGTTCTACCTAAGATGCTATGAGGTAGTGAATCAAACCAAAGTGTATAGAGAACATTTGTAAGCTTAAAGAAGGTTGTTTATTGAATATAACTTTTCAAGAAGGGAAAATATTGCTTGTCCTATTGCATAAGAGAAAACTCTAATCTAATTGCAAGGAATGATATACTTGGAATAAAAACCCTATCTGTTGCATGAAATAAATGACAGGTCAGAAATAAACCTAGTTAAGCTGCATAAAGTAAATGGCATGAAATAAACCCTATACTACTACATTTAAATTAAATCCTATTCTAATTACAAGCTCCAATAAATGCTTCAAGAAATAACAATGTAAATTATTTCTATGCTATTGAATTCATGCTAAAAACAACTAACCCTAATTGCAAAAATAAATTATAGTGATGAAAAAAAGAGTTGTAAGAGGCCTTTGATCTTCCTTAAGTTTGTTCACAAGGCCTATAAGACGTTTTTAAGGGCTAATAAGCAAAAATTAGTCTTAAGGATCAATTCTAGTCAAGTTTTGATGGATTCTACGTAGTGTTACAGATGTTGGAGGATTACTATGAGATGTTATAAGATGCCCTGTATTACTACATGATTGCATCTAAGAGAATTCCAAGGGATTAAAAAGTGATATAAAAGTGAGGAAAGATGGTACAATGTTTGAGAAGGGTGTGGGAGGCCTTTCCAACCTTAGTTCTCCTCAGGAGCCCATCTTTCACAAGGGGGAAATGCAAACCAATGGCCTCTAGTAAATATGTGATGTAATTATAGTGTGTGGATCGTGTAGAAGAATGTATGAGAATGGAAGGAGGGTGTTGATGGTAGGATTAAAAATGAAAATGATGGTGATTTTCCACACAAACCAATAGTATCACCTGCACACAAGAAGTTATTCAACAATAAAAGCATCAAATTATAAGGAATGTCAAAAGCACTAATTGCATAAAATTAAATTGTAAAGGAAAGGATGAGTTGAATTTTAATCAATATCTAACTATTGCATCAAGAGAAGAAATATATTTTTGTGCTTGCCATTACAAAACATACAACCACACTTTCTAAGAGTAACTATTGATAAATTTGCAGAGGAAAACTTTTTCACATCAACAAATCTTGCAAAAAGGAAATGTTGCTAAACTAAGTGCAGAAAAGAAAATGCATATAAGAAATGTACAAGGGAGAGAGACTAGAATGCTTGGGTTGGGCCCTAACCCAAGGAAACTCATCCCTTTAGAAACACACTCAAACTGAATACAACAAAATTATTTTCAATTATATCAAAAAGTGTTCAAGTACATAACATAGGAATTGAAATGACAAGTAACAAGCTCTAGCTCTAGCAGTCAGTGTTCTCCTCTAAAAAGTTGAATCCTACTAAGATCTTGGGCTCCTTTGTTTGTACAAAATGAGTGACGGGGGAAGCCTCCTTGGAAGGAGGGCTACTTCCCCACAAAATCCCTATAAAAGTGGATCTAGTCTCCTGATATCCTCGCACCCACTGAGTGTAGTAACTTCTCAATATCCAACTGAGTTGTTGGTGAATTAATTCAAGGAACAATCCTCCTACATTTCCTCCAACTGGTCTCCAACGTACTTCTACATAATAAATGTTCCTTTTCCTACACATTCAACATGTTAGGCTAAAGGATATGACAAATATTCCTTAAACTTCATAATGAACACATTATAGTCCAAAAAGTTGTCATCAAATGCAAAGAGAGAGGTAAATGTATGTTGAAGGATGGCCATATGGGCCTTGATTTGTACCTATTTAGGAGGCCCATCATCACCCTTCTATTGAAGGTGTTTCTCACCCTCTGAGAAACTTAGCCACTTAATTGCATCTCATTCATGACCCTAGTGGTCTCCCTGACATCCCAGGGTATCTCAGATGGAATGCCCTCTTGAGGGTAGAAACTTGCATTCTTCTCTATTTCTTCCCATTCTTCTACTCTCTTCTTTCCTATATTCACAATAGAAAATGAGGGATGAATTTAAGCCCCATCCAATCAATTTTCAGCCTATGAACTCAATTTTCATCCTATGAAGGCATTTCTCAGTCTTTCTAGAGAGTGGTACTCTTTGATTCTTAGGCTATGTGGTAAAGAGTGCCATATCCTCTGACAAGCCTGTAAAATCTCGGCTCCTAGTAACATGAAAATATCTTCAAAGTGCATTATAGATTGTTCTTGTTTTTCTATGTAGGATGGTGCCAATCTAGGTTCTTTAGCAATGAGTCTATCATTGATGGTGACAAGCCTAGGGGCTTTCAATTCTGCTCTGATCCATAAAGGTTCATTGGTTTCCATAGTCATGACCCTTTTGGTCTCCTCAACCCTTGCTTCTTCGTGATTAAGCCAAGATGCCAATTCCATTAATTGTACATCTCCCATTCTAGATTTTGGATCCCAAAAGTTCATATTAGTCAATATTAGGTTATGCATATAGCATTAAGCCATTCTAGCTTTGTACTCGACACTAGATCTATGACAAAACTCAATAAATTTTTTGTAATCTTGGAAAGAGAGTGAACCATACTATGATAGGGTCTTGATATGAAATTGAAGCCATTTTTCTTTGAGGAACATTGCATAGGTTTTTGATAGGTTCCTACATTGAATGGCTTCCATAGCCAAGCTTGCCATGGTGGAAAGTTGCTCATATTTCTCATGCAGTTGGTCCTTTAGTCTCTTGTTTTCTATTTGCAACTACTCCTTGATATTTGCCTCTTTGAATCTCAATTCAGCCATATCCTCACCCATATTTTTCATATTTTATTCCATCATACCCACATCCTCAACTCTTTTGTTCTTTGCAATTTGCATCCACTAGTGGCTTCTACCTCTTTCTTTTTCTAGCTCAAGGAGGATTGGGACTGCAAATGTGGTAGGTATTATTTGTCCTTCTTCAAAGAACTTATCATAGTACCCAAGTTTTGGTTGGTGTTCTAGTTCTTGCATGTTAGGTCCCTATACTACTAGTGTAACCCCTTATTGTTATTAGTACAACCCCCTTATTATATTGTTGTGCCCATGTATTCCCCATATTGTTATTATTGTGCCCCATAGAAGCCCACTATTGTTATTATTGTGCCCTTAAATTAGTATTGTTATGTCGGCTCTGATTATATTATGACCCCTTAGACTCCTATATATAGAAAGGAGGTCTTGTCATTTGTATCATCTAAGAATTGTTCATTTGTGTAATGTAAAGGAGGTTTCCCCCTCAAAGTGGCTTATTTCTAAGGCGTTGATCTATCTTTTCTATCTTTTTGTGAGCTGGTTTCATAACATTTGGTATCAAAGCTGTGGATTCTAGGGTTTTGCTTCTCCAAACGGGTCATCGTGGAATTTTTGCTATAACTTTTTCTCTACGAAGTTTCAGAAGCTAAAAAAAAACCCATTTGCAAATAAATCGATTTTAACCTCGCGTTCAAATTTGAGATCTTGTCTCACTATATTTTCGGAGATATGATCTAAGGAAGTTAGGGTTTTTGCAAGCTTCTGAATTTCATCTCAAATAGGTCATCGTGGAATTTTCGCTATAATATTTGTTCTACAAAGGTTCAGACTCTGAAATTAAAACTCATTTGAACTGAAATCTTGGTAAATCTCGGGTCCGAATTTCAGATCTTGTCTCCCTATATTTTCGGATATATAATCTGATACATTTAGGGTTTCTGCAGGCTCCCAAATTACATGCTAAACAGGTGACCTTGGGAAAATCATCATAACTTTCTCTCTAAGCATCAAATTGAAATTTTGTAAGAAGTTGCAGAAAGAGGACAGACTGTAGTTTTTTGTGTATCGGTTTCAAGTCCTAAGGTTGAAACGATGACACATGGCACTTCGTAAAAGTTTGCTCTACTGAATTAGTCTATAATCGGGTCATCGTGGGAGATTTGACATAACGCTTCCTTACAGAATCCAATATTGATCATACTTTTGAGGTTAGAAAGAGGACTCAGAGGGATACTATAGGACGAAATATCAGAACTTGGAGATCTGAAATTATAGAGTTAAAATCGTTTCAAGATCGAGCTCCTAAAATCAAGAAAAAGCGAGATGGGGAAGTTTGATGGCAATGATCCGATAAATTGGATACTACAGATGGAGAAATATTTTGATCTAAATGGCGTACCACTGTTACAAAAGGTATGTATTGCATCTAATTATTTAGAACCGGATCAATTTTTATGGTGTAAAGGGTGTCAAGGAACCTCAGAATCCAATAAAAAATCTTGATTCAGAGTTAAATTTGGGAAACATTTCTCGAACTATTCCTATTGATATTTCGGTTAAGCCTGGAATTGTTGAAAACATTCATATAGGTGCCTCTTGTACGGAAGATGAAATTCAAACATATAAGGCCCTATTTCAACATTTGCGTCAGATCCACCCGAGAAAAGCTGCTACTATTAAAGCAGAAGTTGAAAAATTACTCAAAGCAGGTTTCATTTATCCAATTCCGTTAACGGATTGGGTATCGAATATTGTTCCTGTTAACAAAAAGCAAGGGACAATAAGAATATGTATCGATTATAGGGACATTAATCGAGCCTGTCTAAAAGACAATTACCCAACTCCCTATATCGATCAAATCATTGATGATTGTGCCGGCAATGAAATATTCTCCTTCATGGATGGTTTTTCCGGATACAATCAAATCAATATTCTACCTGTTGATCAACCAAAAACGGCTTTCATTTGTCCATGGGGGACATTTGCTTATTGCAAATTACCTTTTGGGTTCAAGAACGCCGGAGAAACTTTTCAAAGAGCCATGTCTTATGCGTTTCATGACATCAAGCACATTGTGCAACCCTATCTCGATGATTTACCTGCTCATTCATTACATCGAGCTGATCATCTCATCCATTTACGAGCAATCTTTATGAGGTGCAGGCATTATCGAATTAGGTTGAATCCACACAAGTGTGTTTTCTGTATAGAAACGGGTCGGTTACTGGGGTTTGTTGTTTCGAAAGCCGGCATTCGCGTCGATCCCTCGAGGGTTGAAGCTATTGTCAAATTGCCTCCTCCTTCGAGTCTTCGCCAACTCCAAAGTTTGCAAGGGAAAGCAAACTTTTTACGTCGATTCATTCCTAACTACGCCGAGATCACAAAGGCTTTTACCCGGTTGTTGAAACAAAATACTCCATTCTTTTGGGATGATATAGCTGAAAAATCTTTTGATGCACTAAAACACGTGTTGACCCATGCACCGTTATTGCATCCTCCCAACTACAACCAGGACTACTTCTTGTATCTCGCCGCCTACCATTCCACCATTGGAATGGTGTTAGTTCAGGAAGATGAATTCGGTACTGAACATGTGATATATTACCTTAGTTGAACTTTAAATCCAACTGAGCTAAAAAACTCACATGTGGAGAAACTTGCATTGGCAGTGGTTCAAGTTGTCCAACGTTTTCGTCATTATATTTTACTACGTAAAACTACAGTAATTTCTGATTGCAACCCTATGATCTATATTTTAACCAAGAAATTGCTAGGGGGCAAGTACTCCAAATGGATTGTGATCCTGCAAGAGTTCGACCTGGAATTTGAAAAGTCTAAGTCGAAGAAATCTTTAGTTTTTGCGGAGTTAATGTGTGACTTCCCGCGTGCTGACGCGGAAACTGTGGCGGAGGAGCCCATTGCGGACGAATCCTTGTTTCTAATCAACACTTTAGATCCATGGTATGGGGACATCATCGTTTATCTCCAGACCCAATCCTTTCGGCCAGAAATTTCAAGGTCAAAACGTCAAAAAATACGATTCCAGTCCCAACAATTCAGAATTATTGGAGATACTCTTTATCGCCGTGGGGCGGACTCTGTTTTTCGACATTGTTTAACTCATGAGGAAGCTGAAAGGGTTTTGAATGACTGTCACTCTGGAGCATGTGGCGGTCATATGTCTGGGTTTGCCACAGCCCAAAAGATATTGCGCGCTATCTATTTTTGGCTGTCTTTGTTTAAAGATTGTATTGACGCGGTCCGAAATTGCCACAACTGCCAAATTTTTTATCGAAAGATGCGCGCTCCACCTGCTCCTCTCCACCCTATAATTGTCGTCAGTTCGTTTGCAAAATGGGGTATCGATTTCATTACATGTAACCCTCACTCGACTGGGGGGCATGCGTATATCATCCTTGCGGTAGATTATTTTACCAAGTGGGCCGAGGTGATGCCTACATTTGAGGCAGACCGAAAAACAGCTTCAATTTTCGTGTTCAATCATAAAATTGCTAGGTTTGGTGTTCCACAAGCGATTATCACTGATCATGGGCGTCATTTTCGAAACGTTATGATGACTGAACTTACAGGACAGCTTGGCTTGCGTCACGATAGTTCAACTCCATATTATCCACAAGCTAATGGTCTGGTTGAAGCCATCAACAAAGTTCTAGTCATCATGATCCGACGAATCATTGGGATTCATAGGTCGAATTGGCATAACATGCTATTTTCAGCGCTTTGGGTGTATCGAACCTCAGTAAAAATGTCAACAGGGTTCACTCCTTTCCAACTAGTTTATGGTCTGGAAGCTGTGTTACCCATTGAATGTGAAATCCCGTCATTGCAAATGGCCATCAAGTTACTTCCAGCCACTTCCGAAGAGGAAAAACGTTTGTTATACTTGGATCAGCTAGATGAGAATCGATGTGATGCTGCATTAGCGATCGAAACTCATGCCAAACGTATTAAAGCTCAATATGATCGAAATGTTACCCCTCGAAATTTTTCGGAAGGAGACCTAGTCTTATTGTACGATCAAGCAAATGATAAATTAGGCACTGGAAAATTCATACCCATGTGGCATGGTCCTTATGTTGTTAAGCGAAAGCTAGCAAAAGGGGCCTATGAATTGGTAGACTTTGACAGGGTCTCTTTAGGTAAACCCAGAAATGGTCTTTACCTGAAGAGGTATTATGCTTAAAATCTGGGTGTGGAGATTTTTAGTTAGGTTAGTTTTCTTTCTAGCTGGTGTGTTTTAGTTTAAAAAGTGTGCTTAGCTTAGAGAGTATTTTTCGTCATTATTCCTGCTTATCTTGGTTTTACTCTTGATATTGCAGATGTCGACGCCTCTCCAAACATACAATGGTTTTGTTGATGGTGCTTGTCGTAATACACGGAACATTTCTTCCGCAGCTTGGGTTATTTATTCGCCCTCTGACGAGTTGGTATCTATGCATGGGGTAAGCCTCGGTCAAACAACGAACAACATTGCCGAGTATAGTGCAGTGATTGAGCTATTATCTGAATCTATTTCATTTGGGATTCGAAGTTTGATAGTGAGGTTAGATTCTGAACTCGTTGTATTACAGCTTAATAGAGTATATGCCATTAGAAATCCAGTGTTATTAAGATTATTTTTGAGAGTGCGTCTCTTGGAACGTGAATTTGACTATATTGAATATCAGCATATTCCAAGATATTTAAATACATTAGCAGATGCAATTGCTTCTCGAATGTTAAGTAGACATTCGCAATAATCATACAAGTAAATTCAAAGGCATTCCATAACATGTTTTACAAGATAAGCCGGTAATAGTGATATAGAATAATATAGGGGTGTGTCAAAATATACATCGTCTTCGATCATAGGTTGAAAAAAACCTTATGATCGGCAAAAATGATAGTACAAAAAGCAAAAATGTCATATGTGTCTACAATAAGCGATCATCCTATCACTGGTGATGATCTCGATAAGAAACCACTGTACGGGCCACCTTACAAAGGAACCTCCTGAAAGGTCCTGGGACCCCAATCACATAGCGCTGTAGTCGAAGAGGAATGTCATCTATGCTGGTCTCCGAAATGTCTCATGTCAAACGCTCTAGATGGCTCTCCAATTCGGCCAAGGTCTCTGCTGATTCGTCCTGTGGGGCTGGTGCCGCTGCAGCTGGTTGTTTCCTCTCGTAAGGCCAGAGAGCGACTGGTCGCCATGGACCTACATCTGCATTTGAAACTTTTACTATCAATTTTGGGACGAGATAAAAAAAAAACAACAACAACAACAACAACAACAACAACAAACAAACAAACAAACAAATTAGGAAAATGTTGAAAATGATTTTACCTGAGTGATCCCATTGCTCTCCTGGTGGAAGAGTGATGTATGGGTCACCACGAAAATCTACCCCAACGTAAGGGAAGTCCTGAATAGCAAAAACCTGGTTTTCCAACCAATGGAAATACTCAGGAGTGAATCGAACGACTTCTGCCCCCTCCTCAGGATGACGGGCCATAACTGCAACCCATCGCATCAGTTTGGGCGCTCGAGGAAGTCCAACTCCAACAGTAAAGTGTTGTGGGACCAACATTGGAACCCTCTCCAGACCAAAGCTCACAACTAAAGCACCATATCCAAAGGTCTTCAGTTGTCCGTTCTTGGCTCTAGTCAGTTGGCCTTTTATATTAGCCAACGCAACATCGCACTAGTTGAAGATGGTGCCTCGAAAGCAGTCAACTGCCATCCGCATCTGGGATCCAGTGGCTACATGTAGTGTTGCGCTCCCGCAGAGCCTGGTAACAGTAAACACTATTACCTTGAGTTCAGGAAGGGATATGGTTTTGATATCTATCCCTTTGTCTCTAGTCTGGTTATTACAGAACTCTAGCCGGAGGCTATCGACAGACTGGCCACCTGGCCTAGTCCCGAATAGAGTTAAGTGTTCACCTCTCTTAGGCAAACCAGTCAAAAAGTATATTTTTTCTGGCTCCATTTCGAGCTGGTGACCACCAATGAAGAAGCACTGGTCCTGTATGCTCCACTTGTCTACCAGCCACTGCAAAAAGTCCACCTGGGCCCTCATGCCAGGTATGGCCTAGAATTTGTATAAGCCGCATGCCTTCAATGCATCAATCGAAGGTTGATGATTTATCGCAGCGAGATCTACGTCCTCATGCTACCATTCTCGCCAATCAAGCATGATGTATACTCTACATTCAACAAAAAGGCGAATTAGAATGTCTGAAAGCAAAGTTTTTGGGTGAATTTTGAGAATTTTAGGTTTGAAAACCCTTGCTGCGGGGACCGCACCCTCTCTATTAGAGACAGTGCATGGGTCCGCACCTTGCCTTCATGGCAGGTGCGTACCCCTGACTTTTTCCCATTACGAAAAAGTTGGGGTCCGCAGGTTACCTGTGCTGTGCCTGCGGGCCCCCGCGCGCGGGTTTCTAGCCTAAGGATCCCTTAAAAAATGAAATTAAAACCTAAAAACAAATTTGAAATGGATAGAATGAAAGAGTAGGATGATGTGGATTACCTGGAGAAGACGGCGTTCGATCCCAACGAACGGATTTTCCGTAATATTCACGGGAAGTTTCTAACGAAAAGCTCTATTTTCTCACCCAAAACTCAAACGGTAAAAATGAATTTACAAAAACCCTTTTTATAAGTCTTTTGAATAAATGAGTTGTTAATTTGTTTATGTTTCACTTTAAAAAGGTAACTTTTGTAGCATTTTTATCCATTTTAAACAGGTATGAGTAATGTTTGAGTTTTTGTTCAGGATAACGGATTTTTCAGGCGAAATCGGTCATTTTCGACGAAAAAACATTAGAGTCACATTTAAGCTCTTTTCTGACTCCTAAAACATGAAAAGCTCGCCAAGTTTTTCTTTTTAAACTCGTTAAAACGGAACTAAAAAGACAGTCCACTGACAGCTCTTTTTCTGACCGTAAAAACATGAAAAGATTCCCGGATTTTTGTCGTGTCAAATTCGATATTGGTTATAAAACGACGTGTCATTAATTGCTTTTTTACTTTTTCGGATCAGAGGCAAAAATTACGAAAAGTACTCCTTGGTCGTAATGATCAAGCGATTCTCTCAAGTATTATTTTATACTTTTTCGGGCTTGGGAGACACAAATTTACGAAAAAGGACAACCATGGAGTTTTCTTAAGTTTTTTCAGACTCTCTAAAATTGAAAAACGCCGAGTTTCTCCTATACTGGACTCGTTAAAATTTAACAGTAAAGGACATGTTCAATTACAAACAGGAACGGACCACTCCTTCTTAGGGTTCGAATTTAAACTAAGTTGGACTCATCCGAAGGATGAGCTTATAATCAAGCAAATGTTATCCTCCTCAAGCTTGTCAAAAATAAAGAGGTACTTGCCAGAAATGGTGGGGGAAAAGAGAGAAAAATGAGCCTGTTTGTCATACTTTGTAACCACTCTTGAACACGACACTTTTATTCACTTGGGTTGGGAAATCCTTTGCCTAACAGTTGATCAAACCATATTGAAAGTCTTTAGCCGGTTTTTGGGTATTAACTTTGGGTCAATTGTCACAAATCCATCTATTGTATCGTTATGTGTTCAAGAGGTCAGTGCAAATAAACCATTCATCTGCAAAATATCTGTCATCCATCCTGACCATCCCTGAGTCAGCCCTTGCAACTAAATTTATTCAAACTTGATCTATGATTTCGTGTTGTGGGCCTTCCTACGACGGATCGCTTTCTATTGACTTCAGCTCATTATCTAGAAAGATGATCTAGAAATCGTCAGTACCTTGGGATCTACATGCCTCAATGGCAGGTTTCTCGCCTTCGACGATAGGTTGCATCATTGACCTTCGATCAAAGGATTCTGTGGCATGTTCGACATCAACACATCTATTCACATCTCATGGATTGTACTGAGTACTTTGAGAGCCATTGACATTACTGGTGGTTTCTCTCACACTTGTTAACGGTTTACATCATTGACTGGTAATCAAGTGGTTTCTACCATTTCGACTTCAACGCATTCATTCGCATGGATAGAATCGTACTATTTCGGGAAGTAGAAATGAAGACCCTGGATCTAGTTTCCGCCATCTAGGCTGCGAGGACTTTTGTATTCATTATACTGTGGACTATTCATAAACAGATGGCTGCGTCCATACTGTGTCTACATGTGTCTATACTTGTGATGTATTACAAGATCATTCCTATATCAGAGCAGTAGTTAGTTTTCTAGTCAGTTTTGATCTGAGTATGGGAATGCCTACCTCAGCGATGATATGATCTCATATATATATTTTGCATTGAATGTTTTGACAGGTTCCAACCGGGCTCTCCACAAGATGATCCTCAAAATGATAAAGTACTTCACTCTTCTTAGATGATAAATGAAATCCTCATCTACTACAGACTTCGCACTTTAGGGGGCAATCTGTTACACAAAATATTGTCACCATGACTATTTGCAGTTAGTATGGATCTATCATCACTCATACTGTCCTCCTAAGCAAGTCTCAAGCCTCAGCTCTTCATGTCAAGCTTTGAAAAGGAGAGAAAGACATTAAAAATCAATAAAGCTCTGGTTCCGCACTTTCTCTCACTGTTGCCTACGGTCCCGCACCCCCTGTTCATATTACCTGCGGACCTGCCCGCTCTGTCTCTAAAGGAGTGGGTGCGGACCCCTGTGAAAGTCAAAAAGGAACAAGTTTATTCTAAAAAACTCACTTTGGGTTAATTCTAGATGATTCTAGAAGGAATTTTGACGTGGATGGTTCGCTCTTAGGTGGTTCATGCATCCCAAAAGAGAAGGAGCTAATCCCTTGATGAGAGGAGCTATCCCTTTGAAGGAGGGCTTTATCCCTTTGAAGGAGGACCTAGTAACTTCCCTCCATTACACTATAAATTAAGGCATTGGGCTGGTTGCTGGAGAGGTGAGAAGCTGAACATTTTTTAGGGTAAATGCTGGTGGAATTGAGACTTCCTAGTTAAGCTTGAGAGGAGAGATCACATACCTTTTGGCTTCATTGGGAAGAGAGTGAAACTTGTCAAAGTAGAGGAGACTTCTTGTTGGACCCTAGGAGGAGCTTGTACAGCATCAAGGCACAAGTTGTAAAGTTCTTATTTGATTTGAATTAATACAAACAGATTCATTTTTCTCAACAAATTGTCTTATGTGATTTGTTTCATGAATTCCTTGATCATCATGATAAGTATGCTTTATTATATTGGCTTTTCAGGTGCTATTTAATTTGTGTGCTTGTTTGTGTTTGCAGATTCGCTACAAGGGAGCTCATTTGGATCAAAGGAGTGAGGCTTCCACAAACTTGCATTGGACCCAAGGTAGGCCTAAAACACTTGTTTGCCTTTGTTTATAAATTGCATATTTAGAGAAAGATAGATTTTGATTGGCTTGCTTGTCACTAGATATCATTAGATATTAGGAGGTCGGTCTTGTCCGCAAGAACGACTCATTCCATGTGACACCCCCTTTCAGGTGTAGGAGAGTTTCACCATCTTCATTTCACTGTAGAATTGGTCTTCGTGTGAGACTAAATCCTTCAGTAACACATAGACAATTGTTTGACTGTAGATGACCACTTCTAAGGATCAATCCATGCGTAATTGATCTTCACTCTGGGTGGTTGATTACGCTTGCAGCATCTTTCGGATGAATGATTTTTCTTGCCACAATGGTGACAAGGATGGAGGTCAAAGCATTTACTCTCCATATGGCGATTTCGCTTACAATGGTTACACTTAACCATATTTTGATCACTATCTAGAAAATCGGCACTTACAAACTAAACTGGCATTGAGAAATCTGGAATAAACAAAGTGTTTTCTTTGTTGTATCCTAGGCCATGTCGATCTTTGTTGAAGGATATTTCTTCCCAAGGTCTGATCACCTTCTTGGAAATAATATTGTGTTGTTGTTCTTTATACTTGCTGCTGCTGCTAACATCCCGTACTTGATTTATTAAACTTTCTGTGTCACACTAGGCATCGAGCATTAACAGTTCATTTGTTTGACATGTTGCATCAAACTGATCAATTTGATCTTTGGTACTACTTGTTGCATCATTCAGTAGTACACCTGGTTGGATAAGATCACTTGTGTCACAACTGACATCAACTTGTTTGATTAGTTCATTTGTGTCGCAACTTATATCAACTTGATTGATTAGATCATCTGTGTTGCAACCTTCATTATTATGTTGAATAAGATCACTTGTATCACAACTTTCATGCACTATTGTGATGAGGTCTTCTGTGTCACAACTTGCATCTGTCTTCTCTGCACATTGTGCATCTAGTAAATCTTACTTTTCACTTCACTTAATTTGAAGTGCATGAATGAGTTTTTCTTTCACTTCGAGCTCAATTTGAAAATCTTTTGCTGCTTCTAATGTACTGGTCATTTGATTGATTAAGGTTTGATTCTGCTTCAACTTCCATTCCAGTATTTCAATTGTGTTTTGTAACTCATGATTGCAATCTTTCAAATCTTTAATCTCCAGTTATGCATTTTGAAGACGTTTTCCTCCTTTACCCATGTTGATCTTTGACACGCTCGCTTGAACTTGCTTTAATAAATTTCACGCTCGCTTGATTTTCTTTAATTAACTTCACACTCGCTTGAATTTTGTACAAGGATGGGGGTGTCGGATACCAACAAAAATGCACCCAATGTTTACAATGACAAGTTCAAAGGATATTGACTCAGTTGAAGAGAATTGAATCACTTAATTGACTCAGTTGAAGAGAATTCATTTTACCTCCTATAAATTCACAATTTGGGTGTCGGTTTCAACCGAGAATGCACCTGATACAACTCAAATTAACTTGCAAAAAATGATGATTTACTATCAAATTCAACTTCAATTTCAACTCCACTTAAATTTCACATCAACCCTCAGTTTGAATTTTGAAATTCAAGTTCATGTTGGAATTATGACACAGATTTGGCACTATGGCACAGGTATTGTCCTTGATGGCAACTCACTCAGATGACAGATCTCAGTTCAGTAGGTTAACAACATAGAGTTATAGATCAGACTTCACAGAATGATGAAATAAATGTATACGCAAGTTCACCTTGACAAAGTAGCGTATACACGCGGGTTAACAGACCAAAAGGAGCGTATACGTACACACACACTTTCACAGAATGAAAGGCACGTATATCTTGGAAAACTAAGTTTTGGTTCATGGTATTTTGGTCCATGGTATTTTGATCCATGGTATTGGTCCAAGATATATGGTCCAAGGTATTAGGTCCAAGGTATTGGTCCTAAGTAGTTTTGGTCCATGGTATTGAGTAAGGCCTAAGACTATAAAAGGAGGAGAAGATCATTAGGCAAAGGCACTTAAGTATTGAATATCTGATGAAGTGCAAGATCTAGTATACAGGTTATTGGGTTATGGTGCATAGTTGGATCTGAACCAAAGATGAACCTTAGCGTTTGATGAAGGATATGATGGGTCAAGATCTTAAGGCTTGAAATCTGTACGCAGGTTCACTTTAGAAAAGTCGCGTATACACGCTGGTTTTGCATATCAAAGCAGCGTATACATCTTAAATTTGATTTGCAGACACATTGAAGTAGCGTATACCTCATAAAATATGTTTTAGTTGCTTCTATTTGCTGTTGCAGTGTTCTGGGTTCTAGCTTGGTTTTTGGTTACTGTATTATGGTCACAACATTATGAAAGAACAGATTTTAGGGTTGTCAAAGTGATTGATTGATTTAGTTGTGGTTGGTGCAAAGGAGATTGGTTGATGTAGATATATTTGATGATTGAATGATGTTATTAATGGATCCAGTCTGAAAATTTATGAAACGTGGTCCCTGGAAGAAAAGAGAAGGTTGTAGCCTTCTGTAGGTTGGCACCTACGTACTAGTAAACATATCATCTAGTACAAGAGCTAGGGGGTTGTAGCTCCTTTCCAGGAAAAGATGGAGAACGAGAGAAGGTTGTAGCCTTCTACAGGTAGAAGCCTACGTACTGGTATAAGACTGCACCAATACAAAAATTGTAAAATAAGTTTCTTGTTAAAGAAAAGATAGAGACGATTGCAACAGGTGGTTTTCACCCACATTGGGTTTCCACCTTATATCTTGTGTTCATGTGTGTGATTGTCTGTTCTGTTTTTACTGCACCTGGTTACTGTTTATATGGTTCTGATGCACTGATTAAAGATCAACATATGATGAATTAACTGAATTATAAGCTTGCAGGATATACACTAGTTGCCTTAAACACAGTTGTGTATACACGCGAGTTCCATTAACTAAAGTAGTGTATATGAATCTGATTATGGAAATGAAAAATAATTGACTTGCTAATACTAATTCACCCCCCCCCCCAGTATTATTTCCAACACTTCAATTTAAGCTTTTGACTCATCCCACACTTTTACAAAGATTTTATTTGCAAAAAAAAAATGTTTTATCAAATATGGCAAGTGGAAAATAGTTTATACCTTTAAATGCACATGGATTTCAACATTGCTTCAACCAAAGCTACTTCAAGTGACCCACCCTTCCAAAATTGATTTGCTATAACAAATGTTTCCATGAACATACACTACCATTTGGTGTAGAGGAGACCTCTGGAAAATTAATCCAAAATCAAAATCTGTAGGAGAAATTGGAATTATGAAAATTACCTATTTGAGTGCACAATTTTCCACCTCTAGAGTGCACTTTCTCCTTTTGAGCACTTTAACATACTCAACGTTCTGGTCTTCTAAAAATCATAGAACATATTCTACGTCGATCTGGCTTCCATTTATTTCATCACGTCATTTGTTTTCTGAGCCTTGAAAAATCATATCTGGGGCAATGAATAAAGACCAGTGAACTGAGTTCGCACCGCCTCTGGTGAACCTGATTTTATAGTTGCAATGACATTGTTGGTGATCGAAGTGTTATTCATCACAAGATCGTTGCTATGGAAACGTTGGCAAAACACCCAAGTTAGCAAGATGTTTAAAGGCTTACCGAGATTGCCTTCTTCATGCCATTATTGGACGATTGAGATCATGTCCTGATGAATAAATATTTGCCAGACTTAGGCCCAACATGTCCCAAGGAGTCAATGTGAAAAGGAGTCAGACTCTCAGGGATATGGAGCTGAAGGGTTTTAGAGGGGTTGAAGGATCATAGAAGAAATGGCAGGAATGGGAAAGCTTCTGGAAAAAATGGAATTCAATTCAAGTGGAGGGGCGATCAACTAGTTCCCAAGTCACATGGTCGCTACTATTCGAGAGTGCCTCAAGTTGGCTAAATGAGGGGAAAGATTGATCATTTCTACAAGAAATATTGATACAAAGATTCCTGCATCAAACTCAACCTGTCGTAGCCAAGACATTTGCAAAAATAATAATCCTCAGGCATGCTCAGAAGAGGTCTAAACTTGATTCTTAGAATCTGCGCTTAATTTAGATATATATACTTTTCAAGGTTGGCCAAATTGAATGGATGCCACCGAGGACCTTGGATTACTCTCTGTCTGAGAGAGACACAAAGCTTCAAATCCAATGTTAACAAAGGAACCAACCAACACAGGCACATCCAACGTCCAATGCTTCATGCCCTCCAAACTCTTATTTCCTTGCGCAGTTACCTCTAGGATGATCTCCTTCACCCAGTGTAACACTGCTCTAACACACTGTCAGAACTGCGCAATCCTCAAGGAACCTTGTTCCTTTTGCATGAATGATTTTCCTTTATAGGAGAAAACATGCAACTGATAGTACATTGTCCTTGACATTTAGCTCAACTGGGTCTTTCTCAGAATAGACATGCATGAGTTTCTAATGAGGGAATCTTCAGTTATCTGGAGTACACTGGTTGAGTGCATCCATGCATCAACTGACTGATAACTCACAATTAGTTCCTAAAACAGTTTGGAACTAATTTAACTAGACTTAACTCAATAAACTGAGTTAACTAATTACAACTCAAGTATAACTCAATCTTATCTCCTTAATTAAGGGATAATCTCCTTAATTTAAGGGATAACTGTTGCATGACTTCAGAAAGACTTCTAACTTGAATTTCTCTAACTAATTAATCCATAATGAATTAATTAATTAATTCCAAGCAGCTGGTGAGACTAAATTCGAATTTTAATTCAAGGACAATTTAAAATTGGAATATTCTGGATTCTATTTTTATCATTTCTTGTTGCTATTTTCAACAATAAAATCTAACCAAGATTGTCTTGATGATGAACCACACTTGTTGGTTCGAAATGCATCGACAATTGATTGATAATGTGATTTACGCCAAAACCCCTATCATATATAAGATTGATTCTTTTAACCATCAATACATTTTGGGTAAATGTCGAATCAAGGGTTGATCTTGTTGTTGTTCATTTAATTGGAGCGCACGTGAATATCGTAGTAAATCTCAGGTTGTATGGGAATGAATATTCAGGTATTGATTTTAATCTTTCATGATGGGGAAGAGAGGAATAGGCACAAACCAATATGTTTTGATGCAAGCTAGCAGTCAAACCTTAACCTTCATGTGACCAAACCCAAATTGTGAGTGTGTAGACATAAACCTTTGGAACTCAATTGTTGGAATGGCAGTAGTAGTACAAAATCAAGCTAACATTCTCCATTAGTAAAGGTTACTTAAAACTCCCACTGATTCAATAAGAACTTAGGAAAAATGCTTAAAATAAAGAACTTTAACTCAAACACTTGTTAAGAGAAACTAAGGCTCAATATTATGAGGATAGGTGGTATCAAGATTAGGTTTAGATGTTGTAATAAGGTATAGTTTGGAAAAAAGGGTGTCTAGTATATGGAAAAATAGGGATCCAACATAACCTTCTAGGCTAATTGTTTTCATAGGAACAAATAAGATTTCACAAATCCTTTTTAGATAAGCGAGACCCATTCAAAAGTCGTCACTCAACTTCTAATCCAATTCTCCTTTGAACAAAGAGCTATATATTTTTATTTAATCACTTTTCCCCATAAACCTTTATTGTTTGTCATTATCCATTGAATTTTTTCTACTAAAGCTTGTTCAAATACATGAATATTTTATAATCCCTACCTTCCTTTGGTTTTGCAAAAGTTTTTCTACTTAAACAATGGTATCCCTTCCCTTTCTATTTTTCTTGTTCATATGAAGCTAAAGCACCTTTTCTATTTTTTTCTAGCATTCCTTTTGGCATATGAACTAAAAAATGCCAATAAATAGGCATCACCTCCAAAAATAATTTGACTAAAGTAAGCTTGCCTCCCTAGAACAACCACCATTAACATGAATTAGGCATTCTCTTCTTCTTCTTTTTTCTCATAAAGGTAGTTCCAATCCTCGAATTTGTAGTTAGTAGGTTTGAAATAAAACTTTAGATATTTTAACCCCACATCAATATTTGAACAAACTATCTCTCTAAACTTGCTTCTAGGTCATTGAATAACAATAAAGATTTATGAACATCCACCTACATCCTTGTTGCCTTATTGTATAACTTCTTTATATTTTTATACTTCCCTAATTGTTCCCATGCCAAACAAAACCATGCCATCTACAAATAGTAAATGAGATAAGGGGAAATGATTTCTCATTTTTATACTCTTACCTTCCCTTTTAGACGAATTTACCATTATGCTCAAACCTTTTGCAATCAACAAGAATAAGAAGAGAGACATAGGGCATCTGTGCATTATACCCCTAGTAGGATAGAAGAAATTAGACATTGACCCATTAACCAATACAACAAAAGAAGTTGAGAAATTGCACCCCATAATCCAATTTACTACTGGAGATCTCATCCCAATTTGAATAAAAATAATCCTATTATTTAACTGGCTTGCCTTATCAAAAACCTTAGCTAAGTCTAATCTCATCATCATAGTTGAAATTTTTTCCTTTGTTATATGTAGGCCTTCTCGTGCTATTCAGACCACATGAATTTCCCTAATACGAATAAAACTATACAACTATTTTGAGATAAAATTAGGGAAAATCCTTTTTAAGCCTATTTGCTAGAATTATTGTTGAAAATTTGTATGCAATTGCATAGTGAGATATGCCTATAATCATCAAAGTTATATTAATCATTTTGCTTTGGAATTAGAGCATATTTATGCTTATTTAGTGCACCCACCAAATAAATTAGTCTTTTATCACTTTTAGCAACTCTTCTTCTAGGAAGTCATAGAAACACAAATAAAATTCCATCATCCAACGATGTGGACTCATACTCTTTGCCTTCTTAAATGATTGTAGGATTGATTTGAGTCCCTCTTTGGTGACTTTAGCTTCAAGTTCTTTATTTTGTTGTTATTTAATCTCTTTTATCTCTGCCTTATAGAATTCTTGGAATAAACTTTTAAAGTGCCTTACTCCTTATGCTATCTTTGATATTTTCCGTTGCTTCCTCCAATCTTTCATATTATTCTCCCATGAGCTTTTGATGTTCCTTTAATGTTTTATGTGGTTTTGGAAGAATTTATTATTCTTGTTGCCCTCTACCAGCCAAGTAGCCATATTCTTCAGTCTCCACTCTACTTGTTCCTGTTCTAATATCTTCATTTTGTATTTCTTTTTAAAGTTTTTAAATCAATATTCTCCTTGTTTGTAAAGAATCCTTCCTTATTTATTTCAATAAATTTCTTGATATGCTCCTTGATCTCAATAAGCATTTGTTGAGTTTACTAGGCTTTTTTATTTCCCCACTTTTCAATTATGTTTTAAGCTTTCATCAAATTTATTGCAAATTTAAAAAAGTTGCGTCCCTCATATTAGTTTCATATTTTTTCCAATCATGAGTGACCAAATTATTGAAACCTTCCTCTCCTATCACATTATAGTTAAATTTAAAAGGGTTTTAGGGGTTTCTTCTCATCTTTTTCTAATTGTAGCAATATGGCTAAATGATTTGAAAATGTCTCCACCCTTACACATGACTTTAAGTCTGTCCACATCCTCCATAATATTTTATGCTACCAAAACCCTATCTAATCTCCTTTGATTCCCCCTCCATCCCTTTTATAAAGATCCCTCGTGTTGGAACCAAGCTAATAGGTTCTACATCATAGAGCCATGAATCTCCAAACCTCTAAGATAAAGAATCAGTAAATGGGGTGTCTTGTTTACCATTTCACCACCCCCCTCCACCCAAAAAAAAAAACTTTTCAGCCAATTTCAAATCACCCCCCTAGGATGACATATTTTTTACCACTTTCTAAAATCTAAAATTGTCCTAGAACACCTTTCACATGATGGACAATAAAGATCAACGAAGGGAAATACTTTCCTCAATTCCTTGGACCTTATTTGAATTTGGATACCTGTAAGTATAAAACATGCATTATTAATTTCCATCACATTATTCCATCCAATTAGTGCGAAAATTTTCAATGCAATTTAATCCATAATCCATCATGGTTAAAACGATTCTCCTCTCTCATTTCTACAGATTCCCTTTGGGGTATTCCTTCTTAAATTTCAATTTAAGTGGTTAATAAGTTTCCCTCCATTTGCCTGAATTTTGGCTTTTATTGCAAGTTTTACTCCATTTACCCCAAACTATCTAATGTCACCCCAATAACATTAAATAATGGGTTCCCCCTTTTCAATTGACTATAACCTATGGGGTTAGATAGGCAAATTCCTCCTTGCTTGGGTAACTTAATTAGAATAGGACATTACACGCAAGCCCTCAAAGTTGAAACAAATTATCAAAAAAGGTCTTCCACTAGTAACATCTAGCTCCAAAGGTCCTTCAATGCATGTTAACTTTCTTCAATAGTGACAACATGGCACTCAAGTTAATGTTCAATTCCCAAAATCCCTTCCTTTTCCAATCATGTCAATATAATTGTAGTTTTCCTTTAATAGTAGAAATGAGACCTCAAAGTGGGTGCTCATGTCTTCAAAATGATAATGTCACCCCACACGCAATAAGAAAACTCAATGATGACAAACTCCTCTTGTAAATCAATTGAACCAACTCAATAGGGGTCAACCTCGATCCTTGGAGTAGGTTAGCTCCATGCTTTCCAACACCCCTATCTATTGCAAACCCAACTAGAAGTTATCCCACCATCCTGATTGAAACACAAGTTTTGTAATATCGACTCAATATTTAGATTAGACATCTAATGTGAACTTAGAAGTGACAAATTAGGTCAGCCCTATGAAGTTTTTATCAACATGCACACACACACACATAGGTAAAAATTCTCGCTTCTCTATTATGGATATGCCTTATGTTTTTTTCCTTGCTATTCAATGTGTCAGGGCTTGATTTGGGTTTGTATATATAGTATATCCAACACAAGTTATGTATTCTAGTAGCAGGATTAGACACAATATGAATCCATTTGACCTGTAACCCTGTGTCTCAATAGAGTGTCATTTTAGGTTTGTATATGGCAACTGAGAGAACCAAAGGATGTAACTCATTCCGTTACATCTTGCAAACTCTCACTCATGGTAAATCTAGTTGTCTCTCACTACTTTCATTTTTAACATCTACATCCTTTTAGGGAGTTGGCTTAACTAACTTTAGATGATGCTCCAGTTGTTTTAGAAGGCTTTATCATACTCAACTCTCCTTTAAATTGTATAAGAGTCCATTTGAAGCAAGAAATAATTTATGTGGTCAGTACATTCAAAATAGTTGTGTAAAGGGTTGATTGATATCTCTATTAGTTTTGAAAGAGTAAAAGCTATGCATGCATTCTATTTTTACCTTGGTTAAAATTTGGGCTGAGTAGACCTAGATTATTGACTACCAAGTTTTTTGCTAATGGGAAACCTTTGTCCTTCAACGTTTTTGCTTTAACAAGTTCATTTAGATATTTTACAAGATGTTGTTTTGTCACCTCTAAAGACAATTGTTTCCTTGTCAAAAACAACTAATTTGTAACTATTTAAGATTTAGATTCTTCTCATCTACGTTTAAATCCCTTTAAAAGCATGGAGAAGACCCGCTTTAATGCTTGTCCTCCATGTTTCCTACATCAATATGGGCATCACGAACATAAAGTAATGCCCTGATTTCCCACATGCCCTTTTATCTTCAGGTGAAAATGTGTGTTTTTGCATTGAGGTCACATGATTGTTCAATTTTCTAATTTGTCTTATATAGGAAGTTCTCCAAATTATTTCCATAAAGTGTTGGTTTTGATCTTTATATTGTTGTCAAAAAAGCATTTGCTACATCCTACACTTTTGCAACAATAGAACAAGTCAAAGTGAAGTTGACCAAGCAGGGATATTATTGTACAACCACCCCAAGTTACTGAATCATCATATTGTTGTTGCAATTTGTCCTAAAACTAAGATGCAAGAATATAGATTGTCAAAATTCTCAAATAGGGCATCAATTTCTTTTTCCAACTCAGCTAGCATTTTCTCAATGCTTAGAATATTGAAGAGTAGCTTCCTTCAAATGATACCTGGAGGATCCCTTTAGCACCCAACAATGCTTCACATTATATATCAAGTGAAATATTTTAGAGATTTATTTCCTCTATTAACATTCAACCCACAAGACTAGTGCTATCATTGCCAAATAAATGTTTGTGGCCTTAACTTCATGGGCTATTTGAATACTCTTTCTTAGAGTCGTGTTAGGATATTATTAGAAAAAGTTATTTACTATTCAAAATAAAAGGAAGAGTGTAGATGGTTCACCTTGTTTAACTCCTCTTGACATTGGCATATAGCTAATGCAATAGCTATGAACTTGAACTAAAAGTCTTGATTTCTAAAACATGTTCTTAATAGAAAGGAGATTGTTCCAACATATGCCTTTTATATAGATGATTGAACTTAGGAAATTTCGTTAGAATTTACCATAATTCATTTTCACATTGACTTTTGGAAACATGGAGATTAATTTCTAAATTTTTATCCTCTAAAGAACCTTTACAACCATCATGACTGGCTAAAGTAATAACACAGTGACTAAACTACATAGGAACTATTATTTTCAATTTAGAACATATATAAATGTTCAAATTCAATGAAATCTACCTAGGTTAGTCCTTAGTCAAGGGAGAATGTAGTGAAGACCCCAAAGTATGTCTATGCAAATAAGGTCACTGTAGTATACTATAATGTTGCTTCCTTCAACTAGAGTTGGGAAGTGAATTTACACCGTAAAGCATACTTTGTTCGGTTGAGAATGAAATGCTTGACCAATAGGAAGAGGTAGCATTCCCTTGTAAATCCTAGTGAGTTGAAGGGGAAGAACTTGTCACCAAAATGTCTTTCTTCGACATAGGACGATTCCTCCTCACATTGTCCTACTCCTCCTATGTCCAAATTGATCCCCATTCTCGCAATCTAGATAGTTTGCATGACCATGGTGTTCAAGTTTCCCTGCACAGAAAATAACAAAAGTCATGTTTCATGAAACCAACCCCTACAACTTGAGCCCAAAAGACACTTAAAACAGTGTGCACACCCACACATGCGTGAGATCAACCTAAGCTCAATTTACGAAACATCACCTCAAGGTAGTTGTATTTTAGCATTTCCTATATATGATGTGCACTACTTGCCATAGTGTTTATATAGCGGCATGCATGGCATCTATGCTTTTATTCTCCATTGACAATCAATTTGTCTTTGATCGAAGTCCACATAAGTAGTGTTTGTAACAACTTGGGGTTAAAATTTCAAGTAATAAAGTTAATAAAGGAAAAATAAAGACCAAGGTCATGGGCCACATATTCCAAGCTGAATGTTGGGAAAAACATCTTAGTGGATGTTCATTTGGTTTATTATGACTAAGGAGAAATTGGCAAAGGCAATGGAGAAGGATTTGAAAAGGAAAAGAGGCATTAATTAACATTTTATTTATGAAAATAATGTAAATTAGGAGGAAAGGAAGATGAAAGGTCACAGGTTGCATGTGAGGAGGAAATTAGTGGAAATTGAAGAAAATAGAGGCCTCATTAATAAAAAAGGCCTCTGAGGATCATTTCATAGCTTTTTGTTAGTTTAAGCCTTTTGACAGTTTTGGGTTGGAGCTCTCTCTCTATTCTCTCTCTCTCATACTCTTGCACACTTAGAGCATTCTTGGAGCACTCTAGTATTAGAGAAAGGAAGGAAAATGAATGACAAGAAATCAAAGGGAAGCAAAGATCAAGCAAGGAAGAGTTGGATCAAGCGGCTACAACGGGATTACTTGCATGTGTCGAGTTGCATGTATGATTTCCTTGCTAGTTTTGGCATGCATGTATGTATTTGGTTCTCATCTTGTCATTGACATGGGTTTTTCCATGTGTGACAGTGGTTTCATCCTTGCCTTACCAATTCCATATAACCATGGTGTGATGCGGTTCTTTCATTGGTTTAGATTTGGATTGTCGGATGGTTTTGGAACCGGGTGAGGTGGTCTCAAGAAAATTCCCAAGGGCCTAGGAATCCCTTGACTGGTAATGGAGGGATACGTGGTAAATCCTAAGGGTGGAGATGGAAAATTCCTCAAGGTATTGGTGAATAAATCTAGAGGCATCCAAGTTTGTTTAGGCCTAGTAATCTCTTGACCAATTTTGGCGGGGTTGTAATAAAGATTGGTAGTGTATGCTACTTTGTTTGGGCCTAGGAATCCCTTGACCGGTAATGGGAGGACACACGGTAAAGCCTAATTGTATAGATGAGGGTTTCAGGCCTAGAAATCCCTTAATCGGTAATGGCGGGACATGCGGTAAAGGCTGAGGAAGCCTTGGTTGTTTTGTTGTGAGTCCCACATTCATGCTTGGAATATGGCACGGGGGTGATTGGCTAAAAGAAAGATTTGGTTCAACCCAATATATGGTCGGGTGGTACATGGAAGTCCCTGACTTGATTGGATTTTGCATATGTTAATAAGAACTCTTTTTCCCCTTGTATTTCATGAGTATTTGTACTTGTTAGTATGTGGCTTTGATGGTTGTTCTATCATTGTTATTATTTTGGTTATATGATGGTTAAATGCATGGTTTCATAACATATTCTAGTTATGGCTCTTGACATGTTTTGATTGGTAAATGAATGGCTATTGAATGCATGACCTAATAGATGTTAATGCAGATATTAAGAGAAGGCATTGGGCCTTCTTGACGATTCTCGGATAAGTATGAGACCCCTATGTTTAAATATGTAATTTTGACTTGTAGATTACATGTTCACAATGTGTTTAACGAAATTTCTATCATGGTTAGGATGAGTTAGGTTAATTCCTTGATCAAGTTTTGAATTAAAGGATTTGTATTTGTGTCATTTATCATTTCTAAGGGTTTCATCAAGTTATGGGTAGAGGTCTGGATCCTAGCCATGAAAATGGTGCTCGGATCTCAAGGTTGTTGTCACAGAACTGAGTAATCTAGTCTACAGTCGCTGGGAAGCGGGATTATGGGAACGACTGGAGGGTTGTAGTCACTAGATTGCCTTGTCATGGGAGCGACTGAGAGTCCAAATCATTAAAAGTCAAGTTAACTTAGGGGTTGGGCACCTGGAGTGGTTCGGTAGATCTTGGGAGGGTCCTGTAGTTCCTGAGGGAGGTCAGTAAAGTTTTGGTTGGACGATTCCACTTCCTTAACTGTACCTAGGAGGTTGAGTCATATCATAATAACTCTTCATCACATATTTACCCCGACGGACCGATGAACTTGGGTAAGTGTGGTATGAGGTTGTTACAATGTTTGGGAAGGAAGATATTTGTGAGTAGGGATGCACTCAAATTCTTCCAAATGTTGAAGAAATGACACAAAAAATAATGAGAAGGAAAATTGAAGTTATAAAAATCAGAACATATAATGACATCCAATGAATCTCACTTTGTTGCATTTCTTGATTAATTCATCAATAATATTAACACCAAACTTATCATTAAAAAATTGCATAACCTTTATAGATATCAACAATATATTGTAACTCTAACTATTAAATGAATTTTAATTTTTCTATCCACCCCAACTCTCGTAAGTGCTCACATCCACCTTTTAGGGATATGCATTAGGAAAGGAAAAAAGGTCTTGGCTCTTAATTTTTTTCAATCTAATTGCTTCTTTTTAAAATTTTAATGACAATATGATAATGTATTAGTAGATTTTGTTTTAAATCTTAGTATCAAGATGATAGTGGATTAATGGGTTCTTTGTTAACTTAGATGAAGTTGATCGTGTAGCTCAGGCAACGTGGATTGTTTTGTTGTTTAAATAATGTGGATTATGCTTGTATCATTTAGCTATAACTTTGACGACATCAACCTCCATTGGAAGAGGAATATTTTCACATATTACAGTCCCGTCCCTCTATTGGAAACAAAAATAACAATCTCTGATAGATCAGTTAGTCATTCCAGAGAGATAAATGGTAGTACTTATCAAATGCCAAAGGTGGCACTGACATTGAAGGGTATTGTAACAGGAAAGGGATCTTGATTCTTTTGATTACTTTCATTTTTGAATTCTCAATTGCATTAACATTCCATCACTTCTCTTCCTCTCCTCTTCGGGTTGTTGAGTTGTGGTCTGTTTAGTCTTGTTTGGTTCCTGTATTTGGAGCTCCATGTTATGTTTGTATGAGTCTGTTATGGTCTAGTTTGTGTTGTTCAGTTTATATTTGTCTACTTGTATATATCATTTGTTTGGTGTTTATGTGTGCTAGGAGAGGTGGAGGTAGGACTTCTTGTAGATACTTTGTTTGGTATGCATGTGTTCTCTAAGAGGTAGTGTGCATGTGTGCAATTCAATTTTCAAATTAGTAGAGGAGTGTGAGGACTCAAATGCATTTAAGTGAGGTACACGCTCTTTGTGTTAAGTTTTGATTTTAAGGGCATGTTTATGTTGTTTCTGGAGATCTGGATCCTGATGCACATTGTATGGTTTAGGCCCCTAAGAATGATAAATAAATCATTATCCTTTATCCAGTGGCTCTTAGTATGAACATTACTCATAGCCATTCATGCCATCTTGTATCCCACATAAAGTAGCAATAAAGTAAGCCCATAAATGCTGACACATTTGAGCCTCTATTGCAAAATGTCTTTATCTTGTCATAGATGAGAGTGTTCCTTCGAAGTCTAATGGTTGTCCCTTTCCTGGTGGTTTAGAGTATGATCTTCGTGGTCACGGGAAAGAGACAACCATACTCTAGTGGTCAAATTGCAGAAATAACTCGAAGTAGACAGAGGAGAGGACTTATAGGAGGGAATCCCCCTTATTTATTGCTCCTCACTTTGAATTCCCCTTCATTCAGCTCAGAGTACATGCAGCCAAATCATGCACTAGAAGGCAGTCGAGCAAGTGGAAGATGATTGATAGTTATCTCGAGTTTTGGGAGGCAAGCCTCCCTGATTTTAAGGAAGCTGTTGGTAGCTTCAAATGTATAAGTGGAGAGGCCTAGGGCCTCACTAGGGTCAACTTTTTTTTCTTGTGTAAACTCTGCTCAAATTTCGAGCTTACTGTTTTATGACAGTTTTATGTAATCTTACTATTTTTTGATAATGAAGATGGAATCATTTTTGAGCTAGCACTGAGTTACCTCAGAGGGCTGAAGCTATTGGGTTAGGGCCCAATCCAAGCATCCAAGCTTCTCTTTACTTGTATTTGTATGCTTTACTTCAGTTTGTAGATTAGTTTGTTGTTAGATGTATTTATCTTATGGTTAAGAATAGGTTGCTTTTGATGATTTAGTAGCTTGCTTCCATTTGTGCTTTCTGTAGCAGGTTAAGCAATGATCAAAGAAGATTCAAAAGGCTAGAAATAGTGCCTTGGCCTCTCTTCCTCCCTCTGGGACCATGATTTGAGGCAAATACTCTCTTGCTGCCCCAAAAACACAGATTTTCCTCATTCCTAGGACTTCTAGTGTCTGCAGCTCTCTAGTAGGTTGATAGTCCAGTTTTTCTTTACTTTAGATCTTCTTTATCATGTTCACTTCTTGATTTGCAATAGTCCTTTTGCATGCTTTCCTTCTTACAGAATTTCCCATAATTTCCTTCTATACATCATAGTTTAGGCCATTTTAATGCAAAACTCTGTTTTTCCGAGGATGCACTCATTTCGTTGGTTGCTTGATTTTCTTGGTTGACTGTCAGTTTCTATGCAACAGATCTCTTCCAACAGTAGGCCAACTTACCAGCAATCGCACCCTCCATCTGATCCATGCCCTATAGGTCTCCCAAACCTCACCTCAATTCTGCCCTAGTTTCCTTCGTTTTTCATAGAACTTCTTCCTCTCTCCTTAGAAAACCCAATCATCTTTCTCTCTCCTGGTGATTCATGGTAGACCTTAGGTGCCCTAACACCTCATTCCAACCTTCATCCACCTTTTCCACCCACTCTCACACCCTCAAAACAACAAAAATTTCTCTCGACCTCCTCCTGTAGGCCTCCTATAGTTTCCCTGTTTTCCTCGTGTAGTTTTCCTATGTCCTCTTGTAGGCTTTCTTTTGAAGGTCAAGTGTGGGAAAAGCCTCCATAAGGCCGCCTAAGACCTCTAGGACCCATCCACACCATCCTACTTCCTCCCAAGCTCCAAAACCGCCCTCTAACGCCACCTGTTCGCTGCCACACTCACACACAATAAATTAGATGCATGTTAAATTCACATAAAAACACATAAAAATCCAAAAATATGTTTTTTGCTTATTTACTTCCAAAAATAGCATGGTTAGATGTTGTTTACTTCCTTGAGTAGGTATGGGCATTTCTTTCATGATTTTCATAATGTTTTTGGTAAAAGTAGAATTAGCTTGTTAATTAGGGTTTACTAGGTTTTGCTTTACTTCCAGTCCTTCTCCTTTCTGCAGTCAAAATAACATCTGTAGAGTAATCTTTCTTTCCTTTCATCACACATAAAGCTTCTTCTGAAATCTATAGAAGTTGGCTTGAGCTCCTAATGATCTCGCGTCGGCTAACCAAGTGACAACCTGCAGTGAGAACTAGTACTTGTGCATATAGCACCGACGCTTCCAAGTTTGTTATGAACTACCGGGTTGATAAAAGTAAAGTTGGTAGCCCAGGAGTTGCAACATTCTTGTTGCAATACTGGCGCTCACCATATATATTAGATTTTCATCCCAGGTCTTTTGATGCTTTTGGTTCTATCCCCTCAGAAGTTGCACCGAAAGTCATGTTGACTACTTCTGTCTGCCTATTTCTCTGTGGATGGAATGTTGTAGATCTGTTCAACTTTTTGTCCATCTTCTCCCACAATGTAGTCCAAGATGCACTGAGAAATCTTGTCCCTAACTAAAATGATGATCCTTGGTATCCCAAAGTGCACCCAAACCTATCCAAAGAACAAGTTTGTTTCTTCTTGTCCACTGATGGTATTTTTATAGGGCATCAGAACACACATCTTGCTGAAGCTGTCAACTACCACGAACAGGTAGTCATGTCCCTTCCTGGTTGTCGGTAAACCTCACACAAAGTCCATGGAAATGCTTTCCCAAGGACGAGTATGTACAGGTAAGGGATGATATAGACCTTATTTCATGTTGCTAGGTTTGCTGGTACAACAAACCATGGATCCTCTTATGAACCTAGCTACCCGCTCTTGCATCTTGGGCTAATACACATACCTCTGCAAGTTAGCCACAGTCTTCCCTGCACCAAAGTGCCCTACAACCTTTGATGTGTGAGCCTCTCTAATCAACTGCAAACGCTCACCTTTAGGAACACATAGCTTATCCAGCCTGTAGAGTAACCCATCTTGGAGATGGTAGTCAATGGTGCGGTCACTATAGCGCACATGACTTTGACTCTGACCCTACTGATACACCTACTTAAAGTCCTCATCTTTTGAATATGACTCTCTGTATGCATCATGGGTGAATGGCTTCATGTGCATAAGAGTCCCCAAAGTTGCAATCTTTGATGTGGGTGGCCTTGAAAGCATATCGACGAACTTGTTTAGGTTGGCCTTCTTATACATGATCACCAAATGAAACTGTTGTAAAAACCCCATCCACTTGTAATGCCTGGTTTGTTGTAGCTTGCTTTACGTTTGCAAGTACTGTAACAACTGGTGATCTGTGTGGATTATTGTCTCCTTTCCCATCAGATAGTGCTTCCACTTATACACAACTTTCACCCTAGCAATATCTTCTTATCGTAGGTAGTGTAGTTAAGAATTACCCCATGAAATACTTAAGAATGGTAGCAAACAAGCCTTGCTCCTTACATCAAAACATCTCCCATAGCATACCCACTCGCATCTGTCTCCACTTCAAAGGGCCGTTGCAAGTTTGGAAATGTTAGAATTGGTGCTTGACTGATCTTCTTCTTTAGCTCCTCGAAAGCCTTATGCTGACCTTTTCCCCCGTGGAAACTCTTGCCACTTGTTGTTATGGCATGGAGCGATACTATTACCGCTGAAAATGAGTCTATGAATTTCCTCAGGTATTGTGTCATGCCAATGAAACTCCTGATCTTTGAAACATTAGTAGGCACCGACCATTTCATGATGGCCTACATCTTGGAAGGGTCTATCTTCAACTCTCGTCCACCAATCACATACCCCAGATACACCAAAGACTGTTATGCAAACTCACACTTCTTGAGATTTGCTAGCATCTGGTGCTTCTTCAATGTTTCCAGCACCTGCGTCAAATGTGAAATATGCTCCTCCGAGGTAGCACTATATACTAATATATCATCTAGATAGACAATAACAAATGAATATATAAACATGTGCAGTATATCATTCATTCATCTCATAAATGTAGCTAGTGCATTACATAGGCCAAATGAAATAACTAACCACATACAAACCTTGCCTAGTTTGAAGGCGGTCTTCCATGTATCTTCTTCTTTGACTTGAACTTGGTGATATCCAGACTTCACGTCCAACTTGGTGAAATACTTTGCTTGCTGCAACTGATCGAGCAAATCATCTATCTTGGGTAGGGGGTATCTATTCTTGAGTGTGATTTTATTCAATGCCCTATAATCTATACACATCTGCCAAGTCCCATCCTTCTTTGGCACAATGATGATGGGTGACCCACATGGTGATGTACTCAATCAAATGACACCATGTTCCAGTAGCTGCTGCAACTGTCTCTTCACCTCACTTGCTTCTATACAGACTGCCTGTACAACGTAATATTTGGCAATGGGGAGTCTGACACTAGATGGATCTCGTGCTCCACTTCTCTCTTATGTGGTAACCCTTTAGGCTCTTGTATGCATGTAATAACTCCTCTAATTGTTGTTTATGTTTCTTAGTACACCCCTCCAGAGATGCCTTGCCTCTTATTGACTCCTCTTCACTTTCTATTAAAAACAATAAAACATACTTCTTGCTGGAACTAATCAATTTCTTGGCTTGGCTGGCACATAGCAATGAAAATTTTGACTTGCCTTTGTGCACGTTGATGATGAACAATTTTCCATCCTTGATGAGCCGGTATTGGTTAGCTCTCCTCATGAATATTGCATCACACATGTACATCTATGGACTCCCAAACACAGATCCACATAGATCAAGGGGAACCACATCCATATATACTTCATCAATAAAATCAGCACTAATAGCAAATCTAATTTTGCATTGTTTTGTTACCTTCAACTCTACATCCTTATTTACCCATCCCAGTGGATATGGGTTTGAATGATCATGAATTTCCAGCCCCAACTTCTTGACCAACTCTTCTGCAATGAGATTCGCCTGTGATCCTAAGTCAAACAAAGCATCAATCTTTGTCTTCTTAACTTGTATCTTTATATGTAATAGTTTGATCATTTCTTTCTCTTCCTGCTACTGAGGGCTACTCAGATTCACCTCCTTTTGTACTAATGTACAAACAATCTTCTCATCGACGTCTGAGTTGCTTTCAACTTGGTTGCTCGAATCATTGGCCACAAGATTCTTCTTTTTATTATCTTTCTTCTTCTTCTTCTCCAGGTTTAGCTCTGGATACAACTTCCAACACTTCTCCTTTGTATGACCATCAATGTTGCAGTGGTTGTCGGGATCTTTGCACTAGTGTGTTGTGGTTGTCGTCTTTTTATCTTTTCCCCCTTTTTGCTTCTTCTTCCCTTCCTTAGAAGCTTCATGTTGCTCAAACTGCTTTGATCCACTTAATTGCGCTCTTTTTAGGCCTATGTTCTTCAGGTATTGTGCATGTACACAAGCCTCATCCACCGATTTGGGCTTGAACAACATCACTTGCTCACGCAGATGGCGGTGCAGACCCCCCAAATACTTGAGGAGTGGATATGGTTATTTGGAGAGATACCCAACATTATAGCCATCTTTCTAAATTTTGTGGTGTACTCCTACACACTTTGGTCTGGCTTTTCCCTGAAGTAATGACATCGGATCCATTGGTCCTCCACGTACCCAATGGGATAAAATTGTCACTTAATGATGGTTTTTAAATCCTCCCACTTAGTCACTGGAGGTTCTCCCTCCAAACTTAAGGTTTTCGTGTGGCTCTCCCCCCAAGTCAGTGCATGGCCCTCTAATTTTAGCCACGTGAATGAGATCTTTTTCCCTTCCTTGATCTTATGGATGCTTAAATAAACTTCCAGTTGCTGCAACCAGTGGTTCATCTTCAGAGCATCGATCTTGCCATGGTACGACTTGATATCGACTTTTGCTTCCATTTTGAACAGGTATTGATTCATAACACTCGAACTGGGTTGAGATTTTCCAGGTTCTTTCTTTGGTTGGTTCTCCATGTCTTCCCGATCTCCCAATCCATCTTGTAATTTGTTTGCCGCATTTGAACCCCCACATTCTCCATGTTCACCTTCAGAACCATATGCCCTTAACATTGAATGAATGAAAGCGCTTCAAAGGGAGAGCTATTAACCCAAGCAGAGAGAATAGCATGGCATGGCGATGGTTGGCATCCAAATATCCCCAACTTATTACTTAGGGTCGCCATTAAGAGGTTTACATTGCCGTTTATATCCGCGACTTGTTGTTTGAGCCGCCAAAACCTCATCTCTGCAGGAACACGGGGTTTGTTTACAGAATCATCAACCATGATTAGGGTTTTACGATTTTCAACCCCGCTGGCCTAGATCCCTTGAAAATATCCACAAATACCTAAAGAAACCTACTCTGATACCAAATGATCTGTAAAATGTCGTGGATATTCCACTGGACAGTTTGTCACAACAAATCTAATATTAATATATTAAAATATTGAAATTTTACACTATTACAATTTATTAAACTTTAAGGTCCGTGGATTTAATTGTAATTAGTGCATGTATGCGAATATAAATTACGAAGAAAAGTATAGAGCTACAAATTAATCTCACACACACATAAGACACAAGATATGTTCTTTGGGAAAACCTTTCGGGAGAAAACCCAACCGGAATGTGAGGTCGCTTCACTCTCTTTCTCTGTTTGGAAATATGGTTGCAGGTATAAAGACGCAATGCCTGTGGCCCGTGGGCTGCTACAGTGCATATATCCTCTCGATGTGCTCTACCTCCTATCTCTCCTGGCTATCTTTGCTCATCTATGAAACAAAATGCTCTTGAAAGAATGGAATGGCTTTTCCTCCTAGTGCTCTGGTTATAACACAGCCCGATAGCCTACTAGTGGTTAAGTTTGATTACATCAACTCTTAACTATAGTTACAAATAGACTCTTATAGAGTCTTTTACATCACAAACACGTGGCTAGCCCATTTTCCATGAATAATGGGGGCTGACATGACATCCTCCTGAACTACAGGTGTGAAAACAGGAAGGTCAACTTCTGAGTGGCATAAGTTTCGCATATGAACTCCGATTGACGCGCTTCTTGCACTGTTGGAAAGGTCTCTATGTGTAGAATAGCATGAAAATTTTTGTTTCATGCCTCAAAATGCTACGAGAAGGTTTCAGACCTCGTTTCACCAAAATGGGTCCAACCGTTAAAAACAATCCCGTGAGCTGATTCCTCCACTTTTTCCACTCCAAATGCATCGAGATGGATGACAAACAATATAATGATCCAATTCGGATCAATCTAAGCATTAATTATTTGTAATATCCTTTTGGTTCTAATTGAGGACCAGGTATTATTTATTTCGAAGAAGGACAAATACCCCACAAGCTTTATTTTTTTGTTTAATTCAACTTTCTTTGCTTTTTTTTTTCTATGTAAAGCAATATCTAATCCTTTTTTTTTTTTTTTTAATTTGAATTTTCTTTCTTTTCCTTATATGTAAATCAATTTTATTTATGGCGCACCTAACTTGAATGGTGTTGTTTATTCATTGTAGCTTCTACTTGCTTGAAGTGCTTTTAGCAAACAATAGCGTGTGATGATGGTTTGTTTAGCGAGACTGTGACTAGTGTTGTTTATTCACTATACTTTGATGAAAGAAATAACTAGAGCTTTGGTCATGGGACAACTATTTAATCAACAAGATGTAGAGGAAGACCCACGAGTAAACCTTGGCTCCTAAATCAAACCTCATCAACCACCTACTACTCTTTCAATTAGGCACTATTCATAGTGATCTAGTCTAAACATAACAAACTAGGTTGTTTATACCTCGCTTTCACTTTTTATAAGATCGGGTTTTCCATAGTGTTCAATAAAGATAAAGGAGCATCGATGATTCATTGCAGGTAGTAGTCATTGGCGGGAGCACATGTTGTTCCTCCCCTAATTTTACCATGTTTTTGGTACCTATACCTTGTAGCCAAATAATTACAGTTTCTTTATGGGGCAACAAATGTCCTTTCAGGCTTGAGCGAAACTGGACTGTTTTGACATGGGGCTAGTCGATGATGTAGTGTGGCTCCATGCACAGCAGACAAAAAGGTTACATTTCGAGGTTGTTCGTCTTGTAGTGGTCAATTATGCTTTCCCCTATGAGTTACCTTGTTTCAATTAGCAATACTTATCAAATGCCAAACGTAGTATTGACATTGAAGGGTATTGGAACGGTAAAGGGATCTTGATTCTTTTGATTACTTTCATTTTGAATCCCCAGTGGAATTGGCATTCCCTCTCCTCTCCTCTCCTCTCCTCATAGTATGCAATTTAATATACAAGTAATAGTAAAACTATTATTAAATACATTGAAAGAAAGAATGACTTTTGAATATATTGCATTCTCACTTATGTAATTTTATGGCTAGATTAAAAAAGCAAGGCATGCATGCCACTGTGGCCTTTTTCAGGTAGTTCTGTGCGAGGGGCCCCGAATTATGTGCCACTTTTTCAGGGTTAGGACTCAGCCCACTGCCCAAAACTTTATGAAACTTCCAGAAATTAACGCTGAGATAATGTTACTAATGCAAACACTTGATCAAGGAATTTATCTGACCTCTACTAGCCATAACAAGCATTTCGTCAAACATATCGTAAACATGAAATCCACAGGTCATAACAACAAATCTAAACATATGATTCTCATTCTTACCTGAGAATCATTAAGGAGGATTGATATCTCCTCCCAATAGTTGCATTGTTGTCCATTAGGTCATTCATTCATTATTATTTCATATACTAACCAAAACATAATGAGAGACATGCATGAATATTATCATAAAACATGCTCATAACCAACAAATAACAAGAGATATATCAATGATGAAACAACTATTAAAGCCACATAATGACAAGCACATTTGCTCATGAAAATACCAAAGGAAAAGGAGCTCTTATTAACATATGAAAATCCAGCCAATTCAGGGACTTTCACATACCACCCAACCATAGATTGGGCTGAACCAAATCTCTTTTTTAGCCAATCACCCCCACGCCATATTCCAAGCATGAATGTGGGATCTCATGAAACAAAATCAAACAAAACCAAACCAGGGCTTCCAAAGGCCAAACCACCTCAACCCTTAGCTAGGGTTTCCACCTCACGGTTGGACATCACTAACCATCACCAGATTAGTCTCTACCCAAGCTATCCAGGGCTCCAGATTGTTTTTCCTACTAGGGTTTCCAGGACTAGTAACTCAACCCACCAAGGGCTCTAGAGCGTTTTTCCAACCAAGGCTTCCAAGACTAGAAATTCAACCTAAGTTGTTACAGGGGTTCTAGAGTGTTTGTCCAACCAAGGCTCTAAGAACTGTTAACTCAACCCACAACCATAAGGAACATGAGAACCAACAAGAAAACAAAAGGAAAGAAACCCACAACACCATGACTATCCCGGAAATGGCAAGGTTAGGCAAAACCACTGTCAATCCAAGCAATCCTCCATGCCTATGATATATCATAACCAAGAAACCACATGCATGTCAAAATTAGAAAGGAAATCACACATGCAATTCGGTACCTGTAAGCAAAACCCGTTGCAGCTGTTGATCTTGTTGTCCTCTTGCGCTTCCCTACTTTTCCTTTACCTCCTTGCTACAAATCACAAGTATGCCACACTCCTCTAGGAGTGCTCCAAAAAAACTCTAAGTGTCCAAGAGTATGAGAGAGAGAAAATAGAAGAGAGAGCTCCAAGCTAAAACTGAAAAAAGGTTCTGAACCGATCCTCAAAATTGTTTTTATCATTGAGACCTCTAATTTATTCATTTTCCTCCAATTTCCTTGTCACATGCAACCTACGACTTTTCACCTTCCTATTCTCCTATTTTCCTTTATTTTCATAAATAAATGTCAATTAATGCCTCTTTGCCTTTGCGAATTTCCTTAGCAATAATAAACCGAAATGAACACCCACTAGGACGTTTTCCCACCATTCAACTTGGAATATGTGTCCCATGACCTTGGTATTATATTTTTTACATGGAAATTCAATGAGGGGCTATTACACCAAGGGAAGAGAACACAATATTATCTGGAGTATCTGCTTGAAGTGGGTTGCCCTCTTCATTCCCATGCACAATTCCCTTTGCATGCTTGTATGGACCATGAGGAGAGGTCATTGCTCTAGTAAGATGCTCCTTAGGAAGAAGGAGAGGAGCAAATGTTGGTTGAAAAAACTAAGAAATGAAAGGATGTTGAGTAGTTGAAGACTGATTTCGGGAGGGGTCTTTTAAGGCCTTCTTCTTCTTAAGAGGAAAATTGCAAAATTTCATAGTATGGCCATATTTGCAACACCTTAGGCAACGAAAAGGAACCCCCTCATAGTCCAATGGTTGAGGACTAATTTTTCCTTCTTCCATATCAAGATATTTAGATAACCCTTCCCTTAAGTCGATATTTATCGACACCCTAGCCACTGGTTTGCCTTTTGCATGCAAATAAGAAATTCTGCATCCAAATATGAGACCAGATTGTTGCCCATATCCTGGAAAATCTCTAGCTTCCACAAATTTAGGGGAAAGCAAAGTAGACGAACCCATACAAGGACCATATTTAATTGTTCCCGATTCACATCGAAAAGAGGGGACCGAAACTTAAAAATAACTTGTGTGAAGTCTATATTCCAGACACGTTGTGAGATTGTGAGAGCTTCCTCGGGGGAGTGAAAATCATTTTGGATCCAACCCTCTGAAAGAAGGAAAATTTTAAGTGATTTTGAAACAAGGGGACTTACTTCTGTAGCCATCCAATCCTCCAATGTCTTTATGTTGAATTTCCTACCTCGTGTCCTTCCAACCAACGTCCATTACACCATTGTCGCTACTTGATGCATCTTCACATCCACCCCCAACTTTAACTTTGCAGAGGATTCTTTCCTTTTTTATAACCCTATCCTTCTTTTTTCGTGCCCCTTAATTTGGATCCCTAGTCTGTGGGGTGTTTGAATCCTCAACAATTGGTTCTTCCTGCCCTTGGCCTCTGACTCTTGAACATCTAGTCGCCCGTGCCTAGATATTAGTGGCATTTGGGGAGAGGGGTTAGGAAAGGGACTTGAAACCAATTGAAAACCACCACACTCCACCTAAATAAAACCAATTCGGTAAGGCACAAAATGTGAGGGTGGAAAAAGTTCTCTAATAAACCTAACTTTAGTTAAACCTTGACCATTATGCAAGAAAGGGACATTTACCTTGGGTAAATCAAGCTGACCCAACCCTAGAGAAGTTTGCAAGTCACCAGAAAGCGGCGAAACAATAGGGGAAAACCCCCAAAGACTATCTGGAAAACCTCCATCACTTACCTAACAAGGTGGAGGAACAAAAACGATTTCCAAAGGCCATGATAAAGGGGAAACTAACTTGATCGACCACGAACCTTTGGACCATGCCTCCACCATGGCAACGTCTCCTAAAGATACAAAATGCCAATCCAATCCCCCATGAGTTTGATCCCTGCCAACCCTAGAATCTGTGAGTGTAAGAATATTGCCAAAAATAGGACTGCCTTCAATGCTAACTGTATCATAGTCAACCTCTTCTTCCTTAGCCATGATAACTCCTTCGTGAACGCTGTCAGATCAACTGCTGGTAGACCCACACCGCCTGACTGCTTCAAGGAAAAAAACATACTGTCTAAAGAAAATCTTTGCCATCTGCTTCAAACCCTAGCCATTGCCCTATTGTGAATTCATTATATACAATAACATATCATTATATTCATTAATACATTATATAAAATGTGATTATTAATTCATTACATACTAAAACAACTATAATCCTCATGTCCATTATATGCACTTGTTATAACACAATTACACTTAAGGTGACTTTTAACCATTATAAATCTTAGCCATGCACACCCTATGGATGTTTCTCTAACCAACAAAAATACCATAAATTCAAAATATTAATCATTACTTAAAATATCATATTGAAATACTAATCTCTACTTAAAAGATGAGATTAAAATACTAATATTTACTTAAAAGATTAGATTAAAATATTAACAGTTACTAAAAAGATGAGATTAAAAGATTAATAATTTACTTAAAAAATAGATTAATTTTTACTTTGAAAATTATATTAGGATATTAATTTTAAATTAGATTAATCTTTACTTAAAAGATTAGATTAAAATATTAATCCTTACTTAAAAGATTAAATTAAAAGATTGATGATTACTGAAACTGATGGGATTAAATTTGAATTTTCTAACTGTATGATCTGGGACATTTGTGACAAGTGCCGCTTTTGTTGTCGGCTTATAAAATGCAAGGGACGTTGCAGAGACACGCGCGGGAATAGAACCTCGGTCAGAACAGATGTTTAACTAGGTATTTAGGGACGTTGCAGAGACGCGCGGGAATAGAACCTCGGTCAGAACAGATGTTTAACTAGGTATTTCAAAGGCAAATCAGATAATCGGAATCACAGCTTCCCATCACAATTTTAAGCTGAAGAAAAAATATAAAAGGAGAATAGTGCATTGTGACCTGTGGCTGAAGTTTCTGAAAAGGAGAATGGTGCATTCATTTTGCCCTGTCGCTGAAGTCTCTGAACCATGTTTCTCTAGGCTGCAGATAGATCTGAGGATTCCATCAAAGTTTTGTTCGCGTCAAGAGACCAGGATCATTCGCCTTCAATGGAGCCAGGTAACTTTAATATGTTTTCCATTACAATCCCATTGTATATACAGAGCAACATATTTGTGATCCGTATTTAATTGATTGCGCTGTGTGTCTTTGTTAACGATGCAGGTTGTTTAATTACGGAACAGGCATTCATCTTTTGCAATCTGTGGACACAAGGAAACTATGCAGGTTGTTTAATTACATCTTTTTCAATCTTTTGCAATCTTTTTCATCTTTTTCAATCTTTTGCAATCTTTTTCAATATTATTGTTATTCTAATGTATCCCATTGTCACATTCATATATAGTTGCAGCTTCAGATGTATTTATAACCACATTGTGGTTATAAATGGTACTGATCATGTATATAATGCTGATGTTTTCCACTTGTTTGGAATTGCAGTGCGAGGACGATTTGGGATGGCAGAGCATAACACAGTTAAGAGTATTCAGAGGTTCAACTATTGGGTTCTAGCAGAGAATGCTACAAGAGAGGCTCTCTCTTTCACTACTCTGTCATTGTGATGTGTTTGTGGAGCGCGCTCAGTGATGTATTTGTGTTTGTTAATGTGATGTGTTTGTGTTTGTGTAGCGTAGTGTGTCAATGTGATGTGTTTGTGTTTGTGTAGCGTAGTGTGTCAATGTGATGTGTTTGTGATTGTGATGTTCATGTCTGTGAGTCTGAGAGAGAGAGCAGACTCTGTGGCAGAGAAGAATATGGAGTGACTGTTGATGGTTAAATGATGCCTTTACAGAGTGAGTGTTAAACACATGTCTTCCATTATTTTTAATTCATCCCCTTTTTGTAATATTTTTTGATGGTTTAAATTTGTAATATATTTTGATGGTTTAAATTTTTATAAACAGGAAGGAACTGACAAATCTACCGCCCCAGGAGCTATCATCCAATGAATTTCAGGGCTGCTGCAACGAGGACTTTCCATACGTTCGGCAGCAAGGTATTTACATACTGATTTTTTGGCCTTCTACTATAAGGAAGTTAAGCTAGATTGAATGAAAAACAGACTTGTTTGTGTTTAGAGTTTTCTAGAAAACTCGACTTCAATTTTGATATTTAGGACCTAAATTCTGAAATATTCTCTTACTCTAATTTCAAAATCCTTTCAGTGCACTTCCATAACTATATTACATCTAGAAATAGAGACCCAACTCGTACTTAGAACAAATGACCAGATGACCTAGCGGTTTGTTTTCCAGCCCTGTGATAGTGTTTAGATGACCCTGTGGTTTGTTTTCCAGGGCTGGGTTAGTGGCTGGGATAGTGGTTGGCCTGTAGGAAGTGCCCTATTGAATTTGTCCAGCAAAGGGAGTTTGGTCGTAAGATATCCAATCTCAATATCTCTGCTGCGGTAAAAGATCCAGACAGTGTAGTGTAGTGCAGGCTTACTTACACAGCTTGATTTAAGCCAATCTCAATATCTCTGCTGCGGTAGAATATCCAGACAGTGTAGTGTAGTGCAGGCTGCCCTCTTGAATTTGTCCAGCAAAGGGAGTTTGGCCGTAAGATATCCAATCTCAATATCTCTGCTGCGGTAAAAGATCCAGACAGTGTAGTGTAGTGCAGGCTTGCTTACACAGCCTGATTTAAGCGAGTCTATGTCCTATTTTTTTGTTTTTTTTGTTTTTTAATGAATTTTAGTCTTTTCCGTGTACTCTTCTTATATGACCAATCATTTGTTTTATTCATTGAACCCGTACATCCAAAATATTTTCAAATTTTGTCATAATTTCTGCTGTGGTTGACATTTGGAAATTTAGATTGGACATATTTTGTCCTCTTTGTAACAAGCGCTAAAGAATCTTGATCAGCTTCATCAATCCCTGTTTTCTTTGCTTGGATTTCCTTGCCCACATAAACAAGATTGCTGATTTTGGTTCCATAATTTGGAGCTGGAGCATCCTTGAAGTACATTAAATTTGGTTTATGACTTTAGTGGGCTGATTGTGAGTTGTTGCTTTCATAATTGAATATATGAGCATCCACCCCTTTTAATTTTAGAATACAGCATGGAACTTTTTTCATCAACCTTAACCTGCTTTAAATCATTCAAGGCAAATCCATCAGCTGCCTTTTCTTCGAAGATAATTCCATCATATATGTGGGAATTGTTGCCCATCATCTTGCCAAGAGACATTGCGCTCTTTTTCATTATTGCATTCTAGGTTTGTATCGTATTTTCCATGCTAATTCTCTGAAAATTCATTACATATCTGTTCACAGTAATTAAACTTACTGTAGAGTCATCAAGGTTAAGAAGCTTTTCACATTCTAGCTTGTTTTTAGCATCAGTAGAATTTGGCGTAATATCTATAAAGCCTTGAAACTCTTCAACCCTTTTTAGATCAGGAACATGTCCTTAAAGCGTTGAAACTCTTCAACCCTTTTTAGATCAGGAACATGTCCTTCCCATTAGTCCTTGAATATCTGTTCTGAACTTTCATCATAATGCGGTTTTTCATCATCAAATTTGGATGGCCCATCAAAGTACATTATATAAGATCTTCTAGAGCATAAATCCAGATCAAGGTGGAAATCAGGGCTGTTGTTGTATATTTTTAGGTACCTTCTCTGTTTTTGCAATACAAGTGTGTCCCTCAACCGGGGAAGCAATGTTATCTCCATGTTGTAAATCAAATCCAATGAGGAGGACAACATTTGTTTGCCCTTTGAGTTATTGATTTTGTGCACAGTAGTTTATATTTGCATTATTTCCTTAAACAAAACGAGCAGGAAAACTATCATGAAAATGATGCCCTTCCATTGTCAAAGCAATGGTATTCTTGTCATCATGAAGGGCAACAATTCTGCCCCTTTCACCTTTGTGATCCTCACTGTCACAGGTAGGGCTCCTCTCAAAGCTCACAACATATGATTTTGGATTCAACTGCATAAAGGTTTTTCATTCTTCAACTTATTTATCCATATTTTAGTCCAATTCCTAAATAGTGTTTCATCAATGAGGCTGCCCCTCTTCAAATTTTGGTCACAAATCCGATTTGAAAATACATCTTCAATGGTATTCTTGTCATCATGAATGGCAACAATTCTGTCCCTTTCACCTTTGTGATCATCACTTTCACAGGTAGGGCTCCCCTCAAAGCTCACAACATATGATTTTGGATTCAACTGCATAAAGGTTTTTCATTCTTGAAGGAGATGAAATAAAAGTCTTTACTACGCCAAACGGCGCACTTGAGCAATCTGCCATTATCCCATTGATTCCTATGAATATAGGAAACTTGTATTTTCCATTCACAAATCTCTATTGAAGACGGGAATCTTGCTCCGTTTCAACTGTTAATATTAGGTGGGAACTTATTTATCCATATTTTAGTCCCCTTCCTAATTAGTGCTTCATCAATGTTGCTGCGCAGCTGCCCTTTTCAAATTTTGGTCACATATCCGATTTGGAAATACATCTTCACTCCTTAAAGAACTGGTATGAAAACTGTCAAATCTATTCCTTTGCTCTGAAATTTTACCTTCAACAGTTTTTCCATTTTCCTTCTTAACAAACACTTGATCAAGACTGATCCAACATGACTTCTAGATCATTATCTTCTAGGAATTAATGCTTTATTTTTATTATAACAATATTTTTGAGGCAGATGAGGAGGCTGCTCTTGTTGCAGGTTGTGGCACTTGCTTCTTCATCAATACCCTTCTTATCTTCAACAAGATCAAGAAGGCCCTCCTCTTGTAGGGTTGCCAATAAGGACTGATAGGTGTCTTCTAAAATTACAATGTAGGTTTTAAGTCACATGTACGATAATCTAGGGGAAGAAGCCCTCAAAGTTGAAACACATCCATCCAAAAAGGGTTTTCCACTCAGAGCATCCAACCTCCAAAGGTCCATCAATGCATGGTGGCTTTTTTCAATGGTGACAATATGCATATGGAATCCAAGTTAGTGCTCAATTCCTAAAATCCACATCCTTTGCGATCATGCCAATAGAACTGCAAATTTGAAATTTCCCTTTAACGTTGGATGCGAGGGCTCTAAGTGGTTGCTTATGTCTTTCAAATCATAATGTCATGCCACATGCAACAAGAAAACTCAACAATGACAATACGTCCCTTGCAAATTAAGTGAACTGTCTCAACAGGGTCAGCTTTGATCCTGAATATAGATTAATTCCATGCTTTTCAACACCCCTATCTAGTGCAACCCCAACTACAGGTCGAGTTCAGTCCCTTTAACACAAGTAGGGTCTTCAACACAAGTCAGCCCACCATCCATTCTTATTTAATTATGAGTTTTTGTAAGGTCAACTTAGTATTTGGATTATACATTCTAGGATCGGCTTAGAAGTGCTAGGTACTGCCTTCCTGAGCTATCACTTTTGATTACAGTCCTATTTTATTGATGATACATAAACACACCCAGTCATATGGACAGATGTGTTTGGGCGTTCTTAGAGTTCTACCTGTAGTACTATCTTTTTCTTTCGGTTCCACACCTTTCCTACAGAAGTTATTTCTCAGCTTATATCACTGCCCTTGAGAAATATTTCTCTTTTTAACAGAAATGCATAAAGAAACCAAACCAGCAAATCTTGGCAATTGCCCTCTTCAAATTTTGGTCACAAATCCGATTTGGAAATACATCTTCACTCCTTAAAGAACTGGTATGAAAACTATCAAATCTATCCCTTTGCTCTGAAATTTTACCTTCAACAGTTTTTCCATTTTCCTTCTTAACAAACACTTGATCAAGACTGTGATCCAACATGACTTCTAGATCATTATCTTCATGGGCAAGGCTAGGACTTTCCATTAATGCTTTATTTTTATTATAACAAGACTTTTGAGGCAGATGAGGAGGCTGCTCTTGTTGCAGGTTGTGGTACTTGCTTCTTCATCAATACCCTTCTTAAATCAAGAAGGCCCTCCTCTTGTAGGGTTGCCAATAAAGACTGATAGGTGTCTTCTAAAAAATTACAATGTATGTTTTAAGCCACATGTCCGATAATCTAGGAGGAGAAACCCTCAAAGTTGAAACACATCATCCGAAAAGGGTTTTCCACTCAGAGCATCCAACCTCCAAAGGTCCATCAATGCATGGTGGCTTTTTTCAAAGGTGACAATATGGAATCCAAGTCAGTGCTCAATTCCCAGAATCCACATCCTTTGCAATCATGCCAATAGAACTGCAAATTTCCCTTTAACAATGGATACGAGGGCTCCAAGTGGTTGCTTATGTCTTTCAAATCACAATGTCATGCCACATGCAACAAGAAAACTCAGCAATGACAATACATCCCTTGCAAATTAAGTGAACTATCTCAACAGGGGTCAGCTTTGATCTTGAATATAGATTAATTCCATGCTTTCCAACACCCCTATCTAGTGCAAACCCAACTACAAGTCGATTTCAGCACCTTTAACACAAGTCGGCCCACCATCCATTCTTATTTAAATATGAGTTTTTGTAAGGTCAACTTAGTATTTGGATTAGACATTCTAAGGTCTTCACTTAGAAGTGCTCGGTCCTGCCTTCCTGAGCTATCACTTTTTGATTACAGTCCTATTTTATTGATGATACATAAACACACCCAGTCATATGGACAGATGTGTTTGGGCGTTCTTAGAGTTCTAGCCATAGTACTATCTTTTCCTTTCCGTTCCACACCTTTCCTACAGAAGTTATTTCTCAGCTTATATCACTGTCCTTGAGAAATATTTCCCTTTTTAACTGAAATGCATAAAGAAGCCAAACCAGCAAATCTTGGCAGTGTTTCACATGCAGGGCTGAATGTTAGTTTTATAACTAGTTCCTCACATGGATTTTGTCGCACACACATTATTTTACATGACATCATCTAGGCATTACAAAAGCATAATACTGACGGCCATAATAACTTCTCAGCTTATATCACTGCCCTTGAGAAATATTTCTCTTTTTAACTGAAATGCATAAAGAAGCCAAACCAGCAAATCTTGGCAGTGTTTCACATGCAGGGCTGAATGTTAGTTTTGTAACTAGTTCCTCACGTGGATTTTGTCTCACAGACATTATTTTACATGACATCATCTAGGCATTACAAAAGCATAATACTGACAGCCATGTCTCAACTGTCGGAGCAACCCCATCACATGTCATACCTCATACCTCATTAGCATCAATTCATCTCCAATAGAACAAACATGAAATTCATTATACATGTCAATGTAGGGCTAAGTGAATAACCATCGTGGATAAATCCCTGAACCTCCTTTACATCTCTTTATTCAGTTTGTAATTTGTAATTTATTGTCGGTGACTCGGACCACGATGGTTATTCACTTAATTGTGTTCCATCATCCATGTTTCTCCATTTCTGAGAGTTGGTCAAAGATGGTCATTCTCTTGGTTCTAGGGTTACACCTTTAGTTGTCATTACTTTCCTAATAGAGCCCATTAGGTCTAGGTGTTGAACCTGGGAGCTCTGACACCACTTGTAACATGCCTCCTTGGAAAATTTTCATTTTTCGTTCTAATTTTTTTGGTATATATATATATATTCATTTTTCGTTCTAATTTAATTGGTATATATATATATATTTTGTTCCTAGTGTATTAAATGGCTTAATTCCCTCCTTCGGATAGGTCCCCTTCTATACCTGGGGTGCTCATCTGGTACTGGTACCACCATTCCTTGAGAGACTAGGTGTGTTACCCATTCTAGGTCTGTGGAGACTGAGCTAATGGGTCAATTTTATGGTATGCTCTGACACCACTTGTAACATGCCTCCTTGGAAAATTTTCATTTTTCGTTCTAATTTTTTTGGTATATATATATATATATATATATATTCATTTTTCGTTCTAATTTAATTGGTATATATATATATATATATATATATATATATATGTTGTTCCTAGTGTATTAAATGGCTTAATTCCCTCCTTCGGATAGGTCCCCTTCTATACCTGGGGTGCTCATCTGGTACTGGTACCACCATTCCTTGAGAGACTAGGTGTGTTACCCATTCTAGGTCTGTGGAGACTGAGCTAATGGGTCAATTTTATGGTATTGACAAACCATGTTGATAAGAGGAGATTGTTTTGATATGAGAAGGTTCTAGTCATTATACCTGCAATTTGTTTTATAAGATCTCATCGAGACTGCCCCCATTCTGTGGCGATGGCTCTATTTGCTAAGAGCAGAATCCTTTTTGTGGCAGCCCGACATTAGAAGCTCAATTAGGGCAGTAGTGGAGTTTGTTTGTAAGTTTCTAACATCCACATTGTGGCTTGACTAATGATCAACCCACTTCCTTTATCAGAAGAGATTATGCTTCAGATTTTGCTTTAAATACATTACTGATATAAGCTTTGGATTGATGCATACATCATTACTAATTAGTCAATTGCCTTACCTCGTTCTTAGGAACTGCATATACAATATTAGTGCACTAGATTTTAGACTTCATGAGATTTCTGTGGTCTTTTGACTGTTGAATGTAATAGCCAATCGTCTCCTTTGGGCTCCAGTGCACCCCGTGCAAAGCCAATCGAATGTAATAGCCAATCGTCTCCTTTGAGCTCCAGTGCACCCCGTGCAAATTCCTCTCGTCATAATTAATTTGCTGGGATAATTTTACCGTTAAACGTATCCAAAATCTAGAATCTTATGCACCCAAGGGGTTGTAGACAACCCACACATATATCAGTTTCATTTCAAAATGTAGTTACAACCTTCATAATTGGACTGGGACTGTAACAAGGTCTGAAATTCATATATAACCAAACAAGAGTTGCAGGCAGTTCATATGTACTTCAGATTCACTCATTATCATTGTGTAAACATAATGCATCCCACGAATAGGCAAATATAAGCATTTAAATGTAACTAAGGGCATAAAGAAGTATAAACATTTAAATGCAACTAAGGGCATAAAGAAGTAGAACTTAACTGGAGGCTAGGTTCGATGGTGTAATACATGTTACATTTTGATTTCTACCAAACTACCATACCAGACATAGAATGCACAGTATTTAGAAACCAATATTAAGCTTAATGTGTTCAGATTAGCGTTACAAGGACCCATGAGCATTAATCATAACTCGAAATGACCAATTCCTCATGTACTCATTGTATCAGGGAAAGTGTCTCTCGATCCATTCACCACGAAAATTAGCCATAATAATCAATTTCTTCTAGCTCATTGCAACAACGGAATTGTCTAGAATATAAAGCTATTGAATGTGACTCATCTCCCATGAGCATTGGTCATAATGACCAACTGCTTATGTGCTCATTGCATGAGGTGAGAGGTGAAGAAGTGGCATTGCACACAATGAAATAAAATCACATGGTATCAATTCTCACCTATGAGAATTATACCTAGTAAACAAGATTTCATAGCAGGGCCACGCCATCCTTCCAAGTGTGGCTTCTTGGCTCAAGGCACACTGAACCATGCAGTTTTTTGTTTTGTTATTAAATTTTAATGTTTTTTTGTTTTTATCCCAAGTCAAGCCTACTTGGTATTCTGCCAGAATCCCACTTGCAAAGATAGTAGCAAGTGTTGTGCATTATGAATTATTCATTTAGAGCTACCTCCTCTTTATTAAAGTTAATATTTGTTTATTGCTCAACATCGGTAGGTGGCAATAACAACAATATTGCCACTTGCAAAGATGGTAGCAAGTGTTCTGCATTAGGAACTATTCATTCAGAGCTCCCTCCTCTTTATTAAAGTTAAAATTTGTTTATTGCTCAACATCGGTAGGTGGCAATGACAACAACATCCAATAGGTAGGTGGCAATAACAACAACATCCAATAGGTAGGTGGCAATAACAACAACATCCAATAGGTACTTGCAGGAACTATTCATTCAGAGCTCCCTCCTCTTTATTAAAGTTAATATTTGTTTATTGCTCAACATCGGTAGATGGCAATAACAACAACATCCAATAGGTACTTGCGGGAACTATTCATTCAGAGCTCCCTCCTCTTTATTAAAGTTAATATTTGTTTATTGCTCAACATCGGTAGGTGGCAATAACAACAACATCCAATAGGTACTTGCATGTATTCAGTTTGAAAGTGAAGTTGGAATTCCATCAATTAGTTCTACATTGAATGGTATTGTGTACATGCTAAGAGTGGTTTGAAAGTGAAGTTGGAATTCCATCAACTAGTTCTACAATGAATGGTATTGTGTACATGCTAAGAGTGGTTTGAAAGTGAAGTTGGAATTCCATCAATTAGTTCTACTTTGAATGGTATTGTGTACATGCTAAGAGTGGTGGAACGCTGATCCTTATCTAAGATAGAAGGGTTGGTTCTTAAAGGTCTTACACAATCTATGTAACAACAATTTAGCCCCCATATGACATCATACCCAACCAACCTTATGTGAAAATTTGCTGCACTAATTGATTTATTTTTCCTACTTATTTATAATAAGTTATTCACCAAAGCTTCAGTAAATACCAAATTAAATTCAGTTGCAGAGTTCACAAATTAAGAAATTAAGAGGCAAGAGAAACATCAACATATGAACAATCACATTGACACACTTGTCTGTCCCAGGAAAAACCCAATGCGGGAAAACCGGTGCAGCGGATCTAAGGATTTTTAATATTGGCAGTAAGTATTTGAATACAATTTGGATGCCCTAGAGAAAAACGACAATCCACTCAGAGAAGATAACTGAGAATTCTCTCACACTGATCTTGGAGATTTTTCTTTGTCCCCATCCCATTGCACAGTCCTGAGCCTACGCAGGCTTTGCGTAATTTTTGCATGGAGGCTCCCTCTGACTGCGTCAACCTGGACTGCTGCTGTTGAGAAATCGAGATTTCTCTTGCCAATCATCTACTTTGATTCCTGGCATTGGATTCTGCTCATCCCTAGCACTTCTGCTCCGCATCTACCTTCTCCAGCTGTTGCGCTGACCCTCTGCGTCAATCTCCTTCAGCTGTTGCGCTACCCTTCTTGGACCAGGGCTGATTTTGGTATCCCTCTCGGCGTATTCACTGGAACCGGAAATCACTTCTTTCCAGTGCTGCCTCTGATCCTCTCTCCTTGATCACTAGTTCAAATTCCTTAGCAAACCCTACCCTAGGAAAATTGAACTGACTGATCAACTCTCTGTGTGTCTTCAACTGAACCCCAAGCCTCCATCTTATACTTTTCCTGTTGAAATTTCCTGTTGAGTCTTCAACGACTGAGATTAAACCTCTAATCAACGGCTAAGATTAAAACATGACTTGATCCGCTTTCTAGATCATTTTCACCCATATTTTGATTAATACCCATTAATATTTTAATTTCCCTAAGTTTAGACTTAGGGGCTCCATTAAAAATATTAATTATTTTAATAAAATACAATCCGGGTGGAATTTCACCAAACAGTTTCTGGGTTTTTTAGAACTCATGTGCCTTAGCCTCTCCACTAATTTTCAAGGCTAGAGCACTTCCTGTTGATTTGGGGTAGCATCGGATGTGCTCTAGCCACGAAATTTGGTGGAGAGGCTAAGGCACATGAGATCTCCAATACCTAGAAAGGGTTTGGGCAGATTCTAAACAGTTTGGAAGATATTAAAATAATTAATATTTTTAGTGGAGTCCCTAAGTCTAAATTTAGGGAAATTAAAATATTAATGTGAATTAATATAAAACTTTGTTAGAATGGTCCAAAAGTCATAGATCAAGCCAGATCTAATCTTAGCCGTTGATTAGGGACTTAATCTCGGCCGTTGATTTGTCAACGAGAAAGGTATAAGAGGAGGCTCGAGGGTCACTTGGAGAACACACCAAGAGATCAAGATTTCGACTTTTTGGGGCTGGGTTTGTTGAGAAAGTTGAGAGAGTGATTTGGAGTTGCAACTGAGGGGCAGTGAATACAAAAGCAGAGAGGCAGAGATAGTGCCAGGAGGATCAGCGCAACAGCCGGGAAAGCTGACGCAAAGGGCAGAAACCGGAATTGCCGGCAAAGCTGATGCAGAGGGCAGAAGCCGGAACTGTCGGGAAAGTTGACGCAGAGGGCAGAAGTCAGAATTGTTGGGAACGCCGACGCAGAGGGCAAAAGCTGGAACTGTCGGGAACTGTCGGGAAAGGGCTGAAGAGGCTAACACAGTCCCTAGAGGTTGACGCTGGGGTTTTTCTTGGGGTAGATTGGAGATGAGGAGCTGCTGGAGTGTTTATCCGGGGTTTCAGCTGGAGCATCTGTCTCCGAAGGAGAGGTACTACTGCTGATATTTTTCTCTGTTGGGTGAGCCGGATTTGGCACGCAGATTGTATTTTGAAACTGCTTAATAAATCAAAGCCTCAGATAGTTGCATTGGTTTTCTCGCATTAGGTTTTTCTGGGGACATTAGTCCAAAAATAACGGTGTCATTTGTGTGCTTGTTTCTGTTTCCTTCAGGTGATGATCATCAACTGTAATGTGTTGAGCATGTACTTGTGTTTATTTTCAGTATTTACATGGTAAATAAATAACTTGTTAATTAATCAGAACAAGTAGGAAGGAATAAATCAGAAAGTACATGGAGGGCTTTTAATTGTTAGACTTAGAAACTTCAACATGGTATCAGAGCATGGTTGCAGATCATAGGAGAACTGAGGACATTAGCCGAGCAGAGTAGCAGCAGCAGAAAACAGCTGTCCCGAAGCTATTCCTAGCAGTAAAACAACAAGGAAGGGCGATGCAGTGCCTGCGTCATGAAGTTCGGGCCAAGAAGAGGCTGCGCAGAGGCTGATGGAGGCAAAAACAGGATCACGTAGAGCCATGCAAAGGCTAGGAGGGTTGACGCAGTTGGCTTAGGGAGCTAGTTTGTCGGTGCTGGGACTGCGCAGAACCTAGGAGCTCTCACCTTCAGGTTGCTGGGGTTTAGGATGCTGTGGATAAGTTGTAGAGTGGATCTGGTGGGGTATTGTTGTCAGAACAATACCTAACTGGGCAAGGCCAAGGAGGAGGGAGTTGCTATCAAGGGTTTCTTGCCGAGACATCCGGATCAGTGGTGCTGTTGCACAGACGATCAGAGTAGGGGGCATCTCGACATCGACAGAAGGATTTCCAGGGGGGAAATCCAGGCTCAGAGGGAGTCACATTGAGAACTTCAGGAGGGAAGTAGAAGAGTAGTGGAATGGCACTACACGGAGTAAGAGACCAGGACAGACTGGACGGAGCCTCAAACTTGATAGTTTGGAAGGCCAGAATCTTATTTGTACTTGACAGAAATCGTGTCAAGCACTTTGCCTTGAAGACGATAGCAGTCCCAGTTGACCTAGCTGACAATGACAGGTATGAGGAAGCAATGGCGAGGGCCAAGAGTATCATCCTTGACGAGGTCAAGAATCATATAGTACCACATATTGCTGAGAAGAATATGACACGGGAGATGTGGGAGGCCTTGACCAAGTTGTATCAGCATACTTTCATACAGAGGAAGATGCTTTTAGAAAATCAGCTGCGGTCATACCAGATGCATAAGGGAGAACAGATCGACACCTTCCTTGGTCGATTGAAGGAGATCCGAGATCAGCTGACTTCCATAGGGGCCACACCAGATTCAGAGTTGATGGTGAGAACAACCCTGAATGCTGTCTCAAAAGACTGGGAGGTGTTTGTCTGGGCAGGGTGACCCTTCTAGATTAGGAGGAAATGTGGGCGACTCTTCGACAAGAAGAGATCAGAGGGTGACCAAGACGGGAAGCAGCAGCAAGGGGATCAGAATCTAGAAGGAGGAGGAGGTGGATGTTGCCCTAGCATCTGAGGGTAAGCAAGAAAAGTGGAAGAAGAAGGACCTCTCCAAGGTCAAATGCTTCCAGTATGGGGAGCTGGGTCAGTATGCGACCCAGTGTCTGAAGAAGAAGAGCAAGGGAGAGGCTTCCGAGACCAAGGTAGCACCAACAAGGGCAGAGAAGGAAGTGGAGACAGACGATGTCTGTGCCTTGAGTGCCCACACACCACTTGAGCAAAAGTGGGGAGACATTGAGTTGTAGTCAGGACTATAGTCAGGAGGACTATAGAAGATGAGGGGCAGGATCTACGGGAGCCCCAAAGAGGAGTAGCAGGATTGGCGGATGTCGGTAGAGATAGATGAGGATGGAGTCGCAGAGAGAGCTACAGTGCAGGATTCCCAGGACAACATGAGGCTGACAGGCTGCAATAGTGCGAGAGGCACTGCAGTGTTGCACCAGTGCGAGATGCAGGGAGTTGTTGCAACATTGCAAAGGTCAGAAAGGGAGCACTTGTCAACGACAGAGGGAGCTTCAACATCGAGAGTGTCTCTAGCCTGACAGAGATGTCAGTGTTGGGAGATCAGTTACTTACTTCTCAATAATTGAGTTGCAGTGCAGCAGTTGGCAGTGGCGGTGCTATTGGCAGCACGATGCAGCATGATGAGAGGTGATATAGTGCAGACGTCGTAGCGGTAGTGGCAGGGCCATGGGTAGCAGCACGAATGCAGAGGGAGTTGTCGTACAGATGCAGCAATGGCAGTGGCAGAGCCATGGGTGGTAGTAAAGGATGCAACAGTATAGATGATGGGTAGTCAGGGACCGATGCCAGATGATCAGAGTAATACTCAGTGAGGAGTATTGCTAGAGCACAATCCTTGCTAAGAGGGAGTATTGATTTGGGGTAGCATCGGATGTGCTCTAGCCACAAAATTTGGTGGAGAGGCTAAGGCACATGAGATCTCTAATGCCAGGAAGGGTTTGGGCAGATTCTAAACAGTTTGGGAGATAATAAAATAATTAATATTTTTAATGGAGTCCCTAAGTCTAAACTTAGAGAAATTTAATGTGAATTAATATAAAACTGTGTTAGAATGGTCCAAAAGTCATGGATCAAGCCAGATCTAATCTTAGCTGTTGATTAGGGACTTAATCTCGGTCGTTGATCTGTCAACGAGAAAAGTATAAGAGGAGGCTTGAGGGTCACTTGGAGAACACACCAAGAGATCAAGATTTCGACTTTCTGGGGCTGTGTTTGTTGAGTAAGTTGAGAGAGTGATCTGGAGTTGCAGTTGAGGGGCAGTGAATATAGAAGCAGAGAGGCAGAGATAGTGCTGAAAGGATCAGCGCAGCAACCGGTAAAGCTGATGCAAAGGGCAGAAGCAGGAACTGTCGGGAAAGCTGACGCAGAGGGAAGAAGCCGAAATTGCTGGGAAAGGGCAGAAGAGGCTGACACAGTCCCTAGAGGCTGACGCTGGGGTTTTTCTCGGGGCAGATTGGAGCTGAGGAGCTGCCAGAGTGTTTATCCAGGGTTTCGGCCAGAGCATCTGTCTTCGAGGGAGAGGTGCTACTACCGAGATTTTTCTCTGTTGGGTGAGCCGGATTTGGCACCTAGATTGTATTTTGAAATTGCTTAATAAATCAAACCCTCAGGTAGCTGCATCAATTTTCCCGCATTGGGTTTTTCCGGGGACATTAGTCCAAAAATAACGGTGTCATTTGTGTGCTTGTTTTTGTTTCCTTCAGTTGATGATCTGTAATGTGTTGAGCATGTACTTGTGTTTATTTTCACTATTTACATGGTAAATAACTTGTTAATTAATCAGAACAAGTAGGAAGGAATAAATTAGAAAGTACATGGAGGGTTTCTAACTGTTAGAAACTTCAACACTTTCGATGCTACCAAAAACTAACACTCCCTCTTAGCAAGGAAAGTGCTCTAGCAACAATGTCCGTCTGCATGCTGCTCTGTTTCTGAAGCACCTCCTTTTTGCATTGCTGCTGCTATTGTACTGCTGCCCATGACACTGCCACTGTTGCATCTGTACTACAACTCCCTCTCAAACACTGCATCATTCTGTTGAAAGGGATTTTCCAACATCTCCATCTGTTCTCGAAATTGAACAAACTTTGCTCTTCCTAGAGCCTTGGTAAGTATCCTTGCCACCTGATTTCCTGTGGGAGTGTACTCCAACTGTACTGCTCCACGCTGAACACAGTCTCTAATAAAGTGACACAGAATATCGATGTGTTTGGAGCGATCATGAAATACTGGATTTTCAGAGAGCTTGATACAACTCTGATTATCACAGAAGATCCTTGTCGCTTCCATCCTTCTCCTGAATAGATTTACAAGCAGTTTCCTGAGCCATATAGCTTCACATGTTGCTTTGCTAGCTGCCATATACTCAACTTTAGTAGAGCTCAGAGCTACAGACTTCTGCTTCTTATTGTACCAGGAGGTCATCCCAGATCCAATACCGAAGCAATACCCAGTGGTACTTTTCTTGTCTACTGAACTTCCTGCCCAATCTGCATTAGTGAATCCACTCAATTTGATATCATTTCCCTTGGTGTACCTTAAACCAAATTGACTGTTCCCTGCACATATTTGAGAATGTGCTTTGCTGTAGCCCATTGTGCCCTTTTAGGTTCCCCCATGAATTGACTAAGGGTGTTGACAGCATAACACAAGTATGGCCGGTGTTGACTAGATACATAAGTGACCCAATGAGTTGTCTATATAAGGTGGGTCCACTTGTCTTCCGAAGCATCTATTTTCTTCCAATTGGTAATCATAGGCGTAGCCATAGGTCGACAATCCTGCATTCTGAATCTTTTCAGAATTTCTGATGCATATCTTCCTTGGCCTAGGAAGATCTCACCATCCTGCTGCCAAACTTCCAATCCCAAAAATTGTGCATTAGCCCTAAATCCTTCATGTCAAACTCAGTTTCCAGGTTCTTCTTACAATACTCTGTGAGTCTGGATGATCCTGTCAAAAATAGATCATCCGCATACAATACCAGAATCAACGGCTCCCCTTCTACCAGCAAACAGATAATAAAGATTGGGATCGGCATCGCTCTTGATAAATCCCAACTGCTATACATAGCTGCCAATTCGACCATATCGAGCTCTGGGTGCTTGTTTTAGCCCACACAAGGCTTTCTTCAACCTGCACACATGAGTTCTCTTTTCATGTGTTTCGAAACCTTCTGGCTGTTCGATATATACCTCTTCTTCTATCACCCCATTCAAGAACGTTGTCTTGACATCCATTTGGTGAATCTCCCATCCCATTTGAGCTGCAAGGGATATAATGGATCTGATATAGGTATACCGAGCTACTGGGCAAAGGTTTCCTCATAGTCTATTCCTTCCTTTTGTGCATATCCTTTTGCGACAAATCTAGCCTTGTACTTGTCTACACTGCCATCTGCAACATACTTGATCTTGTAGATCCATCTCGAACCTACAACTGATTTGTTCTCCGGTCTTGGTACAATTTCCCAGACATCATTTGTCATGATAGAACTGTACTCTTCTACCATGGATCCACCCATACCTGCTGTTGTACAACTTTTTGAAAACTAGAGGGTTCTTCACCTGAGCTACCAATGCTTGGTACTTGTCAGGTTGTCTACGCTGCCTTTTCTTGGCTCTAGGAGCTCCAACGAATTCCTCTGCGTCCCTCAGAGTCTGTCATACTTCTCGGCTAGTTCTTCCACTGGTGGTGGGAGGTTCCATCTGTTCCTATTCTTGTTGTTGTACCTGTTGTGACACTCCTGGCTCCCCTTCTCTTGAGGAGATGCTAATACTGGTTACTGTGCTTGAACCAGACCCTTTTCTTCTTGCCAGATTTGATCCCTGTTGTTGGACTAGAGGAGCATCCCCATCCTGTTCTTCAAACGACATCTCACGAGATTTCCTGAAGGCTCTATCTTCCATGAACTTTGCATCCCGTCTTACTACAATCTTCCTATTGCTCGGAATGTAGATCCGATACGCCTTTGAAGTCTCGATGTAACCTACTAGATCCCCAACTTTGGCAGTCTGCTCTAACTTGCTCCGCTTCTCTTTTGGAATATGGAAATAAGCTACACTTTCGAATATCCTGAGGTGACTTACTTTTGGCTTCTTTCCCATGAAAACCCCCTATGGCGTCTTCTTTCCTAAAGCCCTGTGAGGAGTCCTGTTCTGAATGTGTACAACCGTGCTGCATGCTTATAAAAACTTGGTTAGATTCTTATCATATAACATCGCCTTTGCTGCTCCAACAATAGTTCTGTTCTTGCTTCTTGCGACTCCATTTTGTTTTGGATTATAGGGTGCTGTCCATTCTCTTCGGATCCCTTCTTTTGCACAGAAATCAGTGAAGTTTTTATTTGTGTATTCTCTGCCATTATTTGAGCACAATATCTTGATCTTATTCTCCGCCATTGTCTGAGTGCAATATCTTGATCTTCCTTCTTGTCTGGTTTTCCACTAGAGCCTTAAACTCTTTAAATCGATCAAAGACCTCATCTTTGGTTCTTAAAAAATAGATCCAAGTTTTCCTGGAATGGTCATCTATGATGGTAACAAAATACTCTACGCCACTGATGGCCCTTGTAGACATCGGATCGCAAATGTCTGAGTGTATTAACCCCAATACACTCTTAGCTCTTTTGTTGCTTCTGGAATATGTTGCTTTGGCGTACTTGCCTAGCATGCAGCCTCTGCATGTATCATCATGCTTGGTAGTAAGTACTGGAACCCCTGTAACAATTTCCTTGAGCATCCGTAACGCCCCATGATGTAAGTGACCTATCCTCTTATGCCACAACTCATTTAATTCTTTTTCTCCATCGACATTACTACTTATCAGTGCCATAAGAGACTCGAGTTGCAACTTGTATAATCTGTTGCTTCGAGTTCCAATCTGGGCCTCTTTTTCCACTTTGAATGCTTGATATATACTCTATTACCAATGAAGTATACATCATATCCCTTATCTTGTAACTGAGAGACATAAATCAAATTCATTCCCATACCTGGCACATGCAATGAAGACTATCTCCTGTTGTTGTCTGGACTATAACGGTTCCCTTTCCTGCTATGGTGCATTTTGTCCTGTTACCCATTGTGATTTGGAAGTTCATCTTTTCCTCCCGATAACTCGAGAAATATTCTCGTTCTCCAGTCATATGAGTTGAAGCCCCGCTATCAATGTACCAATCCTTGCCTGATGCAGAACTTGATAAGCAAGCAAACTCCTCTTCCAGTTTGGAAGCTAATTCAAAAATATTTTGATCCCTACTGTTCTCCATGTCCTTTTTCTTTGCTTCCATCTTGCCTGAGGTAAGCAAACTCCTCTTCCAGCCTAGAAGCTATTTCAAAAATATTTTGATTCCTACTGTTCTCCATGCTGTTTTTCTTTGCTTCCATCTTGCCTGAACCTTCCTCTGATATCATGTGAAAAGTTGTTGCACTAATTGATTTATTTTTCCTACTTATTTATAATAAGTTATTAACCAAAGCTTCAGTAAATACCAAAATAAATTTAGTTGCAGACTTCACAAATTAAGAAATTAAGAGGCAAGAGAAACATCAACATATGAACAAGAGAAACATCAGCGTACGGACAATCACATTGACACACTTGTTTTTGGATAATCGTCCCCGGAAAAACCCAATGTGAGAAAACCGATGCAACAGATATGAGTATTTTTATTATTGGCAGTAAATATCTGAATACAATTTGGATGCCCTAGAGAAAAATGATAATCCACTCAGAGAAGATAACTGACTCACACTGATTTTGGAGATTTTGCTCTGTCCCCAACACACTGCACAGTCCTTGCGTGATTTCTGCATGGAGGCTCCCTTTGACTGCGCCAACCTAGATTGCTGCTGCTTCTATTGTTGAGAAATCGAGATTTCTCCTGCCAATCATCCACTGTGATTCCCGACACTGAATTATGCTGATCCCCAACACTTCCGCATCAACCTTCTCTGGCTGCTGCGCTGACCCTCTGTGTCAATCTCCTTCAGCTGCTGCGTTGTCCCTTCTTGGATCAACGCTGATTCTGGTATCCCTCTCTGCATATTCACTGGAACCGGAAATCATTTCCTTCCAGTGCTGCCTCTGATCCTCTCTGCTTGATCACTGGTTCAAATTCCTTAGCAAACCCTGCCCTAGGAAAATGGAACTGATTGATGAACTCTCTGTGTGTTGTTAAGTGAACCCCAAGCCTCCATCTTATACTTTTCCTGTTGAGTCTTCAACGGCCGAGATTAATTCTCTAATCAACGGCTAAGATTAAAACATGACTTGATCCGCCTTCTAGATCATTCTCACCCATATTTGGATTTAATACCCATTAATATTTTAATTTCCCTAAGTTTAGACTTAAGGATCCCATTAAAAATATTATTTATTTTAATAAAATACAATTCAGGTGGAATTTCACCAAACGGTTTTTGGGTTCTTTAGAACTCATGTGCCTTAGCCTCTCCACCAATTTTCAAGGCTAGAGCACTTTTAATGCTACCAAAAACTAACACCTTAAACACTGTGACTTGTCTAAGGTTAAAGTAACTATAATGCCCAAGTCATGCGATGTCAACATATGGAGTATTATACTATTAGTTTGCAACAGTGAGACGTGAAGGACAGGGCCATGCAATTTGATAATTACAGGAATTGTGCAGTGTCTCTCTTATCTTGGTAAGAAGGTTAGGTATAGTTACCATCCACCCCCTACTCGGAACTAGCTTCTTTATTCATATGTAGACCCACAAATGACAGTTGCACAAGGGAGGCTTGGTAATGCAAGGAACCTCCAGGAACAAATTTATGCTAAGTCACAAACATATCATATGACAACATAGCTAATACAGGGAAATACCAGGAACTGGGCTATAACAGACCACAATTATTAGTATATATCAATTTGTGCATAAAACAAGCGGTGTCACTTTAGATGGCTTGGAAGCAATAAGTTATGTTTGAAGCAACTAGGGAAGCTTCACCCTGACATTGTGAGGTCTTTCAAAGTGCTAGACACCTGGAGATCCAGTCTTAAGGAGGTTTGCCTGTTATTTGTTAAGGTATGTATGCCATCCAACATTTATAACATACCACATCTGGTTTGATCAGACATTCTTGATTAACAGGAGTGCCTATACAACAATGTAATCTTGTGTCCTGGAACAATTAGGTATATTAGGAACAACACAGGAGCATTTGGGGCAACCCAATTAATAAAAACACTCACCAAGGTGTGACTTGGACTGGGCATTGGGATCAGGTTCATGATTTTCCTCCCAACCATTGGTAGGCTGCTAATAATGTAGCTGCCACCGCCTAACATGTGAAACTTGTCCCCATGTCCAGACCTCCAGGGGTTTTAGAGGTCTAATTCGACCTCCCCCCTTCTGGCAAAAACACTCACCAAGGTGTGACTTGGACTGGGCATTGGGATCGGATTCATGATTTTCCTCCCAACCATGGTAGGTTGCCAATAATGTAGTTGCCACTGCCTAGCATGTGAAACTTGTCCCCATGTCCAGACCTCCAGGGGTTTTAGAGGTCTAATTCGACCTCCCCCCTTCTGGAAAAAAGTACTCCATTGTAGGCTGGTCTAGGGACTCTAGAGGAAACCATCTCCACCCATTAGCTAGTGAGGGGTTCCAAAGGTGAGAATCTCCACCCTCACTCAGTTCAGGGACTCCAAAAGGAATCCACCTCCACCCAACAGCCAGTGAGGGGCTCTAGAGGTGAGAACCTCCACCCTCACTCAGTTTTGGGATTCCAGAGGCTTACCTCCACCCTGTGTTTATTGCTTCAGTAGCTCCACCCAATGTAGGGAATCCAAAGTCTACTGCAGTTTGAGTACCTATCAAGGAGACTAGTCCAGGGTAGCCAAAGGTTTGCAATCTCCACCCACTAGTCATTAAGGGATTTCAAAGGCAAAATCCTCCACCCACTTTTGCAACAATGACCAACAACTACTTTCTAATGCCCTTTAAGTAATGCTCTTACAATGATGCATCTACACCTATTGTGATCGGAGACCAAATATTCCATGAGGTTTAAGTCTCATCCCTGGTTTGAAGTCTCTTGCAACTTTCACAATTGTTTCCAGAATACTGTTAAAGTCTTAGACATTCTATATGTTTGTAATAAGTCCAGATATTACACAAGTTCAGAAGTACACAAAGCATCGTATAAATTAGGGCATAGGCATTTCTGATGGTTTTAATAAATCTAGGTAATCAGTCATTTTAGCTCAAACAACTATCAATTCAATGAAATCCTTATCTTATTAGCAGCAAGAACTGAACATTCCACAAGAATCGTGCAAAACAACAAGCTAAGAGAAATGAGTCACACCTTTTTCAGTATGACAACATTTCAATAAGAGGTCAGAGGAATAGCATGATGAAGCTAGGCGACCATAATCTAGGAATCGAGAGCATACCATGGTTGTAGTAAGGATGGAGTGACATCTAGAGTACAAACCATGGCCGCAACTATTGGGTGGAATGGTGAGATGACTGCACAATTAAGTAGCATGTGCATTTAACTTTTTGTTGTAAACTGCACATTCCATCACATGCCTTTTGTTGTAGCACATTTTACCTTTTGTTGCGAACCACTTCCCCTTCTTCTCTACTGCCTTCTACCTTGCTCACAACCCCACCTTTGCTTCTGGTTACTCGTGCCTCCTCCTCTCAATTCCCTCCTTTTCTACTATTCAACTCCTACTCCTGGTAGTTAGGGCCCAACCCTGCTGGACTAGCTAGAGGTGCCCCCCTCGTCGTTGCTTAGCCTTGTCACCGTTGATGGGTTTGCAGGCCAGTAAATTTTCTGCCATTTGGCCTCCCTCTCTTTCCTTGCTTGCCATTTGCCCTTTTCTCCAGGCTCGTTCTCGGCTCCGCAATATGTGAAGGAAAATCTCCTCCACCAGTTGCTAATAATCCTGTAATATCTGTTGGTGGTTGGAGAATCCTTAACTGCACAGTGGACCTCATGTCCTCGAGTGTATCAAAGTTTATTCGGTCTCGCTTGTTGAATTATATGCATTATATCCAGATGGTGTTGAATCATATGTGCTATATCTAGTCCTAATAATAAAATTAGGTTTATAACCTTAATGTGCACCTCATACAAAGAATTGTTTATTGATAAATAATGTCACACTCTACCATTGTTCCTTTTCCCTAATTGGTGTCTTGAATTGGGTTAGTTTAGTTGTTAAGAATATTTTTCAGTGTCATGTATACCAAGATAACTAATAAGGTGTTCACAATAGCCATACAAATTAGTTGTTAACTAAGTCACATGACACGAGGACACGAGACACAGAGAACACGTAAATACGAGTATTCGACATGAGACATTGTGACCTCGGAAACATGACACGAGGGATACGTTTTATATATATATATATGATACTGAAATATAGTTCCATAGTTCCTAATCCATATTAAGTTATTGAAATATAGTATTAGTTTATTAATTTAGTACGTCAATGATGTTCATTACTCACATTTCAATGTTCATTCTTGAATCTTCATGTTATTAACTTATTAAATAGATTGAGAACCAAATCAAGGATCCCAATAGGGGCATTATGCATATTGTACATGTGACGACATTATGCGTATTGTACATGTGACATCACACTGATATTTTCTTTCTCACTAGTTCTAGCTCTCTTGTTGACTAGTATATGATTCTGACTTACTCAAGTTGCACATCCTTGAAAATGTGGGTAATTGCAAGATAAACTCAACTAGGTAGAGCCCTATATATTTAAGTCAACTCTCTGTAGACATTGAAATTTGCAATTAAAACAATACAATGGCTATATATGCATGCTTTCTTCATTGGTCAAACTTGCATGCTTTCTTCATTGGTCAAACTTGGAGATTTGCAGGGAGTCGAAAAATGTTTTGAAGAGTGGGAATTCGATGGCCTAAGTTATGATATCAGAGTGCCCAATGTACTAATTGATGCCTATATCACAAAAGGAATGATTGAAAAGGCAGGCCACATAGTCTTTCTTGAACATGTTTTAGAAAAAGGAGGAAAACCAAATTTCAAAATATGGGAAATGTTTGTGGATGGATATTTAGAGAACAAGCAAATGAATCGAGCTATAGACTCTAGAGACCATGAAAAAGCTATTTCAAAAGTTAAAAATCGTGAATGGCAGCCGACCCCTGAAAAGGCACTTGAATACATTGACACAAGTTATAAATATATGGGCGTATGGCATAGAAGAAAATGTTGACTTGGCTCCCACACGCTCCAGAGCAAGAAATTTAAGCCCCAAACAATGAGCTCCAAACCATGAATGCGCTCCAAACCATGAGCTCCAGAGTCCAAACCATGAATGCTATTATCCAGGACCCGGGTCGATGTGAAGTTGAAAGTTAGGAATCGCTGAAAGAACTTCCAACACAACACAACAACGACTCCATCGAGCTTCAATGACGAAAAATGACCGAAAAAACCAAAAAAATGAACCATGCGTTGGCTTTATGAGTGACTTTTCGTGGGACACGTGTCCTAAGAGGCAAAAATGTTAGGGCACATTTTCGCCACGTCGAAAATGCGTCTCGCGATTGGAGGACACGATGAAAACCGTTTTGGACATGTTTTAGGTTGTATTTCGTGTCCGACACGTGAAATACGAGACACATGACCCCGAGGGATGTGTCCTGCGGCTTAGGTTGTTAAGAATATTTTTCAGGGTCATGTATACCAAGATAACTAATAAGGTGTTCACAATAGCCATACAAATGTAACCTTCCACGTGTATTTATAATATCCATACAAATGTAACTATCCACGTGTATTTATAATATCCATACAAATACAAGGTGACCAAGACCTTATTCACACTATACACGCATGTGCCAAAACCATGATCATTAGCACAATGTCTACCTAATTGGCAAGATAACCGGAGTCATTACAACCCCTCCCCCTTGAGGGGAACACCGTCCTCGGTGTTCTATGACCATAAACAAAATATGACATGGATCATTAGCACAATGTCTACCTACTTGGCAAGATAACCGGGGTCATTACAACGCCTTCCCCTAGAGGGGAACACCGTCCTCGGTGTTCTATGATCATAAACAAAATATGATAAAAACAAACCTGTTACCTCACCATTAGATTCATCTCGTCGAGATGATTCTGGTAATATAAAAATTTGCCTCAAGTGGGTTCCATAGCCATACGATATGGTATTACACTTAGTTACAATGCACTCATTATTGGGCTTGTGGGTTCCTCAAGTGGGTTCCATAGCCATACGATATGGTATTACACTTAGTTACAATGCACTCATTATTGGGCTTGTGGGTTCCATAGCCATACGATATGGTATTACACTTAGTTACAATGCACTCGTTATTGGGCTTGTCAAGAAGGCAATGTTTAAATTGGTCTTCAAGACACAGGGTGAGATGATCATGCATGCTTATTGTGTCCTGCGTAGACTCTAAAAGGCTGGACCATAACAGGCATATTTGAATTGGAAGGGAATACTTAGAGCTTCTTGACATCACTATATACTGTTAGATTGAAACTTCCAATGTATCTCCATTTAGAAAAGTGTCACACATTTTCGATGTCTGGTCATCTGACTCTAGTTCTCTGTAGGTATAGACAAGTATGTCTAGTATATCCGGATTGCCCTGCGAGCGATGAATCCATGAAAGTATACCTTTTTCATATGTTCTACTGTTGGATGGATACACTCAATTATACCATCTCATGTCAGTCCCTTTGATTGAGCTTTATGTATTAATTTGGCTGTTGGATATCTTGCCTACCTATTGAAAAGGCAGTAGCTTGTAGCAACTTTTGATTAATGTTATGAGTGGTTCATGACAGTCATACCTGGCTCAGGATCTATTATGCCCATGTCCTATGGCAATATTAAAGCATGACAGCACCTACATCACCCTCGAGGAAAGGGCAGCTTCTAAAGCGTTGACCATTTTAAGCATTTTAAAATCAGGTTAATTGAGCTGTCATACGAATCTGTCCTAATCAACGAGAAACCAACCTTGGTACAGATTGATATTAACTTCACAGCCTTGCACTTGCCATCATATATTCGTGGGCTTAGGAAAGTTGGGGAAACTATGCTAGGGTTGGAGTGAAGGAAGAAGTACCTGAGCAGTAGTGGTGATTCTTCCTAATTCCACTTGGCATTTTACCTAGTGGAGAACTTGCACTCACTGTGAGAGATCCAGTGGCTATACTTCCAACCTGCTGTTTCCTGCAAATCTGAGTCAAAGCCTCTAACCGTTCTGGGTGCTCATACCTACACCCTCACACTCCAAAAGCTGGTGCAACGTGGAGTATTACTGTGAGGTCTTCATGGTCCAAACTGCCTCTGTTTCATAAGGGTTATTTGATCTTGGAGTCTAGAACTGCTTCCTCTAACGTCTAACCTTTTGGGGTTACTTGACATTCTCCAGCGGCAACTCACCGGTTTCTATCCACCCAAACCATAATCCATGTAACATCCATAGGGACATATTTGGAGATCATTTATAGGTCACTACGGTAGACCCTACTTCTGTTGTTGAGGTGTACTAGACCCTTTTGTTCTTTGATGTCTAAGTCACACTCCAGATTTGAGAGAAGATGGCTGAAATTCAGAAGCCAGTGTGGTCATCTAATTACTCCAATGATTGTACCTTTATGTTTGGACGGTTATTAGAGTTTCCAGAGAGTTGCAATGGGGTAGCACTCTTCACATTAACTCAAGTTTGTGGTCTTCTAGTAAGAAGGTTTATAACCTTTGTGGATGAACTCTACAACCACTATTGTTGCCTCATATGTAATGCAGCGTAATCTATTAATGATCTATTTCTGGGAGCAGATGAAGGAACACTATAACTTGGAGAACTTTTAGTTTTCAAAGGAGACATCCCACATTTAGAGGCTTTCTTCAACATGAAGAAGCATGGCAGCCGGCACATATTTCAAGATCCTTTTTTGTTGGAGAGATTTAAGGATGTCAAAGGGTCACTAGTCCAAGACGAGGATTCCCAATTTTCTTTGATTTGATCCTCCCTCAAATTATGGATTTTTAAATTGCCAGGCATATTTTATTATTATTAATTGGAGGAGAAAGTGCATCTAAATCTACTTTTGGCTGTTTCTGGGAAAATTAGTTGAGGAGATTGAGGAGTGATATATTTTATTGTTTTACCTTGGTGCAAATTGTGGATCTGGAAGTCAACGTGAATAAGCATGGCAGTTAGCACAAACTCAGAAAGAAAGCTTGCTCAAATATCAATTAATGCCACCATAGTGTGCATCTTGTCTTTCAAGAAGCTATGAATATTTACACAAGATGCCACATGTTTTTGTGTCCATGAAACCATATGAACAATCCGCTTAGATTAACTTAATTCAAACAACTGTTTATGGTAAAGTCATTGTAGAGTGTAATGACATTGGAAAATTTTGTGTTTCCTTAATGAGTCTATTTTAAACACGTACCAGGTTCTCAAGATTCACGGAGATAAGGGACTTTACCCTTATTTCTGACTCAACCTACAACTGCATATGCAATATTTTGATAACGCATTGGACCTATTTCTCCATAGCTTGTCAAAACTGGAATAAGATGTATCTTGGTATTGGCATTGCATGCTACCAACCAGGGAAAATTGTAATGATCAAGCTGCACTATCCAAAGGCATGGTATGGATCCTTTGAAATACAAGGTTGTGGCTTCTTATACACTGGTTGGTTTAGCCACCAAGAGGACATGTGAAGTCTGTATTGCATTCCAGCGTGCACTGAAGACTTATGCCAGCTAGTCCTTAAAGGATTTACAATTCGTCTGCACCAAAGGGGTGATATATGTCTCCCTCTCATTTCCTGCCATCCTGAGTTATCACTTTCTGATTGCAGTCCTATTTTATTGATGATACATAAACACACCCAGTCATATGGACTTAGAGTTCTTAGAGTTCTATGTGTTTGGGTGTTCTTAGAGTTCTATCCATAGTACTATCTTTTCCTATCTTTTCCTTTCGGTTCCACACCCCTTTCCTACAGAAGTTATTTCTCAGCTTATATCACTGCCCATGAGAAATATTTCTCTCTTTAACAGAAATGCACAAAGAAGCCAAACCACCAAATCTTGGCAGTGTTTCACATGCAGGGCTGAATGAATGTTAGTTTTGTGACTAGTTCCTCACATGGATTTTGTCACACACATCATTTTACATGACATCATCTAGGCATTACAAAAGCATAATACCCCATACCTCATTAACATCAATTCAACTCCAATAGAACATACATGAATTCATTATACATGTCAATGTAGGGCTAAGGATGTCATACGTAGTGACTGCAACTTGGATAAATCCCTGAACCTCCTTTACATCTCTTTATTCAGTTTTTAATTTGTAATTTATCATTGGTGACTCAGAACATGATGATTATTCACCTAATTGTATTCCATGTTTCTCCATCTTTGAGAGTTGGTCAAAGATGGTCATCTCTTGATTCTAGGGTTACACCTTTAGTTGTCATTCCTTTCGCGATAGAGCCCATTAGGTCCAAGTGTTGAACCTAGGAGCTCTGATACCACTTGTAAGTTTGTAATGTACCCCCTTGAGGCGTAACATGCCTCCTTGGAAAATTTTTATTTTTCGGTCTAGTTTTTTTGATATATATATATATATTTCTGAGTGTATTAAATGGCTTAATTCCCTCCAAGTAGGTTCCCTTCTGTGCCTGGGGTGCTCATCTGGTACCACCTTTCCTTGAGGGACTAGGTACGTTACCCATTCTAGGTCTGTGGAGACCGAGCTAATGGATCAATTTCATGGTACTGACAGACCATGTTGATAAGAGGAGTTTTTGATATGAGAAGGTTCCTAGTGGTTATACCTGCAATTTGTTTTATAAGATCTCATCGAGACAACCCCCATTCAGTGGTGATGGCTCTGTTTGCTAAGAGCAGAATCCTTTTTGTGGCAGCCTAGCTTTAGAAGCTCAATTAGGGCGGTAGTGGAGTTAGTTTGTTTGTAAGTTTCTAACATCTACATTGCGGCTTGACTAATGGTCAACCCACTTCCTTTATTGGAAGAGAGTATGCTTCAGATTTTGGAGACTGCCCCCATTCAGTGGCGATGGCTCTGTTTGCTAAGAGCAGAATCCTTTTTGTGGCAGCCTAGCTTTAGAAGCTCAATTAGGGCGGTAGTGGAGTTAGTCTGTTTGTAAGTTTCTAACATCCACATTGCGGCTTGACTAATGATCAACCCACTTCCTTTATTGGAAGAGAGTATGCTTCAGATTTTACTTTAAATACATTACTGATATAAGCTCTGGATTGATGCAAACATCATTAGTCAATTGCCTTAGCTTGACCTTGGTCTTTAGACTGTTGAATGTAGTAGCCAATCTTCTCCTTTGGGCTCCAGTGCACCCCGTGCAAATTCTTCCTGTCATAATTAATTTGCTGGGCTAATTCTACCTTTAACCGTATCCAAAATCTAGAATCTCATGCACCCAAGGGGTTGCAGACAGCTCACACATATGTCAATTTCATTTCAAGATGTAGTTACAACCTTCATAACTGGACTAGGATTGTAACAAGGGCTGAAATTCATATAACCAAACAAGAGTTGCAGGCAGTTCATATGTACTTCAGATTCACTCATTATCAATGTGTAAACATAATGCATCCCACGGATAGGCAAATATAAACATTTAAATGTAATTGAGGGCATAGAGAAGTGAACTTAACTGGAGGCTAGGATCGGTGGTGCAATGCATATTACATTATTTGATTTCTACCCCACTAAAACTCTCATATGTGTGAAAATTTGCTGTAATAATTGATTTATTTCTCCTACTGATTTATGATAAATTATTTACCAATACTTAAATAAATTCAGTTGCAGACTTCACAAACTCGAACTGAAAATTAAACGACAAGAGAAACATGAACATATGAACAATCACATTGACACACTTGTTTTTGCACAATCGTCCCCGAAAAAAGCTAATGTGGAAAACTAGTGCAACAGATCTGGGAATTTTATTATTGGTAGTAAATATCTGAATACAATCTAGGATGCTCATCTAGCAATCCTTTACAGAGAAAATACTGGCGGAAAATCTGAGTGAGTTTTACCTCACTTCACTCGACAAAATTTTGGCTGATCCGGCACAAGACTGGCTAAGCCTGGCTATTTCTGCGTTGGCTTTGCGTCACCTTCTTTGCCCGCTCTCCCAGCTGTTCCGGCTGTTCGGGCAGTTCTTGATAGTTCCAATAGTTCTGGATTCTGTGTGACAGGTGACTTTTCTGCTTTGCACTAGCCCTTTTGGCTCTGCGTCAGGATTGCGTGGGCTCAGATTGGTCCAGTGTTAGCTCTCCTGGCTACTGCGTTGCCTGTCTGCAAGATCACTTCGCCTCTTTGTTTTGTATTTTCCGGAAAGTCCTTCTCCTGGATTCTCTCTGCTCCTCAACCGCAAGATGTCCCCAATCGATTTTCCTCCTGAGAACTTCTCACCTTAGAAAATCGATTTTCTCAATCTTTTTGTGTGTTTCCAAATGAACCCCAAGCCTCCATTTTATACTTTTCTTGTTGAGTCTTCAACGACTAAGATTAAGTCTCTAATCAACGATTAAGATTAAAACATGACTTAATCCGCCTACTAGATCATTCTCACCCATATTTTGATTAATGCCCATTAATATTTTAATTTCCCTAAGTTTAGACTTAGGAAATCCATTAAAAATATTAATTATTTTAATAAAATACAATCCAGGTGGAATTTCACCAAACGGTTTCTGGGTTCTTTAAAACTCATGTGCCTTAGCCTCTCCACCAATTTCCAAGGCTAGAGCACTCCCGATGCTACCAAAAACTAACACTCCCTTTTAGCGAGGAAAATGCTCATGCTGCTTTGTTTCTGAAGCATCTCATTTTTGCACTGCTGTTGTCACCAACATTCATTGTGCTAGTGCTGCTATTGTACGACTGACCATGACACTCTCACTGCCACTGCTGCATCTGTACTAAAACTCCCTCTCAAACGCTGCATTATTTTATTGAAAGTGATTTTCCAACATACCCATCTGTTCCCGAAATTGAACAAACTTGGCTCTTCCTAGAGCCTTGGTGAGTATGTTTGCCACCTAATTTCCTGTGGGAGTGTACTCCAACTGTACTGCTCCACGTTGAACACAGTGTCTGATTAATTGACACTGAATATTGATGTGTTTGGAGCGATCATGAAATGTCGAGCTTGATACAACTCTGATTATCACAGAAGATCCTTGTCGCTTCCATCCTTCCCCTGAATAGATTTACAAGCAGTTTCCTGAGCCATATAGCTTCACATGTTGCTTTGGTAGCTGCCATATACTCAGCCTCAACAGAGCTCAGAGCTATAGACTTCTGCTTCTTATTGCACCAAGAGGTCATCCCAGATCCAATTCCGAAGCAATACCCAGTGGTACTTTTCCTGTCTACTGAACTTCCTGCCCAATCTGCATTAGTGAATCCACTCAATTCGATATCATTGTCCTTGGTGTACCTTAATCCAAAATTTACTGTTCCACGCACATACCTGAGAATGTGCTTTGTTGTTGCCCAGTGCGCCCTTTTTGGTTCTACCATGAATTGACTAAGGTTGTTGACAACATAACACAAGTTTGGCCTGGTGTTGACCAGATACATAAGTGACCCAATTAGTTGTTTGTATAAGGTGGGGTCCACTTCCTTGTCTCCCGAAACATCTATTTTCTTCCAATTGGTAATCATAGGCGTAGCCATAGGTTGACAATCCTGCATTCTGAATCTTTTCAGAATTGCTAATGCATATCTTCCTTGGCCAAGGAAGATCTCACCATCCTGCTGCCAAACTTCCAATCCCAAAAAATAGTGCATTAGCCCTAAATCCTTCATGTCAAACTCAGTTTCCAGTTTCTTCTTACAATCCTCTATGAGTCTGGATGATCCTGTCAAAAATAGATCATCCACATACAATACTAGAATCAACGGCTCCGCTTCTACCAACAAGCAAATAATAAAGATTGGGATCGACATCGCTCTTGATGAATCCCAACTGCTGTAAATAGTTGTCAATTCGACCATACCAAGCTCTGGGTGCTTGTTTTAGCTTGTATGGGGCTTTCTTCAACCTGGATACATGAGTTCTCTTTTCATGTGTTTCGAAACCTTCTAGCTGTTCGATATATACCTCTTCTTCTATCACCCCATTCAAGAACACCGCCTTTGACATCCATTTGGTGAATTTCCCATCCCATCTGTGCTGCAAGGGATATAATGGATCTGAAAAAGGTATATCGAGCTACTGGGGCAAAGGTTTCCTCATAGTCCATTCCTTTTGCTCATAGGTGACAAACCTAGCCTTGTACTTATCTACGCTGCCATCTGCAGCATACTTGATCTTGTAGATCCATCTCGAACCTACAATTGATCTGTTCTCTGGTCTTGGTACAATTTCCCAGACATCATTTGTCATGATAGAACTGTACTCTTCTACCATGGCATCCACCAATACTTGGTGTTGTACAACTTTTTGAAAACTAGAGGGTTCTTCGATTTGAGCTACCAATGCTTGGTACCTGTCAGGTTGTCTACGCTGCCTTTTCTCAACTCTAGGAGCTCCAACAAATTCCTCTGCGTCCCTCAGAGTCTGTCGTACTTATCGGCTACTTCTTCCATTGGTGGAGGGAGGTTCCATCTACTCCTCTTCCTGTACCTGCGGTGACACTCCTGGCTCCTCTTTTCTTGAGGAGATTTTAGTACTAGTTACCGTGCTTGAACCAGATGCTTGTCTTCCTGCGAGATCTGATCCCTCTTGCTAGACTAGAGGAGCATCCTCATCCTGTTCTTCAAATGGCATCTCACGAGATTTCCTGAATGCTCTATCTTCCATGAACTTCGCATCCCGCCTTACTATAATCTTTCTGCTCGAAATGTAGATCCGATACGCCTATGAAGTCTCGCTGTAACCTACTAGATACCCAACTTCGGCAGTCTGCTCTAACTTTCTCCGCTTCTCTTCTGGAATATGGCAATAAGCTACACTCCCGGATATCCTGAGGTGACTTACTTCTGGCTTTTTTCCCGTGAAAACTTCCTCCGGTGTCTTCTTTCCTAAAGCCGTATGAGGAGCCCTGTTTTGAATGTGTACAACTATGCTGCATGCTTCCGCCGATAAAAACTTGGGTAGATTCTGATCATATAACATCGCCTTTGCTGCTCCAACAATAGTTCTGTTCTTCCTTTCTGCGACTCCATTGTGTTCTAGATTATATGGTGTTGTCCATCCTCTTCAGATCCCTTCTCTTGCACAGAAATCAATGAAGTTCTTATCTGTATTCTCCGCCATTGTCTGAGCGCAATATCTTGATCTTCCTTCTTGTCAGGTTTTCCACTAGAACCTTAAACACTTTAAACCGATCAAAGACCTCATCCCCGGTCCTCAAAAAATAGATCCAAGTTTTCCTGGAATGGTCATCTTTGAAGGTAACAAAATACTCAGTGCCACTGATGGCCCTTGTAGACATCGGATTGCAAATGTCTGAGTGTATTAACCCCAATACACTCTTAGCTCTATTGTTGCTTCTAGAATATGCTGCTTTGGCGTACTTACTTAGCACGCAACCTCTGCATGTATCATCATGCTTGGTAGTAAGCATTGGAACCCTCGTAACTGTTTCCTTGGGCATCTGTAACACCCCATGATGTAAGTGTCCCATCCTCCTACGCCACAACTCATTTAATTCTTTTTCTCCATCGACATTACTACTTATTAGTGTCATAGGAGACTCGAGTTGCAACTTGTATAATCTGTTGCTTCGAGTTCCAATCTGATCCCTCTTTTTCCACCTTGGATGCTTGACATATACTCTATTACCAATGAAATATACATCATATCCCTTATCTTGTAATTGAGAGACAAAAATCAAATCCATTCCCATACCTGGCACATGCAGTAACATTCGTGGCCCGAAGACTATCTCCTGCTGTCTGGAATATAACGGTTCCTTTTCCTACTGGGGTGCACTTCGTCCTGTTACCCATTTTGATTTGAAAGTTCATCTATTCCTCTTAATAGCTCGAGAAATATTCTCGTTCTCCAGTCATATGAGCTGAAGCCCCACTATCAATGTACTAGTCCTCGACTGATGCAAAACTTGATAGGCAAGCAAACTCCCCTTCCAGCTTGAAAGCTAATTCGGAAATATTCTGATCCCTGTTGTTCTCCATGCCCTTTTTCTTTGCTTCCATCTTGCCTGAACCTTGCTCTGATACCATGTGAAAATTTTCTACAATAATTGATTTATTTCTCCTACTTATTTATGATAAGTTATATACCTGTACTTCAGTAAATACCAAAATAAATTCAGTTGCAGACTTCACAAACTAGAACTGAAAATTAAACGGAAAGAGAAACATCAACATATGAACAATCACATTGACATACTTGTTTTTTGACAATTGTCCCCGGAAAAACCCAATGTGGGAAAACTGGTGCAGCAGATCTGAGGATTCTTATATACCAGTACTTCAGTAAATACCAAAATAAATTCAGTTGCAGACTTCACAAACTAGAACTGAAAATTAAACGGAAAGAGAAACATCAACATATGAACAATCACATTGACATACTTGTTTTTTGACAATTGTCCCCGGAAAAACCCAATGTGGAAAAACTGGTGCAGTAGATCTGAGGATTCTTATTATTGGCAGTAAATATCTGAATACAGTCTAGGATGCTCATCTAGCAATCCTTTACAGAGAAAATACTGGTAGAAAATCTAAGTGAGTTTTACCTCATGTCACCCGACAAAATTTCAGCTGATACGACACAAGACTGGCTAACCTTGACTACTACATCGCTCCTGCATCACCTTCTCTGCTCCCTGCGTTAGCTCTCCCTGCTATTCCGGGAGTTCCTAACAGTTCCGGCAGTTCTGGATTCTGTGTTATAGGCAAATTTTCTGCTCTGCGCTAGCCCTTCTAGAGTTGCGTGGGCCCAGACTGGCCCAACATCAGCTCTCCCGGCTACTATGCTGCCTCTCTGCAAGCTCTCTCCTCTTTGTTCTGTATTTTCTAGAAAGTCCTCCCGGATTCTCTATGCTCCTCAGCTGCAAGATCTCCCCAATCAATTTTCCTCCTCAGAACTTCTCACCTCAAAAAATCGATTCCCTCAATCTCTCTGTGTGTTTCCAAATGAACCCCAAGCCTCCATTTTATACTTTTCCAGTTGAGTCTTCAACAACCGAGATTAAGTCTCTAATCAAAGGCTAAGATTAAAATATGACTTGATCCACCATTTAGATCATTTTCACCCACATTTTGATTAATACCCATTAATATTTTAATTTCCCTAAGTTTAGACTTAGGAACTCCATTAAAAATATTAAGTATTTTAATCAAATACAATTTGAGTGGAATTTTACCAAACAGTTTCTGGGTTTTTTAGAACTCATGTGCCTTAGCCTCTCCACCAATTTTCAAGGCTAGAGCACTTCCAATGCTACCAAAAACTAACAATATGTCAATTCCAAACTTACAATGCACAATATTCAGATACCACAATTAAGCTGAATGTGTTCAGATTAGTTACAAGGACCCATGAGCATTAATCATAACTCATAACAACCAATTCATCATGTACTCCTTAGTATCAGGGAAAGTGTCTCTCGACCCATTCCCCACGAAAATTAGCCATAATAAACAATTTCTCGCTCATTGCAACAAGGAGTGTTATAATGCAAGTTTGACTCAGGTTGAGAAATTGCTTCAAGGAAAAGTTTGACTTGGTCTTGGAGGGGTCTTGGTCAAGGGTCATAGGTCTTGGAATTCATCATTTGAAGTTCTATAAGAAGAAAAGAGTTCTTGTGGGTTTTCCTTTCAAGAGGAGAGGTTTTGGCCTTGGCTGATAGCCTATATATTATGCCCTATTGTCTCACTGATCTTTATTGTTTGGTAGCTGATGATAGAAAACACTAATAATAATCAAGCAAATGAAGAAGCTAATTAAGTTTAAGTAAAAATACATCACAAGCAGTTATCAAAGTAAGAGAAATCACCTAATATATATGCCCTAGATTTCTCAACACAAAGAAGTCGCACCCCATTGAAATGTGACAATTATGCCATCTTAAAACCCTCCAAATAAAATAATTGGGATCCAAAGTTTTTATGGGACAAATTAGTCCCATATGTGCAACAACTAGTTACTTACTAGTTACTAAGTGCTTAGGGTCGGCCCCTCAATTTATCTTTATTTTACAAAGGTTGGCTCCCACAAAAGTGTTTTTATTTTTAATATAAATGTATATATATCTTTTTTTAGTATGAATTATATTGTACAGGTTGGCTTCATCATTTGTCATAAAACAAGAGTGCATATACTTCCCAAAGTAATGTTTCCCTAATCAACATATGTTCAAAATTTATCCCACACAAATTAGCCCTAACCTTTGACATAGGTTGGCCTAACAAGAATTCCCTTCCAACACCTACACATAGATATATAGATATCACACATAGATTTGCTGGACTCTATTCAAAACCTCAGGTCGCATTGTAATACATCATATTTTTGGCCTCATTACATTGATTCCCCATGTTCTGTTCTCTTCATGGGGCTGTTATGAGGCAATATTAGCCTAGGTCTTACAACATGGACTACTACAACAATCACTTCATTACTGTATAGGCTATCAGGTAGACCATTTGTACCGGAAATAAACATCCCCAAGTGCAACTTGAATGTTGAAAACCTTAGTAGAGCTGGGGAGATCACTTTGCTATTGCTGGCTAAAACTAAATCCCATGATCCTCAAAACGAGCAGGTCAAATCAAATCTTGAGCGTGTCCTTTTGAACCTCGTTGTCTACCAGAGGAGACTTAAGGGGAAGCATGAGGCTTTTTTTAGGGATCTTGGACATATGTTGATAGTAAGATTAAGGGCAACCCTTTTGAGAATAATAAAACATTCATATCATTGATTTAGATGCACCATACTTCAACTGGAAATATCCAAACATTTTTTTGTCCATAGATTATTTGAGGTCTTATTGTTGCTGCTGTAACAAACACTCTCCCAAACCTGTGCCCCCGGGAGTCTATAAACAACACAAAAAATTAACCATATAACTTACAAGCTAGTGCCCCTTTATGTTGTTGTTAAAACAAAATTTGTTGTTCTTGCACATCTAACTGATGAGGGTAATCTTCTCTAACTGTGTCCATAACTTGATGTAAATATCATTTCCAAGCATATGCTACAAATGTAGGCTTTGAATATACAGGTGGTTTGAGGGTAATCTTCTCTAACTGTGTCCATAACTTGATGTAAATAACATTTCCAAGCATATGCTACAAATGTAGGCTTTGAATATACAGGTGGCTTGAGTTAAATTTGGTGAGATTACTTCAACACCTAAACATACACCGGGTCTCCCAAGGACAAGAAAATGCTGCCATATTCATATCTAAACCTAGAGAATGAGAACTAGGAAATTATTTCCTCCAATATAATTCTTCTTGAGTCATCCTGTGTTTCAACATCTACGTTAGTTAACAACTTAACAGTATGTCCTTATCATAATCAAATTCTACCTTCACATATAAAACTTCACTTATGTCAGATGACTTTGCATTGAATTCCAAACTGCCAGCACAATCATCAAATGATATCTATCCACAAAGTCCCACCACTGTAATGAAATCTCCAGATCCTTTAGTTGCAATTCATCATGATCATGTATTTTAATCTACCCAGGAATTTTCCAATCTGGCCAATTCTCATGAATTGAAGATTCATTGTGCAAAGTTATTAAAGGTAATTCTGTAATAGGTATGTGAGTAACCTCTAGTTCCAATCCGCTATGCATGCTATAGTTAGAAAACTCGGTGTATCTTTGATTTAAGTTTCAGAATAACAATTTAAATTGTATTTATGGGTGCATGTTTAGAAAATCAGAAATTAGTTACTGGGTTTTAAGGAAAACTAACATGGTAACAGAGCAGAACCTCTAATTGAATACCAAGCACATGTTTCATATTTATTAGCAGGTTTTGTGTCCAGAGGGAGTGAGTTCAGCAATTTGACTTGGATGCTAGGTTTTTTGGGTAGTACAAATTGCCAGTATGGCATATCAGGGTCTCATATTTGAGGATAGGTTGGACGATGTGTCCAACCTCTGCTCATGGCGTGAGAGGATTGGCATGGTGCTGGAGGAACAAGGGGTGTGGGAGTTTGTGGATAATGTCCCGGCTGCCTCCATTGAGCCTTAGAATTTGGTTCAACATAATAGAAGAGATGCCAAAGACCACATAATTCCTCACTTGATCTCAAAGAAGACAACGCGGACTATGTGGATGATCATCACTGGCCTCTTCTAGGGTTCGAGCGAGGCCATAAAGCTAGTGTTGAAGGATAAATTGAGAACCATTCAAATGACCAAGTCTGATTCTGTGGTGTCTTACCTCACCAAGTTTACCCAAGTAAGGGACATTTGGCTGGTGTGGGTGAGACAATTTCAGATATAGAACTTGGAGTTTTTCCCTGGGTTTCACCAAGGCTTGGGAAACTTTTACGGACAAAATACTGGGAACGATTATGGGGTGATTGTGTCCAGGAAGAAATTCACAGACGAGCTTAGTCATGGTCTTGTGTCAAGACCGAATATGAAGAAAACTTTTCCCTAGCCAACAAAGGGAGCAAGTCTAAGGGCAAGAAGACCAGTGGTGGTGGTGAGCCGAGCTCCAAGGGCGAAAATAAGAAGAAATATCTCAACAAGATCAAGTGCTTTTCGTGCCGCCAGTTTGGGCACTATGCTACTAAGTGCCCTAGTCGGAAGAAAGGGTCCAAGAAGGACCAAGTAATAGTCTTTGCAGAGATAGATGAGTTCTATTCTCACTTTGAGAGGACATTCTCACTTATTGCATTCATGGCAAGCTCGGTGGCTACCAACTTATGGTGCATAGACAGCGGTGCGTCTTGTCACATTACGGGGAAAAAAAACTACTTCAGCAAATTGATAGAGAAGGACATGTAGTTCCATATTGGGATGGAAGACGACAGGAGGTATCGAGCTGAGGGTATTGGTACACTCTGATTTGAGAGGGAGTCAGGAAACCCTCTATTTCTCAGAGATGTACTTTACATTCCAGAGCTCAAGAAAAACCTCATATTAGTTTCAATGTTGGAGGATAAGGAGTACAGAGTGACCATTAGACTCGAAGGTGGCCAAGCATATTGGGGTTAGACAAAAGAACCTGTACAGGTCAGATAATGGTGGGGTGTATACCTCAAACGCCTTCAAGGAGTTTTGTGCTAATGAGGACATTAGGAGGGAGCTGACCACACCTTATAACCCTCAACAGAATGGGGTGGTAGAGTGCAAGAATAGAGCCATAGTTGGAGCGGCCAAAACATATTGCATGACCAGGGGTTGCCCAAGTTTCTTTGGGTTGAGGCATGCAATACAACAATGTTCTTGCAGAATCAGAGTGCACATAGAGTGTTGGGGCGAGTTACACTAGAGGAGGCCTTTACAGGCAAGAGATCAGACGTTTCACATTTCCAGATCTTTGGCAGCCTGGTGTATTGGTATGTATCGGAGGAGAAAAGATCGAAGTTGGTGTCCACATCGGAGAAGGGCATCTTGATGGGCTACAACGAGACATCAAAGGTGTACATCGTATACGTACCAACGCTCAAGAAGACAATCATCAGTAGAGTTGTGAAGTTTGAGGAAGAAAGGGCTTTGAGGAGGTCCTTAGGGGGTGAGCAGGCTACAGTGCAGGAGGAGCAACAGGTTCCCAAGCATGAGGCTTAATTGGCACCTCAGACTACAACTATACACATTGATGGGTAGGCCGAGTAGCATGAGGATGAGGGAGACACGTAGATGGAGGAGAGAGTGGAGTGCACTTAGGCCATGACTGCTAACACAGTGAGAAGGAGAATGAGATGGGAAGAGGAGTTGATCTAGACTATGTCATAAGGTTTGATGAACTTCAACCTTGAGGTTCGATATATGACGAACCTAAAAAAATATTTTAGGTTCGACGAACCTCATCGAAGCTCTTGGCCATTGACGAAGTCCATAGCTCAAGCTCATGACCTCAAGTCGCAAGTCAAGCTAGTAATCTATCCTTGCAATTTTCAAGTCCATGATAGCATTTTTTATTTTTATTGATGTTGATTCCTCACTATTTTATGATATATTTCATTTTAAAGTTCAAATATATATATATATATATATATATAGAAAATGCACATAGACGAACCTATTGGTGAACCTCATTTGAACCTTGTTAAAAAATTCGAACTTGAACTGAACCTGAACTTGAACTTGAACCATGTGACTTAGGATCCAAGAGGTGCAAGAGTGAATTGGTGCTCCCAATACATCAGTTCAATAGAGTAGACATCCATAGAGGTACACAGGGTATATGGCACTCATGACTAAGTTGTTGGATGCCAAGCCTTCTAGCTACCAGGAGGCAACCACTCAACAAGTGTGGGGAGCATGGTAGAGGAGTATGTCTCCATCATGAAAAATGATGTCTGGGAGGCGGTACTGAGGCCCGAGGGCAAATTCGTGGTGGGGTTTGGCTGGGTTACAAGATTAAGCATGGGGTTGATGGGAGCATTGAGAAATACATGGAAAGATTTATGGCCAGGGGGTTCTCGCAGGTAGAGAGCATTGACTATGACGAGGCATTTTACCCCGTGGCCATATATTTCTTTGTTAAGACCATTATAGCCATTGCAACTAAGATGGGGTGGAAGATCCACCAGATGGATGTTAAAACAACGTTCCTCAATGGGGTTGTTGAGGAGGAGATTTTTATTGAGCAACTAGAGGGGTTTGAGACTTGTAGTAGGGAGACTCATGTTTGCAAGCTCAAGAGAGCCTTGTATGGGCTCGGGCATGGTATGCTTATATTGGCAACGACCTTAAGGGATTGGGCTTCACTAAGAGTTAAGCAAACCCTAACCTCTACTACATTGTTGTTGAAGGTGAGCCACTCATTCTGGTGTTATTTGGATGATTATATTTTGACAGACGCATATAAGCTCATCTAGGAGTGCAAGAGAGATCTTGTACGCTGGTTTGAGATGAAGGATATGGGGCTAATGCACTATTTCCTTGGTTTGGAGGTTTGGTAGGGAGATGGGGAGATATTCTTGGGGCAAGGCAAGTACGCCCTAAAGATTTTGAGGATATTCCACATTGTTGAAATTTGGTACCGGAGGACAGGTGGTTCCCTTAGGCGTTGATCTTTGGCCTAGGGAAAAGTGTCCAAAAGAATTTAATTTTTCTCCTAAAATGACTTTATAATTTTATAAAGTTAAATTTAATTAAAAGTGACTTTAAGTGATAAAGTTACTAAGTCTAATTTTAAAGTGACTTTTATAAAGTCAATGAAAAATTAGAAAGGAAAAGTGACTTTGGAAATAAATGACTAAGTGGGTCTTTATTAAAGTAGGGTGAATTAAAAAATAAAAAGTGAGATTTAAATGAGCATTTAATCTCAGCCATTGATCTAAATCTATTTCAGCCATTGGATTTAGAGATCACCCAAAAGTCACTTGGATCACCCAAAAGTCACTTGGAGTTATATTAAGGGAGGAAAAGGAGGAAAAGATCACATTCGATTCAATTCTTTCATGAGCAAATTGAGAGAAAGAGAGCAAGAGAGCAAGGGAGATTTCTGGGCGGTGTAACAACTGCGGTGTAACAGCTGCGGTGTAACAGCAGCGGTGTATCAGCAGCGGAGTAACAGCAGCGGTGTAACAGCTGCGGAGTAACAACAGCGGAGTAACAGCAGCGGAGTATCAGCAAGGCTGAGTTTCAGCAAGGCTGAGATAAGTTGTAAAAGTCTGTTTGCTGATTTTTTTGCTGAACATTTCTCTTACTGTAAAAAGGCATTTTCCAGAAATAAAGAAGAGCTCTCAAACTGGTTTTCCCCAAGAGTTGTAGGGGGTTTTTCCAGGGTCACATTGACCAAAAATATCAGTGTTTAAATGTGTTTTAATGGCTGTTTATTACCGCTGATTTTTATTTCTGCAATTTCCAGCATTCTGTAAAATTTCCAGAATTTGTGTTTTCAGCGATTTATTTTATTTTTATTTATTTATTTATTTTTTTTTTTTTTTCAGCTTGTTAAATGTATGGTTATGGGAAAGGGCATTTAACTATATGGGAGAAATAAAGAGAAACTGAAAACCGGGGTGGGAAATGAGAAATTTCTACATGGTATGGGAGCTTGAGTGCTGAAGGGCAGTTTGGGACAGCAAAAGGAAAAATTACAGTTGCTGATTTTTCACTCAGAAAATTCCAGCAAGTTGATTTTTTTCATAAACAGCAGTTTTATCTTTACTACAGCAGTGCTATTTTTCAGTTTTAGGACAGCAGGATGTCATTGGGATTGAGGGTGGAGGATAGGCTGGATGGGCATATAAATTACAGCGTTTGGAAGGAGAGAATGCAGAGTATCTTTGAGGAGGCAGAAGTCTGGGATATCATGGTGCATACCACACAGAACCCTGTTGTTGTGCCTATTGATGCTACTCAGTTGACAGCTTATAATAAAAAGAACAACAAGGGTAAGAGGCTGATTCTAGACGGAATCAAAGACCATTGCATTCTTCATGTGAGAGGAAAGAGCAATTCCCATGAGATGTGGACAGCATTGTCCAATCTCTACCAGAGTACCAATGAGAACCGAAAGATGGTCCTGAAGGAGAAGCTGAAGAACATTAAGATGGGTAATGATAGTGCAGCTGGATATCTCAAAAAGATTACTAATGTGAGAGATGAGTTGGCAGCGATTGGAGAGGCCATTCCACCCACTGAGTTGGTGCGGATTGCAGTGAATGGCCTCCCCCGTTCATGGTTGAACTTTGCTGATGGGGTTTGTGCACGTGAGACCCTTCCCACATGGGAGAGGTTTTGGGATGATTGCATTCAGACAGAGATCAAGAAAGGTCAGCTTGGGGCAGCCAAGCCAGTTGAGCAGGATGAGGATGTAGCACTGGTGGCAGGAGGCAAGAAAGGCAAAGGGAAGAAGCAGGCTTCCACAAGCAGTGGTGGGGGCAAAGGCAAAGGTAAAGGTAAACAGGGGAACACACAGAAGGACTATTCCAAGGTGAAGTGTTGGAATTGTCAAAAGATGGGACACTATGCAGTTGTGTGTCCGGAGAAGAAGAAGAAGAAGGGGAAGAACCAGGACGTGGCAGCTTCAGCAGAGATTGAGGACTTTGCTGGTCGTTTTGACTGAGAGTTTGCGTTCACTACATGTGAGTCCTCTAGTGCAGGATCACCTGCCACACAGGTTCAGAGGGAGCATGCTTTTCTCTCGATTAGCGGAACATCTTCAGGTATCTGGTATGTGGACAGTGGGGCTTCACGTCATATGACAGGAGTCCGTGAGTACTTCTCAGAGCTTTCAGAGAGGCACTGATATTGAGGTAGTACTCGGTGATGACAGAGTTGTTAGAGCAGTCGGGGTGGGGACAGTGACATTTCAGAGGGAGTCCAAACCTCCCTTGAAGGTGTCAGAGGTTCTTTATGTGCCAGGGATGAGGAAGAACCTCATATCCGTCTCAGCTTTGGAGGACAGAGGATATGAGGTACTGTTCAGGGGAGGACAGGTGTTGATGTATCCCAGGGGCACTCCAGCTGATTTAGCTAGAGTGATAGGTGTACGCCATGCAAAGGTGTACAAGTTTGCATTCCAGCCCCTTTTGGCATTGAGCAGTAGTATCGACAGCAGAGCTAGCAGTTCTGAGCTGTGTGAGATTTGGCACCGCAGGATGGGACATATGTATCATGGAGCCTTGAGGACATTGCGGGAGATCACTACAGGTGTGCCAGATTTCAGTACTGATCACTTTGATACTTGCAGAGGTTGTGCGATGGGCAAGTTTGCCAAATCCCCTTTTCCCAGCAGTGACAACAGAGCGACGGGGATACTTGATTTGATTCATTCCGATGTGAGCGGTCGGATGTCTCATGTTTCCTTGAGTGGATATGAGTACTATGTTTTATTCATCGATGATCACTCCAGGAGGACCTGGATTTATTTTTTGAAGACCAAGAGTGAGGTCTTCACGCGGTTTCAGGAGTTCAAAGCTCTTGTGGAGACTCAGACAGGTCGAAAGATCAAGTCCCTGAGGTCGGACAATGGAGGAGAGTACACCCTTGGAGAGTTTGTTGACTATTGTGCGGAGGCAGGCATTAGGAGGGAGTTCACCGTTCCTTACAACCCCCAGCAGAACGGGGTTGCGGAGAGGAAGAACAGATCCATCATAGGGGCTGCCAAGGCCATGTTACATGATCAGGGGTTGCCATTGTTCTTGTGAGTAGAGGCTTGCAACACAGCTGTTTACTTGCAGAACAGGAGTCCGCATTGTGCCTTGGGGCACATGACTCCGGAGGAGGCTTTCTCTGGGAAGAAGCCTGATATTGGTCATCTTCATATCTTTGGATGCATTACATACTCCTATATACCCAAGGAGAAGAGGACCAAACTAGAGCCCACCGCAGAGAAGGGTATCTTTGTGGGCTATAGTGAGACCTCAAAGGCCTTTCGGATTTACATTCCTGCACAGAGGAGAGTTGTTGTCAGACGGGATGTGAAGTTCGAGGAGGACAGGGCCTTTAGGAGGTCACGGGAGTTAGAGTATCTGGATCAGCCAGACCCTCAGCAACAGTTGAGTCAGTCGCAGGGATCCAGTGGGCAGGGATCAGGAGGATCCGGAGGTACATCTATGAGGATGTCAAGTCCGCCAGTGAGCAGTGGCTCACCGAGCTAGAGGGGTGGTGCTCCGGGCAGCATGCAGAGCAGTTCACTAGGGAGTCCATTGATGGACAGTTCACACGGTGCCTCAGCTTCTACAGGTTCAGGTGCAGGCAGGAGGACAACAGACAGACAGTCAGGAGTTCAGGCTACTGATGGTGATGAGGAGGAGGAGTTTCATTCTCCTATGGGAGAAGCATGCTCAAGGAAGAGAAAGCCCAAGTGGCTTCAGGACACCTTGAGAGATGCCACATCTGTCGCTGAGCCGAAGAGGCCGGCCAGAGAGAGTAGACCACCTGAGAGGTTTTGTAGCTATATGGCGATGGTTACCAGCATCCTTGACTCTGAGCCTTCTAGCTATGAGGAGGCAGCTAGCCAGCAGGTCTGGAGAGAGGCCATGCAGGAGGAGTATTCTTCTATCATGAAGAATGATGTTTGGGAGGTGGTGCCGAGGCTTGAGGGCAAATTCGTGGTTACTTCCAGATGGCTTTACAAGGTAAAGCATGCTGCAGATGGCAGCATTGAGAAATTCAAAGCAAGGTTTGTGGCTAGAGGGTTCTCCCAGGTAGAGGGAGTTGATTATGAGGAGACCTTCGCTCCCGTGGCTCGATATACTTCGATTCGCTCCATTATATTGATAGCAGCAGAGATGGGTTGGAAGATCCACCAGATGGATGTGAACACCGCATTTCTCAATGGCTTCATACAGGAGGAGGTGTACATTGAGCAGCCACAGGGCTTTGAGGTGCATGGGAAGGAGTCCCATGTGTGCAGACTAAAGAAGGCCCTTTATGGCCTGAAGCAAGCTCCCAGAGCTTGGTACTCCAGGATAGATACATATTTACAGGGGATGGGTTTCACAAAGAGTGAGGCAGATCCGAACCTTTACTTTATTGTGATTGGTGAGGAGCCTCTCATTCTGGTGCTGTATGTGGATGATTTGATCATTACAGGTGCAGAGAGACTCATAGAGCACTGCAAGAGAGATCTTGCGACGGAGTTTGAGATGAAGGACATCGGCTTGATGCATTACTTTTTGGGTTTGGAGGTGTGGCAGGAGGAGGGGCATTTCTTCCTGGGGCAGGGGAAGTATATTGTGGACATCCTTAGCAGATTCCACATGGAGGATTGTAGACCCATGTCGACACCGATGATCACCAACTGGAAGAAGCTTCATGCTTCAGATTCTGAGTTGGTGGATCCCGCATTGTACAGGCAGCTGATTGGTTCCTTGATGTATTTGGTCAACACTAGACTAGATATCTGTTTTGCAGTCAACACGATGAGTCAGTTTATGTGTGAGCCTAGGAAGGTTCACTGGGTGGCTGCAAAACACATTTTGCGGCACTTGCAGGGGACAGTGGATTATGGTCTGGACTACAGGCAGGGAGATGGAGTGAGATTGGCAGGATACACTGATTTTGATTGGGCGGGTTGTGCTTCTGATAGGAAGAGCACTTCAGGGTGCTGTTTTGGGTTGGGTTCAGCAGTAGTGTCATGGTTCAGCCGGAAGCAGCAGTCAGTAGCACTGAGTTCTGCGGAAGCAGAGTATATGGCAGCCAGTCTAGCTAGTTGTGAGGCTATCTGGCTTCGCAAGATGTTGTTTGGCTTATTTGGTCAGCCGTTGAGACCTTCAGTGATTTACTGTGATAATCAGAGTTGCATTAAACTCACGGAGAATCCAGTATTTCATGACAGGTCAAAGCATATCGGGATCAGATATCATTTGATCAGAGACTATGTTCAGAAGGGAGCTGTGAAGCTTGAGTATATTTCCACTGATGAGCAGGTTGCAGATATTCTTACCAAAGCCTTACCACGGGGCTAGCATGTCTACTTCAGAGACAAGATGGGTGTGGTGAGGAACACCTTCCTCGGTAAGAGGGAGTGTTGAAATTTGGTACCGGAGGATAGGTGGTTCCCTTAGGCGTTGATCTTTGGCCTAGGGAAAAGTGTCCAAAAGAATTTAATTTTTCTCCTACAGTGACTTTATAATTTTATAAAGTTAAATTTAATTAAAAGTGACTTTAAGTGATAAAGTTACTAAGTCTAATTTTAAAGAGACTTTTATAAAGTCAATGAAAAATTAGAAAGGAAAAGTGACTTTGGAAATAAATGACTAAGTGGGTTTTTATTAAAGTGGGGTGAATTAAAAAATAAAAAGTGAGATTTAAATGAACATTTAATCTCAGCCATTGATCTAAATCTATTTCAGCCATTGGATTTAGAGATCACCCAAAAGTCACTTGGATCACCCAAAAGTCACTTGGAGTTATATTAAGGGAGGAAAAGGAGGAAATGATCACATTCGATTCAATTCTTTCATGAGCAGATTGAGAGAAGGAGAGCAAGAGAGCAAGGGAGATTTTTGGGCGGTGTATCAGCAGCGGTGTATCAGCAGCGGTGTATCAGCAGCAGTGTAACAGCAGCGGAGTATCAACAGCGGTGTAACAGCAACGGAGTATCAGCAGCGGAGTATCAGCAGCGGTGTAACAACAACGGTGTAACAGCAGCGGAGTAACAGCAGCGGTGTAACAGCTGCGGAGTAACAACAGCGGAGTATCAGCAAGGCTGAGTTTCAACAAGGCTGAGATAAGTTGTAAAAGTCTGTTTGCTGATTTTTTTGCTGAACATTTCTCTTACTGTAAAAAGACATTTTCCAGAAATAAAGAAGAGCTCTCAAACTGGTTTTCCCCAAGAGTTGTAGGGGGTTTTTCCAGGGTCACATTGACCAAAAATCTCAGTGTTTAAATGTGTTTTAATGGCTGTTTATTACTGCTGTTTTTTGTTTCTGCAATTTCCAGCATTCTGTAAAATTTTCAGAATTTGTGTTTTCAGCAAATTTATTTTTTTTCAGCTTGTTAAATGTATGGTTATGGGAAAGGGCATTTAATTATATGGGAGAAATAAGGAGAAACTGAAAACCGGGGTGGGAAATGAGAAATTTCTACACACATGCTGGATTACAGGCACATGACCATGCTTCTAGTCACAAACTAGAGGAAATGGAAGTGGACATAGCTAGATCAGAGCAAGTAGACCCCTAGCTCTATCAACAGTTGAGAGGATCACTTATGTATTTGGTGAACATACAACCAGACATATGTTTTGCAGCTAACTCTTTGAGCTAGTTCATGGTCGAGCCCACCAGGGTGCATTGGGTTGCTACAAAGCACGTATTGAGGTATCTCAAGCGAATAGTAGAGTATGGATTGTGGTATAGAAAGGTTAGGTATCTCAAGGGGATAGTAGAGTATGGATTGTGGTATAGACAGGTTGATGGGGTTGTTTGTTTTTTGGTAGCATAGAAAGTGCTCTAGCCTTGAAAATTGGTGGAGAGGCTAAGGCACATGAGTTCTAAAGAATCCAAAAACCGTTTGGTGAAATTACACGCGGACTGTATTTTATTAAAATAATTAATATTTTTAATGTGGTTCCTAAGTTTAAACTTAGGGAAATCAAAATATTAATTGTTATTAATGAAAATATGGGTGCGAATGATCTAGAAGGTAGATCAAGTCATGTTTTAATCTTAGTTGTTGATTAGTGACTTAATCTCGATGTTTTAATCTTAGCTGTTGATTAGTGACTTAATCTCGACTGTTGAAGACTCAATAGGAAAAACAGGAAAAGTATAAAATGGAGGCTTGGGGTTCATTTGGAAAAACACACATAGAGAGATTGAGGAAATCGGTTTTCTGAGGTGAGAAGTTCTCAGGAGGAAAATCGATTGGATAGATCTTGCAGCTGAGGGGCAATGAGAATCCGGAAGGACTTTCTGGAGAATACAGACAGAGAGGCGGAGACAGCTTGCAAAGAGGCAGCGCAGAAGCCGGGAGAGCTGACCCAAAAACACTGTTTGTAATGGCCGTACTAAATTAAGAGCCGTTACTGAACTGTGAAACTGTAAAGATTGCTGAAATTGTCTGAAATGGTAATAATAGATTTGATGAAGTACTTACCTGGTCTGCTACGGCTGTTGCGATGAGGATGCTGCAGAACTTTTCCAGCGCTCTCGTTACCGAATGACCAAAAACCACCCAGCCAAACCGAGTATACCTAGATACTCAATCCAGTATGCTTCTCAACCGATGCATACCGTTCCCCCGTGCCCAGAGACTTCAAAACAAGTAAGGCTCAATAGTTCCGAATTATAAGCAGTATGGATAAATTTCCTCTCCTTCTTCCTTCAACAGCACCCGGTTCAGTTTTTCCACTTACAGCAAATACAATCTTCCCCATCCACAGGCAAAGAACACCCCCCCTCCTTAAACTCCTCCTCGCCATCTCCTTATGTACTGTTCATCAGCGGTGGTTGCTCTCTCTCCACCTACGAGCCCACCGCTTCCTTTCCCAGCGACACCTACTCAACATGCTCAGTCGAATCTTTCTTTTAAGGATAATTTGACATGTGTGATTTTATTTTGATTAAAATTTTATTTATTTAATTAATATGTCCTAAGTTCATACATAGGAACTTTACTTTGATTTAATTTATCCCTTTAATAATTTATTGACATACTTTATTAAAATTCTGAGATAGATAATTATATAACCCGATTTTTAAGAATTTACATAATTCTTTACATTTATTTTCTTTATAACCCTTCTACTTTATACTTTTAAACTTAATATCATTGGTAATCGCTCATTAATCATGAGGCATTAAGTAATATGTGCTGATGGGTGAATGCGACTTTTCTATTTGAAGGAGTGTTAGGATATTTAATATTTTAGGTAATTTAGAATATAGTTACTAGTGCAGTGCATGCGATACATGCATATGTAGCTATCATATGCATGCATCGTATGCATGCTAATATTCTCGAGCTCTCTATATTAATGATGGGTCACTACATACACCCCTCCTTCAGAAAACTTCGTCCCGAAGTTAGAGTTTTTATCAATACTTATAATAGTGATTAATACATTCTTGTTCGGATTGTGTATTGAGGTTAAATTCTTACTTAATGTGAGGACGCTATAAAATTGGTGTTTTGAATACTTTTAGGTCTATAACTTTAATGATCATGTTTTACTTCATCAGGCTCCCCAGGCTATCACTACATCATCTTATCCTTCCTAATCTCTTCCGCTCACATCCTATCCGTCCTCTACTGGAGTATGCCATGGCGTCAGTTATACTGACCTAACCATTCATAAACTCCAAGGGTGACAGCGTTGACTATACCGACCTGATCCCTAGTAGGCATCTGGCCGTCATCATCACACGTCTAGGGGAGCGTGACTCGCACAGTCCTCCCATGACTCCAGGGTTCGAAGGATAAACGGTGGGCAACACCTCCACCCCTCCCAGTAGAATCAGGGTTAATACCCTATCATGGAATCTCTTTGAGCCTTAATTGTTCTGAAGTTTTTGTCATCACGTGGTCATTTTGGTAACGGATTTTATTTGCAATCATAAACACTTGTCCATGCATTTATAACATGTGCATTAATATTTTCAAAACACATAGCTTATGTATATTTCATACATGTCATCTAAAGTATAACATACCTTGCCATAATCTATTCATGTCATTAGCTTTCATATTACAATATAATCATTCTTTCGTGTATTGTTTGTGCATAAAACTCATGACTTTAGATTGCTAACTGACACTTGATATTTGATCTTACGAGCACATATCGTTATGTTCCAACATTCATTGATCTGTATGTGTTTGCTCCAGTAACAACTAACTGGGTTATTGTCTTACTTGGTAACAAAATGCATCATATGGACAGTCATTAGCAAAGACAAATCTCAATTCCTTCTTTTTAACAATACTGTTATTTGTTGTGTTCTTTTATATATAAATTGTTTGAAATACCTAGCTCAAAGTATGGTATGCAACACATTTGGGGAACATATTTTGAACTCAACATTTCCTTTAACAATAATACACCGAACATTGCTCTATGTTTAAATGGTAGTACTCTTTCAATACCTTGGCCCTATGGGTTGAATTTATGCTCATGGAACCTTTGCTCAGGTTGTATTCATCACTTATAAGAATTGCTAAATTAGGTCTGAATGTTGCGAAGTATCCGTTCCTATTGACTGTTTCACTACCAAGGAGTTGATATTCATGCCAAGTGAACTACTGTTTCCAGATATTTTGCTAGCGCACATTCCAGGGTCCGAACTTAAGTTCTATGCATTATACCAGTTATTTATATGCCTCTATATGAATGAGTTAATGGCTGTTTGCAATTCTGAGTTAGTTCCTCATCACATGGTGTTTAATAGCAGTGTATTCCTTGTTGAATAATTGTGAATGGTATATATAACCGCTTGAGCTCAATTCTCTGGTTCTGTTATCATTTAACTGGAAGTATAGTGGAAAAACTGTTCACCTACAGCTAACAGATAACAACTGATGTGCAAAAGGGGATCACTGTAACCTTCACACAAACTCAGAAATTTATCAGAAATTAAGAGAATATACAGGAGGGAATCCTACATCTTTTACTGTGGTATTGTGATAATAATATGGCTAAATTATGTATAACAGCTGGGGTAATTTTGAGTAAGGAAGATATTATATGTGACTCTTTAGAGGTCTCATTTGAATGTTATTTGTCCACTGTATATATATATTTTCTGAAGTAAAAACTATTAAGAAAACACCTACAGAAGTTTTCATACAAACTTGAAGAAAGGTCTCATAGAAGAACTTTATACAAACTCAATTATCAAAGAGGAATATCTACGTGGTTGACAGGTACAGAGGAGTGAGTCCCCTAGTAATTATAAAGGAGGATGACTAAACATTTAAAATGAATATCTAGAAGATTGTAAGAATATAAACATCATTACCAATTGTTTGTTATTGGAGCATAAATAATAATAAAAACGAATCCATCCAAGCAAAATTTACAATTACAAGAGACTAATAATAATTAAAAGCATAATATCAAAATATTCAAGAAAGTACTTATCTCTAGAGAATACGTCAACTCCTTTTCGTTCAACTCTTCAAGGAGTTAATCTCGTCCATATTATCATCATCAGGAAGTCCATATCATCAAGGAATTCACAGCATCAAGGAGTCCATATCATTATCGGCAGGAAAGGCCAGTTTGCATCATCAGGTGGAATATCCTTCAACCACTCTAGGTCAATGCTGCCAATGTCTGTGTGAAGCATCTCAAGAAACCGTTTTATTCTCCCTGCAAGAACATTGTTCATCCCTCGTTCCTTGATGGCATCTGCAATATCTTCAAGATCAGCATATCTGACTGCATCCCAATTCACAGCATCCTTGGTATTTGAGTCCCTTTCTCTTTTTAATCTACAATCTTCTACATTTGTATTCTTCGATATAGTTTCCCAATCAAATTTGTTCTTGCTCTTTCCCTGGCCCATTTCAATATTTGCTCTAGCAATACCACTTATTTTACTGACAGAAACTTTCTTGTGACCAATTTTCCTGTTCTTTATCTCATCTTTTGTCACCTTCAAGCTCAAATTATCAGGTGCAGAACAATCCTCCAAGGTGGAGTTTAGGGTCAAATTCAATTTCAACTCCTCTAGCTCTTGATTATCTTCTGGGATTGAGATTTCACCTTCACTGGGCAAGACATTACCAGTATGACACCCCTCTTGAGAAAAATTCTCAAGGAAATCATATATAATGGATTCTGAAGAATCATTATATCCACCATAATCAACACAGTATTTGTCAAGAAAACCAACGCTAATTTTGGCTCCATCCAAAGGCCCTGCTTTTGGATATGACAAGGCCCTGTTGTGGCAATCCACGCCATGGCTTACATCATAATAGGTAGAACAGTGTTCATGGTTTACTTCATCGCCAATTGATATCATTTCATTTGCAGTCCGGCAAAATGCGTCCTTTGGCTTGAATCTCTCCAATTCCTTGCCATCATATGGAGCAACTTCAGTGTTTTCAATATGAGGGAACCGTAAAGCAAGCGATATAAATGCTGAACTTGAAAGATGATCAGATACATTTTGAGTTAGGAATGCCCCAACAACAGAGTCCACGACTGATCCTTTCCACTGTGAAAATTGACGATCTCCTTGTACTTGACGCATGCAAATTATGAAATTTTGAGCCCGTTCTTTAAAAATGTGCCTTTCCATTTCCCAGTGTCTTTCTTTGTCTTCTGGATCATCTGTATTGTTTGCTTCAATCACTCTCTTTCCCATCAACAAATTCCAAACTCTCATTGTTTCTGAATCCAAAACCACTCTTGGCCGAATCTTCCTCTTTTTCAATGGATCAAAAGAGCCTTCGTATAGGACCAAATCACGGCATTCTTCACCTGGGACAGTTTTGTCCTTTGTTTCAAAAGGGCTTATCTCCTGTCTCTCACTTACACTACACTTATGCATCTCGTTAAGACTCAGAAGCTGTAATCTCTCCTGGATTTCATCTACTGGATCCTTGAAAGATTTGTATGACTGACAAGATAAACTGGAAGTTTCAATCCCCAGTAGAGGGTTGCTGCTTTGGCAGGCTTGAACAATATTTTGATGAACAATCAACTGTCCTTGCTCTTGAGGATGACTCTCACATAGATGTTGGCTCTGGCAACAAAAACCCCGTCCATTGCAATTGGAATTAAGCTGGCTTGATAATAGGTAACAAATTGATTCAAGGGGATTCTCTATTCTAAGGATTTAGAAAGGTCCAAGAATTGGATCCTGCAAGATGCCTTCTCCGCTGCTATTCTTCTGAATCAAGATTGTTTTTGTGGTCTTCATATCAGCATAGTTTGTTGATCCTGAAAATGGTAAAATATAGATATCTAGAATGACATTTACACCATGCCTCGCAATGGGAACCACCTGTGAAGGGGACACTTGCAGAGTCCTAGCAAAATTCCTTGTAAAGCTTCTTTCCATGCTCAAAGTATAATTGGATAGCTGCACATTGAATATTTCCACAACGGCAAGCAGCGGAGTAACACAGCTACAATGTCCAGCATCAGATACCAGTGGGTCCAAGACTTGACCAGTAACACACATCGACAAGTAGATGTGCAGTTGCAATCTGTAAAAGAATCACTAATCCTGCTATAGTTTTGTTTTCCAAGTATTCCCCCAGGGTCACATAAGCAAGTCCAATTTCTTTGTCCTCATCGTTATGCAGCGCAATCAAAGGAGAAGGTGCACCCAATTGGATGAGTAGAATCCGCTTAGAAACCTCAGAAAACACCGCCGTGTGCTCCATAACTTTAGAATTCTGAACCAAATTTTGTAGGGACAGTGACCCAATCTGCACAGGAGATGAATTTACAAGAGAATTTTGGAAAACAGACATTTTCCTTGATGTGGAGTTTGGATTAAGTGTTCTGCATGCAGAGTCATCTGGGGCATTGCATATTAACTTGGGATCATAGCTGAGGTCAGGGATTGCCCTCAAATTTTCTGGCAAATATCCTTTTAACCTATTCCCATGAAGTCTTAGAGATTTCAAATTGGCAAGATTACCCATATCTATTGGGATTGTGCCACGTAATTGATTGTGATCTAGCCATAGTTCTTGAAGATGACGAAGCTGAGAAAATCCTTTTGGAATATGACCTTGAAGTTGCATATGTGATAAATGTAGGCCAATCACAATACTCGCAGTTTCATTGTCACATATGACACCACGCCATTCATCAAGGCAAGGACTACTTCCAACCCAAAGCCTGTTGAGTTGAGAACCATTGGAGAAGTGTAGTCTAATTTCATTCAAAGATAACTCCTCTGCAGACAGTGCTATGTGGGCAGCATTTGATGAACCCTCGCATACAAAGGATAAGCACTTCAACTCATTTCATATTCCAGTTCTATTCCTGACAAAATTGATTGTTCACCGGCACAATATTGCGAAGATGAGGATGAAACTTTACGCATTCAATAATAGTCTTTGAAAGCTATGAACTCAACTGCTGTGAATCGTTTTTTTTTCGTAAATCACATGCAGAAAGATCTCTTTGGAAGCATTCGGCGCGCATCCGCCCGCAAAATAGATTAACACAAGCATATTTCTGAAACAAGCTGAAAAGCTCAGTGCAATCTTTATCATGTGAAATTGCGGATAAAATCGTCGAGACCACCCCGATATCAACTTCAGGCGACTCATCTTGATCCATTGTTCGAAGCTGTGTGTTCTGTAAGTCTCCCATAATGATTCCCAAGGGTTTTTCCGTTGCCAGCCAAGAAAGATGAAATTTCGAACTGGTTATTCTGGTGTGGTGTGTTTCTAGCCCGGAGATTTCTTCCAGTTGTTGGGTTGTTTCGGCCTATCAAAATTCAAATTTATGTGTCAATTAATGTAATCCCGATGAATTTCATTTACTCCAGTCCGCCGAACACGCACGGATGAAGGATTGCATATATTACGGCAGAACAATCTCGCGGTTCCTAAGGGAAATTCGTCGATCTTATTGCCTGGACTGCCGGAATGAATAATTGCTCTCCAGAAATATCACGCGATTAAACTAGGAATATTGTATCCACAGAACTTTTATAACAAGCACTGCGACAAATTTTCTTTCGGATTCATTAATTGGGCCGATGCGTATGCCAAATGAGGAGAATATTGAGATACCTACTTCGAAGAATTGTTTGCCGCCGCTTGTCTCAAAACCTCATAAACCAGATAAATGTCAGAGAAGAATCATTGAAAGAAAGAAAGAAAACCCCGACGAATAGAATTGAATTCCGATAAACAATTGAACTGTCACGGGCGTAGGAAGCGAATGCAGGAGTAAAGCAATAATTTATTTAATAAAATTTCCCTGGTCACAAGGGCGGGGGTTTGAACCACAAATTTACACGAGCGTAGGGCCTGTGAGGTCGCAGGGTTTGAACTTGGCTCCGATACCATATGTAATGGCCGTACTAAATTAAGAGCCATTACTGAACTGTGAAACTGTAAAGATTGCTGAAACTGTCTGAAATGGTAATAATATATTTGATGAAGTACTTACCTGGTCTGCTACGGCTGTTGCGATGAGGATGCTGCAGAACTTCTCCAGCGCTCTCGTTACTGAATGACCAAAAACCACCCAGCAAAACCGAGTATACCTAGATACTCAATCCAGTATGCTTCTCAACCGATGCATACCGTTCCCCCGTGCCCAAAGACTTCAAAGCAAGTAAGGCTCAATAGTTCCGAATTATAAGCAGTATGGATAAATTTCCTCTCCTTCTTCCTTCAACAGCACCCGGTTCAGTTTTTCCACTTACAGCAAATACAATCTTCCCCATCCACAGGCAAAGAACACCCCCCCTCCTTAAACTCCTCCTCGCCATCTCCTTATGTACTGTTCATCAGCGGTGGTTGCTCTCTCTCCACCTACGAGCCCACCGCTTCCTTTCCCAGCGACACCTCCTCAACATGCTCAGTCGAATCTTTCTTTTAAGGATAATTTGACATGTGTGATTTTATTTTGATTAAAATTTTATTTATTTAATTAATATGTCCTAAGTTCATACATAGGAACTTTACTTTGATTTAATTTATCCCTTTAATAATTTATTGACATACTTTATTAAAATTCTGAGATAGATAATTATATAACCTGATTTTTAAGAATTTACATAATTCTTTACATTTATTTTCTTTATAACCCTTCTACTTTATACTTTTAAACTTAATATCATTGGTAATCGCTCATTAATCATGAGGCATTAAGTAATATGTGCTGATGGGTGAATGCGACTTTTCTATTTGAAGGAGTGTCAGGATATTTAATATTTTAGGTAATTTAGAATATAGTTACTAGTGCAGTGCATGCGATACATGCATATGTAGCTATCATATGCATGCATCGTATGCATGCTAATATTCTCGAGCTCTCTATATTAATGATGGGTCACTACACTGTTTGACAAGCAAAATCCAATACTGCTAGAACAACCGAAACTGCCGGGAACTACCAGAACAACTGGGAGAGCTGACACAGAGGCAACGCAGTAGTCGAGAGAGCTAACACAGAAAAGCTGCATGTTAAGCAGAGTCCAGAACTGCCGGCACAACCTAAACTGCCGGGCACCACCGGAACAGCCAAAACTATCGTAACTGCTAGGAATTTCCAAAACAGTTGATGCAGAGGGCAGAGAAGGTGATGTAGGGTTGACGCAGGGCCAATGCAGAAATAGCAGGGGTTAGCCAGTGTTGTGTTGGATCAGTCGAAATTTTGCTGGGTGAAGTGAGGTAAAACTCACTCAGAGTTTCTGCCAGTATTTTCTTTGTAAAGGATTGCTAGATGAGCATCCTAGATTTGTATTTAGATATTTCTCTTGCATAATAATAAGCCCTCAGGAACTGCTGCACCGATTTTCCCACATTGGGTTTTTCCGGGGACTATTGTGTCCAAAAATAAGTGTGTCCTATGTATCTTGTTCTTTGCTCTGTTTTCTGTTTCATGAGATCAAATATTTAATAAGTGTAGGTTGCAAAAGTAATTTGCTTCAATATTCAGAAGAATAACTAGATGAATGTAATTTAAAAAATCAAGTAGGTGAAGTAGATTCAGATTTGTTGCAGTAGGGGTTCCTAGAGTCTAGGAATTTTCACATGGTATTAGAGCATTGATTTTGAAACAGGAAGAGTAGATCAAGTGCTAAGCAGTGAGGCCGAAAGCTGCATGTGGCAACAATTCGAATCCCCTTGAAGGGATTGTGTAGTCCTAGCCGGGAAGCAGATTTGAGGAAATCCCTCTCTGCGTGAGACGACAAAGGTACGATTTCCAGTTCATGAGTTTGCAGAGGCAGAGGGAGTGACGCAGAGCCTCAACGCAGTGCTTGAAGGGTGCATTTTTCGATGGGGCAGAAATCCATCGGAAAAGAGCGAAGACACATAGAAGGGAAATTTTCTCCTTAGAGGACTTCCAGCCAAGGAGTCTGAATTTTTACTTGCTAAACAACAGTAAAGGGGCAGATCTACAAGCTCCAGCAGGGAGTGCGTAGGCCGGTCTAGTGTTGTGCAGAGGAGAGAGGAGGTCATTTGACATTTGGCAGAGATGGCAGCCGCATCTCTAGGAGGGAGGTGGGGAGATTTAGAGTTGTAGTTCGAAAGAGCTATAGATGGGCAGGATCCTTGAGGAGTCCACCTCTTGGATCAATTCCTTGCTATGGGAGCCCAAGATTCAACAGTGGCGAGATGGACTTAGTGTCAGATGATGCAGTGGATTGTTTGGAGGACAGATGTAGTGGCTTGGGACCAGAGACTGATCAACGCAGAGCAAGGTTAGCGACTATGCAGATGGCACAGTGTAAAAGTCAGCAACAGCGCAAAAGATTCAAAGGGTCAACAGTAGTCAGACTCCAACATTCATTGTATTATGCTAAACACAGTTAAGTTCAGCTAATTTTGGATGTTTTTTAGTTGCTTCTCGCAACAACTAAGTTGCAGTATAGATGCAGTGTTAGCAGTGGCAGTGCTAGCAGCATAGCAGATGCGACATTTTAGAGGGCGTTGTAGTACAAATGCAGCAGTGGCAGTGGCAGTGTCATGGGCAGCAGTACAATATCAACAATAACACAGTGTTGGTGGCAGCAACAGTGCTAAACGGAGGTGCTTCAGAAACATAGTAGCATGCAGGTGGACATTGTTGCTAGAGCACTTTCCTCGCTAAGCGGGAGTGTTAGTTTTTTGTTAGCGTCGAAAGTGCTCTAGCCTTGAAAATTGGTGCTAAATAACCCAAAAACGGTTTGGTGAAATTCCACCCGGATTGTATTTTATTAAAATAATTAAAATTTTTAATGGGGTTCCTAAGTCTAAACTTAGGGAAATTAAAATATTAATGGGTATTAATCAAAATATGTGTGAGAATGATCTAGAAGGTGGATTAAGTCATGTTTTAATCTTAACAGTTGATTACAGACTTAATCTCGGCTGTTGAAAACTCAACAAAAAAAGTATAAAATAGAGGCATGGGGTTCATTTGGAAAAACACACACACAGAGATTGAGGAAATCAATTTTCTGAGGTGAGAAGTTCTCAGGAGGAAAATCGATTGGGATATCTTGCAGCTGAGGGGCAGTGAGAATCTGGAAGGGGGACTTTCTGAAGAATACAAACAGAGAGGCGGAGAGAACTTGCAGAGAGGCAACACAGAAGCCGGGAGAGCTGACGTAGAAAAGTTGCCTGTCATGCAGAATCCTGAACTACTGGAACAGCCGAAACTGCTGGAACTGCCGGAACAGCTGATGCAAAAAAGTTGCTTGTCACACAGAATCCAGAACTATCGGAACAACCGGAACTGCTGGAACAGCTGACGCAGAGGCAACGTAGTAGCCAGGGGAGCTGACGCAAAAAAGCTGCCTGTCACACAGAATCCAGAACTGCCGGAACAATGGAAACTGTCAAGAACTACTGAAACAACCAGGAGAGCTGACAAAGAGGGTAGAGAAGGTGACACAGGACCTACGCATAAATAGCCAGGGTTAGCCAGTCTTGTGCCGGATCAACCGGAAGTTTGCCGGGTGAAGTGAGGTAAAACTCATTCAGATTTTCCACCAGTATTTTTCTGTAAAGGATTGCTAGATGAGCATCCTAGATTTGTATTCAGATATTTCTCCTGCATAATAATAAACCCTCAGAATTGCTGCACTGGTTTTCCCACATTGGGTTTTTCTGGGGACTATTGTGTCCAAAAATAAGTGTGTCCTATGTATCTTGTTCTTTGCTATATTTTCTATTTTATGAGATCAAATATTTAATAAGTGTAGGCTACAGAAGTAATTTGCTTCATTATTCAGAAGAATAACTTGATGAATGTAATTTAAAAAATAAAGTAGGTGAAGTAGATACAAATTCGCTGCAGTAGGGGTTCTTAGGGTCTAGGAATTTTCACAAAGGTGAGGCTTGAGGGCTTCATTGATGAAGATTGGGCGGGGAGTTCCACAAACAGAAAGAGCACATCGGGCTGCACATTCAGTGTTGGATCAACAACTGTTTCTTGGTTCAGTTGAAAGCAGACATCGGTTGCATTAAGATCGACCGAGGCTGAGTACATGGCTACTAGTTTGGGGTGCGAAGCTGTCTGGTTGAGAAAGCTGCTCATGGGCTTGATTGGACAAGAGCTAGAGCCCATTCTGATCCACTGTGACAACCAGAGTTGCGTCAAGCTCTCTGTGAATCCAGTGTTTCACAATCACTCAAAGCTCATTGACATACATTATCATCACATCATGGATATTGTTTAGAGAGGGATCGCGGCACTCTAGTACGTACCAATAGAGGAGTAGACAACAAACATTATGACTAAGGCTTTGCCAAGGAGTAGATTTGTTTACCTCAGATAAGTTGGGTTAGTGCAAAACACCTTCCTCTCTAAGAGGGAGTGTTGATTGGAGTAGAGAAGCAAGGGTTGTGTGTGGAATTTCCACGAATGTAGTAATTAGATATTCATCTCCTAAGTTATGCAGTTTATTTGTCTTCAGAAATATTATAGTAAATAATGATAAATTGACTACTACAATTCTTCACAAAATTAAATACTAGAACTGAGAAAATAATGCACACAAAAAATTGTACACCAATATTTTTGGACAATAGTCCCTTTTAAAAACCCTAGTGTCGGGAAAACCAGTTTTGCAGATGAGTAATTTTAATTATTCTTCAGCAAATCTATGATGGATAAAATTACGAAATTGTTTGCCAAAATTTAGCAAACCTTCGGAAAAATATTTTGATCACTTTCGCTAGTCGATTTGGCTTCCTCGAGACGACTTGACCCTCCTAATTCAACTCGGCCTCTCTCTGGCTCACTGAATCTAGCCACACGTGCGGCCTTGGCAACTCGACCTTCCTTGGAAAACTCACACTAGCTAGAATCTAAGTTACCGGAAACGGCTGCGTGAAGGGCCAAAACGCCGTTTTCCGTTTCTGATACGTATTCACCCCAGAAACGACAAAAAAACGGCTTAAATACGTTTTTAGTGATTTCAAAACGTTCCGGTTTTTTTTAAGCCGTTTTTCAGGCGTTTTCATGGGAAAACCCTCCCGTTTAAAAAAAAACGATACGTTTCAGCATATTCTGATACGTATTTCACAAATTGCAAAACGTTTTAGAAAATCGTAAAACGTATTTAAAAAAATTCAAAAACGTTTCGTGCTTGATAACTTGCGCGCCACCGAGAACAGATTTTATGAATTTAGCGTTTTAGGTTTTGATTCATTCTACCCTAAACGACAAGAGCGCTGACTGCTGTGCTGAGTGCTGCCGCCACCGAGCGTTTCGCTGCCCGTTTCAACTTACTGTCACTGAACCTGCCGGCATCGTTCAATCGTTGGACTTGGTAACTAAACCTGAACTTGCTGGCATCGTTTTCTCAACACTGTTAGTTATTGTTCGAAAAATAGTTATTGTTCGATTCAAATTTCATCTCTAGAGTGACACAGTCTACTGTCCCGAGAACTCACTGTTAGGCTTTCTGTTCACGTGAGATTACTTACTGCTGTTCCAATTATTCATTGAAGGTCATTTGGCATAAGTTTGTTTCATAACTGTCATATTCTCTTTGGATTGTAGCACTAAGGTCTGATTTAAAATTATAACCTGGTTGGATTATTATAAATGGCCGTGGTGTAGTGCTTAGCCTTCAAACACTTTGCAAGAGTGACCCTTGAGATACCACGCTAACCCACTGCTGTACGCTGCCTCTTTACTCGCCAAATGAAGCTACAGTCAACACGCAGTCCCAAATATACTGTCCAATTAGCCCACCAACTCGGTTTTCCCTGTTAATAATTATTTCTGAGTGAAATGAGCCACCCAACAGTCAACAAGTGAAGAAAGGAGCACGTTCTGTGCAACGGTGTCTTCTTCCTTCAACAAAAATGCGTCCAGCAAGAGAGAAAAAGGCCAGTGGCCTCAACCAGCAATAAGATAGGGCTCTTACAGTCCAAATTGACCCCCAAATAAGATATACATGTAGTCTACCACAGATGCATAGCTCCTTTTTCTGAGAATAATGAAAATCGTTCTCTCAATGAGCCACGAAACTTGTCCTGTCAGCTAGTGGATTTCTGCTGCATTGGAATTTGGGAGAAGGAAACTCGACCCCATGAACTGCCAAAATGACCCATGCTTGTGACAGCAAATAGCTCCTTACTCTTCCTTGACAGAGATTTGGGCTTCAGATTTGGCTTGGATATCTGGTAGAATAAAGTGAAATGCAAGAAATATTGTTTGAAAAGGGAAGGCCATTAACACTCAAAACTTTTAACTTGAACCAATGGGACCTGTCACTTTCTGTTCCCTTCAGGTTGTTACAATAGAAACATGGGTACCTTAAGGCTGGAACTTTTTGTTTCCTTCAGGTAGTTACCATAGAGACAACATTATAAGACAGCTTATTGTGGATTGGGTGGAAATCTGATCCGTCATTTTGTGAAGGGAAATACTATATAGACCTATTTTAATTTTTGAATCTCTGAAAAAAGTAAAAACTTGTTGCTATGAAATATGGAATCGGGCCAAGAATTGTTCACATTTCATGACAGAAAAGAGGCCAATTTAGTCTGCTCTGAATTCCAATGATGGCCATGTTATTAATGCCATATTTGAGAATCACCAAAGGCCCTTCACTTGTCACAGATACAGAGGCAGAGGAAGTGGCATAGGAAATTGAATCAACCCAGAAAGTTGATCCATAGTCACCACTTTGGAAATATGTCACTACTGTTGGGAAGATCCAAGGAGGTGGATCATTGGCATGGGTTTGCGGTGAGTGTAAAAAGGAGTTTAAGGGGTCATACACACGGGTTAAAGCACATTTGCTTGGGTTAAGAAACAATGGGGTTCGCAATTGCGAGTGGGTTTGAGCAAATTCAGGAGGGCCGAGTTGGAGGAGATTGTAAGGCTGAGTTGCCGAAAGGAGATCGATTTTGTTTGGAGGAGGCTGAATTGTTGGAGTGCTGGGGTGTTTTAGTGCATATTAGTGTAGGCCATAGATCGAGTTGTTGGAGCGTGCAAATCTGATTACTGAAGGCCGATTTCTTCAGAGCGATTTCATTTGGAGGCAGATTTCCTTGAGGTTGATTTACCTTGGCCGATTCATTTTATGGGAGCCAAGTTGTAGGTTCTAGATTGTATTTCTCCTTGTATTTCTGTGGGTCTAAAAACCTAGATTTTCCATATAATTAAATGACAGAGAATTGTTTGTGGGTTAAATTTTTGCATTGATCCCTCTGGGTTATTTTCACTACATATTTTTAATTCTAGAAGTTAAAGATACCAGTGATTTTATTTTTTGGTGATTCAATTATTATTTAGGTAAATAAATAATAATTGGGGATAAATTAAATTGTCATGAGAAAATAAATCTAGGTGGTATTAGAAATTTAACACTCTTCCCTCAACTATTTAGGGTTTGCTATTTGGCATTTGAATACAATGTACTTAATTCTACATAATATTTTGGGTCTTTGTTTAAGGTTTTTGTAATATTTTTTTTAGTACTATTAAATATTTATAATGAGATTTTTAACGTCCTTTAAAGATTTCTCATAAGATTTTGTGATCTTTATTTAATATTTGGTTTGGTTTTTGTTTGGTTTAGTGGGTGGGAGATTAATGTAGGTCCTAATAGTTCATGATTCCATAGGTGTAGTGGGTAAAGGTGAATATTGCGGTGGTATGTATGGTACCATATGTGTTTTTGTTTAAGTTTGAGTCGTCTTACATTATTAGTCATTTGTTTAATTATTGAATGTGATGCAATGTAGGTAAAGGAATGTGGAGGATCACTGAGGAACTGAGAGAGACATTGTAGTAGAGTGCAGAGGAAAAGGTGGAGGTCAGTTTTCTTTTGGCACGAAATGCATGTATGATATGCTATGTTATCTTTCTTATTGCAAATGCTATAATTCTCCTCCTTCCTTACTTATTTGGGGTTTGTGATTGTTATTGTTTGCTTAAGATGTACTTCCTGGGGAATAAAATTTTCATAATATATTCAGTCTTCGTTTCTCATAAGATATTTTGATCTCCATTTCATAATTTCCACAATAGTTCATGTATGTTTAATATTACACAATATTTCTTCGTTTCTCATAAGATATTTTGATTTCCATTTCATAATTTTCACCATAGTTCATGTATATTTAATTTTACACAATATTTCGTGTATATTTAATAGTTCGTAGAATATTTTCTAGTCTCTATTTAACACTTATTTATGTTTTGTGATGTAGGGTGCTGCCATGGACGTGTTTTGCAATTGTAGTGCAAAGTCTTATCTTTTATTTGTCTTTTTATGTTTTTTGTTTTTGTTATTTATTTACTTATTTGTTATTTTTATTGCAAGTCTATCTGTTATTTGTCTTTTAATGTGTTTTTTTTGTTATTTTTGTTTTACTTTTGTATTGTTGGTGACATTTTATTTTCTAATTTTGTTGTTTTATTTTGTTTTCTTAATGTTGCCGCTATTATATCTTCGCATTTGTAAGCATGGCCATGCTCATTTGTTGTATAATACCTGTATTTAAATTATCAATGGGTGGGGAATTTGAGGAAAACCTTAACAATCCATAGTGTGGGTTTAGGATTGATGCAGAGTCCACATGTAGTGAGCAAAGGCAACAAAGGTATGTATGGAGGGATTTACTTTTTATAGGAAGAGGTGAACGAGGTATGTATGAGGAAACTTACTTTCCTTGTTTATTTCTATATAATTACATGGCTTCATGCCCATTTTTATTAAACTCATTTGTTGCTTCATCATTATATCATGTGTATCATTATATCACGTGTGTTTGTTGAAATTTAGATTCAATATTGATTAAGAAAGGTCAAAGACCACCGGTGAAACCACTGAATCTCTTTCCGTGAGAGAGATGTGAGGCTCCATGACAAAGGAAGAGCCAAAGATAGACGGTGAGTTATCTTTTGTTGCAAGACTCGTTTAAATTAGATGCACATATTATATTGTTTGAGATTTATTTATATAATGAGTGCTATTCAGATGTAGGATGTAGTAAAAGGAAGGTGGAGGAGCATTGATGAAAATATTTTTTTTGTATTCTTATTTTATTTTATTTGTGAGACTTGTAGATGTACAAGAAAGTGTAAAGGAAAAAAGTGAGTTCTCTTTTGGTTTTGATATGGATTTGTTCTCGTTTCAAAACAATAATTATCCTCCCTCTTTAATTATGATTTTTGGTTATTACATAAGATGTACTTTTTCATAATATTACTGATAAGACCTTTTGTTGGTATTTATGATTTCTCATAAGATATTGAAGTGTCTATTTTGGTTTCTATTTGGTACGTTGAATGGGGAATTATGGCGGGTCCTAACAATCCATGATCCTATAGGTGTATTGGGTGAAGGGGAAGGTTGAGGCGATATGTGTGTATTTAAATTTGAGACATCTTACATTATTTGTCATTATCTAATTATTGACCACAATGTAAATTCTCCTCCTTCTTTAATTATGATTTTTGGTTATTACATAAGATGTACTTTTTCATAATATTACTGATAAGACCTTTTGTTTTTATTTATGATTTTTCATAAGATATTGAAGTGTCTATTTTGGTTTTTATTTGGTACGTTGAATGGGGAATTATGGCAGGTCCTAACAACCCATGATTCTATAGGTGTAGTGGGTGAAGGTGAAGGTTGAGGCGATATGTGTGTATTTAAATTTGAGACATCTTACATTATTTTTCATTTATCTAATTATTGACCACAATGTAATGCAGTTAATGCAATGGAGAAATCACTAGTTGAACTGCTAAAATGTACTTGTGAGGGAGGGAGAGGCTCCAACGTAGTGCAAAGGTAGACATAAGGTAGAGATGAATTCTATTTTTGTGCAAACATCCATATATGATCCACCATTTAGCTAGTTAACTAGCTATGATTCTCCCTTCTAACCTTTTAGGTTTTATTATTTTTAGTGTTTACATAATATGTAGTTTCTAGTGCATAAGATTATTTGTAATAATATCTCACAACCTTTTGGGTGTGTTTAATATTTTACATTATGTTTATAGAATGCAATGTAGGTAATGGAATGTGGAGGATCACTAACGAACTACTAAAATTTCTAAAATTTCTTTACGAGAACGAGATTGTTGTAAAGTCTATTTTTATTTAACTCATTTCTTGCTTCATCATTATATCATTTGTGTTTGTTGAAATTAGATGCATTGCAGATTAAGAAAGGTGAAGGAACATTTGCGAAACTACTATTTTCTTTGCATGAGAGAAATGTGAGGCACCATATCAAAGGTATAAGGAAAGATAGAAGGTGAGCTATATTTTGTTGCAAGATTCATGTTTAAATAGATGCTTTTGAGATTTATTTATATAATGTGTGGTATGAAAATGCGGGTAAAAGAAAGTGGTGGAGTATTGAGAAAACTACACATGTATGTATGAGGATCACTAATGAACTACTAAAATTTATTTATGAGAACAAGATTGTTGAAAAGTCCATTTTTATTTAATTCATTTGTTGCTTCATCATTATATCATGTGTGTTTGTTGAAATGTTGATGCATTGCAAATCAAGAAAGATGAAGGAATACTCGTGAAATTACTATTTTCTTTACATAACAAAGATGTGAGGCACCGTAGTAAAAGTATAAGCAAAGATAGAGCGTGAGCTATATTTTGTTGCAAGACTCGTGTTTAAATAGATGCATTTGATATTCATTTATATAGTGTGGTATGAAAATGTGGGTAAAGGAAGGTGGAGTATTGAGAAAACTACATAGGTATGTATGGGGGGCTTTACTTGTTTGTTACTACATAATTATATGGTTCTATATCCATTTTTATTTAACTAATTTGTTGCTTCATCATTATATCATGTGTGTTTCTTAGAACATTGTGTGTAATTAATATTTCTCATAATATTTTTTTTTGTGTTTAGGGGGTGTTCCTGGTTGGCCATCAACGCATTTTGAGGTTGCAGATTAGTGTTTCTATCGATTCTTTCTCTTGTTTTTTTTTGTTAGTTTTGTTGTTTTTTTTGCTATTGTTGGTTCTTATTTGGTGTAAAACCCATGCATGCTTCGATATGCCAACCTATTTTGTAGTGGTATTTACACATGGTCCTATATGTGCTTTTGTTTAAATTTGAGCCATCTTACATTATTAATCATTTGTTTCATTATTGAATGCATTGCAATGTAGATAAAGGAATGTGAAGGATTGGTGATGAAACTACTAAAATGTTTTTATGAGACAAACATTCTAGCAGAGTACAAAGGCAAAGCTTGAGGTTAATTTTCTTTTGATGCAAAATCTAGGTATTTCCTGCTATGTAATCTTTTATATTGCAAATTATGTAATCTTTTATATTGCAAATACTGTAATCTCCTCCCTCCTTACTTATTTAGTGTTTATGTTTTTTGGTGTTCACGTAAGTTGTATTATCATAAAATTTTTAGTTTGCATTAAGATTTCTCATAAGATATTTTGATCTCCATTTCATATTTCTCACAATATTTGATATTTTTTAAATATTTCTCAGAATATTTTCTAATCTCTATTTAATACTTATTTATTTTGTTGATGTGCAGGGTGCCCTTGGTTGGCCATGGACGCTTTTTGCAGTGATAGTGCAAAGTCTATTTCTTGGTTGTCTTTTTATTTCTATTCTTTTGTTATTTTTGCATTTTTGTCTTTTGTTACTTCTGTATTTTTATGTTATTGGTTATATTTTTTTCTATTGTTGTTTTATTTTGTTTTTGTTTTTTTGTTTTGTTTTTTTCCATTTTGTAGCGGTTGTATCTTTGTTTTTGTGAGCATGGCCATGTTAATTTATGGTTTGACATTTTTATCTTGTGTGTTTTTTAACAAGAAAAGGCAAAAGAGGTACGTATGGGGAATTTGCGTGTTTAAGCATAAAGACAAACGAGGTATGTATCGGTCTATACTTTTTTGTTACTACATAATACATAATTATATGGTTCTATGTTCATTTTTATTTAACTCATCTGTTGCTTCATCATTATATCATGCTCGTTTGTTGAAATGTAGATGCAATGCAGATTAAGAAAAGTGAAGTAACACTGGTGAAATAGAAGGTGAGTTATGTTTTGTTTCAAGGTTCATGTTTAAATATATGCAAATTATATTATTTGAGATTTATTTATATCGTGTGGTATGTAGGTAAAGGATGGTGGTGGAGTATTGAAAAAACTACGCAAGAATATATGTATGGGGGGCTTTACTTGTTTGTTACTACATAATTATATGGTTCTATGTCTATTTTTATTTAACTCATTTGTCGCTTCATCATTATATGATGTGTGTTTGTTGCTAATCATTATATCATGTGTGTTTGTTAAAATATTATATGTATTTAATATTACTCATAATACTTTTTTTTGGTGTGTAGGGTGTTCATGGTTGGCCATCATCGCATTATGGAGTTGCAGATTAGTGTCTCTATTGCTTGTTTCTCTTGTTTTCTTTTTGTTAGTTTTGTTGTTGTTGTTTTTGCTATTATTGGTTCGTATTTGGTGTAAAACTGTTTTTTCCATGTTGAGGCTGTTGTATCTTTGTTTTTGTGAGCATGGCCATGCTAATTTATGGTTTGACATTTTTATCTTGTGTTTTTTTTTGGTTCACATTTTCTTTTGGGTTCAATAGTGTGGATTTAGGGATGATCTAAAGTCCACAAGTGCAACAGGAAAAGGCAAAAGAGGTATGTATAGGGAATTTGCTTGTTTATGCATAAATGCAAACAAGGTATGTATGGGGACTTTACTTTTTTATTACTACATAGTAGATAATTATATGGTTCTACGTTCTTTTTTATTTAACTCATTTGTTGCTTCATCATTATATCATGTGCGTTTGTTGAAATGTAGATGCAATAGAGATTAAGGAAGGTGATTGAACACTGGTGAAATTACTATTTTCTTTGCACGAGAAAGATGTGAGGCACCATAGCAAAGGTATAAGTAAAGATAGAAGGTGAGTTATGTTTTGTTTTAAGATTCATGTTTAAATATATGTAAATTATATTATTTGAGATTTATTTATATCGTGTGGTATGCAGGTAAAGGATGGTGGTGGAGTATTGAAAAAACTACGCAAGAATGTATGTATGGGGGCTTTACTTGTTTGTTACTACATAATTATATGATTTTATGTCCATTTTTATTTAATTCATTTGTTGCTTCATCATTATATCATCTGTGTTTTTTGCTTCACCATTATATCATCTGTGTTTTTTAGAACATTATATGTATTCAATATTACTCATAATTTTTTTTTTTGGTGTGTAGGGTGTTCATGGTTGGCCATGATCACATTATGGGGAGTAGTGTCTCTATTGCATGTTTCTCTTGTTTTTTTTGGTTAGTTATGTTGTTATTTTTTTGCTATTATTGATTCGTATTTGGTGTAAAATTGTTTTTCTATTATTGGTTCGTATTTGGTGTAAAACTGTTTTTTTCATGTTGAGGGTGTTGTATCTTTGTTTTTGTGAGCATGGCCATGCTAATTTATGGTTTGACATTTTTATCGTGTTTTTTTCGTTCACATTTTCTTTTTGGTTCAATAGTGAGGATTTAGGGATGATCTAAAGTCCACAAGTGTGACGGGAAAAGGCAAAAGAGGTATGTATGGGGAATTTGCTTGTTTATACATAAAGGCAAACGAGGTATGTATTAGGGATGATATAAAGTCCACAAGTGTAACGGGAAATGGCAAAAGAGATATGTATGGGGAATTTGCTTGTTTATACATAAAGGCAAACGAGGTATGTATGAAGGCTTTACTTTTTTGTTACTACATAGTACATAATTATATGGTTCTATGTTTATTTTTATTTAACTCATCTTTAACTCATCTGTTGTTTCATCATTATATCATGTGCATTTGTTGAAATGTAGATGCAATGTGGATTAAAGAAGGTGAAAGAACACTGGTGAAATTACTATTTCTTTGTATGAGAGAGATGTGAGGCACCATAGCAAAGGTATAAGTAAAGATAGAATGTGAGTTATGTTTTGTTTCAAGATTCATGTTTAAATATGTGCAAATTATATTATTTGTGATTTATTTATATCGTGTGGTATGCAGGTAAAGGATGGTGGTGGAGTATTGAAAAAAATACACAAGAATGCATGTTTAGGGGCCTTTACTTGTTTGTTACTACATAATTATATGGTTCTATGCCCATTTTTATTTAACTCATTTGTTGTTTCATGATTATATCATGTGTGTTTGTTGCTTCATCATTATATCATGTGTGTTTGTTAGAACATTATATGTATTTAATGTTACTCATAATAATATTTTTTTGGTGTGTAGGGTGTTCATGGTTGGCCATCATCGCATTATAGGGTTGCAAATTAGTGTCTTTATTGCTTGTTTCTTTTGTTTTCGTTTTGTTTGTTTTGTTGTTGTTTTTTTGCTATTATTGGTTAAAACTGTTTTTTCCATGCCGAGGCTGTTGTATCTTTGTGTTTGTGAGCATGGCGATGCTAATTTATGGTTTGACATTTTTATCTTGTGTTTTTTTTTATTCACATTTTCTTTTGGGTTCAATAGTGTGGATTTAGGGATGATCTAAAGTCCACAAGTGTAACAGGAAAAGGCAAAAGAGGTATGTATAAGGAATTTGCTTGTTTATGCATAAATGCAAACAAGGTATGTATGGGGACTTACTTTTTTGTTACTACATAGTAGATAATTATATGGTTCTACGTTCTTTTTTATTTAACTCATTTGTTGCTTCATCATTATATCATGTGTGTTTGTGAAATGTAGATGCAATGCAGATTAGGGAAGGTGATTGAACACTAGTGAAATTACTATTTTCTTTGCACGAGAGAGATGTGAGGCACCATAGCAAAGGTATAAGTAAAGATAAAAGGTGAGTTATGTTTTGTTTCAAGATTCATGTTTAAATATATGCAAATTATATTATTTGAGATTTATTTATATCGTTTGGTATGCAGGTAAATGATGGTGGTGGAGTATTGAAAAAACTACGTAGGAATGTATGTATGGGGGCTTTACTTGTTTGTTACTACATAATTATATGGTTCTATGTCCATTTTTATTTAATTCATTTGTTGCTTCATTATTATATCATGTGTGTTTTTTGGTTCATCATTATATCATCTGTGTTTCTTAGAACATTATATGTATTTAATATTACTCATAATATTTTTTTTGGTGTGTAGGGTGTTCATGGTTGGCCATCATCACATTATGGGGATTAGTGTCTCTATTGCTTGTTTCTCTTGTTTTCTTTTTGTTAGTTTTGTTGTTATTTTTTTGCTATTATTGGTTTGTATTTGGTGTAAAATTGTTTTTTCTATTATTGGTTCGTATTTGGTGTAAAACTGTTTTTTTCATGTTGATGCTGTTGTATCTTTTTTTTGTGAGCATGGCCATGCTAATTTATGGTTTGACATTTTTATCGTGTTTTTTTTGTTCACATTTTTTTTTTGGTTCAATAGTGAGGATTTAGGGATGATCTAAAGTCCACAAGTTTAACAGGAAAATGCAAAAGAGGTATGTATGGGGAATTTGCTTGTTTATACATAAATGCAAACAAGGTATGTATGGAGGCTTTACTTTTTTGTTACTACATAGTACATAATTATATGGTTCTACGTTCATTTTTATTTAACTCATCTGTTGCTTCATTTTTATATCATGTGCATTTGTTGAAATGTAGATGCAATGTGGATTAAGGAAGGTGAAGGAACACTGGTGAAATTACTATTTCTTTGCATGAGAGAGATGTGAGGCACCATAGCAAAGGTATAAGTAAAGATAGAAGGTGAGTTATGTTTTGTTTCAAGGTTCATGTTTAAATATATGAAAATTATATTATTTGAGATTTATTTATATTGTGTAGTATGTAGGTAAATGATGGTGGTGGAGTATTGAAAAAACAACGCAAGAATGTATGTATGGGGGGCTTTACTTGTTTGTTACTACATAATTATATGGTTCTATGTCTATTTTTATTTAACTCATTTGTTGCTTCATCATTATATGATGTGCGTTTGTTGCTTCATCATTATATCATGTGTGTTTGTTAGAATATTATATGTATTTAATATTTCTCATAATAATATTTTTTGGTGTGTAGGGTGTTCATGGTTGGCCATCATCGCATTATGGGGTTGCAGATTAGTGTTTCTATTGCTTGTTTCTTTTGTTTTCGTTTTGTTTTTTTTGTTGTTGTTTTTTGCTATTATTGGTTAAAACTGTTTTTTCTATGCCGAAGCTGTTGTATCTTTGTGTTTGTGAGCATGGCCATGCTAATTTATGGTTTGACATTTTTATCTTGTGTTTTTTTTGGTTCACATTTTCTTTTGGGTTCAATAGTGTGGATTTAGGGATGATCTAAAGTCCACAAGTGTAATAGGAAAAGGCAAAAGAGGTATGTATAGGGAATTTGCTTGTTTATGCATAAATGCAAACAAGGTATGTATGGGGACTTTACTTTTTTGTTACTACATAGTAGATAATTATATGGTTCTACGTTCTTTTTTATTTAACTCATTTGTTGCTTCATCATTAACTCATTTGTTGCTTCATCATTATATCATGTGCGTTTGTTGAAATGTAGATGCAATGCAGATTAGGGAAGGTGATTGAACACTGGTGAAATTACTATTTTCTTTGCACGAGAGAGATGTGAGGCACCATAGCAAAGGTATAAGTAAAGATAGAAGGTGAGTTATATTTTGTTTCAAGATTCATGTTTAAATATATGCAAATTATATTATTTGAGATTTATTTATATCGTGTGGTATGCACGTAGAGGATGGTGGTGGAGTATTGAAAAAACTATGCAGGAATGTATGTATGGGGGCTTTACTTGTTTGTTATTACATAATTATATGGTTCTATGTCCATTTTTATTTAATTCATTTGTTGCTTCATCATTATATCATGTGTGTTTTTTGCTTCATGTTTCTTAGAACATTATATGTATTTAACATTACTCATAATATTTTTTTTTTGGTGTGTAGGGTGTTCATGGTTGGCCATGATCACATTATGGGGATTAATGTCTCTATTGCTTGTTTCTCTTGTTTTCTTTTTGTTAGTTTTGTTGTTATTTTTTTGCTATTATTGGTTCGTATTTGGTGTAAAATTGTTTTTTTCTGTTATTGGTTCGTATTTGGTGTAAAACTGTTTTTTTTCATGTTGAGGTTGTTGTATCTTAGTTTTTGTGAGCATGGCCATGCTAATTTATGGTTTGACATTTTTATCGTGTTTTTTTTGTTCACATTTTCTTTTTGATTCAATAATGAAGATTTAGGGATGATTTAAAGTCCACAAGTGTAACGAGAAAATGCAAAAGAGGTATGTATGGGGAATTTGCTTGTTTATACATAAAGGCAAACGAGGTATGTATGGAGGCTTTAGTTTTTTGTTACTACATAGTACATAATTATATGGTTCTACGTTCATTTTTATTTAACTCATCTGTTGCTTCATCATTATATCATGTGTATTTGTTGAAATGTAGATGCAATGTAGATTAAGGTGAAGGAACACTGGTGAAATTACTAATTCTTTGCATGAGAGAGATGTGAGGCACCATAGCAAAGGTATAAGTAAAGATAGAAGGTGAGTTATGTTTTGTTTAAAGGTTCATGTTTAAATAAAATTTGAGATTTATTTATATCGTGTGGTATGTAGGTAAAGGATGGTGGTGGAGTATTGAAAAAACTACGCAAGAATGAATGTACGTATGGGGGGCTTTACTTGTTTGTTACTACATAATTATATGGTTCTATGTCTATTTTTATTTAACTTATTTGTTGCTTCATCATTATATGATGTGTGTTTGTTGTTTCATCATTGTATCAAGTGTGTTTGTTAGAAGATTATATGTATTTAATATTACTCATAATATATTTTTTTGGTGTGTAGGGTGTTCATGGTTGGCCATCATCGCATTATGGGGTTGCAGATTAGTGTCTTTATTGCTTGTTTCTCTTGTTTTATTTTTATTAGTTTTGTTGTTGTTATTTTTGTTATTATTGGTTCGTATCTGGTGTAAAACTGTTTTTTCCATGTTGAGGATGACGTATCTTTGTTTTTGTGAGCATGGCCACGCTAATTTATGGTTTGACATTTTTATCTTGTGTTTTTTTTTGTTCACATTTTTTTTGGGTTCAATAGTGTGGATTTAGGGATGATCTAAAGTCCACAAGTGCAACAGGAAAAGGCAAAAGAGGTATGTATAGGGAATTTTCTTGTTTATGCATAAATGTGAACAAGGTATGTATGGGGACTTTACTTTTTTGTTACTACATAATAGATAATTATATGGTTCTACGTTCTTTTTTTATTTAACTCGTTTGTTGCTTCATCATTATATCATGTGCGTTTGTTGAAATGTAGATGCAATGCAGATTAGGAAAGGCGATTGAACACTAGTGAAATTACTATTTTCTTTGCACGAGAGAGATGTGAGGCACCATAGCAAAGGTATAAGTAAAGATAGAAGGTGAGTAATGTTTTGTTTTAAGATTCATGTTTAAATATATGTAAATTATATTATTTGAGATTTATTTATATCGTGTGGTATGCAGGTAAAGGATGGTGGTGGAGTATTGAAAAAAGTATGCAGGAATGTATGTATGGGGGCTTTACTTGTTTGTTACTACATAATTATATGGTTTTATGTCCATTTTTATTTAATTCATTTGTTGCTTCATCATTATATCATCTGTGTTTTTTGCTTCACCATTATATCATTTGTGTTTTTTAGAACATTATATGTATTTAATATTACTCATAATATTTTTTTTGGTATGTAGGGTGTTCATGGTTGGCCATCATCACATTATGGGGATTAGTGTCTCTATTGCTTGTTTCTCTTGTTTTTTTTTGTTAGTTTTGTTGTTATTTTTTTGCTATTATTGATTCGTATTTGGTGTAAAATTGTTTTTCTATTATTGGTTCGTATTTGGTGTAAAACTGTTTTTTCATGTTGAGGGTGTTGTATCTTTGTTTTTGTGAGCATGGCCATGCTAATTTATGGTTTGACATTTTTATCGTGTTTTTTTTGGTTCACATTTTCTTTTTGGTTCAATAGTGAGGATTTAGGGATGATCTAAAGTCCACAAGTGTAACGAGAAAGGGCAAAAGAGGTATGTATGGGGAATTTGCTTGTTTATACATAAAGGCAAACGAGGTATGTAGAGGCTTTACTTTTTTGTTACTGCATAGTACGTAATTATATGGTTCTACGTTCATTTTTTCATTATATCATGTGCATTTGTTGAAATGTAGATGCAATGTGGATTAAGGAAGGTGGATTAAGGAAGGTGAAGGAACATTGGTGAAATTACTATTTCTTTGCATGAGAGAGATGTGAGGCACCATAGCAAAGGTATAAGTAAAGATAGAAAGTGAGTTATGTTTTGTTTCAAGGTTCATGTTTAAATATATGCAAATTATATTATTTGAGATTTATTTATATCGTGTGGTATGTAGGTAAAGGATGGTGGTGGAGTATTGAAAAAACTACGCAAGAATGAATGTATGTATGGGGGGCTTTACTTGTTTGTTATTACATAATTATATGGTTCTATGTCTATTTTTATTTAACTCATTTTTTGCTTCATCATTATATGATGTGTGTTTGTTGCTTCATCATTATATCATGTGTGTTTGTTAGAATATTATATGTATTTAATATTACTCATAATATTTTTTTGGTGTGTAGGGTGTTCATGGTTGGCCATCATCACATTATGGGGTTGCAGATTAGTGTCTCTATTGCTTGTTTCTTTTGTTTTCGTTTTGTTTGTTTTGTTATTGTTTTTTTGCTATTATTGGTTAAAACTATTTTTTCCATGCCGAGGCTGTTGTATCTTTGTGTTTGTGAGCATGGCCATGCTAATTTATGGTTTGACATTTTTATCTTGTTTTTTTTGGTTCACATTTTCTTTTGGATTCAATAGTGTGGATTTATGGATGATCGAAAGTCCACAAGTGTAACAGAAAAAGGCAAAAGAGATATGTATAGCGAATTTGCTTGTTTATTCATAAATGCAAACAAGGTATGTATGGGGACTTTACTTTTTTGTTACTACATAGTAGATAATTATATGGTTCTACGTTCTTTTTTATTTAACTCATTTGTTGCTTCATCATTATATCATGTGCGTTTGTTGAAATGTAGATGCAATGTAGATTAGGGAAGGTGATTGAACACTGGAGAAATTACTATTTTCTTTGCACGAGAGAGATGTGAGGCACCATAGCAAAGGTATAAGTAAAAATAGAAGGTGAGTTATGTTTTGTTTCAAGATTCATGTTTAAATATATGCAAATTATATTATTTGAGATTTATTTATATCGTGTGGTATGCAGGTAAAGGATGGTGGTGGAGTATTGAAAAAACTACGCAAGAATGTATGTATGGGGGCTTTACTTGTTTGTTACTACATAATTATATGGTTCTATGTCCATTTTTATTTAATTCATTTGTTGCTTCATCATTATATCATGTGTGTTTTTTGGTTCATGAATGTATGTATGGGGGCTTTACTTGTTTGTTACTACATAATTATATGGTTCTATGTCCATTTTTATTTAATTCATTTGTTGCTTCATCATTATATCATGTGTGTTTTTTGGTTCATCATTATATCATCTATGGTTCTATGTCCATTTTTATTTAATTCATTTGTTGCTTCATCATTATATCATGTGTGTTTTTTGGTTCATCATTATATCATCTGTGTTTCTTAGAACATTATATGTATTTAATATTACTCATAATATTTTTTTTTGGTGTGTAGGCTGTTCATGGTTGGCCATCATCACATTATGGGGATTAGTGTCTCTATTGCTTGTTTCTCTTGTTTTTTTTTGTTAGTTTTGTTGTTATTTTTGCTATTATTGGTTCGTATTTGGTGTAAAATTGTTTGTTCTATTATTGGATCGTATTTGCTGTAAAACTGTTTTTTTCATGTTGAGGCTGTTGCATCTTTGTTTTTGTGAGCATGGCCATGCTAATTTATGGTTTGACATTTTTATCGTGTTTTTTTTTGTTCACATTTTTTTTTGGTTCAATAGTGAGGATTTAGGGATGATCTAAAGTCCACAAGTGTAACCAAAAAATGCAAAAGAGGTATGTATGGGGAATTTGCTTATTTATACATAAAGGCAAATGAGGTATGTATGGAGGCTTTACTTTTTTGTTACTACATAATACATAATTATATGGGTTCTACATTCATTTTTATTTAACTCATCTGGTGCTTCATCATTATATTATGTGCATTTGTTGAAATGTAGTTGCAATGTGGATTAAGGAAGTTGAAGGAACACTGGTGAAATTACTATTTCTTTGCATGAGAGAGATGTGAGGCACCATAGCAAAGGTATAAGTAAAGATAGAAGGTGAGTTATGTTTTGTTTCAAGGTTCATGTTTAAATATATGCAAATTATATTATTTGAGATTTATTTATATCGTGTGGTATGTAGGTAAAGGATGGTGGTGGAGTATTGAAAAAACTACGCAAGAATGTATGTATGGGGGGCTTTACTTGTTTGCTACTACATAATTATATGGTTCTATGTCTATTTTTATTTAACTCATTTTTTGCTTCATCATTATATGATGTGTGTTTGTTGCTTCATCATTATATCATGTGCGTTTGTTAGAATATTATATGTATTTAATATTACTCGTAATATTTTTTTTGCTGTGTAGAGTGTTCATGGTTGGCCATCATCGTATTATGGGGTTGCAGATTATTGTCTCTATTGCTTGTTTCTTTTGTTTTCGTTTTGTTTGTTTTGTTGTTGTTGTTTTTGCTATTATTGGTTCGTATTTGGTGTAAAACTGTTTTTTCCATGTTGAGGCTGTTGTATCTTTGTGTTTGTGAGCATGGCCATGCTAATTTATGGTTTGACATTTTTATCTTGTGTTTTTTTTTGTTCACATTTTCTTTGGGTTCAATAGTGTGGATTTAGGGATGATCTAAAGTCCACAAGTGTAACAGGAAAAGGCCAAAGAGGTATGTATAGGGAATTTGCTCGTTTATGCATAAATGCAAACAAGGTATGTATGGGGACTTTACCTTTTTGTTACTACATAGTAGATAATCATATGGTTCTACATTCTTTTTTATTTAACTCATTTGTTGCTTCATCATTATATCATGTACGTTTGTTGAAATGTAGATGTAATGCAGATTAGGGAAGGTGATTGAACACTGGTGAAATTACTATTTTCTTTGCACGAGAGAGATGTGAGGCGCCATAGCAAAGGTATAAGTAAAGATAGAAGGTGAGTTATGTTTTGTTTCAAGATTCATGTTTAAATATATGCAAATTATATTATTTGAGATTTATTTATATCATGTGGTATGCAGGTAAAGGATGGTGGGGGAGTATTGAAAAACTACACAGGAATGTATGTATGGGGGCTTTACTTGTTTTTTACTACATAATTATATGGTTCTATGTCCATTTTTATTTAATTCATTTGTTGCTTCATCATTATATCATGTGTGTTTTTTGCTTCATCATTATATCATTTGTGTTTCTTAGAACATTATATGTATTTAATATTACTCATAATATTTTTTTTTGGTGTGTAGGCTGTTCATGGTTGGCCATCATCACATTATGGGGATTAGTGTCTCTATGGCTTGTTTCTCTTGTTTTCTTTTTGTTAGTTTTGTTGTTATTTTTTTGCTATTATTGGTTCGTATTTGGTGTAAAATTGTTTTTTCTATTATTGGTTCGTATTTGGTGTAAAATTGTTTTTTTCATGTTGAGGGTGTTGTATCTTTGTTTTTGTGAGCATGGCCATGCTAATTTATGGTTTGACATTTTTATCGTGTTTTTTTGGTTCAATAGTGAGGATTTAAGGATGATCTAAAGTCCACAAGTGTAATGGGAAAAGACAAAAGAGGTATGTATGGGGAATTTGCTTCTTTATACATAAAGACAAACGAGGTATGTATGGAGGCTTTACTTTTTTGTTACTACATAGTACATAATTATATGGTTCTACATTCATTTTTATTTAACTCATCTGTTGCTTCATCATTATATCATGTGCATTTGTTGAATTGTAGATGCAATGTGGATTAAGGAAGGTGAAAGAACACCGGTGAAATTACTATTTCTTTGCATGAGAGAGATGTGAGGCACCATATCAAAGGTATAAGTAAAGATAGAAGGTGAGTTATGTTTTGTTTCAAGATTCATGTTTAAATATGTGCAAATTATATTATTTGTGATTTATTTATATCGTGTGGTATGCAGGTAAAGTATGCAAGTAAAGGATGGTTTGACATTTTTATTGTGTTTTTTTTATCTAAGTTTTTTGGTTCACATTTTCTATTGGGCTAGATAGTGTTGTTGGGTTAAATAGTGTGGATTTAGGGATGATCTAAAGTCCACAAGTGTAATGGGCAAAGATGAAAGAGGTATGTATGAGGTATGTATGGGGAATTTGCTTCTTTATGCATAAAGACAAACAAGGTATGTATGGGGACTTTAGTTTTTTGTTACCACGTAGTACATAATTATAATTATGGTTCGACGTTGATTTTTATTTAACTCATTTGTTGGTTCATAATTAGTAATGGGCAAAGATGAAAGAGTTATGTATGGGGAATTTGCTTCTTTATGCATAAAGACAAACAAGACAAACAAGGTATGTATGGGGGCTTTAGTTTTTTGTTACTACATAGTACATAATTATGGTTCGACGTTCATTTTTATTTAACTCATTTGTTGGTTCCTAATTATATCATGTGTGTTAGTTGAAATGTAGATTATATCATGTGTCGGGGGCTTTAGTTTTTTGTTACTACATAGTACATAATTATATGGTTCGACGTTCATTTTTATTTAACTCATTTGTTGGTTCATAATTATATCATGTGTGTTTATTGAAATGTATATCATATGTTTGTTGAAATGTAGATGTAATACAGATCAAGAAAGGTAACTCATTTGTTGGTTCATAATTATATCATGTGTGTTTGTTGAAATGTTGATGCAGTGCAGATCAAGAAAGGTGAAGGAACACAATGAAATTACTATTAAGATGAAGGAACACGTTGAAATTACTATTTTCTTTGCATGAGAGAGATGTGAGGCACCATAGTAAAGGTATAAGCAAAGATAAACAGTGAGTTATATTTGGTTCACGACTCATGTTTAAATAGATTTATATTATATTATTTGAAATTTTTTTGTATAGTGTGTGGTATGCAAATGTGGGTAAAGGAATGAGGTAGAATATTGAGAAAAAATGTGGGTAAAGGAATGAGGTAGAGTATTGAGAAAACTACATAGGTATGTATGGGGGCTGTATGGGTGTTTTACTTGTTTGTTACTACATAATTATATTGTTCTATGTCCATTTTTATTTCACTCATTTGTTGCTTCATCATTATGTTGTGCGTTTGTTGCTTCATCATTGTAACATGCGTGTTTTTTAGAACAATGTGTGTATTTAATATTACTCATAATATTTTTTTGGGTGTATAGGGTGTTCTTGGTTGGCCATCAACCCATTTTGGGGTTGCAGATTAGTGTCTCTATTGATTGTTTCTCTTGTTTTATTTTTGTTAGTTTTGTTGTTGCTATTGTTGGTTCCTATTTGGTGTAAAACCCATGCATGCTTTGGTATGGAAACCTATGTTGCAGTGGTATTTATGTATGGTCCCATATGTGCTTTTATTTAAATTTGAGCCATCTTACATTATCAATCATTTGTTTCATTATTGAGTGCAATGTAATGTAGGTAAAAGAATGTGAAAGATTCGTAATGAAACTACTAAAGTATTTCATGAGACAAACATTGTAGTAGAGTGTAAAGGCAAAACTTGAGGTATGTTTTTTTTATGAAAAATTCAGGTATAGTTTGCTATGCAATCTTTTATATTGCAAATACTCTAGATCTCCTCCCTCTTCACTTATTTAGTGTTTAGTGTTTATGCTTTTTGGTGTTTACATAAGATATATTTTCTAGTGAATGCATAAGATATATTTTCTAGTGAATGGGATTAGTCATAAAATTTTTAGTTTGCATTAAGATTCCTCATCAGATATTTTGATCTTTGTTTCATATTTCTCACAATATTTGATATTTATTTAATATTTCTCGAAATATTTTCTAATCTATAAATAATACTTATTTATTTGGTTGATGTGCAGGGTGCCTTTGGTTGGCCATTGACGCTTTTTGCAGTTATAGTGCAGAGCCTATTTCTTATTTGTTTTTTTTTATTCTTTTGTTATTTTTTTATTGTCGGTTATATTATTTGTATTCTGTTTTATTTGGTTTTTAACATGTTGTGGGTATTGTATCTTTGTTTTTGTGAGCATGGCCATGCTAATTTATGGTTTGAAATTTTTGTCTTGTGTGGTTTTTTTAATCTATTTTTTTTGGTTAGCATTTTCTTTTTGGTTCAATAATGTGGATTTAGGGATCTAGAGTCCACAAGAATAACAAGCAAAGGCGAAAGAGGTATGGATGGGGAATTTGCCGTTTATGCATAAAGGCAAACAAGGTATGTATGGGGGCTTTATTTTTTTGTTACTACATAATTATATGGTTAAACGTCCATTTTCATATAACTCATTTGTTCATCATCATATCATGTGCGTTTGTTGAAATGTAGATGTATTGCAGATTAAGAAAGGTGAAAGAACATTGGTGAAATTACTATTCTCTTTGCATGAGAGATGTGAGGCACCATAACAAAGGTATAAGCAAAGATAGAGGGTGAGTTATATTTTGTTGCAAGACTCATGTTTAAATAGATGCATATTATATTATTTGAGATTTATTTATATAGTGTTTTGTATACAAATGTGGGTAAAGGAAGGTGGTGGAGTATTAAGAAAACTACACATGTATGGGGGCATTACTTGTTTGTCACTACAAAATTATATGGATCATGTTCATGTGCGTTTGTTGCTTCATTTTTATATCATGTGTGTTTTTTTAAACCAGAATGAGTAAATTTTTTATATAAATATAGCGTGTCCGTTCGCAAACAAAATCGGGATTTTGCATAGTTTTTTCAAGCCTTCAAAGGGTTGATGATATATCATCTGGTCTATGTTGCCAGGAATCGTGGGGACGGGTATGGGTACACATTTTTTTGAAACAGAGTGCGTGGGTTCGTTGGGGGTAGATTATAATATATATATATATATATATATATATATATATATATATATGAATTTGGATATTTTTCAACTTTAAACAAGAAAACTAAAATATTTATGATTTAAACTCTATATATGTAAACATGCACATCATTGAACATTCAACATTCACAATGAAATTTCAAATTTCTAGCTTGATATCAAGTGCAAATTGGAGTTTACATATTAATAAGACTCATGATATATGTCCATTATCATACTACATTTAAAATTTTCCTTAAGGCATCTCCAAACAAGAACTAGGAAATTTTAAAATACTAAAATAAAATAGCTAATAGTGAACAATGGCTTCCTCAAGCCATGTCATCAACATCACTCAGATCTTCAGTTAGCATGCTCTCCAGGTAGGAATAACTCTCATCTCGAGGCTCTTGCTCATCCATAGCAATTGGAGGTAGCTCAATAAGGCCATCTCGCCATCTGGTTGTATCTTCTCGTCCACACACATAGCATCATTTATGTATTAGTCCCACCTCTTGAAAGGACCCTCCTTGTACCCAGTGTCCTTTCGAGATATGAGACGAAGTGTGCTATGAATGTACACTAAATTCTCTGCCTTATTTGAGCCCAACCTATTTCTCTTTACTGAATGGATATAGGCATAAGTACTCCAATTCCTCTCACAAGATGAAGAACTAGCTACTTGGAATATTAGGGGAAACCCATTAAATTAATTAAAAATTTAAAAATAAAAACTAAAATGAACCCCAAAGAACCCTAAAAAACCCGATTTTGGGGTTCTATGTACCCGTCATCAGGGTTCTCTGTACTCTTCAAGACAAAAGAACCCAAATTTTTTTTAATGGAGAACCCGGTTTTTCATTGAAGAACATGGTTCTTATGGGTTCTTCTCAAAAGAACCCGTACTTGAATTCAGTACTTGGGGACGAGAACTTGGGATGGGTTCGAGAACCCCACTCGCGGGTTCGCGAACCCGTGCAACATACAAGAAGAAGAACTAGCTACTTGGAATATTAGGGGAAGCCCATTAAATTAATTAAAAATTTAAAAATAAAAACTAAAATGAACCCCAAAGAACCCTAAAAAACCTGATTTTGGGGTTCTATGTATCATCAGGGTTCTCCATACTCGTCCAGACAAAAGAACCCAATTTTTTTTAATGGAGAACCCTCTTCTTCATTGAAGAACCTGGTTCTTATGGGTTCTTCTCAGAAGAACCCGTACTTGAATCCAAGACTTAGGGACGAGAACTCGGGATGGGTTCGAGAACCCCACCCGCGGGTTCGCGAACCCGTGCAACATAGCCTGCCGTATAAGTGTTCTTTGTTCTGCTCACAAAAATTCCCCATTCCAGAGCTCCTACAACTATACATTCGACAAAATTGAGGCATTAAATATTTACATTTACATTGTGCCATTTAGAAACTGTGAGAAAAAACTTATAAAAACTAAAAGCTGAACTGTTAAGGTCCAGGCTAGTGGAGGCTTCTTTGATGCCTTTGTTCAGGTCCAGCTCCGTAGAGTCGTCCTCGTTTTTCTTGCTGCGCTCCTCCACTTTGAGCTTCAGCTGCTCAATTTGTTGTCACAACGCATCTACTTCATCTTATATGCTCCCTCTTTTCCAGTTGCCTCTACTGCATTGTCAGGTTCTCTTACTGCTAATGATGTACGCTGCGTTGCAATTCAGCCAGGCCTTCCCTTAAATCCAAGTGGTCCTGCACACAGTTGATGCAGGTTGGCCGATTTCTCCTACCTGCCAGAGAAATTCCCACCCGCGACCCCCTTGACCTCCACCTGCGACTGCCCCAAGGGCCTGACTAGGAACTATCCTCTGCACTCTGCACACTTGAATCCATCTTCAGACTACCCAGAATGTCCAAAACCTTCTGTCACTCCTGCTCAATTCTAGGACGCGCTTGACCCACCGGTCCAAGAGCCAACCTTCCACCACCCAGTCCACCTCACTGGCCTCCAACCAAGCCTAGGGATCTGACCTAGGACACTCTCATAGAACCGAGGTTTATAAACCTTCTCTCCAACAACAATCTTAAAATCAGCCGTGTTCAAACAAACTTCCCTCCGTAGGTCGATGCGCAATTCTTCTCCGAGGTTCTAGACCCAAATCTCCTCCCAATTCAGCAAAATAACGACACCCAACCCAGCGACAACACTCAGATCCTCAATTGCACTCAGACCCGTGACCCCTTAAAGCTTCCCACTCGAAATCTCAGGTACATCCGACTCCTTGAGTTTCTACGCATCAACCCAGACCCAACAACTAACTCGCAGTGATCTCAGATTCAGCCGCCAAGCCTTCTCAGAGGCCACCCGGGCAAAATAGAACCTTAAACCATAAGAACTGAACATAGTATTATTCCTTTTATAGTAGCTGCAGGAATGTGCGATGATGTACCATGTGAAGAAGCTGATGCAACTGAGATCTTGATGGACTTCCATTATTTCCCAATTGTCCGCCATAAAACCCCGACACTTCTCTTGGTCCATCCTTCCCATCCTAAGCATCCTCCCCCGAGCGAACTGCTCTTGGTCCCATCCTAAGCATCCTCCCACTAGCGAACATGGTTGTTCTGTGCATCGAAATTAAATGTTGCTCCAAAATCCCCATAATCCTGCAATCTCACGAGGTGGTGCGCTGTCCTTTGCACCTTGAACCAGGGGTGGGAATGGAATACACACACATAGGTCTCTTTCATGAGAAAGTGTAGTACCAGGGTGACGAACACCGACACATCACATATGTAAGCAGAGGATGCTCCTGCCATGAGGCTCCATGACAACCCAGGGCTCGCATGTAATGATGCGACAAAGCCCCAGGGACAGGGGGATGAGGTGGGCAGGGCTGGAGAACATGGCGGGAAGGAGGGGAGGCGAGATTGGATGGGAGAGGGGAGCGACGAGGAAAATGAGAGGAGAATGGCAAAGGGAAGGGATGGTGGGGATAAATAGGGAAGAGGGGAGGCGAAGGGAAGGGAAGGGAAGGGGATGGAAAGGAATGGGGGAGGGCTAAGGGGAGAGTGGAGGGGCCAAATAGCCACCCTAAAAAATTTGAAAGCAATATCTCCAATTCCAAAATTTGTTGACTTCCTTGCAACGCTGACAGCAACATCCACAATCCAAAATTTGTATCTCATCAACACACTTATGGGATGTTAGTCGTGCTCACGACTTCATTCACAATGCACCTTTCTTCTCTCAACTGGCATGCATGGCTAGCTTGTTTGTCAGCTTCGTGGTTATTTCCTCTGAGAATGTGGAAGAAAGACACCAATTTGAAGGAGGGGATCAACCTTTGGGATCTCTTGATAATTTGGTTCAAGGTAGCGTTTTTAGCTGATGAAGCATAGATCATATGCCTAATAATTATCATGGAGTGCCCTAAAACTCGTATTGTTTTTATGCCCTTCTTTTGAGCCAGGGTGAGGCCCAGGAACAAGCCATACGCTTCTGCGTGGTTGTTGCTCTTCCGTCCAAGGCCCCAAGCATATCTATATTCAATGATTCCTTCAGGATTAATGAGAATCTGTCCCCCTCCTGCTACCCCATATCATGTGTGTTTTTTAGAACATTATGTGTAGGGTGTTCTTGGCTGGTCATCAACACATTTTGGGGTTGCAGATTAGTGTCTTTATATGCTATTTCTCTTGTTTTTGTTTTGTTAGGTTTGTGTTTTTTTTGCTATTGTTGGTTCTTATTTGGTATAAAACCCATGCATGCTTTGGTATGCCACCTATGTTGCAGTTGTATTTATATATGGTCCCATATGTGCTTTTGTTTAAATTTGAGCCATCTTACATTGTTAATCATTTGTTTCATTATTGAATGCAATGCCATGTAGGTAAAGGAGTGGGAAAGATTGGTGATGGAACTACTAAAATATTTTCATGAGACAAACATTGTAGTAGAGTGCAGAGGCAAAGATTGAGGTTAGTTTTTTTTTAATGCAAAATCCAGGTATGTTCTGTTATGTGATATTTTATGTTGCAAATACTCTAGATCTCCTCCCTCACCTATTTAGTGTTTATGCTTTTTGGTGTTTACATAAGATGTATTTTCTAGTGAATGAGTTTATTCATAAAATTTCCAGTTTGTATTAAGATTTTTCATAAGATATTTTGATCTCCGTTTCATAATTCTCATAATATTTGATATTTATTTAATATTTTTTAGAATATTTTCTAATCTCTATTTAATACTTATTTATTTTTTTGAAGTGTAGGGAGTCCTTGGTTGACCATGACTTCTTTTTGTAGTTATTGTACAAAGTCTATTTCTTATTTGTCTCTTTGTTTTTATTTTTTTTCCTATTTTTGTATTTTTGTATTGGTGGTTATATTTTTTCTATTCTTTTTTTGTTTTTTTTCCATGTTGTGCTTGTTGTATCTTTGTTTTTGTGAGCATGGTTATGCTAATTTATGGTTTTACATTTTTACTGTGTGATTTTTTTTTGTTCACATTTTCTTTTGGGTTCAATAGCATGGATTTATGGATGATGTAGAGTCTACAAGTGTAACAGGAAAAGGAGAAAGAGGTATGTATGGGGAATTTGCTTTTTTAATTCATGAATGAGGGCTTTATTTTTGTTTTGCTTCCATTTTTATATTCATTTGTTGTTTCATTATATCATGTGTTTGTTGAAATGTAGATACATTGCAGATTAAGAAAGGTGAAAGAACATTGGTGAAATTACTATTTTCTTTTACTATATTCTTCGCATGGGAGAAATGTGAAGCAAAGTTATAAGCAAAGATAGAGGTTGAGTTATATTTTGGTGCAAGACTCATGGGTGAGTTATATTTTGTTGGAAGACTCATGGGTGAGTTATATTTTGTTGGAAGACTCATGTTTAAATAGATGCATATTATATTATTTGAGATTTATTTATATAGTGTGTGATATGCAAATGTGGGTAAATGAGATTTATTTATATAGTGTGTGATATGCAAATGTGGGTAAATGAAGGTGGTGGAGGATTGAGAAAGCTACACAAGTATGTATGGGGGGTATGTATCGGGGCTTTACTTGTTTGTTACTACATAATTATATGGTTTTATGTCCATTTTCATTTAACTCATTTGTTGCTTCATCATTATATTATGTGTATTTCTTAGAACATTGTGTGTATTTAGTATTACTCAACATTTTTTTTGGTGTGCAGGGTGTTCTGCATTGACCATCAACGCATTTTGAGGTTGCAGATTAGTGTCTGTATCCGTTGTTTCTCTTGTTTCCTTTTTGTTAGTTTTGTTGTTTTTTGGGCTATTGTTGGTTCCTATTTGGTGTAAAACTCATGCATGTTTTGGTATGAAAACCTATGTTGCAGCGGTATTTATGTATGGTCCCATATTTGCTTTTGTTTAAATTTGAGCCCTTACATTATTAATCATTTGTTTCATTATTGAGTGCAAGGCAATGTAGGTAAAAGAATGTGAAGGATTCATGATGAAACTAAAATATTTTCACGAGACAACCATTGTAGTAGAGTGCAGGGGCAAAGATTGATGTCAGTTTCCTTTTGATGCAAAATCCAGGTATGTTCTTCTTTGTAATAATCTTTTATATTGCAAATACTCTAGATCTTCTCCCTCACTTATTTAGTGGCTTTTTGGTGTTTGCATAAGATGTATTTTCTAGTGACTGAGATTACTCATAAGATTTTAATTCTTCATTAAGATTTCTGGTTCATCCCTGTTTCATATTTCTCACAATATTTGATGTTTTTTAAAAATTTCCCAAAATACTTTCTAATCTCTATTTAATACTTATTAATTTTGTTGATCTGCAGGGTGCACTTGGTTGGCCATGTACGTTGTTTACAGTTATAGTGCAAGTCTATTTCTTATTTGTCTTTTTATTTTTATTCGTTTGTTATTTTTGTATTTTTATATTGTTCGTTATATTTTTTCTATTCTTGTTTTGTTTTTTTTCTTCATGTTGTGGTTGTTATATCTTTTGTTTTTGTTAGCATGGCCATGCTTATTTACAGTTTCATATTTTTATTTGGTGTGTTTTTTATCTAAGTTTTTTTGGTTCACATATGGTTTTATATTTTTATTTGCCGTGTTTTTTTATCTAAGTTTTTTTGGTTAGCATTTTCTTTTTGGTTCAATAGCGTGGATTTAGGGATGATGATTCAGAGTCCACAAGTTTAACGGGCAAAGGCGAAAGAGGAAAGAGGTATGTATGGGGAATTTGCTTGTTTATGCATACAGACGAACAAGGTATGTAGGTATGTATGGGTGTTTTACTTTGTTACTACATAATAATATGGTTCGACATCCATTTTTATTTAATTCATTTGTTGCTTTATTATTATATCATGTGTGTTTATTGAAATGTAGATGTAGTGTAGATATTTAATTCATTTGTTGCTTTATCATTATTTCATGTGTGTTTATTGAAATGTAGATGTAGTGTAGATTAAGAAAGTTGAAGGAACACTAATGAAATTACTATTTTCTTTGCGTGACACAGATGTGAGGCACCATAGCAAAGGTACATATAGAGGGTGAGTTATATTTTGTTACAAAGACTTGTGTTTAAATAAATGCATACCATGTTATTTGAGATTTATTTATATAGTGTGTGGTATGCAAATGTGGGTAAAGGAAGGTGGTGGAGTATTGAGAAAACTACGGAAATGTTTTTGTATGGGAGAGACTTGCTAATGTGTAGGAGAACAAGGGAAAAAATGCGTTATCTTTTGGTTTTGACATGGATATCTTCCCGTTTCAATACAATGGTTCTCATTCAAATAATGTGTTTTCTTTTGGTTTTGATATGAATATCTTCGCATTTCAATACAATGGTTCTCCTTCCCCATTCCTTTTTGAGGAATTATGATTTTTGGTCATTACATAAGATGCACTTTTGCATAATATTACTCATAAGACATTTTGTTTTGGTTTATGATTTGTCATAATATATCTAAGTGTTTGTTTGGTACATTGTGTAGGAAATTAAGGTAGGTCCTAACAACCATGTTTATACAAGCATAGTGGGTGAAGGCGAAGATTGAGGTGATATGTATGGTTCCATCTGTGTGTATTTAAATTCGAGGCATCTTACATTATTTTTCATCCACGTAATCATTAATCACATTGTAATCATTAACCACATTGTAATGCAGTAAATGTAATATGGAGAATAACTAACTAAATTCTTGAAATGTATAAAATGTACTTTTGCGTAATATTACTCATAAGATATTTAGTTTTGGTTTTTTAATTCTCATAATATATAAGTGTCAGTTTGGTACATTGTTGGGAACTTAAGGTAGGTCCTAACAACCCATGGTTACACAAGCATAGTGGGTGAAGATTGATGTGATATGTATGGTTCCATTTGTGTGCATTTAAATTCAAGGCGTCTTACATTTTTTGTCATCTATCTGATTATCGACCACATTGTAATGCAGGTAATGTAATGTGGAGAATCATGAACTAAAGTGTTGAAATCTATTTGTGAGGAAGAGACTGTAGTAGAGTGCAAAGGCAGAGACAAAGTTACATGTGAGTTTTCTTTTGGTGCACATGTTCATATATGATCCACTATTTACCTATATATGATCATCCCTTAGGCATCTTACATTTTTTGTCATCTATCTACTTATCGACCACATTGTAATGCACATTGTAATGCAGGTAATGTAATGTGGGAAATCATGAACTAAAGTGTTGAAATCTATCTGTGAGGACTTTTTAGAGTGCAAAGGCAGAGACAAAGGTACATGAGAGTTTTCTTTTGGTGCACATGTTCATATATGATCCATTGTTTACCAATATATGATCATCCTTCATTTATTTACGATTTATGATTTTTAGTCTTTACATAAGATGTACTTTCTAGTGCATAAAATTATTCATAATATCTCTCAACATTTTGTGTGTATTTAGCACGATAAGAAACATTTTTACATTCTCCATACAAGATCTCTAACCTTCCTTTCAAGTGCTAATGTGTGTAGGGCTAACCATAACATAATTAATACTATAGCAAGGTGTTACAACTGGGTATTAGTGTTGCATCCTCTAGTAGCATAAGGCTGCTAGATGTTTGATATCAAGAGGAAGGCCATTTTGAAATAATCTCTTGCGCTATGACTATAATAGGCTCATGGGTGCTTCCACTGTCCAAAAGCCCTCAACATAAGCTTACCACAAATAAGCCCCTCTTAACCTTTCATTTATTCTTAGACCTCAAAATAGATTAGGGTTGACCTTTCAAAGTTATGAATACAAGTAGGGCCAACATAAACTTGTGGGCGTCTTTTATTGCGAATGGCTTGCTTTTTGGGAATGTCTTATTGAATTTTGCTTTTGTTTTGCAATAGTTCTTTGTTCTTGCCTTGAATTTTTTGCATTTGAGATGATGTAGGATTTGGGGGTAACACCTTTAGAATTTTTGAAAGTTCCTTACAACATTGCTCCTCGACTATCAACTGTGACATATCACATTGCTACTCGACTATCAATTGTGACATATTTCAAGATCTTGACGTTTTTGGTATTGTAACCTCTTATGGTTTATTTTTGAAGTTATTTTTGTAGATTCCAATTCCATAACGACCCATACCTTGCATTTGAGGTGATGCATGAACAAAATATATATATTTTTTATCTTCCTGGAAAACAAGGTTGCATTTGAGGTGATGGATGAACAAAAAATATATATATATTTTATCTTCTTAGAAAACAAGGTTGAATTGCAGACCTAGAAAAATATTCCAAACCCACAATGATAGGTCTTAAACCCTAAAATAGTGGTAGATTAGTGTTACCCTGGCTACTTAAACCAACTCCCTCGAGCTTTGTTTGTAATTAGGGACATGCTTTCATCCTTTCCATTTGTTGTTTGAAGGTGAGACAACTTGCAAGTTTGTGAACAATAAGTATGACACCCAAAACAACACTAAAATTTGAACTAGGAACCACAAAAAATGCCTCTATTAAGAGGAATAATATGCCTCTATTAAGAGGAATAATAATGCCATTAGGTTGTCTTGTATAAATGATTTACCAATCCAATGCCCCTTTCAAACTTTGAGCCTACATGAATGCATTTATAAATGAACCCTTCCTCCTTTTTATGCTATTTTTGGTAACATTACTTTAGGTTTGACCCCTAATATTACGACTATATAAATAGGGTCAATTTGGTTACACATATTTCTCCTACGTAGGTTAGCTTTCTTGACCTTGTTCTGCTTTTTTTCTTCTTTAGTCTTGTTTTTAATCAGAGTTCAATTTGGAATTAACCTTTCAAATGAGCTGCCATGACTGTTGTCCCATCCATAATTGTCGTTGGTGGTATTTGGTTGGCAATGTTCTTATGGAAAAGGATTGCCTCAATGCCTCTTAAAAAGAAAGGCCAAAGTTGATTCATATCTCTCGTGTTAAGAAAACTTCTCTTACAATGTTTAACATGCGACGACTATCCCAAAATGATGTGATTTATGGTGGTTCATGAACAATGCTTTGGATAAAATCAGTATGAGTGAACAAACGTGGAGCATATCCTTCATGAATGCACCACGACTTCTAACATAGAGTGAACTCATAAAGTGAACTCCGGCTTGATGTTTGTAGTTTAGGCATGTACTTCTTCATAGCCCTAAAGTTTGGGCGTGCAAAATCCAGCTAAAGTAGTAATTAAAGTAATTTTTTTTCATAAGATAAAATTGTTTTTAATCTAATGAAATGTAAAGGTTATTTGGAATAGTGGAATTAGATATAAGGTTATTTGGAATAGTGGAATTAGATGTATCTTAATGATTCATCTCAAGTGAGATGAGATCAAATTTCAACTGACAATCACTTTGAAGATTAGGGTTGTGAATTCAATCAAAAATTATCACTTTGAAGATTAGGGTAAAGGTTATTTGGAATAGTGGAATTAGATGTATCTTAATGATTCATCTCAAGTGAGATGAGATCAAATTTCAACTGTCAATCACTTTGGAGATTAGGGTTGTGAATTCAATCAACAACTCGAGCTTATAAAAGAAGAGCTAAGGAGAGGAGAAGACACAACAATAGTGAACACAAGGCTTGATAGGAGATTTCAGTAATTGAGTGGAGAAAGTGTGCCAGGTCCGAGGAAGGTGCAAGGGAGATCCAAATCAGCCAAGACAGATTGAGGACAAATCTAGGGCTTGATCAGGTGGATCAGATTTAGGTTATTGTTGTATTTGTAGTTTTCTCAGTGCGTCATTATCCTAGTAAGAGAGCCTTAGTAGGTTTTGAATTATTAATGAGGTTTTGAATTATTAATGAAGAATTGATTTGATTGGGCAAAAAACTTGTGTAATGTGTGATTGAGATTGGTTGTGCTTTTGCTGAATATTTTTTTGTTTACGCTAAGAACTTAGTTGTGCTTTTATTCAGTAGATATGTGATAAATTTGCTAGGAATTAATTTTCAGGTTGCTGGGTTCTGAAATTAACAAGGTATGATAGTTGAAACTTTGAGAAATCGATCTCAGAATCACCAGGCGCTAGGTGTGTTTAGTGATTGGAAGGGTCTAGGTTCGGCCAACGACCATTCAAGGGATAATTCTTATTTTGCATGTTGAGAATTCAACGCATAAGAAAAATTAATTTCTTATGATGCGCAACGCTAATGGCTGGACAATTGAGTGAAGAAAAATTTAAGGTGGTTGATAAGGCGACAATGACCTAGTTGCTGACAGATCTATCAGGCACCACAGAGAATGGTGTTATTCGAGACCATAGGGGATATGATTGAGAATGGTGTTATTCGAGACCATAGGGGATGTGGTAATCATAGAGATCGAATTGGCAGTCGCAGAGGTAGAGGTCGAATGGGACGCAAGTATAGCATATAATCTCTAGTCATGCCGACAACCAAAATAGTAGTTGGCAATTGTAGGGCAGGCTAACTCTAACAGGCTGTGTATGTGAGGAAGTGGAGGGTTGTCAAAGAAGCCTGTAACCATCATTGAGTTAGTGCCAGGGATGTTTTGGGCAAGGAAAACCAACCGTCGAAGACAACAATCGTCGGGCTAAGAGGAAAAATCCAACTGCCATAAGATCTAGCAAGGTTAGTGATATAACTGTTAGTTGGCGATAGAACTGTTAGTTGCGATCGTAAAGCCCATATGGTGCTGCTGAGTGGTCAAAACATAGTCATTCCAACAAGGAGAGCCGTGTTGTAGAGGAATGTAGCAGTCAACCGTAGATTGACTGAAGTCCTAGAGGTGCTGTCGAGAACAAAGAAATGATTACGCAAGGGGCATACAAAGTTGCAAAGTTGCATGAGTGTGGTGCCAGATTGTAGTACGAGCAATGATGGGTGGTCACCTCTTGGAGGGAGACCATACCAGTTGATGGACTAGAGCAACGATGACACCAATGAAGGAAGTCGTAGTCGTATAGTTCATATGGGAGCCACATATCAACCATAGTGGTATAAAGGGTTGAGGGTGCATCTAACTTCACTCCCTGAAAGGTGAGGGTTTCATTGATTCTGGAGAATGGCATATGGGAGTTTCTAAACTCCAAAATCATGATGCCTATAGATGCTACAAAATTGGCCAGCTATAACTAAAAGGATGTCAAACTTAGGAGAATTATCTTGGATGTGGTGAAGGATCATGTGATTCCTCACCTATCCGAGAAGAAGACAACAAGGGAGATGTGGGAGGCTCTAATGACGCTTTATTAGAGGGATAACTCAAACAAAAAAATGGTGTTGATAGAGAAACTCAAGAACACGAGAGCAAATGCCACGGCCAATTATTCAACAAAGATCACATAGGTATGTGATGAGTTGGCAATAGTTGGGGTGACCATGACATGGGATGAATTGGTAAGGACTATCTTGAATGGCTTCACTAAGCTATGGACTCCTTTCATGAAGGGCATCTTTGCATGAGAACCTCATCCTAATTGGGAAAGATTATGGGATGATTTTGTCCAGGAGGGCATCCTAGAGGAATCTCTAGGAGGCCAATAGAAGGGTGATGATGAGAACCTTTTCCATACCTATTAAGCGAGGCAAGGAAAGAGGAAGAAAAATATAGGTGGAGAGGCTACTTCACTAGCTATAAGAAAGGCTTTGAGCAAAGTGAAATGATTTGCATGCCACAGGAATGGGCACTATGCATCACAATGTTCAGAGAGGAAGAAGAAGGGGAAATTGCAACAAACATCAGTGCCAACAGTGGTTCATGAGTTTGCATCGAAGTTTAAAAAGGGCTTGTCATTTGTCTCTTGTCTATTAACCAACACCATCAAAAGGATTGACTTGTACCTGGATAGTGGTGCATCATACCATGGGACAAGAGGCATAGGAGCTATTTAACAGTCTTATGGATATTGACTTTGACTTGTTTGCGGAGGTATTGATGCCAAGTATGCAGTGAAGGGTGTTGGAACTGTTAAGTTCCAACTCGAGTTAGGTTTGTTGGAAGTAAAGGACATGCTATATGTACCAACACTAAAAAAGCCACTGAGGTATCCTCCATCCCATCTTTTTTGAAGCCATAGACATGAGAGCCCTAACATAAGTGTATCCAACGTTTGGAGTGAATGTCTCCTCGTGATCCATTCCATCCTTTTAGGAAAAACCTATGGCCACAAACCTAGCCATGTACTTCTAGATGCTGCCGTTTGTAGCATGTTTGATCTTGAAGACCCATCTTGAGATTTCCCCTTTGGCTGTGATAGAATGTCATAGACATCATCCTTCATGATAGAAGCATACTCTTTTACCATGGCATCTCTCTAAACTTGTTGGCATGCTGCGTCCTCATAATTGCAAAACTCATAGTCAATGATGTCACTCATGAGTGCCATTTAATGAGGAAAATGTCTTAGTGGTCCGCTCTCCTTGAAAGTACTATTAAGAGCCTCCACATGCTCTTGAGCATCTCTTATTGTCTACTCTAGCCATTTCGGCCTCCTCTTGACAGAACTACGCGGTGCCTCTTACTCCTCTTAATCTAAAGACTGAGTAGTTGTTGCTGTTGTTGTTGGCCTCTCCTCTCCTCAAAGACTGAGTTGTTGTTGCTGTTGTTGTTGTTGGCCTCTCCTCTCCTCTGTTGACTTTTACATGGCCTTCATTAATGATAATTATTTTTGATGATTTTTTCTATTTCCATTCTTTTTCATTAATTCCATCATTCAATAATTATACATAAGACATCAACCATATAACAAATAAGATAGAAGGATCATAAAGAGATAACCCTACAAAAACATAAGATAGAAGTATCATAAAGAGACAGCCAACAAATAAGATAGAAGGATCATAAAGAGATAACCCTACAAAAACATAAGATAGAAGTATCATAAAGAGACAGCCATACAAGAACACAAGATAATAAAGAGACAACCATACAAGAACATAAGATAGAAGTATCATGAAGAGACAACCATACAAGGTTTCAATTTCATTCGTTGCTGCGCTCATCTCTGATTTGTAGATGGTGATAATCTACCCTAAATATATGGTATATGTGCTTTGAGGACTGTTATACTTGTGGATCAAACAACTGTTTATTAGCAGTTCATATGGATCTACTTTGAGAACACTGTGGCATCATGCTATCAATATAGTTTTATGATCACTGCCCTTGTTAGTTATAATTCACTATGAATATATGATAGCAAACATCTTGAAGATCTCCAAAATTGTTTATGCGAAGAGTTATTTTTTTGGCAACTGCTTAAAGTTTTGGCTTGGGAGAGCTTTTCCGTTTAGTTATTTTTTTGGCAACTGCTTAAAGTTTTGGCTTGGGAGAGTTTTTCTGTTTAGTTTATGAATTACATTTTGCTTTGAGGACTGTTATTCATGAGATTTACCCTGGAAAACCCACAATGGGGCTACATCAAGGAGATAAAATCCAGGTCAAAAAGGGCTTCCCTCCTACTAGCAGCTCTGATTGTACGTGGTTATTGACGGTCATATTATTTTCTGTAGCTTATATTTCTTGATATGCAAGCTGTTTGGGTTTCTGTCTTTCTGGGTTTCTATTTATAGGCGGTCTATGTTTTTTTTTTAAGCTTTCATATCTTAAAAATTCTTTTCTAATGCGTGTATTTTATTTTGAATGTAAATTTAGCTATCAAGGCTATATTGCGTTCTGCATTTTATTTTCTTTGTAGTTTAGTGTATAACATTCTGTCACACAGCCTTGCCTTGTTAGAGTTCCTAGTTCCTACTCTTCGTCGTTTATGTGAAGAGTTATTCTTTGGCAACTACTCTTCGTCGTTTTATGTGAAGAGTTATTCTTTGGCAACTGTAAAGTTTTGGGTTGGGAGAGCTTTTCGTTTTAGTTTATGAATTACATTTGGTCATTTTTGGGAGGCAACGGTTTCTCATTTTCTTATGGAATTTGACAGTACTGTGATAGTACATTTTTTTTCGTAATAGGTTAATAAATAAACATTTTTGACCCAAAAAAAGGCAACGGTTTCTCATTTTCTTATGGAATTTGATAGTACTGTTTTTTCGTAATATGTTGATAAATAAACATTTTTGACCCAAAAAAAACTGCTTGTGAAGAGTTATTCTTTGGCAACTGTGTAAAGTTTTGGGTTTGGAGAGCTTTTCGTTTTAGTTTATGAATTACATTGGTCATTCTTGGGAGGCCACATTTTCTCATTTTCTTATGGAATTTGATAGTTTCTCATTTTCTTATGGAATTTGATAGTACTGTTTTTTCGTAATATTTTGATAAATAAACATTTTTGACTCCAAAAAAACTGCTTGTGATTCTTTACAGGTATCTCTATTAATTATATTCCAGTTTCAAGATGCAGATCTTTGTCAAAGCTCTTATTAAGACCATCACTCTCGAGGCTGAGAGCTTTTACACCGTTAAAGATGTCAAAAATAAGATCCAGGCCAAATAAGGGATATCTATTAATTATATTGCAGTTTCAAGATGCAGATCTTTGTCAAAGTTAAAGATGTCAAAGATAAGATCCAGGCCAAATAAGGGATATCTATTAATTATATTGCAGTTTCAAGATGCAGATCTTTGTCAAAGCTCCTATTAAGACCATCACTCTCGAGGCTGAGAGCTTTTACACCGTTAAAGATATCAAAGATAAGATCCAGGCCAAAGAAGGGATTCCCTCCGACCAGCAACGTCTGATCTTCGCAGGAAAGCATCTTGATGATGGACGAACCCTTGCTTATTACAACAATAAGAAGGAATTTATCCTCCTTTTTCCCTGTTTGAAGGGCGGTATTAATATCAAGCTTAGAAAAAGCAGACACTCTAAAATGAGTGCCAGAGCTTCAGCAATATAGTTGAAAAAGTGTATACTACTTTTTAACGGTTTTTGCGTAATGCTAAGGGTTTATAGGAATTTCCCCTTTATCATGCATCATTGTCTACCCGAATCCCTTCTGCGGCTTAGTAGACTGCGACACCACCACATCTGTCCCATGTAAGAGGTTCAGATCGGTGCTCATATCCATTTGTTCGTCCGGGCTTATACCAGGAATCTTCTGCGGCTCAGTACACTGCGACACCAGCACATCTGTGCCCTGCAGATCGGTGCTCATATCCATTGGTTCCTCCAGGGATTATACCAGGAATATTTTGGATAATGAAAATAGGATCTGGGTGCCTCACACTCCATTTTGAGGCCTCTGGATATCTGATGATTCCAGTACTCTTTATATCCTTGAAAGAGTAGCACAGATTTTCAAAATTAATCTTTTAGAAAGTCAGACAGCGTTATCTGATGCAATAGAGAATGATGAATGATGGATATCTGATGATTCCACTACTCATTATATCCTTGAAAGAGTAGCATTTTCAAAATTAATCTTTTAGAAAGTCAGACAGCATTATCTGATGCAATAGAGAATGATAAAAGGGAGTGCACCAAATCACACAGGTAGTGATTATCTTCTACCATATGGGAATGACATTTCAACCACCAAATGTCATCAATTCCATGAGCCTTTAAGCCTTTCATCCAATAGTTAAGATGGGATTCGAACTATGACAGAAGGGCATGCTGATTATCAATTTCAACAAAAATAGCCGAAGGTCAGTTGAGCATTCCACTGCAAATCCAAAACATGTCATGTGAGTGTTTATCTCAGTACAATTTTCCAAGACTTGATCTCAAATGTCTTTTATGGCCAGCCTTATTCTGCCAAGGAGGATGAAGATATTGGAGTAGTCGTTAGCAGTTGTTTTAGAGCCAGCTTTCTTATTTTGCCAAGCAGGATGAAGATATTGGAGTATTTTTAGCAGCCGTATCGTGGCTTCTTGTTCTCTGGATTTGGTTCTTGGGAGATTTTGTAGAACAGTTGCTTCGGTGAGGTCGTTGGAGATGCCTTTATGGGTTGCCTTTACGAGTATTGATGCTTCTCGGCCAATGTACTGAACTGCTGTTGGATATGTCCAGATTGATGACTGTTTTGAGGTTCTTCAGCGCTAGCGCCCGGTTGCTACCTAGCTATGATCTCTTTGACAGTACTCTTAATGCATGACCGAAATACTTAAATGGTTAAACATTTAACTACTGATATGCTTCACTTGCACAGTCACACTTCCGTTTATTGTTGACAACAGTTTGGGGTTTCAGTTTCATTCGTTGCTGCGCTCATCTCTGATTTGTAGATGGTGATAATCTACCCTAAATACATGTTATATGTCCTTTGAGAACTGTTATACTTCCTTCTGAATCAGACAACTGTATATTAGCATAGTTCATATGGATCTACTTTGAGAACACTGTGGTATCATGCTATCAATATAGTTATATGATCACTGCCCTTGTTGGTTATAATTCACTTTGAATATATGATGGCAAATGCATCTTGAAGCTCTCCAAAATTGTTTATCTGGAGTTATTTTTGGCAACTGCTTAAAGTTTTGGCTTTGGATAGCTTTTCCTTTTAGTTTATGAATTACATTTGTCATCCTTGCAAATGCATCTTGAAGCTCTCCAAAATTGTTTTATGTGAAGAGTTATTTCCAAGGCAACTACTTAAAATTTTAGCTTTGGATAGCTTTTCCTTTTAGTTTATGAATTACATTCCTCATCCTTGGGAGGCAACGATTTCTAATTTTCTTATGGAATTTGGTACTGTTTTTTCATAATATGTTGATAAATTTACTTGTGATGATTTTCAGGTATATCTGTTAGTTATAGTCCAGTTTCAAGAAGTAGATCTTTGTCAAAACTCTTATTAAGACCATAACTCTCGAAATTGAGAGAGCTTTTACACCGTTAAAGATATCAAAGAAGATCCAGGTCACAGAAGAGATTCCCTCCGAACAGCATCACAGAAGAGATTCCCTCCGAATAGCAGCGTTTGATCTTCGCAGAAAAGCATCTTCTTGACGGACCAACCCTTGCTTATTACAACAATCAGAAGGAATCTAGCCTCCACCTTTTTCCCTTTTCGAAGGGCGCTATTGAGATCAAACTTAATAAAAGCAGACGCTCTAAAATGGTGGCAGAGCTTCAGCAAAATAGTTGAAGTGCATTCTCCTTTTTAACGGTATTTTGCATCATGCTAAAGGTTTATAAGAATTTCCCCTTTATGATGCATCACTGTCTACCCGAATACCTTCAGCGGTTCAGTAGACTGCGACACCACCACATCCATCCCCTGTAAAGAGGTGCAGATCAGTGCTCATATCCATTGGTTCCTCGGGCTTATACCAGGAATATTTTGAATAATGAAAATAGGACATGGGTGCCTCATTATATCCTCGAAAGAGTTTCAAAGATTTTCAAAATTAATCTTTTAGAAAGGCAGACAGCATTATCTGATTCAATAGAGAATGATACAAGGGAGTGCACCAAGTCACACAGGTAGTGATCATAATCTACCATATGGGAATGGCATTTCAACCACCAAATATCATCAGTTCAGCCTTTCATCCAAAAGATGGGATTCGAACTATGACAGAAGATGCATGCTGATTATCGCTTTCAACAAAAATACTAATAGCCGAAGGTCAGTTGAGCATTCCACTGCAAATCCAGAGCATGTCATGTGAGTGTTCATCTCAGTAATATTTTCCAAGACTTGATCTCAAATGTCTTTTATGGCCAACATTATTATGCCAAGGATGTTGAAGATATTGGAGTAGTCGTTAGCAGTTGTTTTATAGCCAGCTTTCTTATTCTGCCAAGCAGGATGAGGATATTGGAGTATTTTTAGCAGTGGTATCGTGGCTCCTTGTTCTCTGGAGTTGGCTCTTGGGCGACATTGCAGAACAGCTGCTTCGGTGATAAGGTCGTTGGAGATGCCTTTATGAGTTGCCTTTACGAGTATTGATCCTTCTCTGCCAATTTTCTGAACTGCCTGTTGGCTATGTCCAGATTCATGACTGTTTTGAGGTTCTTCAGCGCTCGGTTACTGCTTAGTTATGATCTCTTTGGCAGTACTCTTAAGGCATGGCCTAAATACTTGAATGGTTAAACATTTAACTACTGGTATGCTTCACTTGCACAGTCACACTTCCGTTAATTGTTGAGAACAGTTTGTGGTTTCAATTTCATTCGTTGCTGCGCTCATCTCTGATTTGTAGATGGTGATAATCTACCCTAAATATATGGTATATGTGCTTTGAGGACTGTTATACTTGTGGATCAAACAACTGTTTATTAGCAGTTCATATGGATCTACTTTGAGAACACTGTGGCATCATGCTATCAATATAGTTTTATGATCACTGCCCTTGTTAGTTATAATTCACTTTGAATATATGATAGCAAATTCATCTTGAAGATCTCCAAAATTGTTTATGCGAAGAGTTATTTTTTTGGCAACTGCTTAAAGTTTTGGCTTGGGAGAGCTTTTCCGTTTAGTTTATGAATTACATTTCTCATCCTTGGGAGGCAACATTTTCTCATTTTCTTATGGAATTGCTTGCTTGTGATGATTTACAGGTATATCTGATTGTTATATTCCAGTTTCATCTTAGATCCAGGCCAAATAATGGATTCTCTCCGACCAACAGCCTCTGATCTTCGTGGGAAAGCATCTTGATGTCGGACAAACCCTTGCTTATAACAACAATCAGAAATCCTCCACCTTTTTCTCTGTTTGAAGGGCGGTATATACCAAGCCTAAAAAAGGCAGACACTCTAAAATGAGTGCTTATAATAAGAATCAGAAATCCTCCACCTTTTTCTCTGTTTGAAGGGCGGTATATACCAAGCCTAAAAAAGGCAGACACTCTAAAATGAGTGCCAGAGCTTCTGCAAGACGGTTGAAGAAGCGTATTTTTCTTTTTACTGGTATTTGCATAATGCTAAGGGTTTATAGGATTTTCCCCTTTATCATGTATTTTGTATCATGTATTATTGTCTACCCGAATCCCTTCAGCGGCTCGGTAGACTGCAGACACCACCACATCTATCCCTCTGTAAGAGGTGCAGATCGGTGCTATATCCATTGGCTCCTCCGGGCTTATACCAGGAATATTTTGGATAATGAAAATAGGACGTGGGTGCCTCACACCTCACCTTGAGCCCTCTGGATACCTGATGATTCCACTTCTCATTATATCCTTGAAAGAGTTGCAAAGATTTTCAAAATTAATCTTTTCGAAAGTCAGACAGCATTATCTGATGCAATAGAGAATGATAAAAGGGAGTGCACCAATTCACACAGGTAGTGATTATCTTCTAGCATATGGGAATAGCATTTCAACCACCAAATGTTATCAATTTCATGAGGCTTTCGGCCTTTCATCCAATAATTAAGATGGGATTCGAACTATGACAGAAGAGGCATGCTGATTATCGATTTCAACAAAACTAGCGGAATGTCAGTTGAACATTCCACTGCAAATCCAGAGCATGTAACTGAAGATATTAGAGTAGTCGTTCAGTTGTTTTATAGCCAGCTTTCTCGTTCTGCCAATCAGGATGAAGATAATGGAGTATTTTTAGCAGCCGTGTCGTGGCTTCTTGTTCTCTGAAGTTGGCTCTTGGGCGATATTGCAGAACAGCTGCTTCGGTGAGATGGTCGTTGGAGATGACAACTTGGAGTTGCCTTTATGGGTCGTAAAGTGTTGATCCTTCTCGGCCAATATTCTGAACTGCCTGTTGGCTATGTCCAGACTCCAAATTCATGACTGTTCTGAGGTTCTTCAACTAGTTATGATCTCTTTGGCAGTACTCTTAATACATGGCCAGTTAAACATTTAGCTATTTGTATGCGTCACTTGCACAGTCACACTTCCGCAACAGTTTGGGGTTTCAATTTCATTCGTTTCTGCGCTCATCTCTGATTTGTAGATAGTGATAATCTACTCTAAATACGTGGTATATGTGCTTTGAGGACTGTTATACTTCCTTGTGGATCAAACAACTGTTGATTTGTAGATAGTGATTATCTACTCTAAATACGTGTTTGTAGATAGTGATTATCTACTCTAAATACGTGGTATATGTGCTTTGAGGACTGTTATACTTCGTTGTGGATCAAACAACTGTTTATTAGCCTAATTCATATGGATCTATTTTGAGAACACTGTGGTATCATGCTATGAATATAGTTAATACAATCACTGCTTTTTGTTGGTTATACTTCACTTTGAATATATGACGGCAAATGTATCTTGAAGGTTGCTTTAATGTTGGCTTTTTCATGTTCTTTGCGAGCATTGTAGACATGCTGGTTTTTTCATGGTGTATCGGAGCATTTTAGACAGTTGAATTTCACATCATGAACAGTGGATCATGATTAGATCATGATTAAGAAAATACTTCCACATATTGGACGGCATTATGTTTATGTTTCTCTCCTAAACGCATCTTGAAGGTTGGCTTTTTCTACGATGGTAAATGCATCTTGAATATTGGCTTTTTCATGGTGTTTCTGAGCATTGTAGACAGTTGAATTTCAATTTCACATCATGAACACTGGATTTCATGATTAAGAAAATACATATACATTTGAATGTTAGGCATTTTGATGGTGTATCTGAGCATTGTAGCCCGTTGTTGAATTGAATTTCACATCATGAACAGTGGATTTCATGATTAAGAAAATACTTTGACATATTGGATGGCATGGCATTATTTTTCTGTAGACCGTTGAATTTCACATCATCTAACACTGGATTTAATGATTAAGAAAATACTTTGACATATTGGATGCCATTATTTTTCTGTAGACCATTGACCATTGAATTTCACATCATCAGGTTTCATGATTACCGTTGACCGTTGAATTTCACATCATCAGCCCAGCAGCCAGTGAACTATCTGTAGAGGTGGATGAGGTTTCATGATTACCGTTGACCGTTGAATTTCACATCATCAGCCCAGCAGCCAGTGAACTATCTGTAGAGGTGGATGACAGTTTATGCGCTGTAAAATATAGGTGGGTTACAGTTTATGATGAAGGGAGGTGGATGACAGTTTATGAGCTGTACAATATAGGTGGGTTACAGTTTATGATGAAGGGAGGTGGATGACAGTTTATGAGTTGTACAATATAGGTGGGTTACAGTTTATGATGAAGGGCAGAAGCTGTACACACTATAACAGTTTATGAGACTGTGAAGCTTGAATCTTATCCTAGCCAATCCTAGTCTATCTTAGCCTATCGCTATGGATAGTTGGTTCCAGCGTACATAAGTTGGGTTCCAGCTATAGGAGAGCTAGTGTTGTGTTCTCGAGGGCTCATCCCAAGCCAGGCCCATTAGTGAGCTTAGCTAACAACGTTCAGTCTATATAAGAGTTGGGTTTCATGATTAAGAGAATACTGGCATTATTTTTCTGCCCTCAACATTGAACATTGATGTCTTTATTAGCACTATGGACAGTTGAATTTCACATCATCAACACTGGTTTCATGATTAAGAAAATACTTGTTTCATGATTAAGAAAATACTTTGACATATTGGATGGCATTATTTTTCTGCCCTAAACATTGATGTCTATTAATGTCTTTATTAGCACTATGGACAGTTGGTTGAGCAACATAACATGACTTTATTCAATACTATTTCCTTACACTTGTGATATATTGATCACTATTTACCGTGGTTACTTCCTTATATACTATTTCCTTACACTTGTGATATATTGATCACTATTTACCGTGGTTACTTCCTTATTTTTCTGTCCTAAACGTTGTTGTCTTTATTAGCACTATGGACATTTGGTTGAGCAACATAACATGACATAATTCACTACTATTTCCTTACTATGGACAGTTGGTTGAGCAACATGACATAATTCACCACTATTTCCTTACACTTCGTCAATTGACAATTGGTCAAGCAACATAACATGACATAATTCAACACTATTTCCTTACATTGTGTCAATATCAATAATAATAAACTTGTGATATTGTTGAAATATTGATGACTATTTATAGTAGTTACTTCCTGGCCTAAACATTGATATCTTAAATAGTAGTGAATTATGTCATGTTATGTTGCTCTACCAACGGAGAGTGCTATATCTTAAATAGTAGTGAATTATGTCATGTTATGTTGCTCTACCAACTGAGAGTGCTAATAAACTTGTGACCTAAACGTTATTAGCACTATGGACAATTGGTCACTTCTTTATTTTTGTCTTAAACTTTGATGTCTTTATTAGTTCTATGGACAATTGGTCGAGCAAACATAATATGACATAATTCACTACTATTTCTTTACACTTGGTCAATATAAAAAATAATAAACTTGTGTCCTAAACGTCGATGTTGAGCAACATAACATGACATAATTCACTATTATGTCAATATCAATTCACTATTATGTCAATATCAATAATAATAGATGTCTTTATTAGCACTATGGACAGTTGGTCAATATCAATAATAATAAACGTGTGATATTGTTAAAATATTGATCACTATCTACTGTTGTTACATGATAATAAATTTGTGATATTGTTGAAATACTGATCACTATTTATTGTTTATTGTTGTTATATCAATAATAATAAACTTGTGATATTGTTAAAATTTTGATTACTATTTACCATTGTTACATGATAATAAACTTGTGATATTGTTGAAATATTGATCACTATTTATTGTTGTTACTTCCTTACAATATCAATAATAATAAATTTGTGATATTGTTAAAATATTGATTACTATTTACCGTTACATGTTGTTTATTGTTGTTATATCAATAATAATAAACTTGTGATATTGTTAAAATTTTGATTACTATTTACCATTGTTATATGATAATAAACTTGTGATATTGTTGAAATATTGATCACTATTTGTTGTTACTTCCTTACAATATCAATAATAATAAATTTGTGATATTGTTAAAATATTGATTACTATTTACTGTTACATGATATCACCACTGTGGTTACTATTTACCCTTGTTATATCACTACATAAAAGTGTCTTAAAAGTGCTCAAATATTTACTTCTGCGCTAAAACACAAATAAAAAGTGTTTTGATATGCATTGCTTTACAGTTACAATATGTGTTAAAGCACATTGCTTTACAGTTACAATATGTGTTAAGTTACAATTCTAAAAATTCTAAAAATGCATGTTGAATCATTGTTTCCCTTGGTTTAGATGAATCAATGTTTCCCTTGGTTTAGATTAGTTCAATATTTAATGTTACAATTGCTCTATCTTAATAGACTACTTTATTGGTATACACAACCTCATGATTTCGTAATATTTGATGATGGTAAATGAATAATCTATGATTGTCACTATAAACATAATTGAAGATGTATGTTCAAAGAGCTATTTTGCTATGATGATGGTAAATGAATAATCTATGATTGTCACTATAAACATAATTGAAGATGTATGTTCAAAGAGCTATTTTGCCATGAGACACATGTTCTGTTCACGTCACATTTTATATGTTGAATTGATGGTTAAGTTTCATAGGACATTTGAACATAATTTATAATTCATGGTTTATTGAATAATATTTCTTTCATTTTCCAAGAATAAACATAATAAGCTCACTTATCTGAAGTTAATGCCATTTAAGCTTTCATTTTATGAAAATAAACATACAATGAGCTTTTCCATCTAGAGTTAATGTCATTTAAGCTTGTCCTTAATTGCAATTTTGATCTACTATTTGCAAACACAATTAATAAAGAGAAGGGTGACATGTAGTGGTGCCTCTTTGAGAGGGAAATTATGGAAAAGGAAAACCGAAGTGCATGCGAAATAAGATTTAGATTAGTAAAACTGTCAACCCACAAATAAAGTGAAGTTGGTTATTGTTTCATAAGAATTGTATCCCCTCTACACATGGGAATTGGGGAGTATGTCACCATTAACTCAAGATAAGTGGATCCATTGTTTCGTAGCTCTATGAATTGTCAACAAAACTATGCCAATTAGAATATAAATCACAATACAAAAATGTAGGGCTCTAAAAGAGCAATAAATAGGGGGCAATGTGACCAATTTGAAAATTCAAACAATGATTCAAACCAAAGATGGAAGATGCTTTGTTTCCCCAAAAAATCTCTAACCACCCATGGCACTAATTGGCACCAAAATGATATCAGTGATTTCCAAAAGCGCGACTAAATTAGACAATAACCCAAATAGCCCAAATGAGTGCACAAGTGATGAAAAATTATAAAATCAAAGAATAAGATCAAAAGAAAAAAGATATAGTCATCTATATGTGGAGACAATAAGGGGAACTCTAAAGAGACTTCAACACTTACAACCTCACCTCAATGTTTTGCAATGAAGAGACAAATTTCATGTACTACAATTTTCCTTCTGGAAAGAGGAAAGACCAAACCCAAAACAAATATTATGACTCAGCATGAATTAGTAAAGCATATTTCCATTACTACTACCCATGCATACTAAATCATCTCTCTCTATCAATGAATTAGTAAAGCATATTTCCATCACTACTACACATGCATACTAAATCATCTCTCTCTAAATCATCCCTCTCTATCAATGAATTAGTAAAGCATATTTCCATCACTACTACCCATGCATACTAAATCATCTCTCTCTATCAATGGGCATGAAAAATAAACCATATCTCATCATTTAATTGTTGAAAACCCATTATGACAATGCAACCTTGCTATTCACAATGAGAACAATATTTCATATATTTCATATGGCATTAGTTCTAACAAATAACTTTCAAAACTCTTATAATAAGATTCAAAATAATAAAAAATGCAATAATAAAAAAATTAATGTAATAAACAATGTAGAGTCATTACCAAAATAATGTAAAACCACATGAGTAATACATGAGTAAATATGTGAATCAGTCATTTTCCCCTTTCTAAAATGTCAGTTATTTGCAATTCGTGATGTGTCATTTGCAAATGATTACCATAATACCATTAGTTAACCACATGAGTAATACATGAGTAAATATGTGAATCAGTCATTTTCCCCTTTCTAAAATGTCAGTTATTTGCAATTTGTGATGTGTCATTTGCAAATGATTACCATAATACCATTAGTTATTTAATAATTTGCATTGTAATGATCTCATTATTATATTAAGTAAATATAAAAATTAAACATGGATTTAGAAATATAAGATAATTAATATTTGAAATTTTATTTATTGTTAAGATAATTAATATTTGAAATCTTATTTATAAGATAATTAATATTTAAAATCTTATTTATTGTTAAGATAATTAATATTTGAAATCTTATTTATTGTTAACTGAAACAACAAAAATATACCATCATTTTTTATAACCATAAAATTAAAATTTAAAATTAATAAATTAATATAGCATAAATAACCATTCACACAATAACCATAACTAACAAAATTTAAAATTAAAAAATTAATATAGCATAAATAACCATCCACACAATAACCATAACTAACAAAATTATAACCTTTTCTCCCATTCAACTCTCAATAACCATAACTAACAAAACTATAACCTTTTCTCCCATTCAACTCTCAACTTTCTATGCAATGAAAAATCTTGTTATAGCCTTTTTTTTTTTTCATTGAATTCTCTATTGAACTAGCCTTTTTTTTTTTCATTGAATTCTCTATTGAACTTTCAACTGAATAAAAATCCTGTTATAGCCTTTTTTTCATTGAATTCTCTATTGAACTCTCAACTTTCTCTATATAATAATGAATAAGCATCCTGTTAACTGAAACAACAAAAATATACCATCATTTTTTATGGCATAAATAACCATTCACACAATAACCATAACTAACAAAATTATAACCTTTTCTCCCATTCAACTCTCAATAACCATAACTAACAAAACTATAACCTTTTCTCCCATTCAACTCTCAACTTTCTATGCAATGAATAGAAATGAATAGAAATCCTGTTATAGCCTTTTTTTTTCATTGAATTCTCTATTGAACTCTCAACTTTCTCTATACAATAATGAATAAGCATGCTGTTATAGCCTCTCTTTTTTCTTCTCTCAACTTTCTCTATACAATAATGAATAAGCATCCTGTTATAGCCTCTCTTTTTTCTTCTCTCAATTTTTTATGGAATGAATAAAAATCCTGAATATTTTTTGTCATCATGTGACATTCAACTCTCAACTTCTCAACTTTTTATTGAATGAATAAAAACCCTCGATAACCAGAACTATAGCTGTTTATTTTCCTCCCTCACATTCACTCTCAACTTCTATCCAATAAATAAGAATTCTCAAAATTGTACCACCATAAGAAAAACGCTTCATTGATTACCAAGCAGCTTCTCTTCTGCCCCACTGAAACCCTACAACAAAGTATTGGCTACCCCATCATAGTTGAAAATTTCATGATGAAGTTGGCCGTCCACTCCAAAAAAAAAGTTAAAAAGGGGTGTATATGAACAGATCTACAACCCAAAAGTCTGTTTACATAATATATATTTCTAAATCTTTTAAAACTCGTATTTAAAAGTTGTACTTCTGTAATGAAGCAGCGAAATCAAGAAAACCGTCTCAGAAAAACTGTGGAAAATTGGTAGTGAAGGAGGATATTTAGAGAGTGGGAGGCAGGGGAGATTTGAAGCTTGCCCTCCTAACAGGCAGTAACCTTACGCTAAGTCTGCCTATTGCGAATATAGTAACTCCCCTGCAGAGTCCAGAGTGCTCAGTCTACGGCAAAGACAATGAAGTAGTTATTGAATTTGCCATCGCCCACAGCTTGCTTATGAACAGGGTCGCTTAGATTCAGCAAATTCAGGGGTTTCGATTAGCGGGATTCGTGACTATGAACGCGGCGCATTTGAGGCGCACACAGTTGAATCCCTGGCAGTAATGGTGCTTGTTATGTATTTCGATGGCTGCCCTATTACAATGTTAAAATGACATTGACGAATGCGAAGCCATCCACACCGGAGAATATTAAAACAGTTCCAGATTGGCCAGATCGGACGGCACACGTTTGCCAGATCCGACCGCTCAGATATCCAACGGCCAAGATCTGTCAGATCCGACGGCCTATATTTTCTAAATCCGACGGTCCGTATTGTCCTAAATCAGACGGCCCAGATTTGGAAGAACGGACGACCCAGATTTGCTAGATCTGACGGTCAAGATCTACTCGATCTAACGGTCCAGATCAACCCAGATCTGACGGTGTAGATTTTACAGATCGTACGGATGAGATCTATGAAGATCCGACCGCTCAGATTGTCTGATATCCAACGGCCAAGATCTGTCAGATCTGACGGCCTATATTTTCTAAATCCGACGGTCCATATTGTCCTAAACCAGACGGCCCAGATTTGCTAGATCTGACGGTCAAGATCTACGAGATCTGACGGCTAGGATGTGCCAGATCTGACGGTGTAGATTTTACAGATTGAACGGATGAGATCTATGAAGATCCGACGGTCTACATTTTCTAAATCCGACGGTCCATATTGTCCTAAATCAGACGGCCCAGATTTGCTAGATCTGACGGTCAAGATCTGCGCAATCTGACGGTCCAGATCTGTCAACATTCGACGGTCCAGATCTGTCTCCAGATCAACCCATATCTGACGGCTAGGATGTGCCAGATCTGACGGTGTAGATTTTACAGATCGGACGGATGAGATCTATGAAGATTTGACCGCTCAGATTTTCTAATATCCAACGGTCTAAATTTTCTAAATCCGACGGTCCATATTATCCTAAATCAGACGGCCCAGATTTGGAAGAACGGACGATCCAGATTTGGTAGATCTGACGGTCAAGATCTACGCGATCTGACGGTCCAGATCTGTCAATATTTGACGGTCCAGATCTGTGATATTCGACGGTCCAGATCAACCCAGATCTGACGGCTAGGATTTGGACGGCTCAGATCTGCCAAGATCCAACGGTCTAGATCGACCAGATCGGACCCAGATCTGACGGTCTAGATTTGACAATATTGAACGGTCCAGATCTGACGGTCCAGATTTGACAATATTGAACGGTCCAGATTTTCTGTCATCCAACGGTCCATATTGGCCAGATCGGACGGCTCAGATTTGCCAGATCCAACGGTCCAGATTGGCCGGGATCCAATGGCCCAAATTTGCGTGATCGGACGGCGCAGATTATCAACAGAGGACTTATATCTGATAAGTTATCTCTGATAAGTTATTCTGAATAACTTATCCAGTAATAAGTTATGATGTATAACCTATCAATACATAAGATATTGTGAATAACTTATCTGAAGAGAAGTTATCGGAGATAATATAAGTTCTCATGTATAACCTATCAATATAAGATATTGTGACTAACTTATCTTAAGAGAAGTTATCGGAGATAACTTATCCAGTAATAAGTTATCAGTATAACCTATCAGTATAGAAGATATCGTCATAACTTATCTGAAGAGTAGTTATCGTAGATAACTTATCTAGTAATAAGTTATCATGTATAAGCTATCAACAGAACTTATCTGAGAGTAGTTATCGGAGATAACTTATTTAGTAATAAGTGATCATGTATAACTATCAATAGAACTTATCTGAAGAGTACTTATTGGCCAAAAAATTCTCACTTATAATTCGCCTGATAACTGTTCGAGCTTCCCGGAATTCGACGAATCTGAGCGACGCAGCGGCCACAATGTCTGAGTTTCTGGACCTGACGCTCATGGACGCCATGGATGCTCATGGGCCGAGCTCAAATTCTCTTCTCAATATATTTGAAACATATTTAAAATATCTGACCAAAACTTATATGAGAAAAACAGAATTATTCATGGGGACACCAGAAAATAGAATGAACTAAGACCCTTTATCCCCACTCAAGGGAGCTCGGGGGAAAGATAGAGCCAAACCTCATGCAATTACAATGATATTAAATATCAGGATGGATACTAAGCCAGAATGCAAGACACGTCGAGATAACAGTGTGTCAACCAACCAAATAACGTGTCTGCAATGCGAAGGGCAGGAGGAGAATAGGTAGTGCGTGTCGATGGATCAGGAGGCGTCGCCTGCAAGAAACCACCTCAATGTAAAACTATAGGATCATAAACAGGCACGTCCATGGAAAAATTATTTAAGTTATATTTGAAGTTATTTTATTTAATTTTAATTAAAAAATAAAAATTATTTTATATTAGATTTAAAGTAATTTTTTTAAGGAAAAAATACATTGATTCAAACAAAATCATTTTCAAATAATATAAAGAGTGACATTGGAATGTATGTGAAGTTATTTTATTTAATTTTAATTAAAAATTAGAAATTATTTTATATTGAATTTAAAGTTAATTTTTTTTAAGATATAAAAATATCTATATATGATAATGATGATGGTTAACATGCATTGAGACCAAACTTTGGTCTATGGGATCTAGAGAAAACAAATTATTTAGTTTGATTTAAGGTTTTATTTCTATGCTCAAAAAGCTCGGAGAGAAGCCTCCCAAGTTCACTGTAATTTTGACATTGTAAAAGGCTAGGAAGGTCAGTATTGCGACAAAGATTATGAAACTGAGATCTAATTTGGTTGTACGCATGGCACTCTAAGAGGAAGTGGTTTTCATCCTCAATGTTCCTATTATCACAGAGATGGCAGATTCTTTCCGTCCATGGTGTTTTAGGAATTGTCCAATGACCCGTTTCACTATGGAGCTCATGAGAGTTCGTTCTAAACTTTGCTAAATTAAATTTCTTCTTTGAGCTAGGTAAAACAGAGAGATACTTTGGATCTTCTAGGGTTGGGGTTGATGACCTTCTTATAATAACTCAATTTTCATTTAGCCGCTAAATCTTTCTCGCACCACATTTTTTCTTTGAATTTAGAAGTAACAATAAAATCATTTTTAAATAATATAAAAGAAAGATATTGGAATGTATGCAATTTAATCATATATTATGGTGTTTCTTTAACAATTTAAATAATATAAAAGAAAGACATTGGAATGCATGCAATTTAATCATATATTATGGTGTTTCCCTAAGAGAGTTTTCTTCCTTCAACTTAATAATTATTTTTTTATTGAATCAAAGACAAATTTGTATATTTATTTATTTTTTATTTGTTAAAATTAGTTCATATTTGTATTTCTGAGACAAATTTGCATCTATGTGATAAATGCTATTTATGTATTTTTGCAATTGAGGGGACAAACACTCATGATATAATTAATTGTTATATACAACAAAAATGTGTGGTCACATGAAAAAAATGTCATGTAAACAATATTAACATCATTGTATGTGAGTGTCAATATAAATGCAAATAATACTTATAACAAATATTAATAATTATTTGAATTCAAGGCAAAATTAGACATCAAATTGGTTTATGGGACCTATTTATTTGCTAGACAAGGGACCTCCCTTCTCCTAATGCTTTGAAATACTTTATTGTAGACGCACATATTTTACCCCCTTTGGATTTGAATGTGTGACCATAAACATAATAAAAAATAAATTTTTTTTACCCCCTTTGGATTTGAATGTGTGACCATAAACATAATAAAAAATAAAAATATCTTCATTCAAACTAAAAAAAATGGATACATACAATATAAAAATTTTGCACATAAACACATAGCAATATTATATTTATAATATTTTGAAAAAAATATTTTTACAATATAAACATAAATATCTTTAAACTAATTAAAATAATAATTTTTACATATTTGAGAGAAACTAAGATAATTTTAATTGACTTGCATCTATGACATTGCTAGTCGGAACCTTCATCTTTCTTTCAAATCATTTTATTTCAATACAACATAGACAATACTCACGTCTTTTTTTTCCCGTGGAAAAATCGTAATTTATATTCATATATGAAATAAATTACATTTTGTAGATGCTTAGAGCATATGCAGATAGTTGTCCATGAGTAGGACAAATACAATGATAAAAGTAAAAAATAAATAAAAATACATCAAGCCTATACTTTTCTGCCCTTCTTCTTCTCCACCCTACGCCAACCCTGAGAGTCAGGAGGGGGAACAATGATGGCCTGCAGGTACTCTTGTGTGTTCACTGGAGGTTCTTTGTCGGATTCTGATCCTTCAGATCCATGAGTTCTTTTGATGCCACTAACTTCCAGCTGTGGAATTTGCTGCTGCTGAATATGGTCCTCCATTTGAGGGTCTGGTGCTTTTTCTTCCTGTGTGCCATTCTGTTCCATATTTATATCAGGTTCCTCTTGGTTCACTGTATGCTCTGGCTGAATGTCCTCTTCTTCCAGCGGTTCTGTATGCTGCCACCCATTGGGCTTTTTTTGCTGTTTCTTGTTTCCTTTTGGATTCTTTCTGGCCAGTGGGCAAGAATATTGGAGGTGTCCTGTTTGCCGGCATCTGCGGCATCTGAATGCAGTGTTTTCATAGTCTAGGGGTTGAGTCCGCTGAGTGTTGTTATAGTTCAATGAAATATGATCAGGCAGCCCCTGACTCAGGTCCACTTCAACGCAAATTCTGGCAAAAGTGAAGATTCCTCTGCTATATCTGTCTTCATCAATTTTTAGGAATTTCCCCAAGGAATTCCCAATGGCAGATAATACTATATGATGCCAGAAGTGTAATGGGAGGTTGTGAAGCCTCACCCAAACAGGCATTGTTGAGATTTTCATAGTGTTTGCGTCAAAATCAGCGAACCAAGGGGTAACAAAGAGGCCTGCATTACCCCAAAACCAAGGCCCCTCATTGATGATACTATCCCTTTCTTCCTCTGTGTGGAAATTAACAATGAAAAAACCTTTTGAACATAGGTATATATCACATTCTGGTGTCCAGCAGGAGTAAATCCATTGATGTAAAGCATCGGATTTTGGCCAGTAACCATTAAATCTACATATGACAACATGTTTAGAGAGGTCAGAGTGTAGTGCAGTTACCTCTGGCATAGTAACTTGGAGCGTTGGGGATTCCAGTTTTTGTTCTACTATATATGGACCTGGTTGCTCTGGTGGTGACATTGGTTTGTTCTGCATTTTTTCTTTCCCCTTGACTGCATCACGAAAGGAGCCTGGAGTCTTTGAGCCGGATCCGTTGCATCCTCCGCGCAGTCTTAGGTTAAGAAAAATGGTTGTATCCTGACAGATCCCATATTCCTGTAGAGTAAGATGGTCCTGTAGGCTACGACCTGCACAAATCAGGTTCTGGTGTTTTGTGGGTATTCCAAGTTGGTTTTGTATTTCATTTTTTTAGCTCTTGTATGTTTAATCTCATGCTGAGTCGCATGCAACGGTGGCTGCCCCCTGTTAGTTTGATGAAGATTTGGATCCAATCTTTACCCTGGCAGTATGATTCAGCCACTTTGTGGCAAAGCTTCGGTGGTTTGGTTGTTTTCTGTAAAGAACCCATCGCTCCCCTGTTATTTTTATTTTGTCCGCCCCATGGGGTCTCCAGATCTGGTTTATACAAGTCATTTTTGGAGTACTCTGTCACTGCTCCCAGATTTAAGGGGTCCTCAGTGGTCAGCCCCCTTACTTTTATGCTGGGCTTCCTCTGTCCAGTTGATAACCAGGATGCCGCGCGTCCCCCATCTCTTTTCCATTCGCACTCCGGCTTGAGTGAGGAAGCTCCTGTGCCAGGCCCAGTCTCAGACCATATAGTCCGTATTGTCGATTTTGTTCTAGGCGGGCAGAAAACCCTAGCAGCCGCCTCTCGGCACCGCATCTGTGGGTTCTTTCGAATTTCACGCCCAGGCAGAGGGTTCCGGAGGATATTGATCCGGCCGGAAAACCCAGGATTCTGCTGGTTAGAATGTGGCAGAAAATACCCAAAATGTGGAAACGAATATTGTAAACGTACCTCTGCCGGGCGTGGATTAATGTTCAGCAAATGGGGATCATCTACCGGCCAGCATAAATTCTCTATCAAACAGTCGAGGGTCTTGGGGAGGGTCTCTGCGAACAGGGGGGAGAAAGGCGCCATCGTTGCAGAGCTCCGGAGGTTCCCCAAAATCTCAGTCCCACCATAGATCCCGCTTCCATCATCGGAGACCCGGAGGGTAGAAGACGAATTCCGAATGACTTCGCCAACAGCAGCAGCAATTTCTTCTGGTACATTCTCGGGCCCGGCTTCCTTCAGCCCAAGATGGTTTCTCATTCGTTGAAAGGAGCATATTAGAGCCAAGCTCACCAACTCGTCGTCGCTTTCCTGAATGGTTTTCTTGAGAAACTTATCCCGTGGGGGATTGCTGTTGCTGAAATAAAATTCAACCTGGCGGAGGACTTTGCTTTTGGTATCCTGGTCCAAAACAACTGCTGCCATGGCTCCTCGTTTCTCCTCTTTCTTGCTCTTTGTCATTAGATTGTTATTTTAAATTTTGACAATACTCACATCTTGATAGACATGTCACCATTGATCTCTTCAATTAGGTCTCAAATTAGGATATTGCCCCCATCCTTGCAAAAGGAGGCGGGGGTAGAGAACCTCTCTAAAAATATCTCCTTTATCATATTTTATTTCAATACAACATAGACAATACTCACATCTTGATGGACATGTCACCATTGATCTCTTCAATTGGGTCTCAACTTATGATATTGCCCCCATCCTTGCAAAAGGAGGCGGGGGTAGAGAACATCTCTAAAAATATCTCCTTTATCATTTAAAAGTTGGTTGACACTCAACGATTTGTGCCCAATGCCGAGAGATCTAACAAATTGTGTTTTAGATTCTCAAGATTATTATAAATTAAATTAAAGTGCCTAACGTTTGATAATTCATCTCTATATATCTCACTTTTATGTCAATGTCATTTTATTATAGTGATTTGGATTTTTTTTAATCGGCATGACAATTTCCCCAGGTAACTTCAAAATATCATTTTCCACTATTACAACTGATACAACTATTTTATAAATGCCATAAACACGCTAGTTACAACATGCCTTTGGAGAATTGTTCACCAAACCACTTGAGTTAAGATCCTTTGACTACAGTGATTTGGATTTTAACTAATAACTTTTTATAAATTGATGTATTGATAAATTTAATAATTTTTATGTTTAAGTTTTTTCTATTAACATAAATTAAAAAAATAAGAGTTTGTAGCATTGTATATTAAATATGTTCTCAAGATTCATGAATGCAACTTAATAAGGTTATGCTTGTTGAGGTAATTATTTTATATGGAATACCAAGCATTGAAAATATTTTCCCAAATCTAAAACTTCTACCAAGTGAATACATTTTTAATGTTTTAACTTACCCTAGTCTCATTTTTATAAAAAAATGAAAGTTGTTAGTGTCACATTGCAAAAACAATCAAATTAAAATTTTCCAACATTTATGCTCTCCATATCCAAAAGATGGAACTCTCTATCAATATAACGAACAAGATATGAAGAAGTGTGATATTTAAGAGAAAATGCAGAAAATTAATAGATATTTTCTATCTTCTACTTATTATTAATGGCTAAAATCAAAACCAAAAATGAAATATCCCTCATCATTGCTTTACTTCAAAATGAAACATCCTTCATTAATGCTTTACATCACCTTACAACTGGAGTGGGCCTAATGGTTAAGAGCATGTGTTTCCTCCTAAGAGGTCACAAGTTCAAAACTAGAGGGGGGTAGAGTATGTATGCCTTTGTAAACTTAGCAGTCAAATCACTACTTTGTCTAAGCTCTTAATCTTTGCAATAAATATAGTTGAATTTTTTTACTTAATAAAAGGAGAAGTCTTGTAACACAATGAGATGTTCATACTTTGACTAAGGCCTTGATATTTGCCATAAATATAGTTGAGACAATATCTAAAGCATTAATGTTATTTATGTTAATGTAAATGAAAGTTCACATATATTTATTTATAGTTCACATGTAACCTATAATCTTATATTATTAAAATGAATCATATTTTTTAAGAACAACATAATACAATAATTTATGTATTCAAAAGAATCCCTCTCTACCATTAAAGATGGCAGCAAATAAGGTAAACAACTAAATAACTACATGCATATTGGTTTCTGAAATTATCTTCCATATTTCCATAAATAGAGTACACTTGTCTTATATTTTAGGATGTAAACTTGCTTTATTAATAACAAGTAGAAGATATTTTAATTGCTAACTTCTTAAATAAGGAATAAGGAGTTGTACAACAAACATAGTGTTTGCAACCACAATACACAATAACATACCTGATATGTAATATAAAAGAATTTCATTCAACATTCATGGTAGTTGTAACATTGACAAATAAATATGTAAACCCCCTTATCACAATACATTGCACATGAGATAGCATGTTCATTTTTTTGTAAGGCAACGACTCTTTTGACAAAAATAATACATAGTTTCCCAAAACAAGCTAACCGATTGGGAAACCAGGTCTGTTGGCCACCAAAACTTAGAATAAGTAGTCCAAAATATGAAAGCTTTAAGCAGTATCAATAGTATTACAATATATAATACTTCAACAAAACATGACACTAACAAGAAACCTAATAACACAAACATGTATCACAAATTCTAATATGAGGACTCAACTAGTATCGAGCCCTTGGCGTTGGATCCCAGTGGAGTTGTAGGCGAGATGCAAGGCATATGTGCCTAAATCTTAACTAGTCTAGTGTCCATTTGGAACAGTTGAATGTGGGCATTATGCTGCTCATGACGAAGCTTTGTCATCTGATCCAAGGAATAATTTCTCTCTTCCTGCGCTTCATTAAGAATTTTCAGCATAATGAATTTCATCTACTAGTACAAGTGTAAGGTCTACATGTATAGCCTCCTTTTGTTGCATGAACGACTCAGGTCAGGGGAAATTGGACCAAATTCTACAATCAAATCTTCATTAGTGGGTTGACCTTCTCCGACCACTGTTGTAATTTGCTTTAGGACTCATATTCTATCTCTAGAACTGGTTGTGGTGGACTCCAGGTACATGGATTTTGGACCTTGTGTGCATGTTGAAGTTCCTCCACGACCCCTACCTCTTCCCCTCCTGAGTCCACGTGCACCCCGAGTGGCAGTGGCTTCGATCTAACTGCAAGTATTAATTTTTGCCATTGTGTCTTCAACAGGTTAATACTCCTTCTCCTCTTTAATGGTTCCTCTGCAATATCAATGGCTTGTTAGCTCACAAGCTGTTTGAGGGAGCGATTCACAAAATGGTTGTTGATTCCCTTTGTGTAAGGTTTCTAGGAGGGCCTTTGAGTGATAACATTTTCATTGCTGAGTTGAAGGATACCTAAACCAAGAAGAAAATTATGCCTTCCAGACTTGTGAAGAAATGTAACAATGCGAGGATGAGTGATAAGTGGGAAAATTCATATCTAACCAACAACCCCAAACATTCTAAAGTGGACGGTATTAAAAAAAATTGTGTCCCCACTTCACTACAATAAGACCAATGTTACCCAATAGACTAATACTAAGATTAAAACAAAGATAGAGCAGATGGTTTTTATCAAAAGAACCTGAGTGGAAATTCCTGGGTCTCTACAAGGAGTTAAACATATTAGTTGTATATGAGAACCAAAGCACAAACAACATGTTACTCTTTAAACTTCGAGAATTCCTGAAGGATACAAACTCAGAATGATTTTCCCTGATGCATACTCCTTGGGATTTCACACCCAGTGGCCATGTTATGTGCCAAATCCAAATGACTGAAGGGATTAAAGAAAAGAGAATCAACTTCCCTGGGGTAAATTACTTAAAACTATGAACCTGAGAAGATAGGAAAGATAAACAACATACCCAATTCTACAGTATGTCGTACAATAATGAAGATGTATGAGACATCTGCTAGACCTAGTCCTTGCCCAATTGAGAAAAAATCCCAAGGTATAATGTTGAGTCCTTGCGAGCGATAACTGTTTCCTTCTCTACAACAGTGCTAAATATCTTCGACTGGGGTATTGAAAATTTGCAATGTCCAGGGGAGAAAGAGGTCGTTTCTTCTCTGTTTGATGCTCAGAGCACTTTTTGTGTGGCTTGCTCCATTTACATGGGAAATTAAAACCCATAATTGCACCATCCTGCGTTCCTTACTATCCGAGTTGGTCACTCGTGCGTGGCATTGGCCAACTCCTCAAATTTGGTAAAATCTTCTCATTTATCAAGAGGAGGGTGCGTGGTCTAATTCTTCCTCTTACCTTGTGGACACCCTGATCGAGGGGAGACAACATGTTCATTTATTTGCAACTATATACATTATATAATATTGAATATTAAATACAACTAAATAGACCTTGACCCCAAAGCAAACCTATAGAAAAAATTCCAATAACCCCAAAGCATACTTATAGACAAAAAATTCAATAACCTCCTCGCCCACATCAATATAAATTCTTGGTGTGGCATAATATAGTGTTGGTGAAAACCAAGGGAATGTAGAGACGAAATCCCCATCTTGCCATATTGCCCTTAAAACAAGTGTTTAATAGCACTTGAATCTTGTAAAATTCTCTTGAAATGTTGCTCTACATTTTACCATTTCAATTTTGTGCAAAGAACCATACAAGTGAAATTAGCTAAAGGTATCATCACCATGTACTTGGTTTTCCATAATCTCAAGGATCATTCCTTGCTGCTTGAGGTTAAGAAATCTAAAAAGGATGACCCATTGTCAAGAACAATGTTACTTTGATCTACACATGCTGCATTCTTTTTCAATAGAGTGTTGATTGTAAACATTTTTCTCCTTTGGCAACTACGTGACCTTGACCGAAATGTAGCATGATCCTCCAACGAAATATCCCTAATAAATGGATACAATTTCACTAGAATATACATAATACTTTACAACATATATAGAAAGAAAAATATTATTGTTGTTATCTCCCTATTAAATGGAGATGAGGCTGCTGAGATAATTTCCCAGACCCATGGATAAGAAGAGGAGTGTTAAGAGTTCACCTGTGACACTCCTCTTGTTTTTAGGGAATTGACTGTACATAAATTTGATTTGTCTGATTGCACTGAATGCCTCTCCTACACCGACCACATAATACTGAGGAACAAGCCATAATGATGACATAAAAATCATATCCTTTAGTTTCTCCATGAAATCGTCGCTTCATGCCATGGTCTGTCACTTCGTTTCTATAGTTGTGATGAAGGCCCTCTACAAGATAGCGAGGGCCAATATGACACCAATTTTGTGTAAAAGTGAGGACTCATGGAACATAGAATGTGTTTAGTTGTCATACACATGAAAAGGCTGATGGTGCCCAACCGTATGGGCACTATTCTTATCATCGATTTTAGCTCTTCAACTTGCTGAAGACTACACAGTCTCCATGGATTGGCCATGGATTTGTCTTCCTTAAAATCTTCTTGGGTTTTTAAAGAAGCCTTTTTCATAAACCTGAAAATTAATTACCAAACATCCATCAATTAAACTATACATCCTGCATAATAGAGATTATTGTTCTACTATATTTTGAGAAATTCAATGAAGATTCAAGAAGTTCACTACTCGTGAAAAATATTTATTAGCGTTTTACTAGCAATTAAGAATAGATCACATATAGTAGCAAATCAATCATAATATTACTTGAATTGGTTTGTAAGATCCACCCTTGATTTGAGAACTCCTTATTGTGGAGGATCATAGTACTCTGATGCCTAAGAAGGCATCAAAATATGGCATTTTCTTCATAAAACAACTAGAACTTGTGCAAAGTTAGTGAATGAAATTCCCTCTAGTATAACAAAAATGTATAGATTTTCCCCTAGAAGGAAGCTCATGATAGAAAGAAACATCAAACTAGTGGGGATACACAAACCCCAACTCCAGCTTACATCATTTTGAATTTATACTATAATCGTGAGTGCCACCATCATATCTCTGGTGAATGAAAAGTAAATACCAATTGAATAAGCTTTGTATACTTCTATTCCCCTTTTCTCTTGTGTAATCGAATTGATTTGCTCCGAAATCTACCGAACATGGTCTGATATTGCCTACACCTATGGTCATGTTGACGGGCCAAGATGAATTACCAACAGTTAGGGGGTCTCCTCTGTGTGAAGTCCCAATTAGAACCCATACCATTTGGGATAGGAGCCCCATCTAGTTTGTGGGCCCAACTGCCACCATGTGTGTGTGTTACTCTTGGTTTTCAAATGCAGAGAAATAAATGTGAGACCAAGTGTAAAATTCCTAAAAAATGAGGACGAGATCAACCCTCAATTGATAGCTTGCAAAACACAATACAAGAAAGTAAAAACAAAACAATGAGGAGTGTGTCTTAAGAAATAATCATATAGCTAAGACTAACTAAGACATAAATAAGTAGGAAAGTGCTAGAAACCAACTACAAATTAGTTCACAATTAATAACTAGTATTTGCATAGAGTGAAAGAGCAAATATTCTAAGTAAATGTACAAGTTGCATGCAAAAAATTAGTTCATTAACATGTAACCAATATGTAAGCACACATGCATAAACAACAAAAGATTTGGATAACCATTACAAATGCTATTAATATGCACAAGAATCAATGCATGAAGTGAAAAGCTTCTCATTAAATGTTGATAAATACAAGCACATGCACTGCAAACTTCTCAAAATCCAATAGTGGAATGAGAGTAGTTCATATTATCTCTAAAGCACAAACCCTAACCTCACAATCACTCAGCCTATTAGCTACCAAGAGCAGAATGCTTTCAGCTCCCCAAGCGCAAAACAACTATCTAGTTAATAACCTAGCTTAAGTGCTAAAAGTCTCCTCGAATGAGGCATGTGGGTACATTTATAGAAATGGGGGTGACCTTTCAACTTCCTTATGACTTTTCAATGTCCCATGACTCTTCAAATTCTCTAGGACCTTTTCAACTTCCTCATGACCTTTGATGTTCTTATTTCTCTTTTTACAAAATAATATCTATTATATGCTAAAAGAAATTATAATGATTCAGTATTTATGATACGTCCTTGAGGATAATGAATGAAGTCAAGGTCATGTTTGTTTGAATACTTGCTGAACCATGACCAATCAGACTATTGATCTTGTTGTTGTTGGCAGTGCCTAACAGGCTGACATAACCCTGTTGTGAGTATAGTTGTTGTTGTTGTGAGTTTATAAACCATCAACCATCTAAGTAGCTTTAAACCTGCAATTTCATAATCTGTAATTAGGATGCAAGATGAACACTATTCACTATAATAAAATAAGAAATCATTATCATAAATAAAATAGTGCAATTTCACAACCTGTAATTAGGATGCAAGATGAACACTCTTCACTATAATAAAATAAGAAATCATTATCATAAATAAAATAGATCAATATCATCAGTGTTGACAGGTTGGTGAGAGTTCACATCCTTGAAATGCTGATTTTATCTCGATACCAAGGCTAATCGATTAATTGTATTCTTATGACTTTTGTATTGGCCTATAACTTTCATCAAAGCTTCATTTGAACACATCCCTTTAATGTAGTCTTCATCGCAGATATTACCCATGGTCTTTCTTTGCACACTCTTTGAACATTTCATCGTATGCAATAACCATAATATTTATTACAAACCTTTTGCAATTAACTTTGTTTTCTTAGTGCATGCTCTTAGTTTTTGTCTTAGCTCAAGGTATTAATAAAGCCTTTATGTATTACAAGGTCTTCATAGTGTATTCCTAGCACATTCTTACAATCACTTTTTGATTATGTTTCCATTGCATGCTTTATCACTGTCTTGATCTTAGATTTGCATTCATTGTATTTCTATCATGATCTGCATCATTAATGTATAACCTCTAGCAAAATTTAATGTGATTTTATTGCATCCCTTTGGATATATAATTTCCATGCAAAATTTCAATACCCCATTGTTAACATTGAATTTAATTTACAAATCACAATATGATCCATTGCAAAATAAATATGATCAAATCTCGTCCTTAGATACCACTTTAGATTCACACATCATAACCTGGCATTTCATCTTTTATTGAGTCACAATCTATCTTTGTAATTGCACATAATCGAAGACCAGATATCTACCAATAGAAGGAGTCCAACTTGTTCTAAATTGCGCTGATGCTATATCATTGGCGCAACTCGACTATTTGTCTTTTGATCTCCTTCTATCACTAAGATCTCTTACAACAACTTGTATTATTGCCACACTTGTGTAATATAATGTTTATCTCTTAAGACATATCCTCCAGTGCTTTAGCTGTCAAGTTACACTAAATGCACACACATCAATAAATGGTTCTCACACAGACTCAACTTTGGATTTAATTGTATGGTATCAACGCTGGGCATTTTTATCTCGATTGTTGATTTACTGAATATTTGACAATCATACAGACATGGGCGCGATCAATTATTTGACCGCACCCATATCCATCTGATTACCGAATATTCAACAAATCAAGATAAACTCAAATATCAATGCCAAAAATGTAAAAGACCATTTGCTAAATCATTTTTTTAATATTACTTAGAATTTCATTCCATTAATTCACCTTTGCCATAGTATAGTCGCATGATTGTACATTAACGATTTGGAATTTTATAACGAGTGTTTTCACTATCATAGTGTGCATACTTCACCCTAAGAAAGCATCTCTCCGCAATGTTGAGCTTGGATAATGAAGAGTTATTCATATAATCTTTTCTATTGTTGTGGAGAGGAAACATAATCCTTGCACACGTGGTGCATGTTCCATCAAATATGAATTCTATCATTTCTTCCAATATCAATCTTGAACAAGACAAGATTGCTCTAATCGTTGATAATCCTACCAATGCCTTTATAAAGGTTGCAAACCTCTTCAAACCTTTGAATCAATAGTTTATTTTGTAAACAACCTCTTCTTAAATGAAATCATAGTCAAAAGTTAAATGCGAGTATCCACCTTTAAGTTAAATGCGAGTATCCACCTTTTTGTCAAGCAATGTGCCATTACAAAGAATATCTAATCTAACGATATCATCCATTTTTTCTCTCACTGCACCACATTATTACAACTCTTCGTTGGACATAGTATATAATTGTCACGCTTTAACCTCATCTTTCTCTTCATTGCAACCTTTAATATAATGTTCCCTTTATAGAACTTACATGAGCAAATTTAACGTTGTTTACCATTTTAATATAATGTTATCGAACTATTTGAAAAAGTGCTTATTGCAATCCTTTCATTACAACCATTCATAGCACATGTTCTCATAAACTTTCAGTGCATGCATGAGACATGGTCTTTCGTCCTACTGCCTAGTCTTATATTGTAGCACGCTATTATAGTATTTTTTGCATTGCATAGCCTCAACTTATTCTTTGGCTCCAACGCTTTATCATTGTATTTATCACACCATTGACATTGCCTCAATGACATGAGACATGGTCTTTCATCATACTCCCTAGTCTTATATTGTAGCACATTATTATATTATTTATTGCATTGCATGTCCTCAACTTATTCCTTGGCTCCAATGCTTTATCATTGTATTTATCACACCATTTCTCCAATGACATGTGCATATCTACCTAGATTCCTCTGTGATTAACGTGATAAATCTACAATAAAAGATACCTCTCGTGGCAATTACATTATCCCAATATCAATACATTACTATAACCCATGTATATAATATCATCATAATTGATGACAACACTCTTCCTCGGTTGGTTTCTTTTTTAAGTCCATTCATTGTGTCTAAGGTTCACCAATATTGTGAAGGGCCAATCGTTTTACAAAGCGAAAACCATATGCTAAATGTCTATATAGCACACATTCTAGATCAGGATCATATATTTTTTTTCTTTTAAATAATATCATTCTTTTGAGAGGGACCAATTCATCACAATTTTGTTTTGTTCAACATGGTCGTTTCTTTCACTTGAGGTGTTGTCTATCTTGCTATAGAATATGGTACAAGTCCTATTAAAATAATCGTAACCAATAAAGTATGTGATATGAATCGTTTCCAAGGGTTTGTATGGTTTGAATGGGTGAAAAATCTTTTATTATGTATAAATAAAAGCTCTTAAAAGTCAAATGACAAAGTTCCCACTTGATTATGAAACTAAATCTTTTCATCATTCATTGATATTTCAAAGCTATTATTCAACAATGCTATGATGTATGTTAGTGAGAAACATTATTTGAGAAACTCTTCCTTTTCCATATTATGATATTTCCCTGTAAATGTTCCCTTGGCAATCAACCGTTATGAATAACTTCCAATAGTTAAAAAAGTTGTCTGGAGAAGATGAGGCCGAGGTAGAAGGTTTGATAAGAATCCCATAACATGTGGAATCACTATTATTTTAGACTTAGGTACTTCTCTTGATATGACTCAAACATAATATGGTGTAACTTCTACAAGTTGCCAAAGCCTTAGCCTAATTTTCATGATCATACTCATTTCTTGGAGCATCTTCATCACAAACTTATGATGATGTAGGATCACCATTATTTTATCTTTAAAACAACCATTAGAACCAACAAGTCTAGAGGGTAGGTAACTTCAAATTTCTTTTATGATAAATTCTTCAATTTTAATATAGCTACCAGCCTAGTATCAAGGTCTCCCTCCATATGAAGTTTATCTTGCCACACCTGTAAACCATAACCCAGATATACTGTTGGGCACTAAAATGACTCTTTAAAATTAACTTAATCCGACCTTCATTAATCTTATCAACATGGGATTCGTCTCTTATTTCAAGGCTATCGACACAATATATGAAAGAATAGATTCTTAGATTATGAAAGAGTGTAAAATGATTGCTACAGAAAAGTTACGTTAAACATTATCCTAATTCAATCGTTGTAGAGAAAATGATGACAACAAATAATTACTCCTAAAATTTCAATATTATGAAAGAACACTATTTTAATTCATCAACCATTCTATCTATCCTTCAATAAATCCTACGCATAAGGAAGACTAGTAAATCACAGGAATGCTTAAAAGTATTACTTAAATATAACTTACGGAATCCACAAAATCAAACCTTTCATTCATGTAACACAATCCAATCAACAATTTCAGGAAATGCATAACAAAATTACAAGATACAAAATTCAATCGATTATCTACCACGAAAGAAAAGGCAAGTGAATAGAAACACAACTAATGCGAATGTGGAAAAGTAACTAACTAATAATGATACATAACAGATAGTAGAACCTCCGGTGACTGGGCCCACGGTCTCCATGAGTACTGTCTTAGATAGATTCAATACTAAGGACTAAGGTAAGATCTTGTGCAAATTCATTAACTTCAAAGAGTTTTACACAATGACCTTGAGAAAGTTCAAATTCAGATTGTTGTATGCAATATACAGTGAAAAAGTAATAATAAAAAAAGCTCTTTTTCCTTTTCACTTGCTGTCTTATATATTACATTAATAACTGAATATGGAGCTATCCCGAGAATCGATAGATTATCAAGATTGCTCTTTTAACCATAAGATCCTCGAATAGTAATGATCAGTTTCCTTTGACTTCATTCTTCGATCACGCTCAGGCGTCAAGCTGTAATTTTCCATAAATAAGGCGGGAACAACAATCGTTCGATTGGAATGATCTACATACCAATTTAGTCAAATTATAACCTTTTCGATATCTAAAATACTCAAACTAACTATACTATCTTCAACTCGTTTTCATTATCCCTTTTCTCTTAAATCATTACAAATTAAATGCAAACTACTTAAAAACATAACATTTATTTAAGGAATTAGGGAGAAGAATTATACCATTTTCATGGCCCAACATTCCAAACAAGAACGCAATAAATTACAGAAATAAAAATACTTCATTTCATTAATATCAAATATTGAAATATACTTACAAACATAAATGGAAATAAACTAGCTAGGGCGATGGTAGCTTATCTCTGAGAAGAGATGTGGCGGATATATGCCTCTGAACTGTGTTACAATGAGGCTCGAAGGCCTATTTATTGTTGAGAAACAATGGAAAACCCTAAACATCCAAAAACATAAACCTAGGAGATGAAGCGCCAAACTATGTGTCCCGTTTGGGTAAATTGGTACATCAACTTCCCGGGGTCGTAACTTTGGCATATGATCTCCGATTGACTCTCACAATACCTCGTTAGAAAGATCTATCTGAGGACTACAACTTTTGAGTGAGAAACATTGGTGTATGACCGATGTTGCTTTCAGTTTTCCCAAAAAACTTCGTTTATGGCCTCAAAACGGCTCCAGAAGTCTAGGACTCGAAAAACTACCAAAAATAGTAAATTGTGCTACAAATAAGGAAACCGAAAAACTGAAAGAGAAAGTTGTGGGGAGTCCAAGTGGGATAGGTGGGTGACCACCAACATCCACCTGGATCATTCCTCCCCCCTTAGGAAGCAATGGTCCCCATTGCATTGAGTGCCTCCATGAGATGGGGAAACTTCTACTAAACTTGGTCCCTGGTGAGCTATTCTGCAATCTCTGATGTGTCCAGTAATGGTGGGAAGCATGGTCGAGGGCGGTCCACATTGAACACTCGGTGCAAGCCAAGGAATGGGGGAATGCTGTGCTTCAAAGCATTGTTTCCCACAACCTTGGTAATGGTGTAAGGACCATATCAGAGTGGTCTGAGTTTCTGATGGGCTCTTGTAAGGCATTCTTTCTGAAAATGTAACAAGACTTTGTTGCCCACCTAAAACTTGCATGGCACCTGATGTCGCTTCTTGTACTTGGCATTTTCTAGAATGGAGCGGCGATATATCAGCCCGTTGGGTAGAGGTGCTCTGGGAGTTAGAGTGAAGGAATGCTTGACTTGACAGTGCAAAGGTACCCTTGTGGGTGAGTAGACAATGTTCCTGCCTTCTTTCACGACTGTATCCACCTACTTCTGCTGCGTGGAGGAACCCTTCTCGGGGGCCTTGGATGTGGCTATGATCTTCCCCTTACTTTGAGAGTGAACCATAAAGAAGATGAATTTCCTAGTATGGGAGATGATCTTACTGCATTTTTTTAGCAGAGATCAAAGAGGTGGCAGTAGGTGGGGCTACCTCTGGTATCCCCTGTAATGAATTACCCAAAGAAATAATAACAACGTGAGGCCTTGACTCATACACATCATGTTGCTTCCACAAGTATGGTTGGCCTAATAATACATTACAAACATCAAGAGGTGCAACATCATAATACCTCATATGTGAAGGGTTCGATGCTGTAGGGAAGGCGACATTGTTGGTAGACTCGGAGATCTCATCCTCGGTGAAGCCATTCCATGATGTACGGTTGGGGGTGTGGTATGGTTGGTAGTCCCAGCCTCTTCATGACCTCTGCTGAAATGAGGTCCTTTTGGCTCCCACTGCCAATAATGAATTGCAGCGTGAACCCTTCACCCACATCTGTGAGTGGAAAAGACGCTCCCCCTCCTCTGGATCTTCAGGCTCATTCTTCTGGATCTTGGCAGTGGCAACAGTTGCGCAAGGCTTCGTGTCAATGATATGCTTCCCTTTATCATTCCTCTTGTCAGGTTCTAACTCAGGGTTAGAACATGCATCTGATTCTAAAACCATTTAACTCAGCCACCAACAATTGCTTGGTCTGGCACTCACTTATGTTGTGAGTGGGGCTCTTATGGAACACACACCATTTTCCTGTGTCCTTCTTTGACTTTATGGTATTGTTCTTTTCTTGCAGCTTCGACGGGTTGTCTTGGGTCACCCTGTCTTGGCTTTGTCCTTGGTTCTGCAGTTTGGGGAAACCTTTCCCTTGCTTTGGATTTGTGAATCCAAAGTTTCGCTTCTTCTGTTTAAACTTCTGCTTGATCTTGACAGCGTATTGATATGTCGTGCCGAGCGAGGAGATGTCCAAGAACTCCATCTCGTCCTGGATGTACCTGTGTAGGAAGCCACAGTATTTGAGTACCAAATTCCGCTTAGAATCCTTGATACCCAACTTTGTGCGAAGGGTATGAAAAATAGTTGTGAACTCTGGCACATCTTGGTCCCTTCCCTGCCGCAACGTGGTCCACTTTATGTATTTATCCTCATAGCTTCTGACAAGGTAGTATTGCTCCTTGATGTCATCCCAGAACGAATTCCAAGTGGGTGCGGCTGAAAACGGTGAGCCCGTACTTTCATCCTTATGCTCGCAGTAGGTTTCCCACTAGTCCTTGACGTGGGGGGCTGCTTTTAGAAGTGCAAAAGTGATCTTTTCCCGATTGGAAAAATCATGAATAGAAAAATAACCTTCTAGCAGATTTAACCATTTATCTATGACATCTGCATCTATCTGACCCTCGAATATGGGGATTTCAAAGTTAACTTGTACCTTAAAGGGTGTGGCATTTCCAGAGTAGCTGTTGGAAGCAGATGCATCGCCCCTGGGCAACCGCTAAAGGATTTGAGTAAAGTTTTCCATCATCGCGTTCCTTTGTCACTCGAGGACTTCTTCGAGCAAGATTTTGATAAGATCTCCTGCCCCTTGGTCTTTCTTTTCATCCGCCATGGTAGGCCGTCGAGATTTGCGAGGCTGGTCTTGCAAAGGTTCGATCAGTTCAAGCCCTAACTCCTTATATCTCGACCTTGTTGGGGACATGCAAAGAAAAACAGAGAAAAATCAGACCGCTCTGATACCATTGATCCAGATTTAAACAAGAACACAATAAAGTACAAAAATAACCATAAATACAGAGATGTTTTAGAAATAATACTTCATTCCATTAAAATCAAACACTGGAATATGCTTACAAACAGAAATGGAAATAAACTAGCTAGGGCGATGGTATCTTATCTCTGAGAAGAGATGTGGTGGCTACATGCCTCTGAACCGTGTTACAATGAGGGTCGAAGGCCTATTTATTTTTGAGAAATAATGAAAAACTCTAAACATCCAAAAACCTAATCCTTGGAGATGAAGCACCAAACTATGGGCCCCGTTTGGGTAAATTGGTACATCAACTTCTTGGGGTCGTAACTTTGGCATACGATCTACGTTTGACGCGAACAATACCTCGTTAGAAAGATATACCTGAGGAATACAAAATTTGAGTGAGAACCATTGATCTATGACCCATGCTGCTCCCATTTTTCCCAAAAAATGTGGTTTAGGGCCTCAAAATGGCTTCGGAAGTTCAGGCCCTGAAAAACTGCCAAAAATAGTAAATTGTGCTACAAATAAGGAAATTGAAAAATTGAAAGAGACAATTGTGGGGGGTCCAAGTGGGATAGGTGGGTGGCCACCAAATCCACCTGGATCATCCCCACAACTTACCTTATTGCACGTCCTCATGAAAAAAGATGATTAACATGTAGCAAGGTCAACAAATAAGCTGGGTAAGAATGTTCACCATACTTCCGAAATCCATTCTTGTTTTGAAGAACCTTGAAAGCTTCATTTTCCCCTCTTTTAGAAAGTTCATATTCAACATTGTAACCATTTGGAGGATGCCAGATAACAGGGAATCTGTACCAACACCCAATCCAAGTGGGTCCTTTAGAAAAAACCATACGACTATAAAGTTGCATCCGATTGGCTGCTACCTGGAAATTTCTGTAACTAAAAGGATATTTGTTCTTGATCTCATTAGGAGATGCCTTCCATTGATGTTGTGCTGCCCGAAGGGAATCCTCTTTAATGTCTTTGAAATAATCCAAATTTGCTATAAGAACATCTTTATGTGTGGGGGCTAAAATGGAAACAACCCCAGGTCATTCCATGAACCTTTTATGCTTTATAAAAGTTCATAGTGCACTGTTAGGTTCCCCTCTGACCCAGAGGTCTAAACCATTCTCTCTTCTTTGAAATATTCTATAGGCCTTATACCATTTTATTTGATTCCTAGCAAAGGATATGAAAACTTGGAATTGCACATCCCCAATAAAAGGACTAGGGTTCTCATTCCTCTGTTCTTCTAGAAAAAAGTTATGCATGTAAAGTTCACATAAGAAATATCTGACATTATCCTTCTGCTCTCGAAAACACTTAATAAAATCAGAAACAATAGTGAACTCAAAATTTTGGCCAGATCGTATGGCTCGTACATTTAGTAATAAATATCGTTCAAGTGGAAACAAGGCATAATTTTTAGCTAGAGATCTACAAGACAATGCATTAGAGTACATAGAGCATATTTCCTTGGTTTTTTCCAAATCTTTTTGGAGTTGCCCTCGTAATTTCCCTATTTTATTTTTCTCCATTCTAAGTTCAACATGGGTTTCGTCTTCAGTAATGGCTAGTTCTTTGTACTTTTGTAGCAACTCTTGTTGTTTTTCCCGAGGTATTACTTTCTCTTGGTATTGTGTCAAACACTATTTATGCCTTTCCAATTCCCTGTTTAATACTTGGATAGTGGTATCCTTGATCAAGGGAGAATAGGGAAGAACTACTTCAGTTTATGTATCCTTGTTAATAGTCATCAATAGGCATGTCTGGGTTGCTGCTTCCAATGTAACCACAGAAGGGTTGATATCTATTTGAATTCCCATAAAATTAGTGGGAATATCCTCAGCTGGAATTTCTGCATGGTTAATAGGAATCCTTCAGTCTGAGTTTCTGCATGATTAATGGGAGTTCCCTCAGTATGAGTTTTTTCATGATTCATGGGATTTCCCTCAGTTTGAGTTTCTGCATGATTCATGGGAGTTCCCTCACTTTGGACTCCAATTGTCACAGTTTGTATTTTCTTTCTACAACATCCTCTAGAGTTTCTAAGCCATTTTCTGAGCTATTCCATCCCTTTTCTCAGTTTTTTATTTTCTTGCATTAATAACTTGATTCTATGCCTATTCCTTTCTTTCAATACTTCAGTAGGTTCTAAAATCAGTGTTGTAGATAAAGATGTAGCAATAGTGACATTTTAATTACCAAGAGGTACTTCAATTTTTTTAGAATTTTCATCAATCAAAACTGTAGCAATTGAGTTATCTTCAGAATTATGATTATCAGGGGTCAATGGAATGGTCCCTTCTCTAGAAAAGTCTGTTTCTTTCATAGATTCAACCAATTTTTCTGAATGTTCCTGGATATGCATGCTTGGTGAAGATGGAAAGATCTCAGTGTTATCATAATTAGGGGTAAAGGTCACAAAATCAGCAGTTGGTTCAGATGGGTTCTCAAAATAATATTTATTCCCTCCAAAAGAAAATAGGGTTCCCATATTTTCCAAGGCCTCGGCTATTTACTCTTCACAAATTCAGGGTGAATTAACCTGCTGCTCCAAAGGAGATTCTTGAGAAAACTCATTCTTCGACGCATGCTCAACAAACCCTATAGGCTGCTTTTCCCTGGCCAATCTTTCAGACCTTCTATGCTTAGATGGAAATGAAATTAGGACAGAGGCTACCCTCTTCTTAGCTCTAGTCAAATTCCGCAAAACTGGGGTTTGAATATCACTTTCCTCTCTTGGCTGACTGTTTACTAGTTCAGGGGGAGAATTTTCCATGTCTGGCTAAATGTTTTCCATATCAGGCTGAGTATTTTCTTCCTCACACATTTCTTCCAGATACGACAGGTCATTAGATCCCAAAAAATTGTCCAATCTTAATTGTGATAATTCCAATTCCCTAACTATCAATTTGATTAAACATTGGTGACTAACTATAACACTTGGGTCCTTATCTCTACCCAATCTACCAGCAGCTTCATGTAAAAGGAAATTCAGAAAGAAAGGTATGTTTAAGACTATTTTTTGTTTTAAAGCTACCAATAGTTTGAGATGGCATGGTCTTACCACATCATGGTGGTTGTCACATGTAATGTACCTCTGGATTATGTCTGCAAGCTCCTGCCATGGTTCTCCAAATGAAGCGGGGTGGAATCCTTTTCCTTTGTAAACAAATTCTTCACCAGGGGCTGTAAACAATTCCATCGCACTTTGGAGTCTGGTATGCTTGTCTATCCATTTCTATCCTTCCATGGAGAGACCTGTAACTTCTACCAGGATCATTTCATTGACTGGTATCTACTTACCTTTAACCGTTGTGAATTCATTACGCAAATTCTGTAAAAATTCTAAAGCCACAACATTATCAAATCCCTATAATTGGGTGACATATTCAAGCTAACCCACCCTCTCTAAGATTCTTCGGGCTTGCTAAGTCACCAGTAGTGAAATAGACTCATTTCGGATGGATTTAGCCCCCATTGTTGCTGTTTTGGAAGAGATTGCTGCCAAGGAACTATATGCAAAGTTGTTTCAATCCAAAATTATTCTAATGGAATGAGCAATATGGTAGAGTAACATCGTCCAATGTGCTTTTATGTGACAAAACTTTCCATATTTTTTAATTGTGCTTAGTCACGTCATGCACGTGCTATGCCTTACCCCCTCCCAATAGGAAAGGTCGACCACGACTAGAGAAGTTATGGAAATTAAATGTTCACACAGAAGCAATCATTATCGCGAAGGGGAATGGTCAAATTGGGCGCAGCCAGATGGAAGAAGTAATTAACTGTCATAAATGTGTGGATTGCTGATGTACAATAATCATTAGGAACTTTTAAAAAGCATAATTATAACGATATACCATGTGTAAAAATATTTCCTTAATAAATAACCTTTGAAGATCATAAAGGCATATATCGGGCGACATTCCTTTATAAGTAAAATGCATATTACTGAGGTCTGAAAGTTAGAATTTGTTCATGTCATAGTTAATATACCACCTTTAGTTGTTTTCTAAAAAGATAAGTGTAGATATTGATGATGGTGATCTCTTTATTAAGAAAAAGGAGGACTAATGACATAATCATGATAAGGAAATTCAAGATATATTCCAATGCCACAGGCAGAGCCACTGCTACCAGCAGGCATCCATAGCCTTGACAAGGTTGCCTTTTTAACCTATAGATGAGTTGAAGGGAACTATAATCGTGGTAAAGGGAACAATAGTCATGATAAAGGGAACATCAGTTGTGATAAAGGGAACAAAAGTCACGATAAAGTCTTTTATCCCCTTTTTCTTATAAGGAAAAGGACAAGGAAAACAAAGAGAGAGAGAGAAAACAAGAAAAGAAAAACTTAATCGACTCTAAAAAAAGGAAATATATAAATCAGATTTTTAAAGAGATGGAGCTACTGGGTTGCCACCCCAGTCAGCTATAATATGGAAAGTAGGATCATTACTTACCTCATGATAGAAAGACTCCTTCGTGAGTGGTTGGTGGTAGAGGCATAATCAATGTTCGTTTACTAAAAAAGAGGTACCAGATCCGTCAATAGTGTTTAGAGTTATGGTACCATTATTGTGGACTTCTTTGATTTCATATGGCCCGAGCCACCTTGTCTATAATTTCCCTGGGAAATCCTGAAACCTGGAATCATATAGTAATGCCCAATCTCCTTTTTGGAATGATTTATTTTTAATCAGTCGATCATGCCATTTAGCTCTTTGCTGTTGTATAATAGTAGTGCATTCGACAATAAATAGACGTGCTTCATCTAACTCATTAAGTTGTTGTAGGCGCTGGGTTTGTGCTTCTGTCAAATCTATTCCAATTTCCCTTGCAGTCTTGAGAGTTTTTATTTCAAATTCTATTAGAAAAATTGGTTGTTTGCCGAAGACAAGGTGATATGGCATGTTGTCACTCACTGCTTCATCAATCACAGTTGCTTCCAAAGCCAAATAACAGTGATTGTTGATGCCACTGTCTAAGCATGAGGGGACCCACTCCATTGCATAGTGCTCAAAAAAAAATTTCTGGTGGTATATAGAAGTCCAAAAATTGACTCCTGGGGCAGAAATTAAAGCATGTTGAAGAATCCCCTTGAGAAAGCTCAGAAAACCCAAAAATGGATAAGTATGAGGGGAAAATCGCATATCAGCATCGGTAGGATGAGGAGGCAAAGAACATCTGTGATTGTACAAAATGTGATTCGCCGATCACTGATATCATATATCGACGTTGATGGGTTAGGGAACCATGTTTATCGGTATCAATGGGATTTAAGTCATGAAAACTACGCCCGGGAGTCGATTGCAATACAATGTAATATTGCCGGGGGCCTAATTGCGATACAATGTAATATCACCCGGGGCCAGAAATTCATTAACAAAGAAAATGGTTAACAAAATAGGAGTGGGCCAGCCCCCTTCCCTCTCCTCGACGTGGCAGTAATGATGTCACCCATTGCAATTGGCGATCGAAGATCGTGCAACATAAAGCTTTTTCTTCCGCCAAAATTCCTTCTTGGCTACGATTGCGATAAGGAAAGGGGCCCTTGAATGCCATAAAGTATTTGATCCATTTGATAAGGTTTTCATGTCCGGACCAATCGACCTTTGCTATGGAAAAAAGGTAAAGAGATGCCCTCCCCATGTTGTGATTGCGATATATTTTGGCGTGGCCGACCTCGCAGATCGACGATCGCAAGGATAAAGGGAAGTGCCATAGGCAAAACAAAATAACACACCGAAGTGCGTGATTTCATAATAAGAAAGGAAATAATCCCCCATACAGGAGCCTGAAGGCCTTAGCACCTGAGGGCTAAGCCCCTAGTCGTAGCCCCCGGTCGTATGATAAGAAAATCACAAAGGGGCTGAAAGCATAGGGGGCTAAAGGGGGAATTAAAAGAGCTGCCCTGTTTTGCCTGATTTTAGTGTTTAAAGACCCATGGCCATGATGCTCCAATGGTGTACTGCAAATATTTAAATGGGCAGATGGGCCAGTAGCTGTAATAGTTAATGGACCATGGTCCAACTACAGAAAAATATAGGGGGACTTAAGAGGAATTAATGGCACGACATGGTGCCCCATCCCTCTACACAGAAAAGGACTCAACCTGTAACACACATCCATAATTCGGTGCCGAAAGTAGTCAAAGGAGAGTTGATAGAAGCCGATCGATGCAACAGTAAACCACCTCAACAACAGAGAGAAGCATGAATGAACAACAAGGAAGTGGCTCCATCTAAGGCCTCCACTGAAGCAGCAAGGGGGACACCTCCTCCTTCCTCTCTCGACTTTCTTTCTCTCAGCATTTATTTCTATATTTTTCTAAGAAGGGGATTCAATCCCTGTTGTAATCTTAGGTAGGTGATTGCAAAACCTGACAGAGTCGAGACATCTGGTCTAACATGATAGCTGGGGCTCAAGCTCATATATTTTAATTATAATTCAAAGCTCTCCCCCTCTTCTTATAAATAGGGGAATGAAACATAATAGAGGGGTTATGAAATTTCTGACCCACGAGGGCTAAACTTTGTGATGCCATTTTGGTTCTAGTTTTATTATTCATGGGGCTTCATTGTTATCATTACTGAGTGTATGGAATGGTTATTGGACCCTTTGAGTTAAATGGTATTTTCCTATTGATCCTTAACATGATTAATGTGTAATAAGTTTTCCCTTCTGTAACCTCCTTTCACTTATGTTTTTCCTCCCTTGAAATAGTAAAATGAATGCAATTGGTTCTTCTCCAATCTATGGATTTACTTAGCTGCTCATAGAAGATAGTGCCTGTGCTTACCACATAACTATATGTGTTATTCACAAGCATTACAGTACCTGTAAAATTATAGATTTACTTGTGCATTTGACTATCCTGTAGGACTTGTATTAGTTCAGATCTATGTTAGCTTTGGCAGAGAATCATACCGATGTCATGTTTGATCTGAAGCCTTCTTTTGTGCCCCTCTATTTCTATCATTTCATCGGAAAACTGTGGTTTAGGATTATGTTTTGTTTACAACCATATCCATCTAATTCCACTTCTGTTGGAACACTACTATTTAGGATTTTGTTTGTTACAGCCCTATGCATCTATTTCGCTCCTACCTCTCCTCCTCTCCATCGTTCCTATGATTTTAGCTTTAAGTTGTCTCATTTCCATGTGTCAGCCACTAGAAGAAGAAACCATTTCTCTTTGAGATTTCCCCATATACCCACAACATTTTGATCCATGAGTTGGATTGAATCTACCTCTTTGAAAGCTAATTGAACAAAGCCCCTACTATTACCTTTTACGTGACAATTGGAGTGCTCCAACCCCCTCATATATAATATTACAAGCACTCCTCTATTTAAGATGTCCTAGGCATTGGTCTACAATCAAACCGGAGGCTATCTCTAGGGATCTTTCTTTATCTCCTGCTCCACTTGTGCTGCACGTGCAAGATTTAGCGACAACATGGCGAGTGACCAGTAGTGTTTTGCCATGTTTCCCAATAAGCCCATAGGGCTTCTGGAAGCTTGGCTGCCCAATTTCAATGATTTGCGGATACAGTTTTGGTTAGAATTGCCTCCAGGACTTTGTTAGTGCTTTCCACTTGTCCGTTTTCCTGGGGGTGATATGGAGAAGTAACTCTATGCTTAATATGATAGTTCTGGAGGGTGGCCAAAATTTTATGTCCTATAAATTGTGGCCCTCTATCTGTTATTACTTCCCTTGGTAATCTGTATCGCACAAATAGTTCGAACATGAAATTAATCACTACCTCCTCCGTGGCTCTTGGCAAAGCTACTACTTCGACCCATTTAGTTACGTAATTTGTGCAAACCAATATGTACACTTTCTGATTTGATGGTGGGTTGAAGGGGCCAACAAAATCTAGTGCCCATCTTTCAAATGGTTCCACCACCACTTGTAGTTGTAAGGGAATTTCGTCAGCTTGGCTAGGACGGCCCATCCGTTGACAACTATCACAGGCTTGAACATACCTTTTTGCATCCTTAAATATTGTGGGCCAATAATAGCCCATTTGAAGAACTTTATGTCCATTATGGCGGTTTGCAAAGTGTGATCGGCAGGGTTCGTCATGGAAAGCCCTTAGAATGTCATAAAATTCATCCTCTCTGATGCACCTTCGGATTTGAAAATCAAAACCAGTGTGGAAAAGATAACCATTGATCTAGGAAAAGCGTGCGCTGCGCTGTATGATCAATTTCCTTTCTCGTGGTGATAGATGTGTTGGAAATTTCCCTACTGCCAAGTAATTTTCCACATCAACGTACCATGATGTTTTTATTGTTACTACAAATAGGTGTTCATCCAGAAATTGGTCATCTACCGGCTGATAATCGTCTACCTTAGGTACTCGAGATAGGAAATCTGCCACAAAATTTTCTTTTCCTGGTCAATCCTTAATGGTGATATCGAATTCCTACAACAACAATAACCATCGAGTCACTCAACCATTAGTAATGGGTTTATTAGCTAAATATCTAATAACAGAGTGATCAATGTATAGAAAAAATGGATAGCCTGTTATATAATGTTAGAATTTATTAATAGCATCTATAATAGATAAAATTTCTTTTTCCAATTACTGTATAGTTTAATTCGGCAGGAGTGAGGTTTTTGCTGATATAATAGATAACATAAGGTTTCTTGTCTTCCTCTTGTCCAAGAACAACACCTATGGTTGTGTCCGATGCATCCGTGGAGATGTGAAAAGGTAGCTCCCAGTTTGGTCCTCTTAACACTGGTGCTGTCGAAATGAGTTTCTTGAGATCTGCAAACGCAACATCACAATTGTCAGACCATTCAAATTCGACATTGCCTGTTAAAGTATATAAAGGTGCAATGATCTTTGAAAAGTGTTCTATAAATCTGCGATAGTACCCTGCATAACCGAGAAAACTTCGTACCTCAGTTTGTGTGCGGGGTGTAGGTAACTTAAGGATTACCTCAATTTTAGCTGGATCCACCTGAATCCCTGCAACAGAAATATAGTGCCCTAAAACAACACCTTCAGTCATCATCATATGGCATTTTTCATTGCTTAAACACAATTTGGTAGCAATACATTGTTCAAGGAACTTTTCTAAATTTTTCATAGCTTGATCAAATTCATCCCCAAATGGGGTAAAATCATCCATATACAACTCGAGTCCTTCATTGATTAGGTCAGAGAAAATACTCAATATTTCTCTTTGGAACATCGCTGGAGCATTGCATAGTCAAAAGGGTGAAACCCTATATGCGAATGTACCCCATGGGTAGGTAAACGTGGTTTTTTCTTGATCTTCTGAAGCAATCTGAATTTGATTGTAACCTCTGAAACCATCTAGAAAAGAAAATAATTTCTTCCTAGTTAAAGTATCAAGGACTTGGTCTACGAGAGGGAAATTCTTGCAATTTGAAAGAAGGAGAAGGAGAAGCTAGTGGAGTAGATCCACGATCCTCAGGGTCAGGATATCCTGTGATCTCGATAGAAGAGAAATCGCCAAAGATCCCAGACTTAGGCAGCATAGTAAAACCCCCTCGAGAGCCAAGTAATATCCATAACTTCCCTGCTCAAATAACACCTCTTGATCAAGAAATCCCTAAAAATTACTGGCAGATTTTCGATCAGATGGTAACCCAAGGGCAACAAAACCAAACTTCGACATTGGAATATCCTATTGTCAACCCAGTGGCTAATGCCCCAATGAAGTTTATCCCTTTAGAATATCCCAGCCTTTCATGGGATGACCTCAAAGGATCCAGACGCCTTTTTATTTGAGTTTGATGTGTTGTGCAGAGGTTATGATTATACCATCGATCTGTAGAAATTGAAATTGTTCCCTTCTACTTTAAAAGGAGCAGCATTACCATGGTTTATGGGCTTAGTAGGAGGCACTATAAATTCCTAGGATGCTATGAAAAATATCTTTCTTACTAAATACCAGGATTACTGTTGAACCAAGGACCTAAAGGATGAAATTTTTAAAATGATTGCAAAAGACAATGAAACCTTAGAAGAATGTATTGAGATATTTCAGTACAACTTACAAAGATCACATTATACTACTTTACCAAATGAAGTAATGAAAATTTCTTTAATAAAAGGCATGAAGGATGAATGGATAGAAACGTTGAATTTAATGGGCCAATGTGATATCTACCAAGAATAATATGATAATATTGTTAAGTTGTGTATGAGGTGTTCACGTGGTCGTACATGAGCCAGATCTGGAATACGGAATCCCCTCACCTGAATCAGTAAGACCACAAGTGGTGGGTAATGCAAACAGAGATTGGTAATATTTTAGAAGATTTTAAAACTGACATTTGGGCACACCAACTACATAGTTAGATGTTTTGCAGGCCAAACAGAAGCAAGTCGAGGCAGATCAAGCATTGGCCATATTCTGTCCATGTTGTCGAAGGAAACACATTGAAAGGGAATGCTTGCTGGACATGGTTCGAACCTATGCTATTTTCACTAAGGAACATTTGACAAAATAATGTCTGTCACTTCCAAGATTAAAAGTTGTATTTAAAGAAGTCGAGGAGGAAACAGAACATGCATACCTGATGACTCAACGTTGATCATGGCAATCACACCCTTCAAGTATGATGCAAGATCCCTCCTTATTTTATTCTGGGCAGTGTATTCCACAACAGAATCTTGGAAACACATGGCAGGGACAATCACCCTTCAATCCCACTTGGAAATCCCAATCATATCCTACATCACCATGGCCGAATCAATCTTTTGTTGGATCAGGATGGCCAAATTCGCAATATCCTACCCCATTATGGCAAAATCCAGTTACCAATTCCTATCCCTTGCAATGGTCGAATATGCCTGCGCAGAATCCAATATCGCCTCAAACTTGGCAGCACCTTGTGGGATTGGTAAATCCACCCATATGTACAATCCATCAACCCCAATTGACACTTCAAGCTCCATTTTAGTTGCCTCCTAATCCTCAAACTCCAGTGTGTCCTCAACTATCGGCTCAACCAAATCCTAACCCCAATAATAGACTTGTCCAATACGTGCAACTTGTTGAGAATCCGGTCTATGAAATAAATCCCTTAGGATGTAATGAGCTCCGGCTGAGATCTGGACGCATTATTTCTCTTAAAGAAAATCAGAATGATCAAGAACAAGAAAACAATAAAGAAGAGAAAATTACGATAAATCCTTCGAGTATGGTTATTTCAAAAATCGAAACAATAGGAAAGCAATAGGAATCTGAGAAAATCACAACTACTTCCCCTCCATTCCCTGAAAGACTCATGATAACTAAACCAACCATCTACCCTGAGTTTGATATTGTAGGGGAGTTGAAAAATCTGTGTATAAAAATTCCACTCTTGCAGGCTATACGAGATATCCCGATTTATGCCAAAACGATCAAGGAATTATGTGGGAAAAATCTAAAAGATCCACCCACAGTTCATGTTGTAGGAACATTATCTGAACTTATTTTAGGAAAACAAGTTCTTGTTAAATATGAAGACCCAGGAAGTCCAGTCGTGACTGTCCAAATACAAGGTTGCACTTTTCCAAACACATTGGTAGACCTGGGAGCAGTTATTAACCTTCTGACCTATGAAACCTATAATGTCTTGGGTATTACAACTTTAAAACCAACCTCAACCCTGCTAGAATTAGTTGATAGGTTAGTGATCAAGCCGGAAGGAAATTTGGAAGACATTATTGTCTTTGTAGACTCTTGGGAATATCCTATAGACTTCCTGGTCATCAACCCAAGAAGTAGACTGGATGGACATCCGTTAATACTAGGAAAACCATGGTTAGCAACAATGGATGCATATATAGGATGTCGAACTGGAAACATGATGATTGCGAAAGGAAATGTTGTCAAAAATCTTATTATGTAACCTCCTGCTCAACCTAGTCCGCCTGCCAAAAATCTTCACTTACACCCGCCTAGATATCAAGAAGAAAATATGCGCTCTCCCCTTTCTCTAGATGAATCTTGGAACTTAAAAATCAATTGGAATATGATGTAATCAACAGCTTCATCAATAAACTAGTTGTTATCGGAAACCCAGCATGCCAAATGCTAAAATCTCTTCTTGATAATGATCCACAAGGAGACCCCTTAGAGAATTTAAATGACAATCATATTCCCACAACTGCAGTCCATAACAACATTCCAATTGAAATAGAACCAGGAAAAACCCTTAATATTAATGCTGATTGGGACGAACATCAACAGCAGAAACTAATTCAAATTCTCTGTAAGTACAAGAAGGCTTTCTCTTAGTACTATTAAGACAGTTGTACACCCACCATATCTATATCAAAAAATATGCCCGTCCTATCCGACAGCCCCAGAGGAGATTGAATCCACACCTCAAGGATATTATGAAACAGAATTGCAAAAATTGTTGGATGCAAACTTCATATACCCAATTTCAGATAGCTAGTGGGTTTCCTCATTAGTATTCGTCCCTAAGAAAAACAGAAAATGGAGAATTTGTGTAGATTATAGGGAACTCAACAAAGCCACCCAAAAAGACCATTTTCCCCTTCCTTTCATAGACCAAGTCCTTGATACTTTAACTAGGAAGAAATTATTTTCTTTTCTAGACGGTTTCAGTGGTTACAATCAAATTCAGATTGCTCCGGAAGATCAAGATAAAACCACGTTTACCTGCCCATGGGGTACATTCGCATACAGGGTTTTACCCTTTGGACTATGCAATGCTCCAGCGATGTTCCAAAGAGAAATATTGAGTATTTTCTCTGACCTAATCAATGAAGGACTTGAGCTGTATATGGATGATTTTACCCCATTTGGGGATGAATGTGATCAAGCTATGAAAAAATTAGAAAAGTTCCTTGAACAATGTATTGCTACCAAAGTGTGTTTAAGCTATGAAATATGCCATATGATGATGACTGAAGGTGTTAGTTTAGGGCACTATATTTCTGTTGCAAGGATTCAGGTGGATCCAGTGAAAATTGAGGTAATCCTTAAGTTACCTACAACTCGCACACAAACTGAGGTACGAAGTTTTCTTGGTTATGCAGGGTACTATCACAGATTTATATAACACTTTTCAAAGATCATTGCACCTTTATATACTTTAACAGGCAATGTCGAATTTGAATGGTCTGACAATTGTGATGTTGTGTTTGCAGATCTCAAGAAACTCATTTCGACAGCACCAGTGTTAAGAGGACCAAACTGGGAGCTACCTTTTCACATCTCCACGGATGCATCAGACACAGCCATAGGTGTTGTTCTTAGACAAGAAACCTTATGTTATCTATTATATCAGCAAAAACCTCACTCCTGGCGAATTAAACTATACAGTAATTGGAAAAAGAAATTTTATCTATTATAGATGCTATCAATAAATTCTAACATTATATAATAGGCTATCCATTTTTCTATACATTGATCACTCTGTTATTATATATTTAGCTAATAAACCCATTACTAATGGTCGAGTGACTCGATCGTTATTGTTGTTGTAGAAATTCGATTTCACCATTAAGGATCGACCAGAAAAAGAAAATTTTGTGGCAGATTTCCTATCTCGAGTACCTAAGGTAGACGATTATCAGCCGGTAGATAACCAATTTCTGGACGAACACCTATTTGTAGTAACAATAAAAACATCATGGTACGTTGATGTGGAAAATTACTTGGCAGTAGTGAAATTGCCAACACATTTATCACCACGAGAAAGGAAATTGATCATGCAGCGTAGCGAACACTTTTCCTAGATCAATGGTTATCTTTTCCACACTGGTTTTGATTTTCAAATCTGAAGGTGCATCAGAGAGGATGAATTTTATGACATTCTAAGGGCTTTCCATGATGAACCCTGCGGAGGACACTTTGCAAACCGCCATACTGGACATAAAGTTCTTCAAATGGGCTATTATTGGCCCACAATATTTAAGGATGCAAAAAGGTATGTTCAAACCTGTGATAGTTGTCAACGGATGGGCCGTCCTAGCCAAGCTGACGAAATTCTCTTACAACTACAAGTGGTGGTGGAACCATTTGAAAGATGGGCACTAGATTTTGTCAGCCCCTTCAACCCACCATCAAATCAGAAAGTGTACATATTGGTTTGCACGGATTACGTACCTAAATGGGTCGAAGCAGTAGCTTTGCCAAGAGCCACGGAGGAGGTAGTGATTAATTTCATGTTCGAACTATATGTACGATACAGCTTACCAAGGGAAGTAATAACAGATAGAGGGACACAATTTATAGGACATAAAATTTTGGCCACCCTCCAGAACTATCATATTAAGCATAGAGTTACTTCTCCATATCACCCCAGGAAAACGAACAAGTGGAAAGCACTAACAAAGTCCTGGAGGCAATTCTAACCAAAACTGTATCGGCAAATCATTGAAATTGGGCAGCCAAGCTTCCAGAAGCCCTATGGGATTATCGGGCAACATGGCAGAACACTACTGGTCACTCGCCATGTTGTCGCTAAATCTTGCACCTGCAACATAAGTGGAGCAGGAGATAAAGAAAGATCCCTAGAGATAGCCTCCGGTTTGATTGTAGACCAATGCCTAGGACATCTATATAGAGGAGTGCTTGTAATATTATATATGAGGGGGTTGCAGCACTCCAATTGTCACATAAAAGGTAATAGGAGGGGCTTGGTTCAATTAGCTATCAAAGAGGTAGATTCAATCCAACTCATGGATCAAAATGTTGTGGGTATATGGGGAAATCTCAAAGAGAAATGGTTTCTTCTTCTAGTGGTTGACACATGGAAATGAGACAACTTAAAGCTGAAATCATAGGAACGATGGAGAGGAGGAAAGGTAGGAGCGAAATAGATGCATAGGGTTGTAACAAACAAAATCCTAAATAGTAGTGTTCCAACATAAGTGGAATCCGATGGATATGGTTGTAAACAAAACATAATCCTAAACCACGGTTTTCCGATGAAATGATAGAAATAGAGGGGCACAAAAAAAGGCTTCAGATCAAACATGACATCGGTATGATTCTCTACCAAAGCTAACGTAGATCTGAACTAATACAAGTCTTACAGGTTAGTCAAATGCACAAGTAAATCTGTAATTTTACAGGTACTGTAATGCTTGTGAATAACACATATAGGTCTGTGATAAGCACAGGTACTATCTTCTATGAGCAGCTAAGATAAATCCATAGATTGAAGAAGAACCAACTGCATTCATTTTACTATTTCAAGGGAGGAAAAACATAAGTGAAAGGAGGTTACAGAAGGGAAAACTTATTGCACATTAATCATGTTAAGAATCAACAGGAAAATACCATTTAACTCAAAGGGTCCAATAACCATTCCATACACTCAGTAATGATATCAATGAAACCCCATGAACAAGAAAATTAGAACCAAAATGGCATCACAGAGTTCAGCCCTCGCGGGTCAGAAATTTCAGAACCCCTCTATTATGTTTCATCCCCCTATTTATAAGAAGAGGGGGAGAGCTTTGAATTATAATTAAAATATATGAGCTTGAGCCCTAGCTGTCATGTTAGACTAGATGTCTCGACTTCAGGTTTTGCAATCACCTACCTAAGATTACAACAGGGATCGAATCCCCTTCTTAGAAAAATATAGAAATAAATGCTCAGAGAAAGAAAGTCGAGAGAGGAAGGAGGAGGTGTCCCCCTTGCTGCTTCAGTGGAGGCCTTAGATGGAGCCACTTCCTTGTTGTTCATTCATGCTTCTCTCTGTTGTTGAGGCGGTTTATTGTTGCATCGATCGGTTTCTATCAACTCTCCTTTGACTACTTTCGGCACCGAATTATGGATGTGAGTTACAGGTTGAGTCCTTTTCTGTGTAGAGGGATGGGGCACCATGTCGTGCCATTAATTCCTCTTGAGTCCCCCTATATTGTTCTGTAGTTGCACCATGGTCCATTAACTATTACAGCTACTGGCCCATCTGCCCATTTAAATATTTGCAGTACACCATTGGAGCATCATGGCCATGGGTCTTTAAACACTAAAATCAGGCAAAACAGGGCAGCTCTTTTAATTCCCCCTTTAGCCCCCTATTCTTTCAGCCCCTTTGTGATTTTCTTATCATACGACCGGGGGCTACGACTAGGGGCTTAGCCTCAGGTGCTAAGGCCTTCAGGCTCCTGTATGGGGGATTATTTCCTTTCTTATTATGAAATCATGCACTTCGGTGTGTTATTTTGTTTTGCCTATGGCGCTTCCCTTTATCCTTGTGATCGTCGATCTGCGAGGTCGGCCACCCCAAAATATATCGCAATCACAACATGGGGAGGGCATCTCTTTACCTTTTTTCCATAGCAAAGGTCGATTGGTCCGGACATGAAAACCTTATCAAATGGATCAAATACTTTATGGCATTCAAGGGCCCCTTTCCTTATCGCAATCGTAGCCAAGAAGGAATTTTGGCGGAAGAAAAAGCTTTATGTTGCACGATCTTCGATCGCCAATTGCAATGGGTGACATCATTACTGCCACGTCGAGGAGAGGGAAGGGGGCTGACCCACTCCTATTTTGTAAACCATTTTCTTTGTTAATGAATTTCCTGGCCCCGGGTGATATTACATTGTATCGCAATTAGGCCCCCGGCAATATTACATTGTATTGCAATCGACTCCCGGGCGCAGTCTTCATGACTTAAATCCCGTTGATACCGATAAACATGGTGCCCGGACCCTCTTGAGAAGGATTCGACGTCAGAACTTTGGTTGTACTCTTCTCTGTTATTTATTAATAATAGATGACTATCATTATGGTTCCACTCTCATTGTTTCATGTTTGATGTTGAGTTATATCTTTTCTGACCGATATATAATTGCATCTACTAGATTTTACGCTTGTTTTCGTGTTGTTCTTTGCATGTGCAGGTATCTCATCACGGAGATCGTGTGGATCGTGACCGGCCAAAGCAAAGGAACGAAGGCGACATCTCTTCGACGAACACTAGCGTTGGAATCCAAGTAGGTTCTCGCCATCTACTTTCTATTTGCAATTAGGAACTTGCGTGATAGCATTGTGTGATTGTTGCTAGACCCGGTCTGGGCTAGTAGGGATCGTCTCTATCCGCAGAGAGGATTTACCTCCTTAACAAGGGGCTTAGCCCTCAGGTGCTAAGGCCTTCAGGCTCCTGTATGGGGGATTATTTCCTTTCTTATTATGAAATCACGCACTTCAGCGTGTTATTTTGTTTTGCCTATGGCGCTTCCCTTTATCCTTGCGATCATCGATCTGCGAGGTCGGCCCCGCAAAAAGATATCGCAATCACAACATGGGGAGGGCATCTCTTTACCTTTTTTCCATAGCAAAGGTCGATTGGTCCGGACATGAAAACCTTATCAAATGGATCAAATACTTTATCGTATTCAAGGGCCCCTTTCCTTATCGCAATCGTAGCCAAGAAGAAATTTCGGCGGAAGAAAAAGCTTTATGTTGCACGATCTTCGATCGCCAATTGCAATGGGTGACATCATTACTGCCACGTCGAGTAGAGGGAAGGGGGCTAGCCCAATCCTATTTTGTTAACCATTTTCTTTGTTAATGAATTTCCTGGCCCTGGGTGATATTACATTGTATCGCAATTAGGCCCCCGGCAATATTACATTGTATTGCAATCGGCTCCCGGGCGCAGTCTTCATGACTTAAATCCCGTTGATATCGATAAACATGGTGTCCTAACCCATCAACGCCGATATATGATATCAGTGATCGGCGAATCACATTTTGTACAATCACAAATGTTCTTTGCCTCCTCATCCTGCCGATGCTGATATGCGATTTTTCCCTCATACTTATCCATTTTTGGGTTTTCTGAGCTTTCTCAAGGGGATTCTTCAACATGCTTTAATTTCTACCCCAGGAGTCAATTTTTGGACTTCTATATACCACCAGAAATATTTTTTTGAGCACTATGCAATGGAGTGGGTCCCCTCATGCTTAGACAGTGGCATCAACAATCACTGTTATTTGGCTTTGGAAGCAACTGTGATTGATGAAGCAGTGAGTGACAACATGCCATATCACCTTGTCTTCGGAAAACAACCAATTTTTCCAATAGAATTTGAAATAAAAACTCTCAAGACTGCAAGGGAAATTGGAATAGATTTGACAGAAGCACAAACCCAGTGCCTACAACAACTTAATGAGTTAGATGAAGCACATCTATTTGTTGTCGAATGCACTACTATTATACAACAACAAAGAGCTAAATGGCATGATCGACTGATTAAAAAGAAATCATTCCAAAAAGGCGATTGGGCATTGCTATATGATTCCAGGTTTCAGGATTTTCCAGGGAAATTATAGACAAGGTGGCTCGGGCCATATGAAATCAAATAAGTCCACAATAATGGTACCATAACTCTAAACACTATTGACAGATCTGGTACCTCTTTTTTAGTAAACGAACATTGATTATGCCTCTACCACCAACCACTCACGAAGGAGTCTTTCTATCATGAGGTAAGTAATGATCCTACTTTCCATATTATCGCTGACTGGGGTGGCAACCCAGTAGCTCCATCTCTTTAAAAATCTGATTTATATATTTTCTTTTTTTAGAGTCGATTAAGTTTTTCTTTTCTTGTTTTCTCTCTCTCTCTTTGTTTTCCTTGTCCTTTTCCTTATAAGAAAAAGGGGATAAAAGACTTTATCGTGACTTTTGTTCCCTTTATCACAACTGATGTTCCCTTTATCATGACTGTTGTTACCTTTACCGCGATTATAGTTCCCTTCAACTCATCGACAGGTTAAAAAGGCAACCTTGTCAAGGCTATGGATGCTTGCTGGTAGTAGTGGCTCTGCCTGTGGCATTGGAATATATCTTGAATTTCCTTATCATGATTATGTCATTAGACCTCCTTTTTCTTAATAAATAGATCACCATCATCAATATCTACACTTATCTTTTTAGAAAACAACTAAAGGTGGTATATTAACTATGACATGAACAAATTCTAAACTTTCGGACCTCTGTAATATGCATTTTACTTATAAAGGAATGTCGCCCAATATATGACTTTATGATCTTCAAAGGTTATTTATTAAAGCAATATTTTTACACATGGTATATCGTTATAATTATTTTTTTTAAAAGTTCCTAATGATTATTGTACATCAGCAATCCACACATTTATGACAGTTAATTACTTCTTCCATCTGGCTGCGCCCAATTTGACCATTCCCCTTCGCGATAATGATTGCTTCTGTGTGAACATTTAATTTCCATAACTTCTCTAGTCGTGGTCGACCTTTCCTATTGGGAGGGGGTAAGGCATAGCACGTGCATGACGTGACTAAGCACAATTAAAGAATATGGAAAGTTTTGTCACATAAAAGAACTTTGGACGATGTTACTCTACCATATTGCTCATTCCATTAGAAGAATTTTGGATTGAAACAACTTTGCATATAGTTCCTTGGCAGAAATCTCTTCCAAAACAGCAACAATGGGGGCTAAATCCATCCGAAATGAGCCTATTTCACTACTGGTGACTGAGCAAGCCCGAAGAATCTTAGAGAGGGTGGGTTGGCTTGAATATTTCACCCAATTGTAGGGATTTGATAATGTTGTGGCTTTAGAATTTTTACAGAATTTGCGTAATGAAGTCACAACGGTTAAAGGTAAGCAGATACCAGTCAATGAAATGATCTTGGTAGAAGTTATAGGTCTCTCCACGGAAGGAGAGAAATGGATAGACAAGCATACCGGACTCCAAAGTGCGATGGAATTGTTTACAGACCCTGGTGAAGAATTGGTCTACAAAGGAAAAGGATTCCACCCCGCTTCATTTGGAGAACCATGGCAGGAGCTTGCAGACATAATCCAGAGGTACATTACATGTGACAACCACCATGATGTGGTAAGACCATGCCATCTCAAACTATTGGTAGCTTTAAAACAAAAAATAGTCTTAAACATACCTTTTTTTTTTCTGAATTTCCTTTTACATGAAGCTACTGGTAGATTGGGTAGAGATAAGGACCCAAGTGTTATAGTTAGTCACCACTGTTTAATCAAATTGATAGTCAGTAGGGAATTGGAATTATCACAATTAAGCTGGGACAATTTTTTGGGATCTAATGACCTGTCATCTGTGGAAGAAATGTGTGAGGAAGAAAATACTCAGCCTGATATGGAAAACATTCAGCCAGACATGGAAAATGCTCCCCCTGAACTAGTAAACAGTCAGCCAAGAGAGGAAAGTGATAGTCAAACCCCAGTTTTGCAGAATTTGACTAGAGCTGAGAAGAGGGTAGCCTCTGTCCTAATTTCATTTCCAGCTAAGCATAGAAGGTCTGAAAGATTGGCTAGGGAAAAGCAGCCTATAGGGTTTGTTGAGCATGCGTCGAAGAATGAGTTGTCTCAAGAATCTCCTATGGAGCAGCAGGTTAATTCACCCTGAATTTGTGAAGAGGAAATAGCCGAGGTCTTGGAAAATATGGGAACCCTATTTTCTTTTGGAGGGAATAAATATTATTTTGAGAACCCATCTGAACCAGCTGCTGATTTTGCGACCTTTACCCCTAATTATGATAACACTGAGATCTTTCCATCTTCACCAAGCATGCATATCCAGGAACATTCAGAAAAATTGGCTGAATCTATGAAAGAAACAGACTTTTCTAGAGAAGGGACCATTCCATTGACCCCTGATAATCATAATTCTGAAGATAACTCAATTGCTACAGTTTTGATTGATGAAAATTCTAAAAAAATTGAAGTACCTCCTGGTAATTAAAATGTCACTATTGCTACATCTTTATCTACAACGCTGATTTTAGAACCTACTGAAGTATTGAAAGAAAGGAATAGGCATAGAATCAAGTTATTAATGCAAGAAAATAAAAAACTGAGAAAAGGGATGGAATAGCTCAGAAAATGGCTTAGAAACTCTAGAGGATGTTGTAGAAAGAAAATACAAACTGTGACAATTGGAGTCCAAAGTGAGGGAACTCCCATGAATCATGCAGAAACTCAAACTGAGGGAAATCCCATGAATCATGAAAAAAATCATACTGAGGGAACTCCCATTAATCATGCAGAAACTCAGACTGAAGGATTCCTATTAACCATGCAGAAATTCCAGCTGAGGATATTCCCACTAATTCTATGGGAATTCAAATAGATATCAACCCTTCTGTGGTTACATTGGAAGCAGCAACCCATACATGCCTATTGATGACTATTAACAAGGATACATAAACTGAAGTAGTTCTTCCCTATTCTCCCTTGATCAAGGATACCACTATCCAAGTATTAAACAGGGAATTGGAAAGGCATAAATAGTGTTTGACACAATACCAAGAGAAAGTAATACCTCGGGAAAAACAACAAGAGTTGCTACAAAAGTACAAAGAACTAGCCATTACTAAAGACGAAACCCATGCTGAACTTAGAATGGAGAAAAATAAAATAGGGAAATTACGAGGGCAACTCCAAAAAGATTTGGAAAAAACCAAGGAAATATGCTCTATGTACTCTAATGCATTGTCTTGTAGATCTCTAGCTAAAAATTATGCCTTGTTTCCACTTGAACGATATTTATTACTAAATGTACGAGCCATACGATCTGGCCAAAAATTTGAGTTCACTATTGTTTCTGATTTTATTAAGTGTTTTCGATAGCAGAAGGATAATGTCAGATATTTCTTATGTGAACTTTACATGCATAACTTTTTTCTAGAAGAACAGAGGAATGAGAACCCTAGTCCTTTTATTGGGGATGTGCAATTCCAAGTTTTCATATCCTTTGCTAGGAATCAAATAAAATGGTATAAGGCCTATAGAATATTTCAAAGAAGAGAGAATCATTTAGACCTCTGGGTCAGAGGGGAACCTAACAGTGCACTATGAACTTTTATAAAGCATAAAATGTTCATGGAATGACCTGGGGTTGTTTCCATTTTAGCCCCCACACATAAAGATGTTCTTATAGCAAATTTGGATTATTTCAAAGACATTAAAGAGGATTCCCTTCGGGTAGCACAACATCAATGGAAGGCATCTCCTAATGAGATCAAGAACAAATATCCTTTTAGTTACAGAAATTTCCAGGTAGTAGCCAATCGGATGCAACGTTATAGTCGTATGGTTTTTTCTAAAGGACCCACTTGGATTGGGTGTTGGTACAGATTCCCTGTTATCTGGCATCCTCCAAATGGTTACAATGTTGAATATGAACTTTCTAAAAGAGGGGAAAATGAAGCTTTCAAGGTTCTTCAAAACAAGAATGGATTTCGGAAGTATGGTGAACATTCTTACCCAGCTTATTTGTTGACCTTGCTACATGTTAATCATCTTTTTTCTTGAGGAAGTGCAATAAGGTAAGTTGTGGGGATGATCCAGGTGGATTTGGTGGCCACCCACCTATCCCACTTGGACCCCCCACAATTGTCTCTTTCAGTTTTTCAATTTCCTTATTTGTAGCACAATTTACTATTTTTGGCAGTTTTTCAGGGCCTGAACTTCCGAAGCCATTTTGAGGCCCTAAACCACATTTTTTGGGAAAAATGGGAGCAGCATGGGTCATAGATCAATGGTTCTCACTCAAATTTTGTATTCCTCAGATATATCTTTCTAACGAGGTATTGTTCGCGTCAAACGTAGATCGTATGCCAAAGTTACGACCCCAAGAAGTTGATGTACCAATTTACCCAAACGGGGCCCATAGTTTGGTGCTTCATCTCCAAGGATTAGGTTTTTGGATGTTTAGGGTTATTCATTATTTCTCAACAATAAATAGGCCTTCGACCCTCATTTTAACACGGTTCAGAGGCATGTAGCCACCACATCTCTTCTCAGAGATAAGATACCATCGCCCTAGCTAGTTTATTTCCATTTCTGTTTGTAAGCATATTCCAGTGTTTGATATTAATGGAATGAAGTATTATTTCTACAGCATCTCTGTATTTATGGTTATTTTTGTACTTTATTGTGTTCTTGTTTGAATCTGGATCAGTGGTATCAGAGCGGTCTGATTTTTCTATGTTTTTCTTTGCATGTCCCCAACAAGGTCGAGATATAAGGAGTTAGGGCTTGAACTGATCGAACCTTTGCAAGACCAGCCTCGCAAATCTTGACGACCTACCATGGCAGATGAAAAGAAAGACGAGGGGGCAGGAGATCTTATCAAAATCTTGCTCGAAGAAGCCCTCGAGTGACAAAGGAACGCGATGATGGAAAACTTTACCAAAATCCTTTAGCGGCTGCCCAGGGGCTATGCATCTACTTCCAACAGCTACTCTGGAAATGCCACACCCTTTAAGGTACAAGTTAACTTTGAAATCCCCATATTGGAGGGTCAGATAGACGCAGATGTCGTAGATAAATGATTAAATCTGCTAGAAGGTTATTTTTCTATTCATGATTTTTTCAATCGGGAAAAGATCACTTTTGCACTTCTAAAAGCAGCCCCCCACGTCAAGGACTAGTGGGAAACCTACTGCGAGCATAAGGATGAAAGTACGGGCTCACCGTTTTCAGCCGCACCCACTTGGAATTCGTTCCGGGATGACATCAAGGAGAAGTACTACCTTGTCAGAAGCTATGAGGATAAATACATAAAGTGGACCACGTTGCGGCAGGGAAGGGACCAAGATGTGTCGGAGTTCACAACTATTTTTCATACCCTTCGCACAAAGTTGGGTATCAAGGATTCTAAGCGGAATTTGGTACTCAAATACTGTGGCTTCCTACACAGGTACATCCAGGACAAGATGGAGTTCCAGGACATCTCCTCGCTCGGCACGACATATCAATACGCTATCAAGATCAAGCAGAAGTTTAAATAGAAGAAGCGAAACTTTGGATTCACAAATCCAAAGCAAGGGAAAGGTTTCCCCAAACTGCAGAACCAAGGACAAAGCCAAGACAGGGTGACCCAAGACAACCCGTCGAAGCTGTAAGAAAAGAACAACACCACAAAGTCAAAGAAGGACACAGGAAAATGGTGTGAGTTCCATAAGAGCCCCACTCACAACATAAGTGAGTGCCAGACCAAGCAGTTGTTGGTGGCTGAGTTAAATGGTTTCAGAATCAGATGCATGTTCTGACCCTGAGTCAGAACCTGACAAGGCGAATGATAAAGGGAAGTATATCATTGACGCGAAGCCTAGCGCAACTGTTGCCACTGCCAAGATCCAAAAGAATGAGCCCGAAGATCCAGAGGAGGGGGAGCGTCTTTTCCACTCACAGATGTGGGTGAAGGGTTCACGCTGCAATTCATTTTTGGCAGTGGGAGCCAAAAGGACCTCATTTCAGCAGAGGTCATGAAGAGGCTGGGACTATCGACCATACCACACCCCCAACCGTACAACATGGAGTGGCTTCACCAAGGATGAGATCTCCGAGTCTACCAATAGTGTCGCCTTCCCTACAGCATCAAGCCCTTCACATATGAGGTATTATGATGTTGCACCTCTTGATGTTTGTGATGTATTATTAGGCCAACCATACTTGTGGAAGCAACATGATGTGTATGAGTCAAGCCCTCACGCTGTTATTATTTATTTGGGTAATTCATTATAGGGGATACCAGAGGTAGCCCCACCTACCGCCACCTCTTTGATCTCTACTAAAAAAATGCAGTAAGATCATCTCCCATACTAGGAAATTCATCTTCTTTATGGTTCACTCTCAAAGTAAGGGGAAGATCATAGCCACATCCAGGGCCCCCGGGAAGGGTTCCTCCACGTAGCAGAAGCAGGTGGATAAAGTCGTGAAAGAAGGCAGGAACATTGTCTACTCACCCACAAGGGTACCGTTGCACTGTCAAGTCAAGCATTCGTTCACTTTAACTCCCAGAGCACCTCTACCCAACGGGCTGATATATCGCCGCTCCATTCTAGAAAATGCCAAGTACAAGAAGCGACATCAGGTGCCATGCAAGTTTTAGGTGGGCAAAAAAGTCTCGTTACATTTGCAGAAAGAATGCCTTACAAGAGCCCATCAGAAACTCAGACCACTCAGATATGGTCCTTACACCATTACCAAGGTTGTGGGAAATAATGCTTTGAAGCACAACATTCCCCCATTCCTTGGCTTGCACTGAGTGTTCAATGTGGACCGCCCTCGACCATGCTTCCCACCGTTACTGGACACATTAGAGATAGTAGAATAGCTCACCAGGGACCAAGTTTAGTAGCAGTTTCCCCATCTCATGGAGGCACTCAATGCAATGGGGACCATTGCTTCCTAAGGGCGGAGGAATGATCCAGGTGGATGTTGGTGGTCACCCACCTATCCCACTTGGACTCCCCACAACTTTCTCTTTCAGTTTTTCAGTTTCCTTATTTGTAGCACAATTTACTATTTTTGGTAGTTTTTCGAGTCCTAGACTTCTAGAGCCGTTTTGAGGCCATAAACAACGTTTTTTGGGAAAACCGAGAGCAACATGGGTCATACACTAATGTTTCTCACTCAAAAGTTGTAGTCCTTAGATAGATCTTTCTAACGAGGTATTGTGAGTGTCAATCGGAGATCATATGCCAAAGTTACGACCCCGGGAAGTTGATGTACCAATTTACCCAAACGGGACACATAGTTTGGCGCTTCATCTCCTAGGTTTATGTTTTTGGATGTTTAGGGTTTTCCATTGTTTGTCAACAATAAATAGGCCTTCAAGCCTCATTGTAACACAGTTCAGAGGCATATATCCGCCACATCTCTTCTCAGAGATAAGCTACCATCGCCCTAGCTAGTTTATTTCCATTTATGTTTGTAAGTATATTTCAGTATTTGATATTAATGAAATGAAGTATTATTTTTGCTGCATCTCTGTATTTATGTTTATTTCTGTAATTTATTGCGTTCTTGTTTAAATCCAGATCAGGGGAATGTTGGGCCATGAAAATGGTATAATTCTTCTCCCTAATTCCTTAAATAAATGCTATGTTTTTAAGTAGTTTTCATTTAATTTGTAATGATTTAAGAGAAAAGGGATAATGAAAGCGAGTTGAAGATAGTATAGTTAGTTTGAGTCTTTTAGATATCGAAAAGGTTATAATTTGAGTAAATTGTTATGTAGATCAGTCCAATCGAACGATTGTTGTTCCCTCGAGATATTGGAGCAAGATTTTGGATCAGTCGATGCCTTATTTGTGGAAAATTACAGCTTGACACCTGAGCGTGATCGAAGAATGAAGTCAAAGGAAACTGATCATTACTATTCGAGGATCTTATGGTTAAAAGAGCAATCTTGAGAATCTGTCGATTCTTAGGATAGCTCCATATTCAGTTATTAATGTAATATATAAGACAACAAGTGAAAAGGAAAAAGAGTTTTTATTATTATTACTTTTTCACTGTATATTGCATACAACAATCTGAATTTGAACTTTCTCAAGGTCATGGTGTAAATCTCTTTGAAGTTAATGAATTTGCACAAGATCTTAATTTATTCCTTAGTATTGAATCTATCTAAGACAGTACTCGTGGAGACCGTGGACCCAGTCACCGAAGGTTCTACTATCTGTTATGTATCATTATTAGTTAGTTACTTTTCCACATTCGCATTAGTTGTGTTTCTATTCACTTGCCTTTTCTTTCATGGTAGATAATCGATTGAATTTTGTATCTTGTAATTTTGTTATGCATTTCCTGAAATTGTTGATTGGATTGTGTTACATGAATGAAAGGTTTGATTTTGTGGATTCCGTAAGTTATCTTTAAGTAATACTTTTAAGCATTCGTGTGATTTACTAGTCTTCCTTATGCGTAGGATTTATTGAAGGATAGATAGAATGGTTGATGAATTAAAATAGTCTTCTTTCATAATATTGAAATTTTAGGAGTAATTATTTGTTGTCATCATTTGTCTCTGCAACGATTGAATTAGGATAATGTTTAACGTAACTTTTCTGTAGCAATCATTTTACACTCTTTCATAATCTAAGAATCTATTCTTTCATAATGTTTAACGTAACTTTTCTGTAGCAATCATTTTACACTCTTTCATAATCTAAGAATCTATTCTTTCATATATTGTGTCGATAGCTTTGAAATAAGAGACGAATCCCAGGTTGATAAGATTAATGAAGGTAGGATTAAGTTAATTTTAAAGATTCATCTTAGTGCCCAACAATATATGTGGGTTATGGTTTACAGGTGTGGCAAGATAAACTTAATATGGAGGGAGACCTTGATACTAGGCTGGTAGCTATATTAAAATTGAAGAATTTATCATAAAAGAAATTTGAAGTTACCTACCCTCTAGACTTGTTGGTTCTAATGGTTGTTTTAAAGATAAAATAATGGTGATCCTACATCACCATAAGTTTGTGATGAAGATGCTCCAAGAAATGAGTATGATCATGAAAATTAGGCTAAGGCTTTGGCAACTTGTAGAAGTTACACCATATTATGTTTGAGTCATATCAAGAGAAGTACCTAAGTCTAAAATAATAGTGATTCCACATGTTATGGGATTCTTATCAAACCTTCTACCTCGGCCTCATCTTCTCCAGACAACTTTTTTAACTATTGGAAGTTATTCATAATGGTTGAGTGGCACACCTTGTGCAAAGGGAACATTTACAGGGAAATATCATAATATGGAAAAGGAAGAGTTTCTCAAATAATGTTTCTCACTAACATACATCATAACATTGTTGAATGATAGCTTTGAAATATCAATGAATGATGAAAATATTTAGTTTCATAATCAAGTGGGAACTTTGTCATTTGACTTTTAAGAGCTTTTATTTATGCATAATAAAAGATTTTTCACCCATTCAAACCATACAAACCCTTGGAAAAGATTCATATCACATATTTTATTGGTTACAATTATTTTAATGGGACTTGTACCATATTCTATAGCAAGATAGACAACACCTCAAGTGAAAGAAACGACCATGTTGAACAAAACAAAATTGTGATGAATTGGTCCCTCTCAAAAGAATGATATTATTTAAAGGAAAAAAAATATATGATCCATCTAGAATGTGTGCTATATAGACATTTAGCATATGGTTTTCGCTTTGTAAAACGATTGGCCCTTCACAATATTGGTGAACCTTAGACACAATGAATGGACTTAAAAAAGAAACCAACCGAGGAAGAGTGTTGTCATCAACTATGATGATATTATATACATGGGTTATAGTAATGTATTGATATTGGGATAATGTAATTGCCACGAGAGGTATCTTTTATTGTAGATTTATCACGTTAATCACAGAGGAATCTAGGTAGATATGCACGTCATTGGAGAAATGGTGTGATAAATACAATGATAAAGCCTTGGAACCAAGGAATAAGTTGAGGACATGCAATGCAATAAATAATATAATAATGTGCTATAATATAAGACTAGGGAGTATGATGAAAGACCATGTCTCATGTCATTGAGGCAATGTCAATGGTGTGATAAATACAATGATAAAGCGTTGGAGCCAAAGAATAAGTTGAGGCTATGCAATGCAATAAATACTATAATAGCGTGCTACAATATAAGACTAGGCAGTAGGACGAAAGACCATGTCTCATGCATGCACTGAAAGTTTATGAGAACATGTGCTATGAATGGTTGTAATGAAAGGACTGCAATAAGCACTTTTTCAAATAGTTCGATAACATTATATTAAAATGGTAAACAACGTTAAATTTGCTCATGTAAGTTCTATGAAGGGAACATTATATTAAAGGTTGCAATGAAGAGAAAGATGAGGTTAAAGCGTGACAATTATATACTATGTCCAACGCATGCGATGAAGAGTTGTAATAATGTGGTGCAGTGAGAGAAAAAATGGATGATATGGTTAGATTAGAGATTCTTTGTAATGGCACATTGCTTGACAAATAAGGTGGATACTCGCATTTAACTTTTGACTATGATTTCATTTAAGAAAAGGTTGTTTACAAAATAAACTATTGATTCAAAGGTTTGCAATAAATATGCAAAGGTTGCAACCTTTATAAAGGCATTGGTAGGATCATCAACGCTTAGAGCAATTTTGTCTTGTTCAAGAACGATTAGAGCAATTTTGTCTTGTTCAAGATTGATATTGGAAGAAATGATAGAATTCATATTTGATGGAACATGCACCACGTGTGCAAGGATGATGTTTCCTCTCCACAACAATAGAAAAGATTATATGAATAACTCTTCATTATCCAAGCTCAACATTGTGGAGAGATCATTTCTCAGGGTGATGAAGTATGCACACTATGATAGTGAAAACACTCGTTATAAAATTCCAAATCGTTAATGTACAATCATGCAACTATACTATGGCAGAGGTGAATTAACGGAATGAAATTCTAAGTAATATTAAAAAAATGAAAAAGTGATTCAGCAAATGGTCTTTTACATTTTTGGCATTGATATTTGAGTTTATCTCGATTTTTCGAATATTCAATAATCAGATGGATATGGGTGCGGTCAAATCGAGATAAAAATGCCCAGCGTTGATACCATACAATTAAATCCAAAGTTGAGCCTATGTGAGAACCATTTATTGATATGTGTGCATTTAGGGTAACTTGACAGTTAAAGCACTGGAGGATATGTCTTAAGAGATAAACATTATATTACACAAGTGTGGCAATAATACAAGTTTTTGTAAGAGATCTTAGTGATAGAAGGAGATCAAAAGACAAATAGTCGAGTTGCGCCAATGCTATAACATCAACGCAATTTAGAACAAGTTGGGCTCCTTCTATTGGTAGATATCTTGTCGTCGATTATGTGCAATTACAAAGATAGATTGTGACTCAATAAAAGATGAAATTCCAGGTTATGATGTGTGAAGCTAAAGTGGTATCTAAGGACGAGATTTGATCATATTTATTTTGCAATGGATCATATTGTGATTTGAAAATTAAATTCAATGTTAACAATGGGGTATATAAATGTTGCATGAAAATTATATATCCAAAGGGATGCAATAAAATCACATTAAATTTTGCTAGAGGTTATACATTAATGATTCAGATCATGATAGAAATACGATGAATGCAAATCTAAGATCAAGACAGTGATAAAGCATGCAATGGAAACATAAGAAAAATGTGATTGTAAGAATGTGCTAGGAATACACTGTGAAGACCTTGTAATACATAAAGGCTTTATTAATACCTTGAGCTAAGACAAAAACTAAGATCATGCACTAAGAAAACAAAGTTAATTGCAAAAGGTTTTTAATAAATATGGTTATTGCATACTATGAAATGTTCAAAGCATGTGCAAAGAAAGACCATGGGTAATATCTGAGATGAAGACTACATTAAAGGGATGTGTTCAAATGAAGCTTTGATGAAAGCTATAGGCCAATACAAAAGTCATAAGAATACAATTAATCGATTAGCCTTGGTATCAAGATAAAATCAGCATTTCAAGGATGTGAACTCTCACCAACCTGTCAACATTGATGATATTGATCTATTTTATTTATGATAATGATTTCTTATTTTATTACAGTGAAGAGTGTTCATCTTGCATCCTAATTACAGGTTGTGAAATTGCACTATTTTATTTATGATAATGATTTCTTATTTTATTATAGTGAATAGTGTTCATCTTGCATCCTAATTACAGGTTATGAAATTGCAGGCTTAAGGCTACTTAGATGGTTGATGGTTTATAAACTCACAACAACAACAACTATACTCACAATAGGGTTATGTCAGCCTGTTAGGCACTGCCAACAACAACAAGAGCAATAGTCTGATTGGTCATGGTTCAGCGAATATTCAAACAAGCATAACCTTGACTTCATTCATTATCCTCAAGGACGTATCATAAATACTGAATCATTATAATTTATTTTAGCATATAATGGATATTATTTTGTAAAAAGAGAAATAAGAACATCAAAGGTCATGAGGAAGTTGAAAAGGTCCTAGAGAATTTGAAGAGTCATTGGACATTGAAAAGCCATAAGGAAGTTGAGAAGTCACCCCCATTTCTATAAATGTACCCACATGCCTCATTCGAGGAGACTTTTAGCACTTAAGCTAGGTTATTAACTAGATAGTTGTTTTGTGCTTGGGGAGATGAAAGCATTCTACTTTTGGTAGCTAATAGGTTGAGTGATTGTGAGGTTAGGGTTTGTGCTTTAGAGATAATATGAACTACTCTCATTCCACTATTTTGCTGAGAAGTTTGCAGTGCATGTGCTTGTATTTATCAACATTTAATGAGAAGCTTTTCACTTCATGCATATTAATAGCATTTATAATGGTTATCCAAATCTTTTGTTGTTTATGCATGTGTGCTTACATAATGGTTACATGTTAATGAACTAATTTGTTGCATGCAACTTGTACATTTACTTATAATATTTTCTCTTTTACTCTATGCAAATACTAGTTATTAATTGTGAGCTAATTTGTAGTTGGTTTCTAGCACTTTCCTGCTTATTTATGTCTTAGTTAGTCTTAGCTATATGATTATTTCTTAAGACACACTCCTCATTGTTTTGTTTTTACTTTCTTGTATTGTGTTTTGCAAGCTATCAATTGAGGGTTGATCTCGTCCTCATTTTCTAGGAATTTTACACTCACATTTATTTCTCTGCATTTGAAAACACACACACATGGTGGCAATTGGGCCCACAAACTAAATGGGGCTCCTATCCCAAATTGTATGGGTTCCAATTGGGACTTCACACAGAGGAGACCCCCTAACTGTTGGTAATTCATCTTGGCCCGTCAACATGACCATAGGTGTAGGCAATATCAGACCATGTTCGGTAGAGTTTGGAGCAGATCAATTTGATTACACAAGAGAAAAGGGGAATAGAAGTATACAAAGCTTATTCAATTGGTATTTACTTTTCATTCACCAGAGATATGATGGTGGCACTCATAAATTCAAAATGATGTAAGCTGGAGTTGGGATTTGTGTATCCCCACTAGTCCAATGTTTCTTTCTCTCATGAGCTTCCTTCTAGGGGAAAATCTATACATTTTTGTTATACTAGAGGGAATTTCATTCACTAACTTTGCACAAGTTCTAGTTGTTTTACGAAGCAAATGCCATATTTTGATGCCTTCTTAGGCATCACAGTACTATGATCCTTCACAATAAGGATTCTCAAATCAAGGGTGGATATTACAAACCAATTCAAGTAATATTATGATTGATTTGCTACTATATGTGATCTATTCTTAATTGCTAGTAAAACGCTAATAAATTTTTTTCACGAGTAGTGAACTTCTTGAATGTTCATTGAATTTCTCAAAATATAGTAGAACAATAATCTCTATTATGTAGGATGTATAGTTTAATTGATGGATGTTTGGTAATTAATTTTAAGGTTTACAAAAAAGGCTTCTTTAAAAACCCAAGAAGATTTTAAGGAAGACAAATCCATGGCCAATCCATGGAGACTGTGCAGTCTTCAGCAAGTTGAAGAGCTAAAATCGATGATAAGAATAGTGCCCATACGGTTGGGCACCATCAACCTTTTCATGTGTATGACAACTAAACACATTATATGTTCCATGGGTCCTCACTTTTACACAAAATTGGTGTCATATTGGCCCTCGCTATCTTGTAGAGGGCCTTCATCACAACTATAGAAACGAAGTGACAGACCGTGGCATGAAGCGATGATTTCATGGAGAAACTAAAGGATGTGATTTTGATGTTTTCATTATGGCTTGTCCCTTAGTATTATGTGGTCGGTGTAGGAGAGGAATTCAGTGAAATTAGACAAATCAAATTTATGTACAGTCAATTCCCTAAAAATAAGAGGAGTGTCAAAGGTGAACTCTTAACACTCCTCTTCTTATCCATGGGTCTGGGAAATTATTTCAACAACCTCATCTCCATTTAATAGGGAGATAAGAACAATAATATTTTTCTTTCTGTATATGTTGTAACGTATTATGTATATTCTAGTGAAATTGTATCCATTTATTAGTGATATTTCGTTGGAGGAGCAGCATGCTACATTTCGGTCAAGGTCACGTCGTTGCCAAAGGAGAAAAATGTTTACAAACAACACTCTATTGAAAAAGAATGGAGCATGTGTAGATAAAAGTAACATTGTTCTTGACAATGGGTCATCCTTTTTAGATTTCTTAACCTCAAGCAACAAGGAATGATCCTTGAGATTATGAAAAACCAAGTACACGGTGATGATACTTTTAGCTAATTTCACTTGTATGGTTCTTTGCACAAAATTGAAATGGTAAAATGTAGAGCAACATTTCAAGAGAATTTTACAAGACAAACACTTGTTTTAAGGGCAATATGGCAAGATGGGGATTTCGTCTCTACATTCCCGTTTTCACCAACACTATATTATGCCACACGAGGAATTTATATTGATGTGGGCAAGGAGGTTATTGAATTTTTTGTCTATAAGTATGCTTTGGGGTTATTGGAATTTTTTTCTATAGGTTTGCTTTGGGATCAAGGTCTATTTAGTTGTATTTAATATTTAATATTGTATAATGTATGTATTAGTTGCAAATAAATGAACATGTTATCTCCCCTTGATCAGGGTGTCCACAAGGTAAGAGGAAGAATTAGACCATGCACCCTCATCTTGATAAATGAGAAGATTTTACCAAATTTGAGGAGTTGGCCAATGCCACGCATGAGTGACCAACTCGGATAGTAAGGAACGCAGGATGGTGCAATTATGGGTTTTAATTTCCCATGTCAATGGAGCAAGCCACACAAAAAGTGCTTTGAGCATCAAACAGAGAAGAACTAACCTCTTTCTCCCCTAGACATTGCAAATTTTCAATACCCCAGTCAAAGATATGTAGCACTATTGTAGAGAAGGAAACAGTTATCGCTTGCAGGGACTCAACATTATACCTTGGGATTTTTTCTTAATTAGGCAAGAACTAGGTCTAGAAGATGTCTCATACATCTTCATTATTGTACGACATACTATAGAATTGGGTGTGTTGTTTCTCATTCCTATCTTCTTAGGTTCATAGTTTTAAGTAATTTTCCCCAGGGAAGTTGATTCTCTTTTCTTTAATCCCTTCGGTCATTTGGATTTGGCACATAACATGGCCACTGGGTGTGAAATCCCAAGGAGTGTGCATCAGGGAAAATCATTCTGAGTTTGTATCCTTCAGGAATCCTCGAAGTTTAAAGAGTAACATGTTGCTTGGGCTTTGGTTCTCATATACAACTAATATGTTTAACTCCTTGTAGAGACCCAGGAATTTCCACTCAGGTTCTTTTGATAAAAACCATCTTCTCTATCTTTGTTTTAATCTTAGTATTAGTCTATTGGGTAACATTGGTCTTATTGTAGTGAAGTGGGGACACAATTCTTTTTAATACCGTCCACTTTAGAATGTTTGGGGTTGTTGGTTAGATATGAATTTTCCCGCTTATCACTCATCCTCACATTGTTACATCTCTTCACAAGTCTGGAAGGCATAATTTTCTTCTTGGTTTAGGTATCCTTCAACTCAGCAATGAAACTGTTATCACTCAAAGGCCCTCCTAGAAACCTTGCACAAAGGAATCTACAACCATTTTGTGAATCGCTCCCTCAAACAACTTGTGAGCTAACAAGCCATTGATATTGCAGAGGAACCATTAAAGAGGAGAAGGTTTATTAACCTGTTGAAGACACAATGGCAAAAATTAATACTTGCAGTTAGATCGAAGCCACTGCCACTCGGGGTGCATGTGGACTCAAGAGGGGAAGAGGTAGGGGTCGTGGAGGAACTTCAACATGCACACGAGGTCCAGAATCCATGTACCTGGAGTCCACCACAACCAATTCTAGAGATAGAATATGAGTCCTAGAGCAAATTACAACAGTGGTCGGAGAAGGTCAACCCACTGATGAAGATTTGATTGCAGAATATTTGGTCCAATTGCCCCTAACCCGGGTCGTTCATGCAACAAAAGGAGGCTATACATGCAGACATTACACTTGTACTAGTAGATGAAATTCATTATACTGAAAATTCTTGATGAAGCGTAGGAAGAGAGAAATTCTTCCTTGGATCAGATGATAGAGCTTCGTCATGAGCAGCATAATGCCCACATTCAACTGTTCCAAATGGACACTAGACTAGTTAAGATTTAGGCACATATGCCTTGCATCTCGCCTACAACTCCACTGTGATCCACCGCCAAGGGCTCGATACTAGTTGAGTCCTCATATTAGAATTTGTGATACATGTTTGTGTTATTAGGTTTCTTGTTAGTGTCATGTTTTGTTGAAGTATTATATATTGTAATACTATTGATATTGCTTAAAGCTTTCATATTTTGGACTACTTATTCTAAGTTTCGGTGGCCAACAGACCTGGTTTCCCAATCGGTTAGCTTGAGGCCACCTTAACTAGGTTTTGGGGAACTATGTATTATTTTTGACAAAAGAGTCGTCGCCTTACAAAAAAATGAACATGCTATCTCATGTGCAATGTATTGTGATAAGGGGGTTTACATATTTATTTGTCAATGTTACAACTACCATGAATGTTGAATGAAATTCTTTTATATTACATATCAGGTATGTTATAGTGTATTGTGGTTGCAAATACTATGTTTGTTGTACAACTCCTTATTCCTTATTTAAGAAGTTAGCAATTAAAATATCTTCTACTTGTTATTAATAAAGCAAGTTTACATCCTAAAATATAAGACAAGTGTACTCTATTTATGGAAATATGGAAGATAATTTCAGAAACCAATATGCATGTAGTTATTTAGTTGTTTACCTTATTTGCTGCCATCTTTAATGGTAGAGAGGGATTCTTTTGAATACATAAATTATTGCATTATGTTGTTCTTAAAAATATGATTCATTTTAATAATATAAGATTATAGATTACATGTGAACTATAAATAAATATATGTGAACTTTCATTTACATTAACATAAATAACATTAATGCTTTAGATATTGTCTCAACTACATTTATCGCAAATATCAAGGCCTTAGTCAAAGTATGAACATCTCATTGTGTTACAAGACTTATCCTTTTATTAAGTAAAAAAATTCATCTATATTTATTGCAAAGATCAAGAGCTTAGACAAAGTATGAAGAGATCTCGTTGTGTTACGAAGGTTTCACCTTTTATTAAGTAGAAAAAAGAATTTCACATATCATTGTATTTTTAAAGGGAGACATTCAATGGTTTTAGGTAATGAAGGTGGAGTAAAGAAATCATGAGGGATATTTCATTTTGGGTTTTAATTTAATGATTAATAAAAAGTAAATAATAAAAAATATCTATTAATTTTCTGTATTTTTACTTTTAAATATCACACTTGTACCTATCTTACTCTTTAGATTGATAGAGAGTTCCATCATTTGGATATGGAGGATATCGAGATCATAGAATTCAACTATATTTATCACAAATATCAAGACATTATCTAAAATATGAAGAGTTCTCATTGTGTTACAAATATTTCTCCTTTTATTAAGTAAAAAAAGAATTTCACATATTAATGTTTTTTTGAAATTGAGACATTCATTGGGTTTAGATAATTATTATTACCAAATTGGTGTATGAGACCCCCATTGTTTGTGGGACAAGGGACCCACCTCTGCGTAGTGATTTGACTGCTAAGTTTACAAAGGCATACATACTCTACCCCCCTCTGGTTTTGAACTTGTGACCTCTTAGGAGGAAACACATGCTCTTAACCATTAGGCCCACTCAAATTGTAAGGTGATGTAAAGCATTGATGAAGGATATTTCATTTTGAAGTAAAGCAATGATGAGGGATATTTCATTTTTGGTTTTGATTTTAGCCATTAATAATAAGTAGAAGATAGAAACTATCTATTAATTTTCTCATTTTTACTCTTAAATATCACACTTCTTCATATCTTGTTCGTTAGATTGATAGAGAGTTCCATCTTTTGGATATGGAGAGCATAAATGTTGGAAAATTTTAATTTGATTTTTTTTGCAATGTGATACTAACAACTTTCTTTTTTTTATATAAAAATGAGACTAAGGTAAGTTAAAACATTAAAAATGTATTCACTTGGTAGAAGTTTTAGATTTGGGAAAATATTTTTAATGCTTGGCATTCCATATAAACTAATTACCTCAACAAGCATAACCTTATTAAGTTGCATTCATGAATCCTGAGAACATATTTAATATACAATGCTACAAACCCTTTTTTTTTAAATTTATGTTAATAGAAAAAACTTAAATTTTCTATTAAAAAACTCCATAAAAACTATTAAATTTATCAATACATCAATTTATAAAAAGTTATTAGTTAAAATTCAAATCACTGTAGTCAAAGGATCTTAACTCAAGTGGTTTGGTGAACAATTCTCCAAATGCCTGTTGTAAGTAGCGTGTTTATGGCATTTATGAAATAGTTGTATCAGTTGTAATAGTGGAAAGTGATATTTTGAAGTTACCAATCTTGAGGAAATTGTCATTCCAATTAAAAAAAAATCCAAATCACTATAATAAAATGACATTGACATAAAATTGAGATATTTAGAGATGAATTATCAAACCTTAGGCACTTTAATTTTAATTTATAATAATCTTGAGAATCTAAAACACAATTTGTTAGATCTTTGGGCATTGGGCACAAATCCTTGAGTGTCAACCAACTTTTAAATGATAAGACCCAATTGAAGAGATCAATGGTGACATGTCCATCAAGATGTGAGTATTGTCTATGTTGTATTGAAATAAAATGATTTGAAAGAAAGATGAAGGTTCCGACTAGCAATGTCATAGATGCAAGGCAATTAAAATTATTTTAATTTCTCTCAAATATGTAAAAATTACTATTTTAATTAGCTTAAAGATATTTATGTTTATATTGTAAAAATATTTTTTTCAAAATATTATAAATATAATATTGCTATGTGTTTATGTGCAAAATTTGTATATTGTATGTATCCATTTTTTTTTTAAGTTTGAATGAAGATATTTTTATTTTTTAAATTATGTTTATGGTCACACATTCAAATCCAAAGGGGGTAAAATATTTGCGTCTACAATAAAGTATTTCAAAACATTAGGAGAAGGGAGGTCCCTTGTCTAGCAAATAAATAGGTCCCATAAACCAATTTGATGTCTAATTTTGCCTTGAATTCAAATAATTATTAATATTTGTTATAAGTATTATTTGCATTTATATTGACACTCACATACAATGATGTTAATATTGTTTGCATGACATTTTTTTCATGTGACCACACATTTTTGTTGTATATAACAATTAATTATATCACCAGTGTTTGTCCCCTCAATTGCAAAAATACATAAATAGCATTTATCACATAGATGCAAATTTTTCTGAGAAATACAAATATGAACTAATTTTAACAAATAAATATACAAATTTGTCTTTGATTCAATAAAAAAATAATTATTAAGTTGAAGGAAGAAAACTCTCTTTGATTAATTGTTAGGGAAACGCCATAATATATGATTAAATTGCATGCATTCCAATGTCTTTCTTTTATATTATTTAAATTGTTAAAAAAACACCATAATATATGATTAAATTACATACATTCCAATATCTTTTTTTTTTATATTATTTAAAAATGATTTTATTGTTACTTCTAAGTTCAAAGAAAAAATGTGGTGCGAGAAAGATTTAGCGGCTAAAAGAAAATTGAGTTATTATAAGAAGGTCATCAACCCCACCCTAGAAGATCAAAAGTATCTCTCTGTTTTAGCTAGCTCAAAGAAGAAAATTAATCTAGCAAAGTTTAGAACGAACTCTCATGAGTTCCACCATAGTGAAACGGGACAGTTCCTAAAACACCATGGACGGAAAGAATCTGCCATCTCTGTGATAATAGGAACATTGAGGATGAAAACCACTTCCTCTTAGACTGCCCCGCGTACAACCACATTAGATCTCAGTTTCATAATCTTTGTCGCAACACTGACCTTCCTAGCATTTTACAATGTCAAAATTACAGTGAGCTTGGGAGGCTTCTCTCCAAGCTTTTTGAGCATAGAAATAAAACCTTAAATCAAACTAAATAATTTGTTTTCTCTAGATCCGAGAGACCAAAGTTTGGTCTCAGTGGATGTTAACCACCATCATCATCATATATAGATATTTTTATATCTTAAAAAAAATTAACTTCAAATTTAATATAAATAATTTCTAATTTTTAATTAAAATTAAATAAAATAACTTCACATACATTCCAATGTCCCTCTTTATATTATTTGAAAATGATTTTGTTTGAATCAATGTATTTTTTTCTTTAAAAAAATTTACTTTAAATCTAATATAAAATAATTTTTATTTTTTAATTAAAATTAAATAAAATAACTTCAAATATAACTTAAAATAATTTTTTTTTTAATTAAAATTAAATAAAATAACTTCAAATATAACTTAAAGTAGTTATTATTTTTATTTTTTAAAACTTAATGTAATATATTTTTTCTTAAATTCTTTTATATAATTACAAATGACTTAATGTAATATATATTTTTTTTAAATTCTTTTATATAATTACAAATTTTATTTGCAAGAAAAAAAAATGAAAATCAAGATGGTCAAGTAGAAGATCAACAAACTGATGGAAAGAAAAAAACTAATAAAGGTCTTTTTCAATGCAAAGTAGTATACGTTCTAGGGAAAAACGTTTATTCTCATTATATAGATTAGGCTACTATAGTATCTGAGTATATTATCAGGATGAATAGGATTCATAACTATTGATACAGTTGAATCGCTTACACATTATGATCAATAAGGAGAATTTACTTGTATCGAACATATTTCTTCTTTTATATCTTGTAATTTAAAATTTTTGAATAAAAAAAAACAACAACAACAAAAATAAAAACACAAACTTCAAATTTAATATAAAATAATTACTATTTTTTAATTAAAATTAAATTTAAAAAATTTGAAAAAAAACTCCAAATTTAATTTAGAATAATTACCATTTTTTAATTAAAATTAAATAAAAAAAACATAAATGACTTCAAATATAATTTAAAGTAATTATTATTTTCTATTTTTAAAATTTAATGTAATGTAATTTTTCTTAAATCCTTCTATAAGTTAGAAATTTAATTTTCATGAAAGGGAAAAAAAAATATTCATCCTTTTTTATTTTAAGCTTTATCACTTCATTTTTATTTATAATTTGATTTATATATGCATTTTTATTTATTAATTCTTAAAAAATTACTTAAATTCATTTATAATAAAATAACTTAATTTTAAATAACATTTTAAATTAATTAATACCTTATTGGAATTTAACCATATTAATAAACAATGTGTATCATTTTGTTAATTTTAAAATTATTTTATCGATTTTAAACTTAACCGTTCAATTTTCATTCATGAATGTCAAAGACCGTTAAAATTTAAAATATAACATTATTCTATATAAAATGCTATATAACATTTCTGAGCGCCTAGTGGAGAGCACTGCAATGGCGACCAATCAGGTACGTTTTACCTATTTTCTAACCAACCATTTCTCCCTGGACGTGCCTGTTTATGATCCTATAGTTTTACATTGAGGTGGTTTCTTGCATGCGACCAGGGTTGGAATTTGGATTTCTCTTTACCCGTCATACAATTTTTTTTGACGTTTTGGATCTTTATGCTTCCCGTCAACAAACGTTATGTTTAAAAGTTTACCCTTCAAGAATGATGTTCTCATAATAGATTAACCCTTCACCAATCAATGATCACACAGCGGCCTGGCACTCTTATTTAACAGAATTGTAACATAATATTTGCTAAGTTACTGGAAACTCCTGAAGAATTTTCAGGTGGATCCCCGTTTCCGATACATAAACCGATACGATTCTTGTCCGAAACGCTGTAAAAACATTTTTGTGTCGTTTCAAAAATCGGAAACTTTAGATTTGGAATTGGATACGTTTCCAAGGGATTTAATTTTTTTGGATCCGTTTCCGGATTTACGGAAACGGATCCACCAAAATTGTGACCAAAATCCACCCTTAAAATGTTAAAAAATTTGAAAATTTGTATAGCCATAAATAAATAATAAAAATGAAGAAATCAAATATGCAAATAAACTCACTATAAACAGAGTCTCATACAGTATTTTCTAAATCTTTAGAAACAACGACACTCCATATATTTATCAAGGATTCTTACTAAGAAAAAGATAGATGTTCAAAAATGCAAATAAAAGGGTTTGATGAATCTCTTCATAAAGAGATTTATTTGAGCGATTAATTTTCATTTTGGTTAAGGTTTTGTTAATTGTCATTGATTTTGCTCCTGATTTCATAAATCCCTCCAATATAACAAATCTTCTCTAGCCAATCTTGTCACCGCATATCCCTCCAATATAACAAATCTTCTCTAGCCAATCTTGTCACCGCATATAGTCATGAGACTAAGCTGACATTGAGAAGATTGAAATGTTCAAATAGGTCTTGATGGAATATTCCAATTATCCCATGGGCCTTTTAATTGTCATGCAAGGAAGATAGATATCATTTGCCATGCACGACACATTCTTTGAAGGAGTTGGACCCGAAAGCACAAAGGTGTAGCATTTTTTATTACATTATTAATGATGATGATAATATGTTGAATGTTATAATAATCACTAATGATGAATGATGATGATTTGTTTATGTTGAATTCATGACGATGACTATGCATTTTTAGATATAGATTGTAGATTCTAAAAGATGAATGATATATATATATATATATATATATATGTCATTTCTTTGTTTTGAAAATTTGTCGTATCCGTTTCAAACCATGTATCCATATTTGTTTCAGCACAACTTAGAATATTTGTAATTAAATATGGTACATCAAATCTCTTATGAATTAACTTTTAATGTAAAACTCAATTAAAAACCAAAAATAAAATTGAATACTAACAAGAAGGCAATATGGACTTCCTATATGCCTTGAATATCATGTAAATTGTTATAAAGAAAATATCATGTAAATTGTTTATGTTTAATAAAATTCAACCATTGAGAAGTCTAAAATCAACGAGAAGTTGAGACTGACGATTTTCAAGGAAAATATCGTGGAAATTGTTTATGCGGGATAAAATTCAAATTATTATTGCATTTAGTATTTAACTAATTAATTTCAAGGGAAAATAATTTTTTTTTGTAGATATTTATAGATTGGTGTTATAATTATTAACTAGTTTTTTTTGGCCTTTCAGATCTAATTTAAAATTTGTCTTCAAATAAATGGATGAGTGCAAAAGAGAGTATATAATAGATGGATGAATGAAGAGTTGTAAAAAAGGATATATAGAAATCGTTTTTCTCAGAGAACTCGAAAATAAATCAAAAGTTTTAACTGACGAAATTTTAGGAAAATATAATGGAAGTTGTTTTTGTTCGTTAAAATTTAAATCATTATCAAATTTAGTCCTCCAATGGGAAGCATATAATAACTGAAAAGTTTAAATTACAAATGATTTTTAAACTTTATGAAATTCAAATTATTATAATATTTAGTCTTTCATGAAGAAGTATAAAATAAATGAAAAGTTGAAGCTGATGATTTTTAGGATTTTAAAAGAAAATATAGTGAATATTGTTTCTATGATGATAAAATTCAAATTATTTTCGCCATTGGTCCAGGATTGAGAAGTATTAAATAAATATAAAAGTTGAATGTGGTGATTTTTAAGGAAAAAATGATACAAATTGATTATATTTATAAAAATTCAAATCATTATTACATGTAGAGATTGCAAGATCGCATAATATGAGATTTTAGATAATGATGAATCTCCAATTTCAATAAGATTCGATTAATGATGAAATAAATTCAAATCATTATTACATGTAGAGATTGCAAGATCGCATAATATGAGATTTTAGATAATGATGAATCTCCAATTTCAATAAGATTCGATTAATGATGAAATTTCCGCCTTTGTTATTATTTCAGTTCTTTCTCTCTATTTATTGGTTATCAGAAAAAGAGAAAAAAAACCAGCGGCTGACTTAATTCAAGATGACAAAGGTGGAAAGTTGGAGTTTATTTGCACAGAAATAAATTACCCAAATTTAATTATACACCGAAGATGCATCTATATCTGGTTCATATATTCAGATTAAAGGAAAATAAATTATACTTAATAAAACTCAAATTCACTTGCCAAGGGTTATGAAATAAAAAAATTAAAAGTTGGCAGCGACTCAGACTCGGAGTGTCTGAAGAAAAAAATTCAATGCCTAACCTGAGGGGCCAATTCGCAGTTTCCTCCGATCCCATTTTCCGCTGGGGTAGCTTTCAATGAGCATATTCCTTGAGAGTGCGATTGTGGGAAGTAAACAGCCCAGAGCTCTTTCTTTGCGCTTGCGCAGTTTGACGATGAAGCCACGCCACCATCAATCTGTATCATAAATTTCCATTGCGTTCCGAACTGTGAAATGGTGGGGCAACAATGGCGCTGATTGGCATTTTTACTGGTACTTTACGACCTTGGCCCTATTTTTTTTGGTGTTTTTTATGTAGAAGAAAGGTGGTGTACTCTATAAAAGGGAGCAGAAAGAAAGATGGAAAGGATGTTCAGATCAATAATCATCCGCCATCGCTGGTATACTCAAACAACTGATATTCTTAAACGCTAATAAAGGTAAGTTTCCCTTTTTAATTAGTGGCAAATCTATCGTGGTTGCAGACTTGCAGTGAGAATATGTCAAGTTGTCAACTTGCTAAAATAACACTAGTACATCTAAAATAAAAATAAATAGGCGTAAGAACGTTTCCTAAAATCTTTTAAACGTCAAAAATAAGTGTTCTACCCTTCCCAGCGGTTCACAAAAAAGGGCATCCACGAAATCCAACCGTCAAATACGGTCAAAATGCCTAATGACGGGCAAAATGCCCGTCAAATTCCATCCCTGCTTATAAGAAAGGGTTCGTCCATCATCAAGATGCTTTCCTGCGAAGATCAGACGTTGCTGGTTGGAGGGAATCCCTTCTTTGGCCTTGATCTTATCTTTGATATCTTTAACGGTGTAAAAGCTCTCAGCCTCGAGAGTGATGGTCTTAATAGGAGCTTTGACAAAGATCTGCATCTTGAAACTGCAATATAATTAATAGATAGTGATGGTCTTAATAGGAGCTTTGACAAAGATCTGCATCTTGAAACTGCAATATAATTAATAGATAGTGATGGTCTTAATAGGAGCTTTGACAAAGATCTGCATCTTGAAACTGCAATATAATTAATAGATATCCCTTATTTGGCCTGGATCTTATCTTTGACATCTTTAACGGTGTAAAAGCTCTCAGCCTCGAGAGTGTGATGGTCTTAATAAGAGCTTTGACAAAGATCTGCATCTTGAAACTGGAAACTGGAATATAATTAATAGAGATACCTGTAAAGAATGACAAGCAGTTTTTTTTGGGTCAAAAATGTTTATTTATCAAAATATTACGAAAAAACAGTACTATCAAATTCCATAAGAAAATGAAAAACTATCAAATTCCATAAGAAAATGAAAAACTATCAAATTCCATAAGAAAATGAGAAAATGTGGCCTCCCAAGAATGAGCAATGTAATTCATAAACTAAAACGAAAAGCTCTCCAAACCCAAAACTTTACACAGTTGCCAAAGAATAACTCTTCACAAGCAGTTTTTTTGGTCAAAAATGTCTATTTATCAACATATTAAGAAACCGTTGCCTCTTTTTTGGGGTCAAAAATGTTTATTTATTAACCTATTACGAAAAAAAATGTACTATCACAGTACTGTCAAATTCCATAAGAAAACCAAATGTAATTCATAAACTAAAACGAAAAGCTCTCCAAACCCAAAAACTTTACACAGTTGCCAAAGAATAACTCTTCACATAAAACGACGAAGAGTAGGAACTAGGAACTCTAACAAGGCAAGGCTGTGTGACAAAATGTTATACACTAAACTACAAAGAAAATAAAATGCAGAACGCAATATAGCCTTGATAGCTAAATTTACATTCAAAATAAAATACACGCATTAGAAAAAGAATTTTTAAGATATGAAAGCTTAAAAAGAAAAACATAGACCGCCTGTAAATAGAAACCCAGAAAGACAGAAACCCAAACAGCTTGCATATCAAGAAATATAAGCTACAGAAAATAATATGACCGTCAATAACCACGTACAATCAGACGTTGCTAGTAGGAGGGAAGCCCTTTTTGACCTGGATTTTATCTTTGATGTAGCCCCATTGTGGGTTTTCCCAGGGTAAATCTCATAAATAACAGTCCTCAAAGCAAAATGTAATTCATAAAAAATGTAATTCATAAACTAAATGGAAAAGCTCTCCCAAGCCAAAACTTTAAGTAGTTGCCAAAAAAATAACTCTTCGCATAAACAATTTTGGAGATCTTCAAGATGAATTTGCTATCATATATTCAAAGTGAATTATAACTAACAAGGGCAGTGATCATAAAACTATATTGATAGCATGATGCCACAGTGTTCTCAAAGTAGATCCATATGAACTGCTAATAAACAGTTGTTTGATCCACAAGTATAACAGTCCTCAAAGCACATATACCATATATTTAGGGTAGATTATCACCATTTACAAATCAGAGATGAGCGCAGCAACGAATGAAATTGAAACCTTGTATGGTTGTCTCTTCATGATACTTCTATTTTATGTTCTTGTATGGTTGTCTCTTTATTATCTCGTGTTCTTGTATGGCTGTCTCTTTATGATACTTCTATCTTATGTTTTTGTAGGGTTATTTCTTTATGATCTTTCTATCTTATTTGTAGGGTTATCTCTTTATGATCCTTCTATCTTATTTGTTATATGGTTGATGTCTTATGTATAATTATTGAATGATGGAATTAATGAAAAAGAATGAAAATAGAAAAAATCATCAAAAATAATTATCTTTAATGAAGGCCATGTAAAAGTCAACAGAGGAGAGGAGAGGCCAACAACAACAACAACAACTACTCAGTCTTTGAGGAGAGGAGAGGCCAACAACAACAGCAACAACTACTCAGTCTTTAGATTAAGAGGAGTAAGAGGCACCGTGTAGTTCTATCAAGAGGAGGCCGAAATGGCTATAGTAGACAATAAGAGATCCTCAAGAGCATGTGGAGGCTCTTAATAGTACTTTCAAGGAGAGCGGACCACTAAGACATTTTCCTCATTAAATGGCACTCATGAGTGACATCATTGACTATGAGTGTTGCAATTATGACGACGCAGCATGCCAACAAGTTTAGAGAGATGCCATGGTAAAAGAGTATGCTTCTATCATGAAGGATGATGTCTATGACAGACAAAGGGGAAATCTCGAGATGGATCTTCAAGATCAAACATGCTACAAATGGCAGCATCTAGAAGTACATGGATAGGTTTGTGGCCATAGGTTTTTCCTAAAAGGATGGAATGGATCACGAGGAGACATTCACTCCAAATGTTGGATACACTTATGTTAGGGCTCTCATGTCTATTGCTTCAAAGATGGGATGGAGGATACATCAGTGGTTTTTTTAGTGTTGGTACATATAGCATGTCCTTTACTTCCAACAAACCTCCTAACTCGAGTTGGAACTTAACAGTTCCAACACCCTTCACTGCATACTTGGCATCAATACCTCCACAAACAAGTCAAAGTCACTATCCATCAGACTGTTAAATAGCTCCTATGCCTCTTGTCACATGGTATGATGCACCACTATCCAGGTACAAGTCAATCCTTCTGATGGTGTTGGTTGATAGACAAGAGACAAATGACAAGCCCTTCTTAAACTTCAATGCAAACTCATGAACCATTGTTGACACTGATGTTTGTTGCAACTTCCCCTTCTTCTTCCTCTCTGAACATTGTGATGCATAGTGCCCATTCCTGTGGCATGCAAATAATTTCACTTTGCTCAAAGCCTTCTTTCTAGCTTGTGAAGTAGCCTCTCCACCTATATTTTTCTTCCTCTTTCCTTGCCTTGCTTAACAGGTATGGGAAAGGTTCTCATCATCACCCTTCTGTTGGCCTCCTAGAGATTCCTCTTGAATCCCCTCCTGGACAAAATCATCCCATAATCTTTCCCAATTAGGATGATGCTCTCATGCAAAGATGCCCTTCATGAAAGGAGTCCATAGCTTAGTGAAGCCATTCAAGATAGTCCTTACCAATTCATCCCCTGTCATGGTCACCCCAACTATTGCCAACTCATCACATACCTATGTGATCTTTGTTGAATAATTGGCCATGGCATTTGCTCTCGTGTTCTTGAGTTTCTCTCTCAACACCATTTTTTTGTTTGTGTTATCCCTCTAATAAAGCGTCATCAGAGCCTCCCACATCTCCCTTGTTGTCTTCTTCTCAAATAGGTGAGGAATCACATGATCCTTCACCACATCCAAGATAATTCTCCTAACTTTCACATCCTTTTAGTTATAGATGGCCAATTTTGTAGCATCTATAGGCATCGTGAGTTTGGAGTTTGGAAACTCCCATATGCCATTCTCCATGAGAATCAATGAAACCCTCACCTTCCGGGGAGTGAAGTTAGATGCACCCTCAACCCTTTGTACACTATGGTTGATATGTGGCTCCCATATGAACTATACAACTACGACTTCCTTCATTGTTGTCACCATTGCTCCAACCCGTCAACTGGTATGGTCTCCCTCTAAGAGGTGACCACCCATCACTGCTCGTTGTACTACAATCTGGCACCACGCTTATGCAACTCTCCAACCTTGTATGCCCCTTGTATAATATTTGCTTTGTTCTCGGCAACACCTCTAGGACTTCAGTCAATCTATGGTTGACTGCTACATTCCTCTACAACACGGCTCTCCTTGTTGGAACGACTATGTTTTGACCACTCTACAGCACCATATGGAATCTACGATCGCAACTAACAGTTCTATCGCCAACTAACAGTTATATCACTAACCTTGCTAGATTTGATGGCAGTTGGATTTTTCCTCTTAGCCCGACGATTGTTGTCTTCGACGATTGGTTTTCCTTGCCCCATACATCCCTGACACTAACTCAATGATGGCTACAGGCTTCTTCGACAACCCTCCACTTCCTCACATACACAGCCTGTTAGAGTTGGCCTGCCCTACAATTGCCAACTACTATTTTGGTTGTCGGCATGACTAGAGATTATATGCTACACTTGCGTCCCATTCGACCTCTACCTCTTCGACTGCCAATTCGATCTCTATGATTACCACATCCCCTATGGTCTCGAATAACACCATTCTCTGTGGTGCCTGATAGATCTGTCAGAAGCTAGGTCATTGTCGCCTTATCAACCACCTTCTTAAATTTTTCTTCACTCAATTGTCCAGCCATTAACCCCGCGCATCATAAGAAATTAATTTTTCTTATGCATTGAATTCTCAACATGCAAAATAACAATTGTCCGTTGAATGGTCGTTGGCTGAACCTAGGCCCTTCCAATCCCGATGATTCTCAGATCGATTTCTCGAAGTTTCAGCTACCATACCTTGTTAATTTCAAAACCCTGAAAATTAATTCCTAGCAAATTTATCATATATCTACTAAATAAAAGCACAAATATGTTGTAAAAGTAAACAAAAATATATTCAGCAAAAGCACAACCAATCTCAATCACACATTACACAAGTTTTTTGCTCGATCAAATCAATTATTCATTAATAACTCAAAACCTACTAAGGCGATCAAATCAATTATTCATTAATAACTCAAAACCTCATTAATAACTCAAAACCTACTAAGGCTCTCTTAGTAGGATAATGGTGCACTAAGGAAACTACAAATACAACAATAACCTAAATATGATCCACCTGATCAAACCCTAGATCTGTCCTCAATTTGTCTTGGTTGATTTGGATCTCCCTTGCACCTTCCTCGGACCTGGCACACTTTCTCCACTCAATTATTGAAATCTCCTATCAAGCCTTGTGTTCACTATTGTTGTGTGTCTTCTCCTCTCCTTAGCTCTTCTTTTATAAGCTCGAGTTGTTGATTGAATTCACAACCCTAATGTTCAAAGTGATAGTTGTTGATTGAATTCACAACCCTAATCTTCAAAGTGATTGTCAATTGAAATTTGATCTCATCTCACTTGAAATCAATCATTAAGATACATCTAATTCCACTATTCCAAATAACCTTATATCTAATTCCACTATTCCAAATAACCTTTACATTTCATTAGATTAAAAACAATTTTATCTTATGAAAAAAAATTACTTTAATTACTAAAGTAATTACTAAGGTCTAAGGGTGTATTTTTTATCTTATGAAAAAAAATTACTTTAATTACTAAAGTAATTACTAAGGTCTAAGGGTGTATTAGTTGGATTTTGCATGTATTAGTTGGATTTTGCAGGCCCAAACTTTAGGGCTATGAAGAAGTACCTGCCTAAACTACAAACATGGGCTATGAAGAAGTACCTGCCTAAACTACAAACATCAAGCCGGAGTTCACTCTATGTTAGAGGTCTTGGTGCATTCATGAAGGATATGCTCCACCTTTGTTCCCTCATACTGACTTTATCCAAAGCATTGTTCTTGAACCACCAGAAATCACATCATTTTGGGATAGTCCCATGTCAAACATTGTAAGAGAAGTTTTCTTAACACGAGAGATATGAATCAACTTTGGCCTTTCTTTTTAAAAGGCATTGAGGCAATCCTTTTCCATAAGAACATTTCCAACCAAATACCACCAACGACAATTATGAATGGGACAACAATCATGGCAGCTTATTTGAAAGGTTAATTCAAAATTGAACTCTGATTTGCCAACCAAATACCACCAACGACAATTATGAATGGGAAAACAGGCATGGCAGCTTATTTGAAAGGTTAATTCAAAATTGAACTCTGATTAAAAACAAGACTAAAGAAGAAAAAAAGCAAAACAAGGTCAAGAAAGCTAACCTACGTAGGAGAAATATGTGTGTAACCAAATTGACCCTATTTATATAGTCATAATTTTAGGGGTCAAACCTAAAGTAATGTTAGCAAAAATAGTATAAAAAGGAGGAAGGGTTCATTTATAAATCCATTCATGTAGGCTCGCATGAATCAAAGTTTGAAAGGGGCAATTGGTAAATCATTTATACAAGACAACCTAATGGCATTATTATTCTTCTTGATAGAGGCATTTTTTGTGGTTCCTAGTTCAAATTTTAGTGTTGTTTTGGGTGTCATACTTATTGTTCACAAACTTGCAAGTTGTCTCACCTTCAAACAACAAATGGAAAGGATGAAAGTATGTCCCTAATTACAAACAAAGCTCGAGGGAGAGTAGCACTAATCTGCCACTATTTTAGGGTTGTAGACCTATCATTGTGGGTCTGGAATATTTCTCTAGGTCTGCAATTCAACCTTGTTTTCTAAGAAGATAATATATATATATATATATATATATATATATATATATATATATATTGTTCATGCATCACCTCAATGCAAGCTATGGGTCATTATGGAATTGGAATCTACAAAAATAACATAAAAAGGAAACCATAAGAGGTTACAATACCACAAACGTCAAGATCTTGAGATATGTCACAATTGATAGTCGAGGAGCAATGTTGTAAGGAACTTTCAAAAATTCTAAAGGTGTTACCCCCAAATCCTACACCATCTCAAATGCAAAAAATTCAAGGCAAGAACAAAGAACTATTGCAAAACAAAAGCAAAATTCAATAAGACATTCCCAAAAAGCAAGCCTTTCACAATAAAAGACCCCCACGAGTTTATGTTGGCCCTACTTGTATTCATAAGTTTAAAAGGTCAACCCTAATCTATTTTGAGGTCTAAGAATAAATGAAAGGTTAAGAGGAGCATATTTGTGGTAAGCTTATGTTGAGGGCTTTTGGACAGTGGAAGCACCCACAAGCCTATTATAGTCATAGTGCAAGAGATTATTTCAAAATGGCCTTCCTCTTGATATCAAACATCTAAGGCTGCTAGAGGATGCAACACTAATACCCAGTTGTAACACCTTGCTATAGTATTATTTATGTTATGGTTAGCCCTACACACATTAGCACTTGAAAGGAAGGTTAGAGATCTTGTATGGAGAATGTAAAAATGTTTCTTATCATGCTAAATACACACAAAATGTTGAGAGATATTATGAATAATTTTATGCACTAGAAAGTACATCTTATGTAAAGACTAAAAATCATAAACCGTAAATAAATGAGGGATGATCATATATAGGTAAACAATGGATCATATATGAACATGTGCACCAAAAGAAAACTCTCATGTACCTTTGTCTCTGCCTTTGCACTCTATTAAAGTCCTCACAAATAGATTTCAACACTTTAGCTCATGATTCCCCACATTACATTACCTGCATTACAATGTGCATTACAATGTGGTTGATAAGTAGATAGATGACAAAAAATGTAAGATGCCTAAGGGATGATCATATATAGGTAAATAGTGGATCATATATGAACATTTGCACCAAAAGAAAACTCACATGTACCTTTGCCTCTGCCTTTGCACTCTACTACAGTCTCTTCCTCACAAATAGATTTCAACACTTTAGTTAGTGATTCTCCACATTACATTACCTGCATTACAATGTGGTCGATAATTAGATAGATGACAAAAAATGTAAGATGCCTTGAATTTAAATACACACAAATGGAACCATACATATCACCTCAATCTTCACCCACTATGCTTGTGTAACCATGGGTTGTTAGGACCTACCTTAAGTTCCCACACAATGTACCAAACAGACACTTAGATATATTATGAGAAATCATAAACCAAAACTAAATGTCTTATGAGTAATATTACGCAAAAGTACATCTTATATATTTCAAGAATTTAGTTAGTTATTCTCCATATTACAGTTACTGCATTACAATGTGGTTAATGATTACAATGTGATTAATGATTACATAGATGAAAAATAATGTAAGATGCCTTGAATTTAAATACACACAAATGGAACCATACATATCACCTCAATCTTCGCCTTCACCCACTATGCTTGTATAAACATGGTTGTTAGGACCTACCTTAATTTCCTACACAATGTACCAAACAAACACTTAAATATATTAACAAACACTTAAATATATTATGACAAATCATAAACGAAAACAAAATGTCTTATCACTAATATTATGCAAAAGTGCATCTTAAATATATTAACAAACACTTAAATATATTATGACAAATCATAAACGAAAACAAAATGTCTTATGACTAATATTATGCAAAAGTGCATCTTATGTAATGACCAAAAATCATAATTCCTCAAAAAGGAATGGGGAAGGAGAACCATTGTATTGAAATGCGAAGATATTCATATCAAAACCAAAAGAAAACACATTATTTGAATGAGAACCATTGTATTGAAACGGGAAGATATCCATGTGAAAACCAAAATAAAATGCATTTTTTCCCTTGTTCTCTTAGGAAGTCTCTCCCATACAAAAACATTTCCGTAGTTTTCTCAATACTCCACCACCTTCCTTTACCCACATTTTCATACCACACACTATATAAATAAAACTCAAATAACATGATATGCATTTATTTAAACACAAGTCTTTGTAACAAAATATAACTCACCCTCTATATGTACCTTTGCTATGGTGCCTCACATCTGTCTCACACAAAGAAAATAGTAATTTCATTAGTACCTTTGCTATGGTGCCTCACATCTGTCTCACACAAAGAAAATAGTAATTTCATTAGTACCTTTGCTATGGTGCCTCACATCTGTCTCACACAAAGAAAATAGTAATTTCATTAGTGTTCCTTCAACTTTCTTAATCTACACTACATTTTCTTAATCTACACTACATCTACATTTCAATAAACACACATGAAATAATGATAAAGCAACAAATGAATTAAATATCTACACTACATCTACATTTCAATAAACACACATGATATAATAATAAAGCAACAAATGAGTTAAATAATCAATAAACACACATGAAATAATGATAAAGCAACAAATGAATTAATAATCTACACTACATCTACATTTCAATAAACACACATGATATAATAATAAAGCAACAAATGAGTTAAATAAAAATGGATGTCGAACCATATTATTATGTAGTAACAAAGTAAAACACCCATACATACCTACATACCTTGTTCGTCTGTATGCATAAACAAGCAAATTCCCCATACATACCTCTTTCGCCTTTGCCCGTTAAACTTGTGGACTCTGAATCATCATCCCTAAATCCACGCTATTGAACCCAAAAGAAAATGCGAACCAAAAAAACTTAGATAAAAAAACACAGCAAATAAAAATATAAAACCATATGTGAACCAAAAAAAACTTAGATAAAAAAACACACCAAATAAAAATATGAAACCATAAATAAGCATGGCCATGCTAACAAAAACAAAAGATATAACAACCACAACATGAAGAAAAAAAAAAACAAGAATTGAAAAAATATAACGAACAATATAAAAATACAAAAATAACAAACGAATAAAAATAAAAAGACAAATAAGAAATAGACTTGCACTATAACTGCAAACAGTGTACATGGCCAACCAAGTGCACCCTGCAGATCAACAAAATTAATAAGTATTAAATAGAGATTAGAAAGTATTTTGGGAAATTTTTAAAAAACATCAAATATTGTGAGAAATATGAAACAGGGATGAACCAGAAATCTTAATGAAGAATTAAAATCTTATGAGTAATCTCAGTCACTAGAAAATACATCTTATGCAAACACCAAAAAGCCACTAAATAAGTGAGGGAGAAGATCTAGAGTATTTGCAATATAAAAGAATATTACAAAGAATAACATACCTGGATTTTGCATCAAAAGGAAACTGACATCAATCTTTGCTCCTGCACTCTACTACAATGGTTTTCACGTGAAAATATTTTAGTTTATCATGAATCCTTCACATTCTTTGACCTACATTGCCTTGCACTCAATAATGAAACAAATGATTAATAATGTAAGGGCTCAAATTTAAACAAAAGCAAATATGGGACCATACATAAATACCGCTGCAACATAGGTTTTCATACCAAAACATGCATGAGTTCTACACCAAATAGGAACCAACAATAGCCCAAAAAACAACAAAACTAACAAAAAGAAAACAAGAAAAACAACGGATACAGACACTAATCTGCAACCTCAAAATGCGTTGATGGTCAATGCAGAACACCTTGCACACCAAAAAAAATGTTGAGTAATACTAAATACACACAATGTTCTAAGAAATACACATAATATAATGATGAAGCAACAAATGAGTTAAATAAAAATGGACATAAAACCATATAATTATGTAGTAACAAACAAGTAAAGCCCCGATACATACCCCCATACATACTTGTGTAGCTTTCTCAATCCTCCACCACCTTCATTTACCCACATTTGCATATCACACACTATATAAATAAATCTCATTTACCCACATTTGCATATCACACACTATATAAATAAATCTCAAATAGTATAATATGCATCTATTTAAACATGAGTCTTCCAACAAAATATAACTCACCCATGAGTCTTGCACCAAAATATAACTCAACCTCTATCTTTGCTTATAACTTTGCTTCACATTTCTCCCATGCGAAGAATATAGTAAAAGAAAATAGTAATTTCACCAATGTTCTTTCACCTTTTTTAATCTGCATTGTATCTACATTTTAACAAACACATGATATAATGATGAAACAACAAATGAATATAAAAATGGAAGCAAAACAAAAATAAAGCCCTCATTCATGAATTAAAAAAGCAAATTCCCCATACATACCTCTTTCTCCTTTTCCTGTTACACTTGTAGACTCTACATCATCCATAAATCCATGTTATTGAACCCAAAAGAAAATGCGAACAAAAAAAAATCACACAATAAAAATGTCAAACCATAAATTAGCATAACCATGCTCACAAAAACAAAGATACAACACGCCCAACATGGAAAAAAAACAAAAAAAGAATAGAAAAAATATAACCACCAATACAAAAATACAAAAATAGGAAAAAAAAATAAAAACAAAGAGACAAATAAGAAATAGACTTTGTACAATAACTACAAAAAGAAGTCGTCATGGTCAACCAAGGACACCCTACACTTCAACAAAATAAATAAGTATTAAATAGAGATTAGAAAATATTCTAAAAAATATTAAATAGATATCAAATATTATGAGAATTATGAAACGGAGATCAAAATATCTTATGAAAAATCTTAATACAAACTGGAAATTTTATGAATAATCTCATTCACTAGAAAATACATCTTATGTAAACACCAAAAAGCATAAACACTAAATAGGTGAGGGAGGAGATCTAGAGTATTTGCAACATAAAAGATCACATAACAGAACATACCTGGATTTTGCATTAAAAGAAAACTAACCTCAATCTTTGCCTCTGCACTCTACTACAATGTTTGTCTCATGAAAATATTTTAGTAGTTTCATCACCAATCTTTCCCACTCCTTTACCTACATGGCATTGCATTCAATAATGAAACAAATGATTAACAATGTAAGATGGCTCAAATTTAAACAAAAGCTCATATGGGACCATATATAAATACAACTGCAACATAGGTGGCATACCAAAGCATGCATGGGTTTTATACCAAATAAGAACCAACAATAGCAAAAAAAACACAAACCTAACAAAACAAAAACAAGAGAAATAACATATAAAGACACTAATCTGCAACCCCAAAATGTGTTGATGACCAGCCAAGAACACCCTACACATAATGTTCTAAAAAACACACATGATATGGGGTAGCAGGAGGGGGACGGATTCTCATTAATCCTGAAGGAATCATTGAATATAGATATGCTTGGGGCCTTGGACGGAAGAGCAACAACCACGCAAAAGCGTATGGCTTGTTCCTAGGCCTCACCCTGGCTCAAAAGAAGGGCATAAAAACTATACGAGTTTTAGGGCACTCCATGATAATTATTAGGCATATGATCTATGCTTCATCAACTAAAAACACTACCTTGAACCAAATTATCAAGAGATCCCAAAGGTTGATCCCCTCCTTCAAATTGGTGTCTTTCTTCCATATTCTCAGAGGAAATAACCACGAAGCTGACAAACAAGCTAACCATGCATGCCAGTTGAGAGAAGAAAGGTGCATTGTGAATGAGGTCGTGAGCACGACTAACATCCCATAAGTGTGTTGATGAGATACAAATTTTGGATTGTGGAGGTTGCTCTCAGCCTTGCAAGGAAGTCAACAAATTTTGGAATTGGAGATATTGCTTTCAAATTTCTTAGGGTGGCTATTTGGCCCCTCCACCCTCCCCTTAGCCCTCCCCCTTTCCTTTCCATCCCCTTCCCTTCACTTCCCTTCCCTTCGCCTCCCCTCTTCCCTATTTATCCCCACCATCCCTTCCCTCTGCCATTCTCCTCTCATTTTCCCCGTCGCTCCCCTCTCCCATCCAATCTCGCCTCCCCTCCTTCCTGCCATGTTCTCCACCCCTGCCCACCTCATCCCCCTGTCCCTTGGGCCTTGTCGCATCATTACATGCGAGCCCTGGCTTGTCATGGAGCCTCATGGCAGGAGCATCCTCTGCTTACATCTGTGATGTGTCGGTGTTCGTCACCCTGGTACTACACTTTCTCATGAAAGAGACCTATGTGTGTGTATTCCATTCCCACCCCTGGTTCAAGGTGCAAAGGACAGTGCACCACCTCGGGAGATTGCAGGATTATGGGGATTTTGGAGCAACATTTAATTTCGGTGCACAGAACAGCCATGTTCGCTAGTGGGAGGATGCTTAGGATGGGACTAAGAGCAGTTCGCTCGGGGGAGGATGCTTAGGATGGGAAGGATGGACCAAGAGAAGTGTCGGGGTTTTATGGCGGACAATTGGGAAATAATGGAAGTCCATCAAGATCTCAGTTGCATCAGCTTCTTCACACGGTACATCATCGCACATTCCTGTAGCTACTATAAAAGGAATAATACTATGTTCAGTTCTTATGGTTTAAGGTTCTATTTTGCCCGGGTGGCCTCTGAGAAGGCTTGGCGGCTGAATCTGAGATCACTGCGAGTTAGTTGTTGGGTCTGGGTTGATGCGTAGAAACTCAAGGAGTCGGATGTACCTGAGATTTCGAGTGGGAAGCTTTAAGGGGTCACGGGTCTGAGTGCAATTGAGGATCTGAGTGTTGTCGCTGGGTTGGGTGTCGTTATTTTGCTGAATTGGGAGGATATTCAGGTCTAGAACCTCGGGGAAGAATTGCGCATCGACCCGCGGAGGGAAGTTTGTTTGAACACGACTGATTTTAAGATTGTTGTTGGAGAGAAGGTTTATAAACCTCGGTTCTATGAGAGTGTCCTAGGTCAGATCCCTGGGCTTGGTTGGAGGCCAGTGAGGTGGACTGGGTGGTGGAAGGTTAGCTCTTGGACCGGTGGGTCAAGCGCATCCTGGAATTGAGTAGGAGTGACAGAAGGTTTTGGACATTCTGGGTAGTCTGAAGATGGATTCAAGTGTGCAGAGTGGAGAGGATAGTTCCTAGTCAGGCCCTTGGGGCAGTCGCAGGTGGAGGTCAAGGGGGTCGCGGGTGGGAATTTCTCTGGCAGGTAGGAGACATCGGCCAACCTGCATCAACTGTGTGCAGGACCACTTGGATTTAAGGGAAGGCCTGGCTGAATTGCAACGCAGCGTACATCATTAGTAGTAAGAGAACCTGACAATGCAGTAGAGGCAACTGGAAAAGAGGGAGCATATAAGACGAAGTAGATGCGTTGTGACAACAAATTGAGCAGCTGAAGCTCAAAGTAGAGGAGCGCAGCAAGAAAAACGAGGACGACTCTACGGAGCTGGACCTGAACAAAGGCATCAAAGAAGCCTCCACTAGCTTGGACCTTAACAATTCAGCTTTTAGTTTTTATAAGTTTTTTTTCACAGTTTCTAAATGGCACAATGTAAATGTAAATATTTAATGCCTCAATTTTGTCGAATGTATAGTTGTAGGAGCTCTGGAATGGGGAATTTTTGTGAGCAGAACAAAGAACACTTATACGGCAGGCTATGTTGCACGGGTTCGCGAACCCACGGGTGGGGTTCTCGAACCCATCCCGAGTTCTCGTCCCTAAATCTTGGATTCAAGTACGGGTTTTTCTGAGAAGAACCCATAAGAACCAGGTTCTTCAATGAAGAACCAAGTTCTCCATTAAAAAAAATTGGGTTCTTTTGTCTGGACGAGTATGGAGAACCCTGATGATACATAGAACCCCAAAATCGGGGTTTTTAGGGTTCTTTGGGGTTCATTTTAGTTTTTATTTTTAAAATTTTAATCAATTTAATGGGCTTCCCCTAATATTCCAAGTAGCTAGTTCTTCATCTTGTATGTTGCACGGGTTCGCGAACCCGCGAGTGGGGTTCTCGAACCCATCCCAAGTTCTCGTCCCCGAGTACTGAATTCAAGTACGGGTTCTTCTGAGAAGAACCCATAAGAACCATGTTCTTCAATGAAAAACCGGGTTCTCCATTAAAAAAAATTGGGTTCTTTTGTCTTGAAGAGTATGGAGAACCCTGATAATGGGTACATAGAACCCCAAAATCGAGTTTTTTAGGGTTCTTTGGGGTTCATTTTAGTTTTTATTTTTAAAATTTTAATTAATTTAATGGGTTTCCCCTAATATTCCAGGTAGCTAGTTCTTCATCTTGTGAGAAAAATGCCTTTATCCATTCAGTAAAGAGAAATAGGTTGGGCTCAAATAAGGCAGAGAATTTAGTGTACATTCATAGCACACTTCGTCTTATATCTCGAAAGGACACTAGGTACAAGGAGGGTCCTTTCAAGAGGTGGGACTAATACATAAATGATGTTATGTGTGTGGACGAGAAGATACAACCAAATGGCGAGATGGCCTTATTGAGCTACCTCCAATTGCTATGGATGAGCAGAAGCCTCGAGATGAGAGTTATTCCTACCTGGAGAGCATGCTAACTGAAGATCTGAGTGATGTTGATGACATGGCTTGAGGAAGCCATTGTTCACTATTAGCTATTTTTATTTTAGTATTTTAAAATTTCCTAGTTCTTGTTTGGAGATGCCTTAAGGAAAATTTTAAATGTAGTATGATAATGGACATATATCATGAGTCTTATTAATATGTAAACTCCAATTTGCACTTGATATCAAGCTAGAAATTTGAAATTTCATTGTGAATGTTGAATGTTCAATGATGTGCATGTTTACATATATAGAGTTTAAATCATAAATATTTTAGTTTTCTTGTTTAAAGTTGAAAAATATCCAAATTCATATATATTATAATTAATATATATATATATATATATATATATATATATATATATATATATATATAATCTACCCCCAACGAACCCACGCACTCTGTTTCAAAAAAATGCGTACCCATACCCGTCCCCACGATTCCTGGCAACATAGACAAGATGATATATCATCAACCCTTTGAAGGCTTGAAAAAACTATGCAAAATCCCGATTTTGTTTGCGAACGGACACGCTATATTTATACAAAAAATCTACTCATTCTGATTTAAAAAAGCACACATGATATAAAAATGAAGCAACAAATGCACATGAACATGATATAATGATGAAGCAACAAATGAGTTAAATAAAAATAGCCATACAACCATATAATTTTGTAGTGACAAACAAGTAATGCCCCCATACATGTGTAGTTTTCTTAATACTCCACCACCTTCCTTTACCCACATTTGTATACAAAACACTATATAAATAAATCTCAAATAATATAATATGCATCTATTTAAACATGAGTCTTGCAACAAAATATAACTCACCCTCTATCTTTGCTTATACCTTTGTTATGGTGCCTCACATCTCTCTCATGCAAAGAGAATAGTAATTTCACCAATGTTCTTTCACCTTTCTTAATTTGCAATACATCTACATTTCAACAAACCCACATGATATGATGATGAACAAATGAGTTATATGAAAATGGACGTTTAACCATATAATTATGTAGTAACAAAAAAATAAAGCCCCCATACATACCTTGTTTGCTTTTATGCATAAACAAATTCCCCATCCATACCTCTTTCGCCTTTGCTTGTTATTCTTGTGGACTCTAGATCCCTAAATCCACATTATTGAACCAAAAAGAAAATGCTAACCAAAAAAAATAGATTAAAAAAACCACAAGACAAAAATTTCAAACCATAAATTAGCATGGCCATGCTCACAAAAACAAAGATACAATACCCACAACATGTTAAAAACCAAATAAAACAAAATACAAATAATATAACCGACAATAAAAAAATAACAAAAGAATAAAAAAAAAGACAAATAAGAAATAGGCTCTGCACTATAACTGCAAAAAGCGTCAATGGCCAACCAAAGGCACCCTGCACATCAACCAAATAAATAAGTATTATTTATAGATTAGAAAATATTTCGAGAAATATTAAATAAATATCAAATATTGTGAGAAATATGAAACAAAGATCAAAATATCCCATGAGGAGTCTTAATGCAAACTAATAATCTTATGACTAATCCCATTCACTAGAAAATATATCTTATGCATTCACTAGAAAATATATCTTATGTAAACACCAAAAAACATAAACACTAAACACTAAATAAGTGAAGAGGGAGGAGATCTAGAGTATTTGCAATATAAAAGATTGCATAGCAAACTATACCTGAATTTTTCATAAAAAAAACATACCTCAAGTTTTGCCTTTACACTCTACTACAATGTTTGTCTCATGAAATGCTTTAGTAGTTTCATTACGAATCTTTCACATTCTTTTACCTACATTACATTGCGCTCAATAATGAAACAAATGATTGATAATGTAAGATGGCTCAAATTTAAATAAAAGCACATATGGGACCATACATAAATACCACTGCAACATAGGTTTCCATACCTAAGCATGCATGGGTTTTACACCAAATAGGAACCAACAATAGCAACAACAAAAAACAACAAAACTAACAAAAATAAAACAGAGAAACAATCAATAGAGACACTAATCTGCAACCCCAAAATGGGTTGATGGCCAACCAAGAACACCCTATACACCCAAAAAAATATTATGAGTAATATTAAATACACACATTGTTCTAAAAAACACGCATGATATAATGATAAAGCAACAAACGCACGACATAATGATGAAGCAACAAATGAGTGAAATAAAAATGGACATAGAACAATATAATTATGTAGTAACAAACAAGTAAAACCCCCATACAGCCCCCATACATACCTATGTAGTTTTCTCAATACTCTACCTCATTCCTTTACCCACATTTTTTCTCAATACTCTACCTCATTCCTTTACCCACATTTGCATACCACACACTATACAAAAAAATTTCAAATAATATAATATAAATCTATTTAAACATGTGTCGTGAACCAAATATAACTCACTGTTTATCTTTGCTTATACCTTTACTATGGTGCCTCACATCTCTCTCATGCAAAGAAAATAGTAATTTCAACGTGTTCCTTCATCTTAACAGTAATTTCATTGTGTTCCTTCACCTTTCTTGATCTGCACTACATCAACATTTCAACAAACACACATGATATAATTATGAACCAACAAATGAGTTACCTTTCTTGATCTGTATTACATCTACATTTCAACAAACATATGATATACATTTCAACAAACACACATGATATAATTATGAACCAACAAATGAGTTAAATAAAAATGAACGTCGAACCATATAATTATGTACTATGTAGTAACAAAAAACTAAAGCCCCCAACACATGATATAATCTACATTTCAACTAACACACATGATATAATTATAAACCAACAAATGAGTTAAATAAAAATGAACGTCAAACCATAATTATGTACTATGTAGTAACAAAAAACTAAAGCCCCCATACATACCTTGTTTGTCTTTATGCATAAAGAAGCAAATTCCCCATACATAACTCTTTCATCTTTGCCCATTACTAATTATGAACCAACAAATGAGTTAAATAAAAATGAACGTCGAACCATAATTATAATTATGTACTATGTGGTAACAAAAAACTAAAGCCCCCATACATACCTTGTTTGTCTTTATGCATAAAGAAGCAAATTCCCCATACATACCTCATACATACCTCTTTCATCTTTGCCCATTACACTTGTGGACTTTAGATCATCCCTAAATCCACACTATTTAACCCAACAACACTATCTAGCCCAATAGAAAATGTGAACCAAAAAAATTAGATAAAAAAACACAATAAAAATGTCAAACCATAAATTAGCATGGCCATGCTCACAAAAACAAAGATACAACAGCCACAACATGGATAAAACAAAATAAAACAAGAATAGAAAAAAATATGACCAACAATACAAAAATAACAAAAGAATAAACATAAAAAGACAAATAAGAAATAGACTTTGCACTATAACTGCAAAAAGCATCCATGGCCAACCAAGGGCACCCTGCACATCAACAAAATAAATAAGTATTAAAGAAAGATTAGAAAATATTCTGAGAAATATTAAATAAATATAAAATATTGTGAGAAAAATGAAACGAAGATCAAAATATCTTATAAGAAATCTTAATGCAAACTGAAAATCTTATGAGTAATCCCATTCGCTAGAAAATACGTCTTATGTAAACACCAAAAATCATAAACATTAAAAAAGTAAAGAGGGAGGAGATCTAGAGTATTTGCAATATAAAAGATTGCATTGCAGAACATACCTGGATTTTGCATAAAAAAAATCGACCTCAAGCTTTGCCTCTGCACTCTACTACAATGTTTGTCTCATGAAAATATTTTAATAGTTTCGTCACCAATCCTACACATTCCTTTACCTACATTGCATTGCACTCAATAATGAAACAAATGATTAATAATGTTAGGTGACTCAAATTTAAAGAAAAGCAGATATGGGAACATACAAAAAAGCATACATGGGAACATACATAAAAGCATACATGTGATTTACACCAAATAGGAACCAACAATAACAAAAAAAAAACAACAAAACTAACAAAAAGAAAACAAGAGAAACAACCAATAGAGACCCTTATTTGCAACCCCAACCCCAAAATGCGTTGATGGCCAATCACGAACACCCTACACAAAAAAAAGATATTATGAATAATATTAAATACACACAATGTTCTAAGAAACACATATGATATAATGATAAAGCAACAAACACGCATGATATAATGATGAAGCAACAAATGAGCTAAATTAAAATGGACATAGAACCATATAATTATGTGGTAACAAACAAGTAAAGCCCCCCAGTGTCTCAATACTCCACCGCCTTCCTTTACTCACATTTTCATACCACACATGATATACATAAATCTCAAATAATATAATATGCATCTATTTAAACATGAGTCCTTGCAACAAAATATAACTCACCCTCTATCTTTGCTTATACCTTTGCTATGGTGCTCCACATCTCTCTCATGCAAATAAAATAGTAATTTCACCAGTGTTGCTTCACCTTTCTTAATTTGCACTACATCTACATTTCAACAAACACACATGATATAATGATGAAGCAACAAATGAGTTAAATAAAAACGAATGTAGAACCATATAATTATGTACTATGTAGTAACAAAAAAATAAAGCCCCCATACATACTTTGATTGTCTTTATGCATAGACAAACAAATTCGCCATACATGCATCTTTGGCCTTTGCTCGTTACACTTGTGGACTCTAGATCATCACTAAATCCACACTATTGAAACCAAAAGAAAATGTGAACCAAAAAAAATTAAATAACAAAACACACAAGATAAAAATTTCCAACCATAAATTAGCATGGCCATGCTCACAAAAACAAAGATACAACTGCCACAACATGGAAAAAACAAAATAAAATAAAAATATAACCAACCATACAAAAAAAAAAAAACAAAAAGAACACAAGAATAAAAATAAAAAACAAATAAGAAATAGACTATGCACTATAACTGCAAAAAGTGTAAATGGCAAAGCAAGGGCACCCTGCACATCAACAAAATAAATAAGTATTAAATATAGATTAGAAAATATTCTGAAAAATATTAAATATATATCAAATATTGCAAGAAATATGAAACGGAGATCAAAATATCTTATGAGAAATCTTAATGCAAACTGAAAATCTTATGAGTAATCTCATTCACTAGAAAATACATCTTATGTAAATACCATAAAGCATAAACACTAAATAAGTAAAGAGGGAGGAGATCTAGAGAAATAAATAAGTATTAAATATAGATTAGAAAATATTCTAAGAAATATTAAATAAATATCAAATATTGCGAAAAATATGAAACGGAGATCAAAATATCTTATGAGAAATCTTAATTCAAAATTAAGATCTTAAGAGTAATCCCATTCACTAGAAAATACATCTTATGTAAATACCATAAAGAGGGAGGAGATCTACAATATTTGCAATATAAAAGAAAATTGAGGCCTTAAGCTTTGCCTTTACACTCTACTACAATGTTTGTCTTATGTAAATACCATAAAGCATAAACACTAAATAAGTAAAGAGGGAGGAGATCTACAATATTTGCAATATAAAAGATTGCATAGATTGCATAGTAGAACATACCTAGATTTTGCATCAAAAGAAAATTGACCTTAAGCTTTGCCTTTACACTCTACTACAATGTTTGTCTCATGAAAATATTTTAGTAGTTTCATCACTAATCCTTCCGCATTCCTTTAACTTGCATTGCACTCAATAATGAAACAAATGATTAATAATGTAAGATGGCTCAAATTTAAACATAGGCACATATGGGACCATACATAAGTACTTTGACAACATAGGTTTCCATATCAAAGCATACATGGGTTTTACACCAAATACGAATTAATAATAGCAAAAAACATCAAAACTAACAAAAAGAAAACAAGAGAAACAAGCAATAGAGACATTAATCTGCAACCCCATAATGCGATGATGGCCAACCATGAACACCCTACACACCAAAAACAAATATTATGAGTAATATTAAATACATATAATGTTCTGAGAAACACACATGATATAATGATGAAGCAACAAACACACATGATATAATGATGAAGCAACAAATGAGTTAAATAAAAATGGACATAGAACCATATAATTATGTAGTAACAAACAAGTAAAGCCCACCATCCTTTACCTGCATACCACACGATATAAATAAATCTCAAATAATATAATTTGCATATATTTAAACATGAATCTTGAAACAAAACAACTCACCTTCTCTCTTTACTTATACCTTTGCTATGGTGCCTCACATCTCTCTCATGCAAAGAAAATAGTAATTTCACCAGTGTTCCTTCACCTTTCTTAATCTGCACTGCATCTAAATTTCAACAAACGCATATGATATAATGATGAAGCAACAGATGATTCACCTTTCTTAATATGCATTGCATCTACATTTCAACAAATGCACATGATATAATGATGAAGCAATAGATGAGTTAAATAAAAATGAACGTAGAACCATATAATTATGTATTATGCAATAACAAAAAAGTAAAGCCCCCATACATACATCGTTTTCCTTTATGCATAAAAAAACAAATTCCGCATACATACCTCCACATGATTATGTATTATGTAGTAACAAAAAAGTAAAGCCCCCATACATACCTCGTTTGCCTTTATGCATAAACACGCAAATTCCCGATACATACCTCTTTTGTCTTTTCCTGTTACACTTTGACTAAGGCACCTAAGTAATACAATTGCCGCACCTCCAATGGTCATGACCCTTTGGAAGACTGTATACCCGAATTCTGGGAAACAATACAGTGGGGAATATATTGATCCAAGAATGAGAAAACCTGATTAAAGCACCTAAGTATTAAAAGGGTTTAGAGCGAAGCGAGCCGCATTAAGGTTCTTTTAGAACCATTCACAATCCCGGTGTAGCATAAGCGGAGCCGTAACATAGTAGTAAGTCAAGCTAAAAGGCAAGTAGTGTCTGTAAGCCACCACCACAAGCACCACAAAGACTGGGTCTGTTTGTCTGTCTGTTGTAGGGTTCTCCACCCACCCACTCCACTAACTCAGTCACTGGGTTGCATGAAGGTAAGCGGGTCTAAGGCTCTGGTACAATTCTCAATTTGATTCTTTCGGGCTCATGAACCCACCCACCCAACGAATCTGGTGCGTGTAACACTGGTAAGGTCGACTTTAGATCATCCCTAAATCCACACTATTGAACCCAAAAGAAAATGTGAACCAAAAAAACACAAGATAAAAATGTCAAACCATAAATTAGCATGGCCATGCTCACAAACACAAAGATACAACAACCTCGGCATGGAAAAAAGAGTTTTAACCAATAATAGCAAAAAAATAACAACAAAACAAACAAAACGAAAACAAAAGAAACAAGCAATAAAAACACTAATCTGCAACCCTATAATGCGATGATGGCCAACCATGAACACCCTACACACCAAAAAAATATTATTATGAGTAATATTAAATACATATAATGTTCTAACAAACATACATGATATAATGATGAAGCAACAAACACACATGATATAATAGTGAAACAACAAATGAGTTAAATAAAAATGGACATAGAACCATATAATTATGTAGTAACAAACAAGTAAAGGCCCCTATACATATATTCTTGTGTAGTTTTTTCAGTACTCCACCACCATCTTTTACTTGCATACTTTACCTGCATACCACACGATATAAATAAATCACAAATAATATAATTTACACATATTTAAACATGAATCTTGAAACAAAACATAACTCACCTTCTATCTCTACTTATACCTTTGCTATGAAGCCTCACATCTCTCTCATGCAAAGAAATAGTAATTTCACCGGTGTTCTTTCACCTTCCTTAATTCACATTGCATCTACAATTCAACAAATGCACATGATATAATGATGAAGCAACAGATGAGTTAAATAAAAATGAACGTAGAACCATATAATTATGTACTATGTAGTAACAAAAAAGTAAAGCCTCGATACATACCTCATTTGTCTTTATGTATAAAGAAGCAAATTCCCCATACATACCTCTTTTGCCTTTTCCCATTACACTTGTGGACTTTAGATCATCCCTAAATCCTCACTATTGAACCAAAAAGAAAATGTGAACCAAAAAAAACACGATAAAAATGTCAAACCATAAATTAACATGGCCATGCTCACAAAAGCAAAGATACAACACCCTCAACATGAAAAAAACAATTTTACACCAAATACGAACCAATAATAGCAAAAAAATAACAACAAAACTAACAAAAAGAAAACAAGAGAAACAAGCCATAGAGACACTAATCCCCATAATGTGATGATGGCCAACCATGAACACCCTACACACCAAAAAAAAATATTATGAGTAATATTAAATACATATAATGTTCTAAGAAACACAGATGATATAATGATGAAGCAAAAAACACACATGATATAATGATGAAGCAAGAAATGAATTAAATAAAAATGGACATATAACCATATAATTATGTAGTAACAAACAAGTAAATCCCCCATACATACATTCCTGCGTAGTTTTTCAATACTCCACCACCATCCTTTACCTGCATACCACACGATATAAATAAATCTCAACTAATATAATTTGCATATATTTAAACATGAATCTTGAAACAAAACATAACTCACCTTCTATCTTTACTTATACCTTTGCTATGGCGCCTCACATCTCTCTCGTGCAAATAAAATAGTAATTTCACCAGCGTTCAATCACCTTCCCTAATCTGCATTGCATCTACATTTCAACAAACGTACATGATATAATGATGAAGCAACAAATGAGTTAAATAAAAAAGAATGTAGAACCATATGATTATCTACTATGTAGTAACAAAAAGGTAAAGTCCCCATACATACCTTGTTTGCATTTATGCATAAACAAGCAAATTCCCTATACATACCTCTTTGGCATTTTCCTGTTACACTTGTGGACTTTAGATCATCCCTAAATCCACACTATTGAACCCAAAAGAAAATGTGAACAAAAAAAAAACACAAGATAAAAATGTCAAACCATAAATTAGCATGGCCATGCTCACAAACACAAAGATACAACAGCCTCGGCATGGAAAAAAAAGTTTTAACCAATAATAGCAAAAAAACAACAACAAAACAAACAAAACGAAAACAAAAGAAACAAGCAATAGAGACAATAATCTGCAACCCCATAATGCGATGATGGCCAACCATGAACACAGCAAAAAAAATATTACGAGTAATATTAAATACATATAATATTCTAACAAACACACATGATATAATGATGAAGCAACAAACACACATCATATAATGATGAAGCAACAAATGAGTTAAATAAAAATAGACATAGAACCATATAATTATGTAGTAACAAACAAGTAAAGCCCCCCATACATACATTCTTGCGTAGTTTTTCAATACTCCACCACCATCCTTTACCTACATACCACACGATATAAATAAATCTCAAATAATATAATTTGCATATATTTAAACATGAACCTTGAAACAAAACATAACTCACCTTCTATCTTTACTTATACCTTTGCTATGGTGCCTCACATCTCTCTCATGCAAAGAAATAGTAATTTCACCAGTGTTCCTTCACCTTCCTTAATCCACATTGCATCTACATTTCAACAAATGCACATGATATAATGATGAAGCACCAGATGAGTTAAATAAAAATGAACGTAGAACCATATAATTATGTACTATGTAGTAACAAAAAAGTAAAGCCTCCATACATACCTCATTTGCCTTTATGTATAAACAAGCAAATTCCCCATACATACCTCTTTTGCATTTTCTTGTTACACTTGTGGACTTTAGATCATCCCTAAATCCTCACTATTGAACCAAAAAGAAAATGTGAACAAAAAAAACCCGATAAAAATGTCAAACCATAAATTAGCATGGCCATGCTCACAAAAACAAAGATACAACAGCCTCAACATGAAAAAAACAGTTTTACAGCAAATGCGAACCAATAATAGATAAAACAATTTTACACCAAATACGAACCAATAATAGCAAAAAAAAACAACAAAAAGAAAACAAGAGAAACAAGCAATAGAGACACTAATCCCCATAATGTGATGATGGCCAACCATGAACACCCTACACACCAAAAAAATATATTATGAGTAATATTAAATACATATAATGTTCTAAGAAACACAGAGGATATAATGGTGAAGCAAAAAACACACATGATATAATGATGAAGCAACAAATGAATTAAATAAAAATGGACATAGAACCATATAATTATGTAGTAAAAAACAAGTAAAACCCCCATACATACATTCCTGCGTAGTTTTTTCAATACTCCACCACCATCCTTTACCTGCATACCACACGATATAAATAAATCTCAAATAATATAATTTTCATATATTTAAACATGAATCTTGAAACAAAATATAACTCACCTTCTATTTTTACTTATACCTTTGCTATTGTCCCTCACATCTCTCTCGTGCAAAGAAAATAGTAATTTCACCAGTGTTCAATCACCTTCCCTAATCTGCATTGCATCTACATTTCAACAAAAGCACATGATATAATGATGAAGAAACAAATGAGTTAAATAAAAAAGAACGTAGAACCATATAATTATCTACTATGTAGTAACAAAAAAGTAAAGTCCCCATACATACCTTGTTTGCATTTATGCATAAACAAGCAAATTCCCTATACATATCTCTGTTGCCTTTTCCTATTACACTTGTGGACTTTAAATCATCCATAAATCCACACTATTGGACCCAAAAGAAAATGTGAACAAAAAAAAAACAAGATAAAAATGTCAAACCATAAATTAGCATGGCCATGCTCACAAACACAAAGATACAACAGCCTCTGCATGGAAAAAATAGTTTTAACCAATAATAGCAAAAAAACAACAACAAAACAAACAAAACGAAAACAAAAGAAACAAGCAATAGAGACACTAATCTGCAACCCCATAATGCGATGATGGCCAACCATGAACACCCTACACACCAAAAAAAATATTATGAGTAATATTAAATACATATAATATTCTAACAAAGACACATGATATAATGATGAAGCAACAAAAACACATCATATAATGATGAAGCAACAAATGAGTTAAATAGAAATAGACATAGAACCATATAATTATGTAGTAACAAACAAGTAAAGTCCCCCACATACATTCATTCTTGCGTAATTTTTTCAATACTCCACCACCATCCTTTACCTACATACCACACGATATAAATAAATCTCAAATAATATAATTTGCATATATTTAAACATGAACCTTGAAATAAAACATAACTCACCTTCTATATTTACTTATACCTTTGCTATGGTGCCTCACATCTCTCTCATGCAAAGAAATAGTAATTTCACCAGTGTTCCTTCACCTTCCTTAATCCACATTGCATCTACATTTCAACAAATGCACATGATATAATGATGAAGCACCAAACCATATAATTATGTACTATGCAGTAACAAAAAAGTAAAGCCTCCATGCATACCTCGTTTGCCTTTATGTATAAACAAGCAAATTCCCCATACATACCTCTTTTGCCTTTTCTCGTTACACTTGTGGACTTTAGATCATCCCTAAATCCTCACTATTGAACCAAAAAGAAAATGTGAACCAAAAAAACACGATAAAAATGTCAAACCATAAATTAGCATGGCCATGCTCACAAAAACAAAGATACAACACCCTCAACATGAAAAAACAGTTTTACACCAAATACGAACCAATAATAGAAAAACAATTTTACACCAAATACGAATCAATAATAGCAAAAAAACAACAACAAAACTAACAAAAAAAACAAGAGAAACAAGCAATAGAGACAGTAATCCCCATAATGTGATCATGGCCAACCATGAACACCCTACACACCAAAAAAAAATGAGTAATATTAAATACATATAATGTTCTAAAAAACACAGATGATATAATGGTGAAGCAAAAAACACACATGATATAATGATGAAGCAACAAATGAATTAAATAAAAATGGACATAAAACCATATAATTATGTAGTAACAAACAAGTAAAGCCCCCATAAATACATTCTTGCGTACTTTTTTCAATACTCCACCACCTCCACCACCATCCTTTACCTGCATACCACATGATATAAATAAATCTCAAATAATATAATTTACATATATTTAAACATGAATCTTAAAACAAAACATAACTCACCTTCTATCTTTACTTATACCTTTGCTATGGTGCCTCACATCTCTCTCGTGCAAAGAAAATAGCAATTTCACTAGTGTTCAATCACCTTCCCCAATCTGCATTGCATCTACATTTCAACAAACGCACATGATATAATGATAAAGCAACAAATAAGTTAAATAAAAAAGAACGTAGAACCATATAATTATCTACTATGTAGTAACAAAAAAATAAAGTCCCCATACATACCTTGTTTGCATTTATGCATAAACAAGCAAATTCCCTATACATACCTCTTTTGCCTTTCCCTGTTGCACTTGTGGACTTTAGATCATCCCTAAATCCACACTATTGAACCCAGAAAAAATGTGAACAAAAAAAAACACAAGATAAAAATGTCAAACCATAAATTAGCATGGCCATGCTCACAAAAACAAAGATACGTCATCCTCAACATGGAAAAAACGGTTTTACACCAAATACGAACCAATAATAACAAAAACAACAACAACAAAACTAACAAAAATAAAACAAGAGAAACAAGCAATAAAGACACTAATCTGCAACCCCATAATGCGATGATGGCCAACCATGAACACCCTACACACCAAAAAAAAATATTATGAGTAATATTAAATACATATAATATTCTAACAAACACACATGATATAATGATGAAGCAACAAACACACGTCATATAATAATGAAGCAGCAAATAAGTTAAATAAAAATAGACATAGAACCATATAATTATGTAGTAACAAACAAGTAAAGCCCCCCATACGTACATTCATTCTTGCGTAGTTTTTTCAATACTCCACCACCATCCTTTACCTACATACCACACGATATAAATAAATCTCAAATAACATAATTTGCATATATTTAAACATGAACCTTGAAACAAAACATAACTCACCTTCTATCTTTACTTATACCTTTGCTATGGTGCCTCACATCTCTCTCATGCAAAGAAATAGTAATTTCACCAGTATTCCTTCATCTTAATCTACATTGCATCTACATTTCAACAAATACACATGATATAATGATGAAGCAACAGATGAGTTAAATAAAAATGAACGTAGAACCATATAATTATGTACTATGTAGTAACAAAAAACTAAAGCCTCCATACATACCTCGTTTGCCTTTATGTATAAACAAGCAAATTCCCCATACATACCTCTTTTTCATTTTCTCGTTACACTTGTGTACTTTAAATCATCCCTAAATCCTCACTATTGAATCAAAAAGAAAATGTGAACCAGAAAAAAACATGATAAAAATGTCAAACCATAAATTAGCATGGCCATGCTCACAAAAACAAAGATACAACAACCTCAACATGAAAAAAAAAACAGCTTTACACCAAATACGAGCCAATAATAGAAAAAACAATTTCACACCAAATACGAACCAATAATAGCAAAAAAATAACAACAAAACTAACAAAAAGAAAACATGAGAAACAAGCAATAGAGACACTAATCCCCATAATGTGATCATGGCCAACCATGAACACCCTACACACCAAAAAAAATTATTATGAGTAATATTAAATACATATAATGTTCTAAGAAACACAGATGATATAATGATGAAGCAAAAAACACACATGATATAATGATGAAGCAAGAAATGAATTAAACAAAAATGGACATAGAACCATATAATTATGTAGTAACAAACAAGTAAAGCCCCCATACATACATTCCTGCATAGTTTTCCAATACTCCACCACCATCCTCTACTTGCATACCACACGATATAAATAAATCTCAAATAATATAATTTGCATATATTTAAACATGAATCTTGAAACAAAACATAACTCACCTTCTATATTTACTTATACCTTTGCTATGGTGCCTCACATCTCTCTCGTGCAAAGAAAATAGTAATTTCACCAGTGTTCAATCACCTTCCCTAATCTGCATTGCATCTACATTTCAACAAACGCACATGATATAATGATGAAGCAACAAATGAGTTAAATAAAAAAGAACGTAGAACCATATAATTATCTACTATGTAGTAACAAAAAAGTAAAGTCCCCATACATACCTTGTTTGCATTTATGCATAAACAAACAAATTCCCTATACATACCTCTTTTGCCTTTTCCTGTTACACTTGTGGACTTTAGATCATCCCTAAATCCACACTATTGAACCCAAAAGAAAATGTGAACAAAAAAAAACACAAGATAAAAATGTCAAACCATAAATTAGCATGGCCATGCTCACAAACACAAAGATACAACAGCCTCGGCATAGAAAAAACAGTTTTAACCAATAATAGCAAAAAAACATCAACAAAACAAACAAAACAAAAACAAAAGAAACAAGCAATAGAGACACTAATCTGCAACCCCATAATGCGATGATGGCCAACCATGAACACCCTACACACAAAAAAAATTATTATGAGAAATATTAAATACATATAATATTCTAACAAACACACATGATATAATGATGAAGCAACAAATGAGTTAAATAAAAATAGACATAGAACCATATAATTATGTAGTAACAAACAAGTAAAGCCCCCCATACATACATTCTTGCGTTGTTTTTTCAATACTCCACCACCATCATTTACCTACATACCACATGATATAAATAAATCTCAAATAATATAATTTTCATATATTTAAACATGAACCTTGAAACAAAACATAACTCACCTTCTATCTTTACTTATACCTTTGCTATGGTGCCTCACATCTCTCTCATGCAAAGAAATAGTAATTTCACCAGTGTTCCTTCACCTTCCTTAATCCACATTGCATCTACATTTCAACAAATGCACATGATATAATGATGAAGCAACAAATGAGTTAAATAAAAATGAACGTAGAACCATATAATTATGTACTATGTAGTAACAAAAAAGTAAAGCCTCCATACATACCTCGTTTGCCTTTATGTATAAACAAGCAAATTCCCCATACATACCTCTTTTGCATTTTCCTGTTAAACTTGTGGACTTTAGATCATCCCTAAATCCTCACTATTGAACCAAAAAGAAAATGTGAACCAAAAAAAACACGATAAAAATGTCAAACCATAAATTAGCATGGCCATGCTCACAAAAAAAAAGATACAACCTCCTCAACATGAAAAAAACAATTTTACACCAAATACGAACCAATAATAGAAAAAACAATTTTACACCAAATACGAACCAATAATAGCAAAAAAATAACAACAAAACTAACAAAAAGAAAACAAGAGAAACAAGCAATAGAGACACTAATCCCCATAATGTGATGATGTCCAACCATGAACACCCTACACACCAAAAAAAAATATTATGAGTAATATTAAATACATATAATGTTCTAAAAAACACAGATGATATAATGATGAAGCAAAAAACACACATGATATAATAATGAAGCAACAAATGAATTAAATAAAAATGGACATAGAACCATATAATTATGTAGTAACAAACAAGTAAAGCCCCCATACATACATTCCTACGTAGTTTTTTCAATACTCCACCACCATCCTTTACCTGCATACCACACGATATAAATAAATCTCAAATAATATAATTTGCATATATTTAAACATGAATCTTGAAACAAAACATAACTCACCTTCTATCTTTACTTATACCTTTGCTATGGTGCCTCACATCTCTCTCGTGCAAAGAAAATAGTAATTTCACCAGTGTTCAATCACCTTCCCTAATCTGCATTGCATTTACATTTCACAAACGCACATGATATAATGATGAAGCAACAAATGAGTTAAATAAAAAAGAACGTAGAACCATATAATTATCTACTATGTAGTAACAAAAAAGTAAGTCCCCATATATACCTTGTTTGCATTTATGCATAAACAAGCAAATTCCCTATACATACCTCTTTTTCCTTTTCCTGTTCCACTTGTGGACTTTAGATCATCCCTAAATCCACACTATTGAACCCAAAAGAAAATGTGAACAAAAAAAAACACAAGATAAAAATGTCAAACCATAAATTAGCATCGCCATGCTCACAAACACAAAGATACAACAGCCTCGGCATGGAAAAAACAGTTTTAACCAATAATAGCAAAAAAACAACAACAATACAAACAAAACGAAAAAAAAAGAAACAAGAAATAGAGACACTAATCTACAACCCTATAATGCGATGATGGCCAACCATGAACACCCTACACACCAAAAAAATATTATTATGAGTAACACTAAATACATATAATGTTCTAACAAACACACATGATATAATGATGAAGCAACAAACACACATGATATAATCATGAAACAACAAATGAGTTAAATAAAAATGGGCATAGAACCATATAATTATGTAGTAACAAACAAGTAAAGGCCCCTATACATGCATTCTTGTGTATTTTTTTCAATACTCCACCACCATCCTTTACCTGCATACCACACGATATAAATAAATCACAAATAATATAATTTGCACATATTTAAACATGAATCTTGAAACAAAACATAACTCACATTCTATCTTTACTTATACCTTTGCTATGGTGCCTCACATCTCTCTCATACAAAGAAATAGTAATTTCACCAGTGTTCCTTCACCTTCTTTAATCCACATTGCATCTACATTTCAACAAATGCACATGATATAATGATGAAGCAACAGATGAGTTAAATATGAGTTAAATAAAAATGAACGTAGAACCATATAATTATGTACTATGTAGTAACAAAAAAGTAAAGCCTTCATACATACCTCGTTTGCCTTTATGTATAAACAAGAAAATTCCCCATACATACCTCTTTTTCCATTTCCCGTTACACTTGTGGACTTTAGATCATCCCTAATACATACCTTGTTTGCCTTTATGTATAAACAAGCAAATTCCCCATACATACCTCTTTTGCCTTTTCCCATCACACTTGTGGACTTTAGATCATCCCTAAATCCTCACTATTGAACCAAAAAGAAAATGTGAACCAAAAAAAACACGATAAAAATATCAAACCATAAATTAGCATGGCCATGCTCACAAAAACAAAGATACAACACCTTCAACATGAAAAAAAAACAGTTTTACACCAAATACGAACCAATAATAGAAAAACAATTTTACACCAAATACGAATCAATAATAGCAAAAAAATAACAACTAACCAAAAAAAACAAGAGAAACAAGCAATAGAGACACTAATCCCCATAATGTGATCATGGCCAACCATGAACACCCTACACACCAAAAAAAAATATTATGAGTAATATTAAATACATATAATGTTCTAAAAAACACAGATGATATAATGGTGAAGCAAAAAACACACATGATATAATGATGAAGCAACAAATGAATTAAATAAAAATGGACATAAAACCATATAATTATGTAGTAACAAACAAGTAAAGCCCCCATACATACATTCCTGCGTAGTTTTTTCAATACTCCACCACCATCCTTTACCTGCATACCACACGATATAAATAAATCTCAAATAATATAATTTACATATATTTAAACATGAATCTTAAAACAAAACATAACTCACCTTCTATCTTTACTTATACCTTTGCTATGGTGCCTCACATCTCTCTCGTGCAAAGAAAATAGTAATTTCACCAGTGTTCAATCACCTTCCCTAATCTGCATTGCATCTACATTTCAACAAACGCACATGATATAATGATGAAGCAACAAATGAGTTAAATAAAAAAGAACGTAGAACCATATAATTATCTACTATGTAGTAACAAAAAAGTAAAGTCCCCATACATACCTTGTTTGCATTTATGCATAAACAAGCAAATTCCCTATACATACCTCTTTTGCCTTTTCCTGTTACACTTGTGGACTTTAGATCATCCCTAAATCCACACTATTGAACCCAAAAGAAAATGTGAACAAAAAAAAACACAAGATAAAAATGTCAAACCATAAATTAGCATGGCCATGCTCACAAACACAAAGATACAACAGCCTCGGCATGGAAAAAACAGTTTTAACCAATAATAGCAAAACAACAACAACAAAACAAACAAAAGAAACAAGCAATAGAGACACTAATCTGCAACCCCATAATGCGATGATGGCCAACCATGAACACCCTACACACAAAAAAAAATTATTATGAGAAATATTAAATACATATAATATTCTAACAAACACACATGATATAATGATGAAGCAACAAATGAGTTAAATAAAAATAGACATAGAACCATATAATTATGTAGTAACAAACAAGTAAAGCCCCCCATACATACATTCTTGCGTTGTTTTTTCAATACTCCACCACCATCATTTACCTACATACCACATGATATAAATAAATCTCAAATAATATAATTTTCATATATTTAAACATGAACCTTGAAACAAAACATAACTCACCTTCTATCTTTACTTATACCTTTGCTATGGTGCCTCACATCTCTCTCATGCAAAGAAATAGTAATTTCACCAGTGTTCCTTCACCTTCCTTAATCCACATTGCATCTACATTTCAACAAATGCACATGATATAATGATGAAGCAACAAATGAGTTAAATAAAAAAGAACGTAGAACCATATAATTATCTACTATGTAGTAACAAAAAAGTAAAGCCTCCATACATACCTCGTTTGCCTTTATGTATAAACAAGCAAATTCCCCATACATACCTCTTTTGCATTTTCCTGTTAAACTTGTGGACTTTAGATCATCCCTAAATCCTCACTATTGAACCAAAAAGAAAATGTGAACCAAAAAAAACACGATAAAAATGTCAAACCATAAATTAGCATGGCCATGCTCACAAAAAAAAAGATACAACAACCTCAACATGAAAAAAACAATTTTACACCAAATACGAACCAATAATAGAAAAAACAATTTTACACCAAATACGAACCAATAATAGCAAAAAAATAACAACAAAACTAACAAAAAGAAAACAAGAGAAACAAGCAATAGAGACACTAATCCCCATAATGTGATGATGTCCAACCATGAACACCCTACACACCAAAAAAAAATATTATGAGTAATATTAAATACATATAATGTTCTAAAAAACACAGATGATATAATGATGAAGCAAAAAACACACATGATATAATAATGAAGCAAGAAATGAATTAAATAAAAATGGACATAGAACCATATAATTATGTAGTAACAAACAAGTAAAGCCCCCATACATACATTCCTACGTAGTTTTTTCAATACTCCACCACCATCCTTTACCTGCATACCACACGATATAAATAAATCTCAAATAATATAATTTGCATATATTTAAACATGAATCTTGAAACAAAACATAACTCACCTTCTATCTTTACTTATACCTTTGCTATGGTGCCTCACATCTCTCTCGTGCAAAGAAAATAGTAATTTCACCAGTGTTCAATCACCTTCCCTAATCTGCATTGCATTTACATTTCACAAACGCACATGATATAATGATGAAGCAACAAATGAGTTAAATAAAAAAGAACGTAGAACCATATAATTATCTACTATGTAGTAACAAAAAAGTAAGTCCCCATATATACCTTGTTTGCATTTATGCATAAACAAGCAAATTCCCTATACATACCTCTTTTTCCTTTTCCTGTTCCACTTGTGGACTTTAGATCATCCCTAAATCCACACTATTGAACCCAAAAGAAAATGTGAACAAAAAAAAACACAAGATAAAAATGTCAAACCATAAATTAGCATCGCCATGCTCACAAACACAAAGATACAACAGCCTCGGCATGGAAAAAACAGTTTTAACCAATAATAGCAAAAAAACAACAACAATACAAACAAAACGAAAAAAAAAGAAACAAGAAATAGAGACACTAATCTGCAACCCTATAATGCGATGATGGCCAACCATGAACACCCTACACACCAAAAAAATATTATTATGAGTAACACTAAATACATATAATGTTCTAACAAACACACATGATATAATGATGAAGCAACAAACACACATGATATAATCATGAAACAACAAATGAGTTAAATAAAAATGGGCATAGAACCATATAATTATGTAGTAACAAACAAGTAAAGGCCCCTATACATGCATTCTTGTGTATTTTTTTCAATACTCCACCACCATCCTTTACCTGCATACCACACGATATAAATAAATCACAAATAATATAATTTGCACATATTTAAACATGAATCTTGAAACAAAACATAACTCACATTCTATCTTTACTTATACCTTTGCTATGGTGCCTCACATCTCTCTCATACAAAGAAATAGTAATTTCACCAGTGTTCCTTCACCTTCTTTAATCCACATTGCATCTACATTTCAACAAATGCACATGATATAATGATGAAGCAACAGATGAGTTAAATATGAGTTAAATAAAAATGAACGTAGAACCATATAATTATGTACTATGTAGTAACAAAAAAGTAAAGCCTTCATACATACCTCGTTTGCCTTTATGTATAAACAAGAAAATTCCCCATACATACCTCTTTTGCCATTTCCCGTTACACTTGTGGACTTTAGATCATCCCTAATACATACCTCGTTTGCCTTTATGTATAAACAAGCAAATTCCCCATACATACCTCTTTTGCCTTTTCCCATCACACTTGTGGACTTTAGATCATCCCTAAATCCTCACTATTGAACCAAAAAGAAAATGTGAACCAAAAAAAACACGATAAAAATATCAAACCATAAATTAGCATGGCCATGCTCACAAAAACAAAGATACAACACCTTCAACATGAAAAAAAAACAGTTTTACACCAAATACGAACCAATAATAGAAAAACAATTTTACACCAAATACGAATCAATAATAGCAAAAAAATAACAACTAACCAAAAAAAACAAGAGAAACAAGCAATAGAGACACTAATCCCCATAATGTGATCATGGCCAACCATGAACACCCTACACACCAAAAAAAAATATTATGAGTAATATTAAATACATATAATGTTCTAAAAAACACAGATGATATAATGGTGAAGCAAAAAACACACATGATATAATGATGAAGCAACAAATGAATTAAATAAAAATGGACATAAAACCATATAATTATGTAGTAACAAACAAGTAAAGCCCCCATACATACATTCCTGCGTAGTTTTTTCAATACTCCACCACCATCCTTTACCTGCATACCACACGATATAAATAAATCTCAAATAATATAATTTACATATATTTAAACATGAATCTTAAAACAAAACATAACTCACCTTCTATCTTTACTTATATCTTTGCTATGGTGCCTCACATCTCTCTCGAGCAAAGAAAATAGTAATTTCACCAGTGTTCAATCACCTTCCTTAATCTGCATTGCATCTACATTTAAATAAACGCACATGATATAATGATGAAGCAACAAATGAGTTAAATAAAAAAGAACGTAGAACCATATAATTATCTACTATATAGTAATAAAAAAGTAAAGTCCCCATACATACCTTGTTTGCATTTATGCATAAACAAGCAAATTCCCTATACATACCTCTTTTGCCTTTTCCTGTTGCACTTGTGGACTTTAGATCATCCCTAAATCCACACTATTGAACCCAAAAGAAAATGTGAACCAAGAAAACACAAGATAAAAATGTCAAACCATAAATTAGCATGGCCATGCTCACAAAAACAAAGATACAACAGCCTCAACATGGAAAAAACAGTTTTACACCAAATACGAACCAATAATAGCAAAAACAACAACAACAAAACTAGCAAAAAGAAAACAAGAGAAACACACACAAAAAAAAAATATTATGAGTAATATTAAATACATATAATATTTTAACAAACGCACATGATATAATGATTAGCAACAAACACACATCATATAATGATGAAGCGACAAATGAGTTAAATAAAAATAGACATAGAACCATATAATTATGTAGTAACAAACAAGTAAAGCCCCCATACATACATTCTTGCGTAGTTTTTTCAATACTCCACCACCATTCTTTACCTACATACCACACGATATAAATAAATCTCAAATAATATAATTTGCATATATTTAAACATGAACCTTGAAACAAAACATAACTCACCTTCTATTTCACCAGTGTTACTTCACCTTTCTTAATCTGCATTGCATCTACATTTCAACAAACGAGCATGATATAATGATGAAGCAACAGATGAGTTAAATAAAAATGAACATAGAACCATATAATTATGTATTATGTAGTAACAAAAAAGTATAGACCGATACATACCTCGTTTTTCTTTATGCTTAAACACGCAAATTCCCCATACGTACCTCTTTTTCCTTTTCTTGTTACACTTGTGGACTTTAGATCATCCCTAAATCCACACTATTGAACCCAAAAGAAAATGCGAACCAAAAAAAACACAAGATAGAAATATCAAACCATAAATTAGCATGGCCATGCTCACAAACACAAAGATACAACAGCCTCAACATTGAAAAAACAGTTTTACACCAAATACGAACCAATAATAGCAAAAAAACAACAATAAAACTAACAAAAAGAAAACAAGAGAAACAAGCAATAGAGACACTAATCTGCAACCCCATAATGCGATGATGGCCAACCATGAACACCCTACACACCAAAAAAAAAATGATGAGTAATATTAAATACATATAATGTTCCAAGAAACACACATGATATGATGAAGCAACAAACACACATATATAATCATAAGCAACAAATGAGTTAAATAAAAATGGACATAGAAACATATAATTATGTAGTAACAAACAAGTAAAGCCCCCCATACATACAATTCTGCGTAGTTTTTTCAATACTCCACCACCATCCTTTACCTACATACCACACGATATAAATAAATCTCAAATAATATAATTTGCATATATTTAAACATGAATCTTGAAACAAAACATAACTCACCTTCTATCTTTACTTATACCTTTGCTATGGTGCCTCACATCTCTCTCATGCAAAGAAAATAGTAATTTCACCAGTGTTCTTTCACCTTCCTTAATCTGCATTGCATCTACATTTCAATAAACCAACATGATATAATGATGAAGCAACAAATGAGTTAAACAAAAATGAATGTAGAACCATATAATTATGTACTATGTAGTAACAAAAAAGTAAAGCCGCCATACATACCTTGTTTGCCTTTATGCATAAACAAGCAAATTCCCCATACATACCTCTTTTGCCTTTTCCTGTTACACTCATGGATTTTAGATCATCCCTAAATCCACACTATTGAACCAAAAAGAAAATGTGAACAAAAAAAAACACAAGATAAAAATGTCAAACCATAAATTAGCATGGCCATGCTCTTAAAAACAAAGATACAACAGCCTCAACACGGAAAAAGCAGTTTTACACCAAATACGAACCAATAATAGCAAAGAAACAACAAGAAAACTAACAAAAATAAAATAAGAGAAACTAATCTGCAACCCATAATGCAATGATGGCCAACCATGAACAGCCTACACACCAAAAGAAAATATTATGAGTAATATTAAATACATATAATGTTCTAAGAAACACACATGATATAATGATGAAGCAACAAACACACATGATATAATGATGAAACAACAAATAAGTTAAATAAAAATGGACATAGAACCATATAATTATGTAGTAACAAACAAGTAAAGCCCCCGATACATACATTCCTGCGTAGTCTTTTCAATACTCCACCACCATCCTTTACCTGCATACCACACGATATAAATAAATCTCAAATAATACAATTTGCATATATTTAAACATGAATCTTGAAACAAAACATAACTCACCTTCTATCTTTATTTATTTATACCTTTGATATCGTGCCTCACATCTCTCTCATGCGAAGAAAATATTAATTCCACTAGTGTTCCTTCACCTTCTTTAATCTGCATTGCATCTACATTTCAACAAACGCATATGATATAATGATAAAGCAACAAATGAGTTAAATAAAAATGAACGTATAATTGTGTACTATGTAGTAACAAAAAAGTAAAGCCCCCATACATACCTTGTTTGCCTTTACGCATAAACAAGCAAATTCCCCATACATACCTCTTTTGCCTTTTCCTGTGACACTTGTGGACTTCCCCATACATACCTCAAAAAAGTAAAGCCCCCATACATACCTTGTTTTCCTTTATGCATAAAAAAACAAATTCCCCATACATACCTCTTTTGCCTTTTCCTGTGACACTTATGGACTTCCCCATACATACCTCTTTTTCCTTTTCCTGTGACACTTGTGGACTTTAGATCATCCCTAAATCCACACTAGTGAACCCAAAAGAAAATGTGAACCAAAAAAAAAAACACAAGATAAAAATGTCAAACCATAAATTAGCATGGCCATGCTCAAAAAACAAAAAAAAAAACAAAGATACAACAGCCTCAACATGAAAAAAATAGTTTTACACCAAATATGAACCAATAATAGCAAAACAACAACAAAACTAACAAAAAGAAAACAAGAGAAACAAGCAATAGAGACACTAATCTGCAACCCCATAATGCGATGATGGCCAACCATGAACACCCTACGCACCAAAAAAATATTATGAGTAATATGAAATACATATAATGTTCTAACAAAACCCATGATATAATGATGAAGCAACAAACACACATAATATAATGATGAAGCAACAAATTAGTTAAATAAAAATGCACATAATATAATGATGAAGCAACAAATTAGTTAAATAAAAATGCACATAAAACCATATAATTATGTAGTAACAAACAAGTCAAACCCCCCATACATACATTCCTGCGTAGTTTTTTCAATACTCCACCACCATCCTTTACCTGCATACCACACAATATAAATAAATCTCAAATAATATAATTTGCATATATTTAAACATGAATCTTGAAACAAAACATAACTCACCTTCTATCTTTACTTATACCTTTGCTATGGTGCCTCACATCTCTCTCATGCAAAGAAAATAGTAATTTTACTAGTGTTCCTTCACTTTCCTTAATCTACATTGCATCTACATTTCAACAAACGCACATGATATAATGATGAAGCAACAAATGAGTTAAACAAAAATGAACGTAAAACCATATAATTATGTACTATGTAGTAACAAAAAAGTAAAGCCCCCATACATACCTCGTTTGCCTTTATGCATAAACAAGCAAATTCCCCATACATACCTCTTTTGCCTTTTCCAGTTACACTTGTGGACTTTAGATCATCCCTAAATCCACACTATTGAACCCAAAAGAAAATGTGAACTAAAAAAAAACACAAGATAAAAATGTCAAACCATAAATTAACATGGCCATGCTCACAAAAACAAAGATACAATGGCCTCAACATGGAAAAAACAGTTTTACACCAAATATGAACCAATAATAGCAAAAAACAACAACAAAACTAACAAAAAGAAAACAAGAGAAACAAGCACTAAAAACACTAATCTACAACCCCATAATGTAATGATGGCCAACCATGAACACCCTACACATCAAAAAAAAATATTATGAGTAATATTAAATACATATAATGTTCTGAGAAATACACATGATATAATGATGAAGCAACCAATGAGTTAAATAAAAATGGACATAGAACAATATAATTATGTAGTAACAAACAAGTAAAGCCTCCCATAATACATTCCTACGTAGTTTTTTCAATACTCCACCACCATCCTTTACCTGCATTCTACACGATATAAATAAATCTCAAATATTATAATTTGCATATATTTGAACATGGATCTTGAAACAAAACATAACTCACCTTCTATCTTTACTTATACCTTTGCTATGGTACCTCACATCTCACTCACTCGAAGAAAATAGTAATTTTACCAATGTTCCTTCACCTTCCTTAATCTGCATTGTATCTACATTTCACAAACGCACATGATATAATGATGAAGCAATAGATGAGTTAAATAAAAATGAACATAGAACCATATAATTATGTATTATGTAGTAACAAAAAAGTAAAGCCCCCATACATACCTCGTTTGCCTTTATGCATAAACAAGTAATTTCCCCATACATATCTCTTTTGCCTTTTCTTGTTACACTTGTGGACTTTCCATCATCCCTAAATCCACAGCATTGAACTCAAAAGAAAATGTGAACAAAAAAAACAAGATAAAAATGTCAAACCATAAATTAGCATGGCCATGCTCAAAAAAACAAAGATACAACAACCTCAACATGGAAAAAACAAAAAAAAAAAAAGCAAGAATAGAAAAAAATATAACCAACAATACAAAAATAACAAAAGAATAAAAATAAAAAGACAAATAAAAAATAGACGCTACACTATAACTGCAAAAAAGCGTCCATGGCCAACCAAAGGCACCTTGCACATAAGCAAAATAAATGAGTATTAAATAAATATTAGAAAATATTCTGAGAAATATTAAATAAATATAAAACATTATGAGAAATATAGAACGAAATTCAAAATATCTTATGAGAAATCTTAATGCAAACTGAAAATCTTACGAGTAAACACTAAATAAGTAAAGAGGGAGGAGATCTAGAGTATTTGCAATATAAAAGATTGCATAAGAGAACATACCTGGATTTTGGTTCAAAAGAAAACTCACCTCAAACTTTGACTCTGTACTCTACTACAATGTTTGGCTCATGAAAATATTTTAGTAGTTTCATCACCAATCCTTCACATTATTTACCTACATTGCATTGCACTCAATAATGAAACAAATGATTAATAATGTAAGATGGCTCAAATTTAAACAAAAGCACATATGGGACCATACATAAATATTGTTGCAACATAAGTTTCCATACCAAAGCATGCATGTGCTTTACACCAAATAGGAACCAACAATAGCAAAAAACAACAAAACTAACCAAAAAAAACAGAACCAACACCAATATTGGTGTAATATTGGTGCTTTACACAAAAAAAAAACAGAACCAACACCAATATTGGTGCAATATTGGTGCTTTACACCAATGCGATGACGGCCAACCATGAACACCCTGCACACCAAAAAAATATTATGAGTAATATTAAATACACATAATGTTTTAAGAAACACACATGATATAATGATGAAGCAACAAACACACATGACATAATGATAAATCAACAAATGAGTTAAATAAAAATGGACATAGAAACATATAATTATGTAGTAACAAACAAGTAAAGCCCCACATGCATACTTGCGTAGTTTTCTCAATACTCCACCACCTTTCTTTACCCACATTTACATACCACGCACAATATAATAAATCTCAAATAATATAATATGCATCTATTTAAACATGAGTCTTGAAACAAAATATAACTCACCCTCTATCTTTGCTTATGCCTTTGCTATGGCGCCTCACATCTCTCTCATGCAAAGAAAATAGTAATTTCACTAGTGTTCCTTCACCTTCCTTAATTTGCACTGCATCTACAATTCAACGTCTACAATTCAACGAACGCATATGAGATAATGATGAAGCAACAAATGAGTTAAATAAAAATGAACATAGAACCATATTATGTACTATGTAGTAACAAAAAAGCAAATTCCCTATACATACCTCTTTCGCTTATGCCCGTTACACTTGTGGACTCCAAATCATCCCTAAATCCACACTATTGAAACCAAATGCGAACCAAAAAAATTAGATAAAAAAACACACAAGATAAAAATGTCAAACCATAAATTAGCATGGCCATGCTCACAAAAACAAAGATACAACAACCACAACGTAGAAAAAACAAAATAAAGCAAGAATAGAAAAAAAAATATAACCAACAATACAAAAATAACAAAAAAATAAGAAATAGACTCTGCACTATAGCTACAAAAAAGCGTCCATGGTCAGAAAAGGGCACTCTGCACATCAACAAAATAAATAAGTATTAAATAGAAATTAGAAAATATTCTAAGAAATATTAAATAAATATCAAATATTATGAGAAATATGAAACGAAGGTCAAAATATCTTATAAGAAATCTTAATGCAAACTAAAAATCTTATGAGTAATCTCATTCAATAAAAAATACATATATTATGTAAACATCAAAAAGCATAAGCACTAAATAAATCTTATGAGTAATCTCATTCAATAAAAAATACATATATTATTTAAACATCAAAAAGCATAAACACTAAATAAGTAAAGGGGGAGGAGATCTAGAGTATTTGCAATATAAAAATTTGCATAGCAAAACATACCTGGATTTTGCATCAAAAAGAAAATTGACCTCAAGCTTTGTCTTTGGACTCTACTACAATGTTTGTCTCATGAAAATATTTGAGTAGTTTCGTCACTAATCCTTCACATTCCTTTGCCTCGAGCTTTGTCTTTGCACTCTATTACAATGCTTGCCTTATGAAAATATTTGAGTAGTTTCATCACTAATCCTTCACATTCCTTTGCCTACATTGCATTACACTCACTCGATAATGAAACAAATGACTAATAATGTAAGATGGCTCAAATATAAACAAAAGAATATATGGGACCATACATAAATATTGCTGCAACATAGGTTTCCATCCCAAAGAATGCATGGGCTTTACACGAAATAGGAACCAACAATAGCTAAAAAACAACAAAACTAACCAAGAAAAACAACCAATAGAGACACTAATTTGCGACCCCAAAATGTGTTGATGGCCAACCATGAACACCCTACACACCAAAAAAAAAAGATTAGGGGTAATATTAAATACACACAATGTTCTAAGAAACACACATGATAATGATGAAGCAACAATCAAGTTAAATAAAAATGGACATAGAACCCTATAACACACATGATAATGATGAAGCAACAAACAAGTTAAATAAAAATGGACATAGAACCATATAATTATGTAGGAACAAACAAGTAAAGCCCCCCTTGCCCCCTTGCATAAAAATGGACAGAACCATATAATTATGTAGGAACAAACAAGTAAAGCCCCCCTTGCCCCCTTGCATACCTGCGTAGTTTTCTTAATACTCCACCACCTTATTTTACCCACATTTGCATATCACACACGATATAAATAAATCTCAAATAATATAATATGCATCTATTTAAACATGAATCTTGCAACAAAATATAACTCACCCTCTATCTTTGCTTATACCTTATATCTCATGTAAAGAAAATAATAATTTCACCATTTTTGATTCACCTTTCTTAATTTGCACTGCATCTACATTTCAACAAACACTCATGATATAATGATGAAGAAACAAATGAGTGAAATAAAAATGGAGGTTGAACCATATCATTATGTAATAACAAAAAAATAAAGCCCCCATACATACCTTGTTCGCCTTTATGCATAAACAAGCAAATTCCCCACACATACCTCTTTCGCCTTTGATCCATAAATCCACATTATTGAACCCAAAATAAAAAGCGAACCAAAAAAATAGATAAAAAACGCACAAGATAAAAATGTCAAACCATAAATTAGCATGGCCATGCTCACAAAAACAAAGATACAACCGCTACAAAATGGAAAAAAAAACAAAAACAAAATAAAACAACAATAGAAAAAATATAACCAATAACATAAAAATACAGAAGTAACAAAAGACAAAAATGCAAAAATAAAAGAATAGAAATAAAAAGACAACCAAGAAATAGACTTTGCACTATCACTGCAAAAAGCGTCCATGGCCAACCAAGGGCACCTTGCACATCAACAAAATAAATAAGTATTAAATAGAGATTAGAAAATATTCTGAGAAATATCAAAAAAATATCAAATATTGTGAGAAATATGAAATGGAGATCAAAATATCTTATGAGAAATCTTAATGCAAACTAAAAATTTTATGATAATACAACTTATGTGAACACCAAAAAACATAAACACTAAATAAGTAAGGAGGGAGGAGATTAGAGTATTTGCAATATAAAAGATTACATAATTTGCAATATAAAAGATTACAAGCAGAACATACCTAGATTTTGCATCAAAAGAAAATTAACCTCAAGCTTTGCCTTTGTACTCTGCTAGAATGTTTGTCTCATAAAAACATTTTAGTAGTTTCATCACCAATCCTTCACATTCCTTTATCTACATTGCATTGCATTCAATAATGAAACAAATGATTAATAATGTAAGATGGATCAAATTTAAACAAAAGCACATATGGGACCATGTGTAAATACCACTACAAAATAGGTTGGCATATCGAAGCACGCATGGGTTTTACACCAAATAAGAACCAACAATAGCAAAAAAACAACAAAACTAACAAAAAAAAACGAGAAAGAATCGATAGAAACACTAATCTGCAACCTCGAAATGCGTTGATGACCAACCAGGAACACCCCCTAAACACAAAAAAAAATATTATGAGAAATATTAATTACACACAATGTTCTAAGAAACACACATGATATAATGATGAAGCAACAAATTAGTTAAATAAAAATGGATATAGAACCATATAATTATGTAGTAACAAACAAGTAAAGCCCCCCATACATACCTATGTAGTTTTCTCAATACTCCACCTTCCTTTACCCACATTTTCATACCACACTATATAAATGAATATCAAGTAATGTAATATGCATCTATTTAAACACGAGTCTTGCAACAAAATATAGCTCACACTCTATCTTTGCTTATACTTTTACTACGGTGCCTCACATCTTTGTTATGTAAAGAAAATAGTAATTTCACGAGTATTCCTTCATCTTTCTTGATTTGCAATGCATCAACATTTCAACAAACACACATGATATAATGATGAAGCAACAAATGAATTAAATAAAAATGGACTTTACAACAATCTCATTCTCATAAATAAATTTTAGTAGTTCATTAGTGATCCTCATACATACATGTGTAGTTTTCTCAATACTCCACCACTTTCTTTTACCCGCATTTTCATACCACACATTATATAAATAAATCTCAAAAGCATCTATTTGAACATGAGTCTTGCAACAAAATATAGCTCACCCTCTATCTTTCCTTATACCTTTGATATGGTGCCTCACATTTCTCTCATGCAAAGAAAATAGTAGTTTCGCAAATGTTCCTTCACCTTTCTTAATCTGCAATGCATCTAATTTCAACAAACACAAATGATATAATGATGAAGCAACAAATGAGTTAAATAAAAATTGACTTTACAACAATCTCGTTCTAGTAAAGAAATTTTCGTAGTTCGTTAGTGATCCTCCACATTCCATTACCTACATTGCATTCTATAAACATAATGTAAAATATTAAACACACCCAAAAGGTTGTGAGATATTATTACAAATAATCTTATGCACTAGAAACTACATATTATGTAAACACTAAAAATAATAAAACCTAAAAGGATAGAAGGGAGAATCATAGCTAGTTAACTAGCTAAATGGTGGATCATATATGGATATTTGCACAAAAATAGAATTCATCTCTACCTTATGTCTACCTTTGCACTATGTTGGAGCCTCTCCCTCCCTCACAAGTACATTTTAGCAGTTCAACTAGTGATTTCTCCATTGCATTACCTGCATTACATTGTGGTCAATAATTAGATAAATGACAAATAATGTAAGATGTCTCAAATTTAAATACACACATATCGCCTCAACCTTCACCTTCACCCACTACACCTATAGAATCATGGGTTGTTAGGACCTGCCATAATTTCCCATTCAACGTACCAAATAAAAACCAAAATAGACACTTCAATATCTTATGAAAAATCATAAATAAAAACAAAAGGTCTTATCAGTAATATTATGAAAAAGTACATCTTATGTAATAACCAAAAATCATAATTAAAGGAGGAGAATTTACATTGTGGTCAATAATTAGATAATGACAAATAATGTAAGATGTCTTAAATTTAAATACACACATATCGCCTCAACCTTCCCCTTCACCCAATACACCTATAGGATCATGGGTTGTTAGGACCCGCCATAATTCCCCATTCAACGTACCAAATAGAAACCAAAATAGACACTTCAATATCTTATGAGAAATCATAAATACAAACAAAAGGTCTTATCAGTAATATTATGAAAAAGTACATCTTATGTAATAACCAAAAATCATAATTAAAGAGGGAGGATAATTATTGTTTTGAAACGAGAACAAATCCATATCAAAACCAAAAGAGAACTCACTTTTTTCCTTTACACTTTCTTGTACATCTACAAGTCTCACAAATAAAATAAAATAAAATAAGAATACAAAAAAAAATATTTTCATCAATGCTCCTCCACCTTCCTTTTACTACATCCTACATTTGAATAGCACTCATTATATAAATAAATTTCAAACAATATAATATGTGCATCTAATTTAAACGAGTCTTGCAACAAAAGATAACTCACCGTCTATCTTTGGCTCTTCCTTTGTCATGGAGCCTCACATCTCTCTCACGGAAAGAGATTCAGTGGTTTCACCGGTGGTCTTTGACCTTTCTTAATCAATATTGAATCTAAATTTCAACAAACACACGTGATATAATGATACACCTGATATAATGATGAAGCAACAAATGAGTTTAATAAAAATGGGCATGAAGCCATGTAATTATATAGAAATAAACAAGGAAAGAAAGTTTCCTCATACATACCTCATTCACCTTTTCCTATAAAAAGTAAATCCCTCCATACATACCTTTGTTGCCTTTGCTCACTACATGTGGACTCTGCATCAATCCTAAACCCACACTATGGATTGTTAAGGTTTTCCTCAATTTCCCCACCCATTGATAATTTAAATATAGGTATTATACAACAAATGAGCATGGCCATGCTTACAAATGCGAAGATATAATAGCGGCAACATTAAGAAAACAAAATAAAACAACAAAATTAGAAAATAAAATGTCACCAACAATACAAAAGTAAAACAAAAATAACAAAAAAAACACATTAAAAGACAAATAACAGATAGACTTGCAATAAAAATAACAAATAAGTAAATAAATAACAAAAACAAAAAACATAAAAAGACAAATAAAAGATAAGACTTTGCACTACAATTGCAAAACACATCCATGGCAGCACCCTACATCACAAAACATAAATAAGTGTTAAATAGAGACTAGAAAATATTCTACGAACTATTAAATATACACGAAATATTGTGTAAAATTAAATATACGTGAACTATGGTGAAAATTATGAAATGGAAATCAAAATATCTTATGAGAAACGGAGAAATATTGTGTAATATTAAACATACATGAACTATTGTGGAAATTATGAAATGGAGATCAAAATATCTTATGAGGAACGAAGACTGAATATATTATGAAAATTTTATTCCCCAGGAAGTACATCTTAAGCAAACAATAACAATCACAAACCCCAAATAAGTAAGGAAGGAGGAGAATTATAGCATTTGCAATAAGAAAGATAACATAGCATATCATACATGCATTTCGTGCCAAAAGAAAACTGACCTCCACCTTTTCCTCTGCACTCTACTACAATGTCTCTCTTAGTTCCTCAGTGATCCTCCACATTCGTTTACCTACATTGCATCACATTCAATAATTAAACAAATGACTAATAATGTAAGATGACTCAAACTTAAACAAAAACACATATGGTACCATACATACCACCGCAATATTCACCTTTACCCACTACACCTATGGAATCATGAACTATTAGGACCTACATTAATCTCCCACCCACTAAACCAAACAAAAACCAAACCAAATATTAAATAAAGATCACAAAATCTTATGAGAAATCTTTAAAGGACGTTAAAAATCTCATTATAAATATTTAATAGTACTAAAAAAATATTACAAAAACCTTAAACAAAGACCCAAAATATTATGTAGAATTAAGTACATTATATTCAAATGCCAAATAGCATATTATGTAGAATTAAGTACATTGTATTCAAATGCCAAATAGCAAACCCTAAATAGTTGAGGGAAGAGTGTTAAATTTCTAATACCACCTAGATTTATTTTCTCATGACAATTTAATTTATCCCCAATTAGTATTTATTTACCTAAATAATAATTGAATCACCAAAAAATAAAATCACTGGTATCTTTAACTTCTAGAATTAAAAATATGCAGTGAAAATAACCCAGAGGGATCAATTCTAGGTTTTTAGACCCACAAAAATACAAGGAGAAATACAATCTAGAACCTACAACTTGGCTCCCATAAAATGAATCGGCCAAGGTAAATCAACCTCAAGGAAATCTGCCTCCAAATGAAATCGCTCTGAAGAAATCGGCCTTCAGTAATCAGATTTGCATGCTCCAACAACTCGATCTATGGCCTACGCTAATATGCACTAAAACACCCCAGCACTCCAACAATTCAGCCTCCTCCAAACAAAATCGATCTCCTTTCGGCAACTCAGCCTTGCAATATCCTCCAACTCGGCCCTCCTGAATTTGCTCAAACACTCTCGCAATTGCAAACCCCATTGTTTCTTAACCCAAGCAAATGTGCTTTAACCCGTGTGTATGACCCCTTAAACTCCTTTTTACACTCACTGCAAACCCATGCCAATGATCCACCTCCTTGGATCTTCCCAACAGTAGTGACATATTTCCAAAGTGGTGACTTTGGATCAACTTTCTGGGTTGATTCAGTTTCCTGTGCCACTTCCTCTGCCTCATTCATGGCTGAACTTGAAGTTGCCATGAATGATGATGACATTTACTGAAACTGAAAAAAGAAAATTGACAAATATCAGATATGTATTTTACTATTTAAAAAAATTTACTTGGTCATTTCTGGATGTGACAGTGAACTGTGACAAGTGAAAACTGAAAAAGAGTGAACAGTGACAGTGAACTGTGACTGTGACTGTGAACTGTGAGTCTGTGACAAGTGAAGGGCCTTTGGTGATTCTCAAATATGGCATTAATAACATGGCCATCATTAGAATTCAGAGCAGACTAAATTTGCCTCTTTTCTGTCATGAAATGTGAACAGTTCTTGGCCCGATTCCATATTTCATAGCAACAAGTTTTTACTTTTTTCAGAGATTCAAAAATTAAAATAGGTCTATATAGTATTTCCCTTCACAGAATGACGGATCAGATTTCCACCCAATCCACAATAAGCTGTCTTATAATGCTGTCTCTATGGTAACTACCTGAAGGAAACAAAAAGTTTCAGCCTTCAGGTACCCCTGTTTCTATTGTAACAACCTGAAGGAAACAGAAAGTGACAGGTCCCATTGGTTCAAGTTCAAAGTTTTGAGTGTTAATGGCCTTCCCTTTTCAAACAATATTTCTTGCATTTCACTTTATTCTACCAGATATCCAAGCCAGATCTGAAGCCCAAATCTCTGTCAAGGAAGAGTAAGGAGCTATTTGCTGTCACAAGCATGGGTCATTTTGGCAGTTCATGGGGTCGAGTTTCCTTCTCCCAAATTCCAATGCAGCAGAAATCCACTGGCTGACAGGACAAGTTTCGTGGCTCATTGAGGGAACGATTTTCATTATTCTCAGAAAAAGGAGCTATGCATCTGTGGTAGACTACATGTATATCTTATTTGGGGGTCAATTTGGACTGTAAGAGCCATATCTTATTGCTGGTTGAGGCCACTGGCCTTTCTCTCTCTTGCTGGACGCATTTTTGTTGAAGGAAGAAGACACCGTTGCACAGAACATGCTCCTTTCTTCACTTGTTGACTGCTGGGTGGCTCATTTCACTCAGAAATAATTATTACATGGAAAACCGAGTTGGTGGGCTAATTGGACAGTATATTTGGGACTGCGTGTTGACTGTAGCTTCATTTGGCGAGTAAAGAGGCAACGTACAACAGTGGGTTAGCGTGGTATCTCAAGGGTCACTCTTGCAAAGTGTTTGAAGGCTAAGCACTACACCACGACCATTTATAATAATCCAACCAGGTTATAATTTTAAATTAGACCTTAGTGCTACAATCCAAAGAGAATATGACAATTATGAAACAAACTTATGCCAAATGACCTTCAATGAATAATTGGAACAGCAGTAAGTAATCTCACGTGAACAGAAAGCCTAACAGTGAGTTCTCGGGACAGTAGACTCTGTCACTCTAGAGATGAAATTTGAATCGAACAATAACTATTTTTCGAACAATAACTAACAGTGTTGAGAAAACGATGCCGGCAAGTTCAGGTTTAGTTACCAAGTCCAACGATTGAACGATGCCGGCAGGTTCAGTGACAGTAAGTTGAAACGGGCAGCGAAACGCTCAGTGGCGGCAACACTTAGCACAGCAGTCAGCGCTCTTGTCGTTTAGGGTAGAATGAATCATAAACGGGTGCCCGTAAAGTTAAAAACTTAAGTTACCACTTCAAAACCTAAAACGCTAAATTCATAAAATCTGTTCCCGGCGGCGCGCAAGTTATCAGGCACGAAACGTTTTGAATTTTTTTAAATACGTTTTACGATTTTCTGAAACGTTTTGCAATTTGTGAAATACGTATCAGAATATGCTGAAACGTATCGTTTTTTTTTAAACGGGAGGGTTTTCCCATGAAAACGCCTGAAAAACGGCTTAAAAAAAACCGAAACGTTTTGAAATCACCAAAAACGTATTTAAGCCGTTTTTTTGCCGTTTCTGGGGTGAATACGTATCAGAAACGGAAAACGGTGTTTTGGCCCTTCACGCAGCCGTTTCCGGTAACTTAGATTCTAGCTAGTGTGAGTTTTCCAAGGAAGGTCGAGTTGCCAAGGCCGCACGTGTGTCTAGATTCAGTGAGCTAGAGAGAGGCCGAGATGAATTAGGAGGGTCAAGTCGTCTCGAGGAAACCAAATCGACTAGCGGAAGTGATCAAAATATTTTTCCAAAGGTTTTCTAAATTTTGGCAAACAATTTCGTAATTTTATCCATCATAGATTTGCTGAAGAATAATTAAAATTACTCATCTGCAAAACTGGTTTTCCCGACACTAGGGTTTTTAAAAGCGACTATTGTCCAAAAATATTGGTGTACAATTTTTTGTGTGCATTATTTTCTCAGTTCTAGTATTTAATTTTGTGAAGTATTGTAGTAGTCAATTTATCATTATTTACTATAATATTTCCGAAGACAAATAAACTGCATAACTTAGGAGATGAATATCTAATTACTACATTCGTGGAAATTCCACACACAACCCTTGCTTCTCTACTCCAATCAACACTCCCTCTTAGAGAGGAAGGTGTTTTGCACTAACCCAACTTATCTGAGGTAAACAAATCTACTCCTTGGCAAAGCCTTAGTCATAATGTTTGTTGTCTACTCCTCTATTGGTACGTACTAAAGTGCGGCGATCCCTCTCTAAACAATATCCATGATGTGATGATAATGTATGTCAATGAGCTTTGAGTGATTGTGAAACACTGGATTCACAGAGAGCTTGATGCAACTCTGGTTGTCACAGTGGATCAGAATGGGCTCTAGCTCTTGTCCAATCAAGCCCATGAGCAGCTTTCTCAACCAGACAGCTTCGCACCCCAAACTAGTAGCCATGTACTCAACCTCAGTCGAGCTTAATGCAACCGATGTCTGTTTTCAACTGATCCAAGAAACAGTTGTTGATCCAACATTGAATGTGCAGCCCGATGTGCTCTTTCTGTCTGTGGAACTCCCCGCCCAATCTTCATCAATGAAGCCCTCAAGCCTCACCTTTGTGAAAATTCCTAGACTCTAAGAACCCCTACTGCAGTGAATTTGTATCTACTTCACCTACTTTATTTTTTAAATTACATTCATCAAGTTATTCTTCTGAATAATGAAGCAAATTACTTCTGTAGTCTACACTTATTAAATATTTGATCTCATAAAATAGAAAATATAGCAAAGAACAAGATACATAGGACACACTTATTTTTGGACACAATAGTCCCCAGAAAAACCCAATGTGGGAAAACCAGTGCAGCAATTCTGAGGGTTTATTATTATGCAGGAGAAATATCTGAATACAAATCTAGGATGCTCATCTAGCAATCATTTACAGAAAAAATATTGGTGGAAAATCTGAATGAGTTTTACCTCACTTCACCCGGCAAACTTCTGGTTGATCCGGCACAAGACTGGCTAACCCTGGCTATTTATGCGTAGGTCCTGCGTTACCTTCTCTACCCTCTTTGTCAACTCTCCTGGTTGTTTCAATAGTTCTTGACAATTTCCATTGTTCCGGCAGTTCTGATTCTGCGTGACAGGCAGCTTTTTTGCGTCAGCTCTCCTGGCTACTACGTTGCCTCTGCGTCAGCTGTTCCAGCAGTTCCGGTTGTTCCGATAGTTCTGGATTCTGTGTGACAAGCAACTTTTTTGCGTCAGCTGTTCCAGCAGTTCCAGCAGTCTCGGCTGTTCCAGTAGTTCAGGATTCTGCATGACAGGCAACTTTTCTGCGCCAGCTCTCCCGGCTTCTGTGTTGCCTCTCTGCAAGTTCTCTTCGCCTCTCTCTCTGTATTCTTTAGAAAGTCCCCCTTCCAGATTCTCATTGCCCCTCAGCTGCAAGATATCCCAATCGATTTTCCTCTTGAGAACTTCTCACCTCAGAAAATTGATTTCCTCAATCTCTCTGTGTGTGTTTTTCCAAATGAACCCCATGCCTCTATTTTATATTTTTTTTTATTGAGTTTTCAACAGCCGAGATTAAGTCTGTAATCAACTGTTAAGATTAAAACATGACTTAATCCACCTTCTAGATCATTCTCACACATATTTTGATTAATACCCATTAATATTTTAATTTCCCTAAGTTTAGACTTAGGAACCCCATTAAAAATTTTAATTATTTTAATAAAATACAATCCGGTGGAATTTCACCAAACGATTTTTGGGTTATTTAGCACCAATTTTCAAGGCTAGAGCACTTTTGACGCTAACAAAAAACTAACACTCCCGCTTAGCAAGGAAAGTTCTCTAGCAACAATGTCCACCTGCATGCTACTATGTTTCTAAAGCACCTCCTTTTAGCACTGTTGCTGCCACCAACACTGTGTTATTGTTGATATTGTACTGCTGCCCATGACACTGCCACTGCCACTGCTGCATTTGTACTACAGCACCCTCTCAAATGTCGCATCTGCTATGCTGCTAGCACTGCAATTGCTAACACTGCATCTATACTGCAACTTAGCTGTTGCGAGAAGCAACTAAAAAACATCCAAAATTAGCTGAACTTAACTGTGTTTAGCATAATACAATGAATGTTGGAGTCTGACTACTGTTGACCCTTTGAATCTTTTGCACTGCTGCTGACTTTTACACTGTGCCATCTGCATAGTCGCTAACCTTGCTCTGCGTTGATCAGTCTCTGGTCCCAAGCCACTACATCTGTCCTCCAAACAATCCACTGCATCATCTGACACTAAGTCCATCTCACCACCGCTGAATCTTGGGCTCCCGTAGCAAGGAATTGATCCAAGAGGTGGACTCCTCAAGGATCCTGCCCATCTATAGCTCTTTCGAACTACAACTCTAAATCTCCCCACCTCCCTCCTAGAGATGCGGCTGCCATCTCTGCCAAATCTCGAATGACCTCCTCTCTCCTCTGCACAACACTAGACCGGCCTACGCACTCCCTGCTGGAGCTTGTAGATCTGCCCCTCTACTGTTGTTTAGCAAGTAAAAATTCAGACTCCTTGGCTAGAAGTCCTCTAAGGACAAAATTTCCCTTCTATGTGTCTTCTCTCTTTTCCGATGGATTTCTGCCCCATCGAAAAATGCACCCTTCAAGCACTGTGTTGAGGCTCTGCGTCACTCCCTCTGCCTCTGCAAACTCATGAACTGGAAATCGTACCTCTGTCGTCTCACGCAGAGAGGGATTTCCTCAAATCTGCTTCTCGGCAAGGACTACACAAACATGAGTCTCCCTACTACAAGTCTCAAACCCCTCTAGTTGCTCAATAAAAATCTCCTCCTCAACAACCCCATTGAGGAACGTTGTTTTAACATCCATCTGGTGGATCTTCCACCCAATCTTAGTTGCAATGGCTATAATGGTCTTAACAAAGAAATATATGGCCATGGAGTAAAATGCCTCGTCATAGTCAATGCTCTCTACCTGCGAGAACCCCCTGGCCATAAATCTTTCCATGTATTTCTCAATACTCCCATCAACCCCATGCTTAATCTTGTAACCCAGCCAAACCCCACCACAAATTTGCCCTCGGGCCTCAGTATCGCCTCCCAGACATCATTTTTCATGATGGAGACATACTCCTCTACCATGCTCCCCACACTTGTTGAGTGGTTGCCTCCTGGTAGCTAGAAGGCTTGGCATCCAACAACTTAGTCATGAGTGCCATATACCCTGTGTACCTCTATGGATGTCTACTCTATTGAATTGATGTATTGGGAGCACCAATTCACTCTTGCACCTCTTGGATCCTAAGTCACATGGTTCAAGTTCAAGTTCAGGTTCAGTTCAAGTTCGAATTTTTTAACAAGGTTCAAATGAGGTTCACCAATAGGTTCGTCTATGTGCATTTTCTATATATATATATATATATATATATAAAATATTTTAACTTTAAAATGAAATATAACATAAAATAGTAAGAAATCAACATCAATAAAAATAAAAAATGCTATCATGGACTTGGAAATTGCAAGGATAGATTACTAGCTTGACTTGCAACATGAGGTCATGAGCTTGAGCTATGGACTTCGTCAATGGCCAAGAGCTTCGATGAGGTTTGTCGAACCTAAAATATTTTTTTAGGTTCATCATATATCGAACCTCAAGGTTGAAGTTCATCAAACCTTGTGACATAGTCTAGATCAACTCCTCTTCCCATCTCATTCTCCTTCTCACTGTGTTGGCAGTCATGGCCTAAGTGCACTCCACTCTCTCCTCCATCTACGTGTCTCCCTCGTCCTCATGCTACTCGGCCTACCCATCAATGTGTATAGTTGTAGTCTGAGGTGCCAATTAAGCCTCATGCTTGGGAACCTGTTGCTCCTCCTCCTGCACTGTAGCCTGCTCACCCCCTAAGGACCTCCTCAAAGCCCTTTCTTCCTCAAACTTCACAACTCTCCTGATGATTGTCTTCTTGAGCGTTGGTACGTATACGATGTACACCTTTGATGTCTCGTTGTAGCCCATCAAGATGCCCTTCTCCGATGTGGACACCAACTTCGATCTTTTCTCCTCCGATACATGCCAATACACCAGGCTGCCAAAGATCTGGAAATGTGAAATGTTTGATCTCTTGCCTGTAAAGGCCTCCTCTAGTGTAACTTGCCCCAACACTCTATGTGCACTCTGATTCTGCAAGAACATTGTTGTATTGCATGCCTCAGCCCAAAGAAACTTGGGCAACCCCTGGTCATGCAATATGTTTTGGCCGCTCCAACTATGGCTCTATTCTTGCACTCTACCACCCCATTCTGTTGAGGGTTATAAGGTGTGGTCAGCTCCCTCCTAATGTCCTCATTAGCACAAAACTCCTTGAAGGCGTTTGAGGTATACACCCCACCATTATCTGACCTGTACAGGTTCTTTTGTCTAACCCCAATATGCTTGGCCACCTTCGAGTCTAATGGTCACTCTGTACTCCTTATCCTCCAACATTGAAACTAATATGAGGTTTTTCTTGAGCCCTGGAATGTAAAGTACATATATGAGAAATAGAGGGTTTCCTGACTCCCTCTCAAATCAAAGTGTACCAATACCCTCAGCTCGATACCTCCTGTCGTCTTCCATCCCAATATGGAACTACATGTCCTTCTCTATCAATTTGCTGAAGTAGTTTTTTTCCCCGTAATGTGACAAGACGCACCGCTATCTATGCACCATAAGTTGGTAGCCACCGAGCTTGCCATGAATGCAATAAGTGAGAATGCCCTCTCAAAGTGAGAATAGAACTCATCTATCTCTGCAAAGACTGTTACTTGGTCCTTCTTGGACCCTTTCTTCCGACTAGGGCACTTAGTAGCATAGTGCCCAAACTGGCGGCACGAAAAGCACTTGATCTTGTTGAGATATTTCTTCTTATTTTCGCCCTTGGAGCTCGGCTTACCACCACCACTGGTCTTCTTGCCCTTAGAATTGCTCCCTTTGTTGGCTAGGGAAAAGTTTTCTTCATATTCGGTCCTGACACAAGACCATGACTAAGCTCGTCTGCGAATTTCTTCCTAGACACAATCACCCCATAATCGTTCCCAGTATTTTGTCCGTAAAAGTTTCCCAAGCCTTGGTGAAACCCAGGGAAAAACTCCAAGTTCTATATCTGAAATTGTCTCACCCACACCAGCCAAATGTCCCTTACTTGGGTAAACTTGGTGAGGTAAGACACCACAGAATCAGACTTGGTCATTTGAATGGTTCTCAATTTATCCTTCAACACTAGCTTTATGGCCTCGCTCGAACCCTAGAAGAGGCCAGTGATGATCATCCACATAGTCCGCATTGTCTTCTTTGAGATCAAGTGAGGAATTATGTGGTCTTTGACTTACCTTGGCATCTCTTCTATTATGTTGAACCAAATTCTAAGGCTCAATGGAGGCAGCCGGGACATTATCCACAAACTCCCAGACCCCTTGTTCCTCCAGCACCATGCCAATCCTCTCACGCCATGAGCAGAGGTTGGACACGTCGTCCAACCTATCCTCAAATATGAGACCCTGATATGCCATACTGGCAATTCGTACTACCCAAAAAACCTAGCATCCAAGTCAAATTGCTGAACTCACTCCCTCTGGACACAAACCTGCTAATAAATATGAAACATGTGCTTGGTATTCAATTAGAGGTTCTGCTCTGTTACCATGTCGTCCAACCTATCCTCAAATATGAGACCCTGATATGCCATACTGGCAATTCGTACTACCCAAAAAACCTAGCATCCAAGTCAAATTGCTGAACTCACTCCCTCTGGACACAAAACCTGCTAATAAATATGAAACATGTGCTTGGTATTCAATTAGAGGTTCTGCTCTGTTACCATGTTAGTTTTCCTTAAAACCCAGTAACTAATTTCTGATTTTCTAAACATGCACCCATAAATACAATTTAAATTTTTATTCTGAAACTTAAATCAAAGATACACCGAGTTCTCTAACTATAGCATGCATAGCGGATTGGAACTAGAGGTTACTCACATACCTATTACAGAATTACCTTTAATAACTTTGCACAATGAATCTTCAATTCGTGAGAATTGGCTAGATTGGAAAATTCCTGGGTAGATTAAAATACATGATCATGATGAATTGCAACTAAAGGATCTGGAGATTTCATTACAGTGGTGGGACTTTGTGGATAGATGTCATTTGATGATTGTGCTGGCAGTTTGGAATGCAATGCAAAGTCATCTGACATAAGTGAAGTTTTATATGTGAAGGTAGAATTTGATTATGATAAGGACATACTGTTAAGTTGTTAACTAACGTAGATGTTGAAACACAGGATGACTCAAGAAGAATTATATTGGAGGAAATAATTTCCTAGTTCTCATTCTCTAGGTTTAGATATGAATATGGCAGCATTTTTCTTGTCCTTGGGAGACCCGATGTATGTTTAGGTGTTGAAGCAATCTCACCAGATTTAAATCAAACCACCTGTATATTCAAAGCCTACATTTGTAGCATATGCTTGGAAATGTTATTTACATCAAGTTATGGACACAGTTAGAGAAGATTACCCTCAAACCACCTATATATTCAAAGCCTACATTTGTAGCATATGCTTGGAAATGATATTTACATCAAGTTATGGACACAGTTAGAGAAGATTACCCTGATCAGTTACATGTGCAAGAACCACAAATTTTGTTTTAACAACAACTTAAAGGGGCACTAGCTTGTAAGTTACATGGTTAATTTTTTGTGTTGTTTATAGACTCCCGGAGAGTGTTTGTTACAGCAGCAACAATAAGACCTCAAATAATCTATGGAAAAAAAAATGTTTGGATATTTCCAGTTGAAGTATGGTGCATCTAAATCAATGATATGAATGTTTTATTATTCTCAAAAGGGTTGCCCTTAATCTTACTATGGCGGAGAATACAGATAAGAACTTCATTGATTTCTGTACAAGAGAAGGGATCTGAAGAGGATGGACAACACCATATAATCCAGAACACAATGGAGTCGCAGAAAGGAAGAACAGAACTATTGTTGGAGCAGCAAAGGCGAAGTTATATGATCAGAATCTACCCAAGTTTTTATCGGCAGAAGCATGCAGCATAGTTGTACACATTCAAAACAGGACTCCTCATACGACTTTAGGAAAGAAGACACCAGAGGGAGTTTTCACGGGAAAAAAGCCAAAAGTAAGTCACCTCAGGATATCCGGGAGTGTAGCTTATTGCCATATTCCAGAAGAGAAGCGGAGAAAGTTAGAGGAGACTACCGAAGTTGGGTATCTAGTAGGTTACAGCGAGACTTCATAGGCGTATCGGATCTACATTTCGAGCAGCAGAAAGATTATAGTAAGGCGGGATGCGAAGTTCATGGAAGATATAGCATTCAGGAAATCTCGTGAGATGCCATTTGAAGAACAGGATGAGGATGCTCCTCTAGTCTAGCAAGAGGGATCAGATCTCGCAGGAAGACAAGCATCTGGTTCAAGCACGGTAACTAGTACTAAAATCTCCTCAAGAGAAGAGGAGCCAGGAGTGTCACCGCAGGTACATGAAGAGGAGTAGATGGAACCTCCCTCCACCAATGGAAGAAGTAGCCGATAAGTACGACAAACTCTGAGGGAAGCAGAGGAATTTGTTGGAGCTCCTAGAGTTGAGAAAAGGCAGCGTAGACAACCTGACAGGTACCAAGCATTGGTAGCTCAAATCGAAGAACCCTCTAGTTTTCAAAAAGTTGTACAACACCAAGTATTGGTGGATGCCATGGTAGAAGAGTACAGTTCTATCATGACAAATGATGTCTGGGAAATTGTACCAAGACCAAAGAACAGATCAATTGTAGGTTCGAGATGGATCTACAAGATCAAGTATGCTGCAGATGGCAGCATAGATAAGTACAAGGCTAGGTTTGTCACCTATGAGCAAAAGGAAGGAATGGACTATGAGGAAACCTTTGCCCCAGTAGCTCGATATACCTTTTTCAGATCCATTATATCCCTTGCAGCACAGATGGGATGGGAAATTCACCAAATGGATGTCAAAGGCAGCGTTCTTGAATGGGGTGATAGAAGAAGAGGTATATATCGAATAGCTAGAAGGTTTTGAAACACATGAAAAGAGAACTCATGTATCCAGGTTGAAGAAAGCCCTATACAGGCTAAAAAAAGCACCCAGAGCTTGGTATGGTCGAATTGACAACTATTTACAACAGTTGGGATTCATCAAGAGCGATGTCAATCCCAATCTTTATTATTTGCTTGTTGGTAGAAGCAGAGCCGTTGATTCTAGTATTGTATGTGGATGATCTATTTTTGACAGGATCATCCAGACTCATAGAGGATTGTAAGAAGAAACTAGAAACTGAGTTTGACATGAAGGATTTAGGGCTAATGCACTATTTTTTGGGATTGGAAGTTTGGCAGCAGGATGGTGAGATCTTCCTTGGCCAAGGAAGATATGCATTAGCAATTCTGAAAAGATTCAAAATGCAGGATTGTCAACCTATGGCTACGCCTATGATTACCAATTGGAAGAAAATAGATGTTTCGGGAGACAAGGAAGTGGACCCCACCTTATACAAACAACTAATTGGGTCACTTATGTATCTGGTCAACACCAAGCCAAACTTGTGTTATGTTGTCAACAACCTTAGTCAATTCATGGTAGAACTAAAAAGGGCGCACTGGGCAACAACAAAGCACATTCTCAGGTATGTGCGTGGAACAGTAAATTTTGGATTAAGGTACACCAAGGACAATGATATCGAATTGAGTGGATTCACTAATGCAGATTGGGCAGGAAGTTCAGTAGACAGGAAAAGTACCACTGGGTACTGCTTCGGAATTGGATCTGGGATGACCTCTTGGTGCAATAAGAAGCAGAAGTCTATAGCTCTGAGCTCTGTTGAGGCTGAGTATATGGCAGCTACCAAAGCAACATGTGAAGCTATATGGCTCAGGAAACTACTTGTAAATCTATTCAGGGGAAGGATGGAAGCGACAAGGATCTTCTGTGATAATCAGAGTTGTATCAAGCTCTCTCAAAATCCAGATATTTCATGATCGCTCCAAACACATCAATATTAAATGTCAATTAATCAGACACTGTGTTCAACGTGGAGCGGTACAGTTGGAGTACACTCCCACAGGCTAAGTTGCACGAAACGGGGAAACGGAAACGAGTTTCCGAAACGGGAAGCAAAACGAAACGCGACCTCCCCAAATTTTGGAAACGGGGAAACGCGAATATATATAATAATATATATATATATATATATATATATTAAAAATATTTAAAAATTATTATTATATATATGTGCAATCATAAAGCATGAATGATACATTTACATTATATGATTATAATTTATTACATTTAAACATTAAGATTAAATTTACATCACATTTACTCATGAGTCATGAATGATCACATAATGAAAATAAAAATATAGGAAAATCCAAAATCAGCCTTTATTTATATTAGTATGTGAGGCTACAAGTACAATAAAGACTATAAGGCTGCAAGAACTATAGAGACAAGTCACAAAAGACTAATCCTCATCATAACAATCCTCATCAAAAATAGAAGCAGCACAATGCTCAATAGTGGATGGTAGTGCTGAAGAAGATGATGCACCAATTCCACTATCAGATTCGCCCTCAATATTCAGGGCAGCAAGAGAGAGATCCAAATCAAGATTTTTTGCATCCACATCCCATTCTTTAGAAGGACCACTGTTGTATTCTGGACCCCTACAGCAAGTCTCCAAGAGAAACGACTTGCTGAATAGTGTGATGAGAGAATGAGACAAACTGCTCTTTTATAACTTTAGAATAGGTTTCTAGAACATCCTGGAAACCTAAAAAAAATTTAAAAACTAATTAAAAAAAAAAAAATTAAAAAACACAACATAAATTTGGGGAAACGTGGCTCGTACGGCTTGGAAACGCATTTTCGGCCGTACGACCACGTTTTCGTTTCGGGAAACGTGGCCGTACGGCCGGAAACGCGTTTCCAGGCCGTACGGTACGCGGAAACGTGTTTCGTTTCGTTTCCCTGGGTGAAACGACCCCTAGGGCCACGTTTCCTGCAACTTAGCCCACAAGAAATTAGGTGGCAAACATACTCACCAAGGCTCTAGGAAGAGCCAAGTTTGTTCAATTTCGGGAACAGATGGTATGTTGGAAAATCACTTTCAATAAAATGATGCAGCGTTTGAGAGGGAGTTTTAGTACAGATGCAGCAGTGGCAGTGAGAGTGTCATGGTCAGTCGTACAATAGCAGCACTAGCACAATGAATGTTGGTGACAATAGCAGTGCAAAAATGAGATGCTTCAGAAACAAAGCAGCATGAGCATTTTCCTCGCTAAAAGGGAGTGTTAGTTTTTGGTAGCATTGGGAGTGCTCTAGCCTTGAAAATTGGTGGAGAGGCTAAGGCACATGAGTTTTAAAGAACCCAGAAACCGTTTGGTGAAATTCCACCTGGATTGTATTTTATTAAAATAATTAATATTTTTAATGGATTTCCTAAGTCTAAACTTAGGGAAATTAAAATATTAATGGGCATTAATCAAAATATGGGTGAGAATGATCTAGTAGGCGGATTAAGTCATGTTTTAATCTTAATCGTTGATTAGAGACTTAATCTCAGTCGTTGAAGACTCAACAAGAAAAGTATAAAATGGAGGCTTGGGGTTCATTTGGAAACACACAAAAAGATTGAGAAAATCGATTTTCTAAGGTGAGAAGTTCTCAGGAGGAAAATCGATTGGGGAGATCTTGCGGTTGAGGAGCAGAGAGAATCCAGGAGAAGGAATTTCCGGAAAATACAAAACAAAGAGGCGAAGTGATCTTGCAGACAGGCAACACAGTAGCCAGGAGAGCTAACACTGGACCAATCTGAGCCCATGCAATCCTGACGCAGAGCCAAAAGGGCTAGCGCAAAGCAGAAAAGTTACCTGTCACAAAGAATCCAGAACTATTGGAACTATCAAGAACTACCGGAACAGCCGGGAGAGCTGAATCAAAGGGCAAAGAAGGTGACGCAAAGCCAACGCAGAAATAGCCAGGCTTAGCCAGTCTTGTGCCGGATCAGCCAAAATTTTGTCGGGTGAAGTGAGGTAAAACTCACTCAGATTTTCCGCCAGTATTTTCTCTATAAAGGATTGCTAGATGAGCATCCTAGATTGTTTTCAGATATTTACTACCAATAACAAAATTCCCAGATCTGTTGCACTAGTTTTCCACATTAGTTTTTTTCGGGGACGATTGTGCAAAAACAAGTGTGTCAATGTGATTGTTCATATGTTCATGTTTCTCTTGTCGTTTAATTTTCAGTTCGATTTTGTGAAGTCTGCAACTGAATTTATTTAAGTATTGGTAAATAATTTATCATAAATAAGTAGGAGAAATAAATCAATTATTACAACAAATTTTCACACATATGAGAGTTTTAGTGGGGTAGAAATCAAATAATGTAATATGCATTGCACCAGCGATCCTAGCCTCCAGTTAAGTTCACTTCTCTATGCCCTCAATTACATTTAAATGTTTATATTTGCCTATCCGTGGGATGCATTATGTTTACACATTGATAATGAGTGAATCTGAACTACATATGAACTGCCTGCAACTCTTGTTTGGTTATATGAATTTTAGCCCTTGTTACAATCCTAGTCCAGTTATGAAGGTTGTAACTACATCTTGAAATGAAATTGACATATGTGTGAGCTGTCTGCAACCCCTTGGGTGCATGAGATTCTAGATTTTGGATACGGTTAAAGGTAGAATTAGCCCAGCAAATTAATTATGACAGGAAGAATTTGCACGGGGTGCACTGGAGCCCAAAGGAGACGATTGGCTACTACATTCAACAGTCTAAAGACCACAAAAATCTCATGAAGTCCAAAATCTGGTGCACTAATATTGTGTATGCAGTTCCTAAGGACAAGCTAAGACAATTGACTAATGATGTTTGCATCAATCCAGAGCTTATATCAGTAATGTATTTAAAGTAAAATCTGAAGCATACTCTCTTCCAATAAAGGAAGTGGGTTGATCATTAGTCAAGCCGCAATGTGGATGTTAGAAACTTACAAACAGACTAACTCCACTACTGCCCTAATTGAGCTTCTAAAGCTAGGCTGCCACAAAAAGGATTCTGCTCTTAGCAAACAGAGCCATCACCACTGAATGGGGGCAGTCTCTAAAATCTGAAGCATACTCTCTTCCAATAAAGGAAGTGGGTTGACCATTAGTCAGCCGCAATGTAGATGTTAGAAACTTACAAACAAACTAACTCCACTACCGCCCTAATTGAGCTTCTAAAGCTAGGCTGCCACAAAAAGGATTCTGTTGTTAGCAAACAGAGCCATCACCACTGAATGGGGGTTGTCTCGATGAGATCTTATAAAACAAATTGCAGGTATAACCACTAGGAACCTTCTCATATCAAAAACTCCTCTTATCAACATGGTCTGTCAGTACCATGAAATTGATCCATTAGCTCGGTCTCCACAGACCTAGAATGGGTAACGTACCTAGTCCCCCAAGGAAAGGTGGTACCAGATGAGCACCCCAGGCACAGAAGGGAACCTACTTGGAGGGAATTAAGCCATTTAATACACTCAGAAATATATATATATATATATATATATATATAAAACTAGACCGAAAAATAAAAATTTTCCAAGGAGGCATGTTATGCCTCAAGGGGGTACATTACAAACTTACAAGTGGTATCAGAGCTCCTAGGTTCAACACTTGGAGCTAATGGACTCTATCACGAAAGGAATGACAACTAAATATGTAACCCTAGAATCAAGAGATGACCATCTTCGACCAACTCTCAAAGATGGAGAAACATGGAATACAATTAGGTGAATAATCATCATGTTCTGAGTCACCAATGATAAATTACAAATTAAAAACTGAATAAAGAGATGTAAAGGAGGTTCAGGGATTTATCCAAGTTGCAGTCACTACGTATGACATCCTTAGCCCTACATTGACATGTATAATGAATTTCATGTATGTTCTATTGGAGTTGAATTGATGTTAATGAGGTATGAGGTATGATATGTGATGGGGTTGCTCCTACAGTTGAGACATGGCCATCAGTATTATGCTTTTGTAATGCCTAGATGATGTCATGTAAAATGATGTGTGTGACAAAATCCATGTGAGGAACTAGTCACAAAACTAACATTCAGCCCTGCATGTGAAACACTGCCAAGATTTGGTGGTTTGGCTTCTTTGTGCATTTCTGTTAAAGAAAGAAATATTTCTCATGGGCAGTGATATAAGCTGAGAAATAACTTCTGTAAGAAAGGGGTGTGGAACCGAAAGGAAAAGATAGTACAATGGATAGAACTCTAAGAACACCCAAACACATAGAACTCTAAGAACTCCAAGTCCATATGACTGGGTGTGTTTATGTATCATCAATAAAATAGGACTGCAATCAGAAAGTGATAACTCAGGATGGCAGGAAATGAGAGGGAGACATATATCACCCCTTTGGTGCAGACGAATTGTAAATCCTTTAAGGACTAGCTGGCATAAGTCTTCAGTGCACGCTGGAATGCAATACAGACTTCACATGTCCTCTTGGTGGCTAAACCAACCAGTGTATAAGAAGCCACAACCTTGTATTTCAAAGGATCCATACCATGCCTTTGGATAGTGCAGCTTGATCATTACAATTTTCCCTGGTTGGTAGCATGCAATGCCAATACCAAGATACATCTTATTCCAGTTTTGACAAGCTATGGAGAAATAGGTCCAATGCGTTATCAAAATATTGCATATGCAGTTGTAGGTTGAGTCAGAAATAAGGGTAAAGTCCCTTATCTCCGTGAATCTTGAGAACTGTGAATCTTGAGAACCTGGTACGTGTTTAAAATAGACTCATTAAGGAAACACAAAATTTTCCAATGTCATTACACTCTACAATGACTTTGCCATAAACAGTCGTTTGAATTAAGTTAATCTAAGCAGATTGTTCATATGGTTTCATGGACACAAAAACATGTGCCATCTTGTGTAAATATTCATAGCTTCTTGAAAGACAAGATGCACACTATGGTGGCATTAATTGATATTTGAGCAAGCTTTCTTTCTGAGTTTGTGCTAACTGCCATGCTTATGCACGTTGACTTCCAGATCCACAATTTGCACCAAGGTAAAAAAATAAAATATATCACTCCCCAATCTCCTCGACTAATTTTCCCTGAAACAGCCAAAAGTAGATTTAGATGCACTTTCTCCTCCAATTAATAATAATAAAATATGTCTGGCAATTTAAAAATCCATAATTTGAGGGAGGATCAAATCAAAGAAAATTGGGAATCCTCGTCTTGGACTAGTGACCCTTTGACCTCCTTAAATCTCTCCAACAAAAAAGGATCTTGAAATATGTGCTGGCTGCCATGCTTCTTCATGTTGAAGAAAGCCTCTAAATGTGGGATGTCTCCTTTGAAAACTAAAAGTTCTCCAAGTTATAGTGTTCCTTCATCTGCTGCCAGAAATAGATCATTAATAGATTACGCTGCATTACATATGAGGCAACAATAGTGGTTGTAGAGTTCATCCACAAAGGTTATAAACCTTCTTACTAGAAGACCACAAACTTGAGTTAATGTGAAGAGTGCTACCCCATTGCAGCTCTCTGGAAACTCTAATAACCGTCCAAACATAAAGGTACAGTCATTGGAGTAATTAGATGACCACACTGGCTTCTGAATTTCAGCCATCTTCTGTCAAATCTGGAGTGTGACTTAGACATCAAAGAACAAAAGGGTCTAGTACACCTCAACAACAGAAGTAGGGTCTACCGTAGTGACCTATAAATGATCTCCAAATATGTCCCTATGGATGTTACATGGATTATGGTTTGCGTGGATAGAAACCGGTGAGTTGCCGCTGGGGAATGTCAAGTAACCCCAAAAGGTTAGACGTTAGAGGAAGCAGTTCTAGACTCCAAGATCAAATAACCCTTATGAAACAGAGGCAGTTTGGACCATGAAGACCTCACAATAATACTCCACGTTGCACCAGCTTTTGGAGTGTGAGGGTGTAGGTATGAGCACCCAGAACGGTTATACGCTTTGACTCGGATTTGCAGGAAACAACAGGTTGGAAGTATAGCCACTGGATCTCTCACAGTGAGTGCAAGTTCTCCACTAGGTAAAATGCCAAGTGGAATTAGGAAGAATCACCACTACTGCTCAGGTACTTCTTCCTTCACTCCAACCCTAGCATAGTTTCCCCAACTTTCCTAAGCCCGCGAATATATGATGGCAAGTGCAAGGCTGTGAAGTTAATATCAATCTGTACCAAGGTTGGTTTCTCGTTGATTAGGACAGATTCGTATGACAGCTCAATTAACCTGATTTTAAAATGCTTAAAATGGTCAACGCTTTAGAAGCTACCCTTTCCTCGAGGGTGATGTAGGTGCTGTCATGCTTTAATATTGCCATAGGACATGGGCATAATAGATCTTGAGCCAGGTATGACTGTCATTAACCACTCATAACATTAATAAAAAGTTGCTACAAGCTACTGCCTTTTCAATAGGTAGGCAAGATATCCAACAGCCAAATTAATACATAAAGCTCAATCAAAGGGACTGACATGAGATGGTATAATTGAGTGTATCCATCCAACAGTAGAACATATGAAAAAGGTATACTTTCATGGATTCATCGCTCGCAGGGCAATCCGGATATACTAGACATACTTGTCTATACCTACAGAGAACTAGAGTAAGATGACCAGACATCGAAAAAGTGTGACGCTTTTCTAAATGGAGATACATTGGAAGTTTCAATCTAACAGTATACAGTGATGTCAAGAAGCTCTAAGTATTCCCTTCCAATTCAAATATGCCTGTTATGGTCCAGCCTTTTAGAGTCTACGCAGGACACAATAAGCATGCATGATCATCTCACCCTGTGTCTTGAAGACCAATTTAAACATTGCCTTTTTGGCAAGCCCAATAACGAGTGCATTGTAACTAAGTGTAATACCATATCGTATGGCTATGGAACCCACAAGCCCAATAATGAGTGCATTGTAACTAAGTGTAATACCATATCGTATGGCTATGGAACCCACTTGAGGAACCCACAAGCCCAATAATGAGTGCATTGTAACTAAGTGTAATACCATATCGTATGGCTATGGAACCCACTTGAGGCAAATTTTTATATTACCAAAATCATCTCGACGAGATGAATCTAACGGTGAGGTAACAGGTTTGTTTTTATCATATTCTGTTTATGATCATATAACACCAAGGACGGTGTTCCCCTCTAGGGGAAGGCGTTGTAATGACCCCGGTTATCTTGCCAAGTAGGTAGACATTGTGCTAATGATCCATGTCATATTTTGTTTATGGTCATAGAACACCGAGGACGGTGTTCCCCTCAAGGGGGAGGGGTTGTAATGACTCCGGTTATCTTGCCAATTAGGTAGACATTGTGCTAATGATCCATGTCATATTTTGTTTATGGTCATAGAACACCGAGGACGGTGTTCCCCTCAAGGGGGAGGGGTTGTAATGACTCTGGTTATCTTGCCAATTAGGTAGACATTGTGCTAATGATCATGGTTTTGGCACATGCGTGTATAGTGTGAATGAGGTCTTGGTCACCTTGTATTTGTATGGATATTATAAATACACGTGGACAGTTACATTTGTATGGATATTATAAATACACGTGGAAGGTTACATTTGTATGGCTATTGTGAACACCTTATTAGTTATCTTGGTATACATGACCCTGAAAAATATTCTTAAAAACCTAAGCCGTAGGACACATCCCTCGGGGTCACGTTTCTCGTATTTCACGTGTCGGACACGAAATACAACCTAAAACGTGTCCAAAACGGTTTTCATCATGTCCTCCAATCGCGAGACGCCTTTTTCGACGTGGCGAAAATTTGCCCTAACATTTTTGCCTCTTAGGACACGTGTCCCACGAAAAGTCACTCATAAATCCAACGCATGGTTCATTTTTTTGGTTTTTTCGGTCATTTTTCGTCGTTGAAGCTCGATGGATTCGTTGTTGTGTTGTGTTGGAAGTTCTTTCAGCGATTCCTAACTGTCAACTTCACATCGACCTGGGTCCTGGATAATAACATTCATGGTTTGGAGCTCATCGTTTGGGGCTTAAATTTCTTGCTCTGGAGCGTGTGGGAGCCAAGTCAACATTTTCTTCTATGCCATACGCCCATATATTTATAATTTGTGTCAATGTATTCAAGTGCCTTTTCAGGTGTCGGCTGCCATTCACGATTTTTAACTTTTGAAATAGACTTTTTCATGGTCTCTAGAGTCTATAGCTCGATTCATTTGCTTGTTCTCTAAATATCCATCCACAAACATTTCCCATATTTTGAAATTTGGTTTTCCTCCTTTTTCTAAAACATGTTCAAGAAAGACTATGTGGCCTGCCTTTTCAATCATTCCTTTTGTGATATAGGCATCAATTAGTACATTGGGCACTCTGATATCATAACTTAGGCCATCGAATTCCCACTCTTCAAAACATTTTTCGACTCCCTGCAAATCTCCAAGTTTGACCAATGAAGAAAGCATGCAAGTTTGACCAATGAAGAAAGCATGCATATATAGCCATTGTATTGTTTTAATTGCAAATTTCAATGTCTACAGAGAGTTGACTTAAATATATAGGGCTCTACCTAGTTGAGTTTATCTTGCAATTACCCACATTTTCAAGGATGTGCAACTTGAGTAAGTAACTTGAGTAAGTCAGATTCATATACTAGTCAACAAGAGAGCTAGAACTAGTGAGAAAGAAAATATCAGTGTGATGTCACATGTACAATACGCATAATGTCGTCACATGTACAATATGCATAATGCCCCTGTTGGGATCCTTGATTTGGTTCTCAATCTATTTAATAAGTTAATAACATGAAGATTCAAGAATGAACATTGAACTGTGAGTAATGAACATCATTGACGTACTAAATTAATAAACTAATACTATATTTCAATAACTTAATATGGATTAGGAACTATGGAACTATATTTCAGTATCATATATATATATATAACGTGTCCCTCGTGTCATGTTTCCGAGGTCACTATGTCTCGTGTCGAATACTCGTATTTACGTGTTCTCTGTGTCTCGTGTCCTCGTGTCATGTGACTTAGTTAACAACTAATTTGTATGGCTATTGTGAACACCTTATTAGTTATCTTGGTATACATGACATTGAAAAATATTCTTAACAACTAAACTAACCCAATTCAAAGACACCAATTAGGGAAAAGGAACAATGGCAGAGTGTGACATTATTTATCAATAAACAATTCTTTGTATGAGGTGCACATTAGGGTTATAAACCTAATTTTACTATTAGGACTAGATATAGCACATATGATTAGGGAAAAGGAACAATGGCAGAGTGTGACATTATTTATCAATAAACAATTATTTGTATGAGGTGCACATTAGGGTTATAAACCTAATTTTATTATTAGGACTAGATATATCACATATGATTCAACACCATCTGGATATAATACACATAATTCAACAAGCGAGACCGAATAAACTTTTATACACTGGAGGACATGAGGTCCACTGTGCAGTTAAGGATTCTCCAACCACCAACAGATATTACAGGATTATTAGGAACTAGTGGAGGAGATTTTCCTTCACATATTGCGGAGCCAAGAAAGAGCTTGGAGAAAAGGGCAAATGGCAAGCAAGGAAAGAGAGGGAAGCCAAATAGCAGAAATTTACTGGCCTGCAAACCCATCAACGGTGACAAGGTTAAGCAACGACAAGGGGGGCACCTCTAGCTGGTCCAGCAGGGTTGGGCCCTAACTACCAGGAGTAGGAGTTGAATAGTAGAAAAGGAGGGAATTGAGAGAAGGAGGCACGAGTAACCAGAAGCAAAGGTGGGGTTGTGAGCAAGGTAGAAGGCAGTAGAGAAGAAGAGGAAGTGGTTCGCAGCAAAAGGTAAAATGTGCTACAACAAAAGGCATGTGATGGAATGTGCAGTTTACAACAAAAAGTAAAATGCACATGCTACTTAATTGTGCAGTCATCTCACCATTCCACCCAATAGTTGCGGCCATGGTTTGTACTCTAGATGTCACTCCATCCTTACTACAACCATGGTATGCTCTCGATTCCTAGATTATGGTCGCCTAGCTTCATCATGCTATTCCTCTGACCTCTTATTGAAATGTTGTCATACTGAAAAAGGTGTGACTCATTTCTCTTAGCTTGTTGTTTTGCACGATTCTTGTGGAATGTTTAGTTCTTGCTGCTAATAAGATAAGGATTTCATTGAATTGATAGTTGTTTGAGCTAAAATGACTGATTACCTAAATTTATTAAAACCATCAGAAATGCCTATGCCCTAATTTATACGATGCTTTGTCTACTTCTGAACTTGTGTAATATCTAGACTTATTGCAAACATATAGAATATCTAAGACTTTAACAGTATTCTGGAAACAATTGTAAAAGTTGCAAGAGACTTCAAACCAGCGAAGAAACTTAAACCTCATGGAATATTTGGTCTCCGATCACAATAGGTGTAGATGCATCATTGTAAGAGAATTACTTAAAGGGCATTAGAAAGTAGTTGTTGGTCATTGTTGCAAAAGTGGGTGGAGGTTTTTGCCTTTGAAATACCTTAATGACTAGTGGGTGGAGATTGCAAACCTTTGGCTACCCTGGACTAGTCTCCCTGATAGGTACTCAAACTGCAGTAGACTTTGGATTCCCTACATTGGGTGGAGCTACTGAAGCAATAAACACAGGGTGGAGGTAAGCCTCTGGAATCCCAAAACTGAGTGAGGGTGGAGGTTCTCACCTCTGGAGCCCCTCACTGGCTGTTGGGTGGAGGTGGATTACTTTTGGAGTCCCTGAACTGAGTGAGGGTGGAGATTCTCACCTCTGGAACCCCTCACTAGCTGGTGGGTGGAGGTGGTTGCCTCTGGAGTCCCTAGACCAGCCTACAATGGAGTACATTTTGCCAGAAGGGGGGAGGTCGAATTAGACCTCTAAAACCCCTGGAGGTTTGGACATGGGGACAAGTTTCACATGCTAGGCAGTGGCAACTACATTATTGGCAACCTACCATGGTTGGGAGGAAAATCATGAATCCGATCCCAATGCCCAGTCCAAGTCACACCTTGGTGAGTGTTTTTGCCAGAAGGGGGGAGGTCGAATTAGACCTCTAAAACCCCTGGAGGTCTGGACATGGGGACAAGTTTCACATGTTAGGCGGTGGCAGCTACATTATTAGCAGCCTACCAATGGTGGGGAGGAAAATCATGAACCTGATCCCAATTCCCAGTGCAAGTCACACCTTGGTGAGTGTTTTTATTAATTGGGTTGCCCCAAATGCTCCTCTGTTGTTCCTAATATACCTAATTGTTCCAGGACACAAGATTACATTGTTGTATAGGCACTCCTATTAATCAAGAATGTCTGATCAAACCAGATGTGGTATGTTACAAATGTTGGATGGCATACATACCTTAACCAATAACAGGGAAACCTTCTTAAGAATGGATCTCCAGGTGTCTAGCACTTTGAAAGACCTCACAATGTTAGGGTGAAGCTTCCCTAGTTGCTTTAAACATAACTTATTGCTTCCAAGCCATCTAAAGTGACACCGCTTGTTTTATGCAAAAATTGATATATACTAATAATTTTGGTCTGTTATAGCTAAGTTCCTGGTATTTCCCTGTATTAGCTATGTTGTCATATGATATGTTTGTGACTTCACATAAATTTGTTCCTGGAGGTTCCTTGCATTACCAAGCCTCCCTTGTGCAACTGTCATTTGTGGGTCTACATATGAATAAAGAAGCTAGTTCCGAGTAGGGGGTGGATGGTAACTATACCTAACCTTCTTACCAGGATAAGAGAGACACTGCACAATTCCTGTAATTATCAAATTGCATGGCCCTGTCCTAGGTATGATGGCCCAAAATTCTAAGAGATGTTGTCCCTCTATAAAATTTGGGGCCAGTTGTTTGTCACGTCTTACTGTTGCAAACTAATAGTATAATACTCCATATGTTGACATCGCATGACTTGGGCATTATAGTTACTTTAACCTTAGACAAGTCACAGTGTTTAAGGTGTTAGTTTTTGGTAGCATTAAAAGTGCTCTAGCCTTGAAAATTGGTGGAGAGGCTAAGGCACATGAGTTCTAAAGAACCCAGAAACCGTTTGGTGAAATTCCACATGAATTGTATTTTATTAAAATAAATAATATTTTTAATGGGATCCTTAAATCTAAACTTAGGGAAATTAAAATATTAATGGGTATTAAATCCAAATATGGGTGAGAATGATCTAGAAGGCGGATCAAGTCATGTTTTAATCTTAGCAGTTGATTAGAGAATTAATCTCGGCCGTTGAAGACTCAACAGGAAAAGTATAAGATGGAGGCTTGGGGTTCACTTAACGACACACACAGAGTTCGTCAGTCAGTTCCATTTTCCTAGGGCAGGGTTTGCTAAGGAATTTGAACCAGTGATCAAGCAGAGAGGATCAGAGGCAGCACTGGAAGGAAATGATTTCCGGTTCCAGTGAATATGCAGAGAGGGATACCAAAATCAGCGTTGATCCAAGAAGGGACAACGCAGCAGCTGAAGGAGATTGACACAGAGGGTCAGCGCAGCAGCCAGAGAAGGTTGATGCGGAAGTGTTGGGGATCAGCATAATTCAGTGTCGGGAATCACAGTAGATGATTGGCAGGAGAAATCTCGATTTCTCAGCAATAGAAGCAGCAACAATCTAGGTTGGCGCAGTCAAAGGGAGCCTCCATGCAGAAATCACGCAAGGACTGTGCAGTGTGTTGGGGACAGAGCAAAATCTCTAGAATTAGTGTGAGTCAGTTATCTTCTCTGAGTGGATTATCATTTTCTCTAGGGCATCCAAATTGTATTCAGATATTTACTGCCAATAATAAAAATACTCATATCTGTTGCATCGGTTTTCTCACATTGGGTTTTTCCGGGGACGATTATCCAAAAACAAGTGTGTCAATGTGATTGTTCGTACGCTGATGTTTCTATTGTTCATATGTTGATGTTTCTCTTGCCTCTTAATTTCTTAATTTGTGAAGTCTGCAACTAAATTTATTTTGGTATTTACTGAAGCTTTGGTTAATAACTTATTATAAATAAGTAGGAAAAATAAATCAATTAGTGCAACAACTTTTCACATGATATCAGAGGAAGGTTTAGGCAAGATGGAAGCAAAGAAAAACAACATGGAGAACAGTAGGAATCAGAATATTTTTGAAATAGCTTCTAGGCTGGAAGAGGAGTTTGCTTAGCTCAGGCAAGATGGAAGCAAAGAAAAAGGACATGGAGAACAGTAGGGATCAAAATATTTTTGAATTAGCTTCCAAACTGGAAGAGGAGTTTGCTTGCTTATCAAGTTCTGCATCAGGCAAGGATTGGTACATTGATAGCGGGGCTTCAACTCATATGACTGGAGAACGAGAATATTTCTCGAGATATCAGGAGGAAAAGATGAACTTCCAAATCACAATGGGTAACAGGACAAAATGCACCATAGCAGGAAAGGGAACCGTTATAGGCCAGACAACAACAGGAGATAGTCTTCATTGCATGTGCCAGGTATGGGAATGAATTTGATTTATGTCTCTCAGTTACAAGATAAGGGATATGATGTATACTTCATTGGTAATAGAGTATATATGAAGCATTCAGAAGTGGAAAAAGAGGCCCAGATTGGAACTCGAAGCAACAGATTATACAAGTTGCAACTCGAGTCTCTTATGGCACTGATAAGTAGTAATGTCGATGGAGAAAAAGAATTAAATGAGTTGTGGTATAAGAGGATACGTCACTTACATCATGGGGCGTTACGGATGCTCAAGGAAATTGTTACAGGGGTTCCAGTACTTACTACCAAGCATGATGATACATGCAGAGGCTGCATGCTAGGCAAGTACGCCAAAGCAGCATATTCCAGAAGCAACAAAAGAGCTAAGAGTGTATTGGGGTTAATACACTCAGACATTTGCGATCCGATGTCTACAAGGGCCATCAGTGGCGTAGAGTATTTTGTTACCATCATAGATGACCATTCCAGGAAAACTTGGATCTATTTTTTAAGAACCAAAGATGAGGTCTTTGATCGATTTAAAGAGTTTAAGGCTCTAGTGGAAAACCAGACAGGAAGGAAGATCAAGATATTGCACTCAGACAATGGCGGAGAATAAGATCAAGATATTGTGCTCAAATAATGGCAGAGAATACACAAATAAAAACTTCACTGATTTCTGTGCAAAAGAAGGGATCCGAAGAGAATGGACAACACCCTATAATCCAAAACAAAATGGAGTCGCAAGAAGCAAGAACAAAACTATTGTTGGAGCAGCAAAGGCGATGTTATATGATAAGAATCTACCCAAGTTTTTATAAGCATGCAACACGGTTGTACACATTTAGAACAGGACTCCTCACAGGGCTTTAGGAAAGAAGACGCCATAGGGGGTTTTCATGGGAAAGAAGCCAAAAGTAAGTCACCTCAGGATATTCGAAAGTGTAGCTTATTTCCATATTCCAAAAGAGAAGCGGAGCAAGTTAGAGCAGATTTCCCAAGTTGGGGATCTAGTAGGTTACATCGATACTTCAAAGGCGTATCGGATCTACATTCCGAGCAGTAGGAAGATTGTAGTAAGATGGGATGAAAAGTTTATGGAAGATAGAGCCTTCAGGAAATCTCGTGAGATGTCGTTTGGAGAACAGGATGGGGATGCTCCTCTAGTCCAACAACAGGGATCAAATCTGGCAAGAAGAAAAGGGTTTGGTTCAAGCACAGTAACCAGTATTAGCATCTCCTCAAGAGAAGGGGAGCCAGGAGTGTCACAGCAGGTACAACAGCAAGAATAGGAACAGATGGAACCTCCCACCACCAGTGGAAGAACTAGCCGAGAAGTATGACAGACTCTGAGGGACGCAGAGGAATTCGTTGAAGCTCCTAGAGCCAAGAAAAGGCAGCGTAGACAACCTGACAGGTACCAAGCATTGGTAGCTTAGGTGAAGAACCCTCTAGTTTTCAAAAAGCTGTACAACAGCAGGTATGGGTGGATGCCATGGTAGAAGAGTACAATTCTATCATGACAAATGATGTCTAGGAAATTGTACCAAGACCGGAGAACAAATCAGTTGTAGGTTCGAGATGGATCTACAAGATCAAGTATGTTGCAGATGGCAGTGTAGACAAGTACAAGGCTAGATTTGTCACAAAAGGATATGCACAAAAGGAAGGAATAGACTATGAGGAAACCTTTGCCCAGTAGCTCGGTATACCTATATCAGATCCATTATATCCCTTGCAGCTCAGATGGGATGGGAGATTCACCAAATGGATGTCAAGACAACGTTCTTGAATGGGGTGATAGAAGAAGAGGTATATATCGAACAGCCAGAAGGTTTCGAAACACATGGAAAGAGAACTCATGTGTGCAGGTTGAAGAAAGCCTTGTGTGGGCTAAAACAAGCACCCAGAGCTCAATATGGTCGAATTGGCAGCTATGTATAGCAGTTGGGATTTATCAAGAGCGATGCCAATCCCAATCTTTATTATCTGTTTGCTGGTAGAAGGGGAGCCGTTGATTCTGGTATTGTATGCGGATGATCTATTTTTGAGAGGATCATCCAGACTCACAGAGTATTGTAAGAAGAACTTGGAAACTGAGTTTGACATGAAGGATTTAGGGCTAATGCACAATTTTCTGGGATTGGAAGTTTGGCAGCAGGATGGTGAGATCTTCCTAGGCCAAGGAAGATATGCATCAGAAATTCTGAAAAGATTCAGAATGCAGGATTGTCGACCTATGGCTACGCCTATGATTACCAATTGGAAGAAAATAGATGCTTCGGAAGACAAGTGGACCCCCCCTTATATAGACAACTCATTGGGTCACTTATGTATCTAGTCAACACCGGGCCATACTTGTGTTATGCTGTCAACGCCCTTAGTCAGTTCATGGGGGAACCTAAAAGGGCACAATGGGCTGCAGCAAAGCACATTCTCAAATATGTGCGGGGAACAGTCAATTTGGTTTAAGGTACACCAAGGGAAATGATATCAAATTGAGTGGATTCACTAATGCAGATTGGGCAGGAAGTTCAGTAGACAAGAAAAGTACCACTGGGTATTGCTTCGGTATTGGATCTGAGATGACCTCCTGGTACAATAAGAAGCAGAAGTCTGTAGCTCTAAGCTCTACTAAAGTTGAGTATATGGCAGCTAGCAAAGCAACATGTGAAGCTATATGGCTCAGGAAACTGCTTGTAAATCTATCCAGGAGAAGGATGGAAGCGACAAGGATCTTCTTTGATAATCAGAGTTGTATCAAGCTCTCTGAATATCCAGTATTTCATGATCACTCCAAACACATCGATATTCTGTGTCACTTTATTAGAGACTGTGTTCAGCGTGGAGCAGTACAGTTGGAGTACACTCCCACAGGAAATCAGGTGGCAGGGATACTTACCAAGGCTCTAGGAAGAGCAAAGTTTGTTCAATTTCGAGAACAGATGGAGATGTTGGAAAATCCCTTTCAACAGAATGATGCAGTGTTTGAGAGGGAGTTGTAGTATAGATGCAACAGTGGCAGTGTCATGGGCAGCAGTACAATAGCAGCAGCAATGCAAAAAGGAGGTGCTTCAGAAACAGAGCAGCATGCAGACGGACATTGTTGCTAGAGCACTTTCCTTGCTAAGAGGGAGTGTTAGTTTTTGGTAGCATCGGAAGTGTTGAAGTTTCTAACAGTTAGAAACCCTCCATGTACTTTCTAATTTATTCCTTCCTACTTGTTCTGATTAATTAACAAGTTATTTACCATGTAAATACTGAAAATAAACACAAGTACATGCTCAACACATTACAGATCATCAACTGAAGGAAACAAAAGCAAGCACACAAATGACACCATTATTTTTGGACTGATGTGCCCGGAAAAACCCAATGCGGGAAAATTGGTGCAGCTACCTGAGGGTTTGATTTATTAAGCAATTTCAAAATACAATCTAGGTGCCAAATCTGGCTCACCCAACAGGGAAAAATCTCGGTAGTAGCACCTCTCCCTCGAAGACAGATGCTCTGGCCGAAACCCTGGATAAACACTCTGGCAGCTCCTCAGCTCCAATCTGCCCCGAGAAAAACCCCAGCATTAGCCTCTAGGGACTGTGTCAGCCTCTTCTGCCCTTTCCCAGCAATTCTGGCTTCTTCCCTCTGCGTCAGCTTTCCCGACAGTTCCTGCTTCTTCCCTTTGCATCAGCTTTACCGGTTGCTATGCTGATCCTTTCGGCACTATCTCTACCTCTCTGCTTCTATATTCACTGCCCCTTAACTGCAACTCCAGATCACTCTCTCAACTTACTCAACAAACACAGCCCCAGAAAGTCGAAATCTTGATCTCTTGGTGTGTTCTCCAAGTGACCCTCAAGCCTCCTCTTATACTTTTCTCATTGACAGATCAACGACCGAGATTAAGTCCCTAATCAACGGCTAAGATTAGATCTGGCTTGATCCATGACTTTTGGACCATTCTAACACAGTTTTATATTAATTCACATTAATATTTTAATTTCTCTAAGTTTAGACTTAGGGACTCCATTAAAAATATTAATTATTTTATTATCTCCCAAACTGTTTAGAATCTTCCCAAACCCTTCCTGGGCATTAGAGATCTCATGTGCCTTAGCCTCTCCACCAAATTTTGTGGCTAGAGCACATCCGATGCTACCCCAAATCAATACTCCCTCTTAGCAAGGATTGTGCTCTAGCAATACTCCTCACTGAGTATTACTCTGATCATCTGGCATCGGTCCCTGACTACCCATCATCTGTACTGCTGCATCCTTTACTACCACCCATGGCTCTGCCACTGCCATTGCTGCATCTGTACGACAACTCCCTCTACATTCGTGCTGCTACCCATGGCCCTGCCACTACCGCTACGACGTCTGCACTATATCCCCTCTCATCATGCTGCATCGTGCTGCCAATAGCACCGCCACTGCCAACTGCTGCACTGCAACTCAATTACTGAGAAGTAAGTAACTAATCTCCCAACACTGACATCTCTGTCAGGCTAGAGACACTCTCGATGTTGAAGCTCCCTCTGTCGTTGACAAGTGCTCCCTTTCTGACCTTTGCAATGTTCCAACAACTCCCTGCATCTCGCATCGTTGCACACCTCTTTGTGCCATCATGCACTGGTGCAACACTGCAGTGCCTCTCGCACTATTGCAGCCTGTCAGCCTCATGTTGTCCTGGGAATCCTGCACTGTAGCTCTCTTTGCGACTCCATCCTCATCTATCTCTACCGACATCCGCCAATCCTGCTACTCCTCTTCGGGGCTCCCGTAGATCCTGCCCCTCATCTTCTATAGTCCTCCTGACTACAACTCAATGTCTCCCCACTTTTGCTCAAGTGGTGTGTGGGCACTCAAGGCACAAACATCGTCTGTCTCCACTTCCTTCTCTGCCCTTGTTGGTGCTACCTTGGTCTCGGAAGCCTCTCCCTTGCTCTTCTTCTTCAGACACTAGGTCACATACTGACCCAGCTCCCCATACTGGAAGCATTTGACCTTGGAGAGGTCCTTCTTCTTCCACTTTTCTTGCTTACCCTCAGATGCTAGGGCAACATCCACCTCCTCCTCCTTCTGGATTTTGATCCCCTTGCTGCTGCTTCCCGTCTTGGTCACCCTCCTGATCTCTTCTTGTCGAAGAGTCGCCCACATTTCCTCCTAATCTAGAAGGGTCACCCTGCCCAGACAAACACCTCCCAGTCTTTTGAGACAGCATTCAGGGTTGTTCTCACCATCAACTCTGAATCTGGTGTGGCCCCTATGGAAGTCAGCTGATCTCGGATCTCCTTCAATCGACCAAGGAAGGTGTCGATCTGTTCTCCCTTCTGCATCTGGTATGACCGCAGCTGATTTTCTAAAAGCATCTTCCTCTGTACGAAAGTATGCTGATACAACTTGGTCAGGGCCTCCCACATCTCCCGTGTCATATTCTTCTCAGCAATATGTGGTACTATATGATTCTTGACCTCGTCAAGGATGATACTCTTGGCCCTCGCCATTGCTTCCTCATACCTGTCATTGTCAGCTAGGTCAACTGGGACTGCTATCGTCTTCAAGGCAAAGTGCTTGACACGATTTCTGTCAAGTAAAATAAGATTATGGCCTTCCAAACTATGAAGTTTGAGGCTTCGTCCAGTCTGTCCTGGTCTCTTACTCCGTGTAGTGCCATTCCACTACTCTTCTACTTCCCTCCTGGAAGTTCTCAATGTGACTCCCTCTGAGCCTGGATTTCCCTCCTGGAAATCCTTCTGTCGATGTCGAGATGCCCCCTACTCTGATCGTCTGTGCAACAGCACCACTGATCCGGATGTCTCGGCAAGAAACCCTTGATAGCAACTCCCTCCTCCTTGGCCTTGCCCGGTTAGGTATTGTTCTGACAACAATACCCCACCAGATCCACTCTACAACTTATCCACAGCCTCCTAAACCCCAGCAACCTGAAGGTGAGAGCTCCTAGGTTCTGCGCAGTCCCAGCACCGACAAACTAGCTCCCTAAGCCAACTGCGTCAACCCTCCTAGCCTTTGCATGGCTCTACGTGATCCTGTTTTTGCCTCCATCAGCCTCTGCGCAGCCTCTTCTTGGCTCGAACTTCATGACGCAGGCACTGCATCGCCCTTCCTTGTTGTTTTACTGCTAGGAATAGCTTCGGGACAACTGTTTTCTGCTGCTGCTGCTCTGCTCGGCTAATGTCCTCAGTTCTCCTATGATCTGCAACCATGCTCTGATACCATGTTGAAGTTTCTAAGTCTAACAATTAAAAGCCCTCCATGTACTTTCTGATTTATTCCTTCCTACTTGTTCTGATTAATTAACAAGTTATTTATTTACCATGTAAATACTGAAAATAAACACAAGTACATGCTCAACACATTACAGTTGATGATCATCACCTGAAGGAAACATAAACAAGCACACAAATGACACTGTTATTTTTGGACTAATGTCCCCAGAAAAACCTAATGCGGGAAAACCAATGCAACTATCTGAGGCTTTGATTTATTAAGCAGTTTCAAAATACAATCTGGGTGCCAAATCCAGCTCACCCAACAGAGAAAAATCTCAGCAGTAGTACCTCTCCTTCGGAGACAGATGCTCCAGCTGAAACCCCGGATAAACACTCCAGCAGCTCCTCATCTCCAATCTACCCCAAGAAAAACCCCAGCGTCAACCTCTAGGGACTGTGTTAGCCTCTTCAGCCCTTTCCCGACAGTTCTCAACAGTTCCAGCTTTTGCCCTCTGCGTCAATGTTCCCAACAATTCTGACTCCTGCCCTCTGCGTCAACTTTCCCGACAGTTCCGGCTTCTGCCCTCTGCATCAGCTTTGCCGGCAATTCCGGTTTCTGCCCTTTGCGTCAGCTTTCCCGGCTGTTGCGCTGATCCTCCTGGCACTATCTCTGCCTCTCTGCTTTTGTATTCACTGCCCCTCAGTTGCAACTCCAAATCACTCTCTCAACTTTCTCAACAAACCCAGCCCCAGAAAGTCGAAATCTTGATCTCTTGGTGTGTTCTCCAAGTGACCCTCGAGCCTCCTCTTATACTTTTCTCGTTGACAAATCAACGGCCGAGATTAAGTCCCTAATCAATGGCTAAGATTAGATCTGGCTTGATCTATGACTTTTGGACCATTCTAACAAAGTTTTATATTAATTCACATTAATATTTTAATTTCCCTAAATTTAGACTTAGGGACTCCACTAAAAATATTAATTATTTTAATATCTTCCAAACTGTTTAGAATCTGCCCAAACCCTTTCTAGGTATTGGAGATCTCATGTGCCTTAGCCTCTCCACCAAATTTCGTGGCTAGAGCACATCCGATGCTACCCCAAATCAACAGGAAGTGCTCTAGCCTTGAAAATTAGTGGAGAGGCTAAGGCACATGAGTTCTAAAAAACCCAGAAACTGTTTGGTGAAATTCCACCCGGATTGTATTTTATTAAAATAATTAATATTTTTAATGGAGCCCCTAAGTCTAAACTTAGGGAAATTAAAATATTAATGGGTATTAATCAAAATATGGGTGAAAATGATCTAGAAAGCGGATCAAGTCATGTTTTAATCTTAGCCGTTGATTAGAGGTTTAATCTCAGTCGTTGAAGACTCAACAGGAAAAGTATAAGATGGAGGCTTGGGGTTCAGTTGAAGACACACAGAGAGTTGATCAGTCAGTTCAATTTTCCTAGGGTAGGGTTTGCTAAGGAATTTGAACTAGTGATCAAGGAGAGAGGATCAGAGGCAGCACTGGAAAGAAGTGATTTCCGGTTCCAGTGAATACGCCGAGAGGGATACCAAAATCAGCCCTGGTCCAAGAAGGGTAGCGCAACAGCTGAAGGAGATTGACGCAGAGGGTCAGCGCAACAGCTGGAGAAGGTAGATGCGGAGCAGAAGTGCTAGGGATGAGCAGAATCCAATGCCAGGAATCAAAGTAGATGATTGGCAAGAGAAATCTCGATTTCTCAACAGCAGCAGTCCAGGTTGACGCAGTCAGAGGGAGCCTCCATGCAAAAATTACGCAAAGCCTGCGTAGGCTCAGGACTGTGCAATGGGATGGGGACAGAGAAAAATCTCCAAGATCAGTGTGAGAGAATTCTCAGTTATCTTCTCTGAGTGGATTGTCGTTTTTCTCTAGGGCATCCAAATTGTATTCAAATATTTACTGCCAATATTAAAAATCCTCAGATCCGCTGCACCGGTTTTCCCGCATTGGGTTTTTCCTGGGACGGACAAGTGTGTCAATGTGATTGTTCATATGTTGATGTTTCTCTTGCCTCTTAATTTCTTAATTTGTGAACTCTGCAACTGAATTTAATTTGGTATTTACTGAAGCTTTGGTGAATAACTTATTATAAATAAGTAGGAAAAATAAATCAATTATTGCAGCAAATTTTCACATAAGGTTGGTTGGGTATGATGTCATATGGGGGCTGAATTGTTGTTACATAGATTGTGTAAGACCTTTAAGAACCAACCCTTCTATCTTAGATAAGGATCAGCTTTCCACCACTCTTAGCATGTACACAATACCATTCAAAGTAGAACTAATTGATGGAATTCCAACTTCACTTTCAAACCACTCTTAGCATGTACACAATACCATTCATTGTAGAACTAGTTGATGGAATTCCAACTTCACTTTCAAACCACTCTTAGCATGTACACAATACCATTCAATGTAGAACTAATTGATGGAATTCCAACTTCACTTTCAAACTGAATACACTTGCAAGTACCTATTGGATGTTGTTGTTATTGCCACCTACCGATGTTGAGCAATAAACAAATATTAACTTTAATAAAGAGGAGGGAGCTCTGAATGAATAGTTCCCGCAAGTACCTATTGGATGTTGTTGTTATTGCCATCTACCGATGTTGAGCAATAAACAAATATTAACTTTAATAAAGAGGAGGGAGCTCTGAATGAATAGTTCCTGCAAGTACCTATTGGATGTTGTTGTTATTGCCACCTACCGATGTTGAGCAATAAACAAATTTTAACTTTAATAAAGAGGAGGGAGCTCTGAATGAATAGTTCCTAATGCAGAACACTTGCTACCATCTTTGCAAGTGGCAATATTGTTGTTATTGCCACCTACCGATGTTGAGCAATAAACAAATATTAACTTTAATAAAGAGGAGGGAGCTCTAAATGAATAATTCCTAATGCACAACACTTGCTACCATCTTTGCAAGTGGGATTCTGGCAGAATACCAAGTAGGCTTGACTTGGGATAAAAACAAAAAAACATTAAAATTTAATAACAAAACAAAAAACTGCATGGTTCAGTGTGCCTTGAGCCAAGAAGCCTTGAAAGGATGGCGTGGCCCTGCTATGAAATCTTGTTTACTAGGTATAAGTCTCATAGGTGAGAATTGATACCATGTGATTTTATTTCATTGTATGCAATGCCACTTCTTCACCTCTCACCTCATGCAATGAGCACATAAGCAGTTGGTCATTATGACCAATGCTCATGGGAGATGAGTCACATTCAATAGCTTTATATTCTAGACAATTCCCTTGTTGCAATGAGCGAGAAATTGATTATTATGGCTAATTTTCGTGGGGAATGTATCGAGAGACACTTTCCCTGATACAATGAGTACATGAGGAATTGGTCATTACGAGTTATGATTAATGCTCATGGGTCCTTGTAACGCTAATCTGAACACATTAAGCTTAATATTGGTTTCTAAATACTGTGCATTCTATGTCGGTATGGTAGTTTGGTAGAAATCAAAATGTAACATGTATTACACCATCGAACCTAGCCTCCAGTTAAGTTCTACTTCTTTATGCCCTTAGTTGCATTTAAATGTTTATACTTCTTTATGCCCTTAGTTACGTTTAAATGCTTATATTTGCCTATTCAGGGGATGCATTATGTTTACACAATGATAATGAGTGAATCTGAAGTACATATGAACTGCCTGCAACTCTTGTTTGGTTATATATGAATTTCAGACCTTGTTACAGTCCCAGTCCAATTATGAAGGTTGTAACTACATTTTGAAATGAAACTGATATATGTGTGGGTTGTCTACAACCCCTTGGGTGCATAAGATTCTATATTTTGGATACATTTAACGGTAAAATTATCCCAGCAAATTAATTATGACGAGAGGAATTTGCACGGGGTGCACTGGAGCTCAAAGGAGATGATTGGCTATTACATTCGATGCACGGGGTGCACTGGAGCCCAAAGGAGACGATTGGCTATTACATTCAACAGTCAAAAGACCACATAAATTTCATGAAGTCTAAAATCTAGTGCACTAATATTGTATATGCAGTTCCTAAGAACGAGGTAAGGCAATTGACTAATTAGTAATGATGTATGCATCAATCCAAAGCTTATATCAGTAATGTATTTAAAGCAAAATCTGAAGCATAATCTCTTCTGATAAAGGAAGTGGGTTGATCATTAGTCAAGCCACAATGTGGATGTTAGAAAATTACAAACAAACTCCACTACTGCCCTAATTGAGCTTCTAATGTCGGGCTGCCACAAAAAGGATTCTGCTCTTAGCAAATAGAGCCATCGCCAAAGAATGGGGGCAGTCTCGATGAGATCTTATAAAATGAATTGCAGGTATAGTGACTAGAACCTTCTCATATCAAAACAATCTCCTCTTATCAACATGGTTTGTTGATACCATAAAATTGACCCATTAGCTCAGTCTCCACAGACCTAGAATGGGTAACACACCTAGTCTCTCAAGGAATGGTGGTACCAGTACCAGATGAGCACCCCAGGTATAGAAGGGGACCTATCCGAAGGAGGGAATTAAGCCATTTAATACACTAGGAACAATATATATATATATATATATATACCAATTAAATTAGAACGAAAAATGAATATATATATATATACCAAAAAAATTAGAACGAAAAATGAAAATTTTCCAAGGAGGCATGTTACAAGTGGTGTCAGAGCATACCATAAAATTGACCCATTAGCTCAGTCTCCACAGACCTAGAATGGGTAACACACCTAGTCTCTCAAGGAATGGTGGTACCAGTACCAGATGAGCACCCCAGGTATAGAAGGGGACCTATCCGAAGGAGGGAATTAAGCCATTTAATACACTAGGAACAAGATATATATATATATATATATATATATATATATACCAATTAAATTAGAACGAAAAATGAATATATATATATATATATACCAAAAAAATTAGAACGAAAAATGAAAATTTTCCAAGGAGGCATGTTACAAGTGGTGTCAGAGCTCCCAGGTTCAACACCTGGACCTAATGGGCTCTATTAGGAAAGTAATGACAACTAAAGGTGTAACCCTAGAACCAAGAGAATGACCATCTTGTTATAGACATTTTTGTGCCTTACAACATTGAGCATGAAATGTCCATAATCTAAGGGATCCAAAGTCCCTAAACATGTTGTTCCTACCCCTAGAGGAACAAGGCTAACAAACCACAGCAATTCACAGAAGTTCTCCACCAGAAACTGCTCAAAAAACAAGTCAATTCAGGATCAATTCAGTAGCTCCACTAGCTGTCTGCGCTGAAATGCAAAGTCAACACTAGCTACCTGCACTGCAACGCAGGTAGAAGCACTACCAGGGTGCGCTGAGCGAGAGTTGACAAATGGCAAGATCATTCCAAGAGGTGTCAAGACCCAGGAAGCTTCCAGAATCTTCCTCAATGACACTTGCCTCAGTGAATTCGACTGGTGATGAGTAAGAGGTTCCCAATCTCCAGGTGGAAGCAAGAACCTCCAAGTGGAATCAAGAACTGACAGAGGGAGAAGACACTAGTCAGATCTCAAACTGACTCATCCTCTCTCCAAACATCTATATATGGATCTCTCCTCCATGAGATCTAGGGGCTGGAATTTTGTTATTGCAAAGAATTGCTGTTGGTTTGAGATTGGAATCATTGGGTGCTTAATGCTTTGAAGGGGGTGAAGATAGGAATTCCATTTGTTGGGAAGGAGATGCTGGATTGGAGCCCTCTGGGTTGTATCTCTTCCTGAACCTTGTTATTCATCAATAAAGCTATCTTGGTTTCTCCTATATACTGGTGTATCTTTGATGTATGATTGCATTAGTATGTTTAGTTTATTTCTAATCCTAAACTAGTTATGAATATGAATCTATGTCTTTGTGTAGTGTTCTCTTCTTGTGATCTTGCAGAAACCTCTTGAAGCTGGGCGAGCGAGAAGGCAAGTAGCTGGGAACTCTCAAAGAGAAGGGAAACTGGATCGAGGGACAAACGGAAGACACCGGTTAGTCCATCCATCTCTCTTCATTCTTAATTCATAAAGGAAGAATACTAGAATAGCTGTCTCTGTTTGTTGCTAAGGCACTGTCACACCTTAGGTGGATAGGATCGTCCTGCATAGGCATTTTTCCCCACAACACATCTTTGACAAACTCTCAGAAATGGAGAAACATGGATGATGGAACACAATTAAGTGAATAGCCATCGTGGTCCGAGTCACCGACAATAAATTACAAATTACAAACTGAATAAAGAGATGTAAAGGAGGTTCAGGGATTTATCCATGATGGTTATTCACTTAGCCCTACATTGACATGTATAATGAATTTCATGTTTGTTCTATTGGAGATGAATTGATGTTAATGAGGTATGAGGTATGATATGTGATGGGGTTGCTCCGACAGTTGAGACATGGCTGTCAGTATTATGCTTTTGTAATGCCTAGATGATGTCATGTAAAATAATGTCTGTGAGACAAAATCCACGTGAGGAACTAGTTACAAAACTAATATTCAGCCCTGCATGTGAAACACTGCCAAGGTTTGCTGGTTTGGCTTCTTTGTGCACTTCAGTTAAAAAGAGAAATATTTCTCAAGGGCAGTGATATAAGCTGAGAAGTTATTATGGCCGTCAGTGTTATGATTTTGTAATGCCTAGATGATGTCATGTAAAATAATGTGTGTGTGACAAAATCCATGTGAGGAACTAGTTACAAAACTAACATTCAGCCCTGCATGTGAAACACTGCCAAGATTTGCTGGTTTGGCTTCTTTATGCATTTCAGTTAAAAAGAGAAATATTTCTCAAGGGCAGTGATATAAGCTGAGAAATAACTTCTGTAGGAAAGGTGTGGAACCGAAAGGAAAAGATAGTACTACGGGTAGAACTCTAAGAACGCCCAAACACATCTGTCCATATGACTGGGTGTGTTTATGTATCATCAATAAAATAGGACTGTAATCAAAAAGTGATAGCTCAGGAAGGCAGGACCGAGCACTTCTAAGCTGACCTTAGAATGTCTAATCCAAATACTAAGTTGACCTTACAAAAACTCATATTTAAATAAGAATGGATGGTGGGCTGACTTGTGTTAAAGGTGCTGAAATCGACTTGTAGTTGGGTTTGCACTAGATAGGGGTGTTGGAAAGCATGGAATTAATCTATATTCAGGATCAAAGCTGACCCCTGTTGAGATAGTTCACTTAATTTGCAAGGGACGTATTGTCATTGCTGAGTTTTCTTGTTGCATGTGGCATGACATTATGATTTGAAAGACATAAGCAACCACTTGGAGCCCTCGTATCCATTGTTAAAGGGAAATTTGCAGTTCTATTGGCATGATTGCAAAGGATGTGGATTTTGGGAATTGAGCACTGACTTGGATTCCATATTGTCACCTTTGAAAAAAGCCACCATGCATTGATGGACCTTTGGAGGTTGGATGCTTTGAGTGGAAAACCCTTTTCGGATGATGTGTTTCAACTTTGAGGGCTTCTCCTCCTAGATTATCAGACATGTGGCTTAAAACATACATTGTAATTTTTTAGAAGACACCTATCAGTCTTTATTGGCAACCCTACAAGAGGAGGGCCTTCTTGATTTAAGAAGGGTATTGATGAAGAAGCAAGTACCACAACCTGCAACAAGAGCAGCCTCCTCATCTGCCTCAAAAGTATTGTTATAAGAAAAATAAAGCATTAATGGAAAGTCCTAGCCTTGCCCATGAAGATAATGATCTAGAAGTCATGTTGGATCACAGTCTTGATCAAGTGTTTGTTAAGAAGGAAAATGGAAAAACTGTTGAAGGTAAAATTTCAGAGCAAAGGGATAGATTTGATAGTTTTCATACCAGTTCTTTAAGGAGTGAAGATGTATTTCCAAATCGGATTTGTGACCAAAATTTGAAGAGGGCAATTGCCAAGATTTGCTGGTTTGGTTTCTTTATGCATTTCTGTTAAAAAGAGAAATATTTCTCAAGGGCAGTGATATAAGCTGAGAAATAACTTCTGTAGGAAAGGTGTGGAACCGAAAGAAAAAGATAGTACTACGGGTAGAACTCTAAGAACGCCCAAACACATCTGTCCATATGACTGGGTGTGTTTATGTATCATCAATAAAATAGGACTGTAATCAAAAGTGATAGCTCAGGAAGGCAGGACCTAGCACTTCTAAGCCAATCTTAGAATGTATAATCCAAATACTAAGTTGACCTTACAAAAACTCATAATTAAATAAGAATGGATGGTGGGCTGACTTGTGTTGAAGACCCTACTTGTGTTAAAGGGACTGAAATCGACCTGTAGTTGGGTTTGCACTAGATAGGGGTGTTGAAAAGCATGGAATTAATCTATATTCAGGATCAAAGCTGACCCCTGTTGAGACAGTTCACTTAATTTGCAAGGGACGTATTGTCATTGCTGAGTTTTCTTGTTGCATGTGGCATGACATTATGATTTGAAAGACATAAGCAACCACTTGGAGCCCTCGCATCCAACATTAAAGGGAAATTTGCAGTTCTATTGGCATGATCGCAAAGGATGTGGATTTTAGGAATTGAGCACTGACTTGGATTCCATATTGTCACCATTGAAAAAAGCCACCATGCATTGATGGACCTTTGGAGGTTGGATGCTCTGAGTTGAAAACCCTTTTTGGATGGATGTGTTTCAACTTTGAGGGCTTCTTCCCCTAGATTATTGTACATGTGACTTAAAACCTACATTGTAATTTTAGAAGACACCTATCAGTCCTTATTGGCAACCCTACAAGAGGAGGGCCTTCTTGATCTTGTTGAAGATAAGAAGGGTATTAATGAAGAAGCAAGTGCCACAACCTGCAACAAGAGCAACCTCCTCATCTGCCTCAAAAATCTTGTTATAATAAAAATAAAGCATTAATTCCTAGAAGATAATGATCTAGAAGTCATGTTGGATCAGTCTTGATCAAGTGTTTGTTAAGAAGGAAAATGGAAAAACTGTTGAAGGTAAAATTTCAGAGCAAAGGAATAGATTTGACAGTTTTCATACCAGTTCTTTAAGGAGTGAAGATGTATTTCCAAATCGGATATGTGACCAAAATTTGAAAAGGGCAGCTGCGCAGCAACATTGATGAAGCACTATTTAGGAAGGGGACTAAAATATGGATAAATAAGTTCCCACCTAATATTAACAGTTGAGGAACGGAGCAAGATTCCCATCTTCAATAGAGATTTGTGAATGGAAAATACAAGTTTCCTATATTCATAGGAATCAATGGGATAATGGCAGATTGCTCAAGTGCGCCGTTTGGCGTAGTAAAGACTTTTATTTCATCTCCTTCAAGAATGAAAAACCTTTATGCAGTTGAATCCAAAATCATATGTTGTGAGCTTTGAGGGGAGCCCTACCTGTGAAAGTGATGATCACAAAGGTGAAAGGGACAGAATTGTTGCCGTTCATGATGACAAGAATACCATTGAAGATGTATTTTCAAATCGGATTTGTGACCAAAATTTGAAGAGGGGCAGCCTCATTGATGAAACACTATTTAGGAATTGGACTAAAATATGGATAAATAAGTTGAAGAATGAAAAACCTTTATGCAGTTGAATCCAAAATCATATGTTGTGAGCTTTGAGGGGAGCCCTACCTGTGACAGTGAGGATCACAAAGGTGAAAGGGGGCAGAATTGTTGCCCTTCATGATGACAAGAATACCATTGCTTTGACAATGGAAGGGCATCATTTTCATGATAATTTTCCTGCTCGTTTTGTTTAAGGAAATAATGCAAATATAAACTACTGTGCACAAAATCAATAACTCAAAGGGCAAACAAATGTTTCCCTCCTCATTGGATTTGATTTACAACATGAAGATAACATTGCTTCCCCGGTTGAGGGACACACTTGTATTGCAAAAACAGAGAAGGTACCTAAAAATATACAACAACAGCCCTGATTTCCACCTTGATCTGGATTTATGCTCTAGAAGATCTTATATAATGTACTTTGATGGGCCATCCAAATTTGATGATGAAAAACCGCATTATGATGAAAGTTCAGAACAGATATTCAAGGACTAATGGGAAGGACATGTTCCTGATCTAAAAAGGGTTGAAGAGTTTCAACACTTTAAGGACATGTTCCTGATCTAAATAGGGTTGAAGAGTTTCAACGCTTTAAGGACATGTTCCTGATCTAAAAAGGGTTGAAGAGTTTCAAGGCTTTATAGATATTACGCCAAATTCTACTGATGCTAAAAACAAGCTAGAATGTGAAAAGTTTCTTAACCTTGATGACTCTACAGTAAGTTTAATTACTGTGAACAGATATGTAATGAATTTTCAGAGAATTAGCATGGAAAGTAGGATACAAACCTAGAATGCAATAATGAAAAAGAGCGCAATGTCTCTTGGCAAGATGATGGGCAACAATTCCCACGTATATGATGGAATTATCTTCGAGGAAAAGGCAGCTGATGGATTTGCCTTGAATGATTTAAAGTAGGTTAAGGTTGATGAAAAAAGTTCCATGCTGTATTCTAAAATTAAAAGGGGTGGATGCTCATATATTCAATTATGAAAGCAACAACTCACAATCAGCCCACTAAAGTCATAAACCAAATTTAATGTACTTCAAGGATGCTCCAGCTCCAAATTATGGAACCAAAATCAGCAATCTTATTTATGTGGGCAAGGAAATCCAAGCAAAGAAAACAAGGATTGATAAAGCTGATCAAGATTCTTTAGCGCTTGTTACAAAGAGGACAAAATATGTCCAATCTAAATTTCCAAATGTCAACCACACCAGAAATTATGACAAAATTTGAAAATATTTTTGATGTACGGGTTCAATGAATAAAACAAATGATTGTCATATGAGAAGAGTACATGAAAAAAACTAAAATTCATTAAAAAACAAAAAGAAAACAAAAAAACAAAAAAATAGGACATAGACTCGCTTAAATCAGGCTGTGTAAGTAAGCCTACACTACACTACACTGTCTGGATCTTTTACCGCAGCAGAGATATTGAGATTGGATATCTTACGGCCAAACTCCCTTTGCTGGACAAATTCAAGAGGGCAGCCTGCACTACACTACACTGTCTGGATCTTTTACCGCAACAGAGATATTGAGATTGGCTTAAATCAGGCTGTGTAAGTAAGCCTGCACTACACTACACTGTCTGGATCTTTTACCGCAGCAGAGATATTGAGATTGGATATCTTACGGCCAAACTCCCTTTGCTGGACAAATTCAATAGGGCACTTCCTACAGGCCAACCACTATCCCAGCCACTATCCCAGCTCTGGAAAACAAACCGCAGGGTCATCTGAACACTATCCCAGGGCTGGAAAACAACCCACAGCAGAGATATTGAGATTGGATATCTTACGGCCAAACTCCCTTTGCTGGACAAATTCAATAGGGCACTTCCTACAGGCCAACCACTATCCCAGCCCTGGAAAACAAACCGCAGGGTCATCTGAACACTATCCCAGGGCTGGAAAACAAACCGCTAGGTCATCTGGTCATCTGTTCTAAGTACGAGTTGGGTCTCTATTTCTAGATGCAATATAGTTATGGAACTGCACTGAAAAGATTTTAAAATTAGAGTAAGGAGAATATTTCAGAATTTAGGTCCTAAATATCAAAATTCAAGTCGAATTTCCTATAAAACTCTAAACACAAACAAGTTTGTTTTTCATTCAATCTAACTTAACTTCCTTATAGTAGAAGACCAAAAAATCAGTATGTAAATACCTTGCTGCCGAACGTATGGAAAGTCCTCGTTGCAGCAGCCCTGAAATTCATTGGATGATAGCTCCCGGGGCGGTAGATTTGGCTGTTCCTTCCTGTTTACAAAAATTTAAACCATCAAAAAACATTACAAATTTAAACAATAAAAAATTATTACAGAAAGGGGATGAATTAAAAAATAATGGAAGACGTGTTTGACACTCACTGTAAAGGCATCATTTAACCATCAACAGTCACTGCATATTCTCCTCTGCCACAGAGTCTGCTCTCTCTCTCAGACTCACAGACATGAACATCACAATCACAAACACATCACATTGACACACTACGCTACACAAACACAAACACATCACATTAACAAACACATCACTGAGCGCGCTCCACAAACACATCACAATTACATAGCGAAAGAGAGAGCCTCTCTTGTAGCATTCTCTGCTAGAACGCAATAGTTGAACCTCTGAATACTCTTAACTGTGTTATGCTCTGCCATCCCAAATCGTCCTCGCACTGCAATTCCAAACAAGTGGAAAAGCTCAACCTAATATACATAATCAGTACCATTTATAACCACAATGTGATTATAAATACATCTACATCTGGAGCTGCAACTATATATGAATGTGACAATGGGATACATTAGAATAACAATAATATTGAAAAAGATTGCAAAAGATTGAAAAAAGATGAAAAAGATTGAAAAAGATGTAATTAAACAACCTGCATAGTTTCCTTGTGTCCACAGATTGCAAAATATGAATGCCTGTTTCGTAATTAAACAACCTGCATCATTAACAAAGACACACAGCGCAATCAATTAAATACGGATCACAAATATGTTGCTCTGTATATACAATGGGATTGTAATGGAAAACATATTAAAGTTACCTGGCTCCATTGAAGGCGAATGATCTTGGTCTCTTGACGCGAACAAAACTTTGATGGAATCCTCAGATCTATCTGCAGCCTAGAGAAACATGGTTCAGAGACTTCAGCGACAGGGCAAAATGAATGCACTATTCTCCTTTTCAGAAACTTCAGCCACAGGTCACAATGCACTATTCTCCTTTTATATTTTTTCTTCAGCTTAAAATTGTGATGGGAAGCTGTGATTCCGATTATTTGATTTGCCTTTGAAATACCTAGTTAAGCATATGTTCTGACCGAGGTTCTATTCCCGCGCCTGTCTCTGCAACGTCCCTAAATACCTAGTTAAACATCTGTTCTGACCGAGGTTCTATTACCGCGCGTGTCTCTGCAACGTCCCTTGCATTTTATAAGCCGACAACAAAAGCGGCACTTGTCACAAATGGCCCAGATCATACAGTTAGAAAATTCAAATTTAATCCCATCAGTTTCAGTAATCATCAATCTTTTAATTTAATCTTTTTAGTAAGGATTAATATTTTAATCTAAACTTTTAAGTAAAGATTAATCTAATTTAAAATTAATATCCTAATATAATTTTCAAAGTAAAAATTAATCTATTTTTTAAGTAAATTATTAATCTTTTAATTTCATCTTTTAAGTAATTGTTAATATTTTAATCTAATCTTTTAAGTAAATATTAGTATTTTAATCTCATCTTTTAAGTAGAGATTAGTATTTCAATATGATATTTTAAGTAATGATTAATATTTTGAATTTATGGTATTTTTGTTGGTTAGAGAAACATCCATAGGGTGTGCATGGCTAAGATTTATAATGGTTAAAAGTCACCTTAAGTGTAATTGTGTTATAACAAGTGCATATAATGGACATGAGGATTATAGTTGTTTTAGTATGTAATGAATTAATAATCACATTTTATATAATGTATTAATGAATATAATGATATGTTATTGTATGTAATGAATTCACAATGGGGCGATGGCTAGGGTTTGAAGCAGATGGCAAAGATTTTCTTCAGACAATATGTTTTTTTCCTTGAAGCAGTCAGGCGGTGTGGGTCTACCAGCAGTTGATCCGATAGCGTTCACGAAGGAGTTATCATGGCTAAGGAAGAAGGGGTTGACTATGATACAATTAGCATTGAAGGTAGTCCTATTTTTGGCAATATTCTTAAACTCACAAATTCTAGGGTTGGCAGGGATCGAACTCATGGGGGATTGGATTGGAATTTTGTATCTTTAGGAGACGTTGCCACGGTGGAGGCATGGTCCAAAGGTTTGTGGTCGATCAAGTTAGTTTCCCCTTTATCATGGCCTTTGGAAATCGTTTTTGTTCCTCCACCTTGTTAGGTAAGTGATGGAGGTTTTCCAGGTAGTCTTTGGGGGTTTTCCCCTATTGTTTCGCCACTTTCTGGTGACTTGCAAACTTCTCTAGGGTTGGGTCAGCTTGATTTACCCAAGGTAAATGTCCCTTTCTTGCATAATGGTCAAGGTTTCACTAAAGTTAGGTTTATTAGAGAACTTTTTCCACCCTCACATTTTGTGCCTTACCGAATTGGTTTTATTTAGGTGGAGTCTGGTGGTTTTCAATTGGTTTCAAGTCCCTTTCCTAACCCCTCTCCCCAAATGCCACTAATATCTAGGCACAGGCGACTAGATGTTCAAGAGTCAGAGGCCAAGGGCAGGAAGAACCAATTGTTGAGGATTCAAACACCCCACAGACTGGGGATCCAAATTAAGGGGCACGAAAAAAGAAGGATAGGGTTATAAAAAGGAAAGAACCCTTTGCAAAGTTAAAGTTGGGTTTAGGGGTGGATGTGAGGATGCACCAGGTAGCGACAATGGTGTAATGGACGTTGGTTGGAAGGACACGAGGTAGGAAATTCAACATAAAGACATTGGAGGATTGGATGGCTACAGAAGTAAGTCCCCTTGTTTCAAATTCACTTAAAATTTTCCTTCTTTCAAAGGGTTGGATCCAAAATTATTTTCACTCCCACGAGGAAGCTCTCACAATCTCACAACGTGTCTGGAATATAGACTTCACACAAGTTATTTTTAAGTTTCGCTCCCCTCTTTTCGATGTGAATTGGGAACAATTAAATATGGTCCTTGTATGGGTTCATCTACTTTTCTTTCCCCTAAATTTGTGGAAGCTAGAGATTTTCTAGGATATGGGCAACAATCTGGTCTCATATTTGGATGCAGAATTTTCCTATTTGCATGCAAAAGGCAAACCAGTGGCTAGGGTGTCGATAAATATCGACTTAAGGGAAGGGTTATCTAAATATCTTGATATGGAAGAAGGAAAAATTAGTCCTCAACCATTGGACTATGAGGGGGTTCCTTTTCGTTGCCTAAGGTGTTGCAAATATGGCCATACTATGAAATTTTGCAATTTTCCTCTTAAGAAGAAGAAGGCCTTAAAAGACACCTCTCGAAATCAGTCTTCAACTACTCAACATCCTTTCATTTATTAGTTTTTTCAACCAACATTCTCTCCTCTCCTTCTTCCTAAGGAGCATCTTACTAGAGCAATGACCTCTCCTCATGGTCCATACAAGCATGCAAAGGGAATTGTGCATGGGAATGAAGAGGGCAACCCACTTCAAGCAGATACTCCAGATAATATTGTGTTCTCTTCCCTTGGTGCAATAGCCCCTCATTGAATTTCCATGTAAAAAATATAATACCAAGGTCATGGGACACATATTCCAAGTTGAATGGTGGGAAAACGTCCTAGTGGGTGTTCGTTTCGGTTTATTATTGCTAAGGAAATTCGCAAAGGCAAAGAGGCATTAATTGGCATTTATTTATGAAAATAAAGGAAAATAGGAGAATAGGAAGGTGAAAAGTCGTAGGTTGCATGTGAGAAGGAAATTGGAGGAAAATGAATAAATTAGAGGTCTCAATGATAAAAACAATTTTGAGGATCGGTTCAGAACCTTTTTTTAGTTTTAGCTTGGAGCTCTCTCTTCTATTTTCTCTCTCTCATACTCTTGGACACTTAGAGTTTTTTTGGAGCACTCCTAGAGGAGTGTGGCATACTTTCTATTTGTAGCAAGGAGGTAAAGGAAAAGTAGGGAAGCACAAGAGGACAACAAGATCAACAGCTGCAACGGGTTTTTCTTACAGGTACCGAATTGCATGTGTGATTTCCTTGCTAATTTTGACATGCATGTGGTTTCTTGGTTATGATATGTCATAGGCATGGAGGATTTCTTGAATTGACAGTGGTTTTGCCTAACCTTGCCATTTTCGGGATAATCATGGTGTTGTGGGTTTCTTTCCTTTTGTTTTCTTGTTGGTTCTCATGTTCCTTATGGTTGTGGGTTGAGTTAATAGTTCTTAGAGCCTTGGTTGGACAAACACTCTAGAACCCCTGTAACAACTTAGGTTGAATTTCTAGTCTTGGAAGCCTTGGTTGGAAAAGCGCTCTAGAGCCCTTGGTGGGTTGAGTTACTAGTCCTCGAAACCCTAGTAGGAAAAACAATCTGGAGCCCTGGATAGCTTGGGTAGAGACTAATCTGGTGATGGTTAGTGATGTCCAACCGTGAGGTGGAAACCCTGGCTAAGGGTTGAGGTGGTTTGGCCTTTGGAAGCCCTGGTTTGGTTTTGTTTGATTTTGTTTCATGAGATCCCACATTCATGCTTGGAATATGGCGTGGGGGTGATTGGCTAAAAAAGAGATTTGGTTCAGCCCAATCTATGGTTGGGTGGTATGTGAAAGTCCCTGAATTGGTTGGATTTTCATATGTTAATAAGAGCTCATTTTCCTTTGGTATTTTCATGAGCAAATGTGCTTGTCATTATGTGGCTTTAATAGTTGTTTCATCATTGATATATCTCTTGTTATTTGTTGGTTATGAGCATGTTTTATGATAATATTCATGCATGTCTCTCATCATGTTTTGGTTAGTATATGAAATAATAATGAATGAATGACCTAATGGACAACAATGTAGCTATTGGGAGGAGATATCAATCCTCCTTGACGATTCTCAGGTAAGAATGGGAATCATATGTTTAGATTTGTTGTTATGACCTGTGGATTTCATGTTTACGATATGTTTGACGAAATGCTTGTTATGGCTAGTAGAGGTCAAATAAATTCCTTGATTAAGTGTTTGCATTAGTAACATTATCTCAGCATTAATTTCTGGAAGTTTCATAAAGTTTTGGGCAGTGGGCTGAGTCCTAACCCTGAAAAAGTGGCACATAATTCGGGGCCCCTCGCACAGAACTACCTGAAAAAGGCCACAGTGGCATGGATGCCTTGCTTATATAATCTAGCCATAAAATTACATAAGTGAGAATGCAATATATTCAAAAGTCATTCTTTCTTTCAATGCATTTAATAATAGTTTTACTATTACTTGTATATTAAATTGCATACTATGAGGAGAGGAGAGGAGAGGAGAGGGAATGCCAATTCCACTGGGGATTCAAAATGAAAGTAATCAAAAGAATCAAGATCCCTTTACCGTTCCAATACCCTTCAATGTCAATACTATGTTTGGCATTTGATAAGTATTGCTAATTGAAACAAGGTAACTCATTGGGGAAAGCATAATTGGCCACTACAAGACGAACAACCTCAAAATGTAACCTTTTTGTCCGCTGTGCATGGAGCCACACTACATCATCGACTAGCCCCATGTCAAAACAATCCAGTTTCGCCCAAGCCTGAAAGGACATTTGTTGCCCCATAAAGAAACTGTAATTATTTGGCTACAAGGTATAGGTACCAAAAACATGGTAAAATTAGGGGAGGAACAACATGTGCTCCCTCCAATGACTACTACCTGCAATGAATCATCGATGCTCCTTTATCTTTATTGAACACTATGGAAAACCCGATCTTATAAAAAGTGAAAGCGAGGTATAAACAACCTAGTTTGTTATGTTTAGACTAGATCACTATGAATAGTGCCTAATTGAAAGAGTAGTAGGTGGTCGATCAGGTTTGATTTAGGAGCCAAGGTTTACTCGTGGGTCTTCCTCTACATCTTGTTGATTAAATAGTTGTCCCATGACCAAAACTCTAGTTATTTCTTACATCAAAGTATAGTGAATAAACAACACTAGTCACAGTCTCGCTAAACAAACCATTATCACACGCTCTTGTTTGTTAAAAGCACTTCAAGCAAGTAGAAGCTACAATGAATAAACAACACCATTCAAGTTAGGTGTGCCATAAATAAAATTGATTTACATATAAGGAAAAGAAAGAAAATTCAAATTAAACAAAAAAAAGAAGGATTAGATATTGCTTTACATAGAAGAAAAAAAAGCAAAGAAAGTTGAATTAAACAAAAAAATAAAGCTTGTGGGGTATTTGTCCTTCTTCGAAATAAATAATACCTAGTCCTCAATTAGAACCAAAAGGATATTACGAATAATTAATGCTTAGATTGATCCGAATTGGATCATTATATTGTTTGTCATCCATCTCGATGCATTTGGAGTGGAAAAAGTGGAGGAATCAGCTCACGGGATTGTTTTTATCGGTTGGACCCATTTTGGTGAAACGAGGTCTGAAACCTTCTCGTAGCATTTTGAGGCATGAAACAAATTTTTTCATGATATTCTACACATAGAGACCTTTTCAATAGTGCAAGAAGCGCGTCAATCGGAGTTCATATGCGAAACTTATGCCACTCAGAAGTTGACCTTCCTGTTTTCACACCTGTAGTTTAGGAGGATGTCATGTCAGCCCCCATTATTCATGGAAAAGGGGCTAGCCACGTGTTTGTGATGTAAAAGATTCTATAAGAGTCTATTTGTAACTATAGTTAAGAGTTGATGTAATCAAACTTAACCACTAGTAGGCTATCGGGCTGTGTTATAACCAGAGCACTAGGAGGAAAAGCCATTCCATTCTTTCAAGAGCATTTTGTTTCATAGATGAGCAAAGATAGCCAGGAGAGATAGGAGGTAGAGCACATCGAGAGGATATATGCACTGTAGCAGACCACGGGCCACAGGCATTGCTTCTTTGTTCCTGCAACCATATTTCCAAAGAGAGAAAGAGAGTGAAGCGACCTCACATTCCGGTTGGGTTTTCTCTCGAAAGGTTTTCCCAAAGAGCATATCTTGTGTCTTATGTGTGTGTGAGATTAATTAGTAGCTCTATACTTTTCTTCATAATTTATATTCGCATACATGCACTAATTACAGTTAAATCCACGGACCTTAAAGTTTAATAAATTGTAATAGTGTAAAATTTCAATATTTCAATATATTATTATTAGATTTGTTGTGACAAACTGTCCAGTGGAATATCCACGACATTTTACAGATCATTTGGTATCAGAGTAGGTTTCTTTAGGTATTTGTGGATATTTGCAAGGGATCTAGGCCAGCGGGGTTGAAAATCGTAAAACCCTAATCATGGTTGATGATTCTGTAAACAAACCCCGTGTTCCTGCAGAGATGAGGTTTTGGCGGCTTGAACAATAAGTCGCGGATATAAACGGCAATGAAAACCTCTTAATGGAAACCCTAAGTAATAAGTTGGGGATATTTGGATGTCAACCATCGCCATGCCATGCTATTCTCTCTGCTTGGGTTAATAGCTCTCCCTTTGAAGCGCTTTCATTCATTCAATGTTAAGGGCATATGGTTCTGAAGGTGAACATGGAGAATATGGGGGTTCAAATGCGGCAAACAAATTACAAGATGGATCGGGAGATCGGGAAGACATGGAGAACCAACCAAAGAAAGAACCTAGAAAATCTCAACCCAGTTCGAGTGTTATGAATCAATATATGTTCAAAATGGAAGCAAAAGTCGATATCAAGTCGTACCATGGCAAGATCGATGCTCTGAAGATGAACCACTGGTTGCAGCAACTGGAAGTTTATTTAAGCATCCATAAGATCAAGGAAGGGAAAAATATCTCATTCACGTGGCTAAAATTAGAGGGCCATGCACTGACTTGGTGGGAGAGCCACACGAAAACCTTAAGTTTGGAGGGAGAACCTCCAGTGACTAAGTGGGAGGATTTAAAAACCATCATTAAGTGACAATTTTATCCCATTGGGTACGTGGAGGACCAATGGATCCGGTGTCATTACTTCAGGTAAAAGCCAGGCCAAAGTGTGCAGGAGTACACCACAAAATTTAGAAAGATGGCTATAATGTTGGGTATCTCTCCAAATAACCATATGCACTCCTCAAGTATTTGGGGGGTCTGCACTGCCATCTGCGAGAGAAAGTGATGTTGTTCAAGCCCAAATCGGTGGATGAGGCTTGTGTATAGGCACAATACCTGAAGAACATAGGCCTAAAAAGAGCGCAATGAAGTGGATCAAAGCAGTTTGAGCAACATGAAGCTTCTAAGGAAGGGAAGAAGAAGCAAAAAGGAGGAAAAGATAAAAAGATGACAACCACAACACACTAGTGCAAAGATCCCGACAATCACTGCAACATTGATGGGCATACAAAAGAGAAGTGTTGGAAGTTGTATCCAGAGCTAAACCTGAAGAAGAAGAAGAAGAAGAAAGATAATAAAAAGAAGAATCTTGTGGCCAATGATTCGAGCAACCAAGTTGAAAGCAACTCAGACGTCGATGAGAAGATTGTTTGTACATTAGTACAAAAGGAGGTGAATCTGAGTAGCCCTCAGTAGCAAGAAGAGAAAGAAATGATCAAACTATTACATATAAAGATACAGGTCAAGAAGACAAAGATTGATGCTTTGTTTGACTTAGGATCACAGGCGAATCTCATTGCAGAAGAGTTGGTCAAGAAGTTGGGGCTGGAAATTCATGATCATTCAAACCCATATCCACTGGGATGGGTAAATAAGGATGTAGAGTTGAAGGTAACAAAACAATGCAAAATTAGATTTGCTATTAGTGCTGATTTTATTGATGAAGTATATATGGATGTGGTTCCCCTTGATCTTTGTGGATCTGTGTTTGGGAGTCCATAGATGTACATGTGTGATGCAATATTCATGAGGAGAGCTAACCAATACCGGCTCATCAAGGATGGAAAATTGTTCATCATCAACGTGCACAAAGGCAAGTCAAAATTTTCATTGCTATGTGCCAGCCAAGCCAAGAAATTGATTAGTTCCAGCAAGAAGTATGTTTTATTGTTTTTAATAGAAAGTGAAGAGGAGTCAATAAGAGGCAAGGCATCTCTGGAGGGGTGTACTAAGAAACATAAACAACAATTAGAGGAGTTATTACATGCATACAAGAGCCTAAAGGGTTACCACATAAGAGAGAAGTGGAGCACGAGATCCATCTAGTGTCAGACTCCCCATTGCCAAATATTGCGTTGTACAGGCAGTCTGTATAGAAGCAAGTGAGGTGAAGAGACAGTTGCAGCAGTTACTGGAACATGGTGTCATTTGATTGAGTACATCACCATGTGGGTCACCCATCATCATTGTGCCAAAGAAGGATGGGACTTGGCAGATGTGTATATATTATAGGGCATTGAATAAAATCACACTCAAGAATAGATACCCCCTACCCAAGATAGATAATTTGCTCGATCAGTTGCAGCAAGAAAAGTATTTCACCAAGTTGGACGTGAAGTCTGGATATCACCAAGTTCAAGTCAAAGAAGAAGATACATGGAAGACCGCCTTCAAAACTAGGCAAGGTTTGTATGTGGTTAGTTATTTCATTTGGCCTATGTAATGCACTAGCTACATTTATGAGATGAATGAATGATATACTGCACATGTTTATATATTCATTTGTTATTGTCTATCTAGATGATATATTAGTATATAGTGCTACCTCGGAGGAGCATATTTCACATTTGACGCAGGTGCTGGAAACATTGAAGAAGCACCAGATGCTAGCAAATCTCAAGAAGTGTGAGTTTGCGCAACAATCTTTGGTGTATCTGGGGTATGTGATTGGTGGACGAGAGTTGAAGATAGACCCTTCCAAGATGTAGGCCATCATGAAATGGTCGGTGCCTACTAATGTTTCAAAGATCAGGAGTTTCATTGGCATGACACAATACCTGAGGAAATTCATAGACTCATTTTCAGCGGTAATAGTATCGCTCCATGCCATAACAACAAGTGGCAAGAGTTTCCACGGGGGAAAAGGTCAGCATAAGGCTTTCGAGGAGCTAAAGAAGAAGATCAATCAAGCACCAATTCTAACATTTCCAAACTTGCAATGGCCCTTTGAAGTGGAGACAGATGCGAGTGGGTATGCTATGGGAGATGTTTTGATGTAAGGAGCAAGGCTTGTTTGCTACCATTCTTAAGTATTTCATGGGGTAGTTCTTAACTACACTACCTACGATAAGAAGATATTGCTAGGGTGAAAGTTGTGAATAAGTGGAAGCACTATCTGATGGGAAAGGAGACAATAATCCACACAGATCACTAGTTGTTATAGTACTTGCAAACGTAAAGCAAGCTACAACAAACTAGGCATTACAAGTGGATGGGGTTTTTACAACAGTTTCATTTGGTGATCATGTATAAGAAGGCCAACCTAAACAAGTTCGTCGATATGCTTTCAAGGCCACCCACATCAAAGCTTACAACTTTGGGGACTCTTGTGCACATGAAGCCATTCACCCATGATGCATACAGAGAGTCATATTCAAAAGATGAGGACTTTAAGGAGGTGTATCAGTAGGGTCAGAGTCAAAGTCATGTGCGCTATAGTGACCGCACCATTGACTACCATCTCCAAGATGGGTTACTCTACAGGCTGGATAAGCTATGTGTTCCTAAAGGTGAGCGTTTGCAGTTGATTAGAGAGGCTCACACATCAAAGGTTGTAGGGCACTTTGGTGTAGGGAAGATCGTGGCTAACTTGCAGAGGTATGTGTATTAGCCCAAGATGCAAGAGCGGGTAGCTAGGTTCATAAGAGGATCCATGGTTTGTTGTACCAACAAACCTAGCAACATGAAATAAAGTCTATATCATCCCTTACCTGTACATACTAGTCCTTGGGAAAGCATTTCCATGGAATTTGTGTGAGGTTTACCGACAACCAGGAAGGGACATGACTACCTATTCGTGGTAGTTGACAGCTTCAGCAAGATGTGTGTTCTGATGCCCTATAAAAATACCATCAGCGGACAAGAAGAAACAAACTTGTTCTTTGGATAGGTTTGGGTGCACTTTGGGATACCAAGGATCATCATTTTAGTCAGGGACAAGATTTCTCAGTGCATCTTGGACTACATTGTGGGAGAAGATGGACACAAAGTTGAACAGATCTACAACATTCCATCCACAGACAAATAGGCATACAGAAGTAGTCAACATGAATTTCGGTGCAACTTCTGAGGGGATAGAACCAAAAGCATCAAAAGACCTGGGATGAAAATCTAATATATATGGTGAGCGCCAGTATTGCAACAAGAATGTTGCAACTCCTGGGCTACCAACTTTACTTTTATCAACCCGGTAGTTCATAACAAACTTGGAAGCGTCGGTGCTATATGCACAAGTACTAGTTCTCACTGCAGGTTGTCACTTGGTTAGCCGACGCGAGATCATTAGGAGCTCAAGCCAACTTTTATAGATTTCAGAAGAAGCTCTATGTGTGATGAAAGGAAAGAAAGATTACTCTACAGATGTTATTTTGACTGCAGAAAGGAGAAGGACTGGAAGTAAAGCAAAACCTAGTAAACCCTAATTAACAAGCTAATTCTACTTTTGCAAAAAACATTTTGAAAATCATGAAAGAAATGCCATTACCTACTCAAGGAAGTAAACAACATCTAACCATGCTATTTCTGGAAGTAAATAAGCAAAAAACATATTTTTGGATTTTTATGTGTTTTTATGTGAATTTAACATGCATCTAATTTATTGTGTGTGAGTGTGGCAGCGAACAGGTGGCGTTAGAGGGTGGTTTTGGAGCTTGGGAGGATGTAGGATGGTGTGGATGGGTCCTAGGAGGTCTTAGGTGGCCTTATGGAGGCTTTTCCCACACTTGGCCTTCAAAAGAAAGCCTACAGGAGGACATAGGAAAACTACAGGAGGAAAACAGGGAAACTATAGGAGGCCTACAGGAGGAGGTTGAGAGAAATTTTCGTTGTTTTGAGGGTGTGAGAGTGGGTGGAAAAGGTGGATGAAGGTTGGAATGAGGTGTTAGGGCGCCTAAGGTCTACCATGAATGACCAGGAGAGAGAAAGATGATTGGGTTTTCTAAGGAGAGAGGAAGAAGTTCTATGAAAAACGAAGGAAACTAGGGTAGAATTGAGGTGAGGTTTGGGAGACCTATAGGGCATGGATCAGATGGAGGGTGTGGTTGCTGGTAAGTTGGCCTACTGTTGGAAGAGATCTGTTGCATAGAAACTGACAGTCAACCAAGAAAATCAAGCAACCAATGAAATGAGTGCATCCTCGGAAAAACAGAGTTTTGCATTAAAATGGCCTAAACTATGATGTATAGAAGGAAATGTTGGGAAATTATGTAAGAAGGAAAGCATGAAAAAGGGCTATTTCAAATCAAGAAGTGAACATGATAAAGAAGATCTAAAGTAAAGAAAAACTGGACTATCAACCTACTAGAGAGCTGCAGACACTAGAAGTCCTAGGAATGAGGAAAATCTGTGTTTTTGGGGCAGCAAGAGAGTATTTGCCTCAAATCATGGTCCCAGAGGGAGGAAGAGAGGCCAAGGCACTATTTCTAGCCTTTTGAATCTTCTTTGATCACTGCTTAACCTGCTACAGAAAGCACAAATGGAAGCAAGCTACTAAATCATCTAAAGCAACCTATTCTTAGCCATAAGAGAAATACATCTAACAACAAACTAATCTACAAACTGAATTAAAGAATACAAATACAAGTAAATAGAAGCTTGGATGCTTGGATTGGGCCCTAACCCAATAGCTTCAGCCCTCTGAGGTAACTCAGTGCTAGCTCAAAAAGGATTCCATCTTCATTATCAAAAAGTAGTAAGATTACATAAAACTGTCATAAAACAGTAAGCTCGAAATTTGAGCAGAGTTTACACAAGAAAAAAAGTTGACCCTAGTGAGGCCCTAGGCCTCTCCACTTATACATTTGAATCTACCAACAGCTTCCTTAAAATCAGGGAGGCTTGCCTTCCAAAACTCGAGATAACTATCAATCATCTTCCACTTGCTCGACTGCCTATAGTGCATGATTTGGCTGCATGTACTCTGAGCTGAATGAAGGGGAATTCAAAGTGAGGAGCAATAAATAAGGGGGATTCCCTCCTATAAGTCCTCTCCTCTGTCTACTTCGAGTTATTTCTGCAATTTGACCACTAGAGTATGGTTGTCTCTTTCCCGTGACCACGAAGATCATACTCTAAACCACCAGGAAAGGGACAACCATTAGACTTCGAAGGAACACTCTCATCTATGACAAGATAAAGACATTCTGCAATAGAGGCTCAAATGTGTCAGCATTTATGGGCTTACTTTATTGCTACTTTATGTGGGATACAAGATGGCATGAATGGCTATGAGTAATGTTCATACTAAGAGCCACTGGATAAAGGATAATGATTTATTTATCATTCTTAGGGGCCTAAACCATACAATGTGCATAAGGATCCAGATCTCCAGGAACAACATAAACATGCCCTTAAAATCAAAACTTAACACAAAGAGCGTGTACCTCACTTAAATGCATTTGAGTCCTCACACTCCTCTACTAATTTGAAAATTGAATTGCACACACACACACTACCTCTTAGAGAACACATGCATACCAAACAAAGTATCTACAAGAAGTCCTACCTCCACCTCTCCTAGCACACATGCACACCAAACAAATGATATATACAAGTAGACAAATATAAACTGAACAACATAAACTAGACCATAACAGACTCATACAAACATAACATGGAGCTCCAAATACAGGAACCAAACAAGACTAAACAGACCACAACTCAACAACCCGAAGAGGAGAGGAAGAGAAGTGAGGGAATGTTAATGCCATTGAGAATTCAAAAATGAAAGTAATCAAAAGAATCAAGATCCCTTTACTGTTACAATACCCTTCAATGTCAGTGCCACCTTTGGCATTTGATAAGTACTACCAGTTATCTCTCTGGAATTACTAATTGATCTATCAGAGATTGTTATTTTTGTTTCCAATAGAGGGATGGGATTGTAATATGTGAAAATATTCCTCTTCCAATGGAGGTTAATGTTGTCAAAGTTATAGCTAAATGATACAAGCATAATCCACATTATTTAAACAACAAAATAATCCACGTTGCCTGAGCTACACGATCAACTTCATCTAAGTTAACAAAGAACCCATTAATCCACTATCATCTTGATACTAAGATTTAAAACAAAATCTACTAATCCATTATCATATTGTCATTAAAATTTTAAAAAGAAGCAATTAGATTTAAAAAAATTAAGAGCCAAGACCCTTTTTCCTTTCCTAATGCATATCCCTAAAAGGTGGATGTGAGAACTTACGAGAGTTGGGGTGGATAGAAAAATTAAAATTCATTTAATAGTTAGAGTTACAATACATTGTTGATATCTATAAAGGTTATGCAATTTTTTAATGATAAGTTTGGTGTTAATATTATTGATGAATTAATCAAGAAATGCAACAAAGTGAGATTCATTGGATGTTATTATATGTTCTGATTTTTATAACTTCAATTTTCCTTCTCATTTATTTTTGTGTCATTTCTTCAACATTTGGAAGAATTTGAGTGCATCCCTACTCGCAAATATCTTCCTTCCCAAACATTGTAACAACCTCATACCACACTTACCCAAGTTCACCGGTCCGTCGGGGTAAATATGTGATGAAGAGTTATTATGATATGACTCAACCTCCTAGGTACAGTTAAGGAAGTGGAATCATCCAACCAAAACTTTACTGACCTCCCTCAGGAACTACAGGACCCTCCCAAGATCTAGCGAACCACTCCAGGTGCCCAACCCCTGAGTTAACTTGACTTTTAATGATCTGGACTCTCAGTCGCTCCCATGACAAGGCAATCTAGTGACTACAACCCTCCAGTCGTTCCCATAATCCCGCTTCCCAGTGACTGTAGACTAGATTACTCAGTTCTGTAACAACAACCTTGAGATCCGAGCACCATTTTCATGGCTAGGATCCAGACCTCTACCCATAACTTGATGAAACTCTTAGAAATGATAAATGACACAAATACAAATCCTTTAATTCAAAACTTGATCAAGGAATTAACCTAAATCATCTTAACCATGATAGAAATTTCGTTAAACACATTGTGAACATGTAATCTACAAGTCAAAATTACATATTTAAACATAGGGGTCTCATACTTATCCGAGAATCGTCAAGAAGGCCCAATGCCTTCTCTTAATATCTGCATTAACATCTATTAGGTCATGCATTCAATAGCCATTCATTTACCAATCAAAACATGTCAAGAGCCATAACTAGAATATGTTATGAAACCATGCATTTAACCATCATATAACCAAAATAATAACAATGATAGAACAACCATCAAAGCCACATACTAACAAGTACAAATACTCATGAAATACAAGGGGAAAAAGAGTTCTTATTAACATATGCAAAATCCAATCAAGTCAGGGACTTCCATGTACCACCCAACCATATATTGGGCTGAACCAAATCTTTCTTTTAGCCAATCACCCCCGTGCCATATTCCAAGCATGAATGTGTTGAAAAGTGTGCAACAAGAAATGCTTGTTGAGAGTGCAACAAGATGATGGAGCTTAGTGAAAAGGGTCGCCTTCACTAAGTGGGCCCGCAGGCTATTTTTGGCGCAAGTCTATTTTTAGACATATGGATCATGTCTATGGATTGCAGGTTGCTATTTACGGATGATTGGTCAAGTTGGGAAAAATAGATGGACTTCTATTTTTGATCAAAGTGTGAGTGATCAAAGTCTATTTTTAGACTGGCTGTCAAAAATAGAAAAGTCAAATATTATTGTCTCATAATAATATTTGGACTATAAACTTGATCTTATTCTCTTGGAGCACTTCAGTTTGAGCTACAGAGGTGGCACATGCAGCTGTCAGAAGGAAATACGCTTTTCTTATGAGTCAGTTGAGTTGTTGCATGCATGACTTCAGTTAGAACTCAATCAGTTGAGTTTGGTGGAGTTGATTGTGGAGCTGATGGAGTTGTGTTCAGTTTGAATTGGTTAAACTAGTTGTAGTTAGTCTAACTGCAAATAGACTAATGATGAGTTGTTAAACTAATTATTAACTCATGATGCAACTAATGAATACATTAGTTAACTCAGTTGCATGTCAGTGCATGTTCAGTTCAACAGGGACAAGTGGTAGAGAATCAGATTGCTATCAGTTGTGACTATAGTTGTGCACCAGAGCTTGCACAATCAAGGGATTGAGTATTCCAATGAGTTTGCTCACGTATTTTCCCAGTATTGTAGCCTTTGCTCACGTCCAACAAAGTGTGATTGATTATTTTGAGGTGAAATACGAGTTTGGGAAGCCATTCTCATCAGTTCTTGAGCAGGTATTGAGCAGTGGAGGCAGGCAAGCAGTGGAATAGATTTGGAGATCAGATCTTAGCTGTATTGTGTGTAACAGGTGGAGCTAGTACTGGATTTCTTGTGATAAGCATTGTACTTTGTAATGTTACAAGATTCAATCAATATAATATACAGATAGTTGGGGTTTTTAGCGAGATGCTTTCCCCGGGATACATACTGTGTTAATGAATTTGATTGATGCTTCTATGTGCGCCTGTGAATGTTTCTGCTTCTGTAAATTGATGATCAACGTAGAGGAGATTATGTATTATACATGTTCCGCTTATAATTGTATGATCAGGATAATCTCTGTGAATATGTGTTAAATTATTCAAAATTTCTACATGGTATCAGAGCTAGATTTGTAGAGAATTTGCAAGAAATTTCTACATGGTATCGGAGCTAGATAATTGTAGAAAAAGTTTCTACATGGTATCGGAGCTGCTTGATTTGTAGAAGAGATTTTTGCAGGATATCAAGCGAGGATTGATCATCAGATCTACTATTCAGGAAGTGTTTACATTCTATTTCTTCAGGCAGAGTCTGTAATCGGGCCAGGTAGCTTCTGGATTCATCCTTCCCTTGGAAGGTGAGATATCCGGTGAATGCCCATACAGTTAATCTCTGTACGAGAAATATTGTGTTCTCACGAATCTTAGATCCGAGGCGGTTGAGTTGGTTGCTGGTGGAATTCGAATTTGCAACAGTGTTTTCTTGGTGACAACGCATCAATGTCTTTCAACGGATTGCGATTGGAGTATGCTCTTGAGGGCAGCTCAAACTATATTGCATGGAAGGACAGGATGGAGGCAGTATTGGATGATAACGGGCTGAAGGAGTTCATAGATACGGATATCCCAAAGCCTACTGATGCTACTCAAGCTGATGCTTGGCAAAAGAAGATCACAAAATGTCGAAGGATTCTGTTGGAGGGCGTGAAGGATCACATTGTGTCCAGCCTCCATGGAAAGGCTACTCCATATTTGATGTGGAAATCATTAACATAATTATTCCAAAGCAAGAGCGATCAGAGGACGCTGGCGCTCAAAGATAAACTCAGAAACATCAAATGCGAGAAGGGTGACAGTATTCCCGAGTATCTCACGAAGTTCACTCAGTGTCGAGATGAGCTGGGAAGTGTGGGGGTTACTGTCGATGATGAGGACTTGGTGAGCTTGGCTCTCCTTGGTCTTCTGAAGAGTTGGCATTCCTATCAGGACTCTGTCAATGGTCGGGAGAAATTGCCAGGATGGGAAAGACTGTGGTCAGATCTTGTGCAAGAGGAGATTAGACAGAGCACCAGAGACGGTTCTTCATCCATGCAGGATGAGGAGAATTGTGCCTTAGCGAGTAAGGCGAAGAAGGGGAAGGGGAAGGTTTCTATTTCCGAATCCAGTTCTTCCAATGATGGGAAGAAGGTTGACAAGGCGAAGGTGAGATGCTTTCGTTGTCATGAGTTGGGTCATTATGCTACTAATTGCCCAAAGAAGAAGTCCAAGAAGGGATCCGGGGAAGGATCTGAAGGTGAGGCAGCTTCACTTGCTTCACATTTTGAGTTGGACTTCACACTCTTCGCATGCATGGTTTCATCCATTGTGGGAAGTGGTTGGTTTCTTGACAGTGGAGCTTCTTTCCACATGACCGGTGACAAAAGTTTGTTCAGTACTTTGGAGGAGAAAGATCTCCAGATACTCATAGGGATGGGTAATGATGAGAAGTATAGTGTCTCAGGTATAGGCACGGTTATTTTTCAGAGGGAGCATGAAGCTCGCCTTACCTTGACCGATGTCAAGTATGTACCAGGACTGAAGAGAAACTTGGTGTCGATCGCTATGTTGGAAGACAGAGGCTATGATGTGGTCTTTAGTAAGGGAAAGGTTTTCCTTAGACACATCATCACTAGACAGGTGAAGCAGATTGGTTCAAGGGTCAAGAACCTGTATGCTCTTGAGGTTCAAGATGCATGCAAAGCCTTGAGCAGCGAGGCAACTGATGGAGACTTTGTGGTTGAGAAGGAGCGTATATTACCTCTCAACATGCAAAGCCAGAAGAAGTCTCAGACGATTGTGGAGGAGCCACGATTGGTGCAGCAGCTTCACGAGATTGTGGAGGAGCCACAACAGGAAAATCTGAGAGGAGATCGAGTAGAGACATCTACTCATCCAGAGACCTCCAGTAGGGGGAAACTTCAAGCTAGGTGGGCTGAGGGATCGCATGCAGCCATACCTCCAGGTAGGAGGTGGGGTGATGTGGATTGATCATCCCAAGGAGGAGGGTCAGGATCCTTGAGGTACCAATCTCTTGGATGAGACCTTGCTACGGGAGCCGCAGATGTGTAGTAGCAGGAACTGACTGATTGGGTAGAGACAGATGCGGATGGAGCGACAGAGAGAGTGACAATGCAGGGAATCCCAGGACAACGCATAGCTAGCAGGCTGTAGCAATGCGAGAGGCACAAGTGTTTTGCACAGTGCTAGGTGGCACAGAGAGGTGTGCAATGGTGCGAGATGCATGGAGATGTTGCAGTAGCGCAGATGTTAGAGAGGGAGCACTTGTCAGCAGCAGGTAGAGCTTCAGCATCAGAAGATGTTTCTATCCCAACAGGGAGGTCAGTTGGAAGGTGCAGTGCGGATGCAATGCTGGGAGATAGAACCAGCAGCAGCACGGATGCAGTCAGAGATCAAAGTGACAGAGGCTAGAGCAGTCAGATACTGAAGAGCACAGAGATGCAGAGTTTCAGTCAACAGAGGCAATAGCAGTCAGAGACTTTGATGACAGAGCAAATGGATCGGCCAGATGTGTTGCATGGAGAACATTCCAGAGTTATAGGATCGGGTTTGAGAGGAAGCCTTTCTTGTTGAGAGGGAGTGTTGAAAGTGTGCAAAAAGAAATTCTTGTTGAGAGTGCAACAAGATGATGGAGCTTAGTGAAAAGAGTCGCCTTCACTAAGTGGGCCCGCAGGCTATTTTTGGCGCAAGTCTATTTTTAGACTATGTCTATTTTTAGACATATGGATCATGTCTATGGATTGCAGGTTGATGTTTATGGATGATTGGTCAAGTTGGGAAAAATAGATGGACTCCTATTTTTGATCAAAGTGTGAGTGATCACAGTCTATTTTTAGACTGGCTATCAAAAATAGAAAAGTCAAATATTATTGTCTCATAATAATATTTGGACTATAAACTTGATCTTATTCTCTTGGAGCACTTCAGTTTGAGCTACAGAGGTGGCACATGCAGCTGTCAGAAGGAAATACGCTTTTCTTATGAGTCAGTTGAGTTGTTGCATGCATGACTTCAGTTAGAACTCAATCAGTTGAGTTTGGTGGAGTTGATTGGGGAGTTGATGGAGTTGTGTTCAGTTTGACTTAGTTAAACTAGTTGTAGTTAGTCTAACTGCAAATAGACTAATGATGAGTTGTTAAACTAATTATTAACTCATGATGCAACTAATGAATACATCAGTTAACTCAGTTGCATGTCAGTGCATGTTCAGTTCAACAGGGACAGGTGGTAGAGAATCAGATTGCTATCAGTTGTGACTATAGTTGTGCACCAGATCTTGCACAATCAAGGGATTGAGTATGCCAATGAGTTTGCTCACGTATTTTCCCAGTATTGTAGCCTTTGCTCACGTCCAACAAAGTGTGAGTGATTATTTTGAGGTGAAATACGAGTTTGGGAAGCCATTCTCATCAGTTCTTGAGCAGGTATTGAGCAGTGGAGGCAGGCAAGCAGTGGAATAGATTTGGAGATCAGATCTTAGTTGTATTGTGTGTAACAGGTGGAGCTAGTACTGGATTGCTTGTGATAAGCATTGTACTTTGTAATGTTACATGATTCAATCAATATAATATACAGATAGTTTGGGTTTTTAGCGAGATGCTTTCCCCGGGATACATACTGTGTTAATGAGTTTGATTGATGCTTCTATGTGCGCCTGTGAATGTTTATGCTTCTGTAAATTGATGATCAACGTAGAGGAGATTATGTATTATACATGTTCCGCTTATAATTGTATGATCAGGATAATCTCTGTGAATATGTGTTAAATTATTCAAAATTTCTACAGAATGTGGGACTCACAACAAAACAACCAAGGCTTCCTCAACCTTTACCGCATATCCCGCCATTACCGGTTAAGGGATTTCTAGGCCTGAAACCCTCATCTATACAATTAGGCTTTACCGTGTATCCTCCCATTACCGGTCAAGGGATTCCTAGGCCCAAACAAAGTAACATACACTACCAATCTTTATTACAACCCCGCCAAAACTGGTCAAGAGACTACTAGGCCTAAACAAACTTGGATGCCCTTAGATTTATTCACCAATACCTTGAGGAATTTTCCATCTCCACCCTTAGGATTTACCACGTATCCCTCCATTACCAGTGAAGGGATTCCTAGGCCCTTGGGAATTTTCTTGAGACCACCTCACCCGATTCCAAAACCATCCGACAATCCAAATCTAAACCAATGAAAGAACCCCATCACACCATGGTTATATGGAATTGGTAAGGCAAGGATGAAACCACTGTCACACATGGAAAAACCCATGTCAATGGCAAGATGAGAACCAAATACATACATGCATGCCAAAAATAGCAAGGAAATCATACATGCAACTCGACACATGCAAGTAATCCCGTTGTAGCCGCTTTATCCAACTCTTCCTTGCTTGATCTTTGCTTCCCTTTGATTTCTTGTCATTCATTTTCCTTCCTTTCTCTAATACTAGAGTGCTCCAAGAATGCTCTAAGTGTGCAAGAGTATGAGAGAGAGAATAGAGAGAGAGCTCCAACCCAAAACTGTCAAAAGCCTTAAACTAACAAAAAGCTATGAAATGATCCTCAGAGGCCTTTTTTATTAACGAGGCCTCTATTTTCTTCAATTTCCACTAATTTCCTCCTCACATGCAACCTGTGACCTTTCATCTTCCTTTCCTCCTAATTTACATTATTTTCATAAATAAAATGTTAATTAATGCCTCTTTGCCTTTTCAAATCCTTCTCCATTGCCTTTGCCAATTTCTCCTTAGTCATAATAAACCAAATGAACATCCACTAAGATGTTTTTCCCAACATTCAGCTTGGAATATGTGGCCCATGACCTTGGTCTTTATTTTTCCTTTATTAACTTTATTACTTGAACTTTTAACCCCAAGTTGTTACAAACAATACTTATGTGGACTTCGATCAAAGACAAATTGATTGTCAATGGAGAATAAAAGCATAGATGCCATGCATGCTGCTATATAAATACTATGGCAAGTAGTGCACATCATATATAGGAAATGCTAAAATACAACTACCTTGAGGTGATGTTTCGTAAATTGAGCTTAGGTTGATCTCACGCATGTGTGGGTGTGCACACTATTTTAAGTGTCTTTTGGGCTCAAATTGTAGGGGTTGGTTTCATGAAACATGACTTTTGTCATTTTCTATGTAGGGAAACTTGAACACCATGGTCATGAAAACTATCTAGATTGCGAGAATGGGGATCAATTTGGACATAGGAGGAGTAGGACAATGTGAGGAGGAATCGTCCTATGTCGAAGAAAGACATTTTGGTGACAAGTTCTTCCCCTTCAACTCACTAGGATTTACAAGGGAATGCTACCTCTTCCTATTGGTCAAGCATTTCATTCTCAACCGAACAAAGTATGCTTTACAGTGTAAATTCACTTCCCAACTCTAATTGAAGGAAGCAACATTATAGTATACTACAGTGACCTTATTTGCATAGACATACTTTGGGGTCTTCACTACATTCTCCCTTGACTAAGGACTAACCTTGGTAGATTTCATTGAACTTGAACATTTATATATGTTCTAAATTGAAAATAATAGTTCCTATGTAATTTAGTCACTGTGTTATTGCTTTAGCCAGTCATGATAATTGTAAAGGTTCTTTAGAGGATAAAAATTTAGAAATTAATCTCCATGTTTCCAAAAGTCAATGTGAAAATGAATTATGGTAAATTCTAACGAAATTTCCTAAGTTCAATCATCTATATAAAAGGCATATGTTGGAATAATCTCCTTTCTATTAAGAACATGTTTTAGAAATCAAAACTTTTAGTTCAAGTTCATGGCTATTGCATTAGCTATATGCCAATGTCAAGAGGAGTTAAACAAGGTGAACCATCTACACTCTTCCTTTTATTTTGAATAGTAAATAACTTTTTCTAATAATATCCTAACACGACTCTAAGAAAGAGTAAAGTTAAGGCCACAAATATTTATTTGGCAATGATAGCACTAGTCTTGTGGGTTGAATGTTAATAGAGGAAATAAATCTCTAAAATATTTCACTTGATATATAATGTGAAGCATTGTTGGGTGCTAAAGGGATCCTCCAGGTATCATTTGAAGGAAGCTACTCTTCAATATTCTAAGCATTGAGAAAATGCTAGTTGAGTTGGAAAGATAAATTGATGCCCTATTTGAGAATTTTGACAATCTATATTCTTGCATCTTAGTTTTAGGACAAATTGCAACAACAATATGATGATTCAGTAACTTGGGGTGGTTGTACAATAATATCCCTGCTTGGTCAACTTCACTTTGACTTGTTCTATTGTTGCAAAAGTGTAGGATGTAGCAAATGCTTATTTGACAACAATATAAAGATCAAAACCAACACTTTATGGAAATAATTTGGAGAACTTCCTATATAAGACAAATTAGAAAATTGAACAATCATGTGACCTCAATGCAAAAACACACATTTTCACCTGAAGATAAAAGGGCATGTGGGAAATCAGGGCATTACTTTATGTTCGTGATGCCCATATTGATGTAGGAAACATGGAGGACAAGCATTAAAGCGGGTCTTCTCCATGCTTTTAAAGGGATTTAAACGTAGATGAGAAGAATCTAAATCTTAAATACTTACAAATTAGTTGTTTTTGACAAGGAAACAATTGTCTTTAGAGGTGACAAAACAACATCTTGTAAAATATCTAAATGAACTTGTTAAAGCAAAAATGTTGAAGGACAAAGGTTTCCCATTAGCAAAAAACTTGGTAGTCAATAATCTAGGTCTACTCAACCCAAATTTTAGCCAAGGTAAAAATAGAATGCATGCATAGCTTTTACTCTTTCAAAACTAATAGAGATATCATTCAACCCTTTACACAACTATTTTGAATGTACTGACCACATAAATTATTTCTTGCTTCAAATGGACTCTTATACAATTTAAAGGAGAGTTGAGTATGATAAAGCCTTCTAAAACAACTGGAGCATCATCTAAAGTTAGTTAAGCCAACTCCCTAAAAGGATGTAGATGTTAAAAATGAAAGTAATGAGAGACAACTAGATTTACCATGAGTGAGAGTTTGCAAGATGTAAGGGAATGAGTTACATCCATTGGTTCTCTCAGTTGCCATATACAAACCTAAAATGACACTCTATTTAGACATAGGGTTACAAGTCAAATGGACTCATATTGTGTCTAATCATGCTACTAGAATACATAACTTGTGTTGGATATACTGTATATACAAACCCAAATCAAGCCCTAACACATTGAATAGCAAGGAAAAAAACATAAGGCATATCCATAATAGAGAAGCGAGAATTTTTACCTATGTGTGTGTGTGTGCATGTTGATAAAAAATTCATAGGGCTGACCTAATTTGTCACTTCTAAGTTCACATTAGATGTCTAATCTAAATATTGAGTCGATATTACAAAAACTTGTGTTTAAATCAAGATGGTGGGATAACTTCTAGCTGGGTTTGCAATAGATAGGGGTGTTGGAAAGCATGGAGCTAACCTACTCCAAGGATCGAGGTTGACCCCTATTGAGTTGGTTCAATTGATTTACAAGAGGAGTTTGTCATCATTGAGTTTGCTTATTGCGTGTGGGGTGACATTATCATTTTGAAGACATGAGCACCCACTTTGAGGTCTCATTTCTACTATTAAAGGAAAACTACAATTATATTGACATGATTGGAAAAGGAAGGGATTTTGGGAATTGAACATTAACTTGAGTGCCATGTTGTCACTATTGAAGAAAGTTAACATGCATTGAAGGACCTTTGGAGCTGGATGTTACTAGTGGAGGACCTTTTTTGATAATTTGTTTCAACTTTGAGGGCTTGCGTGTAATGTCCTATTCTAATTAAGTTACCCAAGGAAGGAGGAATTTGCCTATCTAACCCCATAGGTTATAGTCAATTGAAAAGGGGGAACCCATTATTTAATGTTATTGGGGTGACATTATATAGTTTGGGGTAAATGGAGTAAAACTTGCAATAAAAGCCAAAATTCGGGCAAATGGAGGGAAACTTATAACCACTTAAATTGAAATTTAAGAAGGAATACCCCAAAGGGAATCTATAGAAATGAGAGAGGAGAATCGTTTTAACCATGATGGATTATGGATTAAATTGCATTGGAAATTTTCACACTAATTGGATGGAATAATGCGATGGAAATTAATAATGCATGATTTATACTTACAGGTATCCAAATTCAAATAAGGTCCAAGGAATTGAGGAAAGTATTTCCCTTCATTGATCTTTATTGTCCATAATGTGAAAGGTGTTCTAGGACAATTTTAGATTTTAGAAAGTGGTAAAAAATATGTCATCCTAGGGGGGTGATTTGAAATTGGCTGAAAAGTTTTTTTTTTGGTTGGAGGGGGGTGGTGAAATGGTAAACAAGACACCCCATTTACTGATTCTTTATCTTAGAGGTTTGGAGATTCATGGCTCTATGATGTAGAACCTATTAGCTTGGTTCCAACACAAGGTATCTTTATAAAAGGGATGGAGGGGGAATCAAAGGAGATTAGATAGGGTTTTGGTAGCATAAAATATTATGGAGGATGTGGACAGACTTAAAGTCATGTGTAAGGGTGGAGACATTTTCAAATCATTTAGCCATATTGCTACAATTAGAAAAAGATGAGAAGAAACCCCTAAAACCCTTTTAAATTTAACTATAATGTGCTAGGAGAGGAAGGTTTCAATAATTTGGTCACTCATGATTGGAAAAAATATGAAACTAATACCAGGGACGCAACTTTTTATAAATTTGCAATAAATTTGATGAAAGCTTAAAACATAATTGAAAAGTGGGGAAATAAAAAAGCCTAGTAAACTCAACAAATGCTTATTGAGATCAAGGATCATATCAAGAAATTTATTGAAATAAATAAGGAAGGATTCTTTACAAACAAGGAGAATATTGATTTAAAAACTTTAAAAAGAAATACAAAATGAAGATATTAGAACAGGAACAAGTAGAGTGGAGACTGAAGAATATGGCTACTTGGCTGGTAGAGGGCAACAAGAATAATAAATTCTTCCAAAACCACATAAAACATTAAAGGAACATCAAAATCTCATGGGAGAATAATATGAAAGATTGGAGGAAGCAACGGAAAATATCAAAGATAGCATAAGGAGTAAGGCACTTTAAAAGTTTATTCCAAGAATTCTATAAGGCAGAGATAAAAGAGATTAAATAACAACAAAATAAAGAACTTGAAGCTAAAGTCACCAAAGAGGGACTCAAATCAATTCTACAATCATTTAAGAAGGCAAAGAGTATGAGTCCACATCGTTGGATGATGGAATTTTATTTGTGTTTCTATGACTTCCTAGAAGAAGAGTTGCTAAAAGTGATAAAAGACTAATTTATTTGGTGGGTGCACTAAATAAGAATAAAAATGCTCTAATTCCAAAGCAAAATGATTAATATAACTTCGATGATTATAGGCATATCTCACTATGAAATTGCATACAAATTTTCAACAATAATTCTAGCAAATAGGCTTAAAAAGGATTTTCCCTAATTTTATCTCAAAAGAGTTGTATAGTTTTATTCGTATTAGGGAAATTCACGTGGTCTGAATAGCACGAGAAGGCCATATAACAAAGGAAAAAATTTCAACTATGATGATGAGATTAGACTTAGCTAAGGTTTTTGATAAGGCAAGCCAGTTAAATAATAGGATTATTTTATTCAAATTGGGATTAGATCTCCAATAGTAAATTGGATTATGGGGTGAAATTTCTCAACCTCTCTTGTTGTATTGGTTAATGGGTTAGTGTCTAATTTCTTTTATCCTACTAGGGGTATAATGCACATATGCCCTATGTCTCTCTTCTTATTCTTGTTGATTGCAAAAGGTTTGATCATAATGGTAAATTCGTCTAAAAGGGAAGGTAAGAGTATAAAAATGAGAAATAATTTCCCCTTATCTCATTTACTATTTGTAGATGGCATGGTTTTGTTTGGCATGGGAACAATTAGGGAAGTATAAAAATATAAAGAAGTTATACAATAAGGCAACAAGGATGTAGGTGGATGTTCATAAATCTTTATTGTTATTCAATGGCCTAGAAGCAAGTTTAGAGAGATAGTTTTTTCAAATATTGATGTGGGGTTAAAATATCTAAAGTTTTATTTCAAACCTACTAACTACAAATTCGAGGATTGGAACTACCTTTATGAGAAAAAAGAAGAAGAAGAGAATGACTAATTCATGTTAATGGTGGTTGTTCTAGGGAGGCAAGCTTACTTTAGTCAAATTAGTTTTGGAGGTGATGCCTATTTATTGGCATTTTTTAGTTTACATGCCAAAAGGAATGTTAGAAAAAATAGAAAAGGTGCTTTAGCTTCATATGAACAAGAAAAATAGAAAGGGAAGGGATACCATTGTTTAAGTAGAAAAACTTTTGCAAAACCAAAGGAAGGTAGGGATTATAAAATATTCATGTATTTGAACAAGCTTTAGTAGCAAAAATTCAATGGATAATGACAAACAATAAAGGTTTATGGGGAAAAGTGATTAAATAAAAATATATAGCTCTTTGTTCAAAGGAGAATTGGATTAGAAGTTGAGTGACGACTTTTGAATGGGCCTCGCTTATCTAAAAAGGATTTGTGAAATCTTATTTGTTCCTATGAAAACAATTAGCCTAGAAGGTTATGTTGGATCCCTATTTTTCCATATACTAGACACCCTTTTTGCCAAACTATACCTTATTACAACATCTAAACCTAATCTTGATACCACCTATCCTCATAATATTGAGCCTTAGTTTCTCTTAACAAGTGTTTGAGTTAAAGTTCTTTATTTTAAGCATTTTTCATAAGTTCTTATTGAATCAGTGGGAGTTTTAAGTAACCTTTACTAATGGAGAATGTTAGCTTGATTTTGTACTACTACCACCATTCCAACAATTGAGTTCCAAAGGTTTATGTCTACACACTCACAATTTGGGTTTGGTCACATGAAGGTTAAGGTTTGACTGCTAGCTTGCATCAAAACATATTGGTTTGTGCCTATTCCTCTCTTCCCCATCATGAAAGATTAAAATCAATACCTGAATAGTCATTCCCATACAACCTGAGATTTACTACGATATTCACATGCTTTCCAATTAAATGAACAACAACAAGATCAACCCTTGATTCGACATTTACCCAAAATGCATTGATGGTTAAAAGAATCAATATTATATATGATAGGGGTTTTGGTGTAAATCACATTATCAATCAATTGTCGATGCATTTCGAACCAACAAGTGTGGTTCATCATCAAGACAATCTTGGTTAGATTTTATTGTTGAAAATAACAACAAGAAATGAAAAAAATAGAATCCAGAATATTCCAATTTTAATTTGTCCTTGAATTAAAATTGTGAATTAAAATTCGAATTTAGTCTCACCAGCTGCTTGGAATTAATTAATTAATTCATTATGGATTAATTAGTTGGAGAAATTCAAGTTAGAAGTCTTTTTGAAGTCATGCAACAGTTATCCCTTAAATTAAGGAGATTATCCCTTAATTAAGGAGATAAGATTGAGTTATACTTGAGTTGTAATTAGTTAACTCAGTTTACTGAGTTAAGTCTAGTTAAATTAGTTCCAAACTGTTTTAGGAACTAATTGTGAGTTATCAGTCAGTTGATGCATGCATGCACTCAACCAGTGTACTCCAGATAACTGAAGATTCCCTCATTAGAAACTCATGCATGTCTATTCTGAGAAAGACCCAGTTGAGCTAAATTTCAAGGACAATGTACTATCAGTTGCATGTTTTCTCCTATAAAGGAAAATCATGCATGAGAAAGGAACAAGGTTCCTTGAGGATTGCGCAGTTCTGACAGTGTGTTAGAGCAGTGTTACACTGGGTGAAGGAGATCATCCCAGAGGTAACTGCGCAAGGAAATAGGAGTTTGGAGGGCAGAGGAGAAGGCTTGTGAGAAGCTTTGATTGCCTGTGAGCATCCAGGAGGATTGTACTGAGAGCTGGCTAGCTGTGAGAGCTAAGGCTTTTTATAATTCTGATGTATTTCCACCTTGTATGATAATACAGATAGCGGGGTTTTTAGCTGAGGCTTTCCCCTGAGTATTTTCTGTGTTTCATGTGCATTGATTCTTCTTCTTCTAGTTATATGTGTTCAACTCGATCTTGCTCAATCTTTAAGCTTCCACAAATTGATAGTAGAAGTAGATTATAGTATTTTGCATTGGTATATTGCATTATCGGGTTAATCTACAACCAGATTTTCTACAGAGGTCTTAGAGTGAGATTTGTAGAGAATTTGCAGAATTTCTACATGGTATCAAAGGTAGCTAATCTATGGAGAAATTTTTACATTTATGAATGATGTAACTTTTTTTACCCTTTGATCCACGTGAACAAAGGGGTTGATTCTATCTATATAGTTTAGGGATTTCTATATAGTGCATCAAAATCTATAAAGAAAGGCTTACGAAAAAGAGTGTGTTTCTATAATCTGCTAACTCAAGATAAGCTTATATGGCTACGATATAAGTGTTGTAATCCTTTGTGATACTTTGTTATTAATAAAAGCATCATTTTGATCCATGGTATTTTGTTGTCATTAATTTTGTGAGATTTATTAACTCACCTACCTAGATTGTTAAGGGCCCATCTCTCTTGGGACAACTAAGATGAGTGTACTTGTATTTAGTTAGTTCATTTCTCTGATTTTATTTCATGTAGCAAGATCTAACTTACATTAACATAATACATGAATGCATGACCAACTACTTATACAGTACTCAGAGCTTGTTTACTTAGCACAATTTATTAATCTCTGATTAGAATGTCAGTTAACACGACTAGATCTCATATATTAGAATCTCTTTGCATTTAGGTTATTTCATTGATCTTTCATTGGTGGTTAATTTTTGCTACATTTTGTTCTATTGCTAATTAGATAGTTAGGGTTTGCAAAGATTAGTTTGTTTATAGTTTTGTTTTGTTCTTAAACACATATAAGGTAATTTCATTTTGTTATTGCTAAAAAAAAATTATTTGAGGAACTTGTCGATCACTAAACACGAAATACATGAATGTTTGATACAAAAGAGTGTCTTCTAGTGCCGACTAAATAGAGAGGTTTCAAGTATTATTGAAGAATTTTTTGACTATGTGGATTGAATGTGTGTGAACCTTGAGACAGGCCTTAGCAGAGTCACACTTGAACATAGATAGTGTCTCTAAATACAAAGGTGCAGAACCCACCATAACACTTGCCTTACCACACACACACCTATGCACATAAGTTTGTTGTTGTTCTTAAGCCGACAAAATTCCCTTTAGGTTTGTGGCTCTTATACAGGTTTTGGTAATCTATGGCAGATAGACAAAGGAAATCAACTTCAATGACAAATTGTGACACTGCATCCCCCCCGAGAATAGACTCTACATTACTTTGACTCCCCTGCATTTGCATTCAACCTTTCTCCATTGTTAGCATAAACATTATCCTAGTAACATGAAAGATTGCTTTCTGGATACAATAAGGGAATCAAAATAGAGGAGTTAACTATTAGTTGATTTGGTTGTTTGCTCAAATAAGTATGATTAATGTTGTGTTAATCTATTTAGCATTATAAATCCAACAAAGAATGTTTGTCCTTTGAAATCATAGAGAAACTTGGGATTGAGAGAATAGTTTAGACATTAGATCTTTACCTGCACATACAATGTTGAAGAATGTAAATAGTGTCAGTCTTCATAATGGTATGTATCAAAAGAAAGAAAAAGGAATTTTTTATTATAAAAGAAATTGAATTATTAAAGACTGGGTTTCATGCTTGGGTCAATGGTCAATAGGTCAAAGCACCCATTGAGTACTCTAGGATTTATTTGTTGAGTCAAAGTCATTATGTAAGAGACACTTCTTGGGCTCATTCCGTTAAAGAAAGAAAAATTTCTATGTCAAAATTTATGTCTTATCCTCCTCCATCAAGTCGGTTGTGCCCTCTATCAAGTCAACCTCTCCTACCATTCATGTCCGCCGCAATAGAACAAACAAAAACAACTATATATAGCAAAGTGAACTTGACCTAGTTTGGATAGTGACAAGACAATTTGAATTTGCAACAAGTCAGCGGAATTGCAGGGGTAGAAGTCTACAACAAGACAACAAAATTACAAGGATTGAAGTCTACAATAGAACAATGTAATTGCAGAGGACGAAGTTGTTAGCCTCACTCTCATATGTTAAAACAATTCTAAGTCCAAATAATTAAATTAATTAAAATAATGAAAGTTAGGATTTAATCCTACCTTTCTAGATTGAGTTTGTTCCTCATGGGTAGGAGTCAGTTTAGACCTAGTTGGTTGAGAGACTCTCTCCAACTAGTTAGGCTCCTAGATTAGTATGTTGTTGAGATATTTTCTCAACCATAGTGTCCAAGATAGACATACTATCTTGAGACAAACTTCCTCATGTATTTATTTGTACTATTATCATTCTTTGTACATTACATCGGGAGTGTGAGGAATATAATATAGTGAGGCTTTCAGGCCTTTTCCGCCATGTCTGATTTGTGTATATGTCTGCTATTTATTTTATGAGTGTTTGATTAGTTTATTAAATTTCTTTATTTGGTATCAGAGCAAGGTTGAATGAGAGATAGTCTATGTGTGAATGTTTGTCTATGAAATAGACTGTGTGAGTGGGATACTACGTAAAGTTATTAGAGAAAGGCACATTTTTTTGTAGTTGAAGTTTGTGAGTGTTTTGATTTGTGGAGAGACCAATGTTATTGGATCTCCGAGTTTGAGTGACTGATGGTTGCAAAGGAAAAAGCTCGGAAAATGGAGCAGAGCGACCACAATACAAGTATAATGTTTTGAGAAGGATTTGGTATTTTATGGGTTTCTGCTACCACCGAATGATATAGAGTTGGCTTCAGCAGTTTTTAATATATTTTAATTGAAAAGACTGATTTAGGCACCAATCGATTTGACAACCTATTGAATAATCGATAATTCAGGCCAAAGATTAGTCAAGCATCTTGCACATATTATATCAGTGAGTAGCACAGTTTGCATCAGTGTGGTGTTTTTTGTGTTGAGAACACTTGAACATCAGTCATTTAGCAGAGCAAAGTTGATGTGCTAATATCATGAATAGTTCGGGTAGGAATTCGTGAAGATCTGCTGAAAGCTACCTCAAGACAGACCAAGATCAATAAAACAATATAAATTGTTTTGAACAAGAGATGAATATGTCAAAGTAACAATTTCATAGAGGTTACAAGCAACAATTACATATTCGGCAGTGGATTTAGATCCAAAGCTTCTAGACCCTGTTGCGTCAATCAGTTTATGGTGCATATGCAAAATCGTGAAGAGTTGTTGTGTTCACTGCATGGTGTGTGTTTTTGCATTCTAGAATTGATGTGCGTGAAGAAAAGATTTGTGTGGATCAAGTTGTGGAGCTCTGAAGGAAATATCTTGCATGAAGCATTGGACGTTGGATGTGCCTGTGTTGGTTGGTTCCTTTGTTAACACTGGATTTGAAGCTTTGTGTCTCTCTCGGACAGAGAGTAATCCAAGGTCCTCGGTGGCATCCATTCAATTTGGCCAACCTTGAAAAGTATATATATCTAAATTAAGCGCAGATTCTGAGAATCAAGTTCAGACCTCTTCTGAGCATGCCTCAGGATTATTCTTTTTGCAAATGTCTTGGCTACGAGAGGTTGAGTTTGATGTAGGAATCTTTGTATCAATATTTCTTGTAGAAATGATCAATCTTTCCCCTCATTTAGCCAACTTGAGGCACTCTCGAATAGTAGCGACCATGTGACTTGGGAACTAGTTGATCGCCCCTCCACTTGAATTGAATTCAATTTTTTCCAGAAGCTTTCCTATTCCTGCCATTTCTTTTCTGATCCTTCAACCCCTCTAAAACCCTTCAGCTCCATATCCCTGAGAGTCTGACTCCATTTCACATTGACTCCTTGGGACATGTTGGGCCTAAGTCTGGCAAATATTTATTCATCAGGACATGATCTCAATCGTCCAATAATGGCATGAAGAAGGCAATCTCGGTAAGCCTTTAAACATCTTGCTAACTTGGGTGTTTTGCCAACGTTTCCATAGCAACGATCTTGTGATGAATAACACTTCGATCACCAACAATGTCATTGCAGCTATAAAATCAGGTTCACCAGAGGCGGTGCGAACTCAGTTCACTGGTCTTTATTCATTGCCCCAGATATGATTTTTCAAGGCTCAGAAAACAAATGACGTGATGAAATAAATGGAAGCCAGATCGACGTAGAATATGTTCTATGATTTTTAGAAGACCAAAATGTTGAGTATGTTAAAGTGCTCAAAAGGAGAAAGTGCACTCTAGAGGTGGAAAATTGTGCACTCAAATAGGTAATTTTCATAATTCCAATTTCTCCTACAGATTTTGATTTTGGATGAATTTTCCAGAGGTCTCCTCTACACCAAATGGTAGTGTATGTGCATGGAAACATTTGTTATAGCAAATCAATTTTGGAAGGGTGGGTCACTTGAAGTAGCTTTGGTTGAAGCAACGTTGAAATCCATGTGCATTTAAAGGTATAAACTATTTTCCACTTGCCATATTTGATAAAACATTTTTTTTTTACAAATAAAATCTTTGTAAAAGTGTGGGATGAGTCAAAAGCTTAAATTGAAGTGTTGGAAATAATACTGGGGGGGGGGGGGGTGGAATTAGTATTAGCAAGTCAATTATTTTTCATTTCCATAATCAGATTCATATACGCTACTTCAGTTAATGGAACTCGCGTGTATACACAACTGTGTTTAAGGCAACTAGTGTATATCCTGCAAGCTTATGATTCAATTAATTCATCATATGTTGATCTTTAATCAATGCATCAGAACCATATAAACAGTAACCAGGTGCAGTAAAAACAGAACAGACAATCACACACATGAACACAAGATATAAGGTGGAAACCCAATGTGGGTGAAAACCACCTATTGCAATCGTCTCTATCTTTTCTTTAATAAGAAACTTATTTTACAATTTTTGTATTGGTGCAGTCTTATACCAGTACGCAGGCTTCTACCTATAGAAGGCTACAACCTTCTCTCGTTCTCCATCTTTTCCTGGAAGGGAGCTACAACCCCCTAGCTCTTGTACTAGATGATATGTTTACTAGTACGTAGGTGCCAGCCTACAGAAGGCTACAACCTTCTCTTTTCTTCCAGGGACCACGTTTCATAAATTTTCAGACTGGATCCATTAATAACATCATTCAATCATCAAATATATCTACATCAACCAATCTCCTTTGCACCAACCACAACTAAATCAATCAATCACTTTGACAACCCTAAAATCTGATCTTTCAGAATGCTGTGACCATAATACAGTAACCAAAAACCAAGCTAGAACCCAGAACACTGCAACAGCAAACAGAAGCAACTAAAACATATTTTATGAGGTATACGCTACTTCAATGTGTCTGCAAATCAAATTTAAGATGTATACGCTGTTTTGATATGCAGAACCAGCGTGTATACGCGACTTTTCTAAAGTGAACCTGCGTACAGATTTCAAGCCTTAAGATCTTGACCCATCATATCCTTCATCAAACGCTAAGGTTCATCCTTGGTTCAGATCCAGCTATGCACCATAACCCAATAACCTGTATACTAGATCTTGCTCTTCATCAGATATTCAATACTTAAGTGCCTTTGCCTAATGATCTTCTCCTCCTTTTATAGTCTTAGGCCTTACTCAATACCATGGACCAAAACCACTTAGGACCAATACCTTGGACCAAATACCTTGGACCATATATCTTGGACCAATACCATGGATCAAAATACCATGGACCAAAACTTAGTTTTCCAAGATATACGCGCCTTTCATTCTGTGAAAGTGTGTGTGTACGTATACGCTCCTTTTGGTCTGTTAACCCGCGTGTATACGCTACTTTGTCAAGGTGAACCTGTGTATACCTTTCTTTCCTCATTCTGTGAAGTCTGATCTGTAACTCTATGTTGTTAACCTACTGAACTGAGATTTGTCATCTGAGTGAGTTGCCATCAAGGACAATACCTGTGCCATAGTGCCAAATCTGTGTCATAATGCCAACATGAACTTGAATTTCAAAATTCAAACTGAGGGTTGATGTGAAAGTTAAGTGGAGCTGAAATTGAAGTTGAATTTGATAGTAAATCATCATTTTTTGCAAGTTAATTTGAGTTGTATCGGGTGCATTCTCGGTTGAAATCGACACCCAAATTGTGAATTTATAGGAGGTAAAATGAATTCTCTTCAACTGAGTCAATTAAGTGAGTCAATTCTCTTCAACTGAGTCAATATCATTTGAACTTGTCATTGTAAACATTGGGTGCATTTTTGTTGGTATCCGACACCCCCATCCTTGTACAAAATTCAAGCGAGTGTGAAGTTAATTAAAGAAAATCAAGCGAGCGTGAAATTTATTAAAGCAAGTTCAAGCGAGCGTGTCAAAGATCAACATGGGTAAAGGAGGAAAACGTCTTCAAAATGCATAACTGGAGATTAAAGATTTGAAAGATTGCAATCATGAGTTACAAAACACAATTGAAATACTGGAATGGAAGTTGAAGCAGAATCAAACTTTAATCAATCAAATGACCAGTACATTAGAAGCAGCAAAAGATTTTCAAATTGAGCTCGAAGTGAAAGAAAAACTCATTCATGCACTTCAAATTAAGTTAAGTGAAAAGTAAGATTTACTAGATGCACAATGTGTAGAGAAGACCGATGCAAGTTGTGACACAGAAGACCTCATCACAACAGTACATGAAAGTTGTGATACAAGTGATCTTATTCAACATAATAATGAAGGTTGCAACACAGATGATCTAATCAATCAAGTTGATATAAGTTGCGACACAAATGAACTAATCAAACAAGTTGATGTCAGTTGTGACACAAGTGATCTTATCCAACCAGGTGTACTACTGAATGATGCAACAAGTAGTACCAAAGATCAAATTGATTAGTTTGATGCAACATGTCAAACAAATGAACTGTTAATGCTCGATGCCTAGTGTGACACAGAAATTTAATAAATCAAGTACAGGATGTTAGCAGCAACAACAAGTATAAAGAACAACAACACAATATTATTTCCAAGAAGGTGATCAGACCTTGGGAAGAAATCTCCTTCAACAAAGATCGACATGGCCTAGGATACAACAAAGAAAACACTTTGTTTATTCCAGATTTCTCAATGCCAGTTTAGTTTGTAAGTGTCGGTTTTCTAGATAGTGATCAAAATATGGTTAAGTGTAACCATTGTAAGCGAAATTGCCATATGGAGAGTAAATTCTTTGACCTCCATCCTTGTCACCATTGTGGCAAGAAAAATCATTCATCCAAAAGATGCTGCAAGCGTAATCAACCACCCAGAGTGAAGATCAATTACGCATGGATTGATCCTTAGAAGTGGTCATCTACAGTCAAACAATTGTCTATGTGTTACTGAAGGATTTAGTCTCACACGAAGACCAATTCTACAGTGAAATGAAGATGGTGAAACTCTCCTACACCTGAAGGGGGGGTGTCACATGGAATGAGTCGTTCTTGCAGACAAGACCGACCTCCTAATATCTAATGATATCTAGTGACAAGCAAGCCAATCAAAATCTATCTTTCTCTAAATATGCAATTTATAAACAAAGGCAAACAAGTGTTTTAGGCCTACCTTGGGTCCAATGCAAGTTTGTGGAAGCCTCGCTCCTTTGATCCAAATGAGCTCCCTTGTAGCGAATCTGCAAACACAAACAAGCACACAAATTAAATAGCACCTGAAAAGCCAATATAATAAAGCATACTTATCATGATGATCAAGGAATTCATGAAACAAATCACATAAGACAATTTGTTGAGAAAAATGAATCTGATTGTATTAATTCAAATCAAAGAAGAACTTTACAACTTGTGCCTTGATGCTGTACAAGCTCCTCCCATGGTCCAACAAGAAGTCTCCTCTACTTTGACAAGTTTCACTCTCTTCCCAATGAAGCCAAAAGGTATGTGATCTCTCCTCTCAAGCTTAACTAGGAAGTCTCAATTCCACCAGCATTTACCCTAAAAAATGTTCAGCTTCTCACCTCTCCAGCAACCAGCCCAATGCCTTAATTTATAGTGCAATGGAGGGAAGTTACTAGGTCCTCCAAAGGGATAAAGCCCTCCTTCAAAGGGATAGCTCCTCTCATCAAGGGATTAGCTCCTTCTCTTTTGGGATGCATGAACCACCTAAGAGCGAACCATCCACGTCAAAATTCCTTCTAGAATCATCTAGAATTAACCCAAAGTGAGTTTTTTAGAATAAACTTGTTCCTTTTTGACTTTCACAGGGGTCCGCACCCACTCCTTTAGAGACAGAGCGGGCAGGTCCGCAGGTAATATGAACAGGGGGTGCGGGACCGCAGGCAACAGTGAGAGAAAGTGCAGAACCAAAGCTTTATTGAGTTTTAATGTCTTTCTCTCCTTTTCAAAACTTGACATGAAGAGCTGAGGCTTGAGACTTGCTTAGGAGGACAGTATGAGTGATGATAGATCCATACTAACTGCAAATAGTCATGGTGACAATATTTTGTGTAACAGATTGCCCCTTAAAGTGCGAATTCTGTAGTAGATGAGGATTTCATTTATCATCTAAGAAGAGTGGAGTATTTTATCATTTCGAGGATCATCTTGTGGAGAGCCCGGTTGGAACCTGTCAAAACATTCAATGCAAAATATATATATGAGATCATATCATCGCTGAGGTAGGCATTCCCATACTCAGATCAAAACTGACTAGAAAACTAACTACTGCTCTGATATAGGAATGATCTTGTAATACATCACAAGTATAGACACATGTAGACACAGTATGGACGCAGCCATCTGTTTATGAATAGTCCACAGTATAATGAATACAAAATTCCTCGCAGCCTAGATGGCGGAAACTAGATCCAGGGTCTTCATTTCTACTTCCCGAAATAGTACGATTCTATCCATGCGAATGAATGCGTTGAAGTCGAACATGGTAGAAACCACTTGATTACCAGTCAATGATGTAAATTGTTAACAAGTGTGAGAGAAACCACCAGTAATGTCAATGGCTCTCAAAGTACTCAGTACAATCCATGAGATGTGAATAGATGTGTTGATGTCGAACATGCCATGAATCCTTTGATCGAAGGTCAATGATGCAACCTATCGTCGAAGGCGAGAAACCTGCCATTGAGGCATGCAGATCCCAAGGTAATGACGATTTCTAGATCATCTTTCTAGATAATGAGCTGAAGTCAATAGAAAGCGATCCGTCGTAGGAAGGCCCACAACACGAAATCATAGATCAAGTTTGAAGAAATTTAGTTGCAAGGACTGACTCAGGGATGGTCAAGATGGATGATAGATATTTTGCAGATGAATGGTTTATTTGCACTGACCTCTTGAACACATAACGACACAACAGATGGTTTGGTGACAATTGACCCAAAGTTAATACCCAGAAACCGGCTGAAGACTTTCAATATGGTTTGATCAACTGTTAGGCAAAGGATTTCCCAACCCAGGTGAATAAAAGTGTCGTGTTCAAGAGTGGTTACAAAGTATGACAAACAGGCTCATTTTCTCTCTTTTCCCCCACCATTTCTGGCAAGTACCTCTTTATTTTTGACAAGCTTGAGGAGGATAACATTTGCTTGATTATAAGCTCATCCTTCGGATGAGTCCAACTTAGTTTAAATTCGAACCCTAAGAAGGAGTGGTCTGTTCCTGTTTGTAATTGAACAGGTCCTTTACTGTTAAATTTTAACGAGTCGAGTATAGGAGAAACTCGGCGTTTTTCAATTTTAGAGAGTCTGAAAAAACTTAAGAAAACTCCATGGTTGTCCTTTTTCGTAAATTTGTGTCTCCCAAGCCCGAAAAGTATAAAATAATACTTGAGAGAACCGCTTGATCATTACGACCAAGGAGTACTTTTCGTAATTAATGCCTCTGATCCGAAAAAGTAAAAAAGCGATCAATGACACGTCGTTTTATAACCAATATCGAATTTGAAACGACAAAAATCTGGGAATCTTTTCATGTTTTTACGGTCAGAAAAAGAGCTGTCAGTGGACCGTCTTTTTAGTTCCGTTTTAACGAGTTTAAAAGAAAAACTCGCCGAGCTTTTCATGTTTTAGGAGTCAAAAAAGAGCTTAAATGTGACTCTAATGTTTTTTCGTCGAAAATGACCGATTTCGCCTGAAAAATCCGTTATCCTGAACAAAAACTCAAACATTACTCATACCTGTTTAAAATGGATAAAAATGCTACAAAAGTTACATTTTTAAAGTGAAACATAAACAAATTAACAACTCATTTATTCAAAAAACTTATAAAAAGGGTTTTTGTAAATTCATTTTTACCGTTTGAGTTTTGGGTGAGAAAATAGAGCTTTTCGTCAGAAACTTCCAGTGAATATTGCGGAAAATCCGTCCGTTGGAATCGAACGCCGTCTTCTCCAGGTAATCCACATCATCCTACTCTTTCATTATATCCATTTCAAATTTGTTTTTAGGTTTTAATTTCATTTTTTAAGGGATCCTTAGGCTAGAAACCCGCGCGGGGGCCCGCAGGCACAGCACAGGTAACCTGCGGACCCCAACTTTTTCTTAATGGGAAAAAAGTCAGGGGTCCGCACCTGCCATGAAGGCAAGGTGCGGACCCACACACTGTCTCTAATAGAGAGGGTGCGGTCCCCGCAGCAAGGGTTTTCAAACCTAAAATTCTCAAAATTCACCCAAAAACTTTGCTTTCAGACATTCTAATTCGCCTTTTTGTTGAATGTAGAGTATACATCATGCTTGATTGGCGAGAACGGGAGCATGAGGACGTAGATCTCGCTGCGATAAATCATCAACCTTCGATTGATGCATTGAAGGCATGTGGCTTATACAAATTCTGGGCCATACCTGGCATGAGGGCCCAGGTGGACTTTTTGCAGTGGCTGGTAGACAGGTGGAGCATACAGGACCAGTGCTTCTTCATTGGTGGTCACCAGCTCGAAATGGAGCCGGAAAACATATACTTTTTGACTGGTTTGCCTAAGAGAGGTGAACACTTGACTCTATTCGGGACTAGGCCAGGTGGCCAGTCTGTCGATAGCCTCCGGCTAGAGTTCTGTAACAACCAGACTAGAGACAAAGGGATAGATATCAAAACCATATCCCTTCCTGAACTCAAGGTAATAGCGTTTACTGTTACCAGGCTCTGCGGGAGCGCAACACTACATGTAGCCACTGGATCCCAGATGCGGATGGCAGTTGACTGCTTTCGAGGCACCATCTTCAACTAGTGCGATGTTGTGTTGGCTAATATAAAAGGCCAACTGACTAGAGCCAAGAACGGACAACTGAAGACCTTTGGATATGGTGCTTTAGTTGTGAGCTTTGGTCTGGAGAGGGTTCCAATGTTGGTCCCACAACACCTTACTGTTGGAGCTGGACTTCCTCGAGAGCCCAAACTAATGCGATGGGTTGCAGTTATGGCCCGTCATCCTGAGGAGGGGGCAGAAGTCGTTCGATTCACTCCTGAGTATTTCCATTGGTTGGAAAACCAGGTTTTTGCTATTCAGGACTTCCCTTACGCTGGGGTAGATTTTCTTGGTGACCCAGACATCACTCTTCCACCAGGAGAGCAATGGGATGACTCAGGTAAAATCATTTTCAACATTTTCCTAATTTAATTTTTTATTTTTATTTTTATTTTTATTTTTTATATTTTTATTTTTTATTTATATTATATATATATATATAGATTATCTCGTCCCAAAATTGATAGTAAAAATTTCAAATGCAGATGTAGGTCCACGGTGACCAGCCGCTCTCTGGCCTTACGAGAGGAAACAACGAGCTGCAGCAGCACCAGCCCCACAGGACGAATCAGCAAAGACCTTGGCCGAATTGGAGAGCCATCTAGAGCGTTTGACATGAGACATTCCGGAGACCAGCATAGATGACATTCCTCTTCGACTATAGCGCTATGTGATTGGGGTCCCATGACATTTCAGGAGGTTCCTTTGTAAGGTGGCCCGTACAGTGGTTTCTTATCGAGATCATCACCAGTGATAGGATGATCGCCTATTGTAGACACATATGACATTTTTGCTTTTTGTACTATCATTTTTGCCGATCATAAGGTGTTTTTCAACCTATGATCGAAGACGATGTATATTTTGACACACTCCTATATTATTCTATATCACTATTACCGGCTTATTTTGTAAAACATGTTATGGAATGCCTTTGAATTTACTTGTATGATTATTGCAAATGTCTACTTAACATTCGAGAAGCAATTGCATCTGCTAATGTATTTAAATATCTTGGAATATGCTGATATTCAATATAGTCAAATTCACGTTCCAAGAGACGCACTCTCAAAAATAATCTTAATAACACTAGATTTCTAATGGCATATACTCTATTAAGCTGTAATACAACGAGTTCAGAATCTAACCTCACTATCAAACTCCGAATCCCAAATGAAATAGATTCAGATAATAGCTCAATCACTGCACTATACTCGGCAATGTTGTTCGTTGTTTGACCAGGCTTACCCCATGCATAGATACCAACTCGTCAGAGGGTGAATAAATAACCCAAGCTGCGGAAGAAATGTTTCATGTATTACGACAAGCACCATCAGCAAAACCAATGTATGTTTGGAGAGGTGTCGACATCTGCAATATCAAGAGTAAAACCAAGATAAGCAGGAATAATGACGAAAAACACTCTCTAAGCTAAGCACACTTTTTAAACTAAAACACACCAGCTAGAAAGAAAACTAACCTAACTAAAAATCTCCACACCCAGATTTTAAGCATAATACCTCTTTAGGTAAAGACCATTTCTGGGTTTACCTAAAGAGACCCCGTCAAAGTCTACCAATTCATAGGCCCCTTTTGCTAGCTTTCGCTTAACAACATAAGGACCATGCCACATGGGTATGAATTTTCCAGCGCCTAATTTATCATTTGCTTGATCATACAATAAGACTAGGTCACCTTCCGAAAAATTTCGAGGGGTAACATTTTGATCATACTGAGCTTTAATACGTTTGGCATGAGTTTCGATCGCTAATGCAGCATCACATCGATTCTCATCTAGTTGATCCAAGTATAACAAACGTTTTTCCTCTTCAGAAGTGGCTGGAAGTAACTCGATGGCCATTTGCAATGACGGGATTTCACATTCAATGGGTAACACAGCTTCCAGACCATAAACTAGTTGGAAAGAAGTGAACCCTGTTGACGTTTTTACTGAGGTTCGATACGCCCAAAGCGCTGAAAATAGCATGTTATGCCAATTCGACCTATGAATCCCAATGATTCGTCGGATCATGATGACGAGAACTTTGTTGATGGCTTCAACCAGACCATTAGCTTGTGGATAATATGGAGTTGAACTATGGTGACACAAGCCAAGCTGGCCTGTAAGTTTAGTCATCATAACGTTTCGAAAATGACGCCCATGATCAGTGATAATCGCTTGTGGAACACCAAACCTAGCAATTATATGATTGAACACGAAAATTGCAGCTGTTTTTCCATCTGCCTCAAATGTAGGCATCGCCTCGGCCCACTTGGTAAAATAATCTACCGCAAGGATGATATACGCATGCCCCCCGGCCGAGTGAGGGTTACATGTAATAAAATCGATACTCCATTTTGCAAACAAATGACGGCAATTATAGGGTGGAGAGGAGCAGGTGGAGCGCGCATCTTTTGATAAAAAATTTGGAAGTTGTGGCATTTTCGGACCGCGTCAATACAATCTTTAAACAAAGACGGCCAGAAATAGCCAGTGCGCAATATCTTTTGGGCTGTGGCATACCCAGACATATGACTACCACATGCTCCAGAGTGACAGTCATTCAAAACCCTTTCAGCTTCCTCATGAGTTAAACAACGTCGAAAAATGGAGTCCGCCCCACGGCGATAAAGAGTATCTCCAATAATTCTGAATTGTTGGGACTGGAATCGTATTTTTTGACGTTTTGACCTTGAAATTTCTGGCCGAAAGGATTGGGTCTGGAGATAAACGATGATATCCCCATACCATGGATCTAGAGTGTTGATTAGAAACAAGGATTCGTCTGCAATGGGCTCCTCCGCCACAGTTTCCGCGTCAGCACGTGGGAAGTCACACATTAACTCCGCAAAAACTAAATATTTCTTCGACTTAGACTTTTCAAATTCCAGGTCGAACTCTTGCAGGATCACAATCCATTTGGAGTACTTGCCCCCTAGCAATTGCTTGGTTAACATATAGTTCATAGGGTTGCAATCAGAAATTACTGTAGTTTTATGTAGTAAAATGTAATGACGAAAACGTTGGACAACTTGAACAACTGCCAATGCCAGTTTCTCCACATGTTAGTTTTTTAGCTCAGTTGGATTTAAAGTTCAACTAAGGTAATATATCACATGTTCAGTACCAAATTCATCTTCCTGAACTAACACCATTCCAATGGTGGAATGGGAGGCGGCGAGATACAAGAAGTAGTCTTGGTTGTAGTTGGGAGGATGCAATAACGGTGCATGGGTCAACACGTGTTTTATTGCATCAAAAGACTTGTCAGCTATATCATCCCAAAAGAATGGAGTATTCTGTTTCAACAACTGGGTAAAACCCTTTGTGATCTCGGCGTAGTTAGGAATGAATCGATGTAAAAAGTTTGCTTTCCCTTGCAAACTTTGGAGTTGGCGAAGACTCGAAGGAGGAGGAAATTTGACAATAGCTTCAACCTTCGAGGGATCGACGCGAATGCCAGCTTTCGAAACAACAAACCCCAGTAACCGACCCGTTTCTATACAGAAAACACACTTGTGTGGATTCAACCTAATTCGATAATGCCTGCACCTCATAAAGATTGCTCGTAAATGGCTGAGATGATCAACTCGATGTAATGAATGAGCAGGTAAATCATCGAGATAGGGTTGCACAATGTGCTTGATGTCATGAAACGCGTAAGACATGGCTCTTTGAAAAGTTTCTCCGGCGTTCTTGAGCCCAAAAGGTAATTTGCAATAAGCAAATGTCCCCCATGGACAAATGAAAGCCGTTTTTGGTTGATCAACAGGTAGAATATTGATTTGATTTTATCCGGAAAAACCATCCATGAAGGAGAATATTTCATTGCCGGCACAATCATCAATGATTTGATCGATATAGGGAGTTGGGTAATTGTCTTTTGGACAGGCTCGATTAATGTCCCTATAATCGATACATATTCTTATTGTCCCTTGCTTTTTGTTAACAGGAACAATATTCGATACCCAATCCGTTAACGGAATTGGATAAATGAAACCTGCTTTGAGTAATTTTTCAACTTCTGCTTTAATAGTAGCAGCTTTTCTCGGGTGGATCTGATGCAAACGTTGCCGGACAGGTTTAGCATCCGAGTAAGTTTTGATTTCATGAACAACAATTGCGGAGTCAATTCCTGGCATTTCCTCATATGACCAGGCAAACACGTCACGGAATTCTTGAAATAGGGCCTTATATGTTTGAATTTCATCTTCCGTACAAGAGGCACCTATATGAATGTTTTCAACAATTCCAGGCTTAACCGAAATATCAATAGGAATAGTTCGAGAAATGTTTCCCAAATTTAACTCTGAATCAAGATTTTTTATTGGATTCTGAGATTCCTTGACATATTCAGTCGTAAAAATAGATGAAAAATCATTTTCAAAATGATCACTCTCGGGTAAAAACGAAGATTTATGATGAAGATCTTCCCATGGTAAATCATCGACACATAGGATTTCACGAATTTGCTCATCAGTGTGAACAAGTTCGGAAAAAGTTGTTGAATCCGAGTTTGATGTTGAAAGTGATTCCTCATGGACCACATTCATTAAGTCAATTTTGGTTGAAGAAAGGTCAGAAAACGACTGCACGGCCTGATACGCAATTTCATATGGACTCAAAGGCATAACATCACCAAATGAGTCTATCTCAGATTCGGAAGGTACGATCCAAGGATCATCATAAACAATGGTGTCTGACAAAATCATATGAATGGTTGCAGTAGAAGACGATGCGTTGATAGGAGGAAAAGGAAAAGTTCCCAGTAAACCAGAATCTTTAACTAGTCCTACTCCAACATCCTTATACGGGATAGTTGTTTTGTCGACATGCTGAATACTTTCAGAAGAGGCTGGGTTGGAAGAAAAGTAAGTCAGCTGGTCTATAGTTACAGTCTTTCCATTATGAGGGAACTTTATAAGCTGAAAGACTGATGAAATGACAACTGTCATAGTGTAAGACCAACTACGACCCAAGAGAAGGTTGTAATCTAGAGGGGCATCAACCACCTCCAGATCTAGATTAACAGTTTTGCCTTCAACCCCTATAGGTAGATCCTGTAGAATGCCAAAAGGATGAAACCCACGGCCATCAAAGGCCTTTAGAATCGTCGGGGATTGATTTAGTGTAGGAGAACCAAGCGATCTCCAACACTGTATCGACATAATACACGTTGAGGCTCCCTCATCAATCACAGTCCTATAACAAGGCCTGTTTTTAACTAACACTGGGATCTGGAAAGCCAGTTGATGAGGTAAGCGCGGTGTACTATTTTCTAGATCGAAAATTATAAGGTTCGAGTCCTGAACGTCAACATCTCCTATAGCCGACAATAGTAATTTACGCTGTGCTGGACATGATTGCAGCACTTCCAAAGCCGACATTGCTGAAGGTGAAACAACCAAATCTTCAACAATGTTATAGTTCTGAGCCGCTCTGGCATGTGGAATGAAAGCTGACTTTTGAAGTATACCCTTGGTGGGCGGTTTGATTAAAGTTTGGGTTAGGTTTCTTGATCTGTAGAGGATTGGAACCGGGAGCTAAGGTTGATGGGTTAGAATGAGAAGATTCTCCTTCTTTACCATCAACAGGACTTTTACTTCCATAATCATGCGATCGAGTCGCAATCCTAACATGGGACATCATCATTATGGGTTCTTCGGAGGCATTTGAGGAAGAACCTATCATCTTACTATCTTGACTAGGAAAAGGATCCTTCAAAACAACAGGCGTTTGGGAACCTTTGACAATTTTTGCAATCTCTGCACGATGAGGGCAGTCTCTTGTAAAATTCTCTTCGTCACAAATGAGACAAGGATAACGAGGTTTGCATTTCTCATCAGTTGATTCCGCTTTTTCTGGTTTCTCTTTCGAATTTTTATTTGTCTTATTTTTCTTCTTCCCTTTCTTCTTACCAACGGATTTTGATTTGGCTGTAGAAGACTCTACAACATGAATATCGGCGGAAATTTCCGCGGAAGAATCTCCTGTCGGGGAATCTGGCAAGGTTATGATAGGAGAATAATTCTTGGAAGATTTCTTCTTACTTTTGGTATTAACCATACCAATCATACCATCAGCGGAATGAGACCCTGAAGGAGCTGCAGTTATTTGATTTTGTTTAGGAAGATCGAGGATTTTCTCGTGTAACGTACCTGACTGCGTATAAACTAAGTCAAGGTACTGAGCTTGAGCAATTACTTTCTCTTCAGTAACGACTCTGGCCTTAGCTACATCCTCAGTGATCTTCGGTAACAAATATTTTACAAACCATTCAGCTAAGATTTGATCCGGAATAAAAACCTTCACTAAACGTTGTCGACGTCTCCATTCATGAATGTGATCTGAAATGTAAGTGGACGTTGACTGCTTTAATGAAGTTAATAATTCCGTGCCATTGTCATATCTGACTGGCAACTGAAAATGAGTTAAAAACGAAGTAGCTAATTAACTAAAGTTATAAAAAGTGGCTCGCAGTAACTCACGATCGGAAAACAACTGCACGGCCTGATATGCAATTTCATATGGACTCAAAGGCATAACATCACCAAATGAGTCTATCTCAGATTCAGAAGGTACGATCCAAGGATCATCATAAACAATGGTGTCTGACGAAATCATATGAATGGTTGCAGTAGAAGACGATGTGTTGATAGGAGGAAAAGGAAAAGTTCCCAGTAAACCAGAATATTTAACTAGTCCTACTCCAACATCCTTATACGGGATAGTTGTTTTGCCGACATGCTGAATACTTTCAGAAGAGGCTGGGTCGGAAGAAAAGTAAGTCAGTTGGTCTATAGTTACAATCTTTCCATTATGAGGGAACTTTATAAGCCGAAAGACCGATGAAATGACAGTTGTCATAGCGTAAGACCAACTACGACCCAATAGAAGGTTGTAATCTAGAGGGGCATCAACCACCTCCAGATCTAGATTAACAGTTTTGCCTTCAACCCCTATAGGTAGATCCTGTAGAATGCCAAAAGGATTAAACCCACGGCCATCAAAGGCCTTTAGAATCGTCAGGGATTGATTTAGCGTAGGAGAACCAAGCGATCTCCAACACTGTATCGACATAATACACGTTGAGGCTCCCTCATCAATCACAGTCCTATAACAAGGCCTGTTTTTGACTAACACTGGGATCTGGAAAGCCATTTGATGAGGTAAGCGTAGTGTACTATTTTATAGATCGAAAATTATAAGGTTCGAGTCCTGAACGTTAACAGCTCCTATAGCCGACAATAGTAATTTACGATGTGCTGGACATGATTGCAACACTTCCAAAGCCGACATTGCTGAAGGTGAAACAGCCAAATCTTCAACAATGTTATAGTTCTGAGCCACTCTCGCATGTGGATTGAAAGCTGACTTTCGAAGTATACCCTTGGCGGGCGGTTTGATTACTAAGTCTGGGTTAGGTTTCTCAATCTGTAGCGGATTGGAACCGGGAGCTGAGGTTGATGGGTTAGAATGAGAAGATTCTGCTTCTTTACCATCAACAAGACTTTTACTTCCATAATCATGCGATCGAGTCGCAATCCTAACATGGGACATCATCATTATAGGTTCTTCGGAGGCATTTGAGGAAGAACCTATCATCTTGTTGTCTTGACTAGGAAAAGGATCCTTCAAAACAGCAGGCGTTTGGGAACCTTTGACAATTTTCGCAACCTCTGCACGATGAGGGCAGTCTCTTGTAAAATTCTCTTTGTCACAAATGAGACAAGGATAACGAGGTTTGCGTTTCCCATCAGTTGATTCCGCTTTTTCTGGTTTCTCTTTCGAATTTTTATCTGTCTTATTTTTCTTCTTCCCTTTCTTCTTACCACCGGATTTTGATTTGGCTGTAGAAGACTCTACAACATGAATATCGACGGAAATTTCCGCGGAAGAATCTCCTGTCGGGGATTCTGGCAAGGTTATGATAGGAGAAGAATTCTTGGATGATTTCTTCTTACTTTTGCTATTAACCGTACCAATCATACCATTAGCGGCATGAGACCCTGAAGGTGCTGGAGTTATTTGATTTTGTTTAGGAAGATCAGGGATTTTCTCGTGTAACGTACCTGACTGCGTATAAACTAAGTCAAGGTACTGAGCTTGAGCAATTACTTGCTCTTCAGTAATGACTCCGGCCTTAGCTACATCCTCAGTGATCTTCGGTAACAAAGATTTTACAAACCATTCAACTAAGATCTGATCCAGAATAAAAACCTTCACTAAACACCGTCGACGTCTCCATTCATGAATGTGATCTGAAATGTAAGTGGACGTTGACTGCTTTAATGAAGTTAATAATTCCATGCCATTGTCATATCTGACTGGCAACTGAAAATGAGTTAAAAACGAAGTAGCTAACTGATTAAAGTTATAAAAAGTGGCTCGCGGTAACTCAATGTACCACTTGGCCGCAAGACCAATTAGAGTGCGCTGGAAAAGCCTTAAACGAATTGAATCATCTGAAATGGAATTAGACACACACCAGAGGTGATAAGTCATCACATGGTTCAACGGGTCCTCTCCTGATTTGCCTTCAAACTTAGGAATATCACTAGGCAACTTATTCGGCATTGGCGGCCAAAACGGAAGATAGTTAATTGGATCGTTCGTAAGGCGCGACAAGTCAGGCAAGTCCAAAGTTGCAATGAACGGTAACTGACGATTAGGGTCCCTGAAACCCTGGGTCATGAGACCAGCCCCAGGAGGAGGATATCCAGGATAACTAGGAATTGGAATTGCATTTGGGATATTATATCCTCCCGGAAAACCAGGATTAACCGGACCGTACTGGGGTTGTTGAGGTTGTTGATATGTATACCCAGGGTACGGTTGATACTGATAGACTGGCTGCTACACAACAGGACCGAATTGGTACTGTCCCTGGTACGGTTGATAAGTAAATTGAGGTTGACTTGTGACAACCATACTTGGACCAGGTTTTCCTACAGGCATTTGAACCGAAGTTTGAATCGTGACTGAGGTAAAGATGTCTGAGGAGTCGATACAGGAACAGTAGAAACCGGAGCTGTCGATACTCCAGAAGTAGGTGGGGTAGATTGAACAGATGTTGCAGCAGTCGTTTGAGGCGGAGTACGAGGCATACTAGGCCCAAACTGAGAAACTACAGAAGGTGTAGAAGTTTGAATAGTAGACTGGACAGGTTGCTGGGGTGAACGAGAAACCAAGGGTTGTCCAGTTTGAGATGACAACTGTACATTCGGTTGCAAGACCTGTTGAGTTTGAGATGGATCCCACACTAAGTTCATTCCGGGGTACGGACCCATAACAGGTTGAGAATATTGAGGACCATAACCCGGTTGAGGGTAGGGTTGATAATTCAAAGGCACATTTCCAGCTCCTTGGACATATGATTGACCGGAAGGTGGTTGGAAACCTTGGGTTGGGCACTGACCTTGAGGTTGATAACCTTGAGGCATGTATTGATACTGGGGTTGACCTTGAGGTACATATTGATACTGGGGTTGACCTTGAGGTACATATTGAGTCTGGGGTTGACCTTGAGGAACGTACTGTCCCGTGGGTATGTACTGTCCTTGAGGTTGCCCCCGAGGTGGAAATTGGGTACCTTGAGGTTGCCCCCCAAGCGATAATTGAGGACTTTGAGGCTGCCCCCCAAGCGGTATCTAGCCACCTTGAGGTTGAGGATTAGGAATAGTACATGAAATCATAAGAATATCTTCTACACTCAACGAATTAGTTCCATTATTTCCAGTTAATAACCCTTGTTCAATAGGTTGAGGAGATGCTCCCGAAAAAGTACCAGTAAGTGAGTGATACCCAGAGGGAACAGAAGGACCGCCGTACAAAAAGGTTTCTGGAGATTGAGAAAACATGGACGACTATCTTGACATATTTAACGTAGGATAATAACCCCTAGGTGTTGAGTGAAAAGGAATGCGAGGTGGTGAAAAACTTAGTCCCCGGTTTTCCAAAAAATTGGTCAATGAAAGATACCAAGCACTGCTCCTAGGTGGACTGTAAAAAATTGATTCACGCTCCCTAAGTTCTATAACAGGTTGATTTTCAGGGATAGGGATACCTTCTTCTTCCGGAGTAGCAAGTTCTTCAATAGCTATAAGTCCAGAAGGAAGATTTTGGGTAATTATTCTTTCTACCCTAGGTGAACCAGGACCACAAGAAGTTGGAGAGGCAAATCCCGATGTTGGCGTAGCAGCAAATTCAGTTTCAGGTTCGGATATATCAGGTTCCTCACCTAAATCACAAGTAGATGAAAAACTACCAGTAACTTCGGAAACAGAAACAGATTGTGGATTATAATATACTACTAGAGCTTGATAATCAAGATGTACCACAAAAGAAGATTCTCCTTCTTCAGGTGACCCAACTCTACTGTCTCTAGGAGTTACAAGGGCTCGTAACCCTTAAGGCTGGCTCAGTGAAAACTCAGGAGGTTGGCCCCGAAGTCTACGGGACTTCCTCGGTAATTAAGCCACGATTAAATATTTTAACTACTTCACACGCAAACAAAGAAAAATCTCAATGAAAACCACCTAAAGCCTCTAAAGAACCAAACAAATTGAATCACACGCCTAAAGAATCTAGGAGATCAAAACACACACAAACAGTAACTTTCCGTACTGAAAACACTATTTGGTGATGAAATCCAACGTCGCAGAGTTCAATACAGAAATGGTGGTGGAACAATTACCCCGGCAACCTGCTTAATGAATATACTGGCACAAGCTTCTCCACTAAACCATCTCAAGTGAAGAGAACCCCCCAGAAAATCCAAGTGAGTCTGGCCGACGTCTGCTCCAGGTACAGTGGGATCTTCCCTCCATCGTCACCTTAGGAAAGAATCCTATAGAATATGGTCACTATGGTTACCAACGGAAACAAATATACCTAGGGGGAACAGTCTATGATCCGATATGCATGCAAGGGCAGAGTAACAAGCTCAATCCCCTTGAAGGCTCCTTGACATAATCCAAGGTTTACCAACAAGTGACCCCAGGCTCCTCGACAATTGTTAATCCAAGGTTTACCGTTTTTAATACGTGAATATCTGGCGTCGTTCCCAATGAGGAAGGATTGATTCCCACACTGGTTCGGACACGATCTCGTGCTTCTCCTTTAAGAGGAGCTTTCCCAGAGCATAGATGTAACAATTGGATTTTATCTCCTACTGCAAGATACAACTACTTGTTTGTTTTACTATCTTGGAGAGTTAATTACTCCCTACTCCAAGATACTAGCCTAAGCTATGTTGGTGTAATAGAGCCCTAGAAATAAAAAGATTACTAGATAGATTTTACTTTAAGCATTATTTTTATTGGTTTTTCTTTAAGTCAAGAGGTGTGGAGATGAAACTTATGGTGTGAAGACTCGACTTGAAATCACTAAAAAATGCACTTAAGATGATAAGCAATCTTTTCCCTTCAACGAACTTCTAGCTAGGAAAGAGTTGAGAATGCAAATGCTTGTAAAAACAAATCTTTTCCTTAGCAAACAAATCAAAAGAAGAGCTTTTTGTCTTTTCCAATGCACTCAAAAACGAGACAACTAGTTATGCTCACAAAAATTTCCCTTTTCTTTCAAACACTCAAATACTACAAAAACAAGCTTTTTCCAAAAGAGAATTTTTTATTTTTATAAAACACTCAAAACTATGGAAGAATCTAATCTTGAGATCTGTAAATTCTAAGAACTATTTGAAGTAAAAGCTTAGAAGATTTCTTTTCAAGGATGTTTTACTTAGCCATAAGCAAACTAAGGACTAATTTGTCCAAAATCACAAATCAGTCAAAAAACAACCAATTTTTGTTTTCTTTTCTAAAAATGAAATCCAAAACTTTTAACACAAGTCTTTTCGAAGTTTCACAAAGAGAAACACAAGATGGATTCCTCAACAAAGGTAGATTTTGCAAATGGTCAGACTCATAAGAAGGCCAGTAAAAACCAAGGTGATCTAAGGCTTCTAAGCTCTGAGCTACTACAAGACCAAAATTAAAATCAAGCCCAGCAACCAAAACTTCTAGGAATTTCACCTAAAACCCTAATACCAATGGAATTAACCTAAGAAAAGTTCCTGAGAAGTCACATGCAGGTCTGGGCAGGGGATAACAACACCTAAACAAATCCTAAACTGACTAAAAGAGAAAATCTTAAGTTTTTTCAAAATTTTGACAGGGTCCGCAGGCCCGTAGTTCACACAGGTGCGGTACCGCTCTGTGTGAAAAGAAATAGTGCGAATAGGTCCGCACTGTGTTGCAAGCCGCGGGTGCGGTCCTCTCCCAAAAGTATGAAAAACAAAAAATAATACAAGATCTACTAAATCTACCCAATTCCACAGACAACAAGCCAAAAACAGAAACAAAAACACAGTTTCTCAAGTTAAAGTAAAGCAAATCAGAAAATCAATTCCCTAGTGGAGTCGCCATTTTGTCACACGAAATGAGTCGTTCTTGTGGACAAGACCGACCTCCCTAGTATCTAATGATATCTAGTGACAAGCAAGCCAATCAAAATCTATCTTTATCTAAATATGCAATTTATAAACAAAGGCAAACAAGTGTTTTAGGCCTACCTTGGGTCCAATGCAAGTTTGTGGAAGCCTCGCTCCTTTGATCCAAATGAGCTCCCTTGTAGCGAATCTACAAACAAAAACAAGCACACAAATTAAATAGCACCTCAAAAGCCAATATAATAAAGCATACTTATCATGATGATCAAGGAATTCATGAAACAAATCACATAAGACAATTTGTTGAGAAAAATGAATATGATTGTATTAATTCAAATCAAAGAAGAACTTTACAACCTGTGCCTTGATGCTGTACAAGCTCCTCCCAGGGTCCAACAAGAAGTCTCCTCTACTTTGACAAGTTTCATTCTCTTCCCAATGAAGCCAAAAGGTATGTGATCTCTCCTCTCAAGCTTAACTAGGAAGTCTCAATTCCACCAGCATTTACCCTAAAAAATGTTCAGCTTCTCACCTCTCCAGAAACTAGCCCAATGCCTTAATTTATAGTGCAATGGAGGGAAGTTGCTAGGTCCTCCTTCAAAGGGATAAAGCCTCCTTTAAAGGGATAACTCCTCTCATCAAGGGATTAGCTCCTTCTCTTTTGGGATGCATGAACCACCTAAGAGCGAACCATCCATGTCAAAATTCCTTCTAGAATCATCTAGAATTAACCCAAAGTGAGTTTTTTAGAATAAACTTGCGCCTTTTTGACTTTCACAGGGGTCTGCACCCACTCCTTTAGAGACAGAGTAGGCAGGTCTGTAGGTAATATGAACAGGGGGTGTGAGACCGCAGGCAACAGTGAGAGAAAGTGTGGAACCAGAGCTTTATTGATTTTTAATGTCTTTCTCTCCTTTTCAAATCTTGACATGAAGAGCTGAGGCTTGAGACTTGCTTAGGAGGACACTATGAGTGATGATAGACCCATACTGACTGCAAATAGTCATGGTGACAATATTTTGTGTAACAGGGGGAGTTCAGAAATCAAGTGAAAATAATTGTCTCTCCTTTCAGATGAGAAAGGAGGGAAATGATAATGGAATTAAGGGTGGTTTTCAAACTGAAAGTTTTGAAAACATCATCAAAAGTAGCCAGTGGGCATCATCAACAAATCAGTGAGTGGGCATCATCAAATTAGCTAGTGGGCATTCGTCAACAAATTAGTCAGTGGGCAGTTTCAACATCAACAAATTCGCCAATGGGCGTTCTCAACATTTTGTCAGCGGAGAAATGATGCTGATTGAAAGCAAAGGATAGATGGATCCTTTTGCAGCTTGGCACATGATGGAGTTGTCATGAAAAATTTCAGAGATGACTTAGACTTGTAGTTGACTCATGTTCTCTTCAGATTAAAGTTTTTCAGCATCCAGCTTTGGCGGTTTTTCAGGCAGAGTTTTTTGAGGATCAACACTTTCAGCATGAGGACTTGGAGATGGTACCAGGTTCTTATTTTGGACTTATCATTGAGGGGGGGAATGTTAGCCTCACTCTCATATGTTAAAACAATTCTAAGTCCAAATAATTAAATTAATTAAAATCATGAAAGTTAGGATTTAAACCTACCTTTCTAGATTTTGTTTGTTCCTCATAGGTAGGAGTTACTTTAGGCCTAGTTGGATGAGAGATTCTCTCCAGCTAGTTAGGCTTCTAGATTAGTGTGTTGTTGAGATATTTTCTCAACCATAGTGTCCAAGATAGACGTACTATATTGAGACAAACTTCCTCATGTATTTATTTGTACTATTATCATTCTTTGTACATTACATTGAGAGTGTGAGGAATATAATACAGTGAGGCTTTCAGGCCTTTTCCACCATGTCTGATTTGTGTATATGTATGCTATTTATTTTATGAGTGTTTTATTAGTTTATGAAACTTTTTTATTTGGTATCAGAGCAAGGTTGAATGAGAGATAGTCTATGTGTGAATGTTTGTCTATGAAATAGACTGCATGAGTGGGATACTATGTAAAGTTATTAGAGAAAGACACATTTTTTGTAGTTGAAGTTTGTAAGTGTTTTGATTTGTGGAGAGACCAATGTTATTGGACCTCCGAGTTTGAGTGATTGATGGCTGCGAAGGAAAAAGCTTAGAAAATGGAGCAGAGCGACCACAACACAAGTATAATGTTTTGAGAAGGATTTGGTATTTTATGGGTTTCTGCTACCACAGAATGATACAGAGTTGGCCTCAGCAGTTTTTAATATATTTTAATTGAAAATACCGATTCAGGCACCAATCAATTTGACAACCTACTGAATAATCGATAATTAAGGCCAAATATTAGTCAAGCATCTTGCACAGATTATATCAGTGAGTAGCAAAGCTTGCATCAGTGTGGTGTTTTTTTTGTTGAGAACACTTGAACATCAGTCATTTAGGAGAGAAAAGTTGATGTGCTAATATCATGAATAGTTCGGGTAGGAATTCATGAAGATCTACTGAAAGCTACCTCAAGACAGACCAACATCAATAAAACAATATAAATTGTTTTGAAGAAGAGATGAATATGTCCAAGTAACAATTTCACAGAGGTTACAGGCAACAATTACATCTTCAGCAGTGGATTTAGATCCAAAGCTTCTAGGCCCTGTTGCGTCAATCAGTTTATGGTGTATATGCAAAATCGTGAAGAGTTGTTGTGTTCGCTGCATGGTGTGCGTTGTTGCATTCTAGAATTGATGTGCGTGAAGAAAAGATCTGTGTGGATCTAGTTGTGGAGCTCTGAAGGAAACATCCTGCATGAAGCATTGGATGTTGGATGTGCCTGCGTTGGTTGGTTCCTTTGTTAACACTGGATTTGGAGCTTTGTGTCTCTCTCAGACAGAGAGTAATCCAAGGTCCTCTGTGGCATCCATTCAATTTGGCCAACCTTGAAAAGTATATTTATGTAAATTCAGTGCAGATTCTGAGAATCAAGTTCAGAGCTCTTCTGAGCATGCCTGAGGATTATTATTTTTGCAAATGTCTTGGCTATGAAAGGTTGAGTTAGATGCAAGAATATTTGTATCAATATTTCTTGCAGAAATGATCAATCTTGCCCCTCATTTAGCCAACTTGAGGCACTCTCGAATGGCAGCAACCATGTGACCTGGGAACCCGTTGATCGCCCCTCCACTTGAATTGAATTCCATTTTTCCCAGAAGCTTTCCTATGCCTGCCATTTATTCTCTGATCCTTCTGTTAGCTACCTATACCAATAGGTTTCATATTTCATGATTGGCAAAGAAAGGTCCAAATATGCTCTGCTTTGGTGATGCAAAGATCCCATATTTCCAGGAGAAAACATGTGTACATAGCTTGATGTTGACTCAATTTTGATGGGTGGTTCAACAGCCTAATCTGGATCATGCCATGTTTTAATTTTCTGTTGTAGAATAGAGAAAGAGGTCTGTCCAAACTGTTTAATCTTGGCAGACCAGTAGCTTAGGTAGAGAAGTAAGGTTCCCAACTGCTTAATCTGGGACCTTGGAAGCAATAAGGGTAGTTCTAGATAGAAAATCAAAAGAAAAGCCAAGAGAAAAGAAAAGGCACATAAGGGTCTGCAAGTCTAAGTGCACCCTTCATGAAGAAACAAAAAATGCTAGGCAAGTAGATGGGTAAGCAGATGGGGTTGCAGAAATGTCATTCCTTTCAATTGAGTGTCTGGTAACCTGTTTTCAAAGGAATATCAGTGGATAGAGAAGGTCCTCTTCTCCATCATGTTGCAGCAAAGTAAAGGAGCATGTCTAACTTCCTTTCTCCCCTTTCACATTCATTACTAACATCCCTTCACCAGTTGCTTTCATGAAAGAATTCAAGGTCTTATGTGGGTTCTTGGTTCTTTAAGAGCCACATTTCTTGTCTAAAATTCTTTTTATTTTGATCTACTCCCTAAGCTAAGTTATTTTCATATAAACTTAGTGATTTCATCCCTCATTCACTTCTTCCATTCATATTAACCCCTAACTTCTTATTATCTAAATCCCTTATGTTTCCCTTTCCCCCTACTATTATAACACCATGGTGTATAAACCCCTAAACATGTATAATATCCTCCCTTGTTAGCACTATAGCTAAATAAGTTTGTCTAAGGGAGACATTAGTCCACCAGGGACTATGGTCAACCCGTCATGGGATTACTCTAACCTCTGGTTAGGAGTAATAACCTCCCCCTAAGCCCTCACTTCCCCTCTTTTCAAAAGGTTCCATCAAAAAACCCCTTTCCCTCTGCTTAAACCCTTTTAACTTCTCTTCCCCTACAGATTAACCCGAAAAAACCCACAAAAAACCCTTTAAACCTAAGTCCCGCCTCCCAAATATTAAATTAAATATTTAAATACACGGGCGGGACCCAACCCAAAGCTGCGCAGTTGACCAACTTTACCCGCCAACCGTTGATCTTCAGCCGCCCCAGATCTAACGGTGGGCGGTCAATCTCCGGCCCCGACCTGCCTCCCTTTAACGTCCGGGGAAGGGCGGTATTGGGGGCCGTACCCAGGACGCGTGGCACGCGCTGGGGTTGTTCGGAGCCCCCCTCCCCGATACCGCCTATCACCAAAGGTGGTGCGGGGAGACCACTTACCGCCTCCCTGATACCGCCCATCCGGCGCGCGTCACCCTCACGTCATCCTGACGTCATGTCGCCTTCACCCGCCCCGTGGCCCTCCACGTAGCCCTGCCACTGCATCCGCCCGCCACCGTGTCCAGCCACGCTGGCCTCCAGCTCAGCGTCCACGTCACCCTCCGTACCCGGGCCCGCCGTGACGTCATGCTGACGTCATTGGCGGAAAAAGCGCCAATGACCCGTTTTGTCCAATTTTGTCGTTAAAAACGCCCGAACTAGCCGTTTGTTGTCATTTTCGCGCGAAGAAGACGCAGCCGTTGTCAACCTGTTCACCGCGAAATTGCCTCCCAGCCTTCAAATTCGAAGTTGCGGCCGCTATAACTTGGCAATTCAGCTGCAGTGAGCTCCCCCTGCTCGGCCCGAAGACATTCAGTGCTGTTTTATCCAGGTATTCATCGCAAGTTCCTTATTTCGTCCCCGTGCTTGCCATTACTCTGCAAATTCTCCAATAAGCATAGGTCCAGTCCTAAATTGCATACTGTCCACTACGGAATTGACAATTAAAACAACCTGCATTACCCTAGCTCCAAGAATTTGACACTCTAATCATAATTCACGGCCTGAAATTTACAAATTCGGCCTCAAACTTGCCCGGCATTGTTCCCTTTTGCCTGGTAGAGGCCCAAGGCTGCATATCACCAAATTGAAGCCAGCTCACCCTCTGCAATCATCCCCATCAATTCACAATCCCTGTGAATTTACCAAAAAACAGCAGAAACAAGTCTGCCAAGCCTGCCTCTTCCACTGTAAAGAAGATTTCAAGCATTGTCTACAGTGAGCCTGTCACTCAAGCTCTGAACAACCTTGCACACCATTGCACTCACCTTGTTCAAAATCAGATTACACAATGGCTGCTCCTGCACCCTCAGCCCTCAGTGTTGCTCCTTTAAATGCACCAAACAAAGACCTGGAGTCCTTGCCTCTTGCTGACAGGGACTACCTCATTGAAGACTTTGTGGGTAACAGGGACTTCTTGCAGACCTTCAGGCAATTAAGAGATGACTACCTGAATGGTCATGATACATATGGGATATGGGAGTCAAATCTGCCATACTACTGTCTCCCCTCTGTCAATGTCTTTCTTGAGATCATATGCCTCTGTGCTGAAAACTATGATGTGCAGCAAAGAGCTATTAAGTCTCCATCTGGGAGCATCCTCTTTCACATTAATCCTGAAACTATCAACAAGATGCTCCACTTTGATCAAACTGAGCTCCTGTTCCCATTTTCCGTGAATTACCTACTGGACATTGGTGCCAAGATGACTAGTGAGGATATTCAGAAGGTCACCAGGACATTTATGAAACCTGAATGTCAGCCTGCAGGGCCACCTCCCTACTTGGATGTCTATTTTACTGAGGTAGGCAGACTGTTGCTAGACATGATTGCTTATGTGTTGGGATACAGAACCAGTGAGCATGTGGATGAAACAATGCTGGTATTGCTAGCTGCTTACAGCCCAGGCCAACCCCCTGCCCGCAAATATAACTTTGCCAAGTTCATAGCTAACAAGATTCATGATCAGCTGTGCAAAGTAGACAGACAGGGTGTCTTCAAGTACTCATCCTATATCTACCACCTTTTTATGTACTATCAGTCTGAGGTTTTTCCATGCTACATCAAAAAGCTGGATTATAAAGGGGAAAGAAGATCTGTTATCTTCTGGACATCTGTCTATCACCAAGTCCAAAATTCACCCTATTCCTATTGTGAGTTTATTGACCAATTTGTATTCCCTGTCTCTTGCTTATTGATGAGGTCCCCTCCTCCCAGAATATCAACTGAAATTCAGAAAGTCCTGCAGCTCTCTAAGAATTACAAAATAGGTGATTGGTACCTATATGAGGAGCATACAGTCATCAGAGTCTATGGCTGTGAGCTCTGTCCATACAGGCTCCCAAAATATGTGCCTATGAGGATATTTTCCTTGGAGTATTATAGGCAGTTAATCCAATCTGACCTCACTCACTTTCACAGCTCCAAAAAGAAAGCCCATCTCAAGTTCAAGCACCAGGTGGGCCCCTTCATCATGAATAAAAAAGAAGGATGGGAAGATGCTGACCTAATCCTCAGAAACAAATACAAGCTATCACATAGTTTCCGGTGGGTCCCTTATGACCCTGAAGGCTTCATTACTGCTAGAAGAGTCAAGTACAGGCTACTAGGTTATAAGCATTGCAAATATCCACACATTGAAAAATATGCCAACCAGCAAGAATGGCAGCAGGACACTTTAGTTGAAAAATTAACTGAAGAAGAGACAATGTTAAAGAATGTCAGAGAACTGGAAAAGACTCTTGACCTAGATTCTGTGCAGCAGGTACCCTTCAAAAGACCGCATTCAGCAGGAGAAGGGACCTCGGCCTCAAGAACAGCACCAGCCACACAGGCACCATCTACAGCAGCACCAGGAACAGACAAAGGGAAAGGAATAATGGGTGCTGAAGAAGAAACCGTGAAAGAAAAGCCTGCCCCTTCAAGTGAGCAGCTACAAGGGCAGCTACAAGGGCAGCAACAAGAGCAGCTACAAGGGCAGCAACCAGGGCAGCAACCAGGACAGCAACAAGAGCAGCCACAAGAGCAGACTCCCCCTCCACAAACTGAGCCACAAACAGCTCCAATTATGCAGACCCCAGCACAGGAGGAGAGGGGTACAAAAAGAGACAGAGAAGAGTCCACTCCTGCTAGTGGATCCTCCCAACAACCCCAGGCCAAAAGGCAAAGGGCTGACTCCCCAGAGGTAGAAGACATCACTGAAGAAATCCTTGACAGTTCAAGGAAAGACAGGGAGGGCAGCCAGCATACAGGTACAAGCTCCTTTCAGCAGGAGCAAGGATTACAACTTGGTTTGGAGGTGTCCTCCTCCTCTCAGCAGAGCAAGAAGCCCAAAAGCACTAAGGCTTCTTTCAAGCAAATTAAGGCACAGAATGACTTGCTGAGGGTGGAAGTCTACAAACAATTTCTTAATGCAACACCAGCCCAAAAAGAAAGGCTAATGTCGGTATATGACATTCAAGAGGAGAAAATGATCCTCAGCCATTTCAAACCTACAGTGCCCAATCCAAAATCAGGGGCAGATTATGTGAAGACAAGGGTGGAGGTCCTAGCCAAGGACATCCATCCCATGGACCAAATTGAACTCCATAAGCAGGCAGGAGAAATGGTCTATGCAACCTTGGTAGACAGGGCAACCATGGCCCATGAGCTGAAAGAATCACTAAAAAATACCAACACTCAGTTGGATTTTGAGAGAATGTCCTCCCTAGCCAAAGATAACAGAATAAAATCACTTGAGGACATTATTATCGACCTGGGACATGATCCTAAGGATCCAAAGGGTGTAAAGGCCCTTATGAAGAAAAAAGAAGATGACCTCAATGCATTAAAGAAGAGGTTAAAGCTGCTGCCCACAGAGCACCCTCAAACAGCAGAGCTACAAAAGGAAAAACAGGTTGATGAGAAACTGGACCTCATAATGCAGCTAAACCAAAAGGTCCTCGATTTGGAGAAAGAGCTTGAAGGAGAATTACAAGATAAACAGGGAGAATCTACATCCCAAGCTCCTCCAACTACTTCAACCACTGCAACAACTACAGAGGCAGCAGTGGCCCCTACAACAGAAGCAGCAGCAACAACAACAGCTCCAGATTCCAGCACAAGTGTAGAAGAATTGACTAAGGCCATCAAAGAAATGGAGCTCCAGGCAAATGAGATAAAAAAGGCCAAGGAAAAATTGGCAGAGCTGGATGCCAAGTATGATAAATCAAAAGTGACCGTAGCAGAGCAAGGCAGAGAAATAAAGGCTCTAAAAGAAAAGATAAAAGCCTTAGAGAAAGAGCTAAATCTGGAGAGTGCCATGGCTGAGATAAAAAGAATTCTATGGGCCAAAATTGGCCAATCCATCACTCAACAATGGAGGTCAATCAAAACTATACATGAGCAGATGGATTTAATTGGCCAAGCACAAACAGAAATTCAGAGGGCCAAAGCATTACTGGGAGACAAACCTGAACAGGCAAACAGAATGATAGATTTCTTGAACAGGCAAGAAAAGGAGGAGCTGGCAGCCATTGGCATTGTCAACAGAACAGAGGCTGTCCTCACAGCCAAAAAGGTGCTAACTCTCAGAAATTACGTACAAACTGTGGAGAGGAAGTGCTATGAAATACAGGCTGATGTGGAGGAGTATAAAGTTAAGATGGCAGTGCTGCAAGCAAAGGGACTGCCCAGCCTACTAAGCGGTGCAGGAAGACTGATCTCCCGAGATCAATTTACCAACAGGATGGCAACTTATATTGAAAATCAAATCACTGCATCTGGCAGTACATCTAAGGAAACAGGGCCACCAACAGGACAGAGCCTATATGATAAACTTGAAGGCCTGTTTTTTATTGAAAATGAGGTAAATCACCTTTTTGAAACTCCTCCAAACTTTTACAGATATACAGAGGCCGACGAAACTTTGATAAAGATTAGAAGACATCAGCTGCCCAAGGAGGATTGGTGGCAGGCAATGCTTCAAATTCTGCCACGATAGCTCCAGTTGCTCGGTCATTGCCAGCTCCAATTAACTAGAAGACAAACAGCAGAATAAAGTCAGTATTAAAGGCAGCTGAAAGGTGACTCAGCACATAGAGAACGACAGCTAGCCCAAAGGATAAGAAGATACGCGGATTTTTGGACAGCGTACCCTCAACCGACTCCAGCTACAAAGCTCCAGGAGTTGGCATAACATTAATGAGCCATTAACTCATTTCTTTGATATTTTCTTATGTAAATTTTGTATATATACCCCCCTTAGCAACGCATAAGGGGTTGGTGATTTTCACTCTGAGGCAAATCTATTGTACACTTTCAGATTATCTAATACAAAGGGCTGGACAAGCTCAGTGATTTCCTAGAACTTTGATGTCTTGCTGATGACATACGTGCTGCTGCAGAATTCTTGTGCTGTCTGATGAAATAATAAGTTTTCCTTAATCTCTGTTTTGTTTTCTTATGTTTATTAAATCATACTCATGTTTCACTGACTAGCAGTAAAGAAAAAGAATAGTGCATGAATTGTCTGGTTACACCTTGTGCTCAATTTTTACTGCTGTAAATGTTTTTCTTCAGAATTAACTATGGACATGAATTCTTAAATGCTCATGTTTTTCATTAATTCTATAATGTGAATGTTGTCTAGAAATTCTTCACTGCTTCTAAATAACACTCTCACTTCTTTGCATATCAGTTTATTGGAAGATTCTTAACTGCCTTTCATGAACTGGACACATCACACTTAATCACAATTTCAAAGCATTACTTCTCAGACACTTATCCAGCTCTGCAGCATCACTACTGTATCAACACAGCACACCAAACTACTAAAGGACCACTGACTCCATGCCCAATGGCCTAGAACATATTAGTGAACACATATATATCTTGATTGAAACCATCACCCAACCAAGTCCAAAACAAACCTTGAGCATCATAGCTAGCCTAAAATTCTTCTCAAAACAGAGACAAACCATAAAGAGAGAGCCCTCTCTGATTACAGTTAGGCTAGAAGCTGTAATCCAAATATTGGTTAGTGGTTACCCCGGCCATATTCCCTTGGGAGTCAAAGGGAACAACCTGGGTGTTAACACCTTCAACCCCTCTAAAACCCTTCAGCTCCATATCCCTGAGAGTCTGACTCCTTTTCACATTGACTCCCTGGGACATGTTGGGCCTAAGTTTGGCAAATATTTATTCATTAGGACATGATCGTAATCATCCAATAATGGCATGAAGAAGGCAATCTCGATAAGCCTTTAGACATCTTGCTAACTTGGGTGTTTTTCCAGTGTTTCCATAGCAACAATCTTGTGATGAATAACAGTTCGATTACCAACAATGTCGCTGTAGCTATAAAATCAAGTTCACCAGAGGCGGTGCGAACTCAGTTCACTGGTCTTTATTCATTACCCCAGATAGGATTTTTCAAGGCTCAGAAAACTAATGATGTGATGAAATAAATGGAAGCCAGATCGATGCAGAATATGTTCTCTGATTTTTAGAAGACCACAACATTGAGTATGTTAAAGTGCTCAAAAGGAGAAAGTGCACTCTACAGGTGGAAAATTGTGCACTCAAACAGGTAATTTTTAGAATTCCAATTTCTCCTACAGATTTTGATTTTGGATGAATTTTCCAGAGGTTTCCTCTACATCAAATGGCAGTGTATGTGCAAGGAAACATTTGTTATAGCAAATCAATTTTGGAAGGGTGGGTCACTTGAAGTAGATTTGGTTGAAGCAACATTGAAATCCATGTGCATTTAAAGGTATAAACTATTTTCCGCTTGCCATATTTGATAAAACATTTTTTTTTACAAATAAAATCTTTGTAAAAGTGTGGGATGAGTCAAAAGCTTAAATTGAAGTTGAATTTCAAAAGTCAAAGTGAGGGTCGATGTGAAAGTTAAGTGGAGCTGAAATTGAAGTTGAATTTGATAGTAAATCATCATTTTTTGCAAGTTAATCTGAGTTGTATCGGGTGCATTCTCGGTTGAAACCGACACCCAAATTGTGAATTTATAGGAGGTAAAGTGAGTGAATTCTCTTCAACTAAGTCAATTCTCTTCAACTGAGTCAATATCATTTGAACTTGTCATTGTAAACATTGGGTGCATTTTCGGTGGTATCCAACACCCCCATCCTTGTACAAAATTCAAGCGAGTGTGAAGTTAATTAAAGCAAATAAAGAGAGCGTGAAATTTATTAAAGCAAGTTCAAGCGAGCGTGTCAAAGATCAACATGGGTAAAGGTGGAAAACGTCTTCAAAATGCATAACTATAGATTAAAGATTTGAAAGATTGCAATCATGAGTTACAAAACACAATTGAAAATACTGGAATGGAAGTTGAAGTAGAATCAAACCTTAATCAATCAAATGACCAGTACATTAGAAGCAGCAAAAGATTTTCAAATTGAGCTCGAAGTGAAAGAAAAACTCATTCATGCACTTCAAATTAAGTTAAGTGAAAAGCAAGATTTACTAGATGCACAATGTGTAGAGAAGACATATGCAAGTTGTGACACATAAGACCTCATCACAACAGCACATGAAAGTTGTGATACAAGTGATCTTATTCAACATAATAATGAAGGTTGCAACACAGATGATCTAATCAATCAAGTTGATATAAGTTGCGACACAAATGAACTAATCAAACAAGTTGATGTCAGTTGCGACACAAGTGATCTTATCCAACCAGGTGTACTACTTAATGATGCAACAAGTAGTACCAAAGATCAAATTGATCAGTTTGATGCAACATGTCAAACAAATGAACTGTTAATGCTTGATGCCCAGTGTGACACAGAAGGTTTAATAAATCAAGGACAGGATGTTAGCAGCAGCAACAAGTATGAAGAACAACAGCAGGATATTCTTTCCAAGAAGGTGATCAGACCTTGGGAAGAAATCTCCTTCAACAAAGATCGACATGGCCTAGGATACAAAAAAGAAAACACTTTGTTTGTTCCAGATTTCTCAAAGCCAGTTCAATTTGTAAGTGCCGGTTTTCTAGATAGTGATCAGAATATGGTTAAGTGTAACCATTGTAAGTGAAATGGCCATATGGAGAGTAAATGCTTTGACCTCCATCCTTATCACCATTGTGGCAAGAAAAATCATTCATTTGAAAGATGCTGCAAGCGTAATCAACCACCCATAGTGAAGATCAATTACGCATGGATTGATCCTTAGAAGTTGTCATATACAGTCAAACAATTGTCTATGTGTTACTGAAGGATTTAGTCTGACACGAAGACCACTTCTACAGTAAAATGAAGATGGTGAAACTCTCCTACCCCTTAAGGGGGGCAGTTCAGAAATCAAGTGAAAATAATTGTCTCTCCTTTCAGTTGAGAAAGGAGGGAAATGATAATGGAATTAAGGGTGGTTGTCAGACTGAAAGTCTCGACAACATCATTAAAAGTAGCCAGTGGGCATCATCAAAAAATGAGCCAGTGAGCATCATCAAATTAGCCAGTGGGTGTTCATCAACAAATTAGCCAGTGGGCAGTTTCAACATCAACAAATTCACCAGTGGGCGTTATCAACATTTTGTTAGTGGACAAAGGATGTTGATTGAAAGCAAAGGATAGATGGATCCTTTTGTAGCTTGGCACATGATGGAGTTGTCAAGCAAAATTTCAGAGATGACTCAGACTTGCAGTTGACTCATGTTCTCTTCAGATTAGAGTTTTTTCAGCATCCAACTTTGGCGGTTTTTCAGGCAGTGTTTTTTGAGGATCAACACTTTCAGCATGAGGACTTGGAGATGGTACCAGGTTCTTATTTTGGACTTATCATTGAGGGGGGGAATGTTAGCCTCACTCTCATATGTTAAAACAATTCTAAGTCCAAATAATTAAATTAATTAAAATCATGAAAGTTAGGATTTAATCCTACCTTTCTAGATTGAGTTTGTTCCTCATGGGTAGGAGTCAATTTAGGCCTAGTTGGTTGAGAGATTCTCTCCAACTAGTTAGGCTCCTAGATTAGTGTGTTGTTGAGATATTTTCTCAACCATAGTGTCTAGATAGACGTACTATCTTGAGACAAACTTCCTCATGTATTTATTTGTACTATTATCATTCTTTGTGCATTACATTGAGAGTCTGAGGAATATTACAATACAGTGAGGCTTTCTGGCCTTTTCCGCCATGTCTAATTTGTGTATATGTCTGCTATTTATTTTATGAGTGTTTTATTAGTTCATTAAATTTCTTTAGAATTCAAAGGTTCAAGTATGTATTGGAGCAACTAAATTACAGAGCTAAGGAGCATATGTGTGTTGACTTTAGAAGTTTGACGTATCTTCTTAAGAGGTTGACTTGATGGATGGAGGAAAGACTGTGTCATGGTAAAAAAGGTTTTTGTTTGTCTCAACTTGATTTCATTCTACTAGATGAAGAGTTTGATTAGGTTTCCCTTTCATAGGGGTTTTTCCCTGGTTGTGTGCCTATATCTGGTGTTTTTGTGATCTTCTTCTTTGGCATCTATCTTGATGGTGAAAAGAACATAATAATAATAATGAAGAATTAAAATAATAATCACAAGAATTTGTCAAAGTATAAGAGAAATTGAGCTCAAGAACATAGACTATATGCTACCCTAAATTCCCCAACATACTATGCTTACAGTTCACAAGTATTATGAAGCATATTGATATAGGGTATATTGATAACCATTAATTGTTTTTGGGGAACTGTTAAAAGGTCAATGGTTGAAACATAGTCTTTTAATTTGTTTGTTTTGCCATCACCATTTAGATTGGTGGAGGAAAGACAATAAGACATAAAGACACCTTCATTTCAAAGTTGCTAAAAAAGGTTCTAGCTCGTTGCATTCACTTTAGTGAGTCATTCCAAACCCTATCTGATATGTGGTTGAATGATGGTAATAATAGAGATAGCAAAGGTAGGTTTCTTAAATATGAACTTCCAATTAATTTGTTTGGTGACAATAAAACTCCCCCTTCTAATCTGGTTAAAAGGTACATAGGTAGCAATCAGAAGGGGAGGAGTTATGCATTCGAATTGACTTCCGAGATAAAGAGGAAATAAAATATGCAAATATAATTAGGTTGATCCAATGCTTAAACATGATATTAACCCATAACGCATTGACATACTCTTTAGAAGACCTCAGAACATGGTGATTTCACAAATAGGGACAACTATTATGGAGGAGATACCATAAGTATTTGTTGAAGATAATTTTAACATTCACCTCACATGATTATTGAGCCAAACCTCTCACCACAACTAGTTGAGTTAAGATTATTTGGCAATATGGCAGATGAAGAGTACAAAGATGACAAAACAGAGGGAGAAACTACTTTTGGGTTTCCCATCCTTGACCTGGCAACGAATGTTGCTATGAAGAACATTCCTCCATTAATCATGCCCAAATTTTGAGGTATGGATACGAAGGATCTAAATGCTTTTCTCTCTGAATTTGAGATTCTATGTTGAAGTTACAATTATGTACATGATGCCCAAAAATTAAAATTGTTCCTTGCCACATTAAAAGATTCTACTCTTAGATGGTTTATGGGACTTGGAGAGTCCATTATCATATCTTGGGATAAAATGAAATCCACCTCCCATAACAAATATTAGGACTATTATAGAACAAAATATGCATGCAATGGGATTTTCAATATGTAGCAATAGCCAAAGGAGAGCCTTGAGGACTTTCTTGAGAGATTTTTCTACAACCTCTAGAAGACTAAAGCAGATGGATTAATTGATGAGACTATCAAGACCATATATTTGAAATTTGTATTAGAAGAATACATAGATGTTTTGAATCTCATGCGTTTTGGTTATATATCTTAGTTATCATTTGCTGACATTTGTAATGTGTTGGAAATACTCAAGGAACAAAGCCAAATCTGGTAAGATTATAAGAGAAATTTCTCATGAGTAACTAAGCATGTTTCAAGGGGAATAACAAAGATGAAGTTAGGAAATTTGCTTGAACATTTCAAAACAGAATCCTTGGGACCCTCAACTCATAGTTAGACACCTTGAACATTAAAAAGAAACAAGAAAATGCAAACACAACTTAACTATTTGTTGTCATCAATGTAGGAAAAGGAATTCTCCTAAGTACTTTCCACTAAATCATGTGAGGTTTTTTGTCATATGTGCAGATGACCATGTTTTTCTTTGTTGCTAGGACTTCGAGCTATCTATAAAGGAAGAAATGAACCAACTGAACCATCATTTTGAGTAGCATAAAGGAGACCATGGCAACCATGGGCACAAGGTATGTCACCAGACCCTTCTTCGTAGTTTCCTTCATTTTATAATTCATTTCCTCAATAGTTAAATACTCAGATGCCTTGGTAGCTTGTGTGGCCTCAACAACAAACTCAACCCCAACCTTGGAATTAAGTTTGGTGAGGCAATACCTTTGGAAATATGCCCTCACAACAAGTCCCCATGTCTTATCATATCTATCCACAATACTCTCCACCCTTAGCACAACAATATCATCCTTTGCAAACAAAAGTAAGTGCACCACAATCGTCCATTCCTCAATTGCCAAGATTGACTACAATGAAAAATCCCTTTAGATCAACCCAATCGTAACAATAGGCCAACTCAACCTACTTTTAAAACCAATATGCAGACCTTTCCAACATATTTTGTTACCCTGGTACAAATTCAAGACATTCATCTTAGGTTAAGAAAGGTCCCAAAACCAAAAGATTCCACCGTTTTCATTGAGGAATAATTTGAAGAGGAGGAAACTATTGATCGAGTGATCAATGAAAACCAACCTAAGGAAATGATTACTCCTACCACATAAACACCCTCTACTTCATAATTGTAGCAACCTCAGGCAACAAAGCCCTAAAGTTCTACTTCATATGTGTTAGAGCCTAGATTGACCTTAGGCTGAAGGGAGGCAATCCTAGGATAACCACAAACCAAGCATAACCTGGTAGCTAGCCCTACTAGGTCGGGAGAGGGCTCTCTCCTTTTCAATCTCAGTCAAGATGACTGGATCAGATATGGATTTTAGGATAGGTATAGTAGCTCTAGGGTTTTTTGATTGATTTCATTGGGTTTTTTGCAGGATCAAATGGAGCAGACAGTTTTGGGTCCAGGAAATCAAGTCAGGATGCAGGGTGTTTTATGGGGCGAGGTAGGTAGTTGTTTTGGCACTTGGAATTGAGTGAGATGAGAGGTCTAAGACTGGTGAGGAGCCGAGGAGGGCATGCAAAGATCATGTATCCTTTTCAAACAGTGGAAAACATAAAAAACAGAATGGTTTCCCAAAGCAGAGCACTGTAAACAATGTATTCTACCTATCTATCTTGATATCATTAAGCTAGAAGAAATAAATTAGATTGTGGCACACACAACACATGAGAAAAACTAATAACAGAAGGAGACACTATGCAAAAACACTTTACCACAAGTATCCCACTAAAATAGCTGCAAATCCTGGTTTATTTCCTTGCCGAATTGCTGATAAAGGTGTACAATATGGCTCAGAGCATCCAAGAGAATCCAACTTTTTCTAATGACAGAAAAAATACATAATATGGACATCAAAACACCTATGCTAGCCATCAGGGGTCGAATCCAAGAGATAAGGAACTCTTACAACCATTTCCAAACAAGGAACAGGAAAATAGGCAGTGGAACAACTTGCCTCTATAAGCATGGAAACTGATTCATTGACCCCCAAACCACCTCAAACTGATGAATCTACCCTATAAGATCATTTCAAAATTAAATTTACATACCATGGAATTAATTACAATCATAAATTCATCCATGAAGAGAGAAAAAGTCAACTTGCAGTGAAAGTAGGCGAAAACTGGATTTTTTTAGCAAACTGGCTCTATGTGCAGCGCCACTGGCCAGGTGTGCAGCGCCGCTTCATAGCCACTTTTGGAGGCCTTTCCTTTAGCAAAATTGAGCCCAAGATAGCTCATTGGAAAGGTCTTCTTGTCTAGTTTTTGGAACATCTTGAATTTTTTCATTTGGAGGTCATTTTCTCCCTCAAAAGTGAAATTTCCTAAGACTACTTTTGTGTGTCCAAAAAGAGGCAGAGAGGTCATTTTTTGGTAGTTTTTTTTCCCTTTTGGTGACCTAGTTTTGCTCCAAAATTGATGAGATTTTCTGGGTTTGATGCTATCATCATGCTAAATCCAAATATATAAGCCTTTCCTCCAAAAAGTGCTCCAGGGAAAAACGCAGCCGGTGGCGCTGCACATTTAGGGCAATTCCCTGTTTTCAAAATTCCAAAATTTGAAAAAGACAAAAATTTATCAAAACTTGCCTAGATTTAGCACAAGGCACCATCATTAGTTGCTTTGATGGGCTAGTGAGGCTTCAGCCAAGATTTTCAACTTATCTTGCTCCTTTTTTCTCCTTAAGGCCTTCCTCAACCTAGCCTTAAGCTTCCTCATTCTTATGTTACAGATCTTGTTGCGAGTCATGTAGTGGTAGGCCATGTGGCGAAGCATCTTCTTGTCTCTGTTGGCCTTCTCAATTAGCCCCTCAAGGTGTATATTAACCCTCTCAAGCCAAGTTTCCCTGTGTTAAGTTATGGTATATTCTATGCTTATAACAGTTTACTTCTTTTCCTTATTATATTCCACAGATTAGCAATCACATGTACATAAAGTAAAGTGTAGATAGGACATTAAACGATCGACAGAAAACAAGCCAAGACAAGAGACACAAGATGTGGCGGCTAGCTAGGGACAAAACCCACAATGTGTGGGGAAACCCTTTGATCAAATCTTCTTTTATCTTCAATAAATCAGCAGAGAGAAATAGTACAATAAATCTGATTCATATCAGAAGTAGCAAACCCTAGATCAGCAACATCAGCATTAGCGGCTTTATCATCAAACTAGGGCAGACAATATCTCCAAATCGACCGTCGAATCGGCTTGATTCCAGCACCAAAAGTTGTGGATTCCAGAGGAGGTTTATATGAACCTACAATGCAGTTCAAATGAGGAGATCTTCTAGTCCACGCAGGTCAAACTTTACTTCTGCAGTTGCAGCTTCAATTTCAACAACTTCCTTCAAACTAGGGCAGTCGATATCTTGCAAACCGTTCGTTGGATTGACTTGATTCCACCACCAAAAGTTGTGGCTTTCAAAGGAGGTTCAGATGAACCTACAACGTAGTTCAGATGAGGAGATCGTCTAGTCCATGCAGGTCAATATTTACTTATGCAGTTGCAGCTTCAGTTTCAGCAGCTTCCTTCAAACTAGGGCAGTCGATATCTTGTAAACCGTCCGTCGAATTGACTTGATTCCACCACCAAAAGTTGTGGCTTTCAGAGGAGGTTCAGATGAACCTATAACGCAGTTCAAATAAGGAGAAATTCTAGTCCACACAGGTCAATCTTTACTTTTGCAGTTGCAGCTTCAGTTTCAGTAGCTTCCGGCTTCACATGTGTGAGGGAGAGACCCTTTTCTGCGCAATAGAGAAGAGACTCTTTTCTGCGCAGTAGAGAGAGAGAGATGTGATGAGATGAGTGAGTCCAAATGAGGAAAAGTCCTTTTTTATTTATACACAACTGATGATGTTTGAATAGATGCGACTGTTGGACTTCTGAGCCTACATATGTTGTAGGTCGGCTTGATAATAATTCCATAATCAAAATAAATTCATATCTGCATAAATACTTATCAGAATCGGATGATCTTTATATCAATCCTACACCTCTCGATGAGAGGACTCGAATAAAAATATTATCAGCCATGAATAAGATGACCGACATGAATTTTTTCCCTAGTTGCCAATTTTAACACCCTATCATTCTCAATTTCTTGTTCAATTGAAGTCAACTTGACCTTAGCCTTCTTGGCCTTCTGTCTGTTTTGTTTGATCATTTGCAGCTCCATGAGGACTTGCTTGTCGCTCAATTGTTTGTTTTCTTGCTCTAAATATTTGATGACCCACTTAGCCCTCTCTAAGTTATCTGATAAGAATTGTATCTCAGTATCTTGTTCTTTTATGATCATGTCTTTGGCAGTCTTTGGATCTTGAGTTTCTAAGTCAATGACACCAACCCCTTGATAAGTGAAGTGTTGTTGTGTCTCCTCATGATCAACAAGGTTAAAATATCTTTCTTTCTCATCACTAAGATCCTTCCTTTGCATCTTTTTCTTGCCCTTACCTTTGCCCTTGCTTTGCTGCTTAACCTGTACTTGTCTTGCTGAAGAAGAAGGCAAAGCCCCTTCCACTCCTTGTGGAGATAGCATTTTCCTGTAGCCTGATGATGAAGGTGAGACCCCTTCCACCCCTTGTGGAGATAATAATCGCCTAGCAGCTGCAAAAATTTTCCTAGTGCCCCTCTTATATGTCACAAACACTGGCACTCCAACAGTTTCAGTCTCTTTGACCTTTTCATGTCCTGAAGGTTCACCTTCTTCATGATGTACTGATGAAGAAATTTGTGGGCCTTTGAACATCTCATGAGAAATGAAAGTCTCCCATGGCATGTTAAGAAGGTTTCGCTGATGTAGAACAATGGTTTTAATCAAAGAGTAGTGGAAAATACTATTCAACTGTTGGAAATATGGTTTCTTCTTTACAATATGTGCCATATTCTCAATATTTCTAAACATGAAGTAAGGGATATTCATCATTCTTACTCTAGTGAAATGCATCAGCAATCTAATGTGGTAGGCATACAACTGGGAGAACCTACCTTCACAAGTGAAGTACTTGATAATGATCTTCATCAATGGAGCAAACCTCTCTTCCAAAAACTTGAAGGGGAATACTCCCTTTAGTTTGTCTTTGTATCTAGCCTTGATGTAAGGCTCATAGTACTCCCTATCAATATCCTGACCTTTGTTCCATTTTTCACCCACCTCTGGAATACCTGTAGCCTCTGAGATGACAGCTGGTGATAAGGTGAATGTAATTCTGGCAAGGGTTACTTCATTATTGTGCAAATGTGTCACAAACAACCTTGCCAACTCATGATGAAATTTAACTCTTTCTACCATTTCACAAAAACCAAAGCATGACTGGTGTTTAAAGCAAGAAATGGAAAGTGGACAGGCTTGCAACTCCCTCAAACTGGTGGGTTCCTCTCTGATAATCCTTCCTCCTTTATGAGGCTTCCTTTGCTGTATGTTTCTCTCCCTGGAACTGTCACTAAGGGTGTCTTCTTCAAGCTCATATTCACTGTCTCTTTCCATTGTTTTTATAGCTGTGAACACTTGTGGTGAATGATGAGATAGGGTGGATGGATGAAAGATGAGTATGAAGAGATTTTATGGATGAGTAGGTGAGAGTGAATGGGAGTGTGAATGGGATTTAGGGAGTGAGTAAGGTTTTGGGGATAGTGTATAGGGTTTAGGGAGTGAGTAGGATAAAGTGTGTAGGGTTTGGGAAATTTGTATGTGGGAATGGGATTTAGGGAAAATATATGAGGGAATGGGGTTTAGGGAACAATAGAAAATGGATAAGATAGGAAAACAATAAGAGAGTGAGCTTGTCAATTTTATGAGACAGTTTGTGTGAAAACTAGGGTTTTGACTTTATGAGTGAAAGAATCACCAAAACTTGATGTAAAAACCCTTTTCAACAAGAAACATTGATGTACTTACTTGCAAAGAGGTAAACTTGGATGATTTGAGGCAAATTGGGCGATTTGGAGTGATTTGGGGCTTGGCTGCCAGGTGTGCAGCGCCTCACCCAAGTGCACAACGCCTCCTAGGTGCGCAGCACCCGTGTATTTTTACACTGAGAATGACTGCCAGGTGTGCAGTGCCGGCCTCTGATGCGCAGTGCCGGTCAGAATTCCTTCAAAACGCAGCACTTGCACTCCTTTACTCAATGACACTTAAAATCGCCTTTTAGCTCTTGAACTTCAACTCCAACAATGAAATGATTAATAGAGGGATGGTCTTTATGTTGCTTTTCAACTTTTTGATTTTTGATGTAGAAAACCCACTTTCATAATGTCTATTTGATTTTTCAAATACTTTGTTTTTGGATACTTGATCTTTTTGCTTGGATAGGTGAACTGATGCTCAAATTCTTTGACTTTTGCAGTGGCAGGTACTTGGCAATATAACCGGGTGACCAGGAACAACATGAACCATTTATTACGTATGAGAACAATAAAATTACATGAAATTTAAAAATAATATACAAATACTCTATTTTCACCTCAAAACTAGTTTTGAGGTGAGAACTTTATTAAGCTTACAAATTTAGAGATTAGAACTTTTCTGATCATTATTATCATCCTCATGTGTTTGCTGACCATTATTAACAAAAATCATTGAATTTTGACCATGGCGAAAAACCATAAGACCTAATGAGACTGAAACCTTATGCCATTGATGAAATGAATTGAAAATAAGCATGAATCATTGACTGAAAGGTATGAAAGGAGGCCAGCAGATATATATCATGAGGGAAAAACTGAAATGAGCCCTACCATCAGTAGATCCATGACCTAATGGGATGCAACTTATCAGAATGGGACTCCTAGTATGAAATGCAAAAGAGAATTTTGATCACTGATGGCAGTGTGAAGACATTGACACTAACATTGGCTCCAATCGGGATGGTAGCTCCTTGGAGGTGCCAAGAACCATAGATCTCTGGGAACATGTTGGCTAGTGCCTCATCCATTGGGAAATACGGTCAAGACACTTCAAAAATGAAACTGACACTATGAAAACTGACTCAAGACTCAAACTGACTTAAGACTCAAACTGACTAAATTAAACACACAAACAGATACAAATCACTCAACTTTATAGCCTTCACCTCGGGCCCCAAGCTGAAATGACTATGTACCTTTGAAAACTTGCAATGAAAAGGAACATGGTATATACAATGATCACTTTGTGATTTCAGAAATCACCTTAGAAGAAGTAGCGCTTCAGGAGCCTACCATTGACTAGTCCTCCTAAACAATCTTGTCCATCCATCTCCTTGAGAATAAATGCATTTTGTCCTCTGTATGCAGCAATCTTATAGGGTCCCTTCCATAAATTTTCAAACTTACCATGCTTGCCCTTATCTTCATTCCTAGCATCCCACCGCAATACTACATCCTCAAGCTGGAATTTATCTGCTTTTGTTTTCCGGTCATAGATCTTTTTGATCTTCTCCTGCAATCTAAAAGTGTTTTGAAAAACTTCCTCTCTTGTCTGTTGTAAATGGATCATCTGATTTATTCTTCGCTGAAAGTCATCCTCCTCACTACTTGCCTCCTGTAAAAGTTTCACAACCGGCACCGCAAGAGATGTTGGAAAAACTGTGTCAATGCCATAAACTAGTTCAAATGGAGACATACCTATGGACTTCTTTTGGCTCACCCTGTCATCCCACAAGGCATTAACTAACTTTTTATGCCAACCTTTCTTATTTGTTTCCAGCAGCTTCTTGATGATGTTCACCAATGACTTATTGGATGATTCAGCCAGACCATTACCTTGCGGATAATATGTTGTAGAATGACCCAAGGTAATATTATACTTGCTGCAAAAATCGATCATCTTCTTTGATTTGAATGCAACTGCATTATTTGTGATGATTTTACTAGGACAACCGAAACGAGATAAAATATTTGATTCCAAGAATTGAATGATTACCATATCGGTGGCTTGTTTGGTTGGAATTGCTTCAATCCACTTGGTAAAATAGTCGGTCGCTGTTAGGATCCATTTTTGCTGAGCCAATGATGTTGGATGGATTTCCCCGATAAAATCAAGTCCCCATTGTTGAAAGGGTGCATTAACTTCAACCGGTTTTAGAGGAAGAGGCAGCAATTTTCTTTTACCTTGAAAAACCTAACATTCATGACAGCTCATGACTGTTTTGAACACATCTACAAATAAGGTTGGCCAGTAATAGTCTGCTCTCAATATTTTGTTTGTTGTTGTCTTCCAAAACAAGTGACCACAACAATCACCCTTGTGAAAGTCACTCATCACCTGTTGGGCTTCATCTTCAATTAAACTGTTCAGCAAAACATCGCTTGGATCTTTCCAATAAAGGGCATTATTCAAAATGCAGAATTTAGCAACTTTAAGTTTGAGAGATCTACCTTTGTTCTTTGTCATCCCTGGAGGTGGCGAAAGGTGCTGAAGCACATACACAATATCCGGATACCATGGTGACTGAAGGAACATTTCAGACACTTGAATCAAGGAGCTTTCTTCTTCATCTTCCGACATGGCTGTGATGAGATTTATATCTAAAGCATGCAGATTTGATTACGCCATTAACCTTGCTAGGCCTTGTCCTTTGATCAGCTTTGTAGGCTTGATCTCCAGATCGTATTCTAACATTGCTGCAATCCATTTTCTCCGCCTTCCTTCTGGATTGGTTTGTACCAACACATCCTTAACCGCTACATTAGGAACGTATGCTATGATGTGAGAGTGCAGAGCAAGAGCAAGAGCCTGTTTCTCAATTATGTTGTACCGCAAAGCAACATCTCTAATGATCCTACTGAAAAATGCAATGGGATTTTCTAGCTGATCTTTCTTTTGCATTAAAACTGATGCCATGGTATGCTTAGATGCAAATGAGAATAAAATGAAATCTTGTGTATAATCGGGACTAATCAAAACTGGGGTTGTAGATAAAGCATACTTTACCAAATTAAATGATTTCATAACATCCTTCATCCATTTTACCATGCTGTCCTTCTTTAACATATTAGTAATTTCTCTAAAATGCTCAGCTAGATTGGGTACAAATCTTCGTAGGAAATTGATCTTACCGTTAAAAGCTTGTATCTCTTTTTTGTTCCTGGGAAAATCTATCTGTTGAATTTCCTCCACCCTTGAAGGATCAATGCGAATTCCTTCCTTTGAGATAATGTGACCAAGTAGATTCCCTTCATCCATAGCAAAGAGACTTTTCTTCGGATTGAGTGATATCCCAAATTTCCTACATCGCTGAAACACAATCCTCAAATGGTGAAGATGCTCATCATCTGAACTTGAAAACACTGTCAAATCATCTAAATATACAACCAGAAATACATCCTTTTCATTTGCAAAAGCGATGTCCATTGCACACTGAAATGTGGCTCCAACATTTTTCAAACCAAATGGCATTTTAGCATAATGGAAAGTTCCCCAAGGGGTGGTAAATGCAGTCTTATCTCGGTCATCTTCATGCACTAGAATTTGATTATACCCTGAATATCCATCGAGCAGTGACATGCGTGATGCTCCAACCACTCTCTGGAGGATATGATCCATCTTCGGCAACGGGTAGTTGTCCTTCAATGACACTTTATTTAGATTCCGGAAATCGATACACAATCTGATCTCCCCGGTCTTCTTTCTCACAGGAACAAGATTCGAAATCCAATCAGAAAATCTGATTGGGACAATTATACCAGCCTTGTATAATCTGTTTACCTCTTTTTCAGTGGAAGGCATCAACTTGGGATTGATTCTTCTAAGCTTCTGTTGGAATAGCTTCTGATTTGGCTTGATGGGAATAGTATGTTGAATTATGTCTTTGTTATACACCTTTAGATCTGGATAATCCCAAGCAAACACATCAGCAAATTCAGATAACAATATAACATATTTAGACTTTACCTAAGGAGACAATGTCTTCGACAATTTCACAAACTTGGGCTTATCTGCTGTTCCAAGATTAACATCCTCAACACCTTTGTCTATGGGCACCAAGATTAGCTTTCTAGCCACATCATCTTGATCAAAAAGTTCTTCTAAAGGTATGAGACCTCTAGGAATAATGTTGTCTTTTAGCTACAATATTTCCATCTGATTCACCTCAATTTCCAGTTCATCGGTATCATAGTCAACATATATGGAAGCATCCTTGTAGTTTCCTTCATTTTGTAAAAAGGTATTGATCTCCTTATCATCCCAAAACACTTGCCAATACCTTAAATTGTCCGGAACAGCAGGGCAGTGCTTGACATGGATCTCAAACTTGTTGTTGGAATTCATCAGAATCTTCAAATTACTTGCAGCAGTGGCAAGTGAATCTGCAATAACATTTTGAGTACGAGGTACTACTGTCAAGGTATAATCTGGAAACATCCTCAAGATATCTAAAACTGCATTTCGGTAGGCTCTCATCCGCGGGTGTTTAGCTTGATATTCACCCTTGACTTGCTTAATTATCAGTTCCGAATCTCCATAGATTGATATCCTTTTTGCATTCAGCTTTTTGAGAATTTTCAAACCTGCAATCAGCGCTTCATATTCGGCTTCATTGTTAGAACAGTCAAAGGCCAATTTATATGAACAAATTCTAACATTACTAGGGACTTTATTTGGTTGGAAAACAGGGTTGTGAATCCAAATTCCTATGTTGGCACCATCCTTACCCACGGCTCCATCAAAATCCATGCTCCATAGACCTGCTTCTTCTTCTAAATGCTGAAATTTTGTTTCCTTCTCTTTCTTACTTTGATTGACCTCTTCATTTTGCTGCTATTCATTACCTTTTTGTTGCTGCGGATATGTGGACTTCTCAGAGGTACTTGCAATTTTGTGTCTTTCTTGATCAAGGACTGCTCTAAATTTTTTTGAAATCTCTGGCACATCTTCTACTTCAACTAACTGACTATCAACATAATTCAAACCACTATTTGAAAATAATACAAATGACTCAAAATCTGTATGTACAACATTAATTGGATGATAAAGCGGTTTCTCCTTGCTTGTAATCATGTATTTCATTTTCTTCTCCCTGTATAGTTTTCTAAATTAGCCAAACACGGGAATGGTAGCATAGGAGAAATCTAGTTGTAAAGTCCCTTTAAGCTTTTCACCCCACAATCTGGACAAAATCATACCAAACTGTGGTGGAATTTTCGCAACAATCACATCCATGAGAATATTCTTTGTCGGGATTTGGTCTAAAGATACCACCAAGTCTTTAATAAGACCAATACAGCGGAGCCTACTGGAATCAAAAGAATAGAGGTGATGATATTTTCGAGTAATGTCAAGGCCCATTTTCTCCATAATGGCTTTTGGCATTAGATTATGGGAAGCTTTGGAATCAAACATGGCATTGTGGAGGACATACTCATGCAGTCTAAGGCTTATATAAAATGGAGGGACTTCACTATCCTGAGACTGACCTTCTAAGGCAGGGCCAAAAATGAGCTCAGGGTGATCATATTCTACATTAACCATATCAGATAAAGGATCTATGTGCAAAATTTTTGACACCCAGTGTTTATAGCTGTTGTTCTTCATCAATTCAGTCAAAGGAATTGAAAACTTTAATTTAGCAATATCATTTTCTAAACTAAAAGCGGAAACTTTATCTACCTCTTTGACTGGAGAGTCCTTCTTTTCGACTTTTTCTTTCGCTACACTTTGTTGATTGTTCTTCTCATTTGCAGATGGTCCTTTGTTGGAAGTCGGATCAGCAGGCTCCTTCCCTTTCTTCTGAATATTTGAGGAGTCATTTTTGGGCTGCATTTCTTTTCTCTTTTGAACTGGACTGACTGGTACATCTCTGCTTCTCAATGAATATTGTTTCTGCTGTGCTGTCAATGCATTCATGTATCCTCACTAATAATCATCTAACTTATCCTCCAAAACTACCTCATTTGCTAATATGTAGTCTTCATCCCTTTGAGCATCTGGGACCTCCGAATATTCTTCGTCTTCGTGAGAAAAATGGGCAAACCATAAGCAGTAAAGAAATCATTTGCCTCTACCACCGGATCATCATCATCCTCATCGTCTATTCCATGCACATAGTTTTGCTGCAAAGGAGTTCTGACTTGCTGCTGTTGTGCCATCTAATCTTGTGCCTTTTGCTCCCTTTGTTTAATCTTGAATTGGGGCCACTGTTGTCCTCTAAAGTTGGGATTTCTGATCGTTGTTTCAAGCTTATCTGCAATTATCAACCGATCAAACATCTTCTCAATTTTCTAGAGTATGTTATATGCCTGAACATTTGAGGAAGATGCTTCTTCCTTTATGGTCACCTTCTTTTTAGTTTTCATCCTTACTCTTTTGGCCAGCAGATTTGCCTCTACACTTACTGCATTGTTCTGCATGTCTTCAAGTGTGGTAGGATCTCTCTCCCGCAACTGATATGCCATATCAACATCGAAGCCATCTGGAAATTTGATCAATGCTAACCCCATCGGTGGTTTAATATCAGCTAGAATAGCATTATAAACTGCATTGAACCTTACACAATAATCTTAGACACTTGCACCTACATTCCTTTTGATATTTTCATACTCAGATAGAATTTGTAGAGGATTTTTCTTTACCTGCCACCAGTCCATGAAATGTATATGCAGAACTGGCAAAGTATTGATAGATGCTGCTGGTAATGCTCTGAACCACTTTTGAACCTCGCCTCCAAAACTCTGTACAAATAATCTCATGGACACATTTTCGGCATCTACCTCATGAAGGTCGAAGAAGTCATTCATCCTATCAACATGCTGCTGCGCTGTGATACTTTGAGTGGCATCGAAAAAAGGTATCTTACTTTGGTAATCAGTGGGCATATCATCCAAATTCTGAGGCAGAATGAGAGGTGCATATCTAGCAGCCATGACTCGAGGTGGATTTGAAATTGGTCTTGGGGAAACAGGGGGATTTAAGACAACAACAGCAGTTGATGTAACAGAAGTGAGGAGTGTTTTATGGGTGATGATAGGCTGATGAGGAAGTGAAGGCATAAATGGAGATGACGGATGATTCTCTGAAATATGGGGAAATGATTATGAGGCGAAAGATGTTGAAGCCAAATCAGAGAGTTCAGGAATTCGATCAGTAGTGAGGGATGACTGAGGAGAGTTTTGAAGATTTCGGTTACTTAGCAATTTGGCCCTTTCGATTTCAAGTTCTTTGGTGAATTCTGGGTCTGCGACTATGTCCAACAATTCACTATCAAATGTGGTTCTAAACAGGGAGAGACCAAAATATTCGTCAAAAGGGAGATCTTCAAGGAATAGCCACTCCATAGGGCATGAATGAGATCTGAAAACCGGTCTTGGACTTAGTGAAATTTCTTGTCTGAGTATCCTCGAAATGAGATTAGGATTTTCAAATACGGGAGGAGGATTGGGATCAGGATTAGACCTGGTGTATCTTCTTGAAGCCAGTGTGTTCAAAATTCTCAATATTTTTTATATTGCTTTACAACTTTCCACTTTTCAGCCTAATAAATTCTAAACTTATCATCCAAAAGTTCAAAACTTCTTAATAGTACTGGGGTGATTTGTCTTCTTCCCCAGTATGGTCGCCACTATGTTAGAGCCTAGATTGACTTCAAGCTGAAGGGAGGCAATCCTAGGATAACCACAAACCAAGCTTAGCCTGGTCATACTAGGTCGGGAGAGGGCTCTCTCCTTTTCAATCTCAGTCGAGATAACTAGATTATATATGGATTTTAGGCTAGGTATAGTAGCTCTAGGGTTTTTTGCTGGATCAAATGGAGTAGGCAGTTTTGGGTCTGGGAAATCAAGTCAGGATACAGGGTGTTCTATGGGGTGAGATAGGTAGGTGTTTTGGCACTTGGAATTGAGTGAGATGAGAGGTCTAAGATTGGTGAGGAGCTGAGGAGGGCATGAAAAGATCATGTATCCTTCTCAAACAGTGGAAAACATAAAAAACTGAATGGTTTCCCAAAGTAGAGCACTGTAAACAATGTATTCTACCTATCTATCTCGATATCATTCAGCTAGAAAAAATAAATTATATTGTGGCACACATAACACATGAGAAAAACTAATAACAGAAGGAGAAACTATGCAAAAACACTTTACCACAAGTATCCCATAAAAATATCTGCAAATCCTGGTTTATTTCCTTGCCAAACTGCTGATAAAGGTGAACAATATAGCTCAGAGCATCCAAGAGAGTCCAACCTTTTCTAATGACATAAAAATTACATAATATAGACATGAAACCACCTATGCTATCCATCAGGGGTCGAATCCAAGAGATAAGGAACTGTTACAACCATTTCCAAACAAGGAATAGGAATATAGGCAGTGGAACAACTTGCCTCTATAAGCATGGAAACTGATTCATTGACCCCCAAACCACCTCAAACTGATGAATCTACCCTCTAAGATCATTTCACAATTAAATTTACATGCCATGGCATTAATTACAATCATAAATTCATCCATGAAGAGAGAAAAAGTCAACTTGTAGTGTAAGTAGGCGAAAACTGGATTTTTTTGCAAACTGGCTCTATGCGCAGCACCACTGGCCAGGTGCGTAGTGTCGTTGCATAGCCACTTTTGGAGGCCTTATCCTTAGCCAAATTGAGCCCACGATAGCTCATTGGAAAGGTCTTCCTGTATAGTTTCTAGAACATCTTGAATTTTTGCATTTGGAGATCATTTTCCCCCTCAAAAGTGAAATCTCCCAAGACTATTGCTATGTGTCCAAAAAGAGGCAGAGAGGTCATTTTTTGGTAGTTTTTTTCCCTTTTGGTGACCTAGTTTTCCTCCAAAATTGTTGAGATTTTATGGGTTTGATTCTCTCATCATGCAGAATCCAAATATATAAGCCTTTCCTCGAAAAAGTGCTCCAGGGAAAAGCGCAGCGACATCTAGGGCAATTTCCTGTTTTCAAAATTCCAAAATTTGAAAAAGACAAAAATTTATCAAGACTTGCCCAGATTTAGCACAAGGCACCCTCATTAGTTACTTTGATGGGCTATTGAGGCTTCAGTCAGGATTTTCAACTTAAGGCCTTCCTCAACCTAGCATTAATCTTCCTCATTCTTATGTTACACATCTTGTTGCGAGTCATGTAGTGGTAGGCCATGTGGCGAAGCATCTTCTTGTCTCTGTTGGCCTTCTCAATTAGCCCCTCAAGGTGTATATTAACCCTCTCAAGCCAAGTTTCCCTATCATTCTCAATCTCTTGTTCAATTGAAGTCAACTTGACCTTAGCCTTCTTGGCCTTCTGCCTGTTTTGTTTGATCATTTGCAGCTCCATGAGGACTTGCTTGTCGCTCAATTGTTTGTTTTCTTGCTCTAAATATTTTATGACCCACTTAGCCCTCTCTAAGTTATCTAATAAGAATTATATCTCAGCCTCTTGTTCTTTTATGATCATGTCTTTGGTAGTCTTTGGATCTTGAGTTTCTAAGTCAATGACACCAACCCCTTGATGAGTGAAGTGTTGTTGTGTCTCCTCATGATCAACAAGGTTAAAATCTCTTTCTTGCTCATCACTAAGATCCTTCCTTTGCATCTTTTTCTTTCCCTTACCTTTTCCCTTGCTTTGCTGGTCAACCTGTACCTGTCTTGCTGAAGAAGAAGGCAAATCCCCTTCCACTCCTTATGGAGATAACATTTGATTGTAGCCTGATGATGAAGGCGAGACCCCTTCCACCCCTTGTGGAGATAATATTCGCCTAGCAGCTGCAAAATTTTTCCTAGTGCCCCTCTTATATGTCACAAACACTGGCACTCCAAAAGTTTCAGTCTCTTTGAACTTTTCATGTCTTGAAGGTTCACCTTCTTCATGATGTACTGATGAAAAGATTTGTGGGCCTTTGAACATCTCATGAGGAATGAAAGTCTTCCATGGCATGTTAAGAAGGTTTAGCTGATGTAGAACAATGATTTTAATCAAAGAGTAGTGGAAAATGCTATTCAACTGCTGGGGGTATGGTTTCTTCTTTATAATATGTGCCATCTTCTCAATATTTCTAAACATGAAGTAAGGGATATTCATCATTCTTACTCTAGTGAAATGCATCAGCAGTCTAATGTGGTAGGCATACAACCAGGAGAACCTACCTTCACAAGTGAAGTACTTGATAATGATCTTCATCAATGGAGCAGACTCGTCTTCCAAAAACTTGAAGGGGAATACTCGCTTTAGTTTGTCTTTGTATCTAGCCTTGATGTAAGGCTCACAGTACTCCCTATTAGTATCCTGACCTTTGTTCCGCTTTTCACCCACCTCTGGAATACCTGTAGCCTATGAGATGACAGCTGGTGATAAGGTGAATGTAATTGCGGCAAGGGTTACTTCATTATTGTGCAAATGTGTCACAAACAACCTTGCCAACTCATGATGAAATTTAACTCTTTCTACCATTTCACAATAACCAAAGCATGACTGGTGTTTAAAGCAAGAAATGGCAAGTGGACAGGCTTGCAACTCCCTCAAACTGGTGGGTTCCTCTCTGATAATCCTTCCTCCTTTGTGAGGCTTCCTTTTTTGTATGTTTCTCTCCCTGGAACTGTCACTAAGGGTGTCTTCTTCAAGCTCATATTCACTGTCTCTTTCCATTGTTTTTATAGTTGTGAACACTTGTGGTGAATGATGAGATAGGGTGGATGGATGAAAGATGAGTATGAAGAGATTTTATGGATGAGTAGGTGAGAGTGAATGGGATATAGGGAGTGAGTAGGGTTTTGGGGATAATGTATAGGGTTTAGGGAGTGAGAAGGATAAAGTGTGTAGGGTTTGGGAAATTTGTATGTGGGAATGGGATTTAGGGAAAATATATGAGGGAATGGAGTTTAGGGAGCAATAGAAAATGGATAAGATAGGAAAACAAAAAGAGAGTGAGCTTGCCAATTTTATGAGACAGTTTGTGTGAAAACTAGGGTTTTGACTTTATGAGTGAAAGAATCAACAAAACTTGATGTAAGAACCCTTTTCAACAAGAAACATTGATGTAATTACTTGCAAAGAGGTAAACTTGGATGATTTGAGGCAAATTGGGCAATTTGGAGCGATTTGGGGCTTGGATGCCAGGTGCACAGCGCCCGTGTATTTTTACACTGAGAATGACTGCCAGGTGCGCAACGCCGACCTTTGATGCGCAATTCCGGTCAGAATTCTTTCAAAATGCAACACTTGCACTCCTTTACTCAATGACACTTAAAATCGCCTTTTAGCTCTTGAATTTCAACTCCAACAATGAAATTATTAATAGAGGGATGGTCTTTATATAGCTTTTCAACTTTTTGATTTTTGATGTAGAAACCCCACTTTCATAATGTCTATTTGCTTTTTCAAATACTCTATTTTTGGATACTTGATATTTTTGCTTGGGTAGGTGAACTATTGCTCAAATTCTTTGACTTTTGCAGTGGCATGTACTTGGCAATATAACCGAGTGACTAGGAACAACATGAAACCATTTATTACATATGAGAAAAATAAAATTACATGAAATTTAAAAATAATATACAAATGCTCTGTTTTCACCTCAAAACCAGTTTTGAGGTGAGAACTTTATTAAGCTTACAAATTAAGAGATTAGAACTTTTCTGATCATTATTATCATCCTCATGTGTCTGCTGACCATTATTAACAAAAATCACTGAATTTTGACCATGGTGAAAAACCCTAAGACCTAATGAGACTGAAACCTTATGCCATTGATGAAATGAACTGAAAATAAGCATGAATCATTGATTGAAAGGTATGAAAGGAGGCCAGTAGATATATATCATGAAGGAAAAACTGAAATGAGCCCTACCATCAGTAGATCCATGACCTAATGGAATGCAACTTATCAGAATGGGACTCCTAGTATGAAATGCAAAAGAGTAAATTTTGATCATTGATGGCAATGTGAAGACACTAACACTAACAATATGCACAACAATATTAAGAACCTAAAACTCCTCCTTATCAGGAGAGATTAGCCATAGAAAAACTTGTTGCCCAACTAGAATTTGATTTAGAAGCATAATTGAAAAATGTTTATGTCAAAATTCCCCTTTTGTAGGCCATCAAAGATGTCCTTATATATGTGAAAACCATCACAGAATTATGTATGAAAAAGCCAAGAGGGAAACAAAAGGAGCCTCTCACTATTAAAGTAGTAGGAAAATTAGCTAATTTGATGTCTGAGAAGCTTGTGATGGAGAAATATGTAGACCCCAGAAACCTTGTAGTCATCATCTTCATCAACAATGTTTCCATAGATAACAACCTTATCGATTTAGGGGTTGCCATAAACATTGTGACTATCCCAATAATGAAAAAATTGTAATTGCAAAGTCTTCGACCCACTCCCACTATATTTGAACTTGTTGATAGATCTGAGGTGCCTATGGGAGTCTTGGGCGATAGTGTTTGGTAATTTAATTGATGTTAAATTAATTACATGAATTATCAACTAGGGCTAGTAAACTGATGAAATGTATGTGCACTGTATGTGCTAGGAGTCTTTGTCACTCATGCAATTCCTAAGTTAATTTGAGATATCGAAATGTACATGTTTCTCTACAACTATGTAAGTAAATAAATTGCTCATAAAAATGGAACCAATTCTATTTCTCTTACTTAAAATAAAATCACACTCACACTTTGCTTGAAATAAGATCACTCACACTTGCTTTAAAATGAAATCACTCTTGCTTATAAGTAAAATAACACTTGCTTAAATGAAAATCATTCTTGCATTCACATGGAGTAACTCTTGCTTATAAACAAAATTACACCTACAATAAAATCACACTATAAATGAATCTGCTTTAACAAAAAGAAAGATTAGCTCTGCAAATGAAAATCCTATCTATATCACTACAATGTAAAGTTATGCTTCTAATCTATGTTAACTCATACTCTGTCCATGTGCACTAGAAATCTTGCTTCTCTTCAACAATAAAAGATTATATAAACCCGCTGCAAAACAATCTTAATCCTCTATATAGCAATAAAAAATTAAATCATTAAACGAACTGATAGAAATCTACACGAAACATAAAATGAATTGCTAACTGTAAACAAAAGGAAAACCTTACTATCTCGAGGGGTCCCTCCTACGAGAAGCAAGTAGCACGATAACACTTTCACGAGATGATCAACCACACATTGAGATCACACAACAAGAAAATGGAACGAAACAGAGTTTGTATAGCAAAACAAAGTTTTTACAAATAAAATTCAAGTCCGTCTTAGCTATGTCGAGAGGCATATTTATAAAACCCTTATGCAATAAATGTTTTAGATCATTATGCCTATGCTAATCGATATTAGCTATAATTAATTGTAAAAGCTAAGATATCGTGATTTGCTCATGATTTGCTATCAATGCAACAAATCACAAGACAAACAATTTGCATCTCACTCGCTTGATTCACCTTCTACGGTGGTTGACTTATCCTTTGACCGAGTTGTCAGAGTGCCTTCTTTATCGATCCAACTTCTGTAAATAGGAACAAATCATTGTCCCATCTAATTTCCAACTACCCATATGCCTTGTTTCTTGGCTGAAGCTCCGCAACCTATCGATCCTTGGACTTAGCTGCAGAAACATAAATCAGCTGCAAAATCGTTGTAATTTAGTAGCTCAGGTAGATATTAAGTTAAATAATAAATACAAATGATATTTATGAAATTGAAGATGATTATGCACCTGCTATGTTGTCAACCTTGCAAAATGATACCCAAATTGTAGTTATTAAGGTCAAAAAGGGAGGAATGGAGTGAAAAATAGTTGTAAAAAAGCAGCAATTATGGGGTTCAACATTCCCCCACACGGAAGACATTGCATGTCCTCATGAAAAAATTCAAAATTTGCGAGTCCTTCCTATTACTGAGCCTCCTTAGATACCTAAGAAAGGACATCCAAGTTACTCCTCCTTGATTTCTTAGCAGTGACATCCATTCTCGGTTTCTTCATCAAAATTCCGTGTTACATGCATATAATCTTCCTCTTAAGAAATTTGTTTTGCGGTGTCAATTTCTTGTTTTTCTTCTACCACAAAACAAGATGTAGAAGGATGTTGTTATCCTGAGTTATGTGGATTTCATTATGTGCTTTCATTGTTTCATTCTCCAAATTCATATGTCTATTTAGAGTTTCCAACTCATAAATTTATTGGTTGAGGGTGTCTTCAATTTGAATTTGTCCTAAAATATTAGAACGGATTGCTTCATTTTCTCCTTGGTTTGAGGATGATGCAATAGTTTTACCTATAGCTCTTCTTTCCAAATATTCTATATAGTCATAAATTTCATGCTGCACATGATCAATCTATGGAGTTCTTCTAATTGGACTGGAAACTGGTGTTGGAATAAGTGATGATGGAATTGGTTATGATGAGAATCTAGGTTCCATTTCTTTCTCTAAATCAACAACTGTTGAGGCTGTTTATGCACTTTTTTATTAATCATTGCACTTCTTCTTATGGTAGATGATGGTTTAGATGGTGATTTAGTAGTAAGATATTGCTTCTTAACTTTTCCTTGCTTTGTTTCCTCTTGCTCTGTTCTCTTTTTAGATGAAATTTCTTCTTTAGTGCTAGATATCTTCCTTTTAAGATTTTCTTTTTAAGATTTACTAACATATATGCCAGAGGAGTGTCATCTTTTGACTGTTTCTCTTATCGTGGAAGTGATTTATCTTCTATGGGCAACTTCCTTCTACTTTTGTTTGTCTTACCACTAGGCTCTTCTATTTTTGTTTTCTTGAAATGATTTCTGACTAAGAAATCTTCCCAATTGTCTCCTATGTTTCTTAGATGTGCTTCAATCAAGATTTTCACTAGACCATAATGGTATAGAGTGTTATCTATATATTGTATTTTTCTTTGAACATTACCAACCATCTTTCTTAAACTTCTAAGTAGGAAATATGATAGGTTAATTTCATTTCCATCTAGAAAATTCATCATTAAGCGTGCATGATAAAAGAACATGTTACTGAATCTTCCTTCACAAGTTATAAAATTTTGAATGATTAGCAACAAATTCCTCCATTTACTCTTCAAAGTCGTGACTGGTATTCCCTTTTTAAACACATAAATGTCCATACCTAGATTCTTGAGAAAAACTCTCCATTCTTTTTCTTCAATTCTTCTGTTCTTAAACCAACTCTCTCCAATTCTTGGCAATCCTATGGCTCCTGCTACAAAAGATTTTGTTAACACTAGCTTCACATCCCCAATTTCTGCTTCAATGTCGTCATATGCCCTAGCGAAATATTTTGTTACCTCATTCTCATGCCCATCGAATTTCTCCTCAAATTCTATCCATCTTGCTTGGCGTAACAATTGTTTGACTTGTGGGTATCCCTCAAGAAACCTAATTTCATTCAGCTCTAACCTTACAATGAATCCCATGGTAGAGAAGTCTAGCATGTAATTTCTCTTTTGACAAGGTTAAGGAGTGAGAGAAATTTGAGTATGGAATGAATTAGAAAACAAAATTTAGGTGAGGGTGGTCTTGACAATAAAACGGGGCTGAGTGAAATGGAAGTGTTTCAGCATGAAGAGGAATGATGAATGGAGAGGAGTGGGTGATCTTTTAATTATATCGTGGTGAAACCTTGACTTGGTTGACAAGACATTCATATTTTCGTTAAAATCGAAATCATGTGAGAGTAATTAAGGGTAATCATTATTCAGTATGGCAATAACAACGATTGCCCATCATTTATTTCATAATTCAAATGTTCTACCTTTATTATATAACTCAATATTTACATACCTTTGATCCTTTGTCTTACTGATTTTGATTTGTCTTTTGTAGGTTACCAGGTTGCTTCAGCTGCAATCTTCATTGGATTTTTTTTTGCCATAATCTTCATCTGCCCTGGTTGTAATCTGCCAATTCAGCTGCATATTGTTGACAATTTCATAGATACTTTATTTTTAAAAGAGAAAAGAGGAATAAAATGAAAATGGGACTAGAATAGGGATGTTACACAGTAAATTGTCACTGTCTTCCTATCAGTCTTCCTACTATGTCATGAGTCAAAATTATCCATGCTCATGCTCTCTAATGTTGCCAAATGACCCACTTTGCCAAAGTTTCTGCATCATCGCGACTGTTGTCAAAATAAACGCGCTGATGAGCACTCCAAAACAGACCGAATGCGCTGCCAGCGCGGAAGTACACATGATTCCCGCACTGGTCGAATTTCATGAGACAGCGCGTCTGTTATTCATATCTAATCGCGCTGACATGACCTTCTCTGTTATTCAACAGTGATGTCAGCGCTCCAGTGCAGTTGTGAACCCGCGCTGATCCAGTTTGGGCGAGTTTGTTCTAATAGCCAGCCTTCCAGATGACTCCAGACCTGGTTGTTGGCCTTGTAAATGTCGCCCTCCCTTCTCTGGCATGTCTGTTTCGTCATTTGAGCCACCTTCCTTGGAGATAAGCTCATCCTCCCACCATTCATGGAGACTCCTTCTCCTATTTAAGCTTCCACCATTGCCATGTGATGCTAGTTTGAAATTCATAGTGCTTGGAGTGTTGCTACTAGTGTGTGAGCTTGATAGGTAGCTGGTGTGACAAGTGTGGGATTGCTAGAGAGCTTAAGGAAGGTTGTGAAGTGTTTCTTTATTGTGTAAACTTGTGTGAGAGAGAGCTTTTGTCTTGGGAGATCTACTTTCAAGGGTGAATGCTTGAGAGACTTGCTGGCTGGACCCTCTTGAGAAGGATTTGATGTCAGAACTATGGTTGTATTCTTCTTTGTTTATTAATAATAGACGACTATCATTATGGTTCCACTCTTATTGTCTTTATGATGGTATTTGAGTTATATCCTTTTTGAATGATATATAGTTACATCTACTGGATTTTATGCTTGTGTTTGTATCATTCTTTGCATGTGCAGGTGTCCGTGCATGAGGATCGTGAGGATTGTGACCAGCCGGGGCAAAGGAACGGGAGCATCAACTCTTCTACAAGTATTAGCGTTGGAATCCAGGTAGGCCTTCATCATTGGTCTTTTATTTGTAATTAGGAACCTGCGTGTTAGCGTTGTTTGATTATTGCTAGACCTTGTTTGGACTAGTAGGGATCGCCTCTGTCCGCAGAGGGGATTTACCTCCACAAAAATTTGGCGACTCCACTGGGGAGGTTGTTTTACCTTGTCGTTTGATTTGTAAACTTTAGACGGAGCCTGAAGCACAGCTAGATAGCCTTCGAAACGCTATTGCTCCGCATTAGCGAAGTAGATCAAAGCCACTTCAGTCAATCTCCGGTTTGGTTTGCGAACTGAACAGCTCGGAGATGGCTTTTGTCCTTTGGTGTTCATTTTTTCCTTGAGGTTGATTTTTGCTCTCTTTCCTAACTTTGGGGATTAGTTCTCTATTTTTGGATTTCCTGGTTCGATCTGGGAGGTGCCTTGATTGTTTAAAGACTGATTGTCTTGGTTTGGGAGTTCTTGGCTTGATTGTGGCCGTTTTTTAGCTTCAGCGCGGTTTATAATAAAACAGTCACGCTGCCATCGCATAGCCCTTTCTGTGATTTCTTGATCATCGCGTTTATACACTGAACAGTCGCGACGGTTCTGAAAATCGGACCATCGCGGGTAAGTCGTGTACTTCCGCGCTGACATCGCTTTGTTGCTACGCGTGGTTTCTGATCAGCGCATTGTTGCTGTGTACCACCCGCGTTGATTCCTGTAGAATTGAATTTCTTCAATTCTGCCTCCTGAGCCTGTTGGTCTTGCTATCCCCTGCTGTTTGCACTTGGTTTATGACTTGATGTTCATTCTCTGAAGATTGAAGTACTTCCTTGTGAGTCTTATTGAGCGGATCTTGTTTTTTGTATCTTGTGACCTAGTTTTGTCTTTCCAATTTTGTTGGATCAACTTTGCTTGGTTACTCGTTTACAAAGGTTCGTTTACTACTTGCTTGTGGTTTTGTGAGACCTTCCTCTTTGCTTGCTTTTGCTTGGTTGTTTAGGTGATTGTTATTGAACCAATCTTCACATTGTTTCGATTACTTCTCACTACCCGGACACGGATCATAGTTGTTTGGCGTCAACTGGTTATTTTCACATTTGCTTGTTATTATTTCTCAAAAGTTTGTTTAATGCACTTTTCCATCAACAAAAAGAAAATCTCTTTTTGCTTTGTATTAGTTAATGAGAACTAGAAGCTTTTCGTTTTGATTAATGATTAAGTAATCTTAAAGAAAAGTTTGTGAATTTCCATTAGCTGCATTAGAGAAACTGTTTGTTGTTTTGTGATCATTTCGTTTGTGTGAAAGCCTTCTAACTCTCTCATAATTAGCGTTCATCGAATGGAATGACATATTTTGGCATATAGTTTGCATCTAGGCATTTTTTGAGAGATTTCATACGGTAGGGCCTGAAAACCGAAACCTAATTCAAGATCAACCGTAAAATGAACTGAATGAACTTAAAAACGCATTGGAACATAACGCTCATTGTTTAGAGGTCTAGGCTAGAGACGTGCTCCGGCGTCATTAAACCTAGTCACTTTTGTTTCACTTAAGGTTGGGTGATTCCTCCTTCCGTGACGCAACAAGTGGTCTAGCACGGACTTGAGCTCCCACGTACCATCGAGTATATGGGGAGACCCCACTAGGTTATCATCCTTTATCCACAGGAAGCCGTGTCTGCCACCTTACAAGCCGTAACGCACCGAACACAGCATTCGGGAAGATTGACTGCCGTACGGGAAGTCCTTGGTTTTCATATGACTGCCAAGGTGTATATGCAGTTTTATGGATTTGTTTGGTAAACATTTTGCCTAGTTCTCTAGAGTAGTCACTTTTGATCCTTTCAGACTCCTTAAACGAAAAGGCTCATCTGAGCATTTGTCACTTCGGGTTCACTAAACATTCGAAGGAGACTAGAGTCATCTTTTTGTCCTTTTCTCGACTCTTAAAAAATGAAAAGGTCAAGTTGTGTCCTTGCGTCTTAAAATTTATTTGGCCGCGATTAACATTACCTGGTTAGATCTTGTGTGCGTTAGTTTGAGTAGGGTCCTTTCTCGTTAGATTTCCTTAGGTTTGTTTTGAAGTTTGTCATCCTGGCTGAACCATCGATCCCGTCTCCCGTTCCAAGTGATCAAGGGTCTCCGTCTTCCGTTGCTCCTGAGATACCGGTTGTGAGTGATACTCTTCCTGTTATCCCGAGTATCCAACCAATTAACTCTCGTGCTCCGGACGACGAGGATTACGAAATTCATTGGAACCCCATTTGGGAGCCTGATGAGGACGATATTCCTTTTACCCCTCCTGGTGTTTTGTCTCCAATGTCTACCTCTCACATGGATGAGACATCTCCTAGAGTGAGTGAGACACCCGTTTTGTCGAGTATCGAAACTCCTATCCCGGCCACTTCTCCGGTACCCTCACGCTATAAGTCGTTGAGGGATAATATGGGTACTAGGATCCCTGCCTCTAGTACCATGTGGGACCTCCGCATCACTCCCACTACGGGATCTTTTGTTTCACAAGTTCACAGTACACCCATCACTTCCGTTCCAACGAATCCAACTGTTTGTGTAGCACATTCAACTCCAGTTGTTAGTGCCATTACGACGTCTTCAGCTGTGACTACTGGTGCTGGTCCGCCTCACGGCCAAGTAAGTAGTGGCCATCTGACACATACACCCAAAGTTGTTCATCCTGCACAAAGTGCACCACCCTCCTCTGGTCCCGTTCCAGGAGGGGGACCGTACGATCAGTATCTGCAAGCTGTCCAGGACCCGAACGCGCAAGGTCCATTTTACTACTACGATTCTACTGGTCAGTTCCTTTATCTTTCCAAACCCTTGCCTACTCAACCTGTTGTTGAGGTCTCGGTACCATTATCCGTTGCTTGGGGCGCCACCACTTACCATGGGGGCCAAGCAATGCCTGCACAGCTTCAGGGACCGCCTAACCAAGGCCAGCCGTCTTACATGCAAACCACTCAAGGGCAGCAATATTACGGCCAGTCTTACCCAAGGCAACCTGGGGGCCCACAAGGACAACCCTATTAGGGACAACCTTCGGCCGCTGGTGGTCCATCTTTTACTTATCTGGCTCAACCTTCTGGTAATCCAGGGCAACCTGGTACCCAGCAAGGTTACCCGTTTGGACAACCAGGACAACCTTACATCCAACAAGGTCAACCTGGTGTCCAGCAAGGTTATCCCTCTAGACAAGCAGGACAAACTTATATTCAACAAGGACAACCGACAGTCCAGCAGGGGTACCCTTCTGGGCAGGGGGGTCAGCCTTACGTACAGCAGGGCCAACCCACTGCCCAGCCTAGTCATTCTTCTAGACAAGCTGGTCAACCTCAAGGTCAACCGGCCGTCCAGCCTGCTCAACCATCTGTTCCACAAGGGCAACCTAATACCCAGCAAGCTCGTCCTTCTGGGAAAATGGGTCCGTCCCAAACCCAACCAGGACAACCTTCCGGCCAAATGGTCCAAGCTCAACCTGTTCAAGGACATCCTTCTGGGCCCCAGACTCAAATTGGTCTCCAGATGCAAGGTGGGTTGCAATCCCAACCTTCTTACCAAGCGCAGCCTGTTTACCAGGCTCAGTATGGAGCTCAGCAACCGTATGGTTACCAGCAACCCCAGGGGCAAAATCAGTTAGCCCCCTATCAAAATTATCAACAAATGCAGGTCACCCCTTATCAGAATTATCAGCAACAGTATGTTGCGCCTGCAAGTCAAGTTGCTAATCCATGGGGTGCTGGGGGGCAGATCCAGAGTCAGCTGTCTACTTATGGATAGAACCCCTATGGACAGAATCCCTATGGGCAGAACCCTTATGGGCCAGGCCCGTCCGGACAAAGTCCATGGGGGCAACCGCCACTTGGTTGGAACCCTGGTACTACCTCTTTTCCACGACCACAGATGTCCTTCAACCCTCAGTTACCTTTCTTAGCGATGTTGGAACTGCCATATGTGTCCAAATTGACAAATGATCCGACCAAGATACCCGGTGATTGCTCAAAATTCGATGGCAAAGCTAGCGAGGACCCTCAAGCCCATGTCATGACCTATCACCTTTGGCGCTCATCCAACTCGTGGCTTGATGATTCCATCCGGCTCCGCCTCTTCCAAAGGACTCTCACCGGCTCGGCTGCTAAGTGGTATATTGAGTTGAATCTCAGATCCTTCCAAGATTTCAACTCATTGGCTATGGCATTCCTGACTCATTTTCAGTTACCCATTCGGTATGAGACGGGGACGCATCTCCTTACGTCCCTCAAACAGGACACGACCACGCATATATCTGATCATATACATGAATGGAGACGGCGTCGTCGTTTGATCAAGTTCTGGATTCCTGATCAGCTCCTAACCAATTGGTTTACAACCTCCTTTTTCCCTGCGATCGCGCGAGACATTGCCATGGGAGCTTGTGTAACTGAAGAGCAAGCTATCGCACGTGCTCAGTACCTTGACTTATTTTATTCTCAGTCAGGTACTTTATATGATTATTTGCCAGACGCCCCGAGACTCGAAACATCCAAAGCTTCGCCAAAGCCATTTGTTGATGGTGTTATTGGCTCTGTAAACACATCTTCAAAGAAATCATCCGCGAACCCTGGGAAGCAAAATCCGAACGCTCCTAGCGAAAACACTTCTCAGGGTCAATCTAATTCTGGAAACACTTCCGAGGTTAATGACGTCCAGTCCACCATGGCGGATAAATCCTCAAAAGGAAAGAAGAAAGGGAAAGCCAAGAATAAATCTGAACAGCCCAAATAGGACTCCCCTAAGCCTCCACCCGAGGAAGGAGCCAAACGTAAACCCAAGTATCCTTGTCTTATCTTTGATGAGGATCACTATACTAAGGACTGCCCTAGGCGGTCCGAAGTTAGTCGATTGTTGAAAGGTGCTCCTGGGACTCCTGCTGTGCTTAAAGAACCTTTCCCTTCACAGCAAACTCAAATGGTGGCAGATCCATCACAACCCTCTTCTTCATTTGGCTCTCAAGTATTTATGGCTGGGACGATTCTCGTCCACATCACTACTCGAGCAAAAGAATATCCGTCGCATGCTGGGAAAGAGCCTGAGGTCTCCTCCAGCACTCCTCCGTCCAGTTCTGGTCCACTCCATATCGAGAGACCTAGCACTGAGACGCCTATCCGACCCCCTCCAAAAGGTGTACTCCAGAAGTCTTCTTACAACCCTAATGCTTGCGCTGCCCAACACTACAGCATCGTTGAGGACTTAGCTTAGGCCCCGTCTGCTATGTCAGCCTTAGAAGTGCTCCAGAGCTGCCCCTCCTAGAGGAAGTCCCTGCTATCGGCCATCGGTGGCATAGACCCGGCTGACTCCGATCTGATTTCTTTTGACCTTGAGGGCCATACGCTGAGACTGCCTCACCAAATCGCTTTCCTCATACAAGTCATTATCAACACTAAAACGATTCATCGTACAGTCATTGATGAAGGTGCTTCAACTTGCATCATGTCTGTTTCCTGTTGGAAAGCTATTGGTTCTCCGACGCTGAGCTAGTCTCCTACCACATTGGAAGCCTTTGACGGAAGAGAGTCCTGTCCTTATGGTATCCTCCAACAATTTCCCATCTCTTTGGAAGGGAAGATGGTCGAAGTGGAGGTCGAAGTTGTCGATGCTAATCTTACCTACAACCTCCTCCTCGGACGTAGCTGGACATACGCCATGCAAGCCGTGGCTTCCTCTCTTTTCCGTGTCATTCGTTTCCCTCATCAAGGGAAGATTGTCACCATGGACCAGCTCTCCTTCTTCTCCTCCTCTTCCGAAGGCAACGTGCCTTTCGTGGAGCATACCTCCAAATCTTGTGAGAGTGTGGGAGCCGAACTCTTTAAAGATCTCGCCCTGATGGGTGTCTTTTCCCTCCCACCTCCTAATCTGGCCCCTATTAATATGATTTCCGTGCGCTCTGATCCGTGGGTCCTGCCTCTCGCTAATCAGATAGAATCTTGGGGCGATATGATGCCGTTGAGTCCTGCCGAGCTCAACTATGTTGAAATCGTTGCTGCATCGGCTCCCCCGCCCGAACCTGCTCCCCCGAGCAGCGTTCCTGACTCGTATGTTCATTCCCCTTGGCTTGGAGATGACGCTACTTCAGATCCATTAAAGGAAATATTTCCTTCCGATGAAGCCATTATAGAGACTATGTCTCTTGAGGAACCTCCTTGGTCGGATCATCATCACCGTTCCTCGTTCCTCCCTGCCCATCAGGAAATGATCACCTGTCTCGAACGGTTTGCTTCTCGTATCCCATTTCAGCCCCTTCAGACAAATATTCAAGTTTATCAAGTGTCCTCTAAAGGCAATATGGGAAACATCACGCAGGCCCAACCCATCGACATCTCTGTGAAACCAGGGATTGTCGAGCATATTCACATTGGATTCACTTGTACTCCGGAGGAAATTCAACTCTACACCGATCTTTTCCGCGAATTTCGGGATGTCTTCGCCTGGTCCTACGAAGAAATGCCCGGCATTGACCCTAACATAGTGGTGCATGAGATACCTACGTATCCGGGTGCTAAGCCTGTTCGTCAACGTCTACGCCCCGTGCACCCCCGAAAGGCTACAGCCATTAAAGTAGAAGTTGAAAAGCTTCTCAAGGCTGGTTTCATTTACCCCATTCCACTTACGGATTGGGTTTCTAATATTGTCCCTGTGAACAAAAAGCAGGGTACCATTCGAGTCTGTGTTGATTACCGTGACATTAACCGCGCCTGTCCTAAGGATAACTTCCCCACACCCTTCATCGATCAGCTCATTGATGAGTGTGCAGGAAGCGAAATCTATTCGTTTATGGACGGTTTTTCTGGGTATAACCAGATCAATATTGCGCCCGCTGATCAGCATAAGACTGCTTTTATCTGTCCTTGGGGCACTTTTGCTTACAAGAAGCTCCCTTTCGGTTTGAAGAATGTCGGTGCTACCTTCCAACGTGCAATGTCCTATGCTTTTCATGACATCCGTCACATTGTACAACCATATCTGGATGATCTACCAGCTCATTCAGTCAAACGTCAAGACCACCCTTCCCATCTTCATGAAATCTTTCTCCGCTATCGACACTACCGTATCAGGCTCAATCCTCATAAATGTGTCTTCTGCGTTGAATCAGGCCGACTACTCGGGTTTATCGTCTCCCGAGAGGGCATCCGTCTAGATCCCCTCAAAGTCGAAGCTATTCTGAATCTTCCTCCCCCTGCTTCTTTGCAGCAGTTGTAGAGCTTGCAGGGCAAAGCAAATTTCCTAAGACGATTCGTTCCGAACTATGCTTAGGTGGCTAAAGGTTTTACACGATTATTGAAGTGAGATACACCCTTTCATTGGGATGCTATCGCTCAAGAGTCTTTCGAGCGTCTCAAGGGTCTCCTTGTTTCTGCTCCATTATTGCGACCTCCGAATTACCATCGCGATTATACTCTATATTTGGCCGCCGCCGACACCACTATCGGCATGGTTCTCGTGCAAGACGATGATGATGACAATGAGCACGTCATATATTACCTCAGCCGCAACCTCTTAGACACGGAAACTCGATACGCTTACGTCGAGAAGTTGGCATTGGCCGCTGTTTGTGCCGTCCAACATTTCCGGCATTATATCTTGTTGCGCACCACGACCGTGATTTCTGATTGCAACCCGATGACGTACATTTTGTCACGTCAGTTGCTGGGGGGAAAATACTCAAAGTGGATCATCATCCTCCAAGAGTTTGACTTGGAATTCACTGCTGCCAAGTCTAAGAAGTCCCTAGTCTTTGTTGAGTTACTTTGCTCTTTGCCATCTCCTTCTGCACCCTCTCACTCAGAGGATCATATCCCGGACGAAACTCTTTTTCTGATCAGCACCCTCGATCCCTGGTACGGGGATATTATTGTATATTTGCAGACGTCCTCTTTCCGTCCCGCTGTATCCAAAGATGCTCGGCGACGGATCCGTCATCAGTCTCAACCCTATCGTATTATCGGGGACACCCTGTACTGTCTCGGCGTTGACTTCGTCCTCCATCGATGTCTAACCCTCGAGGAAGCTGAGAGAGTCCTAAATGACTGCCACTCTAGCGCCTGTGGTGGTCACATGTCCGGATATGCCACAGCTCAAAGAATCATTCGCGCTAGTTATTTCTGGCCCTCAATTTTTAAGGACTGCTTTCTTGCCGTCCGTTCGTGTCATGCTTGCCAGATATACCAACGGAAGATGCGTGCGCCACCAGCTCCGCTGCACCCTGTTGTCACCGTGTGCCCTTTTGCAAAATGGGGCATTGATTATACGACCTGTAAGCCTCGCTCGGCCGGGGGGCATGGGTTTATTATCGTTGCCGTTGATTACTTTACAAAATGGGCTGAGGCGATGCCCACATTAAATGAAGACGATCACATAGCAGCGCAGTTTTTGTTCAACCATGTTATTACACGGTTCGGAGTTCTACAGGCCATCGTCACGGATCACGGGAAGCATTTCCGTAATCACATGATGACCGAACTGACAACCCAACTAGGCTTACAGCATGATAGTTCGACCCCGTACTATCCTCAGTCCAACGGCCAGGTTGAAGCCGTTAACAAAATTTTGGTTACGATGCTTCAACGTACTGTTGACATGCATAAGTCTAATTGGCATTTGATGTTGTTTCCCGCCTTGTGGGCTTACCGAACCTCTGTGAAGGATGCCACCGGTTTCACTCCATTTCAACTAGTTTATGGACTGGAGGCTACCCTTCCTATAGAATGCGAAATCCCTTCGTTAAAAATAGTCATCGAGTTTCTTCCCAACACTACTCCGGTAGAGGAACAGCTTCTTTACCTAGAACGACTGGACGAGAGTCAAAACTCACTTCGACCATACCATCCATCCTCGTTCCTTTGTTGAGGGAGATCTAGTCCTGCTATACGACCAAGCAAATGATAAGATGGGGGCAGGCAAACTCGAGCCCATGTGGCTAGGCCCTTATATTGTAAAGAAAGTATTGCAGAAAGGGGCATATGAGCTAGTTGACTACGAAGGTAATCCTCTTGATAAGCCGCGCAATGGGCTGTACTTGAAAAAGTACTATGCATGATTCCATGCACTTCGATTTATACATGCGTGTGTTTTCATGTTTTCGGCTTGGTGTGAAGGCGTAATTGCCCCTTATTGTGTTTTTGCTTCTTGTGCAGATGTCGGGTGCACCTTATGTTGGTTTCGCTGATGGTGCCTGCCGCAGCACTCGCAATTTGTCCTCTGCGGCATGGGTGATCTACGATCCTCACGGTGAGTTGATAGATCTTCAAGGTGTGTGTTTAGGCTGTACTACAAACAATTTTGCTGAATATAGCGCTGTTATTGAATTATTAGCCGAGGCGATTAATCTCAATATTCGTACATTGGTTGTTAACCTAGACTCTCAACTTGTCGTCCATCAGCTCAATGGGCGATATTCCGTCAGAGACCGTCACATTTTAAGGTTGTATTTACGTGTTAAATTGTTAGAAAGGAATTTTGACTTTATCACATATCAGCATATTCCACGACGATTAAACACATTATCTGATGCATTGGCTAATCATGTATTAGATAGACATTTGCGTAATTTATAATCAAAACATCATACAAGCAAGCACATAAAAGCACAATAATAAACCATAGGAATATGTATATATATATATATATATATATATATATATATATATATATATATATATATATATATATCATGTGGCGCACCAAGGCGCTCAAAAATAAGTGTATATGTCTAGATAGGGCCTGTGTTCTCGGTACATCTGAGACACATGTCTCTCAAAAAACCACCAGTAGGAAATAAAGACCTAGATATCTACTGTGGTGGGTTGTGCTCTCTATAATCCGCAGCCGCTCGTGCCACCCGCCTCAAAAGGCGGTGCATCCTAGGTTCTACTCCCACTGTATGGATCTGAGATGCTATGGGGACCTCCTCTATCCCCTGGTAATCTGGTATCCCTGACAGCAAGCCCTCGAGGTTCCGTATCACGGTCTCCATCGTATCGACTCCCGGAGGAGCCAGGGCCAGAGCTCCAATGCCCTGTGCATCCCTCCGCGCCTCTGGGGCCAAGCCAAGGGGTCTCGTCGGTCCTACATCTGCATACCATAGCATTCATCGTTAAGACATGTACATAAAAAACTAAAAAACATCACAAAAATAAAAAATCAAAAAATGAGATCAAGTGGCTTACCACCATCGTCCCACTGCTCTCCAGCAGGCAGCGGCATGTCTGGGTCTCCACGGAAGTCTACGCCAGCATATGGCCAGTCCTCCACAAAAATAGTCTGCCTATCCAGCCACTCTCAGAAGTATACTCCCCATGCCATTGGTCGACCGCCACCTCCTCGTGGCATGACATGGCCCCATCGTGTGGCCCTCATCTCTCGAGGGCCTCTAGGTGGATCCACGACCATATCCTGCAGCTGCAATGCCGCTACCCGCTCCAGCATGAGTGGGACTAAAATCGACCCGTAGCCAAACTGCTTCGACTCACCACGACAGCAGTTGGTCAGTTGTCTTTTCATACTGGTTGTTACTGCCACTGCCCAGTTGAATATGGTAGGATTCAAGCATTCGAGAGCCAGTCGAAGGTGGGCCTTCGAGGCCTCGTGATTGGCCAAAGAGCCCACTGCCCGAGTCACCATGAAGAGTATAGTTCGAAGGACGATGTCCTCCACCGTAGGAATAGCTACTTTCCCGCTCCGCATCTTGCGTGCCTGTGGGTGCACCTGGGCCATCAACATGTCCAGAGTATCACCGCCGGGTCGCTGCCCCTCCAGAATAGGCATCTCGCCTCGACGTGATAATCCGGTCAAAAAATAGATATCTGTATAGTCAAACTTAATGTCTCGGCCTCGGATCACAAACTTCCCATCAGTAGGATTCTAGGCTCTGATCAAGAATTCAAGAAGGTCAGGCTGTGCTCGCAGGCGTGGAGTTAGGAAGAATTTGAGCAACCTGCACGCCCGCATTGCATTTCGGCACCCAGCATCGGCAAATGCCACTATGTCCTCGTTATCATGAGCTCGCTCCTGCCAAACGAATGCCATTTTACCCTGCATGATCAAAAAAATTCATTAGGGCCCTGTCCATAAAGTTTCATACGTTCAATTTGTTAAAAAACTTGTTGCGTGGCGTCAGCGCGACTGTTTTTAAAACAATCGCGCTGATCATGGCTCCCTTTGATATTTTTTCCGGGTCAACGCGGAAGTACATCACTCTTCCGCGCTGATCCGGGAGTGGTCAGTGTAAGTCTTTTTCGATTAGTGTGGACCCGATAAGGAAATCCGCGCTGACCGAGAGCGGATTAAGTTTCAAAAAATCTGCCCAAACCATCACTTCCCACCGTTAAAATGCAGCTAAAACACTTCAAAATGGAGCGTAAAGGCAGATGAACCTACCTGGAACAGATTGCAGGATGGTTGATGCACGTACAAAGTGGAATTCGGCTCGTCAACCTCACAGCTCCAAGTCGTTCTCCAAAGCTCCAAATGGTAACAATGGTAAAAAATTTTGTTTACCCCCCTATTTATGGTAAAATTTCATAATTAAATATTATTTTTCATAAATGTGGGATTTTTATGATGATTTTTACCATGTGCTTGGTTCCAATATAGTTTTACTATGTTTTTATGCATGTGGTCCATATTATTTCGAACAGGTTTACGCGTGCGGTGTTCCTTGTGCAGATTCTCATGCCGGTGGAATTACGACGGTTCTATACACACTTGGTCCCGAAACGTCGTCTTTAAGCTCTTTTTCGACATGAAATAAGAAAAGATAGCCGAGCCTCCCTCTCGACTCGTTAAAGTAAGCAAGAGGCGGTCGCTTTTAAGCTCTTTTTTTCGGCCGTTTAAACTTAAAAAGATTGCCGGGTTTTTGTCGTTTCGAACTCGTTATTGGCTACAAAATGACGTGCTTCTGACCGCTTTTCTACTTTTTCGGGTCGGAGTCACTATTTACGAAAAGTACTCCTCGATCATACTGGTCGGGTGGTTCTTTCGAGCATCGTTTTATACTTTTTCGGGCTCGGGAGACACAACTTTATGAAAAAGGACCCCCTGGAGTTCACTTTTCTGCTGTCTTTTCAGACTCTCTAAACAGGAAAAGACGCCGAGTTCTTCCTTTGTTAGACTTGTTAAAACTTAATGACATCAGATTCTGTCGTAATGATGCCTTCCAAGCATATGCTATCCCCGTCAAGCTTGTCATCAAAAAATAATCGGGGTACTCGCCAGAAATGGCGGGGAAAATGGAACCATAATCATTGTTGTGTCGGCAGTATGTCGCTCTTGAACATGGCACTTGTCTGCATTCGTGTCTGGGTGGGAACCTCTCATCTTGTTTTACACTGGCCTCCATGGGTTTAGGTTATCCTGTTTGATCTTTCATATGCTCATTGCCTTGTCACCATGACCCTTGATCATTTGAATGTCAATATTGCCAAGTCCACTGTCGTGCCGCCGATATGTTCAAGAGAAGTTGACCTCTGCAAGAATAACTCAATCTCCTTCTGATACCTCATGCAAAATATCTTATCCTTCTCTGTCTCGTGTCGATGATGTGGGAAACATTATGGCCCACCTTCGATCAAGGTCACTTCCTGTCGACTTCAGCTCATTATCCAGGAAGTTGACCTAGAGACTCCCTTCAAGTGCAGGTTCTTCGTGTTCGACGCGAGGTTTTCATCATTGGTCTCTGATCGAATGATTCTGCGGGTGTTCGACGCCAGCTCTTTGATTCACACGCCGTAGATTGTACCTATAGTACCTTGAGGACCATTGTCATTATAGGTGGTACCTCTCGCGTCTGTTAACAATTTTCATTATTGACTGGTAGTCAGACGATGTTCTTGCATGTTCGACTTCAACTCCCATATTCACATGCTTGAACTTGTACTTTGTTCGGGTCGAGATGGAGCGCAAGACCCTGGATTTTTTCTCTTGAGATCCAGGTTGCGATTTTGTGGATTATTATGATCATTACATGACTCATTGATGGATGGCTGTGCCCATACCTGAGTCTTCATGGATGGCTGCGACCATACCTTTACTATCATCATGGTCTCTTTAGCTGGGTGGCTGCGTCCATACCACAGACCTCTTTCGTATGTCTTTTGGATGGCTGCGCCCATGCCTAGACTACATGTAATTGATTATCATAGATATCAGTTGTACTCGCGTGCAGGTTCTTCCTGGTGGTGTTCCAGTTCAGTCAGTTTCATAAAGCATTTCACCCCTCCCACTCTCTCGGGCTTCATGCTTTAGGGGGCATCTGTTACACAGTAAATTGTCACTGTCTTCCTATCAGTCTTCCTACTGTGTCATGAGTCAAAATTATCCATGCTCATGCTCTCTAATGTTGCCAAATGACCCACTTTGCCAAAGTTTCTGCATCATCGCGACTGTTGTCAAAATAAACGCGCTGATGAGCACTCCAAAACAGACCGAATGCGCTGCCAGCGCGGAAGTACACGTGATTCCTGCGCTGGTCGAATTTCATGAGACAACGCGTCTGTTATTCATATCTGATCGCGCTGACATGACCTTCTCTGTTATTCAGCAGCGATGTCAGCGCTCCAGTGCAGTTGTGAACCTGTGCTGATCTAGTTTGGGCGAGTTTGTTCTAACAGCCAGCCTTCCAGATGACTCCAGACCTGGTTGTTGGCCTTGTAAATGTCGCCCTCCCTTCTCTGGCATGTCTGTTTCGTCATTTGAGCCACCTTCCTTGGAGATAAGCTCATCCTCCCACCATTCATGGAGACTCCTTCTCCTATTTAAGCTTCCACCATTGCCATGTGATGCTAGTTTGGAATTCATAGTGCTTGGAGTGTTGCTGCTAGTGTGTGAGCTTGATAGGTAGCTGGTGTGACAAGTGTGGGATTGCTAGAGAGCTTAAGGAAGGTTGTGAAGTGTTTCTTTCTTGTGTAAACTTGTGTGAGAGAGAGCTTTTGTCTTGGGAGATCTACTTTCAAGGGTGAATGCTTGAGAGACTTGCTGGCTGGACCCTCTTGAGAAGGATTTGACGTCAGAACTATGGTTGTATTCTTCTTTGTTTATTAATAATAGACGACTATCATTATGGTTCCACTCTTATTGTCTTTATGATGGTATTTGAGTTATATCCTTTCTGACTGATATATAGTTACATCTACTGGATTTTATGCTTGTGTTTGTATCGTTCTTTGCATGTGCAGGTGTCCGTGCACGAGGATCGTGAGGATTGTGACCAGCTGGGGCAAAGGAACGGGAGCATCAACTCTTCTACAAGTATTAGCGTTGGAATCCAGGTAGGCCTTCATCATTGGTCTTTTATTTGTAATTAGGAACCTGCGTGTTAGCATTGTTTGATTGTTGCTAGACCTTGTTTGGACTAGTAGGGATCACCTCTATCCGCAGAGGGGATTTACCTCCACAACGAGGGAAAAGAAAACCTAGGTTGCTAAGAACTCTTGCTTTTCAACCTAGATTTTCTATATAAACATGCAAACAATGTTGGAGAGGAAGAAGAATCTTCCTTGACCAACTTCAAATCAAGATTATCTTGCGGATTTCTTATATAAATTCCTCCCTTGTTAATGGTTTATGATATATTCGTAATCTATGACCAGTTACAAGGAAGGTCACTTTCTCTTCATCAATGGTTTTGATTATGACTGCTCCATTTTCAAAGAAAATTTCAATCTCATAAGGACCAAGCGAATGAGTGTTGGCTTAAGGGGTCCTGACCCAGGTTCAGAGTTAGTTGTGCCAAACAATAAAACCCTACACTACTGGCCCTTTCGGTAACAACCTGCGTAGCACAGGTTGCAGTCTCACTCGAAGCAGTATTGGGGGATGCTAGAACCAAGTTAATGCATCCAGAGATGATGTGATGAGTTTCTATAGCCCAGATCTGCCTTCGTGCAGACCTAATCCTTCCTGCAGACCCAATCCTCTGATAGATCTTAAACCCTGAAACTAGTCTTAAAGACCTTCAACTCCTCACAAAACCCTTCAATTGCGTTATTCAGACCCTAAGAATATAGCCCTGCTACTTTCACGCACATAAGCATGCTTTCTAGGGTTTCTGTGGCCTAGATCTGCCGTCACGCAGACTTATCTTCTCTTCTGATAACTATCCTAGTTTAAATATATAACTTCACGAATACCATTCAGTATCTTTAGTAAGCATAAACATATTCAGTTAACCCAATTCTCATAGAGGAAACACATTAACTCATGGAAACAATATTTAAAGCAAGATAAATAGGTAAACAAATAAGCAGATAAAACACATATGAAAATATTTCCAACCCAAAATCAGTCTTTATTAAATAGATCCTTCAAAGTACAGACTTCTGCTACCATGCGCACTCAGTTGCAGGGGTCTACACACTCAACCGTGGACTCTTCCAGGCCTCCGCGAACTCAGCTGCGGAGCTTTTCCTTTGCTAGAACAAACCTTTCCAGTCTATCAAACCCTTACAACATCATTCATTCATTCATCCTTTTATTGTTCTCTATCAAAAAAGTTATCTCTAAGACTCATTATGACTCAACTATTTATAGTCTTTCGAATACAATACCATGGCCCCTGGCTCATGGGCGAGTCTTCAAAACCGACCAAAACAAGAGGCTAAGACCCCTTTGACTCCTATCTATCTGCGCGCTCCGCATCCACATTTCATGGAGACTTTACATTCTTACAACATTATTTTACAAAAAATGACTAAATTACTTCAATTCTGCCCCTGGAGACACCATCCCAACAATGAGTTTGAAATTTTCCTTGAAAATATTTAAATTTTGAATCAAAAAGCAATGCCCAATCACTAGGTTGAAATTTCCTTTCTTTGATAAAATTATCATGCCACCTGAATATTTGTTGTTGGACTATATTGGTTCTTTGAATAACATCTTGTCTTATCTCATCAAGTTTATTCAATTGCTCCATTATTTGTCTTTGGGCTTTTGATAGATCAAGACCCAATTTGGATGTTGTTTAAAAGTGTTTATCTGGAACTCAATAAGAAATAAAACTTGATTTCCATAAACAAGTTCATAAGGAGTGTGTCCTGTTGTATTTCTACATGTGGTATGGTATGCCCATAAAGCTTCTGGAAGCTTTTCTACCCAATCCCTTCTATGCAGATGTGCATTCTTGGTAAGAATTGCTTCAATTACTTTATTGGTAGATTCAACTTGTCCATTGGATTGTGGATGATATGGAGTTGACTTCTTATGGTTGATTTTGTACTCCTCCATTATCTTCTGTACCAACTTGGATGTAAATTGAGTGCCTTGATCTGTCACAATTTCCCTTGGAACACCGAAACGAGTGAAAATATCCTAAAAAAGAAATTAAACTACATCATTTTCGGTAGCAAAAGGAAGTCTTTAGCTTCTACCCATTTTGTGACATAATCTGTACAAACAATAATGTACCCGTTTTTGTCTTGACAGTGGATTGATTGGACCAACAAAGTCTAAAGCCCATTTCTCAAAAGGTTCAATAAGTACCTGAGTTTGTAGAGGCATTTCATCTGAAGGAACGTGTCTCCCCATTCTCTGACAACTGTCACACCTCTTAACATATTCCTTGTCATCCTTAAAAATAGAAGGCCAATAATATCCTAAGAGAAGGACTTTGTAAGAAATTATTTTATCAACGAAGTGTCCTCCACAAGGTTAATCATGACAAGCCTTTAATATTTCTAGTACTTCATCTTCTCTGAAACATCTTCAAATGATTAGGTCATGTCATGTCTTGTACAATTCTTCATTCATCCATGAATATGATGTGCTAGTTTGAATAACCTTCCTTTTCTCCCAAGGAGACAAGTATGATGGCAAATTCCTTGTAGCTAAATAATTAACAATATCTGTAAACCAAGGAGATTTAAAAGATACTGCAAAAAGATATTCACAAGGAAAATTATCTTCTACAAGAATATCATTATTAGCATTTTGGATTCTAGATAGAAAATCAACACTGTGTTTTGTTTTCCTGGCCTATACAAAATAGTAATATTGAATTCTTGGAATAATAATAGCCATATTATAATTATGCCATTAGTAATTGGTTTATTCATTAAATATCTAATTGCAGAATGATTTGTGTGTATGAAGGTTTTATAACGAGTGATGTAATGTCTGAATTTATTGATGGCATGTACAACAAAGACTCCTTTTTCTGTTAAAAAAATGGAGATGATGTGAGAATTATGCAAAATATTAACCAACCCTAGGGTTTGAAAACCTGCACAAACCTTGACATTACAGGAGGAGTGGTTGAAATGACAGATAGTCGACAGTAGGAAAAGACATGCAAGTTGTCCTAACGGAATATAACAACTGGAGAGTCAAGTGGGAAAGCCAGCAAACAACCAAGTTCCCAAGAAGTGGCAGGCCCAAATAATGGCCCTATCCTTGGAGCGAGATGGCAGGCAAGAAGTAGAGGGCAGTGCCTGCCATGTGCAACAGAGAAACCCAGATTCGTAATACCTCTTAACAAACTGGAGAGATACCACAGCTACATGAAGGACCATGTAATGATATGCAAATTCATTGGTGTCTAGACAATGGAGAAGGACCTGATCAAATGGATCCAACAAAAATGGAAACCAAAAGGCCATGTAGAACTCAAGCTGGGAGCCAGAGGATTTTTCATGGTAATCTTCTCAAACCTGCAAGATAAGGAAAGAGTTTTTGAAAATGGTCCATATTTTCATTATAATGCAGGATTGTTCATGAGATATTGGGAAGAATGCTACAACCCTGATAAAGAGAAATTCTTGGCAGCCCCTGTCTGGGTACGACTCTTTGGTCTTCCAATGGATTTCTGGGATCCGGAAATACTGGAAGGAATCAGAAATTCAATAGGAAGATTTGTCAAAATCGCAGAAACCACAAGAAGGGGCCACTATACCTCATATGCTAGGATTTGCGTGTATATGAATATTTTAGAGCCCATCCCTGAATCAATAGAACTGGAATATCATGAAGAAATCTGGCAACAGACCCTGGACTATGAGCATATCCCGTTCCAATGCTGACGGTGCCATGAGTATGGCCACTTATTCAAAGAATGCTTGCTGAACCAAGAAGAACGGCTGGATCTAAAAGAGAATCAAATGAAACCCCCACAAGAGGCAAATGAGGGGTTCCAAGAGGTCAAGCACAAAAGGAAGACCCCAAAAGGACAACAAAACCCAGGAAACAACAACCAAAAGTAACAGACCAACAAAAATAGATATGAGGTATTACAAGAAGAAGAAGAAATAGAAAATGAGACAAAAATAATGGATTATCAGGAAAAAGAAAAAGAAAGCAACCCAAGCAAATAAAAAACAACCCCAAAGAGGAAAGCCCAAATAGATCTGACAGAAAAAGAAGAGCAGGAACGAATCGATCTCACCATAATGGAAGTAGATACAGTCAAGGGGGAGGAGTTAAGTATGGAAGAGGAAATTTTGAAAAAACTATTAAATGAGTGGAGGCATTTGGATGAAAGATTCATCCTAGAGGACCAAAAGAAATTGTACAAGGAAAATTTTTAGTAATATAAGGCTAACCAAGGACAAAGACAAGTAGAGATAGCAGAGCAACTGGGCATGCAACAAGAAAATTCACAGGAACAACAAAATAGAAGTAAAGGAGGGAAGAAAAGAGGGAGAAGAAATCTACAGGAGTCAATCCAAATAATGGGAGAGATGTTGGTAAACACTGGAAGGGTAGTACCGCTATCAGTGGTATTCCAACAACTTAATAAAGTTAACCAATGATAGTACTATCATGGAATATAAGGGGCCTTAACAGCCGAGGAAAACAAAGATATCTATAGGATCGGTTGAGAAAGGAAAAGCCTCAAATAGTTCTCCTCTAGGAAACAAAGATAACAAGAGAAAAATTAGAGGAGATCCTACGGAAAATGAAACCAAGATATGAAGTAGTAGCATTGGATGCAAAAGGAAGTGCAGGGGCATCGCCATCCTATGGAACCCGACAGAGGTAAAGGTAGACTACTAGATAGGAATGCAGAGAATCCTTACAGGTCACTTCCAGAATATAGGGACTAAAGAATGGATCGTAATATCAACAGTATATGGGTCACATACTCCTGCAGAGAAGGAAAACTTTATACAATGCATAAGGACACTAATCCAAATGCATGATGAAAACTTTGGTTAATAGCAGGGGATTTCAATTTGATAACCTCTCTAGAGGAAAAATAAAGGAGGGATAAGAAGAGAAGAACCTGAAATGGAACAATTTAGGGATCTGCAAGAAGAGCTCCACCTTGTAGATATCCCTACCATTAATGGAACTTACACTTGGAATAACCAAAGAGGAGGAAACCGCCAAATTGCATCACAGTTAGATAGATTCTTGGCAACTGAAAACTTAATAAGTAGAGATGTATATTATGAAGCGTCAATCCTGCCATGTATGGGATCTAACCACTGGCTGATTAGACTAGAAGTAGACTTGAAACAAGGGCAGAACAAGAGATCCTTCCGGTTTGAAGCCTTTTGGCTGCGCGATCCAACCTTCTTAGAAAAATGAAGGAATGGTGGAGATCAAGCATGGAACAAGGGAGAAATAAAATGCATACATTCTAGCTACGCCTTAAAGAAATCAAAGGCAAAATACAAAAAATGGAATAAGGAAGAATTTGGTAATATTCAACAAGACCAGGAATTGTTACATGCGAGGATGAAAAGGGTGCAACAACAGATAATAATAAATGGCCATTCGAAATCCTTAGTGGAGGAAGAAGGACAACTAGTGAATAGTCTGGAGGAAAGGAGGTAGCAAGAAGAGATCTTGTGGAAACAAAAATTGAGAGTTCAGTGGCTACGAGAGGGAGAAAGGAATACTAGATTCTTCCACAAAGAGATGATACAACATCGAAAGTATAACAAGATATTTTCATTACTAGACCAGGAAGGAAATCGCCTAATAGAAAATGAAGAGATGGAGAACTTATTGGTCCATCATTTCCAAAATATAATGACATAACCAAATCCATATATGACAGGAGATATAAACAAGATAACTAGGCACATCCCTTAGCTGGTCAGTAGGACCAGAACCTAGCGCTAATGAGGGAAATAACCATGGATGAGGTGGAAGAGGTAATCAAAGGATTAACAAAGAATAAAGCACCGGGACCGGATGGCTTCACCGCAAAATTTTTCCAGGCAACATGGCCAATTCTAGGAGAAGATATTCTGGAAGTAGTGGAGGAGTCCAGACGAACAAAAAAGATACACCCGACCATGAACTCAACCTTCCTAGCTCTTATTCCAAAATATGACCACTCTGAAGAGCCCCAGGGGTTTATACCTATAGCTTTATGAAATGTAATATACAAAATTCTGTCAACAATAATGGTCAATCGCCTCAAACCGATCCTCCCAGGTCTAATCTCTCAAGAGCATACTGCTTTTGTTAAAGGAAGGAAAATTGTGGATGGGATAGTAACTGCTCAAGAGGCAATCCACTCCCTTAAGAATCTCAAAGCCAAAGGAATCATGATAAAACTAGACCTATCGAAAGCATACGATCGGTTAAGTTGGACCTATCTCCAAAGAATCTTGAAAGCCTTTGGCTTTGACCCCCGACGGATAAATTGGATCTATTCTTTGATATTGACCCCTGTGTTCTCCATTCTCCTGAATGGAGCACCGACAAAGGCATTCAACGCAACAAGGGGGCTAAGACAAGGAGACCTGATTTCCCCTTTCTTGTTTATATTAGCAGCTGAAGGGCTAGGAAGATATGTTAAAACAAAGGTGCAAGCAAGACAATTTAAAGGTCTCCACATGTGGGGAAATGATTTTCCATTAACTCATCAATAGTTTGTTGATGACATCATGATGTTCTGTCAAGCTACACTCAAGGAAGCCAAGGCCCTATTAGATATCTTGCAAGACTTCATGAATGCCTCAGGAACGCAAATCAACAAAGAGAAGTTGGATATCTTCTTCTTCAACACAACAACTCAATCCCAAGCATTCCTGGCAAGAATAATGGGCTTTCGCATAGGAACCTTCCCAATGAAATACCTGGGGATCCCGCTAAGTCTTCACCCGATCAGAGTGGAAAATTGGAAGGTACTCCTGGCAAAGATTCAAGGACGGCTACAAAATTGGACATTCAAGACATTAAACATGGCAAGTAGAGTCATACTACTAAAGGCAGTGCTACAATCAATATCGATCTACCAGCTCTCAAGCCTAGTAATTCCTAAAACAATATGTAATGAGATGATCAATATCTTCAAGAAATTCCTGTGGCAAGGGCCACAAACAACAAAAAAATGGGCACTATTATCTTGGAACTAGCTAATTAAACCAAACAAAGCGGGGGGGATGGGCCTCCGAGATCCATATACTCTAAACTAGGTAATGGGGGCTAAGTTATGGTGGAGATGGATACAAGGAGGAACAAATCTATGGAAATAAATATGGGTTAGAAAATATGGGATGCCTAGATCAACAGAAGGATGATTAAGAATCCAGGAAAATATAAAGGCGTCGGATATATGGAACCTTGCAACAGAAAACAAAGAACTAATAAGAAACCATAGCTTCTGGGAAATCAGGGGAGGATACAAAGCTAGGTTCTGGAAAGAGGCTTGGCAGCAGAGAGAAAATTATTCAGTAGGCTAGATCTAGCAGAAATATTCCTAAATACAAACAACCCAGCAAATCAGAATGTGAAAAACTTTTGGGAAACAAAGAGAGGAGTACAATGGAGAAAATGGAAGAGAAGACAACATTGGCTAGAAGCACTAGACTCTCTACATTGGGCAACCTACGATAAGGAGATGGATTCCAGAAGAATAGTGATTGTGGAAGGACCGGGCATCATAAGGTGGGGATACAGAATAAAAGGTATGTGCACCATCCAAGAAGGATATCATTTGCAAGCAAAACACCACCAACAACAAGGGTTACCCATATGGGAATGCCAACACCAACAACAAGGGTTACCCATATGGGAAGGACAAAATGTGGCTGAAAATAGCCTTCTTCCTATCGGTGGTCCACCATGGCTGAGCCCTGACATGGGATCAACTATAGGTAAGGGGGATGCAGGGCCCATCGGTTTGCTGCACATGTGAAGGACAAATGGAAATGATGGAACACCTTCTAAATTCTTGCAGTTACAACAAAGTCCTATGGCAGAATCATGAAAAACTATTCAGCCACATGGACAGGGATCAATTAAACACACAAACAAAAATGGTGAAAGAAAATATACTAGAACCCCATCTTGAACCAAGTCTGGAATATCTCCCTAGGATTCCTGCTATGGGTGGTGTGGAAGGAGAGGAATCAGAGAATTTTTAAAGGGGAAAAAGAACAACAATGGAGTTATGGGAAACGATAGTACAAAACATTAGGGAGACAATTCTAGTAGAGAAATGGTACCTAGATGAATGGGAAACTATGCCACAGGAATGTCGAATAATGGAAAGGTTAAATCTAAGTCCATGAATGCTGATGCCTAACTCCTAGAAACAAAAACCTACACCCTGAGAATCCTCAGTCCACTTTGTGTTTCCCCTGGAGGATTTCATAAAACTAAATTTTGATGGTGCAACCAAAGGAAATCTGTGTGCAGCAGGCTCAAGAGGAGTGTTCAGAGACCACCAGGGCAACACCATCCGGATGTTTGCAATGGATTGCGGAATAGCGAGCAACAATGAAGCAGAACTCTATGCGCTTAAATAAGGGTTAGAAATAGCTCGAAGAGAAAATTTCCATAAAATAGAGGTGGAAGGAGACTCGACACTGGTTATAGACATAGTGAAAAAACTTCAACAAGGAACCCAATGGGAAAAGATAAGCCAAAGTTGGAGAACAACAAGACTAGTATAGGAAATAGGAAACCTGATACAAGGGATAGACTACATCATCCCGACACATGTCCAAAGATCGGGGAACGTGGCAGCAGACTGCTTAACAAACTGGGGATGTGGCAAACCCGGAAGCAACTTAGATATATCGGGCGAAGAAATAAATCAAACAAAAAGATTGAAATAAATCAAAGACAAGGAAAAAGGATAGAATCCCCGATCGGGGTGCAGAGAGCAATGGATACCAGAAGGAAGGAGGGCAGGATAGTCGGCGAAGGGAGACGAAAAATAGAAGACAACAAGGGCAACCAGAAATGGTAAGGTGATGATGGAGGACAATAAATGGATGGGAAGTGGGCACCTTGACCAAGGACCACACACGAAGGAAGGGGAGGCAGATATGGAAGTGCGACAAGTGGAGGGTACCTCGGTAATGAGGATAGGTAGGTGGGAGAGCAATTTAGAAAAAAAGGTGGTAAGGAAGAAGGGTAATTGCATGCATCAAGCTAAGGAAGAATGAGCGGACGGAGAAACTAGTGAACGCGAGAGAAGGGGCGCGACGACCAACAACTGAAATTCATCTACAACACCTGGTATGTAATTACAGTGCCCCCCTGTGTCGATAGGGTAACAATGTCATGCAAATTGAGAAGAATTTGGAAAATAAGGAGAGAAGTATTGAATGTACTAGGAAAATGTTGGTTTTGTGCTAAAAAAAGAGTATCTGGTCTTTCAGTTGAGAGAAGGAATGAAAAATCCTGAGTGTTCTAGGATAATTGCCTATTAACATGGTATGGGTTCGACTTGATAGCTTTCCTGGAAGGGTGGGAGGGAAAAAAAAACCCCCGTTAGGGGTATGGCTGGTCCTCGGGTAGAACAAGACTGTCGGGACTCGTAGATGCTGAAAGTAGTGGTAAATTTTGTGTTTACATCTATAATTGCATGTGGATAATGTCATGGTATAAAGGGATGGTTCTCCTGTATGGGTGGGAGGGGAAAAAAGGGTACTGCGAGAGGCCTGGGGGGAAACCGAACCTGGGAAAAAAACAAGATTCCTATCAGTAGGAACCACTGCAGAATTGAGCAGAGGAAAGGCTTGGAGGCCTCTGCGAACTTTCGGGGGAGATGTTGCCCCCTAGACCTGGGAGGGGAGAAAGCTAGGAATCGGAATTGGCAAAAAAGCCAAGGGAGGATAGCATGGAGTCAGGTGGGAAACTCTCAGCACGAGGATAGAAATATAGAACAGTGGGATAGGAAATGGCTAACTACAAACCAAAATGGCAGTGAAAGGAAGGAGAAAGAACAACCTGGGAAGTCAGTGGGTAGTGTTGGCATTCTAGGCAAGCCACAACACAGAAAAATGAAGAGGGGGTACGTCTTGGTGGAGGAATGGCTGAAAAATCTCAGCTCCCTTGAAGATGGTAAGAAAACCTCTATCCCGCTAGACCATGAGCGAGGAGGAGGTTACTCGGGGAGCCCTTGGGGGATGGGAATCAGGGGGGGCATTGTGCCGAGAAGTGAGGTTGTAACGGAGTGGCTGCAAACTAGGAGCGATGGGGAGAATGAGAAGAAAATTGGGAGTGATAAGGCCAAAACACAGACCAAAAAGCAAAGGAAGAACACTATGGATAAAATTATTCTTGATTTTAATGTTTTATTACTAGTTCACATTACAAGTAGTATTAATTCCAGTGTTCACTAGGCCCCAGAGCTTCGGCAAATGAAACAGGTAAGGCTGCAGGGACTGTAGGAAAAAAAGCAGAAAAAGATGGTAAAAGAAGGCAGGCAAAAAGGATGAAAAGGGAGAAGAAGCGCAGGAAAAAAGACAAAACAAAAAATGAAAGGCCCGAGGCGTCAACGAGCAAACCACAGAGAAAAAGGGGAAGAAGAATTGGACAAGAAAGTATGCAGAATTTAATCAATGCCTACTATGTAGGAACCCCGATAGAAGTAAAAGCAGTAATAGTTGAATGGGAAGGGGAGTTAAATGGCAATATAGAAAATGAAGAAATCCTAATAGGATATTGGGAGCCAATAATTCAGGATCCAGGCCATAATCAAGGTCGCCAAACATTGTTTAGGCAGACCATCCAACAATATTGGGTAATGAACGACCTTTTGGCCAAAGCAATGATAACTTACAAGGACAAAGAAGAGCTAGAAGTGGACAAGCAAGAAGAACCAAGCCTAAAAGATCTCTAGAAGGAAATCCAGTCAGTTCAAATGCAACAATATCATCAAAATCTCTGCTTGAAGAGAATGGAAAAGTAGATCCAGACACTGCTGCAGAGTGAAGCACCCAGGTCAAGTGTGAAAGACCTGGCTCCAGTAGAATCATCAGATGATTGAAGCAGAAATCCAAATAGTTAAATTTTGTTATTATGTCGAATAGAATTTACTTTTCAAGTATGAAGTATATAGTAGATATAGTAGCAAATGTAGCCTGGATGATAAGAATTAAACTGTTTAAATTTTGGACAACTTTTGTCGCGGATAGGTGGCCAACAGACCCAGTTTCCTATGGGTAGGTTGAGGCCACTATAAGTATTTTGATAGACATATTTTACAACCTGTTTATGGAAAATTAATAGAAAAAGGAAGGACTACCAAGCCTACATCATTAAAAAAAAAGAAACTCCTTTTCTATCACAATATAATTCAACTTTGTAGGGGTCAAATTTTTGCTTGTGTAATAAATGGCATAAGGAGTTAAATCTGTTTATCCTAATACAAATCCTAAAGCTGTATCTGAGGCATCATTTGAAATGTGAAAAGGTAGTTTCCAATTTGGTCCTTGTTGACACCTAATCCTTGTGATAGGGTGAATTTATGTAAATAGATAAATAAGAAATATGAACAGTCATCAGGAGATGAACTGCACAATATCTCCCTCATGTATACAATGAAGACCTACCTAATGGAATAGAACACACGAATCATTTTTGCCTTAGGGAGTTACTGCCTGGCCCGACATGGTATCAAGCCAGCTCCTCCTTTTTCTAGCTCTTATGTCCCTTGTAACTCCCTAGTCTGCTCTCCATATAGAAGCGCTACTCCTCCATACAATTAGATGCCCATATAATTCAGAGCCTGGCACTACCTGCGCTCTCTGGCTTTCTGAACTGTCCATAAACATTTTCTACCATACTGTGCAAAGGAATCAAAGCGCATTAAGTCCATAAATGTTTTCTGCCATACTCACAGTTTACACAGCTGTCATGCTGCCACCATAGTGGCTGCCATTGTAACTCTCCTCCATAAGTCCGGTCCATTGCCGAAGGAATCAAGCCACACTATGATCATACCTGAGAAACACATAAGCCATTGGAAAATCCCGAGATCTACGACCTTGTGCGGTGACAAACCTTGCAGACTTGCAGTGAATGTGGCAGTGTTCTAACAATGTCGTTGCATCTCCAAAGATGAAGTCGACGCTGCCTTCGATGTAGCAATCTCTCAGGTAGTGCTTTCCATGGTGTAGATACGCAGTGTCCTATTCATTATCAAACCATCACTTTGCAGTCATATTGCTATTGCAGTGTCATGTTCCAAAAAATACTGAAAGAGTTGAAGGGCATTCTATTTATCACCGATTCATATAAACGTTGTTTCATGTTTGTCATTGCTTCGATATTTTTTAATGCTGGAGTGACAGAATGCTGCTGACCAACAACAACTGCAACACCGAAGACCAACCAAGGCGAGTTGAAGGAATTCAAGGTCGAACTCCTCTGGTTGTGGAGAAGTGCAGTGCCTTAAGGGATAAATTGCAGCCCGACAATAGTCTTGTTGTCGATCTGGATGCCTGCATTTTGGAATTGGTGGTGAGCTTCCTCCAGTTCAAGAAAATGATAAGATACCAATTTCCAGGCGATGATTTAGTGAACAGACTGACCTGGAAACGATATTGAACTTGTATCTCAATCTGTTGCCTTGATTAATCAGAAATGTCACGTGAAGAAGAAGGATATTCGAAAGTTTTTGGATGGTATATATGTGAGTGAGAGAGCCACTTTTCTCCATCATTTTTAAAGATGCGAAGTAGTGCATTTGCTTAGGGTAGCGAACTGAGCTTTATTTCAGGGTTTTGCTAATCTAAACACATATAATTTATGTGTTTTTTTGTGTTTGAGATGATATCATTATTGTTGGCATATACTTTAAAGTTTTTTGGTATATATGTTGAAGACTTTTGGACATGTAAAATGTGTACTCTTAACTCTGTTTAACACATGGAATTGTATTGAGCCCCTTATTTTTGGTACGCTAACTGCATGGTATTGGCATTCATATGGGTATATAAGGAAGAGATTTGAAATCTTTTGAGAATGCCCTTTTGAGTACAATTTTACTGTATATTGGCAGAAGTATTTTTCTATCAGCAGAAATATTTTTTTTACAAAATGCATTCAATCATATCCATGGTGGGAATAGTTCTCACTGGCAAGGAGAACTATCCTGAATGGTCCTGGATGATAAAACACACCCTCATTTTCAATGAGTTGTGGAAAGGAGTGTGTGTCGGAGACGGAGACAATGAACTAGTACAACCTACCTCAGACAAAGAGCTCGTCATTTGGGAAAACAAGAACAACAAAGCTTATGCATTAATCGCAGCATCTGTAAATGAAGAGGTGAGTCACCATATTTCGTCATATTCAACTACCTTTGAAGCCTTACAAAAGCTGAAAGAACTCTGTGACTCACATTCTGCACTTGAAGTTGTTCAACTCATGTTTAAACTCTTCACTCTTCAACTGCAAAATATGATCCTCTTTCTCTTGCATCTGAAGTAAAGTCTATAATGCATGATATCAAATCCACTAAGGTTGAATTGGATATTCCTCTTATCGCTTTTCTCAAGGTACTTTATCCTACTTACTCCAATTATCTTGAGTCATTGCAAGCAAATGGAAATCTCAAAGATATAACCTTTGACTCTCTTGTGAAAAAGTTTGCTAAAAGAGAGAAATCTTTTGGAAAGAAGACAACCCCTGAATCTTCTGAAGAGGTTGTGTGCCTTGCTCATAAAGAAAAGCATCCTGCTGAAGATTCTACAAGAGGAAGAGGTGGTCGAAGAGGAAGAGGAAGATATTTCAGAGGTGGGGGGGCAGACATTCTCGAGGAGAAAAGACAGATTTGCACTGCATAAGCTGCAAAAGAAATGGATCACATGATGCCTCTACATGCAAGCTACCATGGGACAAAATTGAGCAGAAAAGAAACCAACAGAAGGGTAAAACTGATGATACAGACAAAGGTAAAGCACCTAAATTCGCTCACTATGTTGTGGCACAATGTAACATTGGAGTAAATGAAGATTTATTTAATGCTTCACTTGCTTCTTGGAAAAATGATTGGTTGCTTGATTCAGGGGCAACCTGCGACATGACTCATAGAAAATATTTTTTTGAATATTTCACTGACAATGTTGATGTAGCAGTATACTTTGCAGACCAATCAAAAATCAAGCCATCAGGGCTTGGCACAATCAAGTTTAAATTGCTTGGTCTTCCAGACTTTCTTCTGCATCATGTTCTATATCTCCCACATCTCAAGAGAAACTTGTTGTCCTTGGTCCACATCCGCCAGCAAGGTCACTCCACTCATATGTTTGATGGAAATCTTGAGGTAAGAAAAGCATTTGACCACTCACTTGTCATGAGGGGAATAGAAGAAGAAAGGCTTCTCAAGTTGCAAGGAACCTCTGCTCGTGAACAACATTTCTCATACAATTCTCATCATGAAGAAGGTACACTTCCATCAAGTTTATTATGGCATGCTAGATTTGGACATTTGAAATATGACAGTCTCCACTTGTTGAAGAAAAATGGTGTTGTTGGTTTGCCTACAATTCATAGGAAACTTAAGCAATATGATGCTTGCATTCTAGGAAAGCATAGCAAACAGTATTTTCATGATTCACATTCAAGAGCACATGGAAAACTTGAACTCATTCATTCAGATTTATGTGGTCCAATGCTTGTTCCTTCTGCAAATGGAAATAAATATATCATGATATTTATTGATGACTACACCAGAATGTGTTGGGTTTATTTATTGAAGAACAAATCTGATGCTTTTCAAAAATTCAAGAATTTTCATAAATGGATTGAAAATGATGCACAATCTCATATCGGGTCTATTCGCACTGATAATAGAAAAGAATACACATCAAATGAATTTGAAAACTATCTTCGCCAACATGGGATCAAACATCAAACAAATGTGCCTAATAATCCCTAACAGAATGGTGTAGCTGAAAGAATGAATAGGACAATCTTAAATATGGTACGATCCATGCTCTTCTTCAAAAATGTAAAGATAATGTTTTGGGTTGATGCTGTTCTATGTGCTGCATATATAAAGAATAGATGTCCATCTAATGATATAAGAAACAAGACCCCATATGAAATGTGGTATGGATATGTTCCTTCGGTAAAGCATCTCAGGGTCTTTGGTTCCACCTGTTATGCCTTGATACTAAAGGTACTTAAAGGGAACTCAAGACTTTGGAATCAAGTATACACAGGTGGACGACTTCAGCTTGATTGGATACTCTGATTCAGACTTTGATGGAGACAAAGAAATTGGGGTATCAACTTCAGGATATGCTATGAGTCTTCGATCAGGAGCTGTCTCTTGGAGATCATGCAAACAATCAGTTCCAGCAGATTCCACAATAGAAGCAGAATATGTGGCAGCAGCGGAAGCAACAAAAGAAATTGTGTGGCTCAGGAAAATTCTTGAATATTTGTAGGTAAAACAAGTACAATCAACTCCACTCATGATTGACAATACCTCTGCAATAAAGTTGGCCAAGAACCCAAAGTTCCATGATCGAATGAAGCACATCAATACTAAATATCATCTGATTCGACATCATGTTGAGGCCAAAACAATCCATCTCCGTCATTGTTCCAGAAATGAGCAAATTGCAGACATCTTCACCAAAGCGCTTGGAAGAGAAAAGCTTGAACGATTTAGAACGATGCTTGGACTCACCAACATCCCTTCAGATTTGGGGGGGGGGGGGGCGAATGCTGACACCTAATCCTTGTGATTGGGTAAATTTATGTAAATAGATTAATAAGAAATATGAACAGTCATCGGGAGATGAACTGAACAGTCTCTCCCTCATGTGTATAATGAAGACCTACCTGATGGAATAGAACACACGAATCATTTTTGCCTTATGGAGTTACTACCTAGCCTGACAGTCCTCTTAAAATGGGTGCCTCAGAAATCTTTTCTTTCAAAGTTTCAAAAGCTTTTGGTAGTTAGAATCCCAAATGAATTCACAATCTTTTGTAAGCTATTTGAAAAGTGGAGAGGAAATCTTTGTAAATTTTTCTATAAATCTTCTTTAATATCTAGTAAAACCAAGAAAACTTCTAACATCCCTTTGACATGTACGAACTCATAACTTGGAAATGACTTCTAACTTAGATGCATCTAGTTTAATTCTATATCCTAAAATATGGTGGCCTAAAACAATTCCCTCAGTAAACATCATAAAACATTTTTCATGGCTTAATGAGAGATTTGCTTCTTTACACCTAATGAGAATTTTTTCCAAATTTTTAAGAGCTTCTTCAAAAGAATTTCCATAGATAGTAAAATAATCCATGTAAACTTCCACACAATCATGAATTAGATGAGAGAAAATACCTATAACTTCTACTTGGAATGTTGCAAGTGAATTACATAACCCAAAAGGAAGTACTCTATATGCATAGGCTCCCCATGGATAGGTAAAGGTTGTTTTATCTTGATCTTCTAGAGCTACTTGGATCTGGTTATATCTACTAAAACCATTCAAGAATGAAAAGTACTTTTTCCCTGCCAATGTGTCAAGAACTTGATCTATAAAAGGAAGTGGAAAATTATCTTTTAAAGTAGCTTTATTCAATTCCCTATAATCAATGCATACTCTCCATTTTCCATTTTTCTTTGAAACAATTACCAATGGTGAAACCCACTGGCTGTCTGATATTGGATAAATGAAGTTCACATTTAACAATTTTTGTAATTCCTCTTTAACAATTTCCCTTAAATTTGGATTCATTCTTCTTTGTGGTTGTTAGATTGGTCTGGAATTTTCTTCAATATAGATATGATGCATACAAATGTTAGGATCAATTCCTTTCATATCAGTGTATTCCCATGCATAACCAGAGGAATGTTCTTGCAACATCTTTATTAATTCTTTCTTTTGAGATTCTTCTAGATTATCATTAATATTCAAAGTTTTCCATGGAAAATTTTCTTTTAAAGAATTTCCAAATTTCTCCATAGAATGTAAAGGCGTTTAATGAGATGATAAATATTCAATAGTATAGTGTTCTTTAAAACTGTGATTGATTCATTGTTTTCTATTAAATTCAAAATTTGATCTTCTTCATCTATTTGTGAAGTGGAAAGAATTGGTCGTATGTGAAAGTTTTCATTATTATCATCTATCCATGCTTCACTTTCTACTTATATCAATGTTTTTGCGGGAGGATATAATGTGAATTTCTTTTTCAAACTTCCATAAGAGATAAACATATCACCCAATCTACAACTTATAAAATCATCAGCTGTAGCTAACCATTGTCTTCCCAGAATCAATGGGTGTCCTCCTAAATTATTCTTGGGTGTTAAGATCATAAAGTCAACAAGATATTCCCAAGAATCTAAGGATACAAATAAATCTTCTAACACCCCATGAGGTTTGATAACAGATCTATCTGTTAATTGCAATAGTGTAGGTGTATGTTGAAGATTAGGAAGTTTCAATTGATCCATAGTTTGTTTACTCATGATGTTGATAGATGCTCCTAAATCAATCAATGTGTTTGGAATCTCAACACCATTGATGTGTATTTTCATAATGGGACTTCCTGGATCTAGATATTTTTGAACTGTTGTCTTTCCCATCATGATATCTGCAATTTTTCCAACTAACTCGATTCTTTTAACTTCTTTCCTTTTTCTTCCTAGTTTTTTAATAACTCCCTGATTGTGTTTGCAAATTTTGGTATTTATTTGATAGCTTGTAACAAAGGATTTTTATAAAAACATTCTTCAGTTCATCTATCATATCATAATCAGGCAACACAATCTATTTTTCTACCCCTTTGTTAATTTTCAATCTTTCAAGAAAAGGTGGGTTTTGAACAGAAATTGAAGGTTGTTCTATAATGGGAGTTGAGTTTATTGGAATATCATCAGAATGTACAGCGGTGGGTTTTTTTTTTTTTTTTTGTTCGATGAGAAGATGTTTCTTTCTCAAATATGTCATATTTTTCAGACTCCTGGATAACAACAGATGGTGATTTCTTTTCCAATACTCTACCAGATCTAAGTTGGACATTGTTTAGATCTAATGGAGTTATCATGTAAGTTTGGAAATTCTATCCTTCCATGGTTTAAACAGGCTGTGACTTTTTATTGTTTGGATTCAGAAGTGGCTGAGTAGGCAGTTGATTTGGTTTTTGTGGAAATGGTAGTGAAAGTTGTGGGTTTGGATTTTGTGGTTGAGAGGGTTGAACAGATTGAGGAAAATATTGTGGTGGAAAAACAGGGTAAGGTTGAGGATATTGAGGGTATTTTCCATAAGGATTTTTCCATCCTTGTGCCCAAGGTTGAGGCCAAGTTTTCCAAGGCATGGGTGCAATCGAATTGCTTTGTGATGGTTGTGTATATGTTTGAGTGTTGAAACCTTGGGTCATACTTGATTATGGATTTTTCCATGGTCTCTTGGCAATAAAACAAAGAAGTTCTACTTGATTTGGCATTAATTCCTCTTGATAGACAACTTTAAGACCTGGTATTGAAGGGCATTCCTTTGTATCATTATTTTATGCACATATGACACAAGTTTCTACACTTTAGGTCAATAGGGCATTCTCTCAAGGCATGTTTCTTTCTACATTTTGGACAAAAGATAGATAATGCAACATTTTTAGCTTTTTGCTTGTTTTGTACTTTAAGGGTATCTATTTGTTCACTAAGACTCCCCAAAATATCAATTTTAAAGTTGTCAAGCAAATTGCTTATTTCAACCCTACTTACTGTCCCAACTGCAGATTTATTAATCCTAGACATAACAAGATCTCTTGGATTTTTCCTAGTTCTTGCCTTTCCTCTTGAAATGTGTATGCATAACTCACAAATATCTCCAAATGACAACTGAGAAATATCTCCTCTACCCATCAAATTGAGAAGGTCTATCCACTCATCTATGATAGATTTTAGTAAGAGAACTTTCAAAGTTTCTTCATCTAGATTATGCATTTTAGCCCTTTTTACATTATAAGAAATTATTTCAACGAAATCTTCAAGATTTTCATCTTCTTTTTGCATCATTTTAAAGACTTCATCTTTTAGATTATGAGGCATACAATAATCCTTATATTTTTCTAAGAATGTAGTTTTCATTTCTTCCCATGTTCTTATAGAGTGTACTCCTAAGCCCATAAACCATTTTAATGCTTCATCCTTAAGAGTGGCTGGAAATAATTTCAACTTTTGAGTATCAAACAAGTAGTCATAATATCTACACAAAACTTCAAACGCAAAGAGAAATGTTTCAACATCCTCATTTCTTAATCCATGAAAATTAGGAAGGATGGAGGGTGAGATATTTTTCATTGTGGCTATGGTATCTTCATCGAGGATGGGAAATCCGAAAGGTTTTGGACCTCCTCTACCACGTCCTCTTCCTCTTCCTCCACCTCTTCCACCTCCTCTATTTCCTCATGTTCCACTTCCAATCCTAGGTTGTTCACCATTTACATTATGTACTTCCCCTTATCCTTCTCCCACCATTGTAGAGTCTTCAGAACTAATGTAAGGTTCTACAATTGCATTTTCTGGTTCCTCCTCTAGCTCTTCTGGTTATTCTATCAATGGAATGTTAAAGTATGTTTCTTCTTCTTCCTCTTCACTAGGGATTTCTAGCTCTTGTCCTAGAATTTGTTCTCCAATTGAAGATAGAAAAAATACCCCTTCAGTTGGGGATGTAGGATCTTCTTCTTCTATCACAGCTTCAATTGAAGAAGTTGGTGAATATTTAGGTTGGATTTCAGGTCTAAGTACCCCAGGAAGTCTATGTTTGCCTGCAATTGATGGAATGTGATTTTGGGTGGATGGTGTGGAACTACGAGGTCGTGGTGGGGTGAGTGATGATGTTGGAATCAAACTCCTACCTCTACCTACAAATCTATCTCTAGAATCTCTTTTCCTATGCATATCATTTTTATTATTTTTTTTAATGAAAAGAAAAAGAAAAAGACTCCTATGTGCACTTCCCCGACAACGACGCCAAAATGTTTAGTAATTTAGTTGATGTTAAATTACTTACATGAATTATCAACCAGTGCTAGTAAATTGATGAAATGTATGTGCTAGGAGTCTTTGTGATTCATGAAATTCCTAAGTTAATTTGATATATCGAAATGCACATGTTTCTCTACAGCTATGTAAATAAATAAATTGCTCATAAAAATGGAACCAATTTTATTTCTCTTACTTAAAATAGAATCACACTCACACTTTGCTTGAAATAAGATCACTCACACACTTGCTTTAAAATGAAATCACTTGCCTATAAATAAAATAACACTTAAATGAAAATCACACTTGCATTCAAATGGAATCATTCTTGCTTATAAACAAATTTACACCTACAATAAAATCACACTATAAATGAATCTGCTTTCACAAAAAGAAAGATTAGCTCTGCAATTGAAAATACTATCTATATCACTACAATGTAAACTTATGCTTCTAATCTATGTTGACTCATACTCTGTCCATTTTCACTAGAAATCCCGATTCTCTTAACCAATAAAATGATTATATAAACTGACTGCAAAACAATCTTAAACCTCTATCTAGCAATCAAAACTTAGATCATTAAATGAACTGATAGAAATTTACAGGAAACATAAAATGAATTGATAACAGTAAACAAAAGGAAAACCTTACTATCTCGAGGGGGCCCTCCTATGAGAAGCAGGTAGCATGATAATGCTTTCGCTAGATGATCAAACACACATTGATATCACACAATAAGAAAATGGAACAAAATAGAGTTTGTGCAAAACAAATTTTTTACAAAAAAAATTTAAGTATGTCTCAGCTATGTCGAGAGGCATACTTATAAAACCCTTACGTAATAAATATTTCAGAGCATTATGCCTATGCTAATCGAAATTATCTATAATTAACTGTAAAAGATAATGATATCTGCTCATGATTTTCTATCAACGCAGCAAATCACGAGACGCAAAATCTGCATCTCGCTCACTTGATTCACCTTGTACGATGGTTGAGTTATCCTTTGACCGAGCTGTTAGAGTGCCTTATTTGTTGATCTAACTTCTACAAATAGGAACAAATCATTGTCCCAACTAATTTCCAACTACCCATATGCCCTGTTTCTCGGTTGAAGCTCCGCAACCTATCGAACCTTGGACTTAGCTGTAGAAACATAAATTAGCTATAGAATCATTGTAATTCAGTAACTCAGGTAGATATTAAGTTAAATAATAAAGAAAAATGATAGTTATGAAATAGAATATGATTATGTACCTGCTATTCTATCGACCTTGTAAACTGATACCCAAATTATAGTTATGAAGGTCAAAAAGGGAGGAATGGAGTGAAAAAGAGTTGTAAAAAAGAAGCAATTCTGGGGTTCAACAAATATTATAGTAACCTTGGATTCATGGGAATATCCTATGGATTTTTGGGTAATCCAACCCAAGAAAACCATGGACGGTCACCCATTGATCCTTGGGAGACCATGGTTAGCCATAGTTGATGCCTTTATTGGTTGTAGGCCCACAAAAATGACTATATCTAATGGGATGACCATGAAGAAATTGATCCTCTACCCACCAACTAAGCCTATGATAGAAGAATCCCCTTGGGTAATAGATCCTTATGAAGAAGAGGACCCTATACTTCCTCTCTTAAATATTGAACAATCCAAAGAATTGAGAGAACCCGTAGAATAAAACTTGACAGACCAATTTCTTTCCACATCAGATTGTACTCAATAGTCTAAATTATTTCCTCCCTCTGATCATATTTTTAGTATGTATTTTTGGGAAAATTGTGGACCAACAAGATATTTAACCTAACTTTATTAACCATTAGTGAAAAACTAGATCCTTACAATGTTCCTGTCAATATAAGCCCTCTATTTCTTTTTAATATCAACTCTAATCTTGATTAGACCCAACAAGAATAGTTAATTTGAGTACTACATAAACAATATGGTTTATTTGCTTAGGAATACCATGACATGTATAAATTATCCCCTAATAATTTCCTACACCATATATATATTCAAGAGAATGCTAAGCCAGTTAGACAACCCCAACACCACATAAATCCTACCTTAAAGGACATCGTGAAAGAGGAACTACGAAAACTGCTAGACACAAACTTCATACACCCTATCTCAGACAACAGGTGGGTTTTTCCAATTGTGGTCATACATAAGAAAAGTGGTAAATGGATAATTTTCATTGACGACCAAGAATTGAATAGGACTATCTTGAAAGACTATTTCCCACTTCCCTATATTGATTAGGTACTAGACACTTTGGTAGGCAAACAATATTTCTCTTTCTTATATGGATTTAGTGGATACAACCAAATTCAAATTGCACTTGAAGACCAGGACAAAAATACCTTTACATGTTCACGGGGGACATTTGCATAAAGGGTTATACTGTTTGGGATGTGTGATGCCTCGACAACCCTTTAACATGCATTCATAGGAATTTTTTCTAACCTGATTCACGAATGTATTAAAATATACATGGATGACTTTTCAGTTTTATGGTAACACTTTCAAGGAAGCATTAGACAATCTTGAAAAAGTATTAATCCGCTTCAAAGAAGCTCATCTTGCCTTAAGTAACATTAAACGTTAAATGTTATTAACATAAGGGATTGTCCTTGGGCATCATGTTTCTCATGTAGGTATTAAAGTGGACCCTTCCAAAATTAAAGTCATTATAGATCTTCCAGTACCACATTCACAAAATGAAGTAAGAAGAATCCTGGGCCATGCGGGCTATAACAAAAGGTTTGTTGAAAATTTTACAAGGATAGTTGCACCCATGTTTAAATTATTAGCAAAAAGTGGAATATTTCTTATGGGATTCACAATGCCAAATTGCCTTTGAGATTTTGAAGGATAATTTTTCCATAGCACTAGTGTTGAGGGGATCAAACTGGTCCCTTCCATTTCATATTTGTACAGATGATTTAGATACAACTCTAGGGTTGTTTTAGGACTAAAAGAGAACGAGGTATCCTATGCAATTTATTTTGTTAGTAAAAACATAACACCATCATAAATTAACTACATAGTTACCGAGAAAGAAATTTCTATTTGTTATTCATGCTATAAATAAATTTAGACACTGTATTATAGGCTATGAAGTTTTTATACACACTGACCATTCGACCTTTAAATTTATAATGAATGAATCTATTAGTAATGGTAGAATCACGAGATGGTTATTATTATTGCAGGAATTCAACATTACCATCATGGATATCCTAGAAAAGAGAACTTAGTTGTATATTTTCTTTCTCAAATTCGTAATGATAATAAAAATAGTCCCGTTGACTATAGTCTCCCTGACAAACATTCGTTTACTATCTTTACTTACACTCCTTGGTTTGTAGACATAGAAAATTATTTAGCTACAGGGAGGCCGCCTCAACACCTTTCTTTGCATGAAAAATAACAAATTGTGAAACTCAACACCACTTACTCTTGGATTGATGGGGACATTTTTCATATGTGGATAGACTTAATTATCAGAAGGTGTGTATGAGAAGATGAAATGTTCCACATTTTGAAATCCTTCCATGATGGAACTTGTGGAGGCCATTTAGCCGATAAGAGAACTATCTACAAAGTGCTCCACCAATGGTACTATTGGCCTAAATTATTTTGAAATGTGAAGAAATATGTGAATACTTGTGACTACTGCTAGTGAATGGGAAAATCAACCCAAGCAGATGAAATGCCCGTACAACCTCAAGTTCTCATCGAACCCTTTGAAAGGTGGGATTTAAATTTTGTAGGGCCAATATCTCCTACATTGTGGAAAAAGAGGCACATTTTAGTTTGCATGGGTTATGTCACTAAATGCATAGAAGCAAAATCTTTATATAAAGATAGTGAAAAATCCATTTTTGATTGTCTTTTTGAAGACATTTTTACCCATTTTGGTGTCCCTAGAGAAATTGCAACAGATCAACAATCTTAGTTCACATCGAAGGTAGTGCAGTCCATTGTTTAGCAGTACCAAATAAAGCATCGAAAGTCCTCCACTTATTGTTCGTATGAAAATGGATAGGTCGAGTCAATAAACAAAGTGTTGGAATCTATCCTCACTAAGATTGTACAATTGCACCATAAAGACTGAGCAAACAAACTTCTAGAGGCACTATGGGCATATAGGATTGCTTGGCGAACCACTATAGGGCTTACACCTTGCAAGTTAGTTTATGACAAATAGGTTCTCCTTCCTATTGAATTTCAGGTAAAAAATTTCAGGACAATTGTACAAATGCGCTTAGATCTATCAGAAGCTAAAAAGCAAAGGGTGGCACCTCTCAACCAATTGGATGAAATCTACCAATACGCTAGTCAACGCACAATTCTTGTCCAGGAGCAGTGGGCTAGGTGACATAATAAATTTATTAGGAATAGGTATTTGAAACATGTTGACTGGGCCCTTCTTTTTGACTCCAGATTCAAGAATTTTAAAGGTAAGCTTAGTACACTTTGGTTGGGAGCCTACAAGGTTGATATAGTATTTGACAATTGCTTGGTAAAGACTAAATCAATAGATGATGAGTAGATCCCTTTTGTGGTGAATGGACATAGGCTAAGACTATATCACAAGCCCATGTCTAAGGAGAAAATTGTTCAATATATTCTACAATATACTGAGATGGAGGTGGTCAACAAGGACTCTCCTTCTCCCTCTCCAAGCTCTACCCGAGTTTTCTTCCAGTTTCCAAATGGTTTTACATAAGAGATATTAATAATAATAAATAGTTTAAAAAAAGAGAAAAAAAGAAGAATATAAATACACATAAAAGGAAATAATAATAATAATAATAATGAAAAAAAATGTCTGTTTATGAAAACCAACATGCTTGGCGTGACTAGACTTGGGTTGGCTTGAAAACCAACTTGTTGGTTAGTCAACTCACAATAAATTTGCAGACTCAGTTGTTTTTCCCATTGCATATTCTTCAAATTATTTGCTTGTTCTCGTGTCAGATGATGTGAGATTACTTAAGGTTTTCCTTCTAACAACTTTGCCTCCATCGACTTCAACACATTATCTGGAGGATCAAAGTCAAATAATTTTGTGGCACTTAGGAGCTTGCATAAATCAATGACAAGGATTCTCGCTGATAACAATGGGGATTACTCAATGGTTGTTGCTCATCAGATCTTGTTGGACACTCGACATAAGCACATTTATTCGTAGCTAGCAAGATGTACCAAAGGCACCTTTTCTCTCATTAACATTAAAGGTGAGTAGCCTCACACCAGTTAAAAACAACCACCATTGGATGGTAATAAAATGATTTCATGTTGTGTTTGAATTCAACAAATCCTTCACACAATCATAATTGTGCCACAGGTGGGGTTATGGTGAATACTACTAGGTTTGTGATCCTATCAATAGTCTGCACTCTTAATGTGAATAAAAAGGGGATAGGATACAGGGCAACCAAACCAGCTAGTTTGTTTAAAAAAGAGGGGGTTATCTGTTCCGTCATTATTCCATGTCAAAAGGTCAGGTCTCTTCCTCATTACAAAGCTTGAGACATAGTGGTTTTGACTATCCATCTCCCCGTTTCATCGTTCCCGCTACAATTATTTTTCACATCCATCATCCAATTCTTCTAGTAACAAATTTACTTGGGTGGAAAACTAGCCACAAGCATTTTATCAACTTTGGCTTTTAATTTTCTATGTTTTCACTAATTTTGAAGCAGAGTATAGAATAATAAAAACATAACTAGGGAAACCAAAGGACAAAGCAACATCCTTCAACACTCCTGAATCGAAATGGGTAAAATTTCGGAATTCTACAACATTCTTGTACCTATACAAGAAACACAGAATAGGTAATGAAACATTGAAGGTGTAGGTTTTTAAGAAGTTTCTTAAGAAAAAATGAAGAAAATTTTCTTCCAACTCAAGGCACTTGCAACATTAAGGTGACAACCACATCATATCTCTCGACTCATCTCAAACATTTTCATCATCTTCATGCATATGTGTTGTAAGTATAATAGATAACATTTTGAGGTAAAGTACTTTTAAATTTTGATTGGTTTATTGAGAACAAGTGATATCATTAGAAGAACAACCTTCAAATACTTGATGATACTTTTCCTCTTACCTTACATTATCCTTTTTATCCTAAGCTTGCACTCCTTGCTTATATACTAAGACTCTGTACCTTAATGTTATTTTCCCCACACATTTCACTTATATACCACACTCTATATTTTACATTCATAATATATATATCCATCAAAGCCACACCTGGTCAAATGACTGAGAGCCAATCTTTTTCCATGTTGGCCAATTAGCATGCATAACTTGGAGTGGGCACTTGTTTTTATTATGATATTTTTCTAACCAAGGAAGGACCCCTACTTAGTTTTTATCAACTAACATACTTGTTTTCATGATATATTGTAACCCTGTCTATTTCATTATTGCCAATTATCACCCACAAAATTAGAGAGGTCATCCTAAAGTCCATCATTAAACTCGTTTGGAATCACCACAAGGGGTTCCAAATGAGCCCAATGATCTTGTGCCCCAACTCTTATAGTCATGTCTCCCCATATATTGGTATCCCCGACCATTCCCGAGTGGTGTGGTTTTGGCTGAGGGGGAAAGCTCTTTATTTGGTGGATTGTGTTAATAGGATGGTTGTGGATCATCACAAGCCCACCTCTAAATGGGCTCTAGAATCCATTCTAGAGTGTCATGCAACCCAAAATTTCTTTAAGAAAGTAGGGTGGCATCATTTCTTTGCTAAGTTTTGGTGGTTTAATGACAATGAATCTCTCCAATTTTCTCATAGATTCCATGGTTTGTAATTTAGAAATGGAAATTGCAGAGAAGACCATTGTTGATGCCACCAATCTTCACAAAACTGGAGAAAGACGGTGCAAGACACTAACACTTGGACTAGAGATTTGTAAACAATTTCTTAAACAAGAACATCAGAACATGAGCTGGGATAAGGGTGTACCGAGGGCATGGATGAAGGATGAATTGCTAGCACTATTAGTGATCTTACTGAGATTTATAACCCGTGAAGGAAGGTACGTCTTCACTTTTCAATACTATCTAAGAATATTATTACATTTTGAGTAAGATGGTTTGTTAAAATTTCATTACTACCTCTAGAGAAGTTTGGGGAAAATGTCCATGAAGGTGAAACATAATATTGGAAACCCTAAGTGCAATTTGTATCATCACAGGTTAATAAAAGTGCTTATGGAGGCATAACTGCATAACAAGAAGGATACTTGGAGTAATTTCTCGAGGGTAAACATGTTTGCTGAGGCAAGAGTATAAGGATTAGGGGAGCCTAGGGAAAACAATGATAATAAGTGTTTTGATGAAGACCTCGACTCTTCAAAAGTCGAGGGCTTCATCCCTCACTTAAGGAAGCCACGAAAAACAAAGGCAATAAAGTAGACCTTAACTAAATAACCCATTTTTACACCCTCTCCCAGTCGTAGATTCACTAGAAATTTGGCTTGACGGAAGGCCATAAGGAATATTTTACAATAAGAACAATGAAACGAGAAGGCAAGAACTCATTTTGCAGCAAAAATGTATGATTTCCAAGATATCAATGAAGAAGATAATCTCCCATGTGGTGAAATTTCTAGGGTTATCAATAAACATAAGGCTTATAATCGAACCGCTCCAAGCAATTCAGTATATGATCCAGCTAAATATGATAACCTCAATGAACTAAATGTATTATTTTAAGGGTAGAAGCAATTCTCATTCTCTCTAGATTGCAAAAAAAGATAATGACAGGGTAGTGGGAGATGTTTTTGAGTTTATAAAAAAAGACAACCCTAAAGCTTATAAAGCCCCAAGTACAATACTTCTCAAACCCTCCGAGGTTGAGTTTTATGGTTCATCAACCGACTCTAATGTTAATGTAGTAGAAGTAAAGCTCATAAGTAAAAATCAGAAAACCAGGAAGTTGAAATATGATATGGATCTTTTCACTTCAAAGATGCATACAAAATTGATTTTAAAAGGGCATGTAACCATAAGATGCATACACATAAAGGAATCATAAATAAACGACAACCATAAAAAGAAAAACAAAGTTGATAATAGACTTCACCCAGCGTGGGTTACGTCTCCAGGCTCAGTGTCAAGAGTGGGGAGGCTACTTCATTAAATGCTGCAAGGTGATGATGAGTACATTGTGTATTCTTTGTCATTACAAGGTGTTGTAGCTACTGCAACACCCTCCAAAATTTTGGATTACACTGAATTTCAGAGTCTTCCTTGGTCTTGTACATTGTTGTCGCAAACATTAGAGCTTATTTCATGGGCTTTCTTGTAGTTTTTTGTTCCCTTTTGCATGTTGGGTTAACTGTCATATTTTGGCATGTTTTGTTGTCACACAATGTTTACAAGCCTATTCTGATGGTTTCAAAGGTCTGTCTTTTTGTATATGAGTTGTTCTAACTATGTAAACATTTGTCACACTCATTCACAAAGTTCTGAGCACTGTCACACAAGTGTCGTCACGGTCGTCCCAAAGTCTATCTTAAGTGTTGCACTTGTCATAAAATTGTCACACAGAGGGAAATTATTTGTTCATGTGTTCAGATGATCTATGTTGTCATGTCATCAAAGTATTCTAAGTGTGTGATCACAGTCAAAGTCAATCACTGATCTCACCGATCCCACCCTTAGCCGTTTTCGGAAAAACTTCCCGATCGAGAAACCTAACTTCATCCGAGCCCTTTTGAGTTGTGCACTGCACAATATAAACCCTCTAGCTATGAAATTAATACTTGGAACTACGCAATGTGCAGTTCTTGTCTCCCAGGAATACTGCACTGCACAGTTTCTGTGCCCAAGTCCGGACCTTGACCTCTAGAATTGCGTAGTCATGTTCCCATCCCGGCTTAAACTGCACTTCACATCCTAAACCCTGAAGCTCATCCTCTGAGTCTTTGAAATTCACAGTAGCCCAACCTCCCTTGACTACCATAACCGTCCAATTGGCTCACCTAGTGTCCATTCCCTCAGCCTGTCCCCACTAACTCTAGAAACTACGCAATTTTGTCCTTTAGGCATGCTTGGGCTGCGTACTATGTAGTTTCAAAGCTTAAGCTTTTCCCCTAGCTGCTGGAACTGTGCACTAGCAATCACTGAGTCCCTCTTCCCAACCTGTCAATTGTTTCAGGCTTAGTTGGTAGATCAAAAAGCATCATCTTAGACTAGGTGGTTTTCAGATTGATGTCATCTCGTCATGAGTGAATTGCAGGGACATGTACCCTATCATGTCATGGAAAGATGATGGAAAAGGATAAGGAGGGAAGCATGCATAAATACTCTCTTGTAGTTGAACTTACAAGTTGATCGATCAAGTGAAAGCGAAGGGACACTAGTTTGCGATTAGTATCCAAGACTGGAGATCATTGAAGGTTCCACATCACCAATCCATGAGGAGGTGGAGAGAAAGCATCTTCAAAAAGACATATAGAATTTAGCATAAAAAATGACTTGACATTTCCACATCATCAAGAATTCCATGTTAACAATGTCATGTCATGAGTGGTCATATGCCATATCACTATTGTGGATCATGTATATTGTATTCAAAATGTATTGTAAAGTGGAAGTCCAAAGGACACACATGGAATGTAAAGAGTCATGTAAGTTGAAAAGTCATAGGAAGTCAAACAATCATGATGGTAGTCAAAGAGTCACCCTTTGTTATATATACTCCCTCATTGTATGAGAAAAATACTTTTCACCTTAGCTCCTCCCGCAAGGCATTAGAGAGATAAGCTAGTTCTTTGAGGAGCAACGAGTGGCTCCAACGTTCCACTACTAGAGTTAGTGATGTACATTATAAACATGTGTCTTGGAACTTTTACTTAATAACAAAAGCCTTCAAGACCAACACATTATTCATGCATGGATTATGAATGTTTGTAAGACTATTATGCGGATGTTTGTATTTCATGTTTGCTTTCACATGTGCTAAGATAATTGAACTATTTCAGTTATTTTTGTGCTTATCTTATTTAGAATGTGCTTTAACGGTTGTTATTGTTGTCCCACCCTTGTGGACTATTCCGCAAGATATTAGACAAATATTTCATCATTTGTGGGTTGTAATTACTGTCGCACCCTCTGTGGACTATTCCGCTGGATGTTAGACGGATCCTTCTGGTTCATGTGTGTCTCTTCTTGGGTGGTACTAGTAACTCTCACTTAGAGACTCACTTTTCTCCCCTCTCCTCAATAGAAGAACCGTGACACATTTACAACTGAACACTCACCAAGCACACCTTCTTGCTTTTCGAAGACACCGTTGCATCCCTCTCTCTCTTGCTGATAGTTAGAGCCAAGGAATATCTTTAAGATATATGGCAACCGGGCCGATATTCCAAATGGGGATACTACACCAAATAGTGTGAGGTCTAATTAGGGTTTCACATCGGGGAAAGCCCTCAGTTGACAAATTTCCAACATCGTCAACACAAGGATAAACTCCCTCGACTAGAGTGGCATGTCTCTCCATGAGACACTCTCCTATAGGAACTATCACTCATATGGGCCATCCTTTAGCATGACAAGATATCAAATTCTCACATGAAGTGGCATACAAGTATCCTCCAACAGAATGGTAAACAAGGATCTCAACATCAAAATCATCATCTCAACAAATCAAAAGCAAGACATGGCATCACTGTATCATATACCTCCACTTCTGGGGATGGTATGAAAATGCACAGCTCTGCTGAATAAATGGACTACATTGTTGAATTCGTGGCACGAAATTGTGTCAAATGACTATAAACTCGACCCCTTTCTAACACTGTCAATTATGTGCACCCAAGAATCTCAAAGATTCCCCTCAAGATTCCTTTATGGAGATGAGTGAAAAATTCACTTCTCAGATGATGAATCTGACTTCACCATTGCACTCCTTGTGAAAAACTTAGTAAAATGTGTATAAAGTTAGCCTGGTTTTGAAACTTTTGTTTTTGGGCCTCCAGGGAATCTCAAATATTCTTCAAGATTCCACAAAGATTCCTCTCTGTAAGTTCACTAAAGATGTTGGGTCCCTATATTACTAGTGATTACCCCATTACAATTGTAGTTATACCCCTTATTTATATTGTTGTGCCCCTATTACCCCCATATTGTTATTTCTGTGCCCCATAGAATCCCTCTATTGTTATTTTTGTGGCTTTATATTATTATTGTTAGGTCGGCTGGATTATATTGTGACTCCTTAGACTCCTATATATAGAAAGGAGGTTTTGTCATTTGTATCATCAAAGAATTGTTCATTTATGTAATGTAAAGGAGGTTGCCCCCTCGAAGAGGCTGAATTCTAAGGCGTTGATCTATCTTTTCTATCTTTTCTTGAGCTGGTTTCATAACATTTGGTATCAGAGCTTTGGATTCTAGGGTTTCGCTGCTCCAAACAGGTCATCGTGGCATTTTCGCTATAACTTTTTTTCTGTGACGTTTCAAAAGTCGCAAAAAAAACCCATTTGAGAAGAAATCGTGCTGAACCTTGGCTCAGAATTTCATAGCTTTTTGCACGATATTTGCAGAGATATGATCTGAGGAAGTTTGTCTTTTTGCAGACTCCTGAATTACATTCAAAACAAGTGACCTGGGGAAAATCGTCATAACTTTCTCTCTGGGGATCGGATTGAAATTTCATAAGAAGGTAAAGAAAGAGGATGGACTGTATTTTATTTTATATCTTTTTTAGAATCAAAGATCGAAAATTGTACACGTGGAACTTCATACAAGTTCGCTCTTCTGGAAAGGTCTATAATCAGGTCATCTTGGGAGATTGTGCATAACTCTTTCTTGGAGAATCCAATTTGGATCAGACTGGTGGCATTGGAAAGAGGACACAAAGAGCTACTATAGTTCACAAATTCAGAACTAGATGATTGGAAAGTACAGAGATACATCAGAGGCAATATCAAGCTCCTACAAAGTGAAAAAATGTGTGTAGATTTTTTTAAATTTTTGCTTAAGCTTGGTTTGAAAATTTATTTTTAAGGAATTCAAAGGGCATAGTAGAGCATTATTATCGGTAACTGATGCCCCGAGGAAATAAAATGCAAACACCTAGTAAGGAACCTGAAAGCTCTAGCATGACTCATGAAGAAGAGGAAGAAATGCTACATGATATATCAAAATTACAAGAACAAGTGCAACAAATGTCACGCTCACAAAAGTTAACAAAAGCTAAGATAAATGACGTGGAAGCTAAGATGAATGGCATGGAAGCTAAGATGGACAATTTGAAGATAGATTTGAACACAAATTTGAAGACAGGCATGGCAGATTTGAAAACAGATTTGACAAATTTTCTACAAGAAATACTTACTAATGGTGAAAAGGTAGTAAAGGAAACTCATGATGAGAACAAAAGAAATGTTAATTATGATTCCATAGACGCTAATGTTGGATCGAAGAATCATCATATTCCAAAAATCGATATGAGGAAGTTTGATGGCAAGGATCCCACCACATGGATATTACAGATGGAGCAATTCTTCGATCTCAATAATGTGAAAAACGCACAAAAGGTACGTATGGAAACTGTATATTTGGAACCAAATCAGTTTGTATGGTATCAATGGCTTTGTTCTCGTAAACAATTTATCACTTGGGAAATTTTTACGGAAGAATTGATAGCACATTATGAGGATACAAAAAGCAACACTTTTTTTAGCCAATTGATAAGTCTCAAACAAAAGGGTTCAATAATGGAGCACATTGAGGAGTTCCAAAAATTGAACATAAGGGTAAAATATATTCCAGAGGAGCATAGGATTGATGTGTTCATAGGATATTTAAAGGATAATATCCAACATGATGTTCGCCTTTGGGAACCTGATTCATTAGAGAAGGCATTCAGGTTAGCAAGAAAAATGGAAAGCAAAATTATGGAAACTAGGAAGCATACCATTCACAACTATAAAGACGGAAGTGTTGTTGCCCCTAGTCTTCCACAACCTACAAGGTTGACACCACAACAATTGGAAGAAAAAAGAGCAAAAGGGCTTTGTTACAATTGTGATAGAAAATACACAAAAGTTCATAAGTGTGCTGAGAAGAAATTATTCTACATAGATTGTGAAGAGGAAGAAGAAAAGGAGCAAGAAAGGTCAAAAGAAGAGGGTATACTCCAGGAAAAAAGCCTAGATGAAGAACAAATAAATCCGACCATATCTTGTAATGCATTGGCGGGAATTACCACTCCTCAAACCATCAAGATAGAAGGACAAATCAAGAAGAAAAAGGTAATAGTGTTGATTGATTCAGGAAGCACCCACAATTTTATTCATTGTAGGGTAGCAAAAGAATTAAATTGCTTCCTATATCCAACACCAGAGTGTCAAGTGATGATTGCAAATGGAGGAACAATAAATTGCTCTGGAAAGTGCCATAATATCAAGCTATCCATGGGAGAATATGTATTGACTAGCCCAATGCTTTCCATTCCAATGGGAGGTGCTGATGTTGTACTAGGATTCCAATGGCTACAATCCTTGGGTACAATAACTTTTAATTTTCAAGAACTTTTCATCAAATTTTCTACGGAAGGAAAGGAAGTTGAATTAAGGGGTATTGCAGGGAAACCAGGAAAGATAATTAGCTCTAATGGCATGACAAAGCTTCTAAAAAAGGAGCAAAGAGGTGTAATTGCACAATTATGTTCGCTAGATGTTTCCACATTGGAATCATCTATTTCTCCAGATCTCCAAAAAGTCCTGGACAATCATTCCAAGGTATTTGAGACTCCCAAAGGTCTCCCACCTATGCGTGATCATGATCATGCTATTCATCTGATTCCAGGAAGTGTTCCTCCAAACATCAGGTCATACAGATATCCCTATGTCCAAAAAAGTGAAATTGAACGTATGGTTGCAGAAATGCTAGAGGCTGGTATAATTCAACCGAGTAAAAGTTCTTTCTCAGCTCCAGTAGTATTGGTGCACAAGAAGGATGGATCATGGTGCATGTGTCCAGATTATAGGGAGCTCAAAAAGCTCACTATTAAAGATAAGTTCCCCATTCCTGTCATTGATGAATTACTGGATGAATTGCATGGATCAATTTACTTCACCAAGTTGGATCTTCGTTTGGGATATCATCAAATCAGAATGAAGATTGAAGACATTCCGAAAACGGCATTTAGAACTCATGAGGGTCATTATGAATTTTTGGTCATGCCTTTTGGCCTTACCGATGCACCTTCAACATTTCAAGGTTTGATGAATTCAATTTTCAAACCATTCCTTAGAAAATTTGTGTTAGTATTTTTTGATGATATACTAATCTACAACAAGTCTTGGAAGGATCATGGTGAACATGTTGACAGGGTGCTACAACTATTGGAGGAGAAACAATTATATGCAAAAAGATCCAAATGTTTCTTTGGAGTCCAGGAGGTGGAATATTTGGGTCATATTGTATCTCATGAAGGAGTTAAGGTAGACCCTAGCAAAATTAAAGCCATTAAGGAATGGAAAATCCCCACATCCATAAAGCATCTGCGAGGATTTCTTGGGTTGACAGGGTATTATCACAAGTTTGTTAAGAATTATGGGAGAATAGCAACACCTCTAACAACATTATTGAAGAAAGATTCATTTTCATGGACTGCGGAAGCAACAAAGGCCTTTGAACATCTTAAAGAGGCAATGTGCCAAGCACCGGTCTTAGCTACACCGGACTTCACAAAAACCTTTATTGTGGAATGTGATGCTTCAGGAAATGGAATTGGTGCTGTTCTAATGCAAGATGAAAGACCCATTGCTTTTGAAAGTCGTCCAATCAAGGGAAAGTTTTTAAGCAAAGCTATTTATGAGAAGGAAATGTTGGCAATACTCCACGCACTTAAGAAATGGCAACCCTACCTAATGGGAAGACACTTCAAGGTAAAAACGGATCATGATAGCCTTAAATAATTTTTAGAACAAATATTATCCTCTGAAGAGCAACAAAAGTGGGTCACAAAGATGTTGGGTTATGACTTTGAAATCATCTACAAAAAAGGGAAGCGAAATGTGGTGGCAGATGCACTCTCAAGAAAGGATGAGGATGTGGAAGCATTGTTGTGTGCCATTTCTATTATCCAACCAGATTGGATAAACGAAGCAAGGGAGGAATGGAAGAATGACGAAGAAGTGTGGGCACTTATTCGAAAGCTACAACAAGATTCCAGTACTTCTGATACATTTAGCTGGCAAAATGATTCGTTATGGTACAAAGATCGCTTATACCTTTGTAAGAATTCCCAGCTAAAACAAAAGATTCTTATGGAATTGCACACTTCTTCCTTAGGAGGGCACTCAGGATTTTTAAAAACTTACCACAGGGTTAAGAAGGAATTTTTTTGGGATGGCCTTAAATCAGATATTCAAAAGTTTGTGGCGGAATGTTTGGTTTTCCAACAAAATAAAGTTGAAACAATTAAGACACTGGGTCTATTACAACCTTTATCCATTCCAATCCAACGTTGGGAGGAGGTTTCAATGGATTTTATCACAGGTTTACCCAAGTCTGAGGGAAAGAGTGTCATCATGGTGGTAGTTGACAGACTTACCAAGTATGCACACTTTTTTGCATTATCACATCCATTTAAAGCCAGTACAGTTTCTACTGCATTTATGGAAACAGTTCAAAAGCTACATGGAAACCCAAAGATTATTGTAAGTGACAGAGATCCCATTTTCACTGGAAATTTTTGGACAAAATTATTTTCTTGTCTTGGTACTCAGTTAGCTCATAGCTCATCTTATCATCCTCAATCTGATGGGAAAACTGAGATAGTAAAAAAATGTTTGGAAGGATATCTTCGTTGCTTTGTATCTGATAAACAGACACAATGGGTTAAATGGTTGCCTCTGGCTGAATGGTGGTATAACACTTCCTTCCATACAACAACAAAAATGACCCCATTTATGGCACTTTATGGGTATCAACCACCATCCATAAGATCAGATTTAAGAGAAAATTCTAAGGTTCAGGCAGTGGAACATTACATCGAACATCAACAACAAGTCCTGCTGCTCAGATAAGGAAACTGACCTCTTCGTCGCACTCCTTGAAAAATTATGAGAAAAATGAGTATAAACTTGACATTCGCCTCTATAAAAAATCAGTCTCCAAGGGAATATTTTAGATTCCTCATGATTCCATGCATCAACGTTTCGCTACTCAAGGTTCCACAAATTCTTGTTTCTGCTCCGCTCCACTCCAAGTTCCTCTGCTCGTTGTTCCATTGCAGAGTTCCACTCTTGCCCCATTGGTCTCCTTTCAATGCGCAAATGAAAAAAGTTCTTATAAAAATTCTTTGTCAATGTTATCAAAGAGAGCCCACTTGGAACTGTGGCTGGTGGGTGGTTGCAAAGTCATTGGCAAGGAGAGGGTTGTGGGTTCAAAACCATGAACCCATATTATCTTTTTGGTGTATATCCGTTACGTTATACAATATAAAATATTGTTCCAAAGTAATATTCGCTTGGAACTATTAATTGTTTACATGTTTATTGTAACTACCATGCTATGTATGGTTCAACAAAATATTCGTCGTTATAGTTTTTTAGTTAACCGTTGATCCGTTGGTTAACCCGTCACCATAAAAAAATAGTTCAAAATTTCTTTAACCATATAACACAAAGTTTTTTATTTAACCATATTATATATCTATATGGTTACAACCAATATGTTTTTTTGAATTGACCATATTATATATTTATATGGTTACAACAAATATTCGTTGGTGTTTGTTTAACTTTAATAATAACCTTTTTCCATATTATATATATATATATCTATATATATATATATATATATATATATATATATATATATAGATATATAGATATAGATATAGCTATAGATATATATATATATATATATATATATATATATATATATATATATATATATATATATATATATATATTGTCTTTTTATACGATTAGGAGGCTAATGTTGGCGTGCCATGTGTCAAACATTCATTGGTCATTTTGACACCAGATAATCAAGGTGGGTCCCATATTCCCTTACGGCATGGAAACTTATGATGGTCATAAAATGATCATACAGAATCCAATTAAGGTGTCATTGGATTCGTAATGTCGAGCACTATTGTTGGGGTGTGTGTTATATTATTACCACGACTAGTCGCACATGTGTGGGGTTCACATGGGGGACAATAGCCCCCCTTGTTGGAAGGTTGCAGGGGGGTGGAAGCCCCCCTGCATGGGGTAGTGCCCCCAATTTTTTTTTTTGGACCCTATATTAGGTGATCGGAGCTACCTATGGTTTTGGGCGTGATGGATTTCTACCCATGGTATTTTGTAGATCCAGTCAAGGGAACTACGGTTATGTTCTAATCTAGGGTTAATGGATTGAAGTTTCTGAATGCTTTGACATGTATATATATATATTGTAACATTAAAAGGAACATAATTAAAAAATCAATCTGTTAGTCTCGGTTTTGGGATCCAGGGGAAATCTCTATGTATTTGTTTTATATTCTCGTCATTGTTTTTTTGTTTGTTTTTAGAATTTGTTTGTAGGTAATTTCTGTACAGGGTTGAAACCTACATTTGGTATCAGAGTTGTTTTAGTTTCAAGGGGATGCCTTTGCTACTAAATGGTTCTCCTTGGGCCTCTGGTAGACCCTGTTCAGTGGGGGATCTGCGGGATCGATTCTTGCGGTGAAATAAGATGGCGAGCAGTGGAAAGATAGAGATCAAGAAATTTAATTGTCAGAGTTTTGAGTTGTGGAAACTCAAGATGGAGGATCTGCTGGTGGATAAAGATTAGTGGATTGTGGTAGATCCGGGTAGTAAACCAACGATAATGTCAGCATAAGACTGGGAAAAGTTGGATCGAAAGGTAAAGAGCACAATACGATTGTGTCTCCGATTCAATATTGTTGAATGTATCACGAGAAGCTACAATGAAGGATTTGTGGGTTAGGTTAGGGACTTTGTACCAATCTAAGTCTCTGGTGAACAAATTGTTCCCATGGAAAAAAGATATATAACATGAGGATGAAGGATGGAGACTCGGTGACAGAGCATATAAACACCTTTATTACTATGGTAAGTCAGTTGTTATCTATTGATATAAAAATTTCAGACGAAGATAAGTGCATCAATTTGTTGTGTTCTCTACCAAATTTGTGGGATAGTCTAGTTGTTGCAATAGGTAGCAATACAACTACCTTGAATTTTGATGAAATAGTCTCATCCTTGTTGTGGGAGGAGATGAGACAGAAAAATATGGAAATCTAGAATGGAGATGCCTTGTTTATATAAGGACAACCCCAGAACAAAAATGAAAATAAAACCTTGAGTGGGAGATCAAAATCTAGAGGGAGATCTAAATCTCCAGGAAAACCTGTAAAGATATGTTGGAAATGTGGAAAAGAAGGGCACTTCAAAAAGTTGTAGATATAAAGCTCATGATAAAGGAAAGGCATTTGACGATGCTCCTTCTACAAAGGAAGAAACCACCTCATATGAAGGTGGGGATGTGTACTTGGATTCTTCTTCAAGTACACATGTAGATCATGAGGGATGGTTGATTGAGTCAGGTGTATCTTTTCACTTCACTCCCCATAAGAAGTGGTTTTGCGAGTATGAGAAATATGATGGTGGTGATGTCTTCTTAGGGGATGACATGAAGGCTAGAATCATCAGATGCAGAAAAGTCAAGCTGAAGTTGCAAGGTGGAAGGATCAGAACACTTCTAGGTGTTCTGCGTATTCCTAGATTCGCTAGAAATATGATTTCTATAAGCAAGATGGATGATACAGGTGTAAAAACACTGTTCATGAAAGATACCTACAAGATGGTTCGGGAGAAATGGTATTGATGCTGGGAGTTCAGATTGGAACTATGTACAAGCTTCTAGTTAGTACTGTTATTGATGGGTGCAACAATTTTGTGGTTCTTGAAAGTGGAGCAGAAAATCTAGTGGTCTCTGGAGAAAATACCATGCTATGGCATCAAAGGCTTGGACATATTGGAGAGAAGGGCCTTCAGATACTTCATGGTAATGGTATGGTATAAGGTAAGTCTAATTTCTCTCTAGATTTCGATTTCTATGAACATTTTTTATATGGGAAGCAGAACCAGGTGAGTTTCCCCTCTAGTGCTAAGAGGGCGAAAGGGACATTAGAGCCTTTGCACGGTGATGTGTTTGGATTTATGTCGGTTCCATCACTGGGTAAGTCTATATACTATGTATAATTTATAGATGACTTCTCTAGGAATACATGGGTATATTTCCTCATAAAGAAATCTGAAGTCTTTGACAGGTTTAAAGAATTTAAGGCTTTGGTGGAAAACTAGACAGAGAAAAAGATAAAGGTGCTGAGGATAGATAATGGTGGAGAGTTCTGCAAAAATGAATTTGAAGAGTTATGTAAGGAGTGTGGTATAGCACGGAACAAGACTACTCCATACACACCTCAAAAAAATAGAGTGGTAGAAAGAATGAACATGACGTTAATGGAAAAGGCAAGAAGCATGCTCAGTGGTGCCAGGTTAGGACAAGAATTATGGGCAGAGGCGGTGGAGACTGCATGTTACCTGATTAATAGATCACCTTCATCAGCATTGGAGGATAAGACTCCACATGAGGTATGGACTGGTAAGAAACCCTCTATTTCACATATGAGGGTATTTGGCTGTGATGCATATGTACATGTTCCAAAGGACAAAAGAACCAAGTTGGATAGTAAATCTGAAAGGTGCATCTTTATTGGGTATAAGGATGGTTTGAAAGGTTATCAGATTTGGAACCCAACAACAAGGAAGGTTGTGTACAACCGAGATGTGATGTTTAGAGAGATGAAATATGTTATTAAACATGAAGTCCTACCAAATAAATATTTGAAGATATAGTTTGAGCTAAAGGAGGAAGAATTAGACTCTACAACAAAACAAGAATCAAAAGATGAAGAGCCACAAACTCCAGTTGTGAGAAAATCAGTTTGAGAAAGAAGACAACCAGAAAGGTATATTCCATCTGATTTTTGTTCAAATTTTGCTTTGTTTATTACTGATGATGATCCCAGAATTTTCAGGGTGGCAGTAGATCTAGAGGATGGAAAACTATGGAAAGAGGCCATGGTTGATGAAATGACATATTTGGACAAGAATGAGGCTTGGGATCTGGTGGAGTTACCAACTAGAAGGAAACCCATTGGAACCAAATGGATGTTTAAGAGGAAGATGAATGCAGAAGGCAAGGTGGAGAAATAGAAAGACTAGTTCATAGCAAAAGGTTATTCCTAGGTGTCGGGAATTGATTTTGGTGATATTTTTTCTTCTGTTGCCAAGTTAGATTCTATTAGATTAATTTTATATGTTGCTGCTGCTTTTTTATTTTGAGGTAGAACAGATGGATGTGAAGACAACATTTCTTCATGAGGATTTGGAAGAAGAGATCTACATGAAGCAACCTGAAGGCTTTGCGGTGGGGAAAGAAAGAACTAGTATGCAGGTTAAAAAAGTCCTTGTATGGGTTAAAACAGTCACCAAGGATGTGGTATCAGAAATTTTATACATATATAGGGGGACTTGACTTCACCAAAATCAAAGTGGATCACTGTGTGTATTTTAAATTAACTAGTGACCATGTTATTTATCTGGTCTTGTGTGTGAATGATATGTTGGTAATAGGAAATGACAAAGAAATTACCCAAGATTTGAAGACCCAATAGTCCTCCAAATTCGACATGAAGGATCTTGGTGCTGCAAACTATATTTTGGGTATGGAAATTAAATGAGATGAGGCAAAGAGGAAGCTCTGGTTAAACTAGAGAAAGTATGTCGAGGCGATATTGCAAAGGTTTAATATGCAGGATAGGAAATTGATGAAGGTTCCTATTCCTGTAGGTGTAAATTAATCTGTTGAACAGTGTCCCAAGACACAAGAAGAGGAAGAGGACATGTCCCGTGTTCCATACGCAAGTGCAGTTTGTGTCCTGATGTATGCAATGGTATGTAATAGACCAAACATTACACATGCAGTGGGAGTTTTGAGCAGGTTTATGTCAAAACCAGGGAAGGAACATTGGACAACAGTGAAACAGGTTTTCAGGTATTTGTGTGGCACTAGTGATTATGGTCTGTGCTACCAAGGAAGACTAGGATTGGAAAAAGTTTTGGACATCTGTGGCTTTGTTGATTTAGACTAGGCTGGAGATTTGGATCACAGAAGATCTACAAGTGGGTATGTGTTTAACCTATTTGGAGGTGCAGTCAATTGGATGAGCAAGAGACAATATGTAGTGGCACTTTCAACTACAGAGGCAGAATACATGGCAGCCACTCATGCAAGCAAGGAAGAAATTTGGTTGCAGATATTGTGTTTAAGTATGGGGTTAGTACATTGGGCTATAAGGATATACTGTACAGCCAAAGTGTAATTTTCTTGGCAAAGAACACTTCTTATAATTCAAATACAAAGCACATTGATGTTTAATATCACTTTGTGAGGGATATGGTTGAGGACAAAAATGTGTTGTTGGTAAAGGTTGACACTTTGAAGAATGTTGCAGATGCATTGACGAAGTCTGTGAGCACTGAGAAGTTTTCTTGGTGTAGAGAAACAATGGGCGTTACAGGTCTAGACTAATGACTAAGCTCTCCTGTGACCCCCTGTGTGGAAAAGAAAACAACAAGTGGGAAAATGTTGGGTGTGTGTTATATTCTTTCCACGTCATAGGGGTGGCGATAGTTTCCCCTCATTCGTTGCTCCAGGTGCAATAGGGGGGGTTTTAGGGGGGTAGTAGCCCCCCTACACAGGGTTCGGGCAGCACCCCAATTTTTTTTTTGGACCCTATATTAGGTGGGTGGACCTACTTATGGTTTTGTGCATGGGTTTTGCACATGGTTTTGGGCATCATGGATTTCTACCCATGGTATTTTATAGATCCAGTCAAGGGAACTACGATTATGTTCTAATCCAGGGTTAATGGATTGGGGTTTATGAATGCTTCATAATGTATATATATATATATATATATATATATATATATATATATATATATATATATCGTAACATTGAAAGGAGCATAATGAAAAAATCAATCTAGTAGTCCTGGTTTTGGGATCTAGGGGAAATATTTGTGTATTTGTTTAATATACTCATCATTGTTTATTTTCTAGTTTTAGAATTTGTCTAGAGGTAATTTCTGTACAGGGTTAAAACCTACAACTATAACCTGGTGCCAATACTGCTGAGATCCAGACACTTTGAAAATTGAGCCTTTATGGAGCCACCTAGATCATTCCTCCCCACAAAGGAGATTTTGGTCCTCCAAAATCATGAACACAATCTGCAATATATTTTACTCCCTTTTCTGCACAACAAGTTCCCTGACAGGCCACACTTCCTTGTCATTCACATTTGTTATTCAGAGCCATAAGTGAAGAACTAACACCTGCATCCTACGCCAACATGTGGTACAATCTTTGAAAAATACTTGTTCTACTACAAGACCAAATATGACCCAAGTTGATCCAGGTGGATATTAGTGGCCACCCACCTATTCCACCTAGACCTCTAGTTGGTTTCATCTATTTCCTTGTTTATTACAACATTTACTATTTTTAGCAGTTTTTTAGGTCCTAAACATCCAGAGTAGTTTTGACCCCCCCAATGACATTTTTTTGAGGTCCACAGTAGGCTTGGGCCCATAGGCTTGGAAATGTAGTAAATCCTGTAGTACTCAGAGATACCTTTCAAACAAGGTATCGTACGCGCCAAACGGAGATGATATGACCAAGTTACGACCCCGGGAAGTTCGCTGCCCAACTAACCCCAACAAGGCCCACAAACTCTTGGTGTTCCATCTCATGGGGTCAGAGTTATGGTTGTTTAGGATTTTCCCTTGTTGTTCAATAATAAATAGGCCCTTGAGCCTCATTGTAACACAGTTCAGAGGCATGTAGCCACCACATCTCTTCTCAGAGATAAGCTACCATTGCCCGAGCTAGTTTATTTCCATTCTGTTTGTAAGCATATTTTAGTATTTTGATATTAATGAAATGAAATGTTATTTATACCGCATCTCTGTATTTATGGTTATATCTATAATTTGTTACATTCATGTTTAAGTTGGATCAGTGGTATCAGAGTGGTATGCTCTTTCTCTATTTTTCTTTGTATGTGTCCAATGAGGTTAGGGTATAAGGAGCTAGGGCTCAAACTGGTTGAACCTTTGCAAGACTAGCCTCGCAAACCTCGACGACCTCCCATGGTGGAAGAAAATAAAGACAAGGGGGCAAGATATCCTTTCAAAATATTGCTCGAGGAAGCCCTCGAGTGATGAAGGAACACGATGATGGATAACTTTGCCCATATCCTTCGACAACTACCCACAGGTGACACATCTTCATCCAATAGCCACTTTGGAGGTGCCACTCCTTTTAAGGTAAAATTTAACTTTGATATTCCCATATTTGAGGGCCAGATAGATGCAAACGTTGTAGATAAATGGTTAAATCTATTGGAAGGATATTTTTCAGTTCATGACTTTTCCAATCGGGGAAAATATTACTTTTTCCTTCTCAAAGCTACCCCACATGTCAAGGATTGATGGGAAACCTACTGTGAACAAAAGGATGAGAGGGAATCCTCACTATTTTCAGCTGCACCCACTTGGAATTCTTTTCGAGACGCCATCAAGGAACAATATTACCCTATCGAGAGCTATGAAGATAAATACATAAAGTGGACCACGCTACAACAGGGAAGGGACCAAGATTTGCCTGAGTTCACAATTGTTTTCCATACCCTTCACACGAAGCTGGGTATCAAGGATTATGAGTGGAATTTGGTACTCAAGTACCACAAGTGTCTACACAAGTACATCCAGGATAAGATGGAGTTCTTGGACATCTCCTCACTCGACAGAGCGTACCGATACACTGTTAAGATCGTGCAGTAATTTAAATAGAAGAAGCGATACTTTGGATCCATGAATCTTAAGCAAGGAAAAGGTGCCCCCAAACCACAAAGTAAAGGAAAAAGCCAAGGCAGGGCGACCCAGGACAACCCACCGAATCTACAAGCAAAGAACAACACCATGGAGACAAAGAAGGACATGGGAAAATGGTGTTAGTTCCATAAGTGCTCCACTCACAACAAAAGTGAGTGGCAAGAAAAGCAGTCAGTGGTGGTCGAGTTGAAGGATTCCAAGTCAAAATAATGTTCCAAATCTAAGTCAGAACCTGACAAGGGGAATGAAAAAGGGAAGCAAATCATTGATGCGGAGACCAATGTCACTATGGCCACCACCAAGATCTAGAAGAATGAGCCTGAAGATCTTGAGGAGGGGGAACGCCTCTTCCACTCACAGATGTGGGTGAAGGGTTCTCTGTTATAGTTCATTGTTGACAACGAGAGCCAAAGTAAACTCATTTCAGCAGAGGTCATCAAGCGGTTGAGACTACCAACTACAACACATCCACAGTCATACACCATTAGGTGGCTTCACCAAGGATGAGATCTCTGCGTCAGCCAATAGTGCTGCCTTCCCTACAACATCAAGCCCTTCATGGATGAGGTATTATGTGATGTTTCTCCTCTTTAAGTTTGTGATGTATTACTAGGACAACCATACTTGTGGAAGAGACATGTTGTATATGAGTCTAGACCTCGCTCTATGACTATTACTTTGGGAAATAAGTTGTACAAGATACTGGAGGTAGCCCCACCTACTGCCATCTCTTTGATCACTACAAAGCAATGTAGTAAGATCATTTCCCAGACCAGGAAATTTGTTTCCTTATGATTCGCCCTCAGGGCAAGAAGAAGGTTGTGGCCAGGACTTCCAAACAGGGCTCCTTTGCACAACAACAATAGATGGACAAGTTCATGGAGGAGTACAGGGACATTTTTGCCTCACCTACAGGGGTACCTCTACATTGTCAGGTCAAGCACTCAATTGATCTAACCTTGGGCGCGCCGCTACCCAATGGACTGATCTATAGATGCTCTGTTATGAAGAATGATGAGATCAAGAGGCAGATTTAGGAGTTATTGCAGAAAGGGCACATCAGGCCAAGCTCATCACTCTATGGGAGCCTGATTGTATTGGTACAGAGGAAGGACGAGACCTGGAGACTCTGTATTGACTATCAGGCATTGAACATGATCACTATCTAGAATAGGTACCCAATCCCACAGATTGATGACCTTCTGGACCAACTCAAGGGGGACAAATATTTCAGCAAGATTGACTTGAAGTCTGGTTATCACCAGGTGCCTATCGAACCCTTCGATGTATGGAAGACTGCCTTCAAATCCAAGGAGGGCCTTTTCGAATGGTTGGTCATGCCTTTCGGGTTGACGAATGCCCTTGCAACCTTCATGAGATTGATGGATGACATCTTGAAACCCTTCCCCAATACATTCATGGTGGTGTATTTAGATGACATCTTGATCATCAACCAAATTTAGGAAGAGCACCTCCACCATATTCGACAGGTCCTTCAAACCCTGTGACAACACAAGATGTGTGACAATTTGGAGAAATGCACTTTTGGCATGACCCGGGTTCAATATCTAGGGTACATCATTGATTAGGAGGGTGTGCATGTCGACCCAACCAAGATACAAGTCATTCGGGATTGGCTAAGCCCAACCACTCTAGTAGAGCTCAACAACTTTCTGGATCTTGCCAATTTCTACTGTAGGTTCATATTGGGGTTCTCTTGTATCACTTGGCCTTTAAGTCAAGTCACCAAGGGTGGAGCAAAAGCAAAGTTTTTTTGGTCTGAAACCCAACAGAAGGCATTTTCCGACGTGAAACATTGCCTCTACTTTTCTCCAATGCTGACATTACCATACCTACAGCAACCATTTAATATTGAGAAAAACACCTCCGACTATGCTATAAGTGTGGTTCTTACTCAGCAGGGGCATCTAGTGGCTTACCATAGCAAGAAAATTTCAGACACAGTCCGAAAGTATCCCACTTATGACAAAGAAATGTATTCCATTTTGCAGGTCTTCTGGAAATGGAAGCATTACATTATGGGGAAGGAAACACTCATCCATAGAGACCATCGACCCCTACAGTTCATATAGACACAAGGGAAGTTGCAGAACGATCACCATCATAAATGGTCCACATATCTACAACAATTCCATTTGAACATTAATTACAAGAAGGGCAACACCAATAATGTTGCAGACTACCTTAGTCGACCATTAGTCATGGCGCTGATCACTGTGCTCGACTCCTATGGGCACGAGACATTGGGGTGGCTGCATCTTTACAAGAGCGATCCAGAATTCAGCAACACATACCAGACACTCCTATAAGGTAAGCAAGTTCCAAATTTTCACCTTCAGGATGCACTGCTATGCCACCTGGGAACATCTGTGTTCCTTCAAGCGAGCGTGCCAAGATGATTTGGGAGGCGCACTATAGTTAGGTTGTTGGAAATTTCAGAGTAGAGAAAACAATGGTAGTACTACATAAGTATTTTTATTGGCCAAACCTTCGTTAGGATGTTGGGAAGTACATTAAATCTTACACCACTCGTGCCATTGCCAAACCAACCATTAAGAAGTAAGGCCTATATACTCATCTGCCTACTCCTATTCAACATTGGGAATCCATCTCCATGGATTACATGTCGAACCTTCCTTCTACTAAGCACGACAACGACTACATTTTCGTGGTCATCGACAAATTCTCTAAGATGCCCATCATGGCGTCTTGCAAGAAGAGTATCACAATAGAGGCCATTGCTAAGCTCTTCTTTGAGCTAGTGTGGGTTCACTTTGGGATCCCACAATCCATTATCTCAGATTGGGACATCAGATTCTTAAGTGCAGTTTGGTCAGGTCTCTGTTCAATGTTGGATACCAAACTTACTAAGTCCATGGATTTCCACCCTCAAACTGTTGGCCAAACAAAGGTCGTCAACAAGATGATCGTACACATTCTGCGCATGTACAACTCGAAGCATCCAACCACATGGGATGAAATCCTCCCCTATGTCCAACACAAGTACAATAGAGCTCTCCATATCTCAATGGGCCACAACCCCTTTCAGGTAGGGCTGGGATTTCAACCATTATGTCCCATTGATGTGGCCATAATATTTGCAGCTACTCAAGCAGATTTGACTCACGTCTAGTCCAAAGCCAACATGGCTAACAACTTCATTGAGCGCATTCAACACATCCACTAATAGGTCCATGAATATTGGATATAGAAAATGCTAAGTACAAGAAACGCCACGATCATCATCGAGTGTCGCACAAGTTCCAAGTGGGTGAAAAAGTTTGGCTCCATTTGCAGAAAGAGCACCTCGCTAGACCCCACTGCAAGCTTCTCCCACTCCAATATGGGCCATAAACCATCACCAAGGATGTAGGGGACAATGCCTTAGAGCTAAACACTCCACCATTCCTTGGTCTGCACCTAGTGTTCAATGTAGATTGCCTTCAGCCATATTTTTGACAATTGTTGGAGACCTCTGACATTGCAGAACAACTCACACCAGCAAAGTTAAACCCAGACTACATGGAACATGCCACAACTGAACAAATCATGGACATGAAGATCAAGAACACTCGCCAACAGAGGATCTAGCTATATCGAGTTGTCAAATCAGACCAACTCCTCCACTAGGGCAAGTGGTTCACTAGGGAATAGGTTCAACAAAAAATTCCTCATCTCATGGAGGATCCCCATGCAATGGGGACCATTATTTCATAAGGAGGGAGGATTGATCTAGGTGGATATTGGTGGCCAACCGCCTATTCTACGTAGATCTCTAATCGGTTTCATCTGTTTCCTTGTTTATTGCATCATTTACTATTTTTAACAGTTTTTCAGGTCCTTAACTTTAGACGCAGTTTGACCCCCTAAACCTATAGTACTCAAAGAGACATTTCCAACAAGGTATCATACACGCCAAACAAAGATAATTTTACCAAGTTATGACCCCAGGAAGTTAGTTGCCCAACTAACCCCAACGGGGCCCACAAACTTTTGGTGTTCCATATCCTAGGGTTAGGGTTTTCCCTTGTTGTTCAATAATAAATAGGCCCTTGAGCCTCATTGTAGCACAATTTAGAGACATGTAGTCATCGAATCTCTTCTCAGAGATAATCTACCATCGCTTGAGCTGGTTTATTTCCATTCTGTTTGTAAGCATATTTCAATATTTTGATATTAATGAAATGAAGTGTTATTCTGCTGCATCTCTATATTTATAGTTATATTTGTAATTTGTTGCATTCCTGTTTAATTTCGGATCACATGTAAATCAACATACTTGCCAAGAGTTTTTAACACACTCTTTGTTCAAGTTTACATCATAATCATAACATGAACCAATGCCCAAGCTATCAACTTAAAGGGCCAAAAACATCATCATTGCTTCAATAAGCGATGGAAAACACATCATCACTTTTACAATTATATCGCAACACATGATTTACAAAAGCAGCCATAACAAGCTACTATATCTACTAAAAACATCTCTCACTCATCAAAGTGAATGGGTCATCATCTTGGAGCTGATTCGCTTGTTGAAGAACTTTTCCAATTGGTTCCTACATGAGAGCTTTCTCCTTGAAACACTGCTCTCGATGTATCCTCCAACATGTGGCTCTTTGATGCCCATATTTGTTGCAATGGCTACAAAAATTCTTCTTCCTTCAGATCTGCTTAACCTTCTTCCTTCCCGGATTTTTTGAAGGCCTTTCATGTCTTCCTCTTTCTTGCTACCATTCTCTTCCAGAACTCGACAACCACATGGTTATATAAGCCACAAAAACTACATGGTTTTCTACGCCATGATTTTTTCTCATCATTAACAATATGCTTGTAATCAAAATGAACTTTAGAATACTGAGACTTTTTATACCTTTTCTTGGAATGCGCACTCTTATTTGGAAATGACCTGTATGTAACAACCCCGAAATTAAAACATGCAACTAATTAGATTAATCATGCGATTTATAATCAACACGCAATTTATCAACTATTTAACATCGAAATTCGGAAATATGAGCAGAGACAACTTACCTGTGGCGATGATATTCCTTACTTGTGATTTCAGAGTTGAACGCTATTTGAATCCTGCTAACCGCAACAAATTTTTGGGGACAACTCTCCACCCAACCGCAGGCTCTGTTGCACAAAATCTTGTTACAACTGGCCACCCCCGAGCCCTCAATCAACATACTACTGCCAGAGAATCCTTTGTCTCACAACGCTTTTCTCCCAAGAGAATGGATGATGGAATCATGGAATGATCTCTCATTTTCTTCACCATCTATTAAATAGATTAAACATTGGAAGGGGAACTGCATGCACACATTCCATGTGTCAACATGCCTTTTATTTCTTTGTTTTAAGTTTAACTTAATTTAGTAATTCTCTTAATATAATTCTTTCTTATTTTATTCCTTTTTAATTTTTGATAACTTTACTTATTTTTACTATTTTATAGTTCTCTTAATTTAACTCTTTCTTATTTTATTTTACTTTTTGTTAACTTTACTTATTTTTATAGTTTATTTTTATTTATATTTATTTAGAACTCTAGTATTGTTATTTACTATTTTATTTATTTATTATTATTATATTTTCTTCATTATTTATTATTTATTTACTATTATTATATTTTCTTTATTGTTTATCATTTATTTTCTTATATTTTAATATTATATTATATTATTTATTATTTTTATTATTATTAGGGGACATTACATACTCCCCCTCTTTAAGGAACTTCGTCCCGAAGTTAAGTTGAATTATTTAACATTTTATTTATTTAGTTATTTATTACTTCATATTTGTCCTACACCCTCTGTTGAACTAGTATAACCAACAAGCATCAAAAGTTTTCACAACACCCGAGAAATCTCAAGGAATCTCTATCCTTTTTCCCACTTTCGGAACTAGGCATAAGCCTCCCCGGTCTGTATCCTAGTCCAACGCTAGCCCCAAGGCTCGTGCCCGACTCAGACCTCATTTGCCCCAAGGCAGGCATCTGATACGATACTCAATGACTCTGGGCATCTCGCAAGGCTGACCCACTCCCTCCACAACTAAGGGGCACAGCCCTAGGCATCGAAGTCCTTACAACCGCACCAGACTTCTGCATCCCAATCTAATACTAGGCACCTAGCCTACAATATCAAGCACTTGGCCTCCTCAAAATGGTCCCATATCCCCTTAAGAGATATTCATCAAGAGCTATACAAGACAAAAGAACCACTGGCATATGTAGTGTTGATTGTGTTAGAGTCGGTCTGGTCAGCCCTCCGTCATAGATCAAAACTCTTTGTGTATTTCAATTTTAGGTGTCCCACTCCATTCACTCAGCTGCATTTCGCTAGGGACATGTCATGATCTGACGGAGAAAGTCATGCTAGTCATTTTCCCTCATGTCTGGCCCCTGCTGGCTCAGAACTTTGTCCATAATCACCGAAGCTCATGACAGTCCAGGTCTGGTCCCTTATAGGACGAAGTCATTTTTTATGATTGGGTCTAGGAATTCATCAATTTGGTCTTTGAAAACATGTCCAGAACAAGCCATGCAGGCCAGAGGGAGGCCTTACACAGCTATGGTTCAGAGAGCTTCATCATCACCTGGAGAGACATCGACTCTTCTTCAAAACTCTGTTTTGAAGAAAATTCAAACAAGGTCAATTATGAAATTTTTTTTCAAAAAATCACTGGTTGACTTTTCAGATGCAGTCATGATTTACATGGCCCAATGCTTTGTCGTACAGTCCCTAGAAAGAGGTGCCGAAAATTTCATCATTTGAGCCAAAATGTCAAAGGGAAAGTGAAAATCAGTGTCTTTAAAGGTCAATGAAAAAGTGCAAAACTCAACATTAGAAAAGGGGTTTTCAAAGAGACAAAAATCAAACCCATCTCCTCCAAGGCTATAAATACATGTTTTGACCCAAACCAAAAGCATTGTGCTCTTCCAAGACTTGGAGAAATCATTTCAAAGGTGTGAAGGTGAGGTTGGGGAGTTTGAGTGGTTGGAGGCAGGTTTTGGGAGCGCGTGGCACATATAACCAGGGGCGCGGCGTACTCACCGGGCGCGACGCACATGCAGCCAGCCCACCGTTGAAAGAATACTTGGGCGCGGCGTATACAAGGTGCGCGATGCACTGGGAGGAGCGCGCGACGCACACAGTCCAGCGGCCAAGAAACGGTGCCAAATCACTACAAACCTTGGGGAAGGCTAGCAAATTGAGAGGTAAGCCTTGTAACATCGCCTGCTCGTCAAATTGTGTCAAGGATATGGTGTTTGTGAAGAGGTTAGAATGTCACCCAAAACGCATAATGTCACCCATGAGAAAATCAACAAGAAAACGAAGGCTGAGGTTATAAATTTGTGTTGATATCGCCAAGGTTTCGCTCCACCCACTTATTCCCCTCACCTATCATCTTTCCCCATCCTCCCTTTTCATTTTTCCTAAACCCCTGCCCTAAGGAACTACCATACCCTCCCCTTATTACTCCACTATTTGGTTAATGCAAAATCACCATAGGACCAGCTTACTAGACAAGCAAAGCCGTGGGAGAGGGGTGTGTGGCTAAAGAGTCAGAGAGTTAAACAATTAGGAAGAAATTTGAGGGTTTTCATAGTGCGTGGCGCACACACCAAAGAGCGTGGCGCACATAGGGCCCGCCCACCGTGTAAACATAACACTGGTGCGGCGCATACCCGGCGGGCGGCACACTGGGCATAGAGCGCGGCGCAAAGAAATTTAAAGCCTAAAAACTATTCAATCTCCCTAAAATTTGTTGGAGGCTCACCAATTTTGAAAGATAGGCCACCTACCTCAATTATTGCATCCAAAATTGAAAGAGATAGCATGGTTGTAGGGGTAGGAATCAAATGCAAAATTTTTTGTAAAGCAAACAAAAGGGAAACAAAGAAATCATTGATCCTAGGGTTTATGCTACAGTGACAAGGCTGCCAATATATTTCAAACCCTACCCCATCAACCCTATACCTAAACTACTCCCAAATCCATGTTAAATCTCTCCCTTTAAAGCTCTATCCCTATTTCATCATTCCCCTCCTAATACTCCCTATTTTATTGTCCCCTTGGTGGCAGATTTTCAGGGCAACTACCAGCTTCATTGGAATTCAAGGGCAACATAAAATTCAGGGTACAAACAACAGTAATGGCATCAGAAGTTTCATCAGAGTATGAGGAGGAGACCCACAGTGACACAGCTTCGGGAGAAAGGGCCCAAAGGAGACATCACCAGAGTGGCAGACATCTTAGAGACGAGCCAAACACACTCACCGAGTTGCAGGCATGCCCTCTTGCTATGTCTTGCTTCCAGCACTTAGCATGTTTCGAATTTTGTCAGAGGGTGGCAAATGTCAGAGTTCATCATGAGTTGGCCCAACTTTTTGCACTTCACCTACATGGAGGACAATCCATCTTGGCTGGGGTCACTTTCACATTGACACCCGAGACCATATCAGTGGCGACAGGCATACCCAACATTGGAGAGCAGTGGCACAAAAAGAAAAAGGTGGAGAGGCATTATTATGAACCTTACATCAAAGACAATTGTTTGAGCCAACTCACGAGAGTGTTTCCGTTCAGATTTCTGAAAGATGAGTATGCCCCGCTCATGAAATTGATCATGAAGTACTTCAGTTGCGAAGGGAAGTTTTCTCGCCTCTATGCCTATCACATCAGGTTGCTCATGCACTTTACCAGGGTGCCGATGATGAACCTCCTATTTTTCATCTGCGGGAACATAGAGAGGATGAGGAACTTCATGCAACACAAGACCCCTCGACAGCAGCTCAATAGTGTGTATCACTTTGCCCTTATCCGGATTTTGGTAGACCATCAGTTGGGATTGCAGGGTATTGCTTGGGAGGACTTCATCTCCCGTGACTTTTTCAGCGTTCCACAGGTTGTTTCAGAGGCAGAGCATGAGGTAGGGGGCCCATCTCATCAGTATGAGCGACATGAGACTGCCACTATGCCAGTATACATCACCTATCAGAAAGGCAGTAGACCCTTATTTGCAGCAGCAAAGCGAGTGTTATCTCCACCCGGGGTGGAAGGGGCCTCGCTTCCGACATCAGCACCACAGGAGCAGGGTAAGGGTAAGGAGCCAGTGCAGGAGGAAGGACCATCAGGTGAGCGAGAGACCGAGTTTTTTCTCCTCCAGGATGATGAGACAGATGCTGAACCAACAAAGGAGGAGCTCACAGAGATCATTCAGGAGCAGCAGTCAGTGATTGACTCCTTGTCCCTTGACTTGGAGAGGGCCAAATGGAACATGAACTACCTGGAGCAGAGGAACAAATAGCTGGAGGACCAGCAGACGATTATGGAGCTTCAAAACATTCGTGAGCATTGCCAAGCTGCTCAAAGGAGAAGAGTTCAGCCCACATCACTGGAGCAGGCGATCAATGAAGATCGGGAGGCCTATCTTGAGATCAGGAACATGCAGTTGGAGAGGCTGTTGGACAAAGCTGACCAGGACCTTGCTCTATTGAGACATATGGCTTTCCGTTACAGGGTGCGAAACATGAGTGCACAGGCCCAGATAAGGAGTTTAAAAGCAAAATTAAGGAAAGCAACAAGAAGGGAAAAACGGGAAAAAGAGCAAGATAGGCTTAGAATCTTGGTTGAGGCTTCCTTGGCTCAGCATGGCACCCCATAGAGAACTTCCAGCCCAAATTTCAAAAAATTTGGGCAAATTTTGGTCACAGGGAAATTTTTTGGGCAAAAAATAGGGATTTTCTCCTTGTGCGCGCGACGCTAAAATTCTAGGGCTCCAATGGAGAAACCGCTTGCATATTTGGATTCAACATTGAAAATTACGACTATTGGTGTCCGGGAAAGAGATTTGGGTAAGGTCTGGGTCTCCTAAAGGTCAAAAAACACCCAAAAATGGCCTCTCTGCCACTTTTTTGACACACAGAAAGCAGTCTTGGGAGAATGAAGATTTGGAGGGAAAAATGAGCACTAAATTTTAAAATTCCAGTGGGGTTAGAAAGTAGACAAGACAAACTTTCAAATAAGCCCACTTGGGCACATTTTGGACACTTGCAAGTGCCCCAAAATAGGCCCCAAAGTAGCGTGATGCACAGAGAAAATGGCACGACGCACAGAGGAAAAATTGCCAATTTTCTTCCGTTTCGCGAAATTTTGGTTCACGACTTCTCCAAATGGGCCCGGTCATCTACACTTCGGTTTTTTGGCACCAAAGGCAGAATTTAAAGAGTTTTTTCTCCAGATTGGCTTCTATCCAAGTGGCGAAGGAAGGCAAACGGTCACCCAATGCCAAATGTCATGTTTGCAGCGCTGCACCTGTAGCTGATGGTTGGCTCTCCATCTCCATTTTGTAATGATTCGAGTAACTTCCCAACCCCTAGGCGTTCTATCTCTTCCTCACACATTCTATATATTGTATGCAAGTTATTTGCAAAGGGTTGGTTGGCTTGTAACTTCTGGGAGACTGTGGGAAAGAAACTTTGTTTCTTCACTGTGTATTTTTGACAGAGAATTAATGAAAGGCAGCGGCTCTGTTTCATGAGATTCTTGTGGTTGTGAGTGTAACAAATGTGTCTCTTATGTTTTCATATGTATTTCTTTATTTTTCATAATTCGATTCATGTTCATTTCCAGTGAAATTTTCTGAGTGAGATTAAGTTGAATTCAATTTTATTGCTCTGCCTGTGGGAAAATTTCATGTTCAGTGTTATTCTTCTGTTGAAAAGGATTCATGTCACTATGCCCTTTTCACTTTCTTCAGCAATCTATTCATGTCGCGGTACCTCAAACTAAAATTGTTACATTTTCCGCCTACCCTGCCTCACGGAATAATCTGTGCCTTTGTATTAAATTCTCTGTTCTTTACTGAGCGTCGGTCCCATAACATCCCAGAAGCTCGGTCATTCATGAAAATTCTTTCTCGAATCCCTATTCACTTACTAGCCTAAGGTAAATATTTCATTTTAAGTCATCTCAGACCGTTTTCGATTATACATTCGCTGAGTGTGACTCAGAGAGATCCCTCTCCTGCTCTGGTAGGGCTAGCTACCAGACTGAGCGTGGTTTGTGGTTACCCTAATTTTTTCCTTCCTTCAGCCTAAGGCAGATTTAGGTGCTAACATAGTGGCGACTCCACTGGGGACTAAGTTGAAATCAAATCCCCTTGTTTCATAATAATTCTATGCTTTCAGATGATGAGCTTAGGATTGGAAAGGCTGAGTAAGTTGGTCGTGTCCTATGATTTTTCTCAATAGGACGCTGGCTTCGAGGAGATATACCAGAGCCAATCCAGACCCGGATCCTCCTCATATTTACAAAAACCCCAATTTGATCTCAAGACTCCTTCGTCAAGAAAGCACCATAACTCCCGTGTTCAAATCCCATTCATGTCTCGACTTTTTCGAGTATCTTGAAGAGCTCGAGTTTGACAAACGATTTGAGATATCACTGTTTGAGTCTAAATCCGAAAGGGATGTTGATTATACTGTCCCCAATCCGCAATTCCTTGTAGACCTCGAAACCGAAAGAGCTGATAGATTAATTGATAACTACATTGCAGCACAGCCCCAAACTCCAATTGCAAGCCCCTTGCAAACTGTGCACACTCCTCCAACACCTCCAAGGCCAAATCCACCAAGAATGATGGCTGCCCGTTTCGCACCCCTTGTTCTGCCCCAAGTCCTAGATGACATGCCAAATGATTATCAAAGTAAAATCCCGTTTTTTGATGGCACTCCTAACAGCATTACTGCTCAGCAACATGTAGACAAAATGGCAGACTTTTATGAACTTCATGAGATTGATGCAGAGAACGTGGCAATGAGGCTCTTTGTACAGACATTTGCAGGTGATGTGAGGAAATGGTTCAGAGGTTTGACGGCTGCAAGTATCACTACCTTGGCTGAACTACAAAGACAATTTTTGAACTGGTGGGAAGTGAAAAAGAATCCCCTTCAAATTCTGGCCGAGTATGAACAAATCAAACGGAATGCCGGTGAGTTGGTTTAAGATTATTGTGTTAGATTTAATGCAGTCTACAACGAAATTCCAGACCATCTAAAGCCACCTGTGGGACTAGCGATGATGAAGTTTACAGATGGTTTTGATGCTGACATGGTGTACCAATTAAGAGAGAGAACCGGCTACAATGGAAGACATGCAGAAAATTGCGGTCAGCGTTGAGGAAAATCTGCTGTCCAAAAGAGCTAGAGCGAAAGCAGAGAAGAAAACCACTGTGAAAGAAGGATCTTCTTCAATGGATCAGATTCTCAAAAAGGTAGATCAGATGCTTGAAAGGGTAAAACTTGACAAGCCAGAGCCACAAGTTAGGAATCCTAACTTTTGTGGTCAGCAACAGCCACAATATAGAATAAGACAAAGAGATCAGCGAACTCAAGAGCAGACAGCACAACAGCCGGTACAAACACCCTTGCAGCAGAATTTTGTGCATGGACCGGAGTCAGATGAGGACGGGAATGTAATAGGCGAGGAAAACCACCTCTTTACTCCAGATGAGCTGCCTACTTACATTACCGAAGAGGAAGAATGTGCAGTGAATTCAGCTGCACACCAAGACACTGATTTTATTCTAGCCAGCGACACCGTGTTGGGCGAAGAATCAGAAGAATATCAAAGGGGGTATATGAATGCTCTGTCTGCACAACAACAACGATATTCACTTAGAAACAGAGATGTGTCGGCCAAACCAATTCAAAAAAAGAAGGAGGGTGAAACAACAAAAAATGATTCATCAGCTACACAAAGAAAAGGAAAGGAGGCGGTTGGTCCGGAGAGCAGCAAATCAAAATCAGTAGAACAATCACAGCAGCAAGCCACATCAAAGGAAAAGGAAAGGAAAGAGATCTCAGTCAAAGAGGTAGAAAAAACTCCCACCTTTAGCCTAGAGAATGAGATTTCTAAGTTAAAGGTATCCATCCCCTTGACTGAAATCATGAAGAATAGTAGTTATAGAGGACAAATTTCTAAAATGTTGAATTTGGACCCAATGTCCGACATGGTAAATGTAGAAGATGATCAGCCTGAAATGATTTTTGGACCAGCAACGAATGGTGAGTCCCCTGATAGCGATGTGCCACCCTTCTATATCAGTTTACGATTGCATGATTTTGTGTTACACAATGCCATGTTCGATTCCGGAGCTTCTCACAATCTCATGCCCAAGGCTATCATGGATAAGCTTGTTCTGGACATCACTCGGCAATATCATGATCTCTATTCATTCGATTCCAGCAGAGTAAGGTGTATAGGACTCATCAAAGACTTAGTTGTGAGTTTGGATCAGCTTCCTATGAAAAATGTTTTGATGGACGTGGTGGTAGCAGATATTCCTCCAAGGTTTGGCATGCTTCTTTCCAGGTCTTGGGTAGCGAAATTGAAAGGGACACTACAGCTGGATTTCTCCTATGCAACAATCCCCGTGTTTGGACAAATGAGGAAGCTATATCGGGAACAAAAATGAAATATATGATCACAAGCAAGGAGAAACCAATAAATCGTCCTATTAACTATGTACATACAGATTTAGAGTCTTTTGTTTTGTTTTCAAATAGTTTAAATGAGATAGATAGTCAGATAGCAGAAGCAGATGACATTCCAGAAATAACAGAAAATTTCAGAGAAATTTTGAAGAAAGAAAGACAAGAAAAGCAGGAAAACGTTGGGCAATCAACTGAAAGTGATGGACAACAAGCAGACAAGGCACGAAAAACAGATTTCCAGCACTTACAAGAGGAGGAAGAAGGCTTGTGGACCATGGATTTCGATGGAGCAGTAGGGAATGATGGCGCTGGTATTGGAATTTTGGTACATAGTCCCTTCTCCGCCCCAAAAAAAGTGCCTAGCAGCGTGAGAGTTTGCTCTTACAAGATGGCCTTTGAATGTTCAAATAATGAAGCTGAGTATGAAGCTCTGATTGCTGGCCTGAAGATTCTTAGAAAGCTAAATGAAAAGAGGATTTCGGTATATGACGACTCCGAGTTGGTAATAAAACAGGTCATAGGTGAGTATCAAGCAAAACATCCTAGGATACGGGCCTATTGTAATGCAGTTTTAGACATCTTGAAGCTATTTTTAGAATACACCTTGACATGTGTGCCACATATACAAAATAGTATTGCTGATGCTCTTGCCAAGGCAACGAGCAGCTTGAAGATCCCCATGAACTCCAACAATAAATTTGAAATCCATGTCAAGAATCGTCCAACCATTCCAGACAATCAGCGATATTGGCAAGTATTTCAAGATGATGAGGAGATTAAGGATTTTCTGCTCAACAAAGGCAAGTTCAAAGAAACCTCAATTGATGTGGAAAACGATGAGGGCAAAGGGAATGGTACAAATGAAGTGCAGATCAATCAAATGGACGTATTGCAACTGAAGAATAACATCATTCCTAAAGGCTTGATACCTCTAGAGGAACTTTTTGATCAGGATGATGTAGCCCGCAAGCCAACATTGCAGCCGACAAAGAAGGGTGTAGAAGAAGTCAACATCGGTACAGCTGCCAATCCAAAGTTGGTAAAATTGTCCAAAGCATTACCGCCAAAGATCAAGGACAAATATATCAGTTTGATGGCTTCATTTGCAGATGTGTTTGCTTGGGATTATTCTAATTTGAAGACCTATGATACAAATATTATTAAGCACACAATACCTATCAAGCCCAATCAAAAACCATTTAGACAAAAGCTGAGGAGGATAAATCCAAAGTTGCTGCCATCTATCGAAAAGGAGGTAAATAAGTTGTACAAGTCAGGTATCATTGTGCCCATCAGATTTTCAGATTGGATATCTAACTTAGTGCCTGTACGCAAAAAGACCGGTGAGATACGCATATGCATTGATTTCAGAAATCTAAACAAGGTCTCATTGAAGGAAAACTATCCACTGCCCAAGATGGACCATACACTTCAGCGAGTAGTGGGGGGCATCTTGTATGTCACTGTTTGATGGTTATTCCAGATATAACCAAATTTATGTCCATGAAAATGATAGAGACAAGATAGCATTCATCACTCCATGGGGAACCTTTCACTATGCCAAAAAGCCCTTCGGTTTAAAGAATGCAGGTGCCACATTTCAGCGGGCAATGGACTTGGCATTTGCAAATGAGAAGGATGTGTTTTTGGTGGTGTACTTGGATGATTTGACGGTATTTTCCAAATCTGATGAAGAGCACATGCATCACCTAAAAATTGTCTTTCAAAAATGCAGGAAATATGGTCTATTGCTGAATCCTAAGAAGAGCTTGTTTGCCATAGAGGAAGGCAAATTACTTGGGCACATCATTTCAAAGGATGGCATTCGTATAGACCCAGCACGTGTGCAAGCAATTCAGCAAATTGATCTACCCAGGAACAAAAAGGAAATACAATCATTCAATGGTAAAATGAATTTTCTACTTCGTTTTGTGCCTAATCTTGCAGAACACTTAAGAGAAATGACCAACATGCTTAAGAAGGACAGCCAGGTGAAATGGGCAGAGGAGGCTGTAAAATCTTTCAACTTGGTCAAATTGGCCCTTTCTTCAGCTCCAGTTCTAGTCAGCTTAGACTACACTCAGGATTTCATATTGTTTTCATTTGCTTCGGAGCACACTATGGCAGCGATATTATTGCAGAAGAGAGATGATCATGAAAGACCCATTGCATTCTTCAGCAAGGCTATAAGGGATGCAGCTTTAAAGTACAACATCATTGAGAAGCAAGCCCTGGCATTGGTGAAGGAATTGAAGGATTTCCGGGTGTATATCCTACATTATGGCCTATGTTCCTAATACTGTTCCTAATACTGTTGTAAAAGATGTTTTAGTGCAGACTGATCCGGAAGGGAGAAGAGGCAAATGGATTGCAGCCTTGCTAGAATATGATGTGGAGATAAAACCTACAAAGATGGTCAAAGGACAGGGGTTGGCGAAGCTAATGTCCGAATCAAACTTGCATGCATTGGACATAAATCTGATCGCTGCCATGCTCGATGAGAATGAGGAAGGAACGTCAATTCAGGTATCCAAAATGTTTGCTTTGTCCCCATGGTATTCCAATATAATATATGTGCTAAAAAATCTATCACCACCGCCCGGCATGACTAGAAACAAAGCGAGAACACTCAAATTGAAGGTTGCCAAGTTTTGTATTTTGAATTCTGCACTGTATTGGAAAGATCCCAATGACATTTTGTTAAATTTTCTGGTGGAAGAGGAGGCAAAGAAAGCCATGGAGGATTTCCACGGAGGAGAGTGTGGAGGTCATCTTTTTTGGAAGTCAACAACGAAAAAAATTTTGAGAGCAGGGTACTACTGGCCTACTTTGTTGTTGATGTGCATAAGATGGTCAAGCGCTGCCATAAATGTCAGATTTTCGAAGGAAAATAGAAATTACAGCCTTTGCCACTTAAGCCTATTGAAGTGAGCGCTCCCTTCCAGCAGTGGGGGTTGGATTTCATTGGGGAAATTCATCCCACCTCTTCCGGACAGCACAGATGGATCCTTACAACGACAAATTATTTCACAAAATGGATTGAGGCAGCCCCTACCAGACAAGCCACGGGCACGATAATCATTTCATTTCTCGAAAATAACATCTTGTCTCGCTTTGGTTGTCCAAACAAATTAATCACTGATAATGCAACAACTTTCAAATAAAAAAGGATGGTAGAATTTTGTCATAAGTATCACATAATTTTGGGTCATTCAACTGCCTATCATCCACAAGGCAATGGATTGGCAGAATCCTCGAATAAATCCTTGGTCAACATCATCAAGAAGCTGCTGGAAATAAATAAGAAGAGCTGGAACAAAAGGTTGGTCCATGCGCTTTGGGCAGATCAGATCAGTCAGAAAAAGTCTATTGGTATGTCACTGTTTGAGCTTGTTTATGGAGTTGACACAGTATTCCCCGCCTCTCTTGCTGCCCTGGTGGTCAGACTTCTTCAGGAGGCCGACAGTGAAGAATATCCCATGCAGAGAAGGCTAAATCAAATGATCCACTTGCAGCAAACAAGAGAAGAAGTTTTCAAGAACACATCCAAGTTGCAGGAGAAGATAAAGAAAATATATGATAGAAAAGAAAAAGCAGAGAAATTTCAGTTGGATGATGTGGTGCTGAAGTGGGATGCAAGGAATGAAGAGAAAGGAAAGCACAAAAAAGTTCGAAAATCTGTGGAAAGGTTCGTTCAAGATTGCAGCATATAGGGGTCAGAATGCCTTTCTCCTGAAGGAAATGAATGGGGAAGATTGTCCTGGAGGGCCGATCAATGGTCGACTGCTCAAGCGGTATCACTGCTGATCTATTAACACTGCTTCCACTGTCATTGTAAATACCATTTTTATTTCAGTTTGGTTTCATTCTATAAAGTTAGTTTTTGAGTTATTCCAATGTCAAGTAGAGCCAATTTCTTGGTCATTTTAGTTTCATAAATGAGTCAGAGTCCTGTGCTGTTTATCGAAATGATGACTCCATAGCCCAATGGACAAAAGGCACTATCTAGCTCCTCCAGAGATCTGCTGTTCTTGGCACCTCCAAGGAGCTATCATCCCCCATTGGAGCCAATGTTAGAGTCAGTCTAGTTAGCCCTCCGTCAGAGATCAAAACTCTTTGTGCATTTCAATTTTAGGTGTCCCGCTCCATTCACTCAGCTGCATTTCGCTAGGGACATGCCATGATCTGACGGAGAAAATCATGCTAGTCATTTTCCCTCATGTCTGGCCCCTGCTGGCTCAGGTCTTTGTCCATAATCACCGAAGCTCAAGACAGTCCAGGTCTGGTCCTTTATAGGATGAAGTCAATTTTTATGATTGGGTCTAGGAATTCATTAATTTGGTCTTTGAAAACATGTCCAGAACAAGCCATGCAGGCCAGAGGGAGGCCTTACACAGCTATGGTTCAAAAAGCTTCATCATCACCTAGAGAGACATCGACTCTTCTTCAAAACTCAGTTTTGAAGAAAAGTCAAACAAGGTCAATTATGAAAAAAAATTTCAAAAAATCACCGGTTGACTTTTTAGATGCAGTCATGATTTACATGGCCCAACGCTCTGTCATACAGTCCCTGCAAAGAGGTGCCGAAAATTTCATCATTTGAGCCAAAATGTCAAAGGGAAAGTGAAAATCAGTGTGTCTAAAGGTCAATGAAAAAGTGCAAAACTCAACATTAGAAAAGGGGTTTTCAAAGAGACAAAAATCAAACCCATCTCCTCCAAGGCTATAAATACATGTTTTGACCCAAACCAAAAGCATTGTGCTCTTCCAAGACTTGGAGAAAGCATTTCAAAGATGTGAAGGTGAGGTTGGGGAGTTTGAGTGGTTGGAGGCAGGTTTTGGGAGCGCGCGGCACATATAACCAGGGGCGTGGCGCACTCACCGGGCGCGACGCACACGCAGCCAGCCCGCTGTTGAGAGAATACACGGCCGCAGTGCATACAAGGCGCGTGGCGCATTGGGAGGAACGCGCGACGCACACAGTCCAGTGGCCAAGACACTGTGCCAAATCACTGCAAACCTTGGGGAAGGCTATCAAATTGAGAGGTAAGCCTTGTAACATCGCCTGCTCGTCAAATTATGTCAAGGATATGGTGTTTGTGAAGAGGTTAGAATGTCACCCAAAACGCATAATGTCACCCATGAGAAAATCAACAAGAAAACGAAGGCTGAGGTTATAAATTTGTGTTGATATTGCCAAAGTTTCGCTCCACCCACTTATTCCCCTCACCTATCATCTTTCCCCATCCTCCCTTGTCATTTTTCCTAAACCCCTGCCCTAAGGCACTACCATACCCTCCCCTTATTCCTCCACTATTTGGTTAATGCAAAATCACCATAGGACCAGCTTACTAGGCAAGCAAAGCCGTGGGAGAGGGGTGTCTGGCCAAAGAGTCAGAGAGTTAAACAATTAGGAAGAAATTTGAGGGTTTTCATAGTGCGCGGCGCACACACCAAAGAGCGCGGCGCACTCATGGTGCACGATGCACACAGGGCCTGCCCACCGTGTAAACATAACACTGGCGCGGCGCATACCCGACGCGCGGCGCACTGGGCATAGCGCGCGACGCACAGAAATTTAAAGCCTAAAAACTATTCAATCTCCCTAAAATTTGTTGGAGGCTCACCAATTTTGAAAGATAGGCCACCTACCTCAATTCTTGCATCCAAAATTGAAAGAGATAGCATGGTTGTAGGGGTAGGAATCAAATGCAAATTTTTTTGTAAAGCAAACAAAAGGGAAACAAAGAAATCATTGATTCTAGAGTTTATGCTACAGTGACAAGGCTGCCAATATATTTCAAACCCTACCCCATCAACCCTATACCTAAACTACTCCCAAATCCATGTTAAATCTCTCCCTTTAAACCCCTATCCCTATTTCATCATTCCCCTCCTAATACTCCCTATTTTATTGTCCCCTTGGTGGCAGATTTTCAGGGCAACTACCAGCTTCATTGGAATTCAAGGGAAACATAAAATTTAGGGTACAAACAACAGTAATGGCATTAGAAGTTTGATCAGAGTATGAGGAGGAGACCCACAATGACACAGCTTCGAGAGAAAGGGCCCAAAGGAGACATCACCGGAGTGGCAGACATATTAGAGACGAGCCAAACACACTCACCGAGTTGCAGGCATGCCCTCTTGCTATGTCTTGCTTCCAGCACTTAGCATGTTTCTAATTTTGTCAGAGGGTGGCAAATGTCAGAGTTCATCATGAGTTGGCCCAACGTTTTGCACTTCACCTACATGGAGGACAATCCATATTGGCTGGGGTCACTTTCACATTGACACCCGAGACCATATCAGTGGCGACAGACATACCCAACATTGGAGAGCAGTGGCACAAAAAGAAAAAGGTGGAGAGGCATTATTATGAGCCTTACATCAAATACAACTATTTGAGCCAACTCACAAGAGTGTTTCCGTTCAGATTTCTGAAAGATGAGTATGCCCCGCTCATGAAATTGATCATGAAGTACTTCAGTTGCGAAGGGAGGTTTTCTCGCCTCTATGCCTATCACATCAAGTTGCTCATGCACTTTACCAGGGTGCGGATGATGAACCTCCCATTTTTCATCTGCGGGAACATAGAGAGGATGAGGAACTTCATGCAACACAAGACCCCTCGACAGCAGCTCAATAGTGTGTATCACTTTGCCCTTATCCGGATTTTGGTAGACCATCAGTTGGGATTGCAGGGTATTGCTTGGGAGGACTTCATCTCCCGTGACTTTTTCAGCGCTCCACAGGTAGTTTCAGAGGCAGAGCATGAGGTAGGGGGCCCATCTCATCAGTATGAGCGACATGAGACTGCCACTATGCCAGTATACATCACCTATCAGAAAGGCAGTAGACCCTTATTTGCAGCAGCAAAGCGAGTGTTATCTCCACCCGGGTTGGAAGGGGCCTCGCTTCCGACATCAGCACCACAGGAGCAAGGTAAGGGTAAGGAGCCAGTGCAGGAGGAAGGACCATCAGGTGAGCGAGAGACCGAGTTTGTTCTCCTCCAGGATGATGAGACAGATGCTGAACCAACAAAGGAGGAGCTCACAGAGATCATTCAGGAGCAGCAGTCAGTGATTGACTCCTTGTCCCTTGACTTGGAGAGGGCCAAATGGAACATGAACTACCTGGAGCAGAGGAACAAATAGCTGGAGGACCAGCAGATGATTATGGAGCTTCAAAACATTCGTGAGCATCACCAAGCTGCTCAAAGGAGAAGAGTTCAGCCCACATCACTGGAGCAGGCGATCAATGAAGATCGGGAGGCCTATCTCGAGATCAGGAACATGCAGTTGGAGAGGCTGCTGGACAAAGCTGACCAGGACCTTGCTCTATTGAGACATATGGCTTTCCGTTATAGGGTGCGAAACATGAGTGCACAAGCCCGGATAAGGAGTTTAAAAGCAAAATTAAGGAAAGCAACAAGAAGGGAAAAACGGGCAAAAGAGCAAGATAGGCTTAGAATCTTGGCTGAGGCTTCCTTGGCTCAACATGGCACCCCATAGAGAACTTCCAGCCCAAATTTCAAAAAATTTGGGCAAATTTTGGTCACAGGGAAATTTTTTGGGCAAAAAACAGGGATTTTCTCCCTGTGCGCCGCGCCACTGGCGCGACGCTAAAATTCTAGGGCTCCAATGGAGAAACCGCTTGCATATTTGGATTCAGCATCGAAAATTACGACTACTGGTGTCCAGGCAAGAGATTTGGGTAAGGTCTGGGTCTCCTAAAGGTCAAAAAACACCCAAAAATGGCCTCTCTGCCACTTTTTTGACACACAGAAAGCAGTCTTGGGAGAATGAAGATTTGGAGGGGCAAATGAGCACCAAATTTTAAAATTCCAGTGGGGTTAGAAAGTAGACAGGACAATATTTCCCACAAGCCCACTTGGGCACATTTTGGACACCTGAAAGTGCCCCAAAACAAGCCCCAAAGTAGCGCGACGCACAGAGAAAATGGCACGACGCGCAGAGGAAAAATTGCCAATTTTCTTCCGTTTTGCGAAATTACGGTTCACGACTTCTCCAAGTGGGCTCGGTCATCTACACTTCGGTTTTTTGGCACCAAAGGCGACATTTAAAGAGTTTTTTTCTCCATATTAGCTTCTATCCAAGTGGCGAAGGAAGGCAAACTGTCACCCAATGCCAAATGTCATGTTTGCAGCGCTGCACCTGTAGCTGATGGTTGGCTCTCCATCTCCATTTTGTAATGATTCAAGTAACTTCCCAACCCCTGGGCATTCTATCTCTTCCTCACACATTCTATATATTGTATGCAAGTTATTTGCAAAGAGTTGGTTGGCTTGTAACTTCTGGGAGACTGTGGGAAAAAAATTTTGTTTCTTCACTGTGTATTTTTGACAGAGAATTAATGAAAGGCAGCGGCTCTGTTTCATGAGATTCTTGTGGTTGTGAGTGTAACAAATGTGTCTCTTATGTTTTCATATGTATTTCGTTATGTTTCATAATTCGATTCATGTTCATTTCCAGTGAAATTTTCTGAGTGAGATTAGGTAGAATTCAATTTTATTGCTCTGCCTGTGGGAAAATTTCATGTTCAGTGTTATTCTTCTATTGAAAAGGATTCATGTCACTATGCCCTTTTCACTTTCTTCAGCAATCTATTCATGCCGCGATACCTCAAACTAAAATTGTTACATTTTCCGCCTACCCTGCCTCACGGAATAATCTGTGCCTTTGTATTAAATTCTCTGTTCTTTGCTGAGCGTCGGTCCCATAAAATCCCAGAAGCTCTGTCATTCATGAAAATTGTTTCCTGAATCCCTTTCACTTACTAGCCTAAGGTAAATATTTCATTGTAGGTCATCTCAGACCGTTTTCGATTATACATTCGCTGAGCGTGACTCGGAGAGAGTCCTCTCCTGCTCTGGTAGGGCTAGCTACCAAACTGAGCGTGGTTTGTGGTTACCCTAATTTTTGCCTTCCTTCAGCCTAAGGCAGATTTAGGTGCTAACAGATTGAGTATGTCCTCAGCCCATATGGTGTTACATATTATCCCTCGCAAGTATGGGCTCCCACGAGATCATCAAATAAATCTGCCCTCTCGACCCATTTGTTGATTTCCCGCCAGTCACCACATCTTAACATGCAACCAGTGCATTAGTTATAACATCATAGTATGATAGCAAATAATGCACATGCCATGTCATCATGAGAACATAACATCATTGTTAATCACAACATTTTGAATAATAACGAACTACATGTTCACGCATGTCATAAAATTTACATATGATTACCACATAAAATACCCTCATAAGTTATAACATCAACATATCAGCATGAAAGACATATCTTGACATCACATAATAAACTAACCACATGTCAATATAACCTCATATCATAGCATCATAATCCTTATGCATACCATATTCATTATGAGCATACAACATCATTATCATAACAACTAAATAAATAAGAACCACATGTGCATCATTATCTTGATACCATAATATCATGAAAGTTAAACATTGTTAATGCTTCAAAATGCTTTGTGATACACTTCAATTTGTTTCTATAATTATCTAATTTACTTTTCCACAAAGCAAATGATATCTATATCTATATATATATATGTATATATATATTTTTCTTTAGTATGCATTCAACTTCCTTATTAAATTTTATCAATAACTAACATTCATTCAAAATATTATTACTAACTATATTCAAAATGTCACTCAATGATTATAAATCAACCATGAAATTCATAAAGTTCACAATTCTAATTCTAGATATAATTTGTCAACTATCAATAATTAATGTATATAAAATATTCCCAAAAATAATCTATCAAAATTCTCTTTGTATACTTAGTTAACCCACCTATAATTTCATATAAATTAAAATTAAATTACCATTTTAATATAAAATTATTTCTTATTTCTACATTCCTATTTAAACCGAACACTTAACTCAATGCTTTCTAGATTAAAAATAAAAACATTAAAACACAAAGATGCTTCTAATTATGTGTCTTCCCGACCATTTCGTGTTATGTTCAAGTCTTAACGATTTAACTTCATATAACAACCACTTAAAAGATTAATTATGAATCTCTACTTATAAGTAAATGATTCCTTAATAACCCCAATTAAAATATATGTAATATTTATTCTATGTGAGAAAAAAATTCACATTGCTTCCCAAAAAAACTTATATCTTAAATAATAAATAAACCATAATCGTTAAAGTATAAACATTAAACGTATAAAGTATATATTAAATATCCATTTATTTTAGACATGTAAAATGACAGCGAGCAATTTAATTCCCAGATTTGAATGAAAATTAAAAAGTATTAAATGGTAAACCTCATAAGATTTGTTTTGATTTATTTATTTTATTTAAATGCATACAAGGCGAAATTCGTGTGAGCATGCACTTAGTTTTAAGAAGCTTCTCAATTACGGTCGGATGCAGAATTATTTGAATATAAATTTTGTTAAAAATTTAAACGGTTGTATTTTTGTTATAAGTTTAGGTAAGATCTTTTCATTTTCGAGTTTTTATATGTCTGTTATTCATTTTATTTCTAGGGAGGGTAGTACAAGAATTGAATCTAAGATTTCTAGTTCGATGAGACTTCATTTTCACGGCCATTGCCATTTAAACTACTCCATTTAAACTACTTCACTCTATTTCTAGGGAGGGTAGTACAAGAATTGAATCCAAGATTTCCAGTTCGATGAGACTTCATTTTCACGGCCATTACCATTTAAACTACTTCATTTAAATTATTTTAATAACAAGAACTCAACTAATTAAACTACCCTATGAAATTTAAAAATTGTATTTATTTTATAAATATATATATATATTCTAAAACTCCCCCATCAAAATGGATGCATGTTTAATTTGGTAGCTTTAATGACGAACTGAGTTATGTCGCTGGTAGATGGGCCTAAACAAAAACGTTACATAACATATTTAGAGCATGAATGTTAAGTATATTGTAGAGTATGTAAACGTACAAATAAGAAAAGTATAAAGTTTATATTTAATAGTTTCATTAAAAATATGGATCTATTTTGTTAACAGAAATGGTGTTTATTTAATAACTTAGATAATAATTATTTTATTTTAAAATAATTTAATTTTATAAAATTATATATAAAATTATTATATTTTTGTGCATATATATTGTAAAAATTAAAATTTGTATTTATTTTTCAAATCATTTCGATTAATTTTTTGTTTTGTTTTTAGAAGCAAAATTATTAATAAATCTGATTAAGTATATTTTTTTTTCAAATTCATACTTAGAAGTCCCAAAGAATTGAACCTGAAATTAAAACATGTAACTAATTAGATTAATCATGCGATTTATAGTCAACACACAATTTATTAACTATTTAACATCAAAATTCGGAAATATGAGCAGAGACAACTTACCTGTGGGGATGATATTCCTTATTTGTGATTTCGGAGTTGAACGCTATTTGAATCCTACTAACTGCCACAAAGTTTTGGGGACGACTCTCCACCCAACCGTAGGCTCTGTTGCACAAAATCTTTCTACAACTGGGCACCCCCGAGTCCTCAATCAACATACCACTGCCAAGGAATCCTTTGTCTCACAACACTTTTTTCCTAAGAGAATGGATGATGGAATCATGGAATGATCTTTCATCTTCCTCCCCCTCTATTAAATAAAGTAAACATTGGAAGGGGACCGCATGCACACATTCCATGTGTCAACATGCAACTTTTATTTCTTTATTTTAAGTTTAACTTAATTTAGTAATTATCTTAATATAATTCTTTCTTATTTTATTTATTTTTACTTTTTGATAACTTTACTTATTTTTACTATTTTATAGTTGTCTTAATTTAACTCTTTCTTATTTTATTTTACTTTTTGTTAACTTTACTTATTTTTACTATTTTTATAGTTTATTTTTATTTATATTTATTTAGAATTCTAGTATTGTTATTTACTATTTTTTTTTTTTTTTGACAAGTTCGGTTGCTGTTCATTAACTGAAAAAAGAGGCTAGAGCCTTACATAGATTGCTTCTGGAGCAATTTTGATCCCAGGAGTTACAAAGAAGAATTTCTCCTTGATCCTTATCTTAACTAGACTACTACTAGTGCTACTTAAACTACTGTAGATACAGACATACTGATTTCCCCAAAATTTGCACTTACAAATCATGATCAATCGATCTCAATGTGACTTATTTTTCTGGCTGTTGATCCTTCTGGATCCATATTGACTTCAGTGGGTTTGGCACTTGAGGAGGAGGAAGCCTCCTTCTTTTCTAGCATTTTCTTGAGTGCATCAATCTTCTCTTCAGCATGTATGCATTTTTGTTCTGCATTAATGCATCTGTTGTGCAACGCACTGTATTGCTCGTGGAGGGTGTGTACCCTGTGCAAAAAGAGCTCCATTTCAGCTTTGTATTTGGTATGAAGGATCTTAACCTGCTCCTCCAACCTGTGTTCCAGAATGCTAATTTTGTCTTCGAGTTGGTTTTCCATACTACGGACCAAATCTTCCAGCGCTCCTTGCTGGGCTCGAAGTTCGTTAAACTCCTTGTTTAAGTCTCGGCAATGCCAGCAATCCTCTGGGCGCTCCATGATTTCTTTTGACTGGATGTGGGCTGCGTTCTTTGGCGTTGTCTGATGGCTGTTCCAATTCTTTTGATTGTTGCTACGGCTTCTGTTGAGGCACTTTACTGCGGTGGGCTCCCCTACACGATCGCACAGAGGATTTCTGAGACCGCTACTTTCCCCCTTGATGTTCTGATGACAGTCAACGATGCTCTGTAACAGGATAAGAGCAGAGCTTCTGAGGCACTTCCTATTCTTACTTGAACTTTTGTTGCAAGGATGACCTCCGTCTCCTATTTTGCTTTCAAGTTCGCAATGGGTGTTTCCAGAAGTGCATTGGAGCGAATGCTGCGGGCGAGTACTTATGAAGTTTCTGTGGGCATACTGGCGGGAGAGGCTTCTCCTTATCCCGATACTTTGACGGGAGTTAGAGCTACCCTTTCCAACGCAATTTTGAGTTCTGTTGCATATATCTTGGTTGGGATTGCCATCTCTGCAACAAGGTCGATTCTCTGCATTGCAAATCTTAACTTTTGTGATTTGAGTTGAGGTTCCTTGCTGTTTACACCTTTCTGCGTTGTCATACTTATCCTTCTTATCATGAGATCCTTTGGAGTGATTGCTGCAGATTCTCCTGTTTCTTCCTTTCGGATGTAGCCCAATCTTGCATGTCGTGGTAATTACACAACTTGGATTGGATTCATAATGCCTTTCCCATTAGCTCCTATGCCCTTGCTTTCATATCCCATCTTATTTAATAATATTGAACCAATGGATGTAGTGTGATTTTCAAAAGCACCCAACTCATCATCATCATGTGAAAATGAAACTAAAGAACTACCAACATTGTTTACCTCAGCTGTCAATTATGGAATGGGTGATGATGGCTTTGATAAGCCTTCGTTGCGCTTCAACTTTCCCAAGGCCCCTACTGTGGCTTGTAATTGAAGCTATAATCTCTGCTTCTCCTCCTCTGCTTTTTGTAGAAGTCTCCTCAATTCAGCATTCTCCGCTTGAAGGTTTTCGTTGATCTCTTCATTTGAATGATGAGAAGAAGATGAAGAAGAAGTATATTTACTTGAAGATGGAGATGGAGCATCGTCCTCTGCTCTTTCTTTCTCTTGTTCCTCTCTTTCCATTTTCTCCTCATAATCTGCATACATTATATCTACCATGCATGCCATTCTGAGGAGGTCCTCTTAGAGATCTTTGTTCTTCTCTAGTTTCCTTCTTGTTGCATGTTCAATCTCTGGTTATCATACGCTTGCAATTCACATCAACCAGAACACTGCTCTGATACCAAACTTGATCCAAATCTTTTCACTTCAAAAACACATACACAATTGATTTTAAAAGGGCATGTAACCCTTAGATGCATACACATAAATAAAGCATAAATAAACAAAAAACATACGAAGAAAATACACAAACAAAGTTGATAACAGAGTTCACCCAGTGTGGGTTACATCTCTGGGCTTGGTGTCAAGAGTGGGGATGCCACTTCATTAAATGCTACAAGATGATGATGAGTACATGGTGTATTCTTTGTCATTACAAGGATAAACTCCCTCGACTAGAGTGGAATGTCTCTCCTTTGGATGTTCTCCTATATGAACTCCACAATAACTCTTAATCATATGGGCCCTCCTTTAGCATGATAATATATCAAATTCTCACATAAAATGGCATACAAGTATCCTCCAACAGAATGGTAAACAATGATCCCAACATCAAATCATCATCTCAACAAATCAAAAGAAAGACATGGCATCACTATATCATATACCTCCACTTCCAGGGATGGTTTGAAAATGCACAACTCTGTTGTAGAAATGGATTACACTGTTGAATTTGTGATGTGAAATCGTGTCAAATGACTGTAAACTCAACCCCAATCTGACATCGTCAATTTTGGGCACCTAGGAATCTCAAAGATTCCCCTCAAGATTCTTTTCTAGAGATGGGCAAAAAATATGCTGTTTGGATGATGAATCTAACTTCACAACTACACTCCTTGTGAAAAACTGAGTAAAATGAGTAAAGTCGACCTGGTTTTGAAACTATCGTTTTTGGGCCTCTAGGGAATCTCAAAGATTATTTAAGATTCCACAAAGATTCCTCTCTGCAAGTTCACTGAAAATTCGCTGCTTGGATGAGGAAACCGACCTCGCCATCACACTCCTTGCAAAATTTTGAGAAAAAAAGTATAAACTCGATATACTTTCGCCTTTGTAAAAAATCAGCGTACAAAGAAATCTTTTAGATTCCTCATGATTCCTTGTGTTAGGGTTCCACTGCTCAAAGTTCCATGAACGCTGATTCCGCTCCTCTCCAGATTCCTCTGCTTGTTGTTCCATTGCAAATTTCTATTCTTCGCCCGTAAGTCTCCTTTCAATGCTTAAATGAACAAACTTTTTATAAAAAAAATTCGGCAAAGTTATCGAAGAGGGCCTACTTGGAGTTGTCGCTGGCAGGTAGTTGCAAAGTTGTTGGCAAGGAGAGGGTTGTAGGTTCAAATCCATGAACCCATATTATATTGTTAGTGTATATCTGCCACGTTATACCATATAATATATTGTTCCAAAGTAATATCCGCTCGGAACTGTGAAGTGTTTACATGTTTATTGGGTTCAAGTCCATCAACCCAAATTATATTTTTGGTGTATATTCGCCACATTATACCATATAATATATTGTTCCAAAGTAATATCCGCTCAAAACAGTGTTTACACGTTTATTGTAACCTCCATGCTATGTATGGTTAAAAAATAAAAAATAAAAAATAAAATAAATAAATACGGATATAAATAAATAATTATTAGTTAGTTAGTCATCTGTAAGCTGACAATAAAAGAAGACATCAATATTTTTTCAATTAACCATTAATAGCTCCTTAATTTCACGCTCTCTCCTCAAAATACAAATCACATTGCCCTAATGATGGACTCACTAAGCTAGTCCGAAACGTTGGTTTCATAAACTGTTCACAGGTTTTTCCACAAACAAAAAAATATCTGCCCTTATATTTTTATAGTTAACCGCTGATCCATTGGTTAACCTGCCGCCATAAAAATCGTTCAACATTTCATTAACCATATAACACAAACTTTTTTATTTAACCATATTATATATGCATATGGATACAACCAATATGTTTTTTAAATTGAACATATTATATATTTATATGGTTGCAACAAATATTTGTTGGTGTTTGTTTAAATAGCCCAAATTTGTTATATATATATATATATATATATATATTTGGACCCAAATTTAATAATAGCCAAAACACTTTAATATATGGTTAAACCATAACTTTGATAATAGACTTTTTCCAAAACATATATATATATGAATATTTTTGGTTTATATATATAAAAGCAGGATTGGGAAGCCAATGCTGGCGTTGCATGTGTCAAATGATCATTGGTCATTTTGTCGTCACATAAGCAAGGTGGGTCCCATATTCCCTTACAACTTGCAAACTTCTGATGGTCATAAAATGATCACACAGACTCCAATTGAGGTGTCGTTTACGTCATCGGGTTCGTAATGCCGAACACTATAACTTGGTGCCAATATTGTCGAGATCCAGACCCTTTGAAAATTGAGCCTTTATAGAGCCACCTGGATCAAAATACGAGGTGATTGAATTGCATAGAAAATGAAAATAAGCAATTGAAGGAATAAAGCAACAATTTTAAAGAGGAAATTAAGGAACTTCAAACAAAATATAGGAAGATCAACAAATAGATACACAAGATGTTTGAAAATAGGCAACTAAAGAGAAAAATGAGCAGCATGATAACTTGAATGTACTCAGGTCTCAGTATACTGGCTGAGGCAACTTGACTTTTCCAGTAGTTTACAAAAGTTCACAATTTTTATTGGTTTTGGAGAGCCTTTACATGGGGGCATGCAAATTCTTTGGCCCGAGGGAGATTTTTGATCTTTATTTTACCATCTACTAAACACCCTTTTTGCCAAATTATACCTTATTACAACATCCAAACCTAATTGATACTACCCATCTTCATAATATTGAACTTAGGTTTCCCTTTACAAGTGTTTGAGGTGAAGCTTTTTATTTTAAACATTTTCCCTAAGTTCTTAATGAATTAGTGGGAGTTTTAAGTAACCTTTACTATGGAAGAATGTTGTCTTGATTTTGTACTACTACAATCATTCTAGCACTTGAGTTCCAAATGTTTATGTCTATGCTCACATAATTTAGGTTTAGTCACATGAAGGTTAATAGTTGACTGCCAGATTGCATCGAAACCTATTGGTCCATGCATGTTCCTCTCTTCCACAACATGAAGGATTCAAATCAATACCAGAGTCTCCATTCCCATACAGTTTGAGATTTACTATGTGTTGTGACCATCAACAACCCCCCTTTTTATTAGTGTTAGCAATAACATTAATAAATGGGGACCCTTCTAAAAATCAAAACTTAGCACTTAAGATTAGATTTTTGTTTTCAATAAAACATGATATCAAGGCAAAATTTCCAAAAAATATGAATTCCTACCTTTTCACGCTTCATGCGCGTAAAAAACGTTATAATTGTTAAGCCTCCTTATGAAAAAGCGCAATACAATCACAAAGCTAGGAAAACCCTTGTAAGCGGAAAGTCTTGAGTACTAAGCAAAAAAGCTTTAACACCTAATATTTTAAGGATAAGCATTGCATCGCATCGCAAAAGGGTAACGACGGGCATTCTTTATTAAGAAACTCTTTGAAAAGCGAGAATGCGAGACTGCGAGATCGCAAGTCTTATAAACTTACCGCATATCGCAGATTCCATTAATCACAACACCACTTAATACAAAATGCCCAGATATTGTGAAATGCGATAAAGCTCTCGCAAATCGCATCTCGTAGCTGCACGATGAAACAAATGATTGTTAAAAAATAAAAGGTTTTGCGATATCGCGATCTGCGATATTGCGAAGCAAATCGCAAAATCGCTTTATCGCAAATCTAAGGGCTCAGAGTTCAATGATATTATTTTCCGTCGTTCGATGCAAGAGTTATGAGCATTAATGTTTTCTTAACGACCCATTGATGATATTTATTAAAATCAAATCAGATCTGGTTTAAAGGGTTATTTCACGTAAGGTGATATCTTTGATATGATTTTAAAAATTAAAAGCTTTCCCGTCACCTTATTGTTGTTCATTATTCACCACCATCCTTATTGTAGCTATGTTCTCTACTTACTATTTTTAGGAGCAGTATGAAAAATAACATGGAGAATGTAATGGGAAAGAAAGGCAAAGCTCCTGCATCTGAAAAATCAGAGATGACTCCGTTATTCACAGACACCACTTGTACCAGGGAAGTAGGAATATCTACTTGGGAAGGCATGTACTGACTATTAGAAGAGGAAAACCCGAGAGTTATGGAGGTTACAGTTACAGTAGATGGACATGGGTCATCAGAAGCATCACTAACAGAGCTTGCATGCTCGTTTCTGCACTGTATTGCAGCGAGGCCAAAGATACTCCCTTACACGGATATGGTAAAATGGATTATAGACCACGTTGATATATCCGACAGGGAATTCAAGACACGAAACCAAGAGGTCATGGGGTCATTTACCCCAAGTAATTTGAGGCGTATGTATCACCTACCAGAACCCCAGGCCAGTTATAACAAACAATTTGTGGAAAAATTCACCAAAGAGAACAAGGATTTCGTAGACTATACGAAGAACTGGTCCGCGAAGGAAGAACCATTAAAGAAGGACAAAAATGGTATGTACGCCACTGGCTCCCTCGCTTCTCCCTATTGTTTTGCTGCTGCAATGTTATGTAGGCTATTTGGGAAGCCAGATATAAATAAGTTTTCATCAGAATGGTTGCCTTTACTAGATGCAGCCACCAATGCCACCATCATGGATTGGGCCCAAATTTTATCAAATAATTTAGCCTCTGCAATTTTGAATTATTGAACTAAAAGAATTTTTTCTCAGAGGTTTTACCCTCCATTCTTTTTAGCTGCCTATGTCATGGATGCTATTTGTTTCATCTCTGATTTTCCCATCATGGGGTGGAAATGGACAGTACAGAACCCTTTACCTATTCAAGTCTACCATAAAGAACTGTGGGAATCTAATTTCATCCCACATTTCTATAAAATTTGTCATGGAGTAATGCTTCCCATTCATAAAATGTTATATAACACAGATGCTCCAAGATTCTCCCCGGAAGCTGAAATTGACATGAGGAGTTATTCACCTACATTAGGGTATTTGGGAGCATTGTCTTGCCTCATGTGCTTCCTTTGTATGTTCCCGACAAACTTATGGCTCGAGAGATAGCTTTCCAGACCTGTGGTATTAGGGGAATGAGCAGAGAACTCAAGGATAAGAAGAAGGCCATCTGGCCTCAATTCCCTGTGGTCTGCGGGGCCTTCGCATTATTTGATTTGGGACACGCTTTTAAAGAGGTTGATAATATGCTAAGTCTGCAGCTACCAAAGTTCTGAGGGAGGCAGTATGATCCCTTGGATACTATCAAGAATTTTACAACCATGGTCAAAATAAAAGTGTTTACTAAAGAAGATGATATCTTCGACAATGTCTTTCGATAGAAGAGCTCTCTCAGAGAGATTCTACATATGGCACAAATTCAGTTTGACCAAGCAAAGCTTCAAGAGTTTAACCATTATAGAGAATAGAGATTGGCAAATGTCCCATTGGACAAATTGCGTTTTGAACCAATAAGGGAGCCCACTCCTAGTATTAGTATAAGTGAAAGTTCAGGAGAAGAGAAGTCTAAATCAAAGTCCGAAAGGGAATCAACTGAAAAATCTAATAAGCAGTCAAAAAGTGATCATAGCAGAAGTGAAGCGTCAATCAAAGATACAGCTCAGTCTATAGAAAAGCCTGATCAACAGGTTTCGTCCCCAAAACAGGCCGAGACTCCCACTCCCCTTGCAAAGCCAACAAGTCCAATTATAGTAGACCTAGAAAAGGAGTGGGAGAATTTCAATGAACTAATCAACACCGAGGAACAGAATGCAGGTCCATTGATAAACCCAGGGGAGACAACCACAGAAATGATAATAGAAGAGGTTATTAATACTCAAGAGACAAAGCATATTCTTGTTGCTCCGTCATCCGAAATAGTGCTAAAAATAGAGGAGATTCCCCCTCTGGATGTATTTTATAGCCCACAGCATAAGGTTGTTGTCAGGAGACAAAGAAAGAAACGAAAAATAGATACTGTACTTTCTCCAGAGGCTGAACCTTTAGATGTTCTTTGGCAAGACCCGACCACCGATCCAACAGAAAATCTCACTAGGCTCTCTCAAATTGTAGGGGCATATGCTTCTGCAACCATTGATAAAGCATCAGAAGTTCAAACACTATTAAGAGAAAAGGAGGATAAAATCCTATTTTTGGAACAACAAATACAACAGGCCAGCGTCAGCCGAGAAGCAGAAGTACAGTTGGCAAAGTTACAACAGGACTTCCAACAAATGCAGTTGAGTTATCAAAACAATCTGGCAAATAAAGAACAACAGTTACAGGCCACAATAGAACTGCATAAGGATGACCCTAAAATTGAAGAATTCGTCACAAAAGCCCTTGCCCTCAATGACCAACTCTTACAACAAGAAGAAATGCTTTGCCAAAGAATCTCACAATGGAATTCCCATTGCGAGAAAAGCGACTACATTACAAATCAAGTCGTAGACTTACGACTTGATTATGATTTAATTTTTAAGAAAGTTTCTGACTTTGTGAATTGGCAGAAATCAGAGGAAGGAAAAAGAGTAGAATTTCCCAGGATTGATGAATCCCACAAAGACATGCTATTTGCAAAATGGGATGCATAGCTCAAGGAAGCAGAGCATGCGATGGAGGAGGTAGCAACAACAACAAGTAACATCATTGACTGCATCAACGAAAATTTACATAAGGAAAATTTAATATTAGAAACCACTCCAGGATTTCTCCAAAAGGCACAATAGCTGCAAACAAGGTGGAAGCAAACAACGGAAAAGAAGGTAGAGTCAATTAAGCAGATAAGCAAGTTAAACTGGGACACTTGTTGGCAACATCTGGTAAAACCACATAGCCAGTGTATGACCTTGAAGTGCCTCATAACCTCCGCTGAGAAGATAACGATAGTGCTTACCGATTCCATATTTGCAGGTCAATTGAAGGCTAAAGTCGACCAACCGACGCTCCTGAAGCCCATGCTAGACATTTGCAACTTAAAAGAATAGATACATGATTTAGCATAGATTCAGTTTTAGTTTAATTATTAGTTCATTTTTTCTTAAAATGAGGATGGTCGTTTTGAACCTCCTCATCTATAACTATTTTTAGTTTTCATTAGAGTAGTATTTAAACCCCTCTCATGCATTTAGAGAAGGGTCCAGAAATTTTTCAAAAACGATTCTTCAGAACATGCACTTTTGTCCCATCTGAGGAGGTTTTGATAAATGAATGGAATGAGATTTATTTATATCCAAGTTTAATGTCTACTACTGAAATGCACTTCTGTACTCTTAGTAGATGTTGAATTATTTGAAGATAAATCTATATCACTGAAACTCATGAGCAGAACCTATTATCAATGGTACTTTTATCTCTTAATACTTTTTGCTTATAGGCCAAGTGATATATTATTTTCAGTTGTTTATATATGGAAACCTGAATGTTCAGTTATCATTTTTTCACTTTTGTACGGTGATAACTATTCTTTTATGTCAAGTGTATGAATGACTTATTATGCGATGTGTTTATCATAATTGTTTCGGCTAATTTCTTATATGAAACAATCATCTTTAACGTATTCTTTTCTCGTAGTAATTGAATGATTTTTATTACCAATTGCTGTTGGAAATTATTCTAGATCACATAAACAAAGCATTACTCCCGGGATAGTTTAAATTAGATGTTTTCCTTCATTAGAATAAAATTGCACATGTTAGATTAGATTTAGAATAAAGCATTCTCCCCATAAAACCTTTCAAAAGAGAAAAACATCATCCCCTTAGTGTACTATCATAAACAAATTGGGAAACTGGTCCCATCACCCCTAGTCGAAGCCACTATTCCAAACGGAAAAGGAGCTGCTTTTAAGGTTCGGACCGGGTGGTTATCCCCCTTGTTGTAGACCCAATTTTTGGGGCTTCAACACTATGTTATTCATGTGCACTCCAATTAAATGAAAAACAACAAGGCCAAATCTTGGTTCGACTTTTACCCACAATGTATTGATGGTTAAAAGAATCAATCTTGGTTATATTTTATGAATGATATAATTGTTTTTACCCTCTGATCCATGCAACTAGAGGTGTTGGTTCTATCTCTCTAGTTTAGGGCTTTCTATATAGTGCATCAAACTCTGTAATGAAAGGCTAGCGATAGAGAGTATGATGTTGTAATATATAAATTCAAGACACACTTCTATTCACCCTTTGGGCATTATAAACTCTATTTTTTTTTCTTTTCCATATGGTCGTGACATAAGTGTTGCAATCCTTTGTGATGCTTAGTTATTTATAAAATCATCGTTTCGATCCATGGTATTTTGTTGTTAGTGATTTTGTGAGTTTTATCAGCTTGCCTACCTGGATTGGCAATGGTCCGCCTCTCCTGGGATAATTGAGCTAAGTGCACTTGTATTTAGTTAGTTCATTTCTCTTATTTTATGTCTTGTAGCAAGATCTATCTTACATTAACATAATACTTGAATACATGACTAGATACATATATAGTATTCAAAGCTTGTTTACTTATCATGATTTATTATTGTACGATTTGAAAGTCAGCGAGCACAACTAAATCTCATATATTGGAATCTCTTTGCACTTAGGTTATTTCATTGATCTTTCACCGATGGTTAATTTTTGTTCCATTCTGTTCTATTGCTCATTAGACAGTTAGGGTTTGTAGAGATTGGTTTATTGCTAGTTTTGTTCTCTTCCTAAATGAATATTAGAGTAATTTCATTTGTTATTGCTAAGAAATTTATTCTCTAAGGATCTGATCAATCACTAAATGGAAAAGACATGAATATTTGACATAAAATATTGTTTTCCAGCGTCGACTATGAGATTAGTCCAGAGAGAGGTTTCAAGTATTATTGAAAAGTTTTATGAGTGTGTGGATTGATTGTGTGTGAACCCTAAGACAAACCTTAATATAGGTGCACTCGCATAGAGATAGTGTCTCTAAATGAAAAGGTGAAGAACCCGCCATAACACTTTCTCTATTGTACATACACTCATACACATAAATTTGTTGTTGTTCTTAAGATGACACAATCCCCTTTAGGTTTGTGTCTCTTATATAGGTTTTGATTAATTGTGGTAGACAGATAAGGGAAACCAACTTCAACAATAGCATGTGACACTTGCCCCCACCCCTGCTTTAGAATAGATTCTACATTACTTTGACTTTCTTGCATTTGCATACAACCTTTCTCCATTGTTAGCATGAACATTATCCCAGTGAAACAAAATATTTCTTTCTAGATACAATAAAGGAATAAAAAAAGAGGAGTTAAATATTAGCTGATTTGGTTGTTTGCTTGAATAAGTTTGATTATTGTTGTGTTATTCTGTTTATCTTTTTAATTCGAGTAAGGAATGTTTGTCCTCTAAGGTGATAGAGTAACTTGGGATTGAGACAATCATTTAGACATTAAACCTTTTCCTACACATACTGTGCTTACGATTCACAAGTATTACGAACCAAATTGACATAAGGTATATTGATAACCATTAGTTTTCCCCAACAAGTTGGTAAAGGAGATAGAGTAAGAATTAGGGGGAATCCATATAAGGTATTAGTGAGATCTTATCCAATCCTAGGAAAATAGCTGGCCTATAAGGTTGGAAATATAGATTATATGAGAATCGCGGAGGGTCCATATAGGGGTTGTAAAGGTAATTATAGGCTATCATTATCTTTAAAAACTACATCTGGATATTAGGATCATAGCAAATGAAACAAACCTTGTGTCTAACTCGTATATATAACCTAGAATGGAAAATAACATACAAGAAATTATACAACAAAGCTAGGTTATAGGATAAGATGAAAGAGAGTGAAAAAGGTAGGAAAGACATGGTGGTGGAAGGCTTTATGGAAGATCAAAAGCCTTACAAAAACTAGGATAGTTCTTTAATTGGCATTATCAAATAAGATTCTAATTAGGGAAATTACAAGAAGAGAACATATCAAGGACTTGGTACCTATATTCTATGCAAAAAGATGATGAATCTGTTAATCACCAGGCTTGCACATTTACTACCAAGAAAGGAAAATGGGATGGAGAATTTGTATCTAATTGTTTTAAGGGATGGTATAGGCCAAAAATAGTTGCAGAACATAAAACCTTGCCTTGTAGAGTTGCATGGACCCCCTCGTTGCTAAGAATTTTTTACATTTCATAGCAATGAAATCCAAACAATTCAAATATACCATCAAATTAAATATATATGCGAAAGGATATGGAGTCCTAGAAAGATAAACCATACAAAATTATAAAAAATCATAATATCGACAAATCAAAGGCACATAGATACTTTGATGGAGCATGCCAAGGGATTCTTGGTGTCTTACGGTGTAAGAGAATAGTTACACACAATGAAAGTTGTTGCATTTCTTACAAATTAGGAATATTGGAGAGGGTACAAACCATAGAGTTAAACTTTATGCTCTTGGTTGCTGCTAAAAATTGCATCTAAGAAAGGTGTTAAAGAGCCTTCAATTTTTGGACGATTTCAGGAACATTGTGAAATAGGAAAAAGGAATTATAATTAAAAAAACATTACTGCTCCTAATTATGGATAGAATTAAAGAGGTGACATTTAAATTTGCATCTCTCCTTTCTTTGCATGTTTCTAGGGAACTAAATAAGAAAACATGTAAGCTCTCAAAATGAAATTGTAATTGCACACAAGGATGATGAATACAACTAGAGAAATGCATGAAGGTTTAATCCAAGTCAAAATTCTCTCCCTTTTTAACTAGTTTGCAAATCTAGTGAAGAAATTTATGGTATAAAGGAACAATCTAGTTGTTTTTTATGTTTTGAATATTTTCTATATTTAGGCCAACAATTTATGTCTTTTTCCTTTGGAAGATCATTAAAATAAACCATTTCAGTTAGTGTTAATTTATCCCTTTTGGTTAAATCTGACCGAGCATGGGAAGTAAGAAAGTTTGTTTGGAGTGTTGAAAGAGAGAGACCAAAAATCTTAGGTAGAATTAAGTACATTAAAAAAAAAACCAAAAATCGTAAACCCTAAAAACCAATCTATTGGAAAAACGAAAATTATAAGCACTAAACAACCCATGTGAATTTTATAAAACACACATTATATAATTATGTAGCATGAAAGAATTAAAATAAACCATACATACTTTCTAATTATTCTTTGGATGCACCCACTATAGTTGTGGAATTTGCATCAGTTGGGTTGTCTAGATCTACATTAATTTCCTGACTCGTTGAGCTCAACAAAAATAAAACCATAAAATCTAATGAGAAATATTTAAAAACACAAAATCTCATGAGAATTCTTAATTTTATGATAAATCTTAAAAACAGATTAAATATGTAGCATAAAATGAATTAAATTAAACCATACATACCTTCTAATTACTCTTGCTTGTACTCACTACACTCATGGAATTTGTATCAAGAAGGTTGTCTGGGTCTGCATTAATTTCTTGACCCATCGAACTCAAAGAAAATAAAACCAAAAAGTCTAAACCATACATACCTTCTAATTACTCTTGCTTGTACTCACTACACTCATGGAATTTGTATCAAGAAGGTTGTCTGGGTCTGCATTAATTTCTTGACCCATCGAACTCAAAAAAAATAAAACCAGAAAGTCTAATAAGAAATATTTAAAAAACACAAAATCTCATGAGAAACCTTAACCCCAAATAATAAAATTTTATGATAAAACTTAAAACACAACTAAAAATCTCATGAAAGACAATAACCATATATTGAAATTTACAAAAAAATGTTTAACACATTATATGCAAAGATAAGTAAATGCTATGTAGAAACAAAATATCCTCCTCCACCTTGCCCTGCCCTCACTATGGCTGTGAAATCTTCCATTAGCTGATTTTTTATGGTCAAACTTAAGTTCCCTACCTATTGAATCTATAAGAATAGAACCAAAATATTATGAAAAGTATAAAACAAATACCAAAAATCTCTTCATAGATATTAAAGAGATAGAAAAAATATCTTTTAAAATATGAAAGAGACTATAACCTTCCCTTCAGCTCCTCCTACCCCCATTGTGCCTGTGGTTGCACCCATAAAATCTTCATCAACTGACTTGTTATGGCTGAATTTAAGTTCCCCACCCATTGAATCTATAAAAACAAAACACTAATTTTATGAAAAATATAAAAAAAAAAAAAAACCAAAAAAATATTATGAGAAATATAAAACAGATACGAAAAATCTCTTTATAGAGACAAAAACCCTAAATGGTAAGAATGAAGGAGATTAATGGTCTCTGAAATGAGAATGATCACATAATATTTGAACCAAAAGAGGACGCTCATACATAAATTAAATAGCCCCTTCAACATCATTATATCACATTATAGTTTGTATGTAAAAATTGAAATATATGAAACCAGGCATATCTTTCCTAGCCTTCACTTGTGCCCATGGTTTATATGTAATATACACCAGTTAGACCATTTCAATTGCCTTAATTTCCCCATTATCAAACCAGAAAGAAAGAAAACCATGAAAACAATAAGTAACAGGAAAAACAAGAAGAAAAAACGAATATGAAAAACAAAATACCAAGCCTAAAAATTCACACAACCATGCTAAAAAGGAAGAAAATACAACCGAGAAGAACAACTGCTTTGCCGAAAATGAGTTCGGATAGGGTTTCTATTAATGGCCGCATGATTTAATGGACTGTAATCACAGAGCATGAATCTACCTCAGGAGTTCAGGAAGGAATCTTTCCTTACAAAGATCTTTGTTTACGACGAGTAAATTGGGATTCATTCCCTGTTTGGAGCCTAATCACTGCTCATTGGTTTTGGGATGTCGATCTAAACCCTCTGCTTGTGGAGCTAGAAGAATATTTCCGGAAACATGAAAAATCCATTAAGGATTCCTCTTCTACATTTTTGGTTCTACGTTTTTTGGAATGGTGCCTCTTAGACTTAGTGGTTTTTTGCAGACAAATATCTAGCTAGGATAGATGGGCATCCCATGCCTTTTTTATTATCAGGTTTCCAAATCGTGCCTATGCAAGAATGGATCAATGGATATATTTGTTTGTTCGTGCTGGATTTGGCCGTTTTAAGGCGATTTTATGTTGCAATCTTTGCTTTTAACTTTCTAGCAGGTTCGATCTATAGTTAGAGAGCTCGTACATATCTTTTCCTCTAGTTTGGAATCATATGGGGTCCAAATGGAAGTAAAAAAATGTGCCTTTCGTGGATCTATGGAGGCATTCTTCGAATCAAAACCTCAACTACAAGAAAGAATCAATTTTTCCAGTGGATCTATTTGGAAAAGTGGATCTTATTATAGATATGGGGGAATTTAAATAGATCCCTTCCCAAGTTATGAAGTCAAAGGCTACCTTAACATATATGAAGGATCTTCATTGCAAAAATACAAATTCGACAGTGAGGGCACATTTACAATTTTTTATTAAAATCCTTACTGGGAAATATGTAACCATGCGGGTCTAGGATGGGGACTAGGTACAAAATCTCAAGACGAAGATTCAAGAAAAGCTGGGTATTTCAGCAAAGTTTGACAGTTTGATTTATGCAGGGAAATCAATGCAAGAGGACACCAAGTTGCAGGACTATGGCATTAAGCGTGACTCAACTATCATCCTAAACATGAGATTACACAGAGGATGTCCTGTAAATAGCAACATTAAAATTCCAATTTCTTTCAAGGAATCTTTAAAAGGAAGGGCTGAACCATCTAAAATTTCTAATCATATACCTAATATTCCTAGACCCTATATTGTGGATCAGATGAAATAGGTGTAGATTTTGACAGTAAATATACCAGAGGTCAACGATCTTTACTCTGACTTCCATTCTAAAGTAGTTACATGAAGATTTACTGGTTTCTGGCCCAAGATATAGGTCTTTCATCAGTGATTTTTTCCCACTTGGATTGAAAACTGTGATATTCATTTATGTTCCAGGGTTTTTGTTGTTGTAAAATTTGATACAACTAAAGATTTGGATTATACCTTAAAAGAGTGTCCATGGTTCTGGGGTAGTGCATGTATTTTTATGATTCCATGGTTTTCGGGTTTTGATTCTAATACCATGGTGGTATCCAAAATTATAGTGTGGGTCAGGCTGCATAACATCCCATTGCATTTCTGGCATCATAATGTTTTAGAAGGAATCAACAACTCACTAGCTAAGTTCTTAAAGGTGGATGCAAATAGAGTAACAAAATGAATTTTCACTTTTGCTAGGATATGCATAGAGGTGGACCTTAGTAAAGGTTTTCCCGATCGTAATATCTTGATTCATAATAATATTCAGTGGTCCCAGTCGTTAGATTTTGAAAATACGACATTTAGATGTTCTATTTGTCTACAAACTAGACACTAGCAAAATTCGTGTCCTCAGGCAAATAAAGAGTCCAAAAGAAAAAAAGATACAAGATCAAAAGCCAAAGGGTTGGCAATTCTCAGCTTCACAAGATATTGAAGCAGATGAAGAAGAAAATCCAGAGAATACTATAAATAATGTAGATCAGAATTCCCATGAAGTCATTGTGGTACGAGAAGTTGAGCAGGCAAGAACAATGACCTCGATCTCATCCAACGCAACAACGACTATAAAGTACCGACAACAGAATGAGAAGACTATCTTTGAAAGAGAGGCGACTGGCACAACAAGAATTCATGTATCAGATAGTTCTGATTCTGATAAAGAAATATTTGTAAATGAGGCAAAGAATCAAATGGATATTGTAACTTCCACTCCCAACTCTGAAGGTTGGTGCAAAGTGGAGAAAAAGAAGGGTAAAAAAGGCTAATTTGGTGTGTTTTATTTTTTAGCTTGGCTTTTGGGGCACCAACCAATGGTTGGTTTTATTGATATTAACATCTTTTTTTTATGATTGTTGAATGTACAACAATCACTTATTTTGGATATGCTTTATAACATCTACAATATATAATTTTCACTAATTTATTAATGGAAATTCTGATTTTTCCTTGAGAAAAAGGCGAGAAGATACAAACCAAAAAACACAAAAAACAATATCGATATGAAAATAGAAAAAAAAACAAAAATTACACCATACACAAAATCGAACTTTGTTGAGTTCCTAGAGGAAACCAAACAATGCTTCCATCACATCACATGACCTCTAAACTTAAGCTTCGCTCTACATCCAAAGGCAATTCTAAAATCAAACTTCTACTTTGCTCTGGGTCCATGGGTCTTGCATCCATATCCAATTATAAAATCAAATTTCTACTCTGTGTCCCCAAGCCTTCCATGCGTCCAACGCTCCTCTCCCTCCAAACCCTTAGTCCAAACTCACTGGCATTTAATGAAGAGCGGGTGATTATATATTCAAGTGTTGTTCTTGTTTTTTTTTCTTCATATAGTTGTTAAATTTGAAACGTATTTTTTCCACAAAGCCTTAAATTTATTTAAGATTGATTAAGTATAAATCCATTTATTCTTGAAGTTCACGTTAGTGCCATCATGGCTTAAACATAATGCTACACATTACCAAATTGGAATGACATGACACAATCAATTAAACACAATGCTACATGTTATCAAATTCTCAGAATGACACGACACAATTAATTATTCATTTAGGGTAAAAACAAAGCAATTAATTTGTTTTTAAAAGAACTTATTAATTTACTATAAAGATTTTTTGAAACTACATTTTTAAGAAAAAATAAGTATGATAGATTAGATTTATAAAAATTGTTTTGAATTATTATTATTATTTTTTTAAATAATAGGAATGAGTATATTTCGCCTAGTGGAATTGGTATCTTCGTACATATATCAGACACTATTTAACCAAGTAAATGGCTTCGGTTCTTCACAAAGAAGACCCAGATTAGGCCTCTCCAAACAAAACTCCTGTGGTGGGGAATTTTTTATCCAAAGTTTTCTCGTGTATTGAAAGCTTAAGAAGCTAGTAAGGTGGCTGAGAAGAAGTCCTCCTATTCTTCCCCTTCCTATTTAGATGTGCTTAAAAAAAACATTCCTCCCTACCGATAACAAAAAGTAGGAAATATCATAGTACAAATAACTTTGGTCATGAGATCTATCTTGCCTCCAGCAGGCCTAACGGTGGACCGTGCAAGAAACGATGCAAGAAATTTGTTAAAATTTATTCATGCTACCATTAAACAATAGGAAAAAATATTCGAAGATTTAGTTTTGGACATTTCCCCCCTGTTCTTATTGGGAGGAGGTTGGTTTTTAGCCTTTTAAAAATTTTGTAAGGCAAAAGCAATGTGACTCCTGATGTACTTGCCACATCTAGGTGCAGATTTTCAATACAATCTATATACCCATTCATGTTATTAAAAAATAAAAAACTTTCTTCATACTTAATAATAAAAAAATTAAAGTTCTCATTTATTATTATTATTTTTTATAATTTTGGTGAATTTAGAATTGGGAAAAATCCTTAAGGACATTGTTCCACCATGCAATGATCTTTGTTATTGATAAAGAAATTACTCATACTTGAAATTTCTACTAGATTCATATAAATTTTGGTAAAAAATGAGGTCATTTCGTCAAGTGGGTTTAGCTTAAATGGTTGGGCAGGGAGAAGTTATTATTCTATCTACCCAAGTTCAAATCCCACAATTGTGACATGTTGCTCCTCGTGAATCTATAAATGAAGGATCTAGGGTCTACCTTGGGTACCATCCTCAAAATGAGGGGACGCACACTACTGGTTTTCCTCGAGCAGTTGTTTCCTAGAAAGAATAAGAAGAAGAAAATGTCATTTCACTACAAAATTAACTTACTCTTACAAAACATGCCATAAAATATGTTTGTTGTAGAACATATATATGAAAACATCAAGGTTCATATGACATGTTTGTTAGTTCTTACCACTTCCCCAAAAGCTTATACATATGTCATTAACTATACTAAAAGATGGAGGCGTCGCATGTTGGGGTGAGGATCATTTTTCATCTGAGAGGAAGCCTGGAAACAAAATTTGCATGGGGTCTTGGAGAATCTTCAAATAACCAGGTTAAAGGCAACATCTTCTTTAGGGCCTACTTCGTGCATTTAAACTCAAAATAAGGATTCTAGTGGTTATTGGGGATTTGAGTTTAATAATCAATCTAATTGTTTTGAAATCTCTCCCTTCTGATAATAGTGTTAAACATAGACAAGCTAGGAAAGGTAAATCATTAATTACATTTACTATTAGCATAGATGTACATTTATAATACATTCTTGTGACTGTTGGATTCATCTTCCAACGTATCTTGGACTCCCTTTGACTGTCCAACTTCCACACCTTAACCCTTAGCGGATTAGGTGTCCAACATTCCCCCCCATTAATCCGAAGGGGTATGTGTGAGTCCAACAAGAGAGATTTCATACAAAATGTGAAAAAATGCATGGTAGCACTAGGCTGAATGTGCTCTTTGAAATGTTGGTATAAGGGGGTGGTTTAAGGATAACCACCAACACTGGAACGCTTAGTGTAGTTCCCATAACTCTTCCAAAACTAGCAAGAAGCTAAAGTCTTCTGCTAGAGGAAGTGTCCCCAATTATTTGAAGAGGGAGAAGCTCAACCTGAAGAGGGAGGTCTCAACCCTGCATAGATGGTTTAAGAATGACCACCAACCAAAGGCATGCTCAAGGGCATGTTTGTCTTTGGCTACAACTTTGAATCTAGGATGGCGGGTTGTGGCTAAGGCTCACTTGATGTGGCTTTGAAGCTTATATATGACCATCACTTCCCCACATGTCAGATATAAGGTGAGAAGATGAAGAGATCTCAAATGCAAGACTTTTCAATATTTGAGAACAAATCTTGTTGTATGAGTGAAATATCTTCTTGGCTATGAATCCCATTGCCAATAAGCGATCCATCCAAGATGAATCTTTGTTCTTGCAGGAGACTTGTTTTTGAAGCATCTGTGTGAAGAATGAGTATGTTGACCACAATGATTGCACATGTGAAGATAAAAATAGTGATCTTTAATATGGCCAACTTAGTCATGCTATTGGCATTTAACAACTTTTGTCTGCGAATGTGGAGGATCAAAATCTAGAACAAGTGAAGGTGAACTATCATGAAGAAACCCAAAACTTTGAAATTGAATGGGCTTGGAATAATATGGAATATGAAAGGACACATCCTTGTCATATCCAAGACCAGTTCTGTGCTTGTTATGGACAAGCTCTTCCCAAAGTCTGATGATGGGCTTGGGAAGCGTATGCTGAATTTATGCTTCTGCATTCAACTCTGCTCTTGATATGGGTACTACATCTGAATCAATCTTAATCTCATTGATATGATTACTTTATGGGAGCTAATGGGAGTCTATCTAAATTTTCTAAATAGAAACAGATTCAGAATGAAAACTCTTCTGTTTTAATTCTTCTTGTTGAAGTTGAGATTCTAGTTGCAAAAAATCAATATTTTCTTGTGCATTCTGCAAACAATTTTTGAGATTCGAAAGATTGTCCTTGTTGATGTTTACCATCCCATCAATAGTGGATTGTATCAAAGTATTTAATAAGTCTAATACATCATAAATTAGAGCCATTTTTTGGACTTTAACACATAGACTTAATGTTTCAATCAACCAACAACAATCATTGTAATGTGCTATACCTAAACCAACATTCACTATATAAATCTTAAGCTCTCAGAAAACCACATTCATTATAGTTTAATGAACACATATATAGAGTTATTTCAATGCATTATACACCATTCTTTAACTAAGGCAGCAAAGAACACGAACACGTGAGGCTCCAACCATAAGCAGCAAACTAGCATACCAAACTAGTGTCCAAGAACCAGTGTACCAAAACAGTTCACCGACGTACCATTACACCACACTGAAATGAAATACTGGAATGTGATGCCTTAAGAAATGGAATTGGTGCTATTTTAATGCAAGAAGGAAAACCCATTTCTTTTGATGAGTATTTACAAAAACCTATTTATGAGAAGGAAATGTAGGCAATACTACATGCATTAAAGAAATGGCGCCCTTACCTAATGGGAAGACACTTCAAGGTAAAAAAATATCGTGACAATCTTAAATACTTCTTGGAAAAAATATTATCTTTAGAAGAGCAGCAAAAATGGGTCACAAAGATGTTGGGTTATGACTTTGAAATCATCTACAAAAAAGTGAAGCAAAATGTTGTTGCATATGCACTCTAAAGAAGAGATGAGGATGTGGAAACATTGTTGTGTGTCATTTCTATTATCCAACCTGATTGGATAACTAAAACAAGGGATGAATGGAAGAAAGATGAAGAGATATGGACACTCATTCAAAATTTGTAGCAAGATCCCAGTGCATCTGATTCATTTATTTGGAAAAATGATTTATTGTGGTACAAAGATTGCCTATATCTATGTAAGAACTCCCACCTTAAACAAAAGGTTCTTTTGTAATTGCACACCTCTCTTATAGGAGGGCACTTAGGATTTTTAAAAACTTACCACAGGGTCAAGAAGGATTTTTTTTGGGATGGACTTAAATTTGATATTCGGAAGTTTGTGGCAGAATGTTTGGTTTGCCAACAAAATAAATTTGAGACAATTAAGACCCCATGTATTTGACAACCATTAGCCATTCCAAGTCAATGTTTGGAAGAGGTCTCAATGGACTTTATCACATGTTTATCGAAGTCTGAAGGAACGAGTGTCATCATGGTGGTAGTTGATATACTTATCAAGTATGCACAGTTTTGTGCACTATATCATACTTTAAAAGCAAGTATAGTTGCTACTGCATTTATGGAAATAATTCAAAATCCTCATGGAAACCAAAAAAATATTGTAATTGATAGAGATCCTATTTTCACTGAAAAGTTTTGGACAAAATTATTTTCTTGTCTTGGTACACAATTAGCTCATAACCCATCTTATCATCCTCAATCAGATGGGTAAACTAAGATAGTAAGCAAATGTTTATAAGGATATCTTCCTTGCTTTGTATCTGATAAAAAATACAATGGATCAAGTGGTTACCCCTGGTGGAATGGTGGTATAACACTTCCTTCCATACCACAACAAAAATGACCCCATTTATGGCGCTTTATGGATATCATCCTCCATCCATCACATCATCTTTAAGAGACAACTCTAAGGTAAAGGCAACTGAAGATCACATCAAGCATCAACAACAAGTTCTCCAACTCTTAAAGGATAACCTGACTCTAGCATAGAATCGAATGAAACAACATGTACCTCAACAACGTAGTGAAACAAGTTTTGATGTGGGTGATTGGGTATTTTAACGACAACAACCATACAAACAAATGTTCCTCAAGCAAGCTAAGAAGGATAATAAATTGTTACCCAAGTCATATGGCCCTTACAAGGTCTTGCAAAAGATTGATACTATGGCATACAAATTGGAGCTACCTACATCTTTGCGAGTACACCTAGTTTTCCATGTTTCATGCTTAAAGAAGGTTGTAGGTGACAAGATTCCAGTTGAAACTATATTGCGAGAATTTGATGAAGAAGGAAAAATCATATTGGAGCCTGAAGCAATCACAAAAACAAGAATCTGACAGCTATGGAACAAATCAATTTCAAAGTATCTCATTAAGTGGAAGAACTTACTTGCTGAAGACTCCACATGGGAGGATGAGTATTTTATTCAGAAGCATCTAGAGCTACCCAAGCGTTCAGGACAACACTTTTTTGAAGGAGAGGGACATGTTAAGTCTCTATAGTACTAGTGTAGCCCTTACATTGTTATTGTTGTGCCCCATAAAAGTCCACTATTGTTACTATTTTTTCCTTACATTATTATTGTTATGTAGGCCCTAATTATATTTTGACCCCTTAGATTCCTATATATAACAAGGAGGTATTGTCATTTGAATCATCCAAGAATTGTTCATTTATGTGATGTAAAAGGAGGTTTCCCCCTCGAAGAGGTTTATTTTCAAGTCGTTGATCGATCTTTCGTTCTATTTTTTGATTTGGTTGCATAACAAAACACCAGTGTTCAACTTATAATCCCACAATCATGACAATTTTGGCATGAAAAAAGCTATAAATCAATTTTTTGGAAGTGAAATGTAAGATGTTGAGGAACCTAGTCCATGATTTGAGCAAAAGCAATCAGTCACATTTTAGGATGTCACCGATTCTATACATCTATCGAGGAGGAGAGAATTATGCCCAAATGCTTGAAGACATGGACATTGGTAACCAAGAATCAAATCCAACTAATTTGGGAGCGGAACAGGCACACTGTTATGTATTGCAAAGTAGTTTGTATATTAGGAAATTTTCACACAAAAATACTAGCATGAACAAATGGGATGAAATTTAGGAAGACTTAAGAACTCTATGTATGTGGCAAGTAATGAGCTAGCATTCTTGTTTGAAAGTTAAGGCAAGCAAATATTGTGACTTTCCTTTTTAACCTTGGTTGCAACTTCTCATAAAATAAAACTTCTACCACTTTTGGTTTAAAAATAAATAAAATAAAAATATATTTTTGAGATGGATTATAAAAAATAATTTGAGCAAAACTAACCAAGATGTGCACTAATTGGAGCAAAACCTACCTTAGAGTTGCTGGAAATTGTTACTAGGTTCGGTCTTCATTTAATGTATTTGAGTCATTATGAAATGTATTTGTCAAAATAATAAAGAAAATAATTTGTATAATTGTAACCATGACTTATTAAAGCATGGGTTTCATGCTTGGGTCATCATTATATTAGTCAAAGTCCCTGTTGTGGAATCCTAGGATTAATATTGAGTTTATAGAGTCATTGTATATTCAAAGAGACCCTTCTTGGGATTTTGAATCATGTAAAAAGGTTTACTATTGAGTCAAATATAATTTATGTATCCTCCACACCAAGTCGGCCTAGAAGAGATCAAGTTAGCCTAAGGACACTAATTCGACCTCACATGGAGCCTATAAATACAAGCAAGTCGAAGTCATTTGGAGCATCTCATCTCAAGCTAGTTCGATATCTCAAGAGTAGATGGAGAAGTGCGAAGTGGGATGAAGTGGGTCTAAGGAAGCCAAAGGAAGTGCGAGTTTGGGGAAGTCTAAGGAGAAGAATAAAATCGAACTTTTGGTGGCTCTCTCTCTCTCTCTCTCTCTCTCTATTTCATGCCCTAGTTTGGGAGATCGAAGTCTTCCAAGTTTCACTGATGCCAGAAGTTGCTGCCTAGTCGAAGTTGATGGAAAGAGGTCGCATATTTGGGAGGCTAACTTGGTGTGGAGGGAAGTTTGAAGAGTCTCAAAGAATACTATTTAAAGGAAGAATTTTCTTGACTGGATTTTCCCCTCAAGGGGGATTTTGCCTTGGTATAGTGCCTACATATTGTGTCTCTTGTTTTGTAATCTTCATATACACTTAATATGGTAATTTCTTGATGAAATATACAATAATAAATAAGTAAAAGAATCCAAGACACACAAGTAATTATCAAGAAAGGAGAATCAAACCCTAATATAACTACTTTGATTTTTTAGCATGGTATCAGAGCTAAGGTTAGGAAGAGTCAAAGATCACTTCGTTGGCACAAATTCTCCCTCTTTGATGAAATACATAAGAATGGGTATCAACATTGCTAGAAGTTGGATCAAGAAGGTAATTTACTACTTATTCAACAAGGTCAAAAGTCAAGGATTCTTGGTTGCTCTTACAACATCTCTTAATGATGACAATGCATCGATCATTGATAGTGGAGCATCGAGACACATGACAAGAAAAAGTAAAAAACTTCATACACTATCAAAGGAGCCAACTTCTCATGTTGTGGAATTGGGTGACAACAAAAGATATGATGTTAGAGTCCTGGGATCAACATCGTTGAAGCTGGGTAATGGATTGAAGCAGCACCTCAACAACATTCTATATATTCCAGGTTTGAAAAATAATTTAGTTTCTATTTCTTGTTTAGAAGATAAAGGGGAAAGAATTTCTTTTGTTGATGGAAACAAATCTAGCATTGATAAGGCTAGGGTTATTGGAGTTCGTGAAGGAATTCTTTATAGAGTCATTACACCACCTCCTCAATCTTTGGTTCATATGGAAATAAGTCCCACTGAGTTGTGGCATAAGAGGCATGGTAATCTACATCATAAGGTCATCCCTACTCTTAGTCAACTAGTTCATGGTATTCCTAATATGAAGTTATATCATGAAGGTGTGTGCAAGGGATGCTCTTTGGGAAAAAATATAAGAAATCCATTCCATAATAGTGAAACTAGGTCTAAAGAGATATTAGACCTTATCCATTCTGATGTTTGTGGACCATGTCTGACAAATCACTTTGAGGTCATCTCTACTATGTAACTTTCATTGATGACCATTCTAGAAAGACATGGCTCTACCTCCTCAAAACAAAATATGAAGTATTTGATAACTTCAAGGAATTTAGGGCTGAAGTGGAAACCCTAACCGAAAGAAAGATAAAAACTTTGAGCTCTGGCAATGGTGGGGAATACACTTCTAAGGAATTGATTGCATATTGTAAGGAAACATGCATTAAGAGGGTGCTCATTGTTCCCTATTATCCCAAACAAAATGGATTGGCCAAATGGAAGAATAGGTCAATTGAAGAAGGCATTCAAACTATGCTCCTTGATCAAGGCCTACCAAAATTATTATGGGGAGAAGAAACAATGACAACCGTATACATTCAAAATAGAAGTCCTCATAAGAGTCTTGATAATACAACACCCAAAGAAGTATTCACAGGAAATAAGCAGAGTGTGGATCACCTCTGAATCTTTGGAAGTCAAAAATACATCCATGTTTCGAAAGACAAGCGAAAGAATTTGGATTCTACAAGTATCAAGGGAATATTCTTTGGATATAGTCTCTCTTCAAAAGCATATAGAATCTATATCAAGGAAGGAAGATATATTTAAGTAAGCAAGGATGCAATATTTGATGGAAATCAAGCATACAAGAAATCAAAAGATATTCCTATTGATTCTGAAGATGAAGAAGTTCCTATATTTTTCATCATGAAAAATATACTACAAATCTCGAAGAAGAAGGACCAAGTGAGCCTATTCAATCGGTGGTCATCCAAACACAAGGAAAAGGCAAAATTGGATGAAAGCTACAATAGAATATGCTAAAGGTCATGAAGTTGCGAAAGGAAACTTCAGGGAAAGAAAAAGAATGAAGAGATATTCTGGTTATGCTGCATATATGACGAAATTGATTGAAGCCAAACCATCTATATTCAAGGAAGATCCACATTAAGAGGTTTAAAAGAAAGCAATACAGGAAGAATATTAATCCATCATGAAGAATGGGGTTTTGGAAATCGTTCCTAGACCTAGTGACAAATTGGTTGTCACATCTAAATGGATCTATAAGATCAAACATGTTGTTGATGGAAGCATAGACAAGTACAAATCAAGATTCGTTGCGAGGGGTTTCTCTCAAAAGGAAGGAATTTATTATGAAGAAACCTTTGCACCCATAACAAGGTACACTACCATTAGGTAATTGGTTTCATTGGATGCTACAATGGGGTGGAATTACCAATCAAATCAATGTGATGACCACATTTTTGAATGGGACCACTGATGAGGAAGTGTACCTTGAACAACTCGAAGGCTTTGAAGTTAATAACAGGGACTCTCATTTTTGTAGACTTAAGAAGTTCTTATATGGATTGAACCAAGTACCTAGGGAATGGTATGTAAGGATGGATGCATATCTATTTAGATTTGGGTTTGTGAAGAGTTCCGTTGATCCGAATCTCTACATCAAGGTCAAGAATGATGAGCCCTTCATTATTCTACTTTATGTGGATGATCTATTCATCACAGGTGTGGAGTGAAAAATTCAAGAATGTTAGAAGATGTTGGCAGCTAAATTTAAAATGAAGGATCTATGATTGATGCACTATTACCTACGTCTAGAAGTATGGTAGAGACATGGAGAAATATATTTGGGGCAAGGAAAGTACATCATCAAGTTATTGCAGAAATTTGGGATGATAGATTCTGTAACAACCCTGGTGAAAATTCCATGTAAAAATATATAAGACCACAGTTGATGGGACACGTATTCCAAGATGAATGTTGGACAAGACATCCTAGTGTGCATGTTCATTTGGTTGTTTATGGCTAAGGAAATTAGCAAAGGCAATGGCTAAGGCTTTGGAAAGGAAAAATGGCATTTTTTGGCACATTTATTTATGAAAATAATGGAAATTAGGAGAAAAGGAAGGTGAAAGGTCACAGGTTGCACGTGAGGAGGAAATGAAGGAAAATAATGGAAAATGAAGAAAATAGAGGCCTCATTCTTAAAAAGGCTTATGTGGATTATTTGCCAGGCTTGGTCAGTTTAGCTTTGGAGATCTCTCATTATTCTCTCTCTCTCTCTCTCACTCTTGGACACTTAGAGTTTCTTGGAGCACTTTGGAATTGGAGCAAGAAAGGTAAAGAAGGCAAGAGGAAGCAAAGATCAAGCACGAAAATGCAAGACCAAGCAACTACAACAAGCTTCATTGTAGGTATCGACTTGCATGTGTATTTTCCTTGCTATATTTGGCATGCATGGTATTGCATATGGTTCTTTTCTATCATGGCATAGGTTTTTTAGGTGTGACAATGTTCTGTAGCTTAGCCTTGTCATTTCCCGATAGCTTTGATGAGATGATTTTCTCATATTCGGTTAATGTGGGATGGACGGATGTATTCAAGGCTGAGTGGGGTGGATCTCAAAACTGACAAACACATGGCCTAGTGGTCCTTGAGCCATACCATGGATCACGGTAAAGCCACTAGCCTAGTAACCCCTGAACCAGACTGTGGGTTGTGGTAAAGCCAAATTGTGTGCCTTGGTGGGCCTAGGAATCCTTGCCAGTGAATGGCAAGATATAAGGTAAATCAAAGAGGTGGATTTCTCTCCGTTGGGCCTAGTCATCCTAGGATGGGATGTATGGTAAAGCTTGGAGAGTGTGTCTAGGTTTAGGGCCTAGTGATCCCTAGATCAGACTGTGGATTATAGTAAAGCCTGAGAGACTAGGAGGCACTCAAATTCCTCACGGTGTAGGCGGAGAACTCCAGTGGCATCCATGCTTGTTGGTTCTTTTTGGTGTGTTCTATGAGTCCCACATTAATTATTGGAATACGACATGGGAGTGATTGGCTAAAGAGAGACTTGGCTAAACCAATCTATGGTCGGGTGGAACGTGGTAGTCCCATCCTTGGTTGGTTTATTTCATTCATTAATGAGGAATTCATTCCCTTGATTTTCATGTGTAAATGTAAAGATGTATATGTGTATTTTATGGCTGATATGTTTATGATATTTTTGTCCCTATTATGTTGGTTATATGTGTGTTTTATGACAAAAATATGTATGGCTCTCAACATGTTTTTACTTATAAATGAATGTATAATGTGTCTATGGCCTAATAGATGATAATGCAGAAAATGACATGAGCGAACAATGGTTCATAGTGATTTTCAAATAAGGATGAGATCCCTACACTTAATTATGTTGTTTACACTTGTACGTTACATGTTGATGATATGTTTGATGAAATTCCTATCATGGCTAGTAGGGGTATGGTTAAGGTCTTGTTCAACTTATTTCTTTTGCATCATTGTTTCCCTGTTATTTTACTGTTCCTGAGTTGTCATTCCATTTTGGGCAGTGACCTGGGCCCTCGGCCTGAAATAGTGGCTCAAATCCTGGTTCCACTAGCATAACACTGGAAAATTTAGTCTCTGGTCACTGGAAGGCAAGCCTGTGAGAGTGACTTTGGGTTTCTGGACGTTCTCTTTCCTATAACATGGGAATGACTGAGGCCTAAGATGTCCAGAACATCAGTGGGACCTAGGGACATGATGTGTAAGTGGATAACATGTCCCCTGAGGGTCCTGTCAATAGTGTGGATAGGCTAGTTGATGTGTTCCATCGATTCCGCTTCCTTAAGGTCACACAGTAGGTCGAATCCAATCATAGTAGACTCTCGTCGCATGTTTACCCGATTGGCATGGTTACTTGGGTAGATGTGTGAGGAGGGTGTTATAAAGTGGTATCAGAGCATGGTTCAGCCCTTGGAATGGATGGGCAGTGTGCGTCGGTCATGCATGCATGTCATTTGCATGTGTCTCTTACACTTGCATTCCATGTGTTTGTTGCATTGCATAATGTTGATCATGGTTGTAGTAAGGTTTTCATGAGGAACTTGATGTCAATTTTGTGGAATGAATCGTCACAAGTATATGATTGGTTACATATTATTGTTTTCAGGCTTCTGCGATTTGTACTGTGTGTAGAATTTTCTTCTGGAATTATCGCATCCATTATTTTTAGAATTGATGTTTCGAGCCATCCACCGTGGCTCATCATCAGGATAGATCTATAAATGTGAAGGGCAGATCTCGCGGGAGCTGGATAAATAGAGGATTGAGCTATGTGGAGAGTGGAATTTTGTGAGCCGACCATGCCATTATTTATAATGATAATTTTAATTTTCAATTTTTTTTGATTGATAATCTTAATAATAAGATTAATTCTAATCAATTTTTGTTTTTTAATTATTTTTGTTTTAGAACTTTAATTAATTCTAATTAATTTTATTTTTATTTTAAAATTCTAATAAGGATGTTTAAATTTCTTTTTAAGATCTTAAAATTATTAATAATCTTAATTTTGAAAAATTCCTTAAAAGTTAATAGTAAAGTTGATTTGATTTTAATATAATTTTGATTGAGATTGTTTTAACTAATTTTAATTTAGTTAGTTAATGTTAATTTTTATTTTAGAATAAATCCTTAAATTTTTAGAATAAATTTGTCTTTCTAATTGATTTTTGATTCTGCTTGATTAAGAATTAATTTTTAATTTTCAATTTAATAATCATAATCATATATTATATGTTGAATTTTAATTTTGAAAAATTCCTTAATAATTAATGGTGAAGTTAAATTCAATATTAATATACTTCTGGATGAGTTTATTTTAACTAATTTTTCTAATTTAATTATGTTAATTTTAATTTATAATTTTATATGATTTTTTTTGGTTGGATAGTCTTAATAATTTTAATTAATTTTGTTTGAGAACTTTAATTAATTCTAATTAATTTTATTTTTATTTTAGAATTCTAATAAGGATGTTTAGATCTTAAAACGATTAATAATTATAATTTTGAAAAATTCCTTAAAAATTAATGGTGAAGTTGATATTGATTTTAATTTAATTTTGATTGAGATTGTTTTAACTAAATTTAATTTAGTTAGTTAATGTTAATTTTTATTTTAGAATAAATCCTTAAATTTTTAGAATAAATTTGTCTTTCTAATTGATTTTTGATTTTGCTTGATTAAGAATTAATTTTTAAATTTGTAATTTAATATTCTCAATCATATAATATATGTTGAATTTTAATTTTGAAAAATTCCTTAATAATTAGTGGTGAAGTTAATTTTAATATTAATATCCTTCTGGTTGAGTTTATTTTAACTAATTTTTCTAATTTAATTAATGTTAATTTTAATTTATAATTTTATATAATTTATAATATATATATTTTTTTGAATGATTGATTTTGATTTTGTTGTTTTAAGAAATAATGTTTAATAATAATATTAATCATCATGTCTGTAATAGAAAACTCTAGTGTGGTGGCCAAAATCAATCATTATCACCATAGAAAATCGATAATAATCTTAATTTTGAAAAATTCCTTAAAAATTAATGGTAATGTTGATATTGATTTCAATATAATTTTGATTGAGATTGTTTTAACTAAATTTAATTTAGTTAGTTAATATTAATTTTTATTTTAGAATAAATCCTTAAATTTTTAGAATAAATTTGTCTTTCTCATTGATTTTTGATTTTGCTTGATTAAAAATTAATTTTTAAATTTGCAATTTAATATTCACAATCATATAATATAGGTTGAAATTTAATTTTGAAAAATTCCTTAATAATTAGTGGTGAAGTTAATTTTAATATTAATATACTTCTGCTTGAGTTTATTTTAACTAATTTTTCTAATTTAATTAATGTTAATGTTAATTTATAATTTTATATAATATATAATTTCTTTTGAATGATTGATTTTGGTTTTGTTGTTTTAAGAAATAATGTTTAATAATAATATTAATCATCATGTCTGTATAGAAAACTCAGTGTGGTGGCCAAAATCGATCATTATCACCATAGAAAATTTAGAGAAGCCATAGAAATAGGTAAACACCCAAACAACCTCAATCGGGATGAAGGATGGAAAATAAGTGACAACTGGATTCCTGCTTTAACCTCCTAGATCGCCCTCCCTCTCTCCTCTCTTCACTAAACTGGTCACCTCCATTCCTATCCTTACTTTTCAACCCTCACATCCTAAATAATCACTAACCCTAATCTAAAAATTTTTCAATTCAGATTTCAACTATAAATATAAGATTTTATTAGTTAAAAATTAAAAGTCAAAATTAAGTAAAATTATTTTTAAACTAGATAATTTCAAAATTTAGATTAATATTATTAGTGATTAATATTATTATTAAACATTATTTCTTAAAACAACAAAATCAAAATCAATCAATAAAAAAAATAAATTAAAAATTATATAAAATTAAAAATTAAAATTAAAATTAATTAAATTAGAAAAATTAGTTAAATTATATTAATATTAAAATTAACTTCACCACTAATTATTAAGGAATTTTTCAAAATTAAAATTCAACATATATTATATGATTGTGAATATTAAATTGCAAATTTAAAAATTAATTCTTAATCAAGCAAAATCAAAAATTAATTAGAAAGACAAATTTATTCTAAAAATTTAAGGATTTATTCTAAAATAAAAATTAACATTAACTAACTAAATTAAATTTAGTTAAAACAATTTTAGTCAAAATTATATTGAAATCAATATCAACTTTACCATTAATTTTTAAGCAATTTTTCAAAATTAAGATTATTAATAATTTTAAGATCTTAAAAAAAAATTTAAACATCCTTATTAGAATTCTAAAATAAAAATAAAATTAACTAGGTTTAATTAAAGTTCTAAAACAAAATTAATTAAAATTATTAAGATTATCCATTTTTTTAATTTTAAAATTATAAATTAAAATTAACATTAATTAAATTAGAAAAATTAGTTAAAATAAACTCAACCAGAAGTATATTAATATTGAAATTAACTTCACCATTAATTATTAAGGAATTTTTCAAAATTAAAATTCAACATATATTATATGATTATGATTATTAAATTGAAAATTGAAAATTAATTCTTAATCAAGCAAAATAAAAAATCAATTAGAAAGACAAATTTATTCTAAAAATTTAAGGATTTATTCTAAAATAAAAATTAACATTAACTAACTAAATTAAAATTAGTTAAAACAATCTCAATCAAAATTATATTAAAATCAAATCAACTTTACCATTAATTTTTAAGGATTTTTACAAAATTAAGATTCTTAATAATTTTAAGATCTTAAAAAGAAATCTAAACATCCTTATTAGAATTCTAAAATAAAAATAAAATTAATTAGAATGAATTAAAGTTCTAAAACAAAATTAATTAAAAAACAAAAAATGATTAAAATTAATCTTATGATTAAGATTATCAATAATTTTTTTTAATTAAAATTACCATTATAAATAATGGCATGGTCGGCTCACAAAATTTCACTCTCCACATAGCTCAATCCTCTATTTATCTAGCTCCCGTGAGATTTGTCCTTCACATTTATAGATCTATCCTGATGATGAGCCACGGTGGATGGCTTGAAACGTCGATTCTAAAAATAATGGATGCGATAATTCTGGAAGAAAATTCTACACATGGTTACATATTGTTACATGTCTCTTACATGTTGATTTTATGTTGCCTACTTATATACTTATATTTAGGCTACATTCTTGTGGGTTTGATTACATGTATCAGTCTTGTAGGTTGAATACAAGAATTGATCACTTATGCTCGACTACATGTGTCTATGCGTATGTGTAGTTGATTTGACATTGCTTATGCATGTTTATGGTTGCATGTGGAAATGTGTACAATGGAGTAGTGGTTGTCATCATGCATGAGGTCATGGTTTGTGTGGTTGATACGGTCATGCATTGATGACTGGACTCTAGCTAGAGTGATGTATATATGGTTTGGTACTCATGTGTTATATGTATATATGTAGTTGTTATGCATGTATGGTCTTGGTTATAGTTATGCATGAATAGTAGGTCAAACATGCCTTGTGAAGTCATGGTATTAAATTTAGGTCATCATGGTGCTATTGGTTGTTATGATGCTAATGTGTTGGCTGAGATAGTGCAGAAGATGTAGATCATTAAAGTGAAGTTTCAACATTGGACCTCGAGGCAAGAACATGTCGTCATATAAGTATTTTATGTTTGGCATGTAGGTATGTAAGTTAAGGATTGTTATATTGATTAGGTTTATGTGCATTATGTTTATGTACATGTCTTTTGATGTTATGGTTGCATACATGGTAGATTCTAGTTGATTGGTGTAGTTAGATATTCTTGCATGATAGTAACATGTGGTTGTATGCATTACTTTTGTTGTTTATGTTAGATAACTTGATGATTATGTTATATATTGTTAATGAGTATGTTAAAGGATAATTAGCTTGATGATTAGGTTATATGTTGTTGATGAGCATGATATATAGCTTATTGTTGTTGTATGCTAGTAACTTGATGATTAGGGTTATTACATTAAGATCTTGATGTTATATGTATCATACTAAATTGGATTGGCCTATGTAGATGGTTATGGTTACGATATTTAGCTATGAGCCGACATATCTGTGATATGGTGATGTAATAATTTAGATTGACTTTGCATATATGTGAATGATAATTGTGTATGAGTTATGATGTAAACACGTTAGCTAGTGACTATTTTGGATATCATGATCTTATTTATGTTTGAGTTAATATACCATGAAGTTATATCATGCTAATTAGATTGGTTGTGTAGACAAGATTGCCTACCCTGAGATACATTAAGGTATGAAATTTATTATGTCATCTACCTTGTGCTTGACTGTTTGATTATGACATCTATTTGGTGTGTGAGTGGTTGGTGTCTAGTTGATTTATTTAAAATGGTATGTTTGAAAGTTGGTTGAACATGTGATGAGTTGCATATTATGAGTATGTGTTCAAATGATCTTGTTTTAAGATAGTTGTACTTATACATATATGTTGAGACAGTTGATATGTACTTGATGTTGGAAATACTGAGAGGGGGGGTGAATCAATATTTCTTTTCCCACTATTGTTTCACCAGTTAAAACATATATATTCAGAACACAAGATGAACAACAATAGTGAATTCTTTTATTAATATAAACTGTGCAGTAGAATATATACAATATATAGATGGTTATAATCAGTTGCCAAGCTCCAACTTGGACTTTGGTGAGGCTCCAACCTCCAGAGCACCAACTCTATTTCGTCAAGACACCAATCTTGGACTTAGGAGCAAAAATTCCCAAGGACTTCAATCCTTCCTACTTCTGAGGCATCAACCCCAAGGACTCCAATCCTACTTACTTCTGAGGCAATAGCCCCAAGGACCCCTATCCTTCTTGCTTTTGAGGCACTAGCCCCAAGGACTCCTATCCTTCTTGCTTCTGAGGCACCAGCCCCAAGGACTCCAATCCTTCTCACTTCTGAGGCACTAACCCCAAGGGTTCCAACCCAATCTTGTCAAGGCATGTTTGATAGTAATCTTTTGCTCTCAGAACTCTTCTCTGCTGAGTTCTGTCTATTTACAGCTTCATTGTAGTCTCCAAACTACAGTATCAATGACAACCAGTCTTCTTATGAATGAGTCTTTACAACTCTGCACACTGCCCACACATAGTCTCCAATAGCCTTCATGCTCTCTGATAATGTCTTCACACAGCTCTAGTCAGTCTACTGTTAGCTGCACTCAGCTCTGCATAAAGAACAACTTCTTGTTCAAGCTTATGTTCTCTGCTGGCTACTTCTCCCCTTCGACTGTCTACTGTCCTGTTAGCCCTGCGGCCCTCTTTCTGTTCTGCTGGATCCTCTCACTGCCTTTGTCTCCTCCAACTTATTTTCCACAACGTTCAACAACCTTCAACAACATTCACCGCTGCTGCTTTTGCTATCTCACACTCTGGTTCTTCACCATACCAACGACAACAACAGTTCTCTGTTTTTACTGTTTTATACATTCCCATGCCTTCGTCCATTCGTTTCCGCTTACACCACCTCTTAGACTTCCTCAACGCTCGCTGTCATTTCCTTTGTGCTCGCTTGCTTCTTCAACTTCCTAGATTTTGGTTTCCTCTGTCTATTCGTGCTCTCAGGACACGTTGATTCAATGGCGAGGACCGAGTCATATGCAGAGGACACATATTCAGAAAACTGTAACAACGCTCCTTTCGACAGTGATAGCAAGCATACACAGGGATGGAATTATTTAACGGACTTGCCAAGTCCTGATCACAATCGCCATCGACATTATTTCAGCCTCCTAAACTATCGGGAGCATTCTGTATTGTATTTCTGCCTCTAAATGCCACGTAAGCCAAAAAAATCATTTACACAGGAAACACAGGCAAAATGGCTAAAGGGCGGACTTCAATATTAATTCACCCGCAACTATTCCTGTATCGGATCCGCAACATATGTCGCAATCGACACTCAAGGCTTCCAGGGGTCCTTTATACATCAACCCCATGATATCGCCGATGGCCGATGGGCCGATCCTCCTATGGACGCGATATAACAATAGGGTGCTATATAATAGGACCATCGGGTTCGCGTACATTATCGCAATCGCCACTTTCAGAGGTTCTCCTATAAGTCGAGCTCATGACATTTCTGATGGCCAATGGCTGATTCACCACTGGACGCGATATTATATTAAGCCAAGTTGTGATGTCGCATCGGGTCTGCAACGTTCATCGTAATCAGAGGTTTCGGTGGTGAAACATAGCCGAACCGTCGATTAGCGCTGTCGCCGATATACATATATATGCCGATATATATATATATATAAACTTCTCCACCGTTCTCCTGTCACATCAATCAAAAACCATGTGAAGTTAAATCTGCCGTCTGATCATTCATCAGGCAATCTGACGACATTCTCTCCTCCTGATCCCGCGAATAGCCCGCACGTTAACTCTCAATAAAGCAGTTTTCAACTGTTCCCTGCTGCTACATGTCACAGTTCTAATGGAATCGCGAGCCTGTGTATGAATACCACTTGACTCCCAAGGGTAGTGCGAGCATTACCGCTTACCGCTTAAGCCTACTCTTCCCACCCAATAAACCTTATGCATCTTTCGTGCCCCGTGACCGTTGGACCTTCCCAATAGCCCTTGTCATGTTGTATCTGCCGTCCATCTGTGCAATCTGACAGTCAGCCTTGTTCCTCCATTTAGTTCGTCTAGCCGCCATAAGACCGCGCTCCTTAATTTCTCTGTGCATCCGAAGGCTATTTATAGCTGTTACCTGCATGCATATAAGCTCTCCGATGACTTATTTACATGCCTCCATTGGCTCTGTCTGCTATTTGCGCTGTTTGCTCCTCTGGTGGCTCTGTCTCCTCCTCTTGGCTTCGATAACTCTGTGTGCTCCCCTTGGCTCTATCTACTCCTTGAATGTTGCCATATTGACATCAATGACAATCTGTGTCCAACACTTGAGTGTAGTAGGTGACAATTGTAGCGTTATGTCTAATGACTATGAGTTGATTTTGGATTATGACATGATTGTTAGTCTTGGTAAAGGTTTATTTCAAATTGGTAGATATTATTGTCTCAATATTTCGAACATGTGGTTGACATGTGCGAGAAGTTGTAGGAAACATGCTTGGTATTAGCGTGACAAGGTAATAGTTGATGTGTTTATATAACTAAGCCTCGATTTCAACAAGGTAAAAAGGTAAAGGAAAGGAATTGGGCAAGAATCCCTTTGGCTATGTTTGGAAACCCTAATTCCAAACGAATGAGTACTTTTCACACATGAAGTCTTCTTACCCTTGATTTGTCTGACATTATAAGGATACATGCTATATTCATGAACATTTACTTGATAGGTATATTAACTAGTTTTAGTTACAGGTGGATTTGTCAAGGGAATTGGAGTCCCTTGAGAGATGGTGTGGATGTGCTCAATTGCAAGAAACATGTTGGCACAACAAAGTAAGGTAACTAGTGTATTGTTATGTTTAATTATGCATTGAAAATTATGTGTTTATTGTGGTATGATGCAGGGGATTTCATGGCAAAGAGATTGCCATGAAATCTTGAAGAAGGCTCAAGTTGAGCTTTCCTTTGGAATCACTGGGAACCATGGGGATTGAGTCATGGTGTCTGTTTTTAGTCTTGTGATTTTGGTATTTTGTGATTTTCTTGCGCTTGATTTGCAGTTTTGTTATGTCTAGTGCATGATCATGCCACTTTGTTTGTGGTGTCGTATTTTTGTTGGTTTTCCATGGTTTTCTTCTTGTTTTCTTCTCGGTCTTCCTTTATTGTTTTGAGTCTTGGGAATTGGTTGGGAAAAGAGGAAATTAATGGAGCTCGGGGAGAGTCATGTGGTACCCAACAAGTAATGGAAGACTCAAATGAATCTCTGTGCATGAGTAAGCGCAATAGAAGGTAAGACTTTGACAATCAGTTGGACTAGCTGGGTCCATTGTGGTAAATGGACGTGGCAGTAAAGTCATGAAAAAGGTAACCAAAAGTTAAAATAAATGGATCTGAGGCGTAAGATGCCTTGGCTATGTTGGGAACGACTATTCTTAATGTTGCACATGTGTTGCATGAATAAGGAAGTTCTCTTAACCTAGACCTTATGTTATTTAGTAATTATGTTATGATCATGATTATGCTAATTTATATATATGTATAGATGTAGGTGTGTATGTATGTCATTTTTGATAGGGTCGTCATGGATCATGATTATTAATGATAACATTTATGTGTGTATATATATATGTATGTATGCATATCGTTGTCTAACAGGATCATGATTGTTTATGCTAATGTTTACGTATATGTATGTATGTATACATGTATCAATGTCACTGTTTAACAGATCATCAAGAATCGTTCTTGTGGCAGAATGATTTCCTATGCGGGTGAATGGCATGAAGAAGTTCCTGGCTATGAGGAATAAATTGGGAGGAATAGCCTGAAATATTTATGATGTCACTATCATGTGGTTATGAGTTGATATTATGTCTATTCTATGGACAAGTAACTTGAGGGATACATCAACGAGATGAAAGCAGTCTAGTCTGCGATATGCTAGGATAAGCATGGATAAGAAACTAGAAGCAAGTTTTCTTGGTAAGGACAATGTGGTTTTGGATGTGTAGTACTACTGTTGTGCATATGTTATATATGTTGTACATGTTGCATCTATGATGTGTGCACATATTGTTTATGCATTGTTATGTATAAGATGGTATAGATAGTGTTGTGAGAATATTTCATATGGCGTTGTGCGCATGATTGGATATGCAGTGATGTGTACAGATAATGTTATGTACATGTTGGATATGCAATGCTATGTACAGGTGGTGTTGCATGCATGTTGTACATGTGGCGCTATGTACATATGGTGTTCTGTGTATGATTGTATAAGTGGTGTTGTGTGCATGTGGTGCTATGTGCATGTTGTACAAGTGGTGCTGTGTGCATGTGGTGCTGTGTGTTGCTGTGTACATGTCACGCATGTGGTGCTGTGTACATGTGGTGTCACGTACTTGTCGTGTGCGTGGTACTGTGTACATGTGGTATTGTGTACATGTTGTACAATGGTGCAATGTACATGAGGTGTTGTGTACACGTACAATGGTGTAGTGTACTTGAGGTGTTGTGTACATGTTGTGCAGGTGGTGTTGTATACATGTGATGCTGGCACATGTGTGTGCAGGTGGTGCTTTGTACATGTAGTGCTGGTGTACATGTGGGATTGAGTGCATGTCGTACATGCTATGTTACATGTATGTGCATTGTGTAGTCATGGTATCGTGACATATGCATTCATTGTGTTACATTCTATATACGTATTTGTGTTGTGTTGTACACCGGTTGTAGGTGTATGTGTTGCATGTACGGTGTAGGTGCATGTATTGCATGGTGTTGTATGTAGTGTGTGATTGTATGTGTGTGATGCACAGTATGTGTACATGCACATGGTTTAGGAGAAGGCACTAGGTGTTTGTCTAGTGCAGAAACTGATTCAGAGTGCATACGGAATAAAGACAACAATAGAAGCTAAGGATTGATGAAAGGATAAATATCAACATTTTATTTAGTTTTATTATGCATGTGATTTATGATTATGGTATATGATGATTATATATGATCTATGATTCTAGTTTATGATGGTTACATGTGATTTATGATGTTGATCTATGATGGTTGTGTTTGAGCTAACCTAATGTGATATGTTTATACATGATGATTTGGTCAAAGATGCTAGTTTGACTTGTTGTGACAGGAAGTAAACAGGATTGCAAGTATACCTTATTGATGAGCTACCAATGAGGTATGATGTGAATTTATTTAAATTTATTTTAAATCTAATGGACATTATGTGCTTGCTACAGGAAGCATGAACATGCCTGGTTGGGTTGTTGAAATCGACTACAAGAATTAGTAGTAGTGAAAGAAATTGGAACATGCAGCAATATGCTAGTAAATCACTTCAGGAGCAGGGCCATTATGGGACAATGGTACCCAATAGTGTCCATTGATTTCCATGAGCATGCTATGATCGGTATGATGGATTTGAGGTAGGGATATGCCTTGTTTTTTTGTATCTTCTGATGCGAGGAAGCCTTCAAAAGGGATGGATCGCCCACGATAGGGGATGGCATGGAACTTGAAAGGTGATTGACTCCACGGAAGGGGTGAATGGATTGCATGAGGGATTGTATAGCAGAGAAGGGAAGGCCGAGGATATATTTGTTTTGGTCATGAGCATTGCCAGATGGAATCATATGCACATTGGGAGTGCACCCTAGAACAATGAGTCGGTAATTGTTCACTTAGAGGACACTTGGCGTAGGATTATAGCGCTGGACACTGGATGCATATTTTACTTTGCAGTGGATTCTGGACTTCTTGGGAAGGAGGTGAATCCTGGTATTACTTTAAGGGTGGATATGTGATACTCTGGATTCCCTTATTGATCGATACGAGCATTGTATCCTTTTATTTGCCGTTTTAGCAAATGTGCACATGTGTATATGTGGTTATTGTAAATACCATAATGAGTTGTGTTATAAAGCTCCAGTATGCGGTATGGTTGTTATTTGGTCATGTTGTCATGATGTTTTGATTTTGAGTAGGTCATTCATTATAAATATTGCGACGAGCTATGTTATTAAGCTCCATAGGCAGTATGCTTTATTTTCAATGGTCTTGTTGATTATAGGTGTCATTGAACACCAAGGACGATGTTCCCCAAGGGGAATGGTTCTACAACAACCCCGATAAAAATTCCATGTAAAAATTTATAAGGCCACAGTTGATGGGACACGTATTCCAAGCTAAATGTTGGGCAAGACATCCTAGTGTGGGTGTTCATTTGGTCGTTTTTGGCTAAGGAAATTGGCAAAGGCAATGGCTAAGGATTGAAAAGGGAAAATGACTTTTTTGGCACATTTATTAATGAAAATAATGGAAATCACGAGAAAATGAAGGTGAAAGGTCACAAGTTTCACGTGAGGAGGAAATGAAGGAAAATAATGGAAAATGAAGAAAATAGAGGCCTCTTTCATAAAAAGGATTATGAGGATTAGTTGGCAGGCTTGGTCAGTTTAGCTTTGGAGCTCTCTCATTATTATCTCTCTCTCTCTCACTCTTTGACACTTAGAGTTTCTTGGAGCACTTTTGAATTGGATCAAGAAAGGCAAAAAGTCAATAGGAAGCAAAGATCAAGCAGGGAAAGGCAGGATCAAGGAGCTACAACAGGCTTCATTGCAGGTATCGACTTGCATGTGTATTTTCCTTGCTATATTTGGCATGCATGTGGTTCTTTTCTATCATGTCATGGGTTTTTCTAGGTGCGATAACGTTCTACAACCTAGACTTGCCATTTCCTGATAGCTTTGATGAGATGGGTTTCTCATATTCGGTTAATGTGGGATGGCCGAATGGATTCAAAGTTGAGTGGGGTGGATCTCCAAAATGACAAACACATGGCCTAGTGGTCCCTGATCCAGACTATGGATCATGGTAAAGCCACTGGCCTAATAACCGTTGAACTAGACTGTGGGTTGCGGTAAAGCCAGATTGTGTGCCTCGGTGGGCCTAGGAATTCTTGCAGGTGAATGGCGGGATATACAGTAAATCCAAGAGGTGGATTTCTCTCCGTTGGGCCTAGTAGTCCTGGGATGGGATTTATGGTAAATCCTGGAGAGTGTTTCTGAGTCTAGGGCCTAGTGATCCCTGGATCGATCTGTGGATTACGGTAAGCTTGAGAGACTAGGAGGCACTCAAATTCCTCATGGTGTAGACAGAGGACTCGGTGGCATCCATGATTATTGGTTCTTTTTGTGTGTTCTATGAGTCCCACATGCATGCTTAGAATATGGCATGGTGGTGATTGGATGAAGAGGGACTTGGCTCAGCCAATCTATGGTCAGGTGGAACATGGTAGTCCCATCTCTGGTTAGTTTATTGCATTCATTAATGATAAATTCATTCGCTTGATTTTCATGTGTAAATGTACTGATGTATATGTGGATTTTATGGCTGATATGTTTATGATATTTCTATCCCTATTATGCTGGTTATATGTATGTTTTATGACAACAACTATGTATGGCTCTCAGCATGATTTTATTTTTAAATGAATGGATAATATGTCTATGGCCTAATAGATGATAATTCAACAAATAACATGAGGGAACAATGGTTCATAGCGATTTTCAGACAAGTATGAGATCCCTACACTTAATTCTGTTGTTTACACTTGTCGGTTACATGTTGATGATATGTTTGACGAAATGCCTGTCATGGCTAGTAGGAGTATGGTTAAGGTCTTGTTCAACTTATTTATTTTGCATCATTGTTTCCTTGTTATTTTACTGTTCCTGAGTTATCATTCCATTATGGGCAGTGACATGGGCTTAGGGCCTGAAAAAATGGCTCAAATCCTAGAGTCGCTGGCATAGCACTAGCATATTTAGTCTTTGGTCACTGGCAGACAAGTCTGTGAGAGCGACTTTGGGTTTTTAGACACTCTCTTACCTATAACATGGGAGTGACTGAGGCCTAAGATGCCCAGAACACCAGTGGGACCTAAGGACAGGATGTCTGAGTGGCTGACATGTCTCTCGAGGGTTCTGTTGCTGATGTGGATAGGTTGGTTGATGTGTTCCATCGATTCTACTTCCTTATGGTCACACGAGATGTTGAATCCAATCATAGTAATTTCTCGTCGCATGTTTACTCGGTTGGCATGGTTACTTAGGTAGTTGTGTGAGGAGGGTGTTACGGATTCCAAGCTGATGACTACTCCTATGATCACCAATCTCAAGAATTTGAGGGACTCTAACTCTAGTCTCATGGATCCTACCTCCTATCGATAGTTGGTGGGTTCCCTAATGTATATGGTAAATACTAGGCTAGATATATGTTTTGTAGTGAACATTCTTAGTTAGTTTCAGTTGGAGCCCCATCATGGTCACTGGGTAGTTGCTAAACATATACTGAAGTATTCTCTTGGCACTATATGTCACTGACTAAAGTATGATAGTAAGGAATTAAAGCTAATTGGCTTCACAGACTCTGTTTGGGGTGGTAGTGAGACTGATGGAAGGAGCACTACAGGAGGATGTTTTAGTTTGGGAGCCACTATGATCTCATGGATGAGTAGGAAGCAAGATCCCTTTGCATTAAGTAGTGCCAAGGCAAAATATGTGGCTGCATGTGAAGTAGGAAAGGAGGTTGTTTGGTTAAGGAAGCTTTTGATAGATTTGTTCGAGAAGGATCTGGGTCATATTGTGATTAATTGTGACAATCAAAGTCATATCAAGATGTATGGACATCCTGTGTTTCATTTGAGAACGAAGCATATCAAAAATAAGTTCCACTTTATTAGGAACATGGTGCAGGATGGGATCATGAAGTTGGAGTATGTCTTGACAGGTGAACAAGTAGCAAACATACTAACAAAGGCTCTTCCTAACAAGAAGTTTGAGTATTTGAGAGACCTACTTGGTTTGGTAGACATTACTGATTGTATTGATGATAAGGAAATGGAAGAGATTTGTTGAAGCTTTGAGAGTGAAGCATTGCCTGGGAGGACATCCAACACTTTGTGTTAATGTCTAGGTCCCAAAGTAGGGAGGGTGGCATGGGTTGTAGAGCTCTGACGATGGATACACACCTAGGTCCTTGGGTTGGTGGTAAGCTAGTAAGCCTAATGGTACCTAGAGGGGCTGAAATCTTGAGTCCACCTTATTCCTACTTGGATAGATTGCCCTTGTTAGGAATCTAGTCCGTGGAATTGTGGTGCCTAAATTGTTGAGAGACCAATGGATGGATTTTCGTGGTTAGGAATCTAGTCCATGGAATTGTGGTGCCTAAAGTTCTTCATTGTTCATATAGCTTGAGATCTTCCATTGTATTTGTATATGATGAATACCTCCCTAGTTAAGAGGGAGTGCTAGAAAATATAACTAGGATTGGTCTTCATTTGATGTATTTGAGTCATCATGAAATGTATTTGTCAAAAGAATAAAGAATTTTATTATTATTATTGTAAAAATGACTTATTAAAGCATGGGTTTCATGCTTGGGTCATCATTATATTAGTCAAAGTCCCCATTATGGACTCCTAGGATTAATATTGAGTTTATAGAGTCATTGTATATTCAAAGAGACCCTTCTTTGGCTTTTGAACCATGTAAAATTTTTACTATTGAGTCAAATATAATTTATGTATCCTCCTCACCAAGTCGGCCTAAAAGAGATCAAGTCGGCCTAAGGACACTAATTCGACCTCAAATGGAGCCTATAGATACAAGCAAGTCGAAGTCATTTGGAGCATCTCAGCTCAAGCTAGTTCGATATCTCAAGAGTAACTAGAGAAGTGTGAAGTAGGACGAACTAGGTCTAAGGAAGCTGAAGGAAGTGCGAGTTTGGGGAAGTCGAAGGAGAGGAAGAAAATCGAAATTTTGGTGCCTATCTCTCTCTGTTTTGCGCCCTAGTTTGGGAGATCGAAGTCTTCCAAGTTTCACTAATGCCAGGAGTTGCTGCCTAGTTGAAGTTGCTAGAAAGAGGTCGAAGATATGAGAGGCTGACTTGGTGTGGAGTGAAGGTTTAGTCTTTGTCTAGGGTGAAGAGTCTCAAAGAATACTATTGAAAGGAAGAATTTTCTTGACTGGGTTTTCCCCTCGAGGGGGTTTTTACCCTGGCATAGTGCTTACATCTTGTGTCTCTTGTTTTGTGATCTTTATACACACTTAATATGGTAATTGCTTGATGAAAGATAAGATAATAAAGAAGTAAAAGAAACCAACACACTCACAAGTAATAATCAAGAAGGGACATCAAACCCTAATGTAACAACTTTTATTTTCCAAGAGGAGTCACTGAGGTTATATGGATTTTTAGTGTGAAAAGAGGATGAATACATTGTTTCTGCATAGGGAAAGAGAGATTATTACCCCAATAGTTTGCGCCATGAGTTGAGGAGAAGAAGTTAGAGATAAACATCATGAGAAAAATATTGGAAATCGATAACCTTGCCACCATTAGAGTATCATATTCCTACCCATATCCACATGAGTGTTTTCTTAAATGAGAAAACATTGTTCAAGATGCCACTTTGATAATTAGAATGTGAAGTTTTGAAAGAGAATTAGATATTAGTTTCTTTGTCTTACTTTATCCCTATATTAGTGCAAACATAGTATTTGCTACAAAATATGATCTAAAAATTTAAAATTAAAGGTTCATTGTAAATTTTTGCAAGCTAGTTTGTTGGCTTAGGGTGTCCTGACCTAGGTTTAGAGTTAGTTGCGCCAACCAACAAAACCCTACACTACTGGCCCTTTCGGAAACAACCTGCGTAGCGCAGGCTGCAGTCTCACCTGAAGTAGTATGGGGGGATGCTGGAACCAAGTTTCCACATCCAGAGATTAGTGTGATGTCTTTTTAGCACCCTAGATTTGCCTTCACACATATCTATAAGCCCCTAGGGCTCGGTACTGCAAATCTCTTCACACAACCTTTAGACCTTCACGAAGGTCTATGATTGGTCTTTGTAGACCTTTATCAGTTGATTTATCCCCTTACATGCATAAGAGAACAATTATAAATTAGGGCTTGCGAAGATAAGCTTACATTATTAATAAACATTAGATCATTCATTAGAGTCTTCACTAAATTATATAAACATGCTTGCGTACATCATCTAACAATTATCCAATAGATTGCACATCATTAGATCAATATTTCATAAACACAGTAATCAACCACAACATATATCATAAGCATAAATAAATAGAGATACACAGGTATACACAATATTTCTTTGGTAACTTCCTTTATTTATCTTCAATCCAGTGTTACAGACTCAAAACTACCCTGTGCACTCAGCTGCAGGGCTCCGTGCACTCAGCTGCGGACTCCACCTAGGCCTCTGCACACTCAGCTACAGAGCCTTTCTCTCCTTCTATCTACCTGCTTCTTACTTTCCCTTCTCTTCGCTCCAGACATAGACATGCCTTAGACTCCCTAAGACACACCTATTTATACCCTTTTTCATACAATCCCATGGTCCTCGGACCATGGGTGGGTCCCAAAGCTGACTCAAACTTTACATAAACAAGGGGCCAAAACCACTTTGACTCTTAATCCTCTACATGCTCTGCATCCACAAATCATAGAGATTTTACATTAATTACAAAAATACATCAAAACTTGGGTTATTTTAACCCCAAAACTGACCCTGGGGACCCCATCCCAACAGACCCCCAACACAAAGATCATTACTCGCCCTCGAGTCACACGGCTGGCGCTGCGATCTTATTGCGAAGATTCCCTAGCTCTACTTGGATCATGAAAACTTCAGAAGCGCTTTGAGTGGTTGCCTGCTTCACTTCCTCAACTAACTTCTCCGTAGATGGTCCTTCTGCGGCCAGCCTTATTGTCTGTTGCGTCTGCTACAAGCCGTTAGCTTCTCATGAAGATTGGTCGTGACCTCATAAGCCTCCTCTAACCAAGGCTATGGCTTAGCCTTAAGCAAGGCCTCCTTCTTCTATGACGCCTCTACCTGTACAAGGAGCTGCTTCCCCTCCTTCAATTTGGCTAGGTGTTGTGCTGGTGCAATAGAGCGCGCTGTCGCCTTGACTTCATCACACTGCCTCTGTAGCTCCCTAACCTCTATATTTAGTGTTTGCAGGTTTGGATCTTCCTGCAGAGTTGTCACAAACTCCATTACTTGCTCAAATAATGTTGAACAATCAACGACTGTGGAATCAAGGGGTGCCATTCCTTCTCTGATGGTAGCTCTGCGCTGCTCCCGGACCTCAAGCGGAGTTGTGGGCCGCACTTTTAACTGCAACTCGGTAATTTTCATATTGAGTTCAAATTGAACTCGGCCAACCTCTGCCTTGGCTTCGCACACACCAGTGGTGAACTTCCTGATCTTCGCTTTTGGCTGTGCATCTTCAGGGATGTGAAGCTCAGGCATTGTTATGCATGCCTCTGTGACTGCGGACTCTAGTCAGGAACTCTGTGCCTACAATGTCTCCTTTTCTTTCAAGGCATGTGTCTTCTCAGCAAACATCTGCTCATTTTTCACCCTGTATTTGCTGATGAGGTTGAGAGTGCGCTGCTCTCGAGCTCTCAATTCCTCTGTCACTCTTGCATGCAGCGCGTGGAGGATCTCATTAGGGAGCGTTGCTATGTTCATCTTGACGTTCTTGAGTGTGCTTAAGATGATTCGATCATCGGTTGACTCTGTGCAAAGGGAACCCTCTGGATATGCAATAGTCTTAATATCTAGGGTCCTTACCAATTCCACTGCTTGACTCATCCCAGGTGCCAGGCTCACTTGTTCTGTGCTCGCTTGACCGACGCCCACCTGTATTCTGCTGGCCTGGATCTGCAGCTCATGCAGATCCTTTTGGACACTTCCTAGTGTCTGCATATATTGTTGCTCTAACTGCTAGAACACTTCAGTCTTGGTATCCCTTATTTTATTCCCGATCTCATCGAGATCACCCTCCATCAATACCATAGGATCACCCTGCGACTTGTCTGATTTTTGTTTTTTCGAGGGACCTTCCTGCTGCCCCTTTCGGTGCTTCTTTAGAATGAAGGGGGTACTCTGCCCTCATCTCCTCCGTTGCCTTGCTCTGGCAGTTCTTCCTCCTCAATCTTTGGCGAAGGTGACTTGCCACTTATTTGTGACTCGCGCTCCTCCTGCTCTGCCTGCTCCTTGGTAGCGCACTCTTTCTCCATTTGAGCCTTCTCTACGGCTTCCTTCTTTCTCTACATGGCTAAGGTTTGCGCAACGTGCTTAGCCACTTCCTTTCTATTCTGTGCTTTCGAACTTCCCGCATCTTTGCTTGTACCAGAATCTAAATTTGAGGGGGTGGGCCACTCTGCTGGCCATAGCGCGATCACCTCCTACACATTTTTCTCCGTCACCAAATATGGCAAGTCATGCCATTTTTGCTGTGGATCCTTCCATGCTTGAATGTAAACTCGGTGGAGGTTAGCCTTAAATGCTGCATAGGCTGAAAACTGTGTGTACAAGGTCAGGGACAACCTTGATTGCTGATTGATGGCCATGCGAAGACTCATTTCCATAAGGACCCAAAAGATCTTTGTCTCTGTGATCCACGTGGGGTCCTTTGTAGATCACAAGGAGGCAAATTGCATTGCCTCTGGTAATCCTTATTCTAGTGGAGGAAAATGGCTATCCTCCGATAGTTCCCATGCAACCAACACAATAAACAACAACAACCAAGCGTAATGAAACGACTTGGTTTCATCTTGGGCCTCGCGACAGTTTGCTAGGAACTCCTGACAGAGATACCTGGACCAGTTGAACTGCACGCCCTTCACGCACTGTGCAACTAGGGACACTACGGTGCCAGAACTTCATCCGCGCAACACTTTCTCATCACCTTCCCTGCTAAAATTTGGGTGGAAATTTGAACTGCGAGGTTATTTATAGAGGTGATGGAATATCCTCGCACCTTCTTCACGAGGTCAAATTCTTTCTTCATTCTTTCTACCAGATCCTTTTCTCCTATCTTTCCACCAAACTCCTTGGTCAGATTCAATCCCTCATATGGCAGGTGCGTGATCCTGTGAATGATCATGTCAGTGATGGGGATAGGCCCTCCTAACCATAAGCAGCTATCGTGCACCAAAGTGAGCAGCTGGCACACACACATTGTCTTGATATGGGTGCAGTGATAATGGGGCACCCACAACATATTAAGTAACCCCGAGTTCTCCACACCATGGATCCATTCCACCATTTCTAGTGTAGTAAAAACTGACTCCGCGTAGTAGACGCACTTCATATATTTATCTATTGCTAAGTGAGGAAACCTAGCATGATTGATGAGGTCCCAATATTCCATTTTCAGCAGTGGGATCCACGCAAGCCACGAACCTTCAAAGGGAACTTGCTCAGGTAGCAGGGGCATATAAATGGAAAACTTGTTTGAATTTGGGTCCTTTTTAACCTTCACCTTCCCCTTGCACGGAGGGATATAGTCAGGTAGCTTTGTGATGGGCTCCACTCCCTCAACATTTATGTCTTCTGTGCCCTAGCCTTCCTTCACCTCCAGGTCAACTACCTTCTTGGGCTGCTTTTCTTTATTTTGTTTCTGTGCTGCAGAATGCTTCTTGGGGGATTCACACACTAGTATCACTTTTCTGCTTATCCTTATCTAGTTTAGCTGTTTGGGTTTCTCTTACAGGGGTAGGCTTCAACCTAGGTGACCTCAGCGCCGTAGGCACAGGAGCTAAGCTTCCATACTCACTACTTCCAGGGTGGCTCCCTCAGAGGCAACATTGCCATCAGTACTCACGGTTTCTGCAGGGCTTGGTCCAAGCATATTTTCGAGAATGAACTTCTGGTTCAACTCAGACAACTTAGAAAACGCAGGGCTCACAACTAAATCCTCCCAATATGATCGGTTCATAGGTGATAGACAACACAACTCAACAAAAATTTTAAGGGTGCAAAGTGTTCTCTATTGGACCGACATGCGTAATTTATAGGGGGTTTTGAATTTGAATCTGACCATTCCCCCCAAATTCTGACAATTAATGTTGTTTTGGTGGCAGATCTTCAAATATTTTTTCCTTAAATGCCGCCATCCCTCTCCTCTTAACCGTCTTCTGGCTGTTAAGTCATGAAAAATGACTCCAACGGTCACTTTCCTACTGTGTTGCACGACACTTCCCTTCCTAGCGCAACTTCATAGGTTGCATCTTCATCATCTTCCATGCAGCCCACCTGCTGCGTAGTCCTCCATCCCTGGAAGTGTAGTTTATAGTCCTGCGCTCCCTTGCAATTTCCTGAAGCACTAAGACTATCCTATAGCCATATAGTCATTGCGCAACATCCCCTGTATACAGCTTCAATTGGCTTCTATTCACTCTTCCCGGAAAAGATTCCCCATTCAACTTCGTGAGTTGAACTATGCCTCCTTTTGTAATCTCTTTGATAATATATGGCCCTAGCCAATGCATCTGAAATTTCCCTGGAAACTTAGTGAATTTACTATCATATAACAAGACAAGGTCATTTACCTTGAATGTGTGGAGCTTGATGTGGCGATCATGCTAGGATTTTTCACGTTCCTTCTGTACTTGCTGATGAAATCCAGCCAAGAATCAGTCCTCTTCGAGCTCTATCAGCTGCGCGAGCCGTTCCTCCAAGGCTTCGCGATCTGCCATACCTGTGAGAGCTGCTATGCACATACTAGGCACAATATAATCCATCAACATTACAACTTTGACACCATATACCAATTTGAGCGATGCTTGTCCTGTCAGCTTCTTGCAAGTAATCCTATATGCCCATAGTACTGCAGGTACACACACATCCTAGTCATTTCGCTGCGCATTGCAAATCTTCGTCAGCACGTTCTCCAAAATCTTATTGAAGGCCTCAATAGTTCCACTAGCCTATGGGTGATACGGTGTACTCTTCTGGTGGTAGACCTGAAATTCTTCAGCCAACACGCTAATCGTTTCATTCAGAAAGTGCGTACCTCTGTTGCTCATCAACACTTTTGGGCAACGAAATCTAGTTAAGACATACTAAAACAAAAGTTTGCTTCTGTAGCCCCTGTACAGTCCTTAATCGACTGTGCCTCTGCCCATCTGATTAGATATTCCGTCGTGGTGATGATATAGCGTGCACCAATTTTATTTCATGGGGGCTGAATTAGCGCAACAAAATCAATCGCCCATTTTTCAAATGGTTGCAGGGATACTTGAGGTTGTAATGGCAATTCATCCCTTCGCGATGGTCTGCTCGTTCTTTGACTTGCATCACATGCCTTACAATATGCTTTAGAGTCCTTGTGTAACGTTGGCCACCATAGAACGATGGGTAAAATATTCTGCGCAGTCGCCTTTCCTGCATAATGTCCTCCCATAGCCCCTCCATGAGCCTCAGTGAGAATGCTATCTCTTTCAAAATATGGCACATGTCTTAACCCCAAAACTGACCCCGGGGACCCCATCCAAACATAATTTATGTCTTTTGGGCAATGGATTGAAATTGCAAAAGCATATAAACTTAGATAAGTTTTATAGATTTAAACAATGAAAAATAGACAACATGCAACATCACAAAACATAAATTTGATGACAAAGTTCACCCCTCCTGAGCTACGTCTCTGGGTCTAACTTTCAATGTCAACCCTTTATATTATATCTTTAACTTTGAAATTACGTCAACATACAAAGCTCAAATTGCAAAAATAGCACTGCAATTATGTCCAAAGCACCCAAAAACCCTTTTGTAGGCTCTAATTGGGCTAAAAAATGATGAAAAATGGCCAAGTTAGGCCTCCTTATTCATTTCACTACTAATTTTTTTGCAAAATTAACCTTCTGTAAAATCTGGCAATGAATTCTGCCTTTGGCAGATATGCATAGTGAAAAATTCACATAGATTTGGTGATAAATCCGCCAAAAATGGTGCAAATTGTCAAACCTTTAGTTTGGCACCGTGCCTCTAACTTTCGCCCTCTGGTCGATCACATGGTGCCATATGACCAGGGAGTGCTTTCTAGAGGACACACGCCCTGCCGAATCTCTGCTCTTGGTAGTATGTCGTAGTAATGAGACCATGGGCCAGGGCGCATGTAAGGTGCCACACGCCCACCCCTCCCGTTGGTTCCACTGATGGTTATGTTAACAAACACGGGACCACGCATGGGGGCCAACTCCCCAACCCTTCTGCCTTCTGCCTTCAATCATATAACACGCCATATGACCCGAGGCTCACCCGACCCGCCTGGTCCCCCCCAAATGACCTAACTGAACCACTTTAACATAAACTATTAGACCATAGCTAATAAGAACCATTGTGTGGCTTAGTGGTGAGGCGAACACTTTATGGCAGTGAGGTTGTGGGGTCGAGCCCTACCGAGGTCCATTGGTCCATAAAACATAATTTTGGTACCAAAACCACAACCACATGAGGGTGTCCCATAGGGCCACATGGCAACATTTCATTGGGCCACGTGGTGGCCTGTGGTTGTTCCAACCACAATCATGACAAGCAATAGAAACTCAACACTTGTCCTATCCTGATTGGCCTGACTGAAAATCGTACTACATAGTCATCTACTAACATCAACACCACATCATCGTACAATATGCCCAGTCAACATTGCAAGTTTAATTTTTAGTTGTTTGCCAGAAACTTCAAAATGTGATAACTTTCTCATACGGTGTCGGATTGAGGTGATTTAAGTATCGTTGGAATCAGAATGATGAGATCTACGATTTGGTGCTAGTTTTGGGAGAATTTGAGCACTTCAATTTTTGAGAATATTTTTAATCTCTTGGATCATTCCTCCCCACTAGAAGATTTTGGACCACCACAAATCTGTTTCTACTCAACAAGTATGTGAGGGTACAACTTTCCTGATTTCAATCCACCTTGCTTTACTTGGATTGATACCTTTGAGCCCCACTTGAAGATACTTCACATTTCCTTTGCGTGAAGTCCTTATCCTCCTGTCAATATTTGAGTCTTCCTACAACTCATTTAAATATTAAGGAGCAAAGTCTTCAATAGATGGAATCTGAACATTCTCTTTTTGATCATCAATCATTGGAGGCTCATTCAATCTCAAGTTTTCCATATTCACAACAAAATAAATTTGCATGTAAGGTGGTAAATCTAATTGGAAAGCATTGTTACCAATCTTCTCCAATATTTTGAAAGGACCATGTTTGATTGGCTTGAGCTTTTTACCTTCACCTTGTAGTCTTTCCTTTCTGATATACAACCAAACTTGATCTCCCACTTGGAAATCATGATCAAATCGATGCTTGTTAGGTCTTGATTTTCACTTAGCTTTGCTTTTCTCTAGTTGTTCTTGTACTCTTTGATGCACTAGCTGAATTTTTTCAATGAGTCACCAGTGATCAAATGTACTCTTCCATGTTATTGATAGGATCTTAGGTCAAATTGTTATATTTTCAAATAAGATTTTTAAATAAAATTTGATTATTGGTTAGTGTCTAGGTATTATTACTACTCCCTCCATTTTCAAGGTCATAAAATGCCATTATGGTCATGCCATCAGTCATTATGATAGGGCATCAAAAGAGTGTCTTGGTCATTGTTTTGGTCATCAAATCATAATCATGCATATTGTAAAGGTTCAAAGTTCCAAATCATGGTTTTACATATGCATTTGGTGTCATCATTAGGTCAGGTCATTATAAGTCATGTAGGGAGTCATGTCATCACCATAGTCACCATCATGGGAGTTAGTAATTAGGGAAAAGTGTTCAAAAATATTTCAAAGGTACATGTACCCCTCATGGAGATGTAACCTTGCCAAATAAAGTTATAAAGCTACAATACACTACCACATCACATCATTTCTCAAAAAGGACATGTGATGTCATACCATCACCAAAAGAAAAAATCAACTTTCAAGCTATAAAGAGACCATATAAGAATTCAAACACTTCATTTCATCTTCCTAGAGCTCTCCTCCACCATTGAGTTTCACCTCAACCTTCAAAACTCTAATTTTTCCATCACCAAGCCCTTGCCAGCAAGCATGCTGCGCTTCTGCCCTAGCATGTTGCGCTTCTGGATAGCTCGCTGCACTTTTGGTTTGGAGGTTAAAGGAAGCCACAACAGGGTTCATTTAGAAATCTACAGGTTCCATAGACTCTCCAACAAGTAAGTATAGCCTCTCATCAATCCTCATGCAGTGATTTTCCTTCAGAAAATGATGAAATCCCTCTCCTAGGGTTCTTCGCTGCGCTTTTGGTTTTTTTAGTGTTTGCTTCATTTCAGTGAAAAAATCCCTAGTTTTCCTACCCTAACACCCTTATACACACTTAATACACCTCCCCCAACCATTTCCCACACTCATCTCCTTCATTTCCATCATTTTCCCAAAAAACCCTAGCCCATGCTACACTTTTGCTTCATTTCTGGGTGTGGACTGTGTTTTTGACTTTTCCCCCTCTTTCCCTCACCCATTTCAAGAAATTCCACTTCCCAAGTATCCTTAAAATCTACCCCTACCCCCTGGAATTTCCCTAATCCCCATCCCCTTCATTCCCTTCCCTAAACTAGTTTCCCTTTTTCCCCCTGTTTTCCCAATCCTACCCTACCCTTCCCTCCTATCAAACTAGGGTTTTATCAAGCATAACCAACACCATGGCCAGTGAAAAGAAGAAATATAAAAAAGGAGGGCATGTCTCCAGATATGAGCCAACTCATATGCAGGAGATCAATGCTTCAACATTCATCAAAAGATCATTTGAAGAAGTAGGCTGCATAGGGTTTTGTGAGAAAATACAAGAGGTGGGTTGCCATTCTAAGTTGATCAGTCTATTTTCTACCAATTTCAAGAGAGACAAGACCACCATAGTAGGGGTGAACTTTCCAATGTTAGAGAAGGATCAAAAAGGGTGTTTTTTAGGTCTCACTGCCCTACTTTTTCACCTCTTGTTGCGCTTTTGGATAGGTTGTCTTCAAGTCAAATTTTCAAGGGTTTGGAGTAGGTTTTTGCAGTGCTTGATGACTCCATTGTATAGAATAAATCTCCATATTTCCAACCATACCACTTTCAGATCAAAAATCTTCTGGGAAGGCCTCCAAATCACTCTCCAAACTTTTGTTGCGCTTCTGCTGTGAACACGTTGCGCTTCTGCAATTGTTCACTGCGTTTTTAGTGACCAAGTTAAAACTTGGATTCCAATAATATGGGAATGAATTTCAAAAACCGGAGAGAGGTTTTTCTTAAAAACAACCTTATCTAGAAAAACCTCTCCCAGTTTTGTAAAACGTTTTATGGTTAGATATATGTTTTTCCATCTTTGAGCCTTATGTTCGCAAAAAACCTAGAAATTTGACCCTACAGAAACGCAGTGTGGGCACGTTGCGCTTTTTCTCATAGGCTTCAAATGACAAATGGAAAGTATGTGCACGTGTGTATTTAATTGTAATTCTCATAAATCCACCTTGTGTTTCATGTTAGCTCACAAATTTGTAGGAAAAGGTAAAAACCATCACTTTTTCACACTTTTGCCACTATTTTGGACCACACGCTGAGCTTCTGGAGTAGTTTTGGGAGAATGGGTTTTGAGGTGCCTTGGAGGTGAGTTTTTTTTCTGATTTGATGCTTCAGAGGTCTAGTATACATCCTCAGATATCTATACCTACCTTCAGGCATGCTCAAAAATCAACCAAAGTCATCCAAACTCTCTTTCAAAATTTGATACGCTTCTACACATTTCGTTGCGCTTCTGTGGAGAAGCCTATTTTCAAATTTTTCATGGTAAAAGTCAACTTTGCTTGATGTAATTAGCATTTTAATGATTTTACATGATGTAATTAAATGTTCTAGTGATGTTAAGAGTTAATTTCATTGTAATCAATGCTTTCAAAGTCAAACTAAGTCAGTTAGTGTAAAAAGGGAGTTGGTTTCTAACCTGCCTAGTTTTTGGCATGGTTAGAGATATTGATGTAATTAGTTCCAAGGATGATGGATTCAACCCCTGAGAGGGGGAATGTTTTTTCTAATATATATGAAGCCCAATTGAACTTAGAGAGGGGGTTGGATTCCTGAAGCTCATCTCTTGGACTAGTGTACTAGAAATTTTTGGAGAAATATATGTAGTTGCAACTATTTTCATGGGATTCTTGTGGTGTGATTTGTGGCACTGTGTTTCTTAAGTTTTCTTTATAAATTTGATGATTAAATATTTATATCATCCATATTTATTCTTATGGTGATTATTTATGAAGTTTTAAAGAATATTTCATGATCAATATGCTCTGTTTTGTTTGATGTTTTCACATAAGTGTTTTATCTTCTAGGAAAATGAATTCATACTTATATGCTCATTTTTCTTCTTCTTTTATCCTCACCATACTACAATGAAAAAATTACTTTGTGCCACCAATTGTATCTACCTTGCCCCATCTTATCTCTTCAACTAATCATTTGGCATACTTGACCTAGTTCTTAGACGTAGTGTTTCTGTGAAACAAACCCTAAATCAAACCCTACCGTGCTAAATACCTAGCTTAAGATCTACATACTCTCTAGTCACTTCCATTGACTGTGAGATAGTTCTTGAGAGAGCCCTCTCTGATTTGGTAGGGCTAGCTACCAAGTCCATAGTTGGTTTGAGGTTACCTCCTTGGATTCCTTTCTTAGCCTTGGGACATTGAGGAGTGCTAACATTTTTGGCACTGTTATCGAGGAGCGAAAGTTAATATTCTCCAGGAAAGATTTTTCGCGTTGTAGATCTAATTGTTGATGGTGGACAATGGTCAGACACATATGAAGGCTGAAACATTCATCTGGCGATTCCAAACTGATTCAAAGACTCCACTGGCAGTAGGATCCAGAAATCGAGATGAGTTCTATATCCAGAAGGTATGCTCCTATGCATCGAGATCATATTCAAGGCTTTTCAAATCGTATGCCTCAGTTACATTGGCAAACTTATCTACCAAAATTCAGAGATCAGGTAGGAGATGATGCTGTGCTTCATTTGGTCAAATTTCACAGGCATGTACGCAGAATTAAGGTTGAATTTCATGAGGACTATTTAATGAAGATGCTTATGGCCACTTTAGAGGGAAAAGCATGGTCTTCATATGAAAGTCTGCCAAATGGTTGCTTATATTCTCTTGCTGATTTTCATGTTGCATTTTATGAGATGTTTAAAGAATCTCGTCCTTCCTTGTTGTTGGTCAAAGACTGTTGCACGTATTTTGAAAATTTTATTGAGCATTTGGAAAGTATTTATGAAGATGATCAGTTTATGGATGATGAGATTGTAGAGGAATTCCATGAGAACCCTTTTAAACATGAAGAAGATGTAGAAACTAGTTGCCATAACATTCAAGAAAACTTACAACAGATAACAATTTCTCTCTTGGTTGAAAATGAAGTAAATCTGCATTTCAATGACCTGCTTTTTCCTGAACTTATTGATGACATTCAAAAACCTGTAGTCATTTCAGAAGAACAAGGGAATGTTCAACCCTATTTTAATGAAGAGTCGGTGCTTATGTATGATAGTCATGTTCCATCCTATGAGTTTGATGAATGTTTGCAGCATACTTTTCAGTATTTTGATGATCAAAGGTATGAGGATAGTCATCCATATCTCTCTTTAGATTGTTCATTTCTTGATTCTTTGATTCAAGAACAAATTGGGCTTATCAATTTTCTAAAGCAGCAAATGTAGAAAATTTAGACACTCAAACAACACATACTATAAAGCTACAAGAAAGAAACAACCCAGTATATGACACACTTCAAATAGAATCACATGAAGGGTTATCTTTAACTGTTGCTAGTGTATATGTTGTGGATTTCTTTTGTGAAACTGTTCAAGAATATACAAAGTCTCTCCTTGCTATTAATAATGAGGATGATAAACAAACTGCCATCATTTACTATGAGAGTGGCCTTGAAACTGATGGCATAGTACAAGAACAACCAACAGTTGGGAATAATGCTTATTTTTCTCCTTTTGTTGATCCACAAGAGGTAATGCTTCATGATTTTCAAGACCCCTTAGGCAGTCTTTTGCAAGCATTGGAGAAGGTGAATGTTGTTTTGTTTGTTAGCATAAGTCTTCATTTCAGTTTTCATTATGAGTTGCCTACATGTACATCATTCTGTCTGCTTACAGAGGATGTGAGCAAAATTTCAGTGAATGGCCATCTCCTTTTTTGGCTTCATTGGAAATTTCGTATCACTTGAGTGAGAAAGTTATGGATCAGTTAGAGTAGGTAAGGTGTAATGAATAAGCTCAAAATTCTAAGCATCTTTTTCAGTGTCATTTTCCAGTAGAGTTTGCAGTTGACGGTGTACAGTTCAGTTTTCAGTTTGATGTGAAATCAGTTTGAGGATTATAGTTGCAGTGACTCCATTACCCAATGAACAAGGCTACTTGGTCTATGGTGTTCTTGACACCTCCTAAAGGAGCTTCCATCCCCAGCTGGAGCCAATGTTAGTGTCTATGAGTCACCAGTGATCAAATGTACTCTTCCATGTGATTGATAGGGTCTTAGGTCAAATTGTTATATTTTCAAATACGATTTTTAAATAAAATTTGGTTATTTGTCAGTGTCTAGATATTATTACAGCTCCCTCCATTTTCAAGGTCATAAAATACCATCATGGCCATGTTATAACTCCTTGTAATAGGGCATAGAAAGAGTGCCTTGGTAATTGTTTTGGTCATCAAATCATAATCATGCATGCTGTAAAGGTTCAAAGTTCCAAATCAAGGTTTTACATATGCATTTGGTGTCATCATTAGGTCATGTCATTATAAGTCATGTAGGGAGTCATGTCATCACCATAGTCACCATCATGGGAGTTAGTAATTAGGGAAAAGTGTTCAAAAATATTTCAAAGGTACATGTACCCCTCATGGAGATGTAACCTTTCCAAATAAAGTTATAAAGCTACAATACACTACCAGATCACATCATTTCTCAAAAAGGACATGTGATGTCATACCATCACTAAAAGAAAAAGTCGACTTTCATGCTATAAAGAGACCATCTAAGAATCAAAACACTTAATTTCATCTTCCTAGAGCTCTCCTCCACCATTGAGTTTCAACTCAGCCTTCAAAACTCTGATCTTTCCATCACCAAGCCCTTGCTAACAAGCATGTTGTGCTTCCACCCTAGCATGCTGTGCTTTGGGACAGCTCGCTGCGCTTTTGGTTTGGAGGTTAAAGGAAGCCAAAACAAGGTTCATTCAACAATATAGATGTTCCAAAGACTCTCCAGCAAGTAAGTAGAGCCTCTCATCAATCCTCATGCAGTGATTTTCCTTCAAAAAATGATGAAATCCCTTTCCTAGGGTTCTTCATTGCGCTTTTGGTTTTTTGTTTTTTTGTTTTTTGTTTTTTGTTTTTTGTTTTTTGTTTTTTGTTTTTTTGTTTTTTGTTTTTTGTTTTTTTGTTTTTTTTGTTTTTTTGTTTTTGTTTTTTTTGTTTTTTTGTTTTTGTTTTTGTTTGTTTTTTGTTTTGTTTTGTTTTTTGTTTTTTGTTTTTTGTTTTTGTTTTTTGTTTTTTGTTTTTTGTTTTTGTTTTTGTTTTTGTTTCTATTTTTTGTTTTTTGTTTTTGTTTTTGTTTTTTGTTTTTGTTTTTTTTTTTGTTTTTTGTCTTTTTGTTTTTTTGTGTGTTTGCTTCATTTTAGTGAAAAAAACCCTAGTTTTCCTACCCTAACACCCTTATGCACACTTAATACGCCTCCCCCAACCATTTCCCACACTCATCTCCTTCATTTCCATCATTTCCCTAAAAACCCTAGCCCATGCTATGCTTTTGCTTCATCTATGTGTGTGGACTATGTTTTTGAATTTTCCCCCTATTTCCCTCACCCATTTCAAGAAATTCCACTTCCCAAGTATCCTTAAAATCTACCCCTATCCCTTGGAATTTCCATATAATTTTCCCTAATCCCCATCCCCTTCATTCCCTTCCCTAAACTAGTTGCCCTTTTTTCCCCTGTTTTCCCAATCCTACCCTACCCTTCTCTCCTATCAAACTAGGGTTTTATCAAGCATAACCAACACCATGGCCAGTGAAAAGAAAAAATATAACAAAGGAGGGCATGTCTTCAGATATGATTCAACTCATATGCAGGAGATCAATGCTTTACCATTCATCAAAAGATCATTTGAAGAAGTAGGCTGCATAGGGTTTTGTGAGAAAATACAAGAGGTGGGTTGCCATTCTAAGTTGACTAGTCTATTTGCCACCAATTTCAAGAGAGACAAGACCACCATACCAGGGGTGAACTTTCCAATGTCAGAGAAGGATAAAAAAGGGTGTTTTTTAGGTCTCATTGCCCTACTTTTTCACCTCTTTCTGCACTTTTGGACAGGTTGTCTTCAATTCAATTGTTTAAGTGTTTGGGGTAGGTGTTTGTAGTGCTTGATGACTCCATTGTGTAGTAGACATATCCAACTTTCTAACCATACCACTTTCAGCTCAAAAATCCTCTGGGAAGGCCTCCAAATCACTCTCCAAACTTTTGCTGTGCTTCTGCTGTGAGCACGCTGCGCTTCTGCAATTTTTTGTTGCATTTTTAGTGACCAACTTAAAACTTGGATTCCAAGAATATGGGAAGGAATTCAACAAAAATGAGAGAGGTTTTTATTAAGAACAACCTTATATACAAAAAACTCTCCCATTTTTGTAAATTTTTTTAATGGTTAGAGATATATTTCTCCATATTTTAGCCCTATGTTTGCTGAAAACCCAGAAATTTGACCCTACAAAAAAGCAGCATGGGCACGCTGTGCTTTTTATTAGAAGCTTCAAATGACAAATGGAAAGTATGTGCAGGTGTCTCTTGACGTGTACATCTCAAAAATACATCTTGTGTTAAATGTCAACTCACAAATTTGCAGGAAAAGGTAAAAAACCATCACTTTTTCACACTTTTTCCACTGTTTTGGACCACACGCTGCACTTCTGGAGTAGTTTTGGGAGAATGGGTTTTGAGGTGCCTTGGAGGTGAGTATTTTCTAATTTTAGGCTTCAGAGGTCTAGTATACATCCTCAGATATCTATACCTACTTTCAGCTATGCTTAGAAATCAACCAAAGTCATCCAAACTCTCTTTCAAAATTCGCTCTGCTTCTGGTGAGAGCACGCTATGCTTCTGCACATTTCGCTGCGCTTCTGTGGAGAAGCCTATTTTTGAAGTTTTCATGGTAAAAGTTAACTTTCCTTGATGTAATTAGTATTTTAATGATTTTACATGATGTAATTAAATTTTCTAGTGATGGTACAAGTTAATTTCAATGTAATCAATGCTGTCAAAGTCAAACTAAGTTAGTTAGTGTAAAAAGGGAGTTGGTTTCTAACCTCCCTAGTTTTTGGCATGGTTAGAGATATTGATGTAAATAGTTCCTAGGATGATGGATTCGACCCCTAAGAGGGGGAACATTGTTTCTCATCTATGTGAAGCCTGATTGAACTCATAGAGGGGGTTAGATTCCTGAAGCTCATCTCTTCGACTAGTGTACTAGACATCTTTGCAAAAATATATGCAGTTGCAACTATTTTCATGGGATTCTTGTGGTGTGATTTGTGGCACTATGTTTCTTCAGTTTTCTTTATACATTTGATGATTAAGTATTTATAGCATCCATATATAGATCATGATCATGAATCTATCACAGTTGATCTTTTGAAGCCACCGGTTTATGATGATATACCTAATGATGGAGTTGAGACACCCAAGACTGTCGAGGCACTTCAACCTGAGCTGATGGTTATGTTAGGCCCTTGCTCTCTTCGGGTTAGTATAACTTTTGATCATGAAACTGTTCAATCACCCAAGGCTCCTCATCACTTGTCTGTATGCATTGAAGATCCATCTCACACATAGATCACACTTCCTCCACTTCAACTGCACGGTCCCATTGCTCATGCATTGGAGGAGTCTTACATTGCAAGCACTCATTCACGACACAAGTTATCTTTGTTTCTTTCGTTTGCTTTCATGTCTAAGTTAAGAGTGTGCTTTTGCTTCAAAGTTGCACGTAGTGTCGCACAACACCATGATAAGTCCACAGACTGTCCGTCATGCACATGCACTCACTTATGTCTCGTGCGCACTTTGAAACATGAAATGTAGTTGTCTTCACTGTTATATCTTTCTTGTTTGTTTATCTACACGATGGGTTACTCGCAGACCAAGCATTCACCCACATGGGTCTTCCAATGCACCGGTGGATGCATTGGAAGTATCACTTCATGTGATCAGGCCCATGTACCCTTAGTGTAGGAGTAAGAGTAGTGTTTGCTTTCAGTTGTTTGCTTGCATGCTTGTTTTCTTACATACTTTATTTGCTTGCTTGTTTGATTACTTGTTTGTTTACTTGCTGCGCTTTCATTTTTGCTTCTGCCCTTGATTTACTTTGTTGATTGTTAGTTCATTCGCTTGTTTTGTTCGTAGGTTAGTTTGCATGAAACCATGTGTGACTCATGAAATGCGCTGGGTAAAGTGAAAGAGGGCTTGTACAACTATCACTATTTAGTTATCTATCATCTTGCCTCTGTATGATGAGCTTGTTACTTTTAGTCCATGATACGTCGAAGGAGAATACGTACTGCTCGAAGTGAACCTTGGTGAAAACACAACGCTTGTGCGCTAACTAGTGTCACCTTCTCTAGTCAATTGTTTTTCGGTTAACCCTTGTCAGCTCAAACAAGTAGAGTAAGGTGAGGGGGAAAACCTTAATAAGCATGTCAAAGATACAATAAATTACTTCTCTGCTAGAACAACCTCTTCTACTCTCAATAAGTTGGGATCCCTCTTCTGCCTTTGAAATGAATAAGTGCTATGCACAGTGAAAATGAAAAGTAAAAAAATTCAAAATGAAAAATGAATAAGGTGAAAGAAGAGAAAGGCTTCCTACGTAGGGAGGTGATGCAAGTAATTTCGCCGGGGTACTGACTAGGCTCGTTGGCAGCGGTGCCATGCTTGTGTTCCTATGTGACTCCACGGGGTACTGTCCAGGTCTGTTGGCAGTGGAGCAACATCAGAGATGAAACTAAGACTCTGACAACTATATTTCTTGTGCACCTATATACCTCTCAACCCCAATTGAAACAACTATGTTTCCTTGTCTTGGAATGTGTGTCAATCGACCAAGATTCTGGCAGATGCTACATCTTACAATCAAGCTAGTGTGAAGCGAAGACGAGCTAAGCGCTAAACAATACTTTCAGAGGTGTTAGACTTGCTTTTCACGAATAAGGTCCATTTAGAGAGTTGGAGTTCTACTAGTGCATCGCCAAGTATTGTAGCGACTACAACCACCCTCCAAAATTTTGCCTTAGCTTGTTTTGGAGCCTCCCTACCAACCTTCACAGCAACTTGCCCTACTTCATCAAATCCTCAACCTTTAGTGTCTTTCTTGCTCAAAGGTAGCCTATCGATCACAGTTTGATATTTTGCCTTCACAGGATGCTCACCCAGACTTGGTCTAGCTACAGGCTAAGCAAATTCCCCTTAAAAATTGTGCATTTCTGGAGGGCAACCAACCTTCCCTCCAGAAATTACACAATCCTCTCAGATAGCCTGTTGGGCTCCAGGATTGCGCAATCCTTCCAGCCAACCTTCCCAGCAGGATTTGCGCAAATTTTCCCAGCAGTAGGCTGTTCAACCCATGATTTACACAAATCTGGGCAGGAGTAAGCTGCTCTCTAGAAATTGCGCAAATCTCCTGGGCAGCTAGCCCAACTCCGAGCTAGAAATGCGCATTTTTCTCCAGCAGTCAAGTAGTCTCTTACATGTGCAACTAAGTTGATCGGTTCCCTCCGGGACTGAGCAAAACAGACTTGCATGCATGGGCTGCTTCTCCCAAGGCATCATGCAAAGGCATCCCTTGTTTCAGGGATCTATGTTTAGCAGTTGGAGGTTACATGCAAGGAGCAATTCAGAAGCCTCCCACTAAGTGTCGCTTCCCCTAGATTTGTGGCATGTGCGTCACAATCTCGATGTTATCAAAAACTCATCGGCCGGATGTTGCAGATCTCATTCCTCACATCAACCTTGCAGCTCTGACATCCCACATGACATCTAGGAGTAGTTGGCACATTCAACTCATCTGATTTGGGGTAAGCCCGCTTCCCATGCCTTGTGCTACATTTTTGCCGCTTTTTGTGTTTCACTTGTGGGAGTACTATTTGATTGATTTCTTTGAATGCTTTCTATAATTTACATGTATACTATCTTTTCTTAGCTCTGTTTAAGTTTTCATTGCTATCTCATTGTGGTCGCATGCATGAAACTGTTTTGCACGAACATTCGCCCAACCGACGAACTGTCTCACCCACATGCATGTTGATCTGTTTGTTGAATCTTTCATTCATGTTTTGTATACACTGTTAATCACTTCTGCTATCACTTAGTGTTGCCATGCGTTCACTGACTTGCTTTCCATTTTCCGTCGGTGAGTTAGGCCAACCTTGGCCCAAGCTCTGCCTTCACCAAGGTTGCATTACGCAATATAGGGAAGGAAGGCTCACCTTCCTCTCCATATTTGTGCATTCCTTCTTAGCACTGGCCTCTAGGACTATTTCGCGCATTTCTGGAGGACAATGGCTGCTTGGCCCAAGAAATTGCACAAATCTGTCCCTGGGCTAGCAATCCTTCCCAGCTGGAATTGTGCATTGTGCAATCCCAGCAGTCAACAGCCACACTGGACTATGCATTGTGCAGTTCCAATAGTCAATTAGTCTCCCAGCAACCCAGACTATGCCTTGTGCAGTCTTGGCAGTTAGTCTCACAATCTTCCAGCCGAAATTGCGCAACCTTCATGATCATTCACCCAGGTCTGTTGCAAGTCAGTTCTCATGTTCATTTTGGTTTTCGAATGACAGATTGCTTGCCATGAGTGTTGCCATCTCTCCAGGTATCGCAGGTGTTCATTTGCCTCTCAGAGAGAAGAGACAAAGACACCGTTCAGAGCACACTTGGGGGTGTAGTCGATCAAGTGTCTATGGAATTGCCTACCCACGAAGACATCAAGTTGTTCGTAGACAAGGACATCAAGATATGACAACAACAACATCACAACGAGTAGCATCATGAACAACAACTGAAGACAACATACCAAATGCAACGAATGCAAGAGGAGGGTTGTTGACAACACAGAGGCAGAACAAGGTTGCAAGCTCAAGCAAGTCCATTGATGATGAAAGCAACTTTGGAGACTTCCGCTACGGAGTGACGGCACGACATGAAGATCGCACGAAGGCTGAAGATGTAACAAAGGAGTTGCATGTGCTGAAGTAGCAACTCAGGAAGAACATGAAGCTGCGCAGATAGACAAATGAGTTGTAGCATGATCAGGAACAACAATGGGCGCAACATGCACTCACGGATGAAACTATGCCCAGACAAGTTAAAGATCCATCCCAGTACCTAGCATGGAGTAGACATGGTGAGCAGTGTAGTTGATCGCATGCAAGGGATTCAGTAGCATGCATGTCATTGTGCGCACGCATGCAATCCAACCCATTCAACACACCCACCAAGGAAAATACAAGAAGCAAGTCCAACTGGAGCTGAACGGGTACTTCGGCAAGTTGAATCGCATGACCACCAACACACACTTGAAGATCAACATGGACACTGTGCATCAGTGTGTTTCCGATTCAGCCGCACCCAAGAAGACCATGTGCATGTTAACAGGCGAGTTGGATGAAGGGGCCGAACTAATGCACCGATTGCAATGGAATTAAGAGTTCACTTCAACAAGATGTCACCATGAGGTGCATGCACACCATCACGAACGACCAAGATTGGCATCAACTCACTAGCTTCACCATCACAATCATGTCAAAGAGTTGGTCTCACCACAACGGACCGACTGTCAGTGATGTCTTGCGAGGCTTGCTCAAGCCATGTTGTCTCACATGAGTACATGTGCATTGTAATGTTGAGTCATGTCAAGTGTAAGTCAAGTGTCAACAGTTGGATGTAACAATCATAGAGTAGGTGAAGAGTCATGAGGGTAATTGAACTATCACAAAGGGGAATGTCAAGGGTCTCCCCACCCTTTGCTATAAATACTCCCTCATAACTCATTGTATAGGATTTTGGTCAGCCAAGCTTCTACTGAGACTATTTGAAGAAGGCTTGGATAGTATTGTAACGCGCCTTGGCTTCTCCAATGCACGGAGCTAGTACATCTCTTTGGAGGAGTAGGCAAATGTGGCTATAATGTTCCACTGTTGGGGCTAGCCGGTTTACGTGGTGTATTGTATGATTGTGACTTACACTTCTTTAATAATAAGAGCCAACACATTTTCATGCATATGTTTTTATTGTAGTTGGACTGTTCCGGTTGCCTTAATGATATATGTTGTTTAACTTACGTACTTGTGTATGAACTAATTTGTATGAAATTATATGAATTTTGTTGTTAATGTGTTGCATATGTTGTTAATGCTGTCACTGCCTGTGTCCACTACTTTTTTGGACATCAGACAGACCTTTCTCATGAACCTTGCTATATCAACTGTCACACTCATCTCAGACTGATCCATGAGTGTTGTTTGTGTTACCTTACCTTGATGTTGTGACTGCCGCATCCGAGTGGACTACTCTGCCAGAAGCTGTGCATGTCCTTTGTGTGGTGTGTTCCTAGCCGAGTTGGGACTGATCCCTTTCAACCTGGAACCCACCTTCACCTTCCTCTCCCTTCGAAGTGTTGGAACCTCTCGTACACATTCCTTGACTCTGTACATCAGTCACACCCTTGCTACTGACAGAGTTATCTTACTTGCCTTTGTGTGACATCACGGTTAAGGCAGTACCTTACGATCCACTGTTGGGACTCATACACCAAACGGTTTGAGGTCTAATTGGGACTTCTTACTGGAGAAATTCCCTTGACATGTTGGTGTTTCCAGTACCGTCAACATTTCTCGCTCTAGAAGGAGGGCCTGATGACAAGCAATGTCCTCTCATCTAGTTTTGAACCTTTGCATATCTTTCACGGAGTCTTTCATTCTTCTTCCCCTGAGGTGTTTTTTGAATCATGAATATGTCTTCATCTCGAGGAAGCTTTTCAATCTCTTGTCCACTCACATGTATGATGGTGAAGGTGAAGTGGCATGGCCTGAGCACTTACATAAATTTATTTCCATGATTTATGAGGAAGATGAGTTTACTAACGAACAGGCCGGCTTGTTGCTCGCATACACACATCACGAATCTCCATTTCGTTGGGTGCTCAGCCTACCGGTTGACACCGTGCACTCATGTGAGCACTTCTGTGATCTTATTGAAGACATGTTCTACCATTTCGATCCAGACCATATTGACCAGAAACTGTTACAACAATAGAGGGTTTCGCATGAATCCGTTATTGATTTTTGGCAGCGCTTTCGTGATTTGCAGTTTCAAGCTCCGAGGAGCCAGATGAAGTTCGCTTATCTCTGGGACCGGTTCAAGTACTATCTTAAGAAATCTCATCCCAAGAGGAAGCTTGATGTCAAACCTTGCTCAACCTTCTTCATTGATGGAATTACGCAATCCCATGTGGGAGCAGGCACTGTCTCAATGGACTGTCCACCTCCCTCTCATTCAACAGTTCCACCATCGCTCGGTGATGCTGAGGATCATGTTCGCACATCTGTTCACCCTTCACACCCTCCCAACATCACTCCACTCAATTTTCGTGCAGAGTTGGTTGTGAGTCCTTCGAGTTCCCATATGCATTCTTTTCTTCGACCTCTGTCTTCACACTCAAGTGTTCCTCTAGATGATGCTATCTTGTGTTCATCCATTCCAGACTCTTCACTTGTTGTGAATGAGGAACAACCCACTGATAGAGTTGGTGTCACACAACCAATATGCACTATCATTCATGAAGAGTATGAGTGGGAGCTTGAACATCAACACTTGATGAAGGATGACTCCCTTCTGTCTGAGCCCCCTTCGTTCTTTCCGAGCTTCTTTGGTGAACCTTCCATCCATGATTTTTCACGTGTGTCTTCATCCACGAATGCACCCATTGTTGATCACTCGCAGGACTCACCGGATGCTATTCCATCATTAGACAATGGAGAGGATAGTTTTTCATTGAAGATCCACTTGATGCTTCATCTTTCTTTTCCGGAAACACAGAGGATGATTCTGTTTGCTTTTCATCTACCCCTCTGTTTGATTCATCTGATCATGAGGATGCCAAAGAATTCATTGATTTTTCTGATCGTGGTAGTCGTGATCCATTTGATTCCATTTTTATCACGATCATGAATCTATCACAGTTGATCTTTCGAAGCCACCAGTTTATGATGATCTACCTGATGATGAAGTTGATACACCCAAGACTATCGAGGCACTTTAGCTCGAGCTGATGGTTATGTCAGGCCCTCGCTCTCTTGGGGTTAGTCTCACTTCCGATCATGAAACTATTCAATCACCCAAGGCTCCTCATCACTCATCTGTATGCATTGAAGATCCATCTCACTCACAGATCACACTTCCTCCACTCGAACTGCACAATCCCATTGCTCATGCATTGGAGGAGTCTTATATTGCAAGCACTCATTCACGATGCAAGTTATCTTTGTTTCTTTCATTTGCTTGCATGTCTCAGTCAAGAGTGTGATTTTGCTTCAAAGTTGCATGTAGTGTCACACAACACCATGATAAGTCCATGGATTGTCCGTCATGCACATGCACTCACTTATGTCCCATTGGCACTTTGAAACACGAAGTGTGGCTGTCTTCACTATTATATCTTTCTTGTACGCTGGTCCGTATGAATAGGTTACCCACAGACCAAGCCTTCACCCACATGGGTCTTCCAATGCACCGGTGGCTGCATTGGAAGTATCACTTCACGTGATCAGGCTCGTGCACCCTTCGTGTAGGAGTAGGAGTAGTGTTTTCTTTCAGTTGTTTGCTTACATGATTTGTTTGCTTGTTTGTTTGTTTGCTTGTTTCTGTACTTGCTTCACTTTCATTTTTTCTTTTGCCCTTGGTTTACTTTGTTGATTGTTAGTTCGTTCGCTTTTTTCATTCGTAGGTTAGTTTGCATGAAACCATGTGTGACTCATGAAACAAGATGGGTAAAGTGTAAGAGGGCTTATACAACTATCACTACTTGGTTATCTGTCATCTTGCCTCTGTATGATGAGCTTGTTACTTTTAGTCCATGATACGTCGAAGGAAAATATGTATTGTTCGAAGTGAACCTTGGTGAAAACACAACACTTGCGTGCTAACTAGTGTCACCTTCTATAGTCGATTGCTTTTGGGTTAACCTTTGTCAGCTCAGTCAAGTAGAGTAAGGTGAGGGGGGGAACCTTAACAGGCACGTCAAAGATACAATAAACTACTTCTCTGCTGGAACAACCTCATCTTCTCTCAATAAGTCGGGATCCTTCTTCCGCCTCTAAAATGAATAAGTGCTATGCACAATGAAAATGAAAAGTAAACAAATTCAAAATGAAAAATGAATAAGGTGAAAGAAAAGAAAGGCTTCCTGCGCAGGGAGGCGATGCAAGTAACTCCATCGGGGTACTAACCAGGCTTGTTGGCAGCGGAGCCATGCTTTTGTTCCTATGTGACTCCACCAGGGTACTGTCCAAACCTGCTGGCAGTGGAACAACATGAGAGATGAAACTAAGACTCTGACGACTATACTGCTTGTGAACCTATATACCCCTCAACCCCAATCAAAACAACTGTGTTTCCTTGGCTTGGAATGTGTGTCAATCGACCAAGAGTTTGGCAGATGCTACATCTTACGATCAAGCTAGTGCTAAGCTAAGATGAGCTAAGAGTTGAACAATACTTTTGGAGGTGTTAGACTTGCTTTTCATGAACAAGGTCCATTCAGAGAGTTGTAGTTCTACCAGTGTGTCGCCAAGTTTGTAGCGACTACAACCACTCTCCAAAATTTTGCCTTAGCCTGTTTTGGAGCCTCCCTGTCAACCTTCATAGCAGATTTCCCTGCTTGGTCAAGTCCTCAAGCTTTAGTGTCTTTCTTCCTCAAAGGCAGTCTGTTAATCATAGTTTGATCTTTTCACTTCACAGGCTGCTCACCCAGACTTGGTCCAGCTGTAGGCTAAGCAATATCCCCTTGAAAGTTGTGCATTTCTGGAGGGCAACCAACCTTCCCTCCAGAAATTGCACAATCCTCTCTGACGGCCTGCTGGGCTCTAGGATTGCGCAATCTTGCCAGCCAACCTTCCTGACAGGATTTTTGAAAATTTTCCCAGCTACAGGCTGTTCAACCCAGGATTTGCACAAATCTAGGTAGCAGTCAGTTTCTTTGCCTAGAAATTACGCAAATCTCTTGGGCAGCTAGCCCAGATCCCATCCAGAAATGCGCATTTTTCTCCAGCAGTCAAGCAGTCTCTTGCATGTGTAGCTGAGTTGACCGGTTCCCTCTGGGACTGAGAAAAACAGACTTGCATGCATGGGCTACTTCTCCCAAGGTATCATGCAAAGGCATCCCTTGTTTTAGGGATCTATGTTTAGTAGTTTGAGGTTACATGTAAGGAGAAATTCAAAAACCTCCCACCAAGTGTCACTTCCCCTAGATTTGTGGCATGTGCGTCACAACCTCGATGTTATCAAAACTCATCAACTAGACGCTGTCGATATCATTCCTCACATCAACCTTGCATCTCTGACATCCCACATCACATCGAGGAGTAGTTGGCACATTCAACTCAGTTGATTTGGGGTAAGCCCACTTCCCATGCCTTGTGGTTCATTTTTGTCACTTTTTGTGTTTTCACTTGTGGGAGTATTGTTTGCTTGATTTCTTTGAATTCTTGCTGTCGTTTACATGTACACTAGCTTGTCCTAGCTATGTTTCAGTTTTTGTTGCTATCTCACTACGGTCGCATGCATGAAACTATTTTGCATGGACGTTCACCCAACTGGCGAACTGCCTCACCCACATGTATGTTTATTTGTTTGTTGAATATTTCATTCATGTTTTGCATGCACTGTTAATCACTTTTGCTATCACTTAGTGTCGCCATGCATTCACTGACTTAATTTCTTTTAGTTTCCTGTTGGTGAGTCGGGCCAACCTTGGCCCAGGCTCTGCCTTCACCAAGGCTGTATCGCGCAATCTAGGGAATGAAGGCTCACCTTCCTCTCCAAATTTGCACATTCCTGCCCAACATTGGCCCCCAAGACTGTTTTGTGCATTTCTGGAGGATAGTGGCTGCTTGGCCCAAGAAATTTCCCAAATCTGTCCCTGGGCCAGTAGTCCTTCCCAGCTGGAATTGCACATTGCAAAATCCCAACAGTCAACAGCCACACTGGACTGTACATTGCGCAGTTCCAGTGGTCAGTCAGTTTCCCAGTAGCCTAGACTGTGCCTTGTACAGTCTTGGCAGTCGGTCTCTCGACCTCCCGACCAAAATTTTTCAACCTTCATGATCATTCACCTAGGTATGTTGCAAGTCAGTTCTAATGTTCATTTTGGTTTTCGACTGACAGATTATTTGCCATGATTGTTTCCATGTCTCCAGTTATCGCAGGTGTTCATCTGCCTCTCAGCAGTATAGGTACAATGGTTTCAAAGAGAGTAGAGACGAAGACACCATTCATAGCACACTTGGGAATGCAGTCGATCAAGTGTATATGGACTTACCTACCCATGAAGACATCAAGTTTTTCATAGATAAGGACATCAAGATATGCCAGCAACAACATCACAGTGAGTAGCATCATGAACAATAGCTGAAGACAACATACCAAATGCAACGAATGCAAGAGGATGGTTGTTGACAACACGGAGGTGGAACAAGGTTGCAAGCTCAAGCATGTCCATTGATGATGAAAGCAACTTTGGAGACTCTAGCTATGGAGTGACGGTGCGACATAAAGATCACACGAAGGAAAAAGACGTAACAAAAGAGTTGCATGTGCTGAAGTAGCAACTCAAGAAGAACATGAAGCTGCACAGACAGACGAATGAGTTGTAGTAGGATCAGGAACAATAGTGGGCGCAATGTGCACTCACGAATGAAACTGCACCCGGACAAGTTAAAGATCCATCCTAGTAGTTAACATGGAGTAGACATGGTGAGAAGTGTAGTTGATTGCATGCAAGGGATTCAGTAGCATGCATGTCATTGTGCGCACGCATGCAATCCAACCCATTCAACACATTCACTAAGGTGAAGACAAGAAGCAAGTCCAATTGGAGTCAAATAGGTAGTTTGGCAAGTTGATGCACATGACCACCAGCACCCTCTTGAAGATTAGCACAGACACTATGCATCAGTGTGCTACCATTTCAGCCGCACCCAAGAAGACCATTCACATTTTAGCAGATGAGTTGGATGAAGGGGCCGAACCAATGCACCAGTTGCAACAGAAACAAGAGTTCGCTTCAACAAGATGTCACCATGAGGTGCATGCACACCATCACAGACGACCAATCTTGGCATCATCTCACTAACTTCACCATCACAAGCATGTCAAAGAGTTGGTCTCACCACAACAGACCAAGTGTCAATGATGTCTTGCAAGGCTTGCTCAAGCCATGTTGTCTCACATGAGTACATGTGCATTGTAATGTTGAGTCATGTCAAGTGTAAGTCAAGGGTCAACAGTTGGATGTAATAGTCATAGAGTAGGTGAAGAGTCATGAGGGTAATTGAACTGTCACAAAGGGGAATGTTAAGGGTCACCCCACCCTTTGCTATAAATAGTCCCTCATAACTCATTGTATAGGCCTTTGGCGAGCCAAGCTTCTACTAAGACTATCTTGAAGAAGGCTTGGACAGTATTGTAATGCACCTTGGCTTCTCCACTGCACAAAGCTAGTACATCTATTTGGTGGAGCAGGTGGATGTGGCTGTAACGTTCCATTGTTGGGGCTAGCAGGTTTACATGGTGTATTGTATGATTGTGACTTACACTTCTTTAATAATAAGAGCCAATGCATTTTCATGCATATGTTGTTATTGTAGTTGGATTATTCTAGTTTCCTTAATGATATATGTTGTTTAAATTACGTAATTTTATATGAACTGATTTGTATGAAATTATATGAATCTTGTTATTAATGTGTTGCATATGTTGTTAATGTTGTCACTGTCTGTGTCGACTACTCTGCCAGACATCAGATAGACCTTTCTCATGAACCTTTCTATATAAACCATCACACTCGTCTTCGATTGACCCATGAGTGTTGTTCGTGTTACCTTACCTTGTATGTTGTGACTGCCGCATCTGAGTGGACTGCTCCACCAGAAGCTATACATGTCCTTTGTGTGGTTAGTTCCTATCCGAGTTGGGACTAATCCCTTTCAACTTGGAACTCACCTTCACCTTCCTCTCCCTTTGAACTATTGGAACCTCTCATAAACATTACTTGACTCTCTGCATGAGTCACACCCTTACTACTGAAAGAGTTATCTTACTTGCCTCTGTGTGACATCGTGGTCAAGGCATTACCTTACGACCCATTGCTAGGAATCCTACACCAAACGATCTGAGATCTAATTGGGACTTCTTATTGGGGAGATCCTCTTGACATGATGGCGGGTCCAACACCGTCAACAGTATAGAAAATACTCAAAATAAATGAGGATTTCTTCTTTTTAGATGAAAAACATGGAAGGTATGGCACCTACCTCTCTTTTCTACACTCTGGTGATGAGAACTCTTGAATTGATTTCCCTCGGTGTTCACTTGCAACTTTGTGTGGTAATTCTCCCAGTATCTTGTAGCTTTCCTATAGGTGCTCTTGTTTGCTGCAGGTGCTGACTGTTTCCTATAGGTTGCCACTGTAGGGATGCCAAGAGTAACTTTTCTTTCAATGACTCCTCGAAGTTGCCTCTGCCTTCAGATTTTCGAAATAACTAATACTTCGCATGGGAGTCAGTGATTATTTCTATTTGTGGATGATTTCGTCGGGTGATGTACTGGTTGGCCGAGTACGAATACCTTCTTTTGGACCGTTGGTCCCACTACATGTTCATCATATCACCTTTCCTCGTAATCATCTCCAACTTTTATTCTCCATAGCTTAACCACTTTTTTGATTCAATCCCCTCTTTTTTGATGTGACCTTACCACGTGTGGAGTTGACTAACCCTTTCTCTTCTCGTTATCTGATCGAGGGTGGCCAATTTAACTAGCCACCTTCACTTATAAAATCAACTTCCTACCTCATTCCTATAGTTTAATCATATTCGTACCTATGAGAGAGTATAGGTGAGATGAGATACCTGTTGGTCCATTGCTTTGATGATGCATGTTGGAGAGTGTTGTTAATTCATTGTTCCTTGCCTTCGCTGCATATTCTTTAACTGTGTTTTTTTCTTCTTCTTTTGTTGATGAGTTGCTCCCATGTTGATGTACAAGTGCTAGCTTTTGTTGCTGCTGAGCTCTGGAGGAGCTTCTTCATCACTGTGATCCTCGTGCTGAAGGTGGATTGGAGTTGTTGTGGTATTTTTTTTTGGAATAGGCTGCTACAGGATGTCCTGTAGTTGACTTTTTCTTGAACTTTTGGAGTGGAAGATGAGGTTTTTTTTGTTTTTTGTTTGTTTGTTTTTGTTTTGTTTTTTGTTTGTTTTTTTTTTTTATGGGTATAGTGTTGACATGGTCATGGAGGGTGTTGGCTGAGGTATGGTGAGGTCAATGAATCTTTTCATAATGAAAAACATATTTGTTTCACCATTTTTACATTGGACTTCATGTCCTGTACTTTCTCAAGGCCTCCCGTAGGTATTTCTCAAGGCCTCCTGGAATACCTATAGGAAAATCCTGTAGTATTATAGGGAATCCTATAGAAAACACATAATCGCTTGGAATTGGAATCTGGAGTGGAGGATGGATGGAAGAACATGGGGAATATGGAGGAGATGATATGGATGAAGGAAAACATGGTTTATGGTAGGGCCTGCTATCCTCTGTACCCTGTGCACATCATCTACTTACAAACCTACAAAAACAGAATTGTTATTTTTGTATGTTTTTCTCTTATTTTTTTTCTTTCTTGAAAAGATAACTAGGTTGCCTTGAAGGAGGTTTTCAACCTTGTTGCATTCCCTGGGCACCTCAAAAGAGGTTTTCACCCAAATATCTTTTATTTTTTAATTTATTTTTTAATACTCTTGGGTTGCCTCAAGAGGTTTTCAACCCAAAAGCTGGAATCAGGTGCCTCATAGAGGTTTTCACCTAGGTCCTTTTTTTCCTAAAAACTTGGCGAGGTGGAAGCTGAGACTTCTCCAATCACCATCATTGCAATTTTGATGCTACTGATGAATTCCTGCTTTGATAAGGGCTTCTTGTAGACCTTTAACTTGTACCCATTGACAAGCAAAGGGATACCTTCTACATCGATGGTTCTTATCTGAACAATGCCATTGTCATGGCACTTTTCTATCACATATGGTCCCAACCATCTGGTCATTAATTTTCCTTTGAAATATTTGTACCAGGATTCATACAGCAAGGCCTAGTCGCCTTCTTGAAACAATTTGTCCTTGATATTTATATCATGCTATATTTTCCTTTGTACTTGAGTCACTTCTGTGTGCATGAGGGCCTACATTATAAATTCATCTAACCCATTCAGCTGGAGCAACCTTTCTTGTTGTGTCCTTGTGACATCTAGATCCAGTTTTGCTGCCATCCTTAAGGTGGTGTATTCAAATTTAATGGACAATAGGGGTTTTTCAAGTGGTATTGTAGGCCCAGGTGACCTCCACCAGTTTTTTTGCCCAATCCTTTCTGTTGCTGCTAATCACCTTGGTCATAATGCCTTCTAATGCTTGGTTGGTTACTTCCACTTGCGCATTATCCTGTGGGTGGTAAGGGGTGTATTTTCTGTGCTTGGTCTTATGCTGGCTTAACAACTTTTCAATCATGTGAGATGTAAAATGACTACCTTTATCAATGAACAACTCTCTAGGGTATCCAAACTTATAAAACACATTCTCCCTCAAGAATTCAACCACCTTTTCTTATGTTTCTACCTTGATAGCTTTGAATTCAACCCATTTTGTTAAGTAGTTGATGCATACAATGATGTACTTCTTCTGTCTGGATGGAGGGTCAATGGGCCCAATGAAATCCATGCCCCACTTGTCAAATGGCTTGAAATTTAGTTGAGGTTTTAGAGGCATTTCATCCTTGGGGGTAGGCTTCCCCATCCTTTAGCACTGATCACACTGGTTGGTATACCTCTTTAAATCTTGGTGGAGAGTGAGCCAATAATAACTAGCTTGTAGTACCTTGAATGTTGTTCTTTTGGCTGCAGAGTGACCTCCACAAGGACCATCATGACAGGCTAGAAGGATGTCAAAGAATTCCTCCTCCCTAACACATATTCTAAGAATTTATCTGGACCTAGCATGAATAGATTTCCCCAAATCCAAGTGAATGGGGCTCTTTTTACTATGATTCTTCTATTTTCCTTGGAGGACAAATTTGGAGGGAACTATGCAGACACCAAGTAGTTTGCTATGTCAGCAAACCATGGAGAGAGAACTGAAATGGTGAATAAATGTTCATCTGGTAGCTGATCATCAACCATTCCTTCCTACCTTGCAGGAAAAGTCAATATGGATAAAAAAATATGCAACTACATTCTCTTTTCCAGGCTTATCAATAATAGTTAGATAAAATTGTTGCAATAAAAGCAACCATCTAATAATCTGGGCATTTACATCAGTTTGTTCATCAAGTATTTAATTTCAGCATGGTCGGTATGTACAAATGTATGGTAACCAGTAATGTAATGTCTAAATTTATTCAATGAATGTATAACAACTAGGAGCTCTTTTTCAATTACTGTGTAGTTTAACTCGGCTTTCAACAGATTCTTACTGATGACGTAAATGACATAAGGTAGCTTGTCATCTATCTGGCCTAGAGCTTCTCATATAGATTTTTGAGAGGCATCGACATGAATGTGAAAAGGAAGAGCCCAATTTGGGCCTCAGAGAATTGGTGCAGAAGTAAACTTCTCGTTTAGGGTGTCTAAGGCCTCTTGGCATCTTTTTGACCACAAAAATTCGGAGTCTTTGGCCAATAAACCAAATAAGGGAGAAGCTAACTTGCTGAAATCTTTTATAAATCTCTTATAGTATCCAAATAACCCTAAGAAACTTCTAACACCCCTTTGATTTTGTGGAGTTGGGACCCTTTTGATGATGGCTATATTATTTGGGTCTACTTGTAGTCCTTCTTGGGATTTGAGTGGCCTAGAAAAATCCCTGCAGTCATCAAGAATGCACATTTTTCGGGACTAAGGGATAAGTTCATTTCAATGCATTTGTTTAACACCTTTCCGAGGTTAGAAAGAGCCTCCTGGAAATCACACCCATAGGGTGTGAATTCATCCATATAAATTTCTACTACATCATGGACTAGCTCTGCAAAGATACTCAGGACTACTCTCTGGAAAGTGGCAGGGGCATTGCATAGACCAAAAGGAAGGACCCTATAAGAAAAAGTACCCCAAGGATAGGTGAAGGTGGTTTTATATTGGTCCTCTAGGCTGAGCTAGATTTGATTGTACCCACTGACTCCATCCAATAAAGAGAGGAACTTCTTTCCTTCCAGACCATATAACACTTGGTCAATGAAAGGTAGAGGAAAATGGTCCTTCTTTGTGGCTTTGTTTAGCTCTCAGTAATCCACACAAATCTTCCACTTTCCATTTTTCTTTGGAACCAGCACTAGAGGAGACACCCACTCACTGTCCAAGATAGGGTAAATGAATCCTGCATCCAACAACTTTTGTAACTCTTCTTTGACTATATCCTTGAGAGCTGGATTCATTCTCCTTTGGGGTTGGCAGAATGGTTTGCAACCTTCCTTGATGCAAATGTGGTGAGTACACACCGAGGGGTGCACTCCCTTCATTTATTTGTAATTCCAAGCAAAGGCATTTGTTGGCTTGAGGGGGCTTGACCCAGGTTTAGCGTTAGTTAGCCAAACAAATCCCTACACTATTGGCCCTTTCAGCATCAGCCCGTGGAGTGCGAACTAAAGTCTCACCCGAAGCAGTATGGGGGGATGCTGGAACCAAGATTCCACACCCTTGAGATGGATGTGATGTCGGTTTATTCTAGTTGTACCTGCCTTCACGCAGGTTTCTTAGCCCTCTGTTCCACCCTTTAGTACCTTCGTGAAAGGGTACAATTAGCTTTCATGCAGCCCTAACCTGTGGCTTAAGGACCTTCGTGCTGCTAATGTAGCAAATTGCGATATCTCCCAAACTAGGTTAAGTGTCTTACTTATCTTATTAATCGATCTTAGTTAGCTTCACAAAAATACATGTTCTTAATTGCGTTCACTTAACCAACACATTTACATACATTCGCGCATCATATAAACATTATAAGTGAAATTCATACCCAATATAATAGATGCGTAAACAGGAAATAAAGACGTAGAAAATATAGAATACATCTCTTTATTGATAATTCTAGATGATTACAGACTTGACCCACCATGTGCACTCAGTTGCGGACTTCTAGGCCTCTGCGCACTTAGCTACAGAGTCTCTACCTATGCTACGACCCAAACTTAGACTTTTGCTCTAAAGCTATGACTCAGTCCTTTCTTATTTATTTTTTCTAACTACTTAGAGCTTAGCTCTATTTATACAATCCCATGGTCTGTGGACCATGGGTAGATCTTTTACAACCGACATTACATTTCCAAAATAATGGTGGACAACCCTATGACTCTTTTAACACCTACGCGCTCCGCGACCACAGAATGCAGATTCTTTACACTTGGATTACAACATTTGACCAAAATATGGGCTTTTAGCCCCAAAAATACCCTTGGGGGATCCCGCGCCCAACAGGTCCCTAACACAAACATTGTGACTCGCCCTCGAGTCGCTCTACAGGTGTAGAGATCTTAGCGCAAAGACCTCCCAGCTCCGTTTGGATCACCACAACTTCGGCAGCGCACTGAGCAGCCGCCTGCTGGACTTCTTCCACTCGCTATTCGGTGACTGCCGCTGAACTGCTGCCCTGAATCTTCTGCTGAGTGGCCTGTAGTGTCGCGAGCTTCCCTTCAATGGAAGTTGTGATCGTATATGCTTCATCTATCCATGGTTGTAGGTGCCTTTTTAGGACCGCTTCTTTGTGTCGAGCGACATCCACCTATTCCTTAAGTGCCTTTGCCTCTCGCATCCATGCGAGCCTCTATGTAAGGGCGACCGTCTACGTAGTCCCTTTGACCTCGTCATATTTTTGTTTTATCTCACGTGCCTCTGTCTCCAGGCGCTCTACATTTGGGTCCTCCTGCAGGGTGGTAAGGACCTCGAATGCCTGTTCAAAAATTCGTGTGCAGTCTGCGACTGCATTGTCGATCGACGCTATTGCTGCTATAACAACGGTGGTAAAATGTTCTCTGATTTACGGTGGAGTTGAAGGTTGAGCCCTCAACTACAAGTTTGTGATCTGTAGGTTCAGCTCCAGCTCAACCCTGGCCATTTCTATTCGAGCATCGCGCATCCCTATGGCCAACTTAAGGATGCGTGCCTCAACCGGTTCTTCTACCTGAATGTCCAACTCCGGGACCATTCAACAGGATTCCTCCACTACCTGCATGATCTTATTGTTCTATTCTACTGCCTCATTGTGCTGCAGGCCCAACTGCTCGATGTTGATGCGCTACTCGCTCATCACCTACAGAGCATGACTCTCTTGGGCCCTAAGTTCCATGGTGATTCCATCCCACAAGAGGTAGAGCGTCTCTCGAGGGAGCGCGACCATATTCAATCCCACCCCATTTAGACTGCTAACCGTGGGCCCGTCGACCTCATTTTCTATAGTGAGTGCCCCATCTGGTAGTAGTACTGCGTTGGTCACCCTTGTGCACAACATCTCCTCGGTAGCTGAAGTGCTGATCACGAGGTTGGTGGACACTGTGCTAGCCTGTGGAGTGCGAACCTGCAACCCCTGTAACTTTGTTTGGATAGCCCCTAATACCAACTATTGCTATTCTTAAAACTATTGGATGGCCTCCGCGATGACATCCCTCACCGTTTCTCCGATGTCTTGCAAATCCCCCTTAGTGAGGGTGATTGGGTCTAAGGATGTCTTTGAAGCCTTGGTTTTCTTCCGTGATGCTGCCTTCTCTTGCGGGTGCTGATGCTTGAGCTGGGTGGACATTGTCTGTAGGTCCACGTCACCTTGTTCTTTCAGCTCCTCTGTTTCTGCCTCAGCCTCGGGCGAAGGTGGATTCTGTCCTTCACACACTTCTCCTCCTGTCTTCTGCTACTCCGCCAATTTTGCAACATTACACGCTGCCTGGGCCTTAGCCTCGACTTCCTCCTTTTTGTGCTTCTCAACCAGCTACACCATTCAGAGCTTTGTTTCTTCCTTCTTACACTGCATGGTGGACTTGTCCATTTCCACCGCAGAGCCTGTTGGAGTGTGCCACTTCGACGACCAAGACTCGAGGACTGTAAAGATCACATCATCAGTCGCCATATATGGTAAGTTATGAGATGTCTTTGTGGGGTCCTTCCACACCCTGATAAAAACCTTATAGAAATCTACTTTGAACTCTGCAAATCTCTACAAATTGGTGTATACTATGGGCGACAACCACAGCTTGCGATTGATCCCCATCTGGATACTCATATCCATCAAGATCTAGAAGATCTTGCTTTCTTTTATGCGCTGTGTATCCTTGGTCGTCCACAGCAAAGCATACTTCGCTACCTCTGGAAGGTCTGGCACAATCGAAGGGAATTGGATATCTTTTGACAGCTCCCATGCCACCAGTACAATCGATAACAGGAGCCATGCATAGTGAAATGTTTTTCCCTGCTCCTGTGCCTCGCAATTGTTTGCAAGGAACTCGCTGTAAAGATAATTAGCCCAGTTGAACAGGACTCCTTCAGCGCATTGGGTTGCTAGTGCAATCACAGGCGCGACCACCTCAGCCGCGCGACACTTCCGCATCACCTTCCTTGCTAGTATTTGCGTCGCTACCTTGATTGCAAGGTTGTTAATGTTGGAGATGGCATATCCGTGCTTCTTCTTCTCCAACTTGAATTTCTTCTTCATAGCTTCCACAAGGGCTAACTCGCCACCTTTTCCTTTTGATATATTCGCTGGATCCTCCCCTGAGTAAGGCAGCCATGTAATCAGATGGATCAAGTGGTCTGTGATGGGAATGGGCTCCTCCAGCCACAAAAACCCATCATGCACCAAGCAGAGAAGTTGCCTGATGACGAAGACGGTCACTGGGGCGCGGTGGTAATGTGATACCTAGAGTAGGTTGAGCAGCCCGAATTTCTCTACACCCTTGAGCTAGGTCCGCGGTTCCAATTCAATTGGTCCAGCAGTTGCGTCAATCCATTGACACATTAGCTGCTCATTCGATAAATGTGGGAATTTCTCATGATCTGCGAGGTCCTCTATGGGTTTCTTGGTGAGACATACACCGGGATCATAGCCTGCTTATCCTTCTTAGGTCTTGGTGTTCTGTTTGATTTAGGGACCTCAAATATCACTCCGGAACTCTCTGTAGCTTCTACTACCACAATTTATTGTGCGGCTTGCTTGGGTGTTGACATCATTCAGGAGGTCCTGCATCTCCTTCGACAATCTCTCAAACACTGAACTTGCTCTCAAAGCCTCAAAATTCACAAGGTCCATACATAGTTGATAGCGCAACAACTGAATTTTCAAAATGGCAAGTGTTTTTCACTAGACAACCACTTGTAATTTATAGGGCCTTTTGAATTCAAATTCGACCGTTCCCCCCACATTCGGCTCATTAATGCTAGATTGGCGATAGATTTTCAAGAATCTAACCCATAAATTTTGCCTTAAATGCATGCCGCCCCCTCCATTTGGCCTCAAATTGACTATCAAATCATGAATAGTGACTTTAACTGTCACTTTCCAGCGGACCTACACTCTAGTGCAGCTATATTCGCGCTGTCGCAGACCCTGTGATACTATGCTACTTTGCGTAGTTTTGACATCGCACAGCTCCCCAACCTAGGCAGTGTAGTTTATAGTCTCGCGCCCCCTTTCAGATACCTGGAGTGCTAAGACTGGGCTTCTATCGCATAGTCAGATGGCTGGGCCACCTGTGTATGGCTTCAATCGACTGTCATTCACCTTTCATGGGAAGGGTTCTCCATTCAACTTAACCAACTGGATCGCGCCACCATCGTTAATCTCCTTAATAACATAGGGCATTAACCAGTGCATCCTAAACTTTCCAGGGAATTTATCAAACTTACTATCATAGAATAAAACCAAATCGTTTACCTTGAATGTGCGTAACTTGATGCGTCGATCATGCCATGCCTTTTCGCGCTGCTTCTGGACCTGCTGGTGAAATCTAGCCAAAAATATTCCTTCTTTGAGCTCATCCAGATGCGCAAGCCTCTCTTCCAGGGCTTCATGATCCATCATACCTATGAGCACTGCTATGCACAGACTAGGCATGATGTATTCCATAGGCATTATGACTTCCACACCATAGACGAGCCTAAAAGGGGTTTGTCCCGTCAGCTTTTTTCATGTTGTTCGATAAGCCCATAATATTGCAGGTATGCGTAGGTCCCAATCACTTCATTGGGCATTGCAAACCTTGGTCAGCGCATTTTCAAGCACTTTTTTGAATGCCTCCACTGTCCCGTTAGCCTGTGGGTGATAAGGTGTGCTCTTCTGGTGATACACCTGAAATTCCTTCGTTAGTGCGCTGATCGTCTCATTCAGGAAGTGCGTACCACGATCACTCATCAAGATCCTTAGACATCCAAATCATGTTAGTACATGTTCAAATAGAAACTTGATGGCCGTCACGCCCGTGCAATCCTTCATGAGCTGCGCTTCTGCCCAACGAGTCAAATACTCTGTCGCGGTGATAATGTATCTCACCCTTGTCTTCCCTTGTGGTTGAATGGGTCCTATAAAATCTATTTCCCACTTCTCGAAAGGTTGCAATGTTATTTGTGGATTCAAAGGCATTTCATCCCTCCACGATGGCCTGCCTGTTCTTTGACATACATCACACGCCTTGCAATGTGCTTCTGAATCTTGATGAAGGGCTGGCCACCACAACCCGATGCGGAGAATCTTATGCGCAGTTGCTCTCCTTGCATAATGTCCTCCCATGGTGCCCCCATGAGCCTCCACAAGGATGTTGTTTCATTCAAAATCAGGTACATACTGTCACAATATCTCATTAGTCCCCATTTTGTATAGATGCCCAACAATGACAGAAAAATTTGCCGCATGCACCACTAATTCCTTCTTTTGCTGGACAGAGTGTCGATAATATTGTAGGTATGTGTAGGTCCCAATCACTTCGTTGAGCATTTCAAACCTTGGTCAACGCATTTTCAAGAACTTTGTTGAATCCCTCCACTGTCCCGATAGCTTGTGGGTGATAAGGTGTGCTCTTCTGGTGATACACCTAAAATTCCTCCGTTAGTGCAGCGATCGTCTTGTTCGAGAAGTGCGTACCACGATCACTCATCAAGATCCTTAGACAACCAAATCGTTTCAGTACATGTTCAAATAGAAACTTCATGGCCATCGCGCCCGTGCAATCCTTCACCGGCTGCGCTTCTGGCCAATGAGTCAAATACTCCATCGCAGTGATAATGTATCTCGCCCTTGTCTTCCCTTGTGGCTGAATGGGTCCTATAAAATCTATTTCCCACTTCTTGAAATGTTGCAATGTTATTTGTGGATTCAAAGGCATTTCATCCCTCCATGATGGCCTGCCTGTTCTTTGACATACATCACACGCCTTGCAATATGCTTTTGAATCTGATGAAGGGTTGGCCACCACAACCCGGTGCGGAGAATCATATGCGCAGTTGCTCTCCTTGCATAATGCCCTCCCACCGTGCCCCCATGAGTGTCCACAAGGATGTTGCTTCGTTCAAACTCAAGTACATACTGTCACAATATCTCATCAGTCCCCATTTTGTATAGCTGCCCAACAATGACAAAAAAATATGCCGCACGCACCACTAATTCCTTCTTTTGCTGGACAAAGTGTCCTTTTGGTGCGGTTCTTGTTGTTAGGAAGTGTATTATATCCTAAAAATGACCATCCGTGACACACACTACAAAGAACTGTGCGTCAGACAATCCTTCTTCCAAGTTAGTAGGTTCCTCCCCTGTTTCGATGCGCGACAGATGGTTTGGTCCCACATTCAATCGTCTCGGCTTCACAACAACTTCAAAATCATACTCTTGGAACAATAAGAGCCATCTGTAGATTTCCCCCCCAACATAGGCTTATTGACCCGGTACTTCAGTGCGGAGTGATCCGTATACATCTTAAAGTGGCTTCCTAGCAAGTAGGTGTCAGTACTTCTGGAGCGCATACACTGTAGCTAGCCCCTCACATTCAGTGGTAGAATGGTCTTTCTCTGATTTGGCCATCTGCGCGTGTGTATCATCCTGCCCATCATACTTGTCTTTCAGTCACATCTTAGTCTTCCAAATCGTGCTCTCATCATCCTCCTACATTCGCGCCAATCATCAAAGCTTCCCTTGTGCATACCCCACCATCTTGCGGGCGTAGCACGCAGTGCCCAGTCTAAGGCCTGGAAGCATTGCTTTTTTGGCACCTCCCTTTCAAATGTATCCAAAAAGGTATCTACCTTAGTTATACCATCATAAATAGGAAAATTTCTCTCCTCTGATGACACACAACGCAGTGACCGGGTCATCATGTTACAATTCAGAGTAGTTACCTCATGTAATCGATTCTACCAGCGTTCTATTTCTTTGTCAAAATCCGAAGTGTAGAAACTCTCGCGCTCCCATGTAATCCATCCATCCGCAGTGGGATTCACCCAATCTTGGTCTCACACTGTTATCTTATAGATGCAGTATAGATCATCATCACTCTCATAGTCGCAGACTGGTTTCGTATAGCGCGATCCTTCAGCAGGATCCAAGGGTATTATTACGTGCAGCGATTTCTTCTCAAAGATCATCTTTCACTTCTTCAGATTGATTACCCTGTTCATATCAGTAGCCCAATCAATTCCCAGGAGCGCAGGGTAGGGATTGCTGTCATCCCCAATCTTTATTACTTCAAAATATACTAGTGCGCTCACTCCCTCAATATCCATAGTCACCCCCTGCAGCCACCCCATGGGGATGATTTTCTGCTGATTCGCCATCCTTAGTTGAATTGGAGACCACTGCAGCACATGTCTCCCCATTCGCTCCCAAGTCTACTTTGGTAGGACATTCGCGTCTGACCCCAGGTCCAAAATGACCTGATTCATTTCATACTCTCCTATTTGCATGGTCAACCTCATCTCTCATCCCGTCCTTTTCTTATTATTGCCAATATTTCGCACTACGCATGGCTCACCTGGTGCAGTGCCAGTGCATCTATTGATGAGTTCTTGTAGCCCTTTTACAACCTTACTGTCACGCAGCAACTTCATACAAGTTTCTAGGAAAGTTGTTAGCATAGAAGGGTCCATCTTCGACTCAGGCTTATCCTTGCTTCCTAAGGTGGAGGCCTTAGTGAAGCTTTTCTTAGCTTCCATGAATGCTTCATGAGCGTGCTCCAAATCAAACTCAACCTCTTTCACTGGGGCTTTGCGAACCCATGTACTGTCTTCCAGTTGTTTCCCCTTGTCATCTCCTGTCGTGATTCCACTCCTGAGCACTATATTTACGTTCAGATCTTCCTCACACGGCTCAGACCTCATCATCTGCAGGTTCTAAGTCAGGGGAGGTGGTAGCGCTCCTTTGTCACATATCCTAGCTATCAACATAAGACAGTCTTCTGTTTCATGATCAAACAACGTGCAATACTTACATGACGGGTGCGTTGGATTAGTGCAATTGTGGGCATAGTGTCCTAGTCCTCCGCAATTGTAGCAAATCAACTGTCCTTGACCTCTCCAAAGTCCTCCTCCACCTCAGCCTCGTCCACGCCCCTGAAATCCTATCCGCGCCATCCCTGCATTCTGGTCAAGGGGCCGTGTATTGGCCTGAACCCTGTATGTGGGAGTTCTATCCATCATCAATTCATAGCTCTTGCAAGTACGCTCATCATGTCCTACCAAGCTACAAAAGTTGCAGAACAACTATTGCGGTGCTTTCACATACTTCTGTAGCGAGTGACAGTTATCCATGGTATGTTTTTTGGCTACCTGACAGATAACGACCATAAAGTAGGCGTTGTGCTAGGTCTTGCTTGAGCTTCTGACCTTAAAGGCATCGGTCCCCCTCCTGCAAGGTAATTTGTAAAGACCATGCAATGGTATTTGTCATGACCCTGACTCTTAAATTTCAAGCACCATACTTCATCGCGTACCTTTGGTCGAACCATCTTGTCCTACTTCAGACTTTGCATCTCAAGGCACAGATTTTTTAGATGCGCATGGATCTGCTGGACTCCTAGATTAGGATCCTGCATCAGAGTCTCATGTAGTCTCATGGTAATCTCCAAGGCCTCTATCTGAGTTGTTATCTTTTGCTACAACAACGCATTCCTTAAGTGTGGTAGTAGCGAAGCCACAAACCACTCGCGATGTTGTCCATCAATCAAGTTAATGTTGGCTTCACGAATTGTACATTTTAGCCTCTGATCCAGTTCCCAATGTGTCTCACCTAGTTGCATCGCGATATCTTTGAATCCCACAATCGACTGCACCTCAGATTTAGGCCTGCTAAATTCCCTATTTAGTGCTGCTTGGATGTCCACTACTCTAGCATTCAGGTTATCGTTGGAGTAATTAATATACTAGGTTAGTGCACGATCTTGCAGATCACTAACCAGTGTCGCTTTCTTTATATGATCATATGTAACACCTTGAGCTTCACATACAACCCTCACAATGAACCAAAATTGTTCTGGGTCCTCATTTCCCAAGCCTTTGAACAAAGTCAACTTCACTGTATTCACCATACTAAATCGCAGTGGAGGTGGAGGTGGTACGGGTGAAGTTGGAGGTGATGGCGATGAAGTTAGAGGTGGTGTGGGTGGAGGTGCTATTCGTGGGAATCCTTGCCTTATTAACTGAATAGTGCTTCATGGAGAGATCTTTGCTATTCCTTCTTCATCTCCTCGTGGAGGTGAAATCAAGGGGCTATACTTCAGACCCTTATTTCCTTCGTTTCTGTAAAATTTTCCACTTCACGCAGTCCTGAACATCAAGGTAGCTATATAACCTATTTTTTGCACAACAAAATTTTAATCCAAGTATTCAAAGATTTCACGTACTTACTTCGCGGTCCTTTGAAAAAGTGTTGCTTTGCCTCACTATAACTGACTGAGGTGTTGATCGCAAATTCAGTCACAAATCCTCCTATGATACGATTGAGCCAATGATCGACAGTGCGGGCGATCTTATCCTCCGATGCTTCCAACCTTCGCACTAGCTCTAGGGTCCACACAACAGGACCGTCAAGTTTCCACCTTACTTGGCTATTTGCTAGCTTTGCAATCCACTCGTATAGCTCAGTAGGAAAGGAGGCGAAAAATATTTCGTGGATCTTCTTATACAGGTATCGGTCCAACCACTATTCTTTAACAGTCGCAGGTTTTTGTTTTCTTGTGCCGCGAACTCGTGAATCCTTCTGTCCAACCAACCTTCGATTTCCTCTTAGTTGGATTCCAGTGATATGACATCACACATCTCTTATGCAGATTCTAGTCCCGACAACGGAACCATTTGTTGGCTTGAGGGGGCTTGACCCAGGTTCAACGTTAGTTAGCCAAACAAATCCCTACACTATTGGCCCTTTCGGCGAAGTCTCACCCGAAGCAGTATGGGGGGATGCTGGAACCAAGTTTCCACACCCTTGAGATGGATGTGATGTCAGTTTATTCCGACTATACCTACCTTTGTGCAGGTTGCTTAGCCCTCTGTTCCACCCTTTAGTACCTTTGCAAAAGGGTACAATTAGCTTTTGCACAGCCCTGACTTGCGGCTTAGGGACCTTCGCGCTGCTAGGGCAGTGAACTGCAATATCTACCAAACTAGGCTAAGTGTCTTACTTATCTTATTAACCAATTTAGTTAGCTTCACAGAAACAGATGTTCTTAATTGTGTTCACTTAACCAACACATTTACATACATTCATGCATCATATAAGCATTATAAGTGTTATAGACATATTTGGGCATTCCAACCCCAAACTCATATGTCCATAAACTAAGGGCTCTTCAGTCCCTAAAAGTGTTTTTTCATACCCTAAACGATCATGGTCAACTGATTACATCATTTCCAGAAGTTCCACCTGAGAAACTACTCAAAACTGGCCAAAACTGGACCATACTGACTGCTCCAGGGATAAGGTGTGATGCATACTGGCTGCCTCACTAGCCAGGTGCGATGCATACTAAAATGGCCTTCTGTGGGGTGCGATGAGTGAGAATAGACAAATGGCAGAGACAGTTTGCTAAGTGGATGATCATGGAATCTTACAGAAACTTCTCCTGTGACACTTGCCTCTCTAAATTCGCCCAGGGATGAGTAAGAGATCAATGAAATCTCCAAGTGGAACCAAGAACCATCAGTGGAATGACGCTAATAAAAAACCCAGAGCTGACTGACACCCTTGTAAGACATCTATAAATGGATTCCTCGTTTGAGAGATCTAGAGGTTGGAATTTTGTAATTTGTAAGGAAGTGCTGTTGGTTTGTTGGTGAGAAGAGAAATTGCATTGTTGGGTGATTTACTTGTTCATGAGGTGAAGAGGGCTTCTACACTGGGAGGATGATGCTGGATCAGATAGCTAGGTTTTAATCCTCTCTTACACTACTATTAATAAAGTTCTTTGGGTTTTCCTCCATATAATCGTGTGTTTATGTATCTTATTATTTATGAATGCAATTGTATGGTCAATGTATTTTTGATTCCGCATTGTTTATGATGTTTTAGATGGAGATGCTTTGATGGTTTGCTGTTATTCTGACTCTAAGGTACTCTTTGAAGCGAGACAAGTAGGAGAGGAGTGGAAAATTCTATCAAGAAAAGGAGAAATCAAGCTAGGATCAAAGCGGAAGATCCAGGTTGGTCCTCTTTCCTTCCCTCTCATTTATCACACTTGAAGGAACTCTTGAAAAGCTTTCATTGTTTGTTTCTAAGATAGCTACCCATCCTAGTGGGACTAGCAGTTCAAATCGACACTAGTTTTCCCTGAAACAAAATGGCGACTCCACTGGGGACCGAGTAGTTTGTTTTGTTTGTTTATTGTTTGCTTTATAAACTACAAATGGAGCCTAAAGTTAGCTAGCTAGCCTTCAAAACGCCTTTTTTATGCAATTGCGAAGTAGATGAATGCTGCTTCAGTCAATCTTTGGGTTGGTTATGAACTGAACATCTGACTTACAAAGCATTCTAAGTGCCCTTGTGGTAGCTCAGAACCTCATAAGATCTTACCCCTATGATTTTTTTTTACTGTCCATCATTACTCAACCTAAATCACTAAACTTAGCTGCAAATTTTGAGAAAAAACCAAGCTCAATTTCGCTCCCTGGCCCATCGCATTGTCTATAATTGCGCAACCTGGATGTATCGCACCTCCCATGTGTTGAAAGTGAGATGCATCCCTGTTTCCATGTGTCACAGGTGCGATGATTGAGTGATACTGCTTTCTCTCTCTGAAAGTTGGTTTTTTATCCTTGTTTTCAGTTCTATTCAGTAGTTTTGCTGTTCATGATCAATATCTTCTTGCTGAAACCTTCTTCCTTCACATTTTTAGCCTCCATCAGTTAGGAATTGTAAATGTTTTTGTGTATTTGTCAATCATTTACAATCTTCCTTTGTCGAAAGTAGCTTAATCGAACTGTCGTTTTTGATGCAAGTGCCGTAATTGTCATTTTGAATCAAAAGAAGAGTGTCGTAAAGTCTTCCTCTTCTAGATAGTTTATTGTACTTTTGTCATTGTGTTTGATTTGAATCATTAGTATTTGAAGTGTCAAAAACAGTTTTCAATTTGAAATTGAAAAGTGTCGTCTTAGCCTTCCTTTCGTTTTGAAAAGAAATTGTTAGAAATGTTGCTTTGAAAGAAAATAGTTCAGATTTGTACTTAGCTTTCCTTTTTGGCATTCACACATTAAGGGAGAAGAAAACAAATACATGCATGTGCATCTGCATTTTGACTGCATACGTAATTTCATTTAAGAAAGTGCATTTAGTGTGTGCTCTATGCTCTCTGCTGAAAGAAAATCATTATCTTATATCTTTTGTAGCTAGGGTTTTCATTGCTAAAAGAACATAAATGACTGTTTATCATTTTAGATTGCATATTTAAGAATTTTACATCTACATCACGCGGTGAACCTTGAAATATGAACTTCTAAACAAGATCAACTCTAAAGTAAATCTCAATGAACATAAAAATTCTTTGGAACCTAACGTAACACATCTAGAAGTCTAGGCTAGAGACGTGTTCCGGCGTCGTAAAACCTTGTAAATATATTTTTCATCGAAGGTTGGGTGATTCCTCCTCTTTGATACGACAAGTGCTAGTACGGATTTGTGCTCCCCGTACTGTCGAGTATATATTGGGAGACCATAATAGGCTGATATCATTTATCCTTAGGAAGCTGTGTTTGCCGCCCTATCGATCACAATGCACTGAACACAACATTCAGGAAGATTGACTGCCGTACATAAGTCCTTGGTAATTTCTCTATCATTTATCACCAAGGTGTATTTTGCAGTTTTGTGATCAGTTTGGTAATCCCTCTGTCTAGACTTATAGAGTAGTCACTTTCGTTCCTTTTTGACTCCTTAAAAGAAAAGGTCCATCTGAGCACTTGTCACTTCAGGCTCATTAAAAATCAAAGGCGACTAGAGTCACCTTTAGCTTTTTCTCGACTCTTAAAAATTGAAAAATCAAGTTGTGTCAAAGTGTCTTAAAATTTATTTTGATCAGAATAACATCCCTATTCCTTCGTTGGTCTGAGGTTGAGATAATGTAGTCTACCAATCAAGGAATCCCTCTTGGAGGGAATCCTAGTCCTTTCTCCTCTTGGGGAGATATTGGTTCTCCATATATGGCTACATTGTCCCTTCCAAGAATCACAATCGGCCTGCTAGTATGGCTTTTCTCGACCTCTGTCATTCAAAACACCGTAATTCCTCAACAATATAATTAGCAACCAGATGATACTGAAGTTACCCCTTCACCTTCTACTTCATTTGTTTCTCCTTCCCCTTCTTCCTCTTCGCTTGGTGAAACTAGTGACACTAAAAACCAAGTAGCTGAGAAGAAAAAGAAAGGGAAGGAGAAGAAGAAGAAGCTAGCTAAACAAGGGAACAACAAAACATCATCCAGCGAAAATCCGCACAATAAACCTTCCAAACCAAAAACTCCATGCGCAATTTGCAAGGGGAGCCACTACCATCGAGATTGCCCTTGCATTCCACAGATCTTGAGAGAATGGAGTCCCCGTTTGCACCATTCGGTGTCATCAACCTTTGACATCTAGGTTGACAACACACCATCAACTAGTGAAAACGAAGTCAATAGACAGAAAGGAAAAGTCAGAGTTCCATGTAGGTTATGTGAAGGTGATCATACTCTTCACCGTTGTCCTTTTCTGGATAAAGCCAAAAGCATTTTGGATAACCGTCCTGCTTCACCACAACAACTTCCACCTGGATATAGGAAACTCTTGCCAAGTCCTTCGCTAGTTGAAAACCCAATTGACATAACTCAATTGTCGATCGAATCACCTATCATTGAAAGTGAACCTTCTGAGTCCATATCGGACCAAAGTCAACTGGTCAAGATGGCAGTCGACCCAGTCTTGCCTTCAGAAGGCCCACCTTCAGATGATACAGTTCCCAAAGAGAATGAGAACGACACCATTCAAATTCTTTTTGTCGATACAGAGTCTAATGAACTTGGGGGCAATCCACCCATTCCTTCACAATAGGAAGAGACCCCCCCAGTTCATGAAACTTATCCGAACATTTATCCGGTACCTCCTTCGAGCAGTCTAGTTGTTTTCTTTGATTGGAATCAACTAGCAAAACCCCGCCTTCCATCTAATGTACCATTCCGAATCATAGTACAAGTTTACAAAATGATTGTGTCTGGCACTATCATAGATGAAGGGGCTTAGTGAGTATCCTTTCCTCAACTGCTTGGAAAGCGCTTGGTTTGCCATCGCTTTTGCCTGAAAAACAAAATTTTTCAAGCTTCAACAAAGGAACCAGTTGCCCATTAGGGGTCCTTCCAAAGTTGCCGATAACTTTGAGAAAGAAAATCGTTCATTTGAACGTGATGGTAGTCCAAAGTCCACTAGATTACAATCTACTCCTTGGACGTGACTATATATATAGCATGGAAGCTATTGCTTCCACATTCTTTCGAGTGATGTGTTTTACACATGAATGAAAACTGGTGCAACTCGTTGACCAGCTTTCATTTCCTGGTTCAAACACAGCTATAAATCAACCATCATCCCTAAATGGTCTCTTCGCGTCAACAATGTCTCTTCAACCTTCATTCCATCCACCTAATTACCGCGAGTAGTTCGGTGAGTGTGATGAAGGTTAGGGGGCATGCACCCTAGTCTACTTTGGCAGGCGAACCCAGAGGAAAAGAGAGATTTTCTTGAAAGGTCATAATGATTGGACTGAAGAAACATTCCCGTCTAGGTTATGTGATCAGTCTGAAACACCTATTTCCTTGTACATTATGTGATTGGAAGCTCACACCATTCACCTCTTGTATGTTATGTGATTGGAAGCTCACACCATTCACCTTCGTCCATTTCGATGGACAAAGCAAAGGAAGAGTTTTTGTCTGCCGACAGAAATGATCCTGCCTAACCGCAAGGACTTCCATTTGGTAACCTGGAAACTCTCCTTTTACTGAAACACCTGGGGGCATGCAAACCTTTGTATGTAAGTGAAAAATTCCCTTTGATTTTCTTAGTTTGTAGGTTCTCAACCCTTTAAACTCATAGCTTAGTTGTTTCTAGCTTGCATAAAAAGGTAATGAGCACATGCTATAGTAGTGTTCAAGCTCATTAAAAAATAAATGTACCAAGAGACATTATCAAAAGACTGGCAAGAGCAATGTTCTCGCAAGGTTCAAGCTCGTTAAAAAATCAACCTACATTAAGCATAGTTTCTCTTGATTCAAGCTCATTAAAAAATGAAACCACCTTTGGTAAATAGCCTTTGTGATTGCCATGCAATCAGCCTTTTTGAACCTTGGTTGTGTTCCAACCATCACCTCCATTCATTCGACTGACCATACACTTCCACTTGATTGTTTATCCTTTTGAGGAACAACTACGATGAGTGATTTTGATTGCCACCCTTTTCACACTGCCATGTTTTGAGAAGTTCCAAACTTACTTGGAACCAGTTGCTACCCAGAAATACCACTCGTTCCTTAAAAACGAGTCCCTTTTAAACTCTTTTTAGACTCGTTAAATATAAAAAGATTGTCGAGCTATTGGCATTTCCGGCTTGTTAAAGTAAAGGGAATGCCATCCCTCTCATATATTTTAATCTTTTTGGACCTGAGGGATTATTAAACAAAAAGATCAAGTGCTTGTCTTTATCGGCTCGTTAAAGCTATCGAAAAGTCATCCCTTTCGTATTATTTTATACTTTTTCAGAATTAAGGGATTATGCCACGAAAAAGGACTGTTGGAGTATCCTTTTTGTCCCTTTCAAACTCTCTAAACATGAAAAGGACTAAGTTATCTTTGTCATTAAACTCGTTAAAACAATAGCGACAAACTTGTCCACCCAAACAAGAACGAGTCTCATTGACACTAGGCTCGTGAAACACAAAGCGACAGGTTTGCCTGAAGGGCAAATTATAGACCAAGCATATGTTATCCTCCTCAAGCTTGAAAAAAATAAAGAGGCACTGGTCAACAATGACTCGGGAAAAATGGGAAGTAAACTTGAAGAATTTTATTGGTAGCAGGTTGCTCTTGAACATGACACTTTCACTCCATCACCATGATTGAGTTGGGCTGGGCTTTTCTGTTCATCATCACCATTGGTCCTCCGTACCATCCATGGGGTTAATGCTACCAGTCCATATCAGTGTCACCAATATTCTCAAGAGAAGTCAATTAGAGAAATCACCATCCAGCAAGCGCCTCATCCACTGCAATACATCCACCCTTCATTTTTCATGGCTGCCATTCCTAAACCTTAGATCATCAGATCTCTTTCACCTCCACAAAAATGATTTGCTCCGTTTCGTGTCGTAGATGTGGGATACATCAAGGCCCTCCTATGACAAGTCACTTCTTGTTGACATCAGCTCATTATCCAAGAAGTTGACTCAGAAACAACCCTTTTAGTACTTTGAAGCTTGCATGCCTTAATGGCAAGTTTCTCACTTCCGGCGACAGGTTTACATCAATGACCTTCAACCGAAAGACTTTGCGTGGTGTTTAACATCGGCTCATATATTCACACCACGTGAATTGTACTGTAGTACCTTGAGGGTCATCATCATTATCGATGACTCCTCTCGCGTCTGTTAATAGCTTACATTATTGGCTGGTAATCAGGCGATGTCTTTCCATGTTCGACTTCAGAACATCTTTTCACATGGATCGACTTGTACATTGGGCGAAGATTGAACGAGTTTGAAGACCCCGGATCTAGTTTCATCCATCCGAGATGCGATATATTTAGGAAAATAAAGGCATCAATTGTACACAGAAGCTGCACAGATAGTCATCTAAGCCAGGGAATATGACTCTTCATGCGAAGAATCACCAGTCTACAACAACAGACGATTGTCTGTCCTATGTACATGAAAACGAATTTATAAATATGAGCATGGGAATGCCCACCTCAGCTAGATCATGAAAATAATATGATGATGATGTATTGTATTGTATCTTATACAGGTCACCTTCCAGTACGAATACCTCGAATCCTCATGATAAATCATTTTTCTCGAAATTAGAAGATTTACGACCTCATGCTTTAGGGAGCAGCTGTTATAGACATATTTGGGCACTGCAACCCCAAACTCATATGTCCATAAACTAAGGGCTCTTAAGTCCCTAGAAGTGTTGTTTCATACCCTAAAGGATCATGGTCAATTGATTACATCATTTCCCAGAAGTTCCACTTGAGAAACTACTCAGAATTGACCAAAACTGGACCATATTGACTGCTCCGTGGACAAGGTGAGATGCATACTAGTTGCCTCACTAGCCAAGTGTGATGCATACTAAAATTGCCTTCTGTGGGGTGCGATGAGCAAGAATAGACAAATGGCAAAGACAATTTGCTAAGTGGATGATCATGGAATCTTCCTGAAACTTCTCCTGTGACACTTGCCTCTCTGAATTCGCCTAGGGATGACTAAGAGATCAATGAAATCTCCAAGTGGAAACAAGAAATATTAGTGGAATGACACTAATCAAAAACCCAGAGATGACTCACACCCTTGCAAGACATCTATAAATGGATCCCTCATCTAAGAGATCTGGAGGCTGGAATTTTGTAATTTGTAAGGAAGTGTTGTTGGTTTGTTGGTGAGAAGAGACATTGCATTGTTGGGTGATTTGCTTGTTCATGAGGTGAAGAGGGCTTCTACATTGGGAGGATGATGCTGGATCAGACAGCTGGGTTGTAATCCTCTCTTACACTACTATTAATAAAGTTCTTTGGGTTTCCTCCATATAATCATGTGTTTATGAATCTTATTGTTTATGAATGCAATTGTATGGTCAATGTGTTTCTGATTCCGCATTGTTTATGATGTTTTAGATGGAGATGCTTTGATGGTTTTCTGTTATTCTGACTCTACAGGTACTCTTTGAAGTGGGACAAGTAGGAGAGGAGTGGCAAATTCTATCAAGGAAAGGAGAAATCAAGCTAGGATCAAAGCGGAAGATCCAGGTTGGTCCTATTTTCTTCCCTCTCATCTATCACACTTAAAGGAACTCTTGAGAAGCTTTCATTGTTTGTTTCTAAGATAGCTACCCATCTTAGTGGGACTAGCAGTTCAAATTGACACTAGTTTTCCCTGAAACAATAAGTGAAATTCATACCCAATATAACAGATGTGTAAACAGGAAATAAAGACATAGAATTTATAGAATACTTCTCTTTATTGATAATTCCGAATGATTACAGACTCGACCCACCTTGCACACTCAGCTGCAGGGGTCCGCGCACTCAGCTACGGACTTCTAGGCCTCTACGCACCCAGCTGTAGAGCTTCTACCTACACTATGACCCAAACTTAGACTTCTGCTCTAAAGCTATGACTCAATCCTTTCTTTTTTATTTTTTCTAACTACTTAGAGCTTAGCTCTATTTATACAACCCCATGGTCCGTGAACCATGGGTAGATCTTTTACAGCCGACATTACATTTCCAAAATATGGGCGGACAACCCTATGACTCTTTTAACACTTATGCGCTCCACGACCACAAAATGCAGAGTCTTTACACTTGGATTACAACATTTGACCAAAATATGGGCTTTTAGCCCCAAAACTACCCTTGGGGGATCCCATGCCCAAGAGCATCCAAATGCTCTATTAGCATGTTACATAACTCTTCTTCTTGGTGTACAGAGAGAGAGGGGTTGATTTTCAATGCTCTTTCAGGGCCAAATTCGATTGTCTTGACATGAGTAGGGTTTGAGTAAGCTAAGCATAGATCAATTTGATGGTTGCCCTTGGTTTCCTTCACTACTTCCTCTAGAGACATGGTGTTGGGAGTTTGATTTGGAGGATGTGTTCAATCAAATCATCTTCATTGGGCTGTCCTCCTCCTATGGCAGTTTCTAGAGTATAGATTTGGGAGGAGTAGAATTCATATTCTTCCTCCTCTTCTAGCCATAAAGGTAAGCCATGTTCTAGGGATGGATGAGTAGGAGGGTACAGGACCAACTGTTTGGATAGGTGCCCATTTTTGATAGTCATATTTCCAACCCTGCAGATTATGTAGGCATCGACAGTGGCTAACCAAGGCCTCCCAAGAGTGAGAGGATAACCATTGAATTTGGTCTTAGGGTGGAGAACTAAGAAGTCCACAGGGTATTCCCAGGAATCAATGGAGATCACCACATCTTCAAAAATCCCCTCAGGAGCTACTATGGATCGGTCTGCAAGCTGCAAGATTGTCGTGGTCTTCCTCAATGATCCCTGGAGATTCAGCTTCAGCATAGTGTCCTTAGTCATTACATTGATGGCAACCCCAATATCAATCAAGGTATGGGGGATAATGGTGCCACATTGATGTGTACATCTACTACAGAGCACCCAGGATCTAAATACTCTGGGAAAATTACCTGCCCCAACATTAAGTCGGATAGTTGTCCAATGACATTAATGGTAGGGGTTTCTCTTTTTAGCCTCCCTAGGTGTTTGAAACACTTCTCCTTGATCATGTTGTTGTAAATGGGGACATCTTTGATGGCTTAGAGAAGTGGTATTTTAACACGGATTTTTCAACTCACCCAAAAGTTCAGTCTCTTTTGGGGTGTACTGGACTGGATGGGTTAACCTTTCAGGAAAGGGGGGTAGATTCATTCTAGGCACATTTTCCTTTCTTTCCTCCTCACTCTCCTTAAGTGGATATGGATGTTGGATATCTTGGAACACTCTCCCAGACCTAAAGTTAATTTCATGAATTTCCACAGCATAGGCAGGGTAGGATGCTTCTCCATTATAGACCTGTTGTGCCTGTCTGTTGTTCGGGTTTAGGTTTGGTTGGGCAGGCATCTAAGGTTGTTTAGGTGGAGTAGGGTGTAGGATCTATGGTTGAGATAGAGGTGAAGGAAATAAAGTTGGAGCTTGGTTGTATGAGGGCCTCGGCCTCCACCACAAGGGTGGTGAATTCCACTGAGGTTGTGGAGAAGTATATGGTTGATATGGTTGGTTGGCTGATTGGGAATGATATTGAGGTGAAAAAGACTAGGGAGAAGGTGTAGACCAGGAAGGATGAGCTGGGGGGCACTAAGGGGGAGTGGATGTGCTTTTATTAGAGTTGTAATATGAATAGGATGATCCTTGCATGCCCTACTGGTATGGCCGAGGCCCATGAGGCCTCCTTTGATTTATGTAGTAGAGTTGTTCAGTCACCCTTTCGGTTCCCTGATACACAACTTTTAATCCAGGTAGAGAAGGGCACTTTTCTGTGGAGTGGTTTTCCTCACAGACTGAGAATATTTCTATAAGGTTCAATGGACATTCATTCCTAGGGTTCCTCCTTGTGAATCTAGGGTAGAAGATGGCTAATGCTCTCTTTGCCTCCTCCTGCTTCGTTTTTATTTTCATAGTGTCTATTTGCAGAGCAATTTTTTGCAACATTTCACTCTTAAAGTCTTCCAACATGTTCCCAATTTCACTTTTTATGGATGTATTGGAAGAGGATGAACTGGCCACTACTTGACTAGCCCTACCCTTCTTTCTAGCTGCCCTAGAATGATTCTTGAAAACTATCTTGATATCATAATAGGGTAGCTGGTAGACGTCCCCTCTTGACAACAGGTTTAGGGTTTCTATAAGGTCTTCCATAATCCCCCTAAGAAGGACTAACGTAAGTGACTCAGGATCAAGTATGCACTTGACCCTTTTGTAGTTGAGTTGGAATCTTTCCTCATAATCCTCTAAGGACTCTTCATGTCCCAAGTTCATTCTAAAAATTTCCTCTTTGGTATCTTTGGACCTGAAGTAGTCCCTATACTTGTTTCATCTGAGCCCAAGTGGTGATACTATCCCTAGGTAAACCCATGAACCAGTGTAGGGCTGCATCCTTGAGAGTATATGGGAATAAGTTCTGCATATGACAATCAATTCAAACAAAAAGGTATCTGGATCTTTTGAGGTCAGGCCATGGAAGTGAGGAAGAGCAGAGGGGCTTATGTTTTTCATCTTTGCATCTCCATTAGTTTCTTTGATGGGAAAATCACCCTCAATTCTTTCCCTGTCTCCCCTTTCATTTCTATTTTCAACCATTGTGTCAGTTGGAATGGTTTCTTCTTCTTCCCCTATAGGCTCTTCAAAAATCTATGGTTGTTCACCTAAGGGGTCCTCTAGCTCATAGCCACCGAAGAAGAGGGAAGGTTGGCTGTTTGAAGTGGTGGGGGTATTTGGTAGAAATTTTCCTAATTTATCCCTATTCCTACGAGGCATGAAAGGAGTGATTTTTTATTTTTTATTTTTGAGTTTTAAACTACTTGCAAAATTGAAAGAAAAAAAAACTGAATTGCAACTATTTACTAAATGGAACTAATTGCAGAATGAAAGAGATAAGAAAAGGAAGGAAGAAAGAAAAAATCACATCTACTCCCCGATAATGGCGCCGAAAAGTGATGAGCACTAGTATTGCAACAAGGATGCTGCAACTCCTGGGGCTACTGACTTTACTTCATCAACCTAGGGTTCGTACAAACTTGGAGGTGATAGTGTTGTATACACAAATAGATGTAATTGGTCTACTCTTTGTCACTGCTGAGCTGGGGTGATATGCCACTAGGGTTTCTCAAACCAGCCTTCTATTGACTAGAAGAAGTCTGATTACCAACTTGGAGAAGGGGAATTTACCCTAATTGGAAGAAAAGAAATGATGTCTATTGCATGAAGGAAAGACTGAAAGAAATGCTTGCAAAACAACATGAAATCCTCTATCTAATTGCTAACATACTTTGCTTGCAAAAGAACCCTACTTTAACACATGTGAGGTTTTACCTAATGTAACCATGAAATATGATTTAGAGAGTGCTAACTGTTGTGTGTAAGAATAAATATAAGAGAACTTTTTCTTTTTATCCTTTTTCTTGAAAAATGTAAATGCTAATCTTGCTTGGTTCTGTTATGTTAAAAAATAGTTAGTTGTAGTTTATTAGGCAAAAGGGCATGATCCGTTCACCAAGAGGCACCTAAGGCGATATATAGCCAGGGCCTCTCACAAAAATGTAAACATCCTTCAATTATTAATAAAATATATATGTATTTTTGTTTATTACTAAGTCTGTATACTCCATTTGGTATCAGAGCCATGTTTGGTGTTCCTTGAGCCTTGTTCCACTGTTGTGATCCACTCTTGTTCACACTGCACACTATTCGTTTTTGTTCCCACCACCATAACCCGTTGCAAATCCCTTGTGTCATCATTCACTGTCATTGTTGCAAACCCCTCTGCTTCCTTCGCTACCTTCGTTAACATTAGTCGTTCATAGTTTTCCTTCCGCTGTCTCCATTTTCGTTGACCATCCGACACCCCCTGCCCTATCATCGTAACTCCTGTCTCCACCCCTGCTTGCCGACATAGAAAACTCTGCATCTCCTGTCAGTGTAACTACTGCCTGCACCCTCCTGTGTCGATAGTCAAACGTTAATCGTGTAGTAGTCAACCTATCAGCCGAGGTTATCGTATGCGGGCCATCCAAACCCTCTGCGCCATTTTGAACCGGCGCATGACCTCACTCAAACATCGGTTGACATTGGTTTGTTATTTGAAAAAAAAAAAAAAACAAACAAAACAAAACAAAAAAAAACTATATGTCATATAATTAAATTAATTAATTTAATTTAATTATTAAAAAAAAAATTAAGCTGGTAGACAAATATACACCCCCACAAACTCGTTCAATGTCGTCAATGTCAATGGCCGATTTCAGTAAAAAATTGATTGATTTGGAGAATAGGATTACTAGCCACTCCGATGATTTCAATAAAAAATTAGTCGATTTCGAGAGTAAGTTTATCAGGCATTCTGACGATATCAAGAAGCTTCAGGATACGACAAATCGAATAGAACTACAGCTAGGGCAGAACCAGATCCAATCCGAAATGAATCATAATCAGACCTTAGCATTGCTGAACACCTTGTGTGGAAAGCAGAATATTACACCCAAACAACTACTCCAAGATGATGGAGGAAATCAAGAGCACAATTCATCACATTCAACAAAATCAACAGATTCTCAAGAAAAATATAAATCTCCAAAAAAATCAGTGATGCCCCACCAAGGAAATAGTAACGCGACTTTTTCAAATAAGCAACTCTAGGATACGTTTACCAATCAATGCCCTTTTTATGCCCAACCATTAGCGAAATATCAATGAAAGGCAAAAATCAAGATGCTTAAATTTGATGGGAACGAAAAATGCAGTGTTGCATGGTTGAATAAAGTAGAAGAATACTTCGAGATTTATGACATCAATGATGATGACGAAAGGCTTAGGCATGCATCCATGGAAATGGAAGGAGAAGCATATAATTAGTATATGTGGTGGAAGAAGACGACAATCACCATCAGTTGGAGAAAATTTAAAGATGCATTCTTTAAAAGATTCCAAGGTGTAACAGAAGAAGAGTTTTTTTCAACACTCATCATATTACGACAAAAAGGAAGTGTGGATGAGTACACTCAAGAATGGGAGACCTTAGTAACATGAGTACCTAGGTTATTAGTGTCTCGTCTAATTCAATCATACATCTCTAGACTTAAAACTCATTTACAAGTAGAACTTGAGCTTCATGACATTACATCAATAGAAGTAGCAAGACGAAAAGCAAAAATGACTAAAAAGAAATTCGAATAGATACTGTGGTCAAAATCGGAAAAAGTATATTCAAGATGAAGAATGCCCCAGTCCGTGGATTCAAATAATACAAGATATGTTCCACCACATCTTCGTGAAGGTGAAAAGTCTAATGTGGAAATACAAAGGATAAAAGAAGGCAAATGCAAACACTGTGGTGAGAAGTGGGACCCCAAACATAGGTGTGCTAAAGGAAAAGAATCAAAGAACCTATATAATTGTGAAGCAACTAATGATTCAAACAGTGAGGATTTTGACATAGAAGAAATAGAAAATTCCCCAGAATTCTCACCAAAATTAGATGACGGAAGTATTCCGCAAGTGTCACTATCAGCTATGATAGGTATATCACAACCTCAGACTTTAAAGTTGAAAGGACATATAAAGAAGAATAATGTAGTGGTTCTTATCGACTTTGGTAGCACACACAATTTTTTAGATGCAACCATGGCAAAGAGACTCAACATTTTTTCATTTCCCTTACCAAACATGAAGGTGATGGTAGCTGACGGTAAGAAGATTTAAAAGGTAGGGAACTGCCATAAGGTCAAATTGTAGATTCAAGACTTTAATTTAGAATCTCTGTTCTTCACTGTACCATTAGGTGGAGTAGATGTGGTCTTAGGTATCCAATGGCTACGAACTCTAGACACTTATGCTTCCAACCATCAAGTACAATTCATAAGATTTAAATGGGGAGGTCAGAGGTACAAGTTACACGGATTCCAAGCACCAGAGAATCAAATTGTATCGTCATCTCATATGATGAAGATGATTCGAAAAGGAGCACCCACTTATGTAGTACAGTGTCACCAATTAGAAATGTTATCTGCAAATATGATCAGTGAAGAGTCACCAGAGGTATAGGATCTAATTCAAAAGCATGAAAAGGTATTTGAAGACCTGCATATGAAAATTCCTCCTAACATGGAAATTGAGTATACAATAGAAGTCAAAGCAGGGTCAGACCCCGTCAACATCAAGCCATGTCGATATCCACATCACCAAAAGATGAAAATTGAGAGATTAATCCAAGACCTTTTAAAGTGTGGGATCATCTCGAAAAGTAAAAGTCCGTATAATGCTCTAGTGGTATTGGTAAGGAAGAAGGATGGTTCATTTAGGCTATGCATTGATTATAGAGGATTAAATAAAATAACAATTAAAAACAAGTTCCAAATCCCCTTTATTGATGAAATCTTGGATGAGCTACATGACGCAAAATACTTCTCAAAATTGGAATTAAGGTCAGGCTATTATCAAATCAGAATCAGGTTGGAAGACATACCAAAAACAACATTCTGAACACACGAAGGTCACTATGAATTTAAAGTAATGCTATTTGGGTTAACCAATGCACCAACAACGTTTCAAGCCACTATGAACGAATTATTTCGTCCACATATTAGGAAGTTTGTATTAGTATTCTTTGACGATATTTTAATTTACAGTAAAACTTGGAAGGAGCACTTACAACATCTGGATAAAGTTCTTACACTACTAAAAGAGCATCAGTTCTATGCAAAAAATCCAAATGCACCTTCAGAAAGGAAGAAGTAGAATACCTTGGACACATTATATCCCATGAAGGCATAAAAGTGGACCCTAATAAAATCAAAGCTATAAAGGAATGGACCAAACCAGTTAATGTATCAAGCTAAGAGGGTTCTTAGGGTTGATTGGGTATTACCGAAGGTTTATTAAAAACTATGCGCATATAACCGCACCTATGAAAAACCTTTTAAAGAAGAATTCGTTTCTATGGGATGAGGAAGCAGGGAGGTGTTTTGAAGAATTAAAGGAAGTTATGTCTAATGCCCCGGTATTGGCAAATCTAGATTTTTCTAAACCATTTATCATTGAGTGTGATGCTTCCGGATTCGGTATAGGTGCAGTTCTAATGCAAGAAGGGCATCCAATAGCTTTTGAAAGCAGGAAGCTCAATAAAAGAGAATGTCTCAAGTCCACATACAACAAAGAAATGCTCGCTATTATGCACGCACTGGCTAAGTGGAGGCAATATATTTTGGGAAATAAGTTCTCCATTCGAACAGACCATAACAGTCTCCATCACCTCCTTCAACAAAAAACACTTTCCAAAGAACAACACAAATGGATTGAAAAAATTGCTGCCTTTGACATGGAAATACTACATAAAAGGGGAAAATTCAATGTTGTAGCAGATGCCCTATCTAGGAAAGATGAAGAGCCAACACTACTTGCAATTGGTTGTTGTTCCTGAATGGCTTAGCAAGATTTGAAGTGAGTATGCCAAGGATCCAGAAATAATGGCGATAATCAATAACCTTCCCAACAACTCAAAATTTGAATGGAAGAATGATATTCTATGGTACAAGGGAAGAATTTATCTAAATACAAATTCCAAGTTTAAATTTAAGATACTCAAGGAGTCACATGATTCACCGTCATCCGGACATGTAGGATTCTTTAAGACTTACTACAATGCACGTCAATCATTTTTCTGGAAAGGGATGAGTCGCGATATTCAGAAGTATGTAGCAGAGTGTGATGCATGTCAAAGGAATAAAAGTGAAAATATTATGACACTTGGATTACTTCACCCTTTAAACATTCCGAATCAGAAATGGGAAGAAATTTCAATGGAATTTATTGAGGGATTACCCGTATCTGAAGGCAAGGATAAGATTTTCGTAGTGGTCGACAGACTCACCAAATATGCTCACTTTATGGCAATAAAGAAATCATATTCAGCTAAACAAATTGCTGAAATATTTTTCAAAAATATATATAAATTACACGGTTTTCTGAAAGTCATTGTGAGTGATAGAGATGCCAAATTCAAGGGTAATTTCTGGAAGGAGTTGTTCAACCACATAGGAACCTACCTAAATACGAGTTCCGCTTATCACCCTCAAACAGATGGACAAAAAAAGGTTGTCAATAAATGTTTGGAGGCCTACCTACGTTGCTATGATACAGAAAAACAAAATAAGTGGGCTGAATGGTTGCATCTCATTGAGTGGTGGTATAATTCCACTTATCATACGTCAACAAAAATGATGACATTTCAGGCTTTGTATGGATATGAGCCCCCAAAATGGAAGGATCTAGCTATTGTCCAGACAAATCTACCTACTGCTAAAAATCAACTAGAAGAAACCCAAAAAATCGTCTAAATACTAAAAGAAAACTTGAATAATGTGAAGAATCATATGAAGCAACAAGCAGACTGAAACAGAACTGAAAGAGAATTTGAAGTCGGATAATGGGTGTTTGTCAAGCTCCAACCATACAAACAATTGTCCTTAAAACAAAAAGGAAAAATTAAATTGGAACCAAAGTTCTATGGACCTTGTCAGATCAATAAAAAGATCAGCCAAGTTGCATATGGTTTAAGCCTTCCAGAGAAAAGTCGTGTTCATAATGTCTTCCATGTCTCCTACCTTAAAAGGGCACTAGGCGACCATCAATCAGCGCAAACAACGCTTCCATCCCTGGATGATGAAGGAAGGGTCATTCTAGAACCAAAAGGTATTTTATCTACTAGAGAAATAAAGCTTCGACGTCGTACAGTCAAGGAATAATTGATCAAGTGGAAGGACTTACTAGAAGAAGAAGCTTCTTGGGAGACTGAAGCATTTTTTCAACAACATCCATCGTTATGTATGCTTTGAGGACAAAGCATTCTTTCGAGAGGAAGGCAATGTTATGTAAAAAATTAGTTAGTTGTAGTTTATTAGGCAAAAGGGCATGATCAAATATCATGCCGTTCACCAAGAGGCACCTAAGGCAGTATATAGCTAGGGCCTCTCACAAAAATGTAAACATCCTTCAATTATTAATAAAATATATATGTATTTATGTTTATTACTGAGTCTGTATACTCTAGGTTCTTTGGCAGGGGATACATGTGTGGAGAAGAAGGAGGATAATGGTTCAGATGGTTTGGAGGGAAAGTAGGGGCCTAATCCTGAATTTAGTGATGTTTTTCTCAAATTGGGCTCAAAACAGGCTACTACTGGTTTTCCTATAGGATGTCTATAGGAAGTACTAGTTCACCTATAGGATCCCCTATTTTACTACATGAACATGCCAAAAACTTGGGGAATGGTCTAGAAGGTGGGATGGAGCTTGGAAAAGGTGAATGAGGAGGGAATGAGGCATGGGAGTGGTAGGAAATTACTTAGAACTCAAGCCAAAGGTTTAAGATGGTTGGATTTTCTTATTGGAGATGACAAGTTTTCCTCATAAGACAAGAATTTGAATTGAGACCTTAGTGACCTTTGGAAATCATGGGTGGATATGGCTTGGCTGAGGCTGATGAGATGAGGTCTCCCTACAATTTAGAAACTTCTACAACAACAAACATCATTCTTTGCATTCATACATAAAATTCATCAAAGACAAGAAGGGTTTATTCAAATAGAGGAAAAAACAGATTTGTCACCATTTACTTGCTAAATTCATGCATGAAAGTACTTGAGACCAATATGGAAGTGAGATGAGTTCAGTACAAAACCTAATCGATCAGAAAATACCAATTGCAACTTCTATGAAACTAAAATATAATGACCTAATTAGCAAGAAAACCCTAGATTACACAAAAAGCATGAATTCTGTCTTTTTGGGTTGTATGAGAAGTGTTCCTCAAACCATGATCCCTGCAAGGGAGAAATGAGGTGAAAACCACTTGCTGTCAGCCTTTTTGGAATAGATTCTTATTACTACAATGATACTGTTAGAACTATCCACAAATGGAAGCAAACTAATCAAATATACTAATACTTGCAAATTGACAACACCAAAATCACTTTAACAACTAACTATGAGTATAACCTAAGCATACATATAGACAAGAGGAACCTCTGCTGCTAGGGTTGGGCCCTCACCCAAGAGCTTCAGCCCTTTGAGTCAACTTAGTGTTGGATCAAGGGAATGCTTCTCATTTTCATTAAAGAAATCAGAAATAAATAAGAGTGCTTGGTTACAATGCATTAACTCGAAAACTGCTTAGCTATCTTTAACAAAAAATCAGAATCCTAGTGAGGCCCTATGCCTCTTGATTTATACAACTAAAGTTACCAACAAATTCCTTAAATTTAGGGAGGCTTGGCTCCAATATCGAGATCAATTGGTCTTCAAATGTCACTGACTTGGCTGCCAATTAACTTCATGACTTGGCTGCTTGCAGCTCCGAGTTGATGAGATTTGATTGAGGAATATTCGAGTGAGTGAGGAGTTAAGGAGGGAGATCCTATCTCCTAGAATCCCTCTTGCTTGTCTCCATTCGAGTTCCTGCACTTTAATTAGCCAAAATTTTCTCCAAAACCTGCAATCAATGCACATTATACCACTAGACATGACATCCCATCTTTACTCTCCTCATTAAGCAAAACATAATTAAAACATTTAAAAAATGATGAGAAAAGTTTATTTTAGTAAGATGGAGGTGCATTAAGGTCCATATAATTTACCCATTGATGAGCGTCATCAATAGGCTAATACTAGAATGACAGAAAAATACAACGGGAAGGATGATCCGCGTGATCATTTGGCACAATGGACTAAGGTATGGGGAACATAACCACAACTAGAATGGGTGCATATTTTCTATCATAGTTAGATACCATCCTAATGAACTAGTATCTGGAGACGAAGCTTCGCCATGGCACAATTGAGTGGGACATTTTAAGGGAGATATTTCTATTAACTTTTTGATTTCAGGATGGGTTTGAAAGCATTGATGAGGTGCTACAAGAGATAAAAGCAACTATATTCAGAATTCCAAAGGAACCAGTAGAATGGACTCAAGAAGATTGGATTACACAGCTGCACCATGCGTTGGAATGTTATAATGTGATTGCTGAAGAAGAAGAAGATAATCCATGGAATATTATCATCCCAGAGACCGAAGGGCAATGCAAAGTTGAAGGACCAAAGGTGGTGAACCCAGATATATCAGAGCCATTGAAAACTTGACAAGTAAACATTAGATCTGAAGAAGAACCTAAGTTCGCAAAGATTGGAGACTATTGGTACGAAGATACAGTTGATAAGGTAGCTGAGCTTCTGCGCGAGTATCGAGATTTATTCCCAACGAAGTTTTCAAATTTAAAAGGGATCATTGGATATTTAGGTGTTATGAAGATTACATTAAAACCGAATGCGAAGCCTGTTAAGTAGCGACCTTATCGACTGAATCCCAAATATAAAGAGAAGGTGCGCTAGGAACTGGATAAGATGATGGAGGCTAGTATTATTGAGCCAATAGAAGAATCATATTGGGTAAGCCCAATGGTGGTCCAAGAAAAGAAACAAAAAGGAAAAATCCGCATATGCGTAGATCTGCGGAAGCTGAATGATGCCTGTGTGCATGATCCATTTCCAACACCATTTACTAACAAACTGTTAGAGAATGCTGGCAGATAGGAGGTGTACTCGTTTATTGATGGTTTTTCGAGATATCATCAAATCAAGATCACGCCAGAAGATCGAAGCAAAAGAACCTTCGTGACTGAGTGGGGTTGCTTCAATTATACAATTATGCCATTTGGATTGAAGAATGCGCCTACAATATTTTCCCGAGTTGTGATCGCGACGTTCAAGGAGTTTATTCATAAATTCTTGGAGGTATATTTTGATGATTGGATTGTGTTTGGATTAGTGAAGCACCATGTTGCGAGTCTGCACCCCATGCTGGATACATGTCGAAGGTATCAGATTGCGCTGAACTTAAAGAAATGCATATTCTATGTGCCCTTTGGGATTTTGCTCGGCCATGTTGTATGTAAATAGGGATTGATGGTAGACCACACGAAGATCATTGTCATTGTTAATTTGGAGGCTCCTAGGAATGTAAAACAACTGCGCGCAACAGTGGGGCACACTAGGTACTATAGGAAGTTTATTGAGGCATATGCTCAGATAACTGTGCCGACGGAGAAACTGTTGAAGAAAGATGCGATGTTTTGTTGGGATGAAGACTGTTAGCACAATTTGGATGTCTTAAAGGAGAAAATTGTGACAACGCCTATTTTGATATTTCCCGACTAGAAGGAGTTCCATGTGCATGTAGATGCCTCTTGCATTGTGCTAGGAGAAGTATTAACATAGGTAGGTGAGGGAGAGATTGATCATTTGATAGATTTCACGAGTAGAAAGTTATTTGAAGCTGAGAAGAATTACTCCACTACAGAGCACGAAGGGCTGGCGATGGTCTATGCACTATAGAAGTTTAGGCATTATTTATTGGGTGGACACTTTAAAATGTATACAGATCACTCCGCGCTGAAGTACCTGGTCAATAAGCCTGTGTTGGGGGGGAAGATATGCCGATGGTTACTATTATTCTAGGAGTATGACTTTGAAGTAATTGTGAAGCCTGGAAGGCTGAATGTAGGCCCAGACCATCTATCAAGGATTGAAATAGGTGAAGAACCAAGTAGTTTGGAGGAAGGACTGCAAGACACACAACTCTTTGCAGTGCGTGTCTCAGATGATCATTGTTATGATATAATTCACTCTTTAACAATGGGAACATCTCTGGAAGGTTATTCCACTCAACAGAAGAAGGAGTTAGTAGTTCGTGCTACATATTTTTTAGTGATTGCAGGTCATTTGTATAAGATGGGAACAAATGAGATACTACAAAGGTATGTTCTAGAGTTTGAACGTGTTGGTATCCTAGTTGAAGCCCATGGAGGAGTAGAAGGAGGTCACTATGTAGGGAAAGTGACCACGCAGAAGATTTTGCACGCTGGATTATGGTGGCCGACATTACACAAGGATTATAAGGCATATTGCAAGGTGTGCGATGCTTGCCAAAGGACGGGGAAGCCTTTGCAAAGGGATAAATTTCCTTTAAATCCTCAAGTCTCGTTGCAGGTATTTGAAAAATGGGCCATTGACTTTATAGGTCCAATACAACCACTAGGAAAGAAGACAAGTGCGCGATATATCATTACTGAAACTGAGTATCTAACCAGATGGGCAGAAGTGCAACCAGTGAAGGACTGTACAACGGCCACTACTGCGTAGTTTTTTTTTGAATATGTCTTAACAAGGTTTGGATGTCCTAAGATACATATGAGTGATAGGGGTACACATGTCTTGAATGAAACAATCAACATGATGCTTGAAGAGTTCCAGGTGTATCATTAGAAGAGCAAGCCCTATCATCCACTGGTGAATGGATAGGACGACCTGCAAGAAGTTTACAGGACAAACTTCATTTAGGTTAGTCTATAGAATTGAAGCAGTAATGCCTATGGAGTATATTGTGCCAAGTTTACGTATTGCAGCATTGACAGAGATGGGGGATCGTGAGACCTTGGAGGAATGGCTCACGCAGATCATAGAGTTATAAGAATATCGCTTTCTTGTAGGATTTCACCAGAAAGTGCAAAAGGAACACGAGAAGGCATGGCATGATTGGCATATTAAGTTGTGCACGTTTAAGGTAGATGATTTAGTGTTGTTGTATAATAGCAAGTACATGAAATTTCCAGGAAAGTTTCAAATTAATTGGTTGGGGCCATATGTTATTAAGGAGATCACGAATGGTGTTGTTGTTCAGCTCGTGAAGCTTAATGGGGAACCATTCCCTAGGAAAGGGAAAGGAAGTAGGCTAAAGTTGTACACAGGGGATCCTGCCCCTGCATAATGACTATATGGAACTAGGACAATCTTAGTAATCTAGGCAGCTGCAAGGGATTTCGGGACTATAAACTATGCTGCCCGACTAAGTGAAGAACATGGTAGGAGGGCTACGCGACAGATGACAAGAGTGTGACAGGTGAAGCTGCGTTGGATGAGATGCGCCATGGAGGATGGTGCCACGCAGATGGGTCCAAAAGTAGCTGTTGGGGTTACTATTCATGATTTTATGGCAAAAAATCAGTTAAGAGGATCAGGTAGGCACTATCTATGGTGAATATGTTTGGAGATTTTCCCCAAAGATGCATTTATGATCAGAATTTGGAGTGAATGATTGGATTTGAATTCAAAACCTTCCTGAAATTGAGCATGTTGATCTGCCGAAGAACACTTTGCATTCTGCGAGTTGTCTAGGCACTTTGCTATTTCAAGTTTATGAGTCATAAATTCTGGGAGGATTTCGTGACATGCTCCTCATTTGAAAATTTATCTGCAGAAGCTTGAGAGTTGTTCATAGAACGAATGACTGCTACAAACCCTACAAAAGCCGTAAGTTCTGAAGCTATTATTTCTGACTCGTCAGGCCTGGAGATTTCAAGTATGGAAGCTGCAACCCCTGTGCTGTTATAGACATTTTTGTGCCTTACAGCATTGAGCATGAAATGTCCATAATCTAAGGGATCCAAAGTCCCTAAACATGTTGTTCCTACCCCTAGAGGAACAAGGCTAACAAACCACAGCAATTCACAGAAGTTCTCCACCTGAAACTGCTCAAAAACAAGTCAATTCAGGATCATGTCAATGGCTCCACTGGCTGTCTGTGTTGAATGTCAATGGCTCCACTGGCTACCTGCACTGAATGTCAAAGCCAACACTGGCTACCTGCGCTGAGCGAGATTGGACATATGGCAAGTTCATTCCTCAAGGTGTCAAAACCCAGGAAGCTTCCAAAATGACACTTGCCTCAGGGAATTCGACTGGTGATGAGTAAGAGGTTCCAAATCTCCAAGTGGAAGCAAGAACCTCCAAGTGGAACCAAGAACTGACAGAGGGAGAGGACACTAGTCAGATCTCAAGCTGACTCATCCTCTCTCCAAACATCTATATATGGATCTCTCCTCCATGAGATCTAGAGGCTGGAATTTTGTTATTGCAAAGACTTGCTGTTGGTTTGAGATTGGAATCATTGGGTGCTTAATGCTTTGAAGGGGGTGAAGATAGGAATTCCATTTGCTGGGAAGGAGATGCTGGATTGGAGCCCTCTGGGTTGTATCTCTTTCTGAACCTTGTTATTCATCAATAAAGCTATCTTGGTTTCTCCTATATACTGATGTGTCTTTGATGTATGATTGCATTAGTGTATTTGGTTTATTTCTAATCCTAAACTAGTTATGAATGTGAATATCTGTCTTTGTGTAGAGTTCTTCTCTTGTCGCAAGTAGCTGTTCTCTTGTGATCTTGCAGGAACCCGTTGAAGCTGGACAAGCAAGAAGGCAAGTAGCTGTTCTCTTGTGATCTTGCATGAACTTGTTGAAGCTGGGTGAGTGAGAAGGCAAGTAGCTGTGAACTCCCAAAGAGAAGAGAGACCGGATCGAGGGACAAACGGAAGACATTGGTAAGTCTATTGATCTCTCTTCTTTCACATTTCATAAAGGAAGAAAACTAGAATAGCTGTCTCTATTTGTTGCTAAGGCACTGTCACACCTTAGGTCGATAGGATCGTCCTGCATAGGCATTTTTCCCCACAGCAAATTGGCGACTCCACTGGGGAGATCTGTTTAGTCATTTTATTTGTGTTTCTATCATTGTTTGCTTCATAGACTCAACAGCAACAATCAAACTGCTTTTGCTACTCTCAGATGCAAAGTAGACAGTTGCTGCCTTGATCCAATCACTGGATTTGTCTATGATCTGAACAATGGACTCACAAATGATTTGATGATCCTTTGTGATAGATCTTAGTACCCCCTCAAAGCATCCCTTTGATTACACCTTGCTTGTTGCTTTGATTTGGCCTGAAACTGTAGATTAAATAGCAATCTGTGACCCAGAACCAGTGAGAAACGAGAGTTTCTCCTTCAGCGCAGATCCAGTGAAGGGATTCTGCATTTCAACGCAGGTCCCGTGAAGGCTACCTGTGTTGAATGTTAAAACCCCTGTGTTGAGGTTGCGCTGAACCAGTTTGGCCTTGTGCAGCTGGGGTTCTATGCTCTGTTTTGCCTTGTTTTGATCTCTGATTTTTGCAGCCTGTAACAAGCATAGGTACCAGTCTGATAACTCCTTTTCTCTGCTTAAATTCCGCCTCCTTTTGTACAAAAAGACTGTGAGTGTTTTTATGTGTTTGTGGCATCATTTGCAGTTTTCCTTTGCATGAGTGAAATAGTCATCCTGTAGCCCTTGATTCAGATCTGTTGATTGTGATCTTAGGAGAGAGTTCATTGGCTGTTTGCAATTGATTATACATTTGCTTTTGCTTATTGGTTTGAGTTTGTCTCTTTTAAGTGTCGAAACAAGTCTTCATTTCGGAAATCGTTAAGTGTTGTAATCTCTTCTACCCTCTCTGATTTCGAAAAAGTAAACTTCTTTGTATTTGTCATTTAAAAGCAAATTCAAAGTTGTACAAAAAGCTTTCTTTGTAGACATCAATACTAAGAAAGCAGAAAACAAACACCTGCATTGTGCATTTGCATTTTGATAGTTTGCATGTTTGATTTAGGAAAAGTGCATTAGAGTGTGCTGATTGCTCTTTGAGAAAAGATGGTGTCTTTCTTTTCCCTTAGTAGCTAGGATTTTCAAAGTTGAAAAGATATAAATCTTGCTTATCATCTTTAGACTGCATTTAGGAATTGTATCATACATCTCGTGGTGATCCAGAAAGGCAAACTTCTAAAAAGATCAACTTAAAATAAACTGAATGAACTTAACAACGCTTTGCAACATAACGCACAACATAGAGGTCTAGGCTAGAGACGTGTTCCGGCGTCGTAAAGCCTGGTGACTGTCGATCTCGTTGAAGGTGGGTGATTCCTCCTGAGGGACGATAGCGCCAGTACGGATTGTGCTCCCACGTACCGTCGCGTATATATTGGGAGACCCCTATAGGCATAAAACCTTTATCCTTAGGAAGCCGTGTCGGCCGCCCTACTGATCACAATGCACTGAACACAACATTCAGGAAGATCGACCGCCCGTACCTTAAAAAGTATTCTGCGGTTTTGCGAAAAGTTTGGCACACCCTCTGCCTAGAACTCTAGAGCAGTTTCTTTTGGCCTTTTTCAGACTCTATAACAGAAAAAGTCCATCCGAGCATTTGTCACTTCAGGCTCGTTAAAACATCGAAGGAGACTAGAGTCAGCTTTAGCTTTTTCTCGACTCTCTAAAATTGAAAAAGCAAGTTGTGTCTAAGCGTCGTTAAAAATTTATTTTAAACGGAACAATCACCCTTTATTCCTGCGTTGATCTTTAGGTTTAAAAGATGGAGCCCACCAACCAAGGAATTCCCTTGGTGGAAATCCTAGTCCCTTCTCCTCTTGGGGAGATGTTGGTGTGCCCCACATGGCCACTTTGTCACTTCCAAGATTGACAATTGGCCTGCCAGTCTGGCTCTTTTCAACCAATGTCATTCAGAACACCACTATTCCTGAACAGTCGAGTCAACAGTTAGACCAGACCAGAGTTTCCCACCAGCCTTCGACTTCATATAATTCTTCCTCTCCTCCTTCCTCTTCGCTTAACGGAACTGGTAAAACAAAAAACCAAGTTCCTAGGGAGAAGAAGGAAAAGAAGAAGAAAGAAAAGAAGAAGAAGGAGCCAAAAATGACTGGGGGCAAACAAGTGTCGTCTGACAAAAATCCACACACAGCACTAGCAAGGCCTAAATCGCCATGCGTCATATGCAAGGGAGACCACTTCCACAGAGATTGTCCCTGCATCCCTTGGATACTAAGGGACTGGTCTCCCCGTTTGCACAATTCGGTGGCGTCAACCTCTGATAGCCATGTTGACAGCACACCGTCAACTAGTGAAAGTGAAGCCACAGGACAGAGAGGGAAAGCCAGATTTCCCTGCAAACTGTGTGAAGGCGACCATGCCATCCACCGTTGTCCCTTCTTAGACGAGGCTAAAAGAGTTTTGGAAGATCGCCCGGTTTTACCAGTGCGGCTTCCTCCTGGATATCAAAAACTCCTGCCAAGTCCTTCACCAGTTGAGAACCCGGCTGGCCCGCTCAGGTGGTCAGCCGAAGCACCTATCATTGAAGATGAACCGTCTGAATCCATACCTGATGAAAGTCAAAAGGTTGAGGCGGCAGTTGACCCGGTTTTGCCTTCAGAGGCTCTATCTTCGAATGATACCATCACAGAGGAGAATAAAGACGACACCGTCCAAGTTCTCTTCATCAACGCAGACTCTGACGAACAAGGGGGCAATTTGCCCATTCCTTTATCGTAGGAAGGAACTTCGTCAGGGTCATACCCAGCCGTCTATTCGGTCCCACCACCAAGCAACCTAGTTGTCTCGTTCGACTGGAACCAACTAGGCAGACCCCGCTTGCCAGCTAGCATACCATTCAAAATTATCGTTCAAATATACAGAATGGTAATGGCTGGCACAGTTATTGATGAGGGGGCATCTGTGAGTATCCTTTCCTCTATTGCTTGGAAAGCGCTTGGTTCGCCAGCACTTTTGCCTGAAATGAGAAATCTATCAGGCTTCGATAAAGGAACCAGTCGACCTTTAGGGATCCTCCCCAATGTGCCCATAACATTGAAAGGGAAGACCGTTCAAATGAACGTGATGGTCATTCAAGGACCCTTGGATTATAACCTACTCCTTGGACGAGACTATATATATTGCATGGGAGCCATCGTCTCATCACTCTTTAGAGTAATGTGTTTTCCGCATGAAGGAAGAATGGTCAAGCTCGTGGACCAACTTTCATTCCCCGGATCACGCATCGCAAATAGTCATATACCATCCCTAAATGGTCTATTCACGCAAGAAGTGTCTCAACCCACGGTCCGTCCTCCTAATGAGCGCTAGTAATCCGGGAGGATATGACTGGAACCTAGGGGGCATGCGTCTTGGTCTGCTTCGGCAGAGAAACTTTGGGTATAGAGTAGGTTTCCGCGGGAGAATATGACTAGTCCGTACCCCGTCCGTCTAGGAAGAGGGTTGTTCTAGAGTAAGATTCTTTTGTCAAAGTTATGTGAGTTGACGGGCTACGTCACTCACCTTTGCCTATTTCGGTAGACATTGCAGAGGAATTGTTTTGTTTGAAAGATTAACGAGACAATCTTTGGGTAACCTGAAAGAGGTAAGCCTCTCTCGTTAAAACAAATGTTTTGACATAAAAGAAGTAGAGGTAACCTTGAAACCGTACTTTATACCTGGGGGCATGCAAACCTTTTGGAGTGCAAGCAAAGAGCGGTTATTTATCTATTTTTTTTGGGCTAGCCGTTTCCTAACTTGCATAAAGAAAGGATGCGGAGCAAAGCTTAGTAAGATGAAGCTCCATAAAAAATAGAATCTTGATGAGACACTCTTATCATATGACTGGTATAATCAAGCAGTTTTAGCACAAAGTTCATGCTCGTTAAAAAATAAACGCAAGATCCGAGCAGTTTTAGCGCATAGTTCATGCTCGTTAAAAAATAAACATAAGATCGAGCAAGTGTTTCAATCCGCGTTTAAGCTCGTTAAAAAATGAACTACCCGGTAAATAACCACCGTGAATGAAATATCATCAGCCATTAAAGCCTTGGTCGTGTTTACACCGTCACCTCCACTTTTCCATTGGCTGATCATTCACCTCCATATGATTGTTTACCCATTTTGAGGAACAGCTGCGAAGAGTGATTTCACCTAGCCATCCTTGTGACACTGCCGTGATTGGAAAATTCCAACCTGTACCTGGAATCAGCTGCTAACCCTGTTTATCACTCGTTCCTCAAAAGATGAGTCTTCTTTAAGCTCTTTTCAACTGACTCGTAAAATATGAAAAGATTGCCGAGTCCTTGGCCTTCCAGCTCGTTAAAGGGACAGGAAGTGCTATCCCTCCTCTAGATTTTAATCTTTTTGGACTTGAGGGATTATTGCACAAAAAGATCGAGTGCTTATTTTGTTCGGCTCGTTAAAACTATCGAAAACTCATCCCTTCTGTATTGTTTTATACTTTTTCGGACCTAAGGGATTAGATGAAGAAAAAGGAATTTTGGAGTTAACTTTATGTACCTTTTCAGACTCTCTAAAAATGAAAAGGACCGAGTTATCCTTGTCATTAGACTCGTTAAAATCACTAAATAGTGACAAACTTGTCTTTAGACAAGAACGAGTTTCACTATCGCTAGGCTCGTTAAAACATAGCGATGGGCTTGCCCGAAGGGCAGATTATAGAACAAGCATATGTTATCCTCCTCAAGCTTGACAAAAATAAAGAGGTACTGGTCAGCAATGACTGGGGAAAAATTTGGAGAAACTTAAGAAAACTTTGATGGTAGCAAGTCGCTCTTGAACATGACACTTTTCCTCCATACCACAATCGGGTTGGGTTGTTTCATTCATCGGTCACATCACCATGGTCTCGCCATACCATCCATATTTGGGGTAATGCTACCAATCCATCGCATCAGTGTCGCCATATGTTCAAGAGAAGTCATTCAGAAAGAGTCAACTGGGTCCCATCCACTGCCATACATTATCCTTCATCCGTTCATGACCGCCACCCTGAATCATATGTCACAGATCGTTTTCACCTCCATCAAAATCATTAGCTCCATTCCATGTCATTGATGTGGGATTCATTAAGGCCCTCCTTTGACGGATCACTTCTTGTCGACTTTAGCTCATTATCCAAGAAGTTGATCTAGGAACAACCCCTTCAGTACTTTGAAGCTTGCATGCCTCAATGGCAAGTTTCTCACTTCCGGCGACAGGTATACATCAATGACCTTCGACCGAAAGATTTTGCGTGGTGTTCGACGCCAAGTCCTTTATTCACACCACGTGAATTGTACTGCAGTACCTTGAGGGTCATTATCATTATCGGTGATTCCTCTCGCGCTTGTTAACGGTTTACCTCATTGACCGGTAATCAAGCGATGTCTTTCCATGTTCGACTTCAGAACAATTCTCACATGGATCGACTTGTACTTAGAGTGAAGATCGAACGAGTTTGAAGACCCCGGATCTAGTTTCATCCATCCGGGCTGCGATATATATTCAGGAAAGATAAAGACATTGACATGTACATCATTGCAGCAGATAATCATCCTACTCAAAGGATGATAATTTCATCAAAATTATCAGTCTACCATCAGATGATTGTCTGTTCTATGTACAGAAAAATGAATTTATAAAGCTGAGCATGGGAATGCCCGCCTCAGCTAGATCATGAAAGCAGTATGAAAAATAATGTATTGTATTGTATTGTATTACAGGTCTCCTCCCAGCATTGGATGAACTTCGGATCCCCCTGATAAAGCATTTCACCCGATAAACAGCCTCATACTTTAGGGGGCAACTGTTATAGACATTTTTGTGCCTTACAGCATTGAGCATGAAATGTCCATAATCTAAGGGATCCAAAGTCCCTAAACATGTTGTTCCTACCCCTAGAGGAACAAGGCTAACAAACCACAGCAATTCACAGAAGTTCTCCACCTGAAACTGCTCAAAAACAACTCAATTCAGGATCATGTCAATGGCTCCACTGGCTGTCTGTGCTGAATGTCAATGGTTCCACTGGCTACCTGCGCTGAATGTCAAAGCCAACACTGGCTACCTGCGCTGAGCGACATTGGACATGTGGCAAGTTCATTCCTCAAGGTGTCAAAACCCGGGAAGCTTCCAAAATGACACTTGCCTCAGGGAATTCGACTGGTGATGAGTAAGAGGTTCCAAATCTCCAAGTGGAAGCAAGAACCTCCAAGTGGAACCAAGAACTGACAGAGGGAGAGGACACTAGTCAAATCTCAAGCTGACTCATCCTCTCTCCAAACATCTATATATGGATCTCTCCTCCATGAGATCTAGAGGCTGAAATTTTGTTATTGCAAAGACTTGCTGTTGGTTTGAGATTGGAATCATTGGGTGCTTAATGCTTTGAAGGGGGTGAAGATAGGAATTCCATTTGCTGGGAAGGAGATGCTGGATTGGAGCCCTCTGGGTTGTATCTCTTCCTGAACCTTGTTATTCATCAATAAAGCTATCTTGGTTTCTCCTATATACTGATGTGTCTTTGATGTATGATTGCATTAGTGTATTTGGTTTATTTCTAATCCTAAACTAGTTATGAATGTGAATATCTGTCTTTGTGTAGAGTTCTTCTCTTGTCGCAAGTAGCTGTTCTCTTGTGATCTTGCAGGAACCCGTTGAAGCTGGACAAGCAAGAAGGCAAGTAGCTGTTCTCTTGTGATCTTGCATGAACCTGTTGAAGCTGGGCGAGTGAGAAGGCAAGTAGCTGTGAACTCCCAAAGAGAAGAGAGACCGGATCGAGGGACAAACGGAAGACACCGGTAAGTCTATTGATCTCTCTTCTTTCACATTTCATAAAGGAAGAAAACTAGAATAGCTGTCTCTGTTTGTTGCTAAGGCACTGTCACACCTTAGGTGGATAGGATCGTCCTGCATAGGCATTTTTCCCCACAACATGTGCCTACCCCGCTGAGGTCGCCGAGGTCGAAGAAATATGCTACCAAAGAAAAGAAAAAGAAGTCGATGTCAGTGAGACATTCAGCGAGGAAGAACCCAAAGGTGTGACAGAAGGAGAAGAAATATAAACAACTGGAGAAAGTTGTTGATTTAGAGGAGGAAGAATACCAAGGTGTAGAGGAATTGGATGCCGAAGAAGTCGAGCCTATATCATGGTTCCCATCATATATCCCTTCGCAGAAGGGAAAAACCAAAGTTACCAAGGACCCAAATTCCGGGAAATTTAAGTTGACAAATTAAATTGGAATAGTCAACTTTCTCAAGTTTACCTTTGGGAAGTCTTGTAGATATCTGTTGCATTATCTTCAAAGCCCCATGATGCAAATGGCCCAATTGCTTATGCCATAACTCGCTAATGTCTTGGCTTTGCGCCAATTCTGCTTTCATACTCAATGCTGCACAATCATCTACCTCTAGTTTATAGAGATTCTTCACCTAAATCCCTATCCTCTTGGTCTAACTCGTGGCTATGTGTCTTAGGAACACCTTTCCTTTACTAAAGACAACATCGTAGCCTTTTTCCTCCAACATCGTGACTAATACCAAGTTCTTCTTTAGTCCAGGAACATACATCACATTTGTCAAGGTGAGAGGAGCTTCATGCTCCCTCTGAAAAGAAATCATGCCCACTCTTGAAACACTATACCTTCCGTCGTCACCCATCTCTATGCACATCTTGAGGTTTTTCTCCTCCAAGGAACTGAATAAATTTTTATCACCGGTCATGTGGAATGAGGCTCCACTGCCAAGAAACCAGACACAACCCATCATCGATGACACCATGCATACGATGAGGGTACAGTCCATTTCGAACTAAGAGGCTAATGCCTCACCTTCTGATCCTTCTGAGGATCCCTTCTTGGACTTCTTTGATGGGCAATTAGTCGCATAATGTCCCATATTGTGACAATTAAAGCATCTTACCTTAGACATGTCACCCTTCTTCCCTCCATGAGAAGAATTCAATTTGGAATGAGAATCCTCCCCCTTCCCTTTCCTTGCCTTGCTAAAGCCAGATTTTCTTCATCGTCATTCTTGGATGAAGAACCATCTCGTGTGTTCCTCCTGATCTCGTCCTGCGTAAGATCCGACCATAGTCGTTCCCAATTCGGCAGTTTCTCCCTTCCATTAATAGAGTCCTGGTAGCTATTCCAACTCTTTGGAAGGCCAAGGAGAGCCAGGCTTACCATATCATCATCGATAGTAGTTATTCCCACATTGCCAAGCTCATCTATGCAGGTGGTGAGCTTGTTCAGATATGTGGAAATAGTATCACCCTTCTCCATCTTGATTCTTCGAAGCTTATCCTTGAGCGCTAATTTCCTCTTGTCACTACTGTTTTGGTAGAGGTCCTTCAATGTCTTCCACATTGAAAATGGAGTATCTTTCCCATGGAGACTCGAGACAATATGGTCTCAAACTCCTTCAAGGATGATCTGTCTCACCTTCACCACACACTTCTTCCACTCAGCCAACTCTTGTGCATTAGTTGAAGCTGGCTTTGGGATTTCTTGATCAATGAATTCCTTCAAGCCATTGTCTTCTAATACAACCTCCATTCTATCTTTCCATGCTATGTAATTTGAGCTACCTTTCAAGGCATACTCGAGTCTCAAGCTATAGAATGCCATTGGAAAACCTTGAAGTATGATATGAATTTTATTTGCACCTCCAACCCTGAACTTCAAACTTAAAATTCTCTTCTTAGTATACTGTTCACAACTTCGATACCTTGTAGAAAATTTCTACAAATCAAGCTCTGATACCATGTAGAAAATCTGTGTAGGTTAACCTAATAATGCAATATAAATAATAGCAGAATACTATAACCTACTTCTACTATCAATTTGTGGAAGCTTAAATATCGAGTTTAACAATATAATAAGAAGAAGAAGAATTAATCGCACAATACACATGAAAATACTTTGGGGAAATCCTCAGCTAAAAACCCCACACTATTGTTTTATCATACATGGTGGAAATAAATAGGAATTATACAAAGCCTTAGCTCTCACAACTAGCCAGCTCTCAGTAAAATCCTCACAGATGCTCACAGGCAATCTTGGCTTCTCTCCAACCTTCCTCTCTGCCCTCCAAGCTCCTATTTCCTTGCGTTGTTCCTTGTGTATGATTCACCTTCAACCAAGTGGAAAACCTCTCAAAACTGCGTAATCCTCAACTTGACTGCATGCATGAGTTTTCTCTTTGAGAAAACACATGCAACTGATAGTACATTGTCCTTGAATTTAATCTCAACTGGGTCTTTCTCAGAACAGAAATGCATGAGTTTCTGATGAGGGAATCTTCAGTTAACTGGAGTAGCACTACTTGAGTGCATGCATGCATCAACTGACTATTAACTCTCTATTAGTTCCTCAAACAGTTTGGAACTTAATTTAACTGGACTTAACTCAGTAAACTGAGTTAACTAATTACAACTCAAATACAACTCAATCTTATCTCCTTAATTTAAGGGATAACTATTGCATGACTTCAGAAAGACTTCTAACTTGAATTTCTCCAACTAATTAATTTAAAATAAATAAATTAATTATTTTCAAGTAGCCGTTAAGACTAAATTCGATTTTAATTCACAATTTAATTCAAGGACAAATTAAATTGGAATATTCTTGTTGCCATATTTCAGCACAAAACTAGCACGCATTCCCATCCTAAAAATGGAGGATTGGAACCTTGCGGACCACGAGAGGGTCCCACATTTGGTGACTAGCAAGTATATGAAATTTTTTTACTATGAGGAGACTGGGGTTACACAGTTGGAGCCCATGAAGTGGGTCAGAGGTGTGTAGCAGGCTGGGTTGTTGCACATGCTCTACGTACCGCATTTTCATAGGTCGATTATTAACACGGTGTGTGTGCGTCATCTCCTCGCGCTAGTGCAAAATGGGTGTCTATGGCTTGGGGAGCCCATTCTGATCACTGACATGTTAATTCATCGGATCACAAAGCTGCCCTACGAAGGGGCGGAACCTGCCAAGGATTTTGGAGGGAGAAGTGGAGAAAAAGAATTAGCAGATAAGTTGAAGGTGGAATATGGGCTCGTTAAGAAGTCACTGATCCAAATGGATCCAAGAACACTCTCTAAGTCTTGAAAACTCTAAAAATCATGCTAAATACCAAAGAAAACCGCATGAGAAAACCTTTTAGAATGGGGAAAAAACACAATCGGGAGGAGAAAACATGTGAAAACAACGGAAAAATAGAGTATCAAAGGTGGAACAAGTAAATGCATAGTAGCTGTCAGATCTAGCCAATCAACGATCCAGATTTGATCGGAAATCACAATCGGCATAGGCAGACGGTGGAAATTGGCGCAGACTACATAACCCCTGTGACGAAAATTGAAGGAGTCAACTAGGGCCGTCGATCTGGCGTGTCGATCGACGGCCCATGTTGCATCACAGAATCGCTATCGACGAATACAAAGAGTGCTTGCAACGGCCCGGGACATGAGAGATGTGCGATTGTGATCGATCGCATCGAAGTATCGTAATTTGGGCTACACAGAGTAGCGAAATATACGCATACACATTTGTGATCCACTGAATTGACCCGATGGTTTTATCAATATTATTTTATAATTTGAGATCCACAGCAAAGCCATTTTTAATGCATTTTTGCAATTTCCGTTTATTAAATGAAATGCGAAGGATGAAGGATGATGCGATAAGTCAGACCTGAAAGGGTTCCTTAAGGCTAATATATATATTTTTAGATCCGCCATAAGCCATTTCTTACGTTATTTTCATGGTTTTAACGTATTTCAAAAATACAAAGGGAACTTTGGAGCAAGACCATTGCGACATGCGATGGCGACTTACAGGCGGACCTGATAGGAGAATAGGGTGGATTTAAGGACTTTTGAAGTCCGAAATGAACTGTGCTTTGGCATAATTTCATAGTCGTGAATGCATTTTCCCGTGTTAAGCAGGAAACAACCACGTTTGGGAATCTAAAGGATTTCAAGGGACCAGGGCACTCTTACGTTGCCAAATAGGTGGCCACCTCCCCTTCAGGCATTATGCAATGATTGTGTAATGCTAGAAGAGGGATTCAAAGTAGACAAAGGCCCAGGAGACAGAAAGCTAAGAAGGAGAAACAAAACCCAGATTGGATTTAAAGCCATAGACAGAGAGCAAGCAGGATAGGCAGTATTGAAGGCGGTGTCGAGAGAGAGCTAAGATAAAGACGGAGAGTGATTCAGAGAGTCTGTGTACTTAGAGAAAGCTTGAGAGGTTCAAGCAAACTCTTATTTTTATATCTGTTGTGTATTGAGTCTCAAATTGAGCTCATACTGTTGTAAAAACTTTACTTGAAGACAGAGGCCATCACTGAAGGTTGGACCAGGAGATGTAGCCCAGGAGTATTGGGTGAACTCCTTATTAAACTTGTTGTGTTTTTATGTGTTTGTCTATTATAGTATTTTACTGCTTCATAGTCTATGTGTTTCACAATCTGATCGATCCATTGCATAAAATAACATAGGAAAATCCATGCACATGAGTCTATAATACCTTATTAATTATTTTAGATCTCATTATCAGATCAAGTGGTATTAGAGCTTTAGGTTTACTAAGGTTAGATAAGCTTGTGCTAGATTGGTGAATGATAACTAGGTCAAAGCTCAAATTAGGAGAAGGAGAACTGGTTGAAACTAACCCATAAATTGGTAGAGTCTATCTTAGGAGGAAAATGGCAGAAGAAAATCCCTTGGAATTAGACTGTCAGTTCATGGATAGCTTCATGACCATGAGAGCCATGGTAGAAGAAATGTATCGAGAATTAAAGAAAGGTCGAAGTGAAGATTCTTCGACCTCCAAACAAGACAAAGGAACAGAAGAATCTCTTATAGATGGCCATTCTGAAGGTAAAGGGAAAGGAAAAGAGGCTCCTCTACCCACACCTCCTGATAACCCTGAAAATAAAAAGAAGAAAACATCTTTGATTAAATTAGATGTTAAATTAGATTTTCCAATATACGATGGAGAATTAAATGCAGAGAAGCTAGATAACTAGATTAGACAGATTGATGTTTATTGCAGGGTGCAGAGCATTGATTCAAACAGAAGTAAAATTCAGCTGGCCAGCCTACGCCTTGGAGGAACTGTCTTAGTCTGGTGGGAAGGCAGGACACAAGCTAACTTGAAGAAACATGGTAAAATTCTTTTTGTCTGGAGTGAATTTGTTTTGCAATTAAAAAGCAGTTCTATCCACTAGCTTATATGCAGCAAGCCATGATGAGTTGGCAAACTCTTCGCCAGTTAAAGGGGCAAAGTGTACAAAGCTACACCCAAGAATTTAGAAAAAGAGCTTTGATTCTAGGCATTTATTTAGACTCACCTGAAACTTTGCTGAAGTATATAGGTGGTCTACACAGCTATTTGAGGCACACCATTCTCATGTTTAACCCTACTAGCATAGATGAGGTATCTGTCTAGGCTACCCATCTAGAGGCTAGAGGCAAGAGGCAAGAATGTGAACCCAGAGATTGGGGGATCATCAAAACCCACTGCAAGTAAGAACAAGGAAAAGAGGAAGCAGAAATGGAAAGAGAGGAAGGCAAATTCTGTACAGAAGGCCAAACCTTCATGCACTCACTGCAAGAAGGATGGACATGATGATGAGCATTGTTGGTCCTTGCATCCGGAGCTAAAACCCAAGAAGTTCGATGGCAAGAAGAAGAAGATTGGTGCTGCTATACAAAAATATTTGGGTTTAGACTTAGGGGATGAAACAACAATCGCAACCACAGGTATAAAAGGTAAAAATTCTGAAGCATCTACTAGTAATACTACACAAACTATTAATAGTGAAGAAAATGAGAGGAAAAGACATGAGCTTTTTCATATTAGAGTTATTTCCAAGCATCAAAAGATTGATACTTTATTTGATAGTGGATCACAAGTAAACTTAATTTCTGAAGCAATTGTAAAGAAATTGGGACTACTAACCACACCTCACAAGAAGCCATATCTATTAGGTTGGGTATGTGATAAAGCAAAGCTACAAGTGACTAGACAATGTAAACTCAGGTTTTCTTTTGGGTTATAATTTATAGATGAGGTTGAGTTAGATATCGTTCCCTCAGATATATGTGGAATTGTTTTAGGAAGTCCTTAATTGTATGATAGAAAAGCCATTTTCTATAGAGCTGAAAATAAGTATCAAATCATTAAAGATGGAATCGAATATATTGTAAGAGCTCATAAACTAAAGAATAATTATACTCTCATAAACTCAGGGCAGATGAAAAGAATTGTAAATTCATGCAAGCAATTTTTACTGATGGTTGTAAAGGAAAAGAAACTTGATAAAACCAATGTATTTGAAGGCTGTGATGCTAAACAGCAGGCTGATTTAGAAAAATTTGTTTCAGAATATGATATCTTATTTCAAGAACCTAAAGGTCTGCCACCAAAAGGGAAATTGCACATGATATTAATTTACAGCAAGATGCTCCATTTCCTAACATCGGAATGTACGGGTTATCCTCTTTAGAGAATGCATAGATCAAGAAGCAGGTACATGAGCTGCTCGAGAAAGGGTTCATAAGACCAAGCACATCACCATGTGGATCTCCAATCATGTTGGTGAGGAAGAAAGATGGTTCGTGGAGGATGTGCATTGATTACCGAGCATTGAATAAAATAAAGATCAAGAATCATTATCCCCTTCCTCGCATTGATGATCTACTGGATCAGTTGAAGGAAGCTGTTTAGTTTTTGCAAGTTGGACTTGTGTAGTGGTTACCATTAGGTCAGAGTAGCAGAGAAAGATGCATGGAAGACTGCTTTCAAAACAAAGCAAGGGCTGTATGAATGGCTAGTTATGCCTTTTGGCTTGACTAATGCTCTTGCCACTTTCATGAGAGTTATGAATGATGTACTCAGGCCTTTTATTGATGATTTTGTAATTGTATATCTAGATGACATTCTTGTATTCAGTAAAACATGGGAAGAACATTTAAAGCATGTAAAGCAGACTCTAGATGTTTTGAAGCAAGAAAATCTCTATGTTAAATTATCAAAATGTGAATTTGGTAAAACATCTTTGAATTATTTGGGTCATATTGTAGGGGGTGGTGAATTGAAGATAGATCCCTCTAAGGTTGCAGTCATTGTAAACTGGCCTAAACCCAAATCTGCTACAGAAGTTAGAAGCTTCCTAGGAGCAGCACAATATTGGAGAAATTTTATTTCTAACTTTTCCTTAATTGCAGCTCCCTTACATGCTTTGACATGATTGAACAAGGTGTTTCAGTGGGGAGGCAAACAACAGAAAGCCTTCAACACCTTGAAAGAAAAAATTAGTACAACACCAGTACTAGCATTGCCAAATCTTCAACAACCATTTGAGATCGAAACTGATGCCAGTGACTATGCCATGGGAGCAGTGTTGATGCAACATGGTAAACCCATATGCTACCATTATGAGACTTTTAATTCTGTAGTAGTTAATTATCGTACATATGATAAAGAATTGTATGCATTAGTCCAAAGTGTGAAGAAGTGGAACATTACTTAATGGGCAAAGAAACAATTATACATACTGATCATCGGCCACTTCAGTATTTGCATTCACAAACTAAATTGCAGCAATCAAGACAATATAGGTGGATGGGTTTCCTACAACAGTTTCATTTAGTCATCAAATATAAAAAAGGCATACACAATAAAGTTGCAGATATGTTGTCTAGACCAATCATAAATGCATCTACTATACTTAGGCATAACTCAGTAATGCATGAAAGCTACATTGACCAATATGCTCAAGATATAGACTTTAAAGATGTATATGCAGCTTTAAGCAATGGAAAAAAGGTAGAAGAATTGGATTACTATGTTAAGGACCAACTCTTGTATCATTTGGGAAAGCTATGCATTCCACAAAGAGAAAGAGTTAACATAATTAGGGAGGTACATACTTCTTTGATATCAGGTCACTTTGGTGTAAGTAAAACAGTTGCACAACTGCAAAGATACTACTATTGGCCAAGAATGCATGAAACAATTTCTAGATATGTAAGATGGTGTACCATGTGTGCTACAATCCACTACCAGTCCCTTCTCGTCCTTGGGAAAGTGTTTCCATGGACTTTGTTGGGGGATTTCCAAAATCTAGAAAGGGACATGACTATTTATATGTTATTGTGGATAGGTTCAGCAAAATGTGTATTTTAATACCTTGCAATAAGCAGATTACAGCTGAAAAAACAACAAAGTTGTTCTTTCAGAATGTCTGGGTGCATTTTGGGTTACCCACTTCCATAGTATCTGATCGAGACTCCCGATTTGTTGGGAAGTTTTGGTCAAGTCTGTGGGAATTGATGGACACCAGACTGAAGAAAAGCACAACCTTTCATCCACAAACAAATGGCCAAACAGAGGTAGTCAACAAGACAATGATCCAGTTGCTCAGGGGTTATTGCAGCAAGCATCCCAAGCTTTGGGATGAACACTTATGTTATGTGCAACATGCTTACAACCATGCTAAACATTCTTCTACACAGAGATCTCCTTTTGAGACCTGTTTTGGTTTTATACCAAGGTCTCCCTTGGATTTTGTCTTTGAAAAAGACATAGCAGTTGCTAGACACAGTGATGTGGATAAAGCAACCAGATTCATTGAACAGATCTAAGAAATTCACCAGGCAGTGCAGGAACAGTTGGAAAAGAGCCAAGCCAAATACAAGGCAAGGCATGATAAACATTGGTGGAGTATAGCTTCCAAGTTGGTGATCAAGTCTGGCTGTATATCAGTAAGGACAAAATGCAAGGTGAAGGAAATAAGCTAAAGCCAATAAGGTATGGGCATTTTAAGGTACTTCAGAAAATTGGTGAGAATTCTTTCCACCTTGATCTGCCAGCATACATGCACATCTATTCAGTGGTAAATGCAGAAAACTTAAGACTGTTTGAACCTTCATTAATTGAATATCCCAAAGAGCAAAGTCAATTTCCTTCCATTGATGATCTGTTGCCTGAACACCTCAATGAGTTGCAGGAAGATATAGTTATGGACAGGACGGTGAGGACTACGCGCAGAGGGGACGTGGAGTACCCTAGGATCGGGCTCAAAGGTTCGAAACCCAGCAGTGCAAATGGATGGAGATTGGGCAATTGAGGCAGCTGTACCCTCACTTAAGCGATGCTTGAAAACCAACTTTTTGTGGTCCAAAGCCTTTTTCAGTGGGAAGGCATGATCCAAATGGATCCAAGAACACTCTATAAGTCTTGAAAACTCTAAAAATCATGCCAAAGACCAAAGAAAACCACATGAGAAAACCTTTCAGAATGGGGAAAAACACTATCGGGAGGAGAAAACACGTGAAAATAGTGGAAAAAAAGAGTATCAGAGGCGGAACAAGTAAATGCATAGTAGCCGTCAGATCTGGTCGATCAACGGTCCAGATCTGATTAGAAATCGCAATCGGCATAGGCAGATGGCAGAAATCGCTGCAGACTACATAACCCCTGCGAAGGCGATTGGCGGAGTCAACTAGGACCGTCGATTTGGCGCGCAGATCGATTACCCATGTTGCATCACAGGATCGCTATCGATAAATACAAAGAACACTTGCAACGGCCCGGGGCATGAATGATGTGCAATTACAATTGATCGCATTGCGGTATCGCAATCAAGGGGATACACAGAGGAGTGACATATATGCATACACATCTGTGATCCGATGAACCGGATCGGAAGGTTTTATTGATATTATTTTATAAGATTTGAGATCTGCAACAAAGCCATTTTTAATGCATTTTCGTAGTTTTCATTTATTAAATGAAATGTGAAGGATGAAGGCTGATGCGATAAGCTGGACCCAAAAGGGTTCCTTAAGGCTAATATATATATATTTAGATCCGCCATAAGCCATTTCTTATGTTATTTTCATGGTTTTAATGTATTTCAAAAATATAAAGGGATCTTTGGAGCAGGACCATTACGACATGCGATGTCGACTTACAGGTGGACCTGATAGGAGAATAGGGTGGATTTAAGGACTTTTGAAGTCCTAAATGAACTATGATTTGACGGAATTTCATATTCATGAATGCATTTCCCTGTGTTAAGCAGGAAATGACCGCGTTTAGGAATTTGAAGGATTTCAAGGGACGGAGCCACTCTTACGTTGCTGAATAGGTGGTAACCTCCCCTTCAGGCATTATGCAATGATTGTGTAATGAAAAAAAAGAGGGATTTGAAGCAGAAAGAGGCCCGAGAGACAGAAAGTTGAGAAGGAGAAACACAGTGCAGATTGGCTTTAAAGCCATAGACAGAGAGCAAGTAGGACAGACAATATTGAAGGCAGTGCCGAGACAGAGCTAAGACAGAGACAGAGAGTGATTCAGAGAGTTTGTGTACTCAGAGAAAGCTTGAGAGGTTCAAACAAACTCTTATTGTTATATATATTGTGTATTGAGTCTCAAATTGAGCTCATACTGTTGTAAAAACTCTGCTTGAAGACTTAATAGAGAGGCCACCACTGAAGGCTAGACTAGGAGATGTAGCCTAGGAGTATTGGGTGAACTCCTTTTTAAACTTGCTGTGTTTTTATGTGTTTGTCTATTACAGTCTTTTACTACTTCATAGTCTATGTGTTTCGCAATCTGATCGATTCATTGCATAAAATAACATAGGAAAATCCATGCACACGAGTCTGTAATACCTTATTAATTATCTTAGATCTCATTATCAAATTAGTCGCATAGATATTCTATCCGCTACATTCAGGACTAGGTAGTGCAGTTCACCGCCCATATTATTGTAGGAAAAATCATGAGGAAGTACCACGCGGACGAAGTTCTGGTGTCGATGGTATCATTAGCTACCCAATGCATGAAGGGATTTCAATAGAATTGGGCGAAGTATCTATGCAAGGAGTTCCTTCTAAACTATCGCGAAGCTCAGGAAGAGAGTAATTCATTCCATTATGCGTGGATTTTACTGTAAATTGTATTAGTAGCATGGAAGTTGCTAGAGGATAGCTAGTTTCCTCCATAGACAGAGGATTTACCAAAATCAGTGAAGTTCGCTTCACTGTGGGCCACAAAGGATCTGGAAAGGATCAAGGAGTCAAAAATTTTCTGGATCTTGATGGAGATGGACCTTCGAATGGTTATTAGTCAGAGGCCAAGGTTGTCCCCAACCTTGTTTGAGCAATTGACAGCCTTCACATAGTTCAAGGCCAATTTCCACAATGTTTCGATCAGGGCGTGAAAGGACCCAAAGCACCTATGGCAAAAGATGCCGTATTAAGTATCTGAGATAGATGTACATGAGATCATGGGGAGTTAGCTAGAGGAATGGTGTGAACCAACAGAGCTTGGTGTAGGAACTAGTAAAGGGGATGAGAGCTCTACTACGTAGTCAACCGCTGCGCAGAAGTGTAAGGAAGCAGCTCAGAAGGCCGCACAAGATTTGGATTAGTAGAATAATAAGGAAGTTGCTACTAAGGCAGCTGCAGAGCAAGAATGCACTGAGAAAGAGTGTGTTGCAAAGGAACAGGCTGAGAAAGAATGCCTGCACACATAGGAAGTCGAAGGATCGGCTTTGCAACACATAAATGAGCAAGAAATTTCAGGGCAGGAAGGAGGTGATGGAGAGGAGAAGAGCACTCCCTTCACCTTGAAGAGGTGTGGATAGGAGTAGACTGTTGGGAAATGAAAAAATCATAACTTATATAAGTAGGCACACATTGATACGATGGTCCTTATGGAAGGGGATCTCGATGAGATCAGAGATAAGGTTTGTGATACCACAAAAATGTTGTTACATTAGTTCGAGCAATAATATATGAAGACGCTGGGGAGCATCCAAAAGGATTTGTGCAAGTTCTAGACCCATTATGGCAAGATTGAAGCAAGCGTTGGGCAAGTAAGCGGGGTGTAAGAGAGCCTAGCGCAAGGAAGCAGAGTAGTCGCAAAATTGGAACAAACCCTGGACCTCAGAGTGATACCTTTACCATAACTATCTGTTTGCGCAGAGTTAGAGGAAGACTACACTGTGCTAGATACAGTGAAGTACATGGGCGTCAACTTGGCCTTGCTACCTCTTCAGACCCTCCATATGTTGCATCAGGGGGCTTCATACAAACTAAGGATCAGAGAGTAGCACATCCTCATAGTCATAAGTGAGTTCAAAGTCAATAATGAGTAGATTTTCGTGGAGAAATCTCAAGCGCTGAAAGAAAACGAAGAGCTGCAAACACGCAGTTAGAACCCAGAGACAACAATAGAGAAGGCCTGAAAGACAGTGCCAGATTTGAACATCCCAGAGGATGCTGCAGCTTTAGAAAAATTATGCAAATTAATTGATGCAGTTCGTGTGTCAAAGGATGAGATCGGTAGGGTTACTTTCAATTTTCAAATGAAGATATTATAACTGCAACTAAAGTTGCAGCTAACTACTTCGCCAGAGGTTTGGGAGAAACATAGAGTAGTGATCAAGGATCATATGAACACATTGGATTCCATAGTCACAAACTATGCAATGATGTTTGACCAAGCAATGGAGTTGTGGATGAATTTGCAGGAGGACCCGAACTTGTAGAGGCTGAACACAGATGTTAGAGAGACATAGTGAAGTATGATGAAGTCTGAGTGACTGCGCGCTCTTGGCCCCAGCGCAACGCCTTGTGAAGTTACAGGAAGGCAAGTAGCTGCGAGCATAGACAGAAGAATTACAAAGAAAGGAGGTCCTTCTAAAGGCAAGATTACAGTTGTAGCTAGAGGAAGCCTGTCAGCTTACTTTGTCGCTTTAGGAAAAGCTAAAGCTGTTGCAACAGACATATAGTACAATGCGTCTAGTAGTGGAAGGCCCGACAATAGAGAAGTTGGTAGAATAAGTGTAGCAGGCCGCGACGTAGAGCGTTGCTGAAATTGCAATATTATAGGTTGAGCTATGTGGTCTCCGCAGCAAGATCGAGGTGCCAGCTGAGTGACTCGAGGGCAAGTCACCATATTTGTGTTGGGGGCCTGTTGGGATAGGGTCCCTAGGGTCAGTTTTGGGGTTAGTTAACCCAAATTTTGTAAAAGTTTTGTAAAAGATGTAAAGTCTGTGAAATGTGGATGCAGAGCATGCAACTAGATAGGAGTCAAAGGGGTTTTAGCCCCTTGTTTGGATAAGTAATTAGGTCAGTTTTGAGACTCACCCATGGTTCATGGAACATGGTATTGTATTGAAAGAAATCTATATATAGTTGAGTCAAAGCGAGTCTAAGAGGAAGCGAAGAATATCTAAGTCAAGATAGAGATTGTTTTGGGCAAGTGTTAAGGAAGGAAGGCTCTGCTTCTTGTACTTAGGTGAAAGGGGAAGGCTCCTACAGCTGAGTGCATAGGAGGCCTTGGTAAGTCCATAGCTGAGTGCATGGACCCCTGCAGCTGAGTGCGCAAGGTAAAGGAGTCTGTAATCTGAACATTGAAGCTTAATAAAGACTGATTCTGAAGAAATACTTTGCATCTGAGCATTATTGCGAGTTCTGTTTATGTTATGTTTTGTCACTTACTAAAGTGTTTTTCATGAAATAATGTGTAATTGTTGCACGAATCTATAATATTTATGCATGAATTAAGTAATTATCTATGTTCGCAAAGTTAAGGGTTAATTCTGTTATGTTTTCTGATGAATTGGATAGATGTGCACGAAGGCAAATCTAGGGTTATTTATTAGCGCATGAAAGTAGGTATATTGCTTCCTTAGGGTCTATAAAGACTGATCATAGACCTTCGCGAAGGTCTAGAGGTTGTTTTACCTGAGTTACAGTAGCGAGCCCTAGAAGGATACCGATCTACGTGAAGGCAGATCTAAGTTATAAGAGCTTAAGACCACTTATCACATTGTCTCTGGATGCAGAAACCTCATTCTAGCATCCCCCAATACTACTTCGGGTGAGACTGCATCCTGCGCTATGCAGGTTGTTACCAAAAGGGCAAGAAATTAGGGTTTTTTAGGTTGGCATGAACAACTCTGAACTTGGGTCAGGCCCCCTTAAGCCAACACGCATCAGACAACATTTTATTCAACGTGCTAGATTTAGAATAGACTAAGTCTAAATACTAGGCACGAGTAATAGCTTAGTCCTCGGTAACACAACCACCCATTGCTATATCTTTAGCAATTTTATTTACGAATTATTTTGTGAACCATTCAATTAACAACTCGCCAGTAATCTCGAATTTGATGAGGCAACACCGATGTCTCCATTCATGGATATGATCAGAAATATGTGTCGCAGTATCTTGCTTCAGAGATGTTAGCAAATGAGTACCAATTTCATAATGAACTGGAAATTAGAAGTGGGTGAGGAAAGCCATAGCTAAAGAGTTAAAGTCGGCATAGGTACCTCGAGGTAACTCGACATACCATTTTGCGGCAGCACCTGTCAAGGTTCTCTGAAAGAGGCAAAGATGGATAGAATCGTCAACATAAGAATTTGAAGAACACCATAAGTGATATGTCATCACATGGGCTTGAGGGTCCTCTTTAGGTTTTCCTTTGAACTTAGGGAAATTGCTTGGAATTTTAGTAGGAACTGGAGGCCAGTAAGGCGAATGAAGAATGGGATCATTGGTGAGCCTCGAGACATCAGGAAGTTCCAACGTAGCTAAAAATGGCAATTGCAGATTAGAGGGCATGTAAGGCCTTTAAGAAGGCCCAACCTATGGGTTCCAACCTTGATGGTAAGGATTCTACGCCCACAGTGGAGGATTTTGACCATAGGGGACCTGATTTTGCCCCCACTGAGGGGTAACTTGACCATAAGGTGGATTTTGTATAGGGTAAGATTGATATTGACCTACCATAGGCCGTTGATACACATTATATGCGCATATGAATTGTAAGGTTGTTGCACCTGTTGACCCTATATATGAAGAGATTGGCCATACTGTGGCAGGGGTTGACCTTGTGTTTGCAAGGTTTGACCTTGTTGATATACAAGTTGAGCTTGCTACTGCAGAGGTTGACCTTGCTACTGCAAAGTTTGACCTTGTTGCTACAAAGGTTGACCTTGATTTTGCAAAGGTTGGCCTTGCGGATACAAGGGTTGAGTGGGATGTTGAACAAAATGCGTTCGCTGTTGCAAAGGTTGTTGATACTACTACAAAGGTTGCCCCTTCTATTGCAAAGTTTTCCCTTGCTGCTGTAATGATGGTTGGATAGTTCCTTGAGACATACCTTGTGGGTATTGGTAAATTCCATATGGGATTTGACCATATGTACTAGGAATAACAAATTGACCAGGCTATACATAGGGTCCTGCTTGTGGAATATAAGGTGGATTTTGCAATTCTTGTGAACCATATGGGACATAAGCCTGTTGGAGTGGTATCTGAGCCATGTAAGGTTGTTGATACTAGATATTACCCACCTCAGATGGACCAACAGGGTTAGGAATACCACTAGAATAAGGTTGATTGACTCCAACCATGTGGGGTTGTGATCCACTCACATATGTTCCACCGAACACAAGAGGAATGTTTGAATTCCCCCCCCCCCCCCCCAGGTTGCAAATAAGGTGGTGGTACATTCTGTCCACTTGATAGAGGGGTGGAGGAACCTACATAGGCATGACTTGAAACAGTCGATTATGCCGAAATGGAAGGTTTAAAAGATGGCACAGATTGCGATGGAATTGTCAGTCGAACGAGAACTAACGTGATAGAAGTTTGTACAGGAATTTGAGAGGTCGCGTTTGGGATAAACGGACTAGTAGTGGGCATGGCATTTGACAACCAAATAGGATTTTGATACAAATATGAAGCACTAGGAGTTCTTGAAACTAATTGAGCTAAGGTTGTATAACCATGTGGAAGCATAAGCCCATTGGTTTCAGGAAGTGTGTGAGATGGGACTCTTCCCATAAAAGGAAAGCCTTCTGGAGGAAAGTCATATTCTTTCTCTTCATCAACATGAGGAGTGTGAGTAGCGGAAACTTCTGAATGACCTGGAGGAGAGGTTGGGATCTCACCTTCAGAATTCATGGGTGGAAACAACTAACGAGGAAGAATCAGAGATGTACAAGGAGATAACTCCAAAGGAACACCAAGTCAATCGTAAGGATTATAAGGACGTCGAGGAGATATCACAACATGATCGCATAACAGATTTGGTGGATATAAGACAAACCTCTATGGACTCTCAAGAGTTTCTGGATCAGATTCTTGAGGTGACAAGGAATCCGAAGGTGGAGTTTCTGGATCAGATTCTTGAGGTGACAAGGAATTCGAAGGTGGAGTTTCTGGATTAGATTCTTGAGGTGAAAAGGAATTTGAAGGTGGTGGACGAGAAGCAAGGGGTTGGATGCTTGGGATAATCCCAAGTTCAAAACCTTGAGCTTCAAGTGACTGAGGAAGTTCCAAATGAACTCCTTGTGAAGACCCTTCAGTATCAGACAACAAAGGGGAACTTTGGGGTGAACTCAATGGTTCAGCCACGATGACTTTCTCTCAAGAGCAGAAGAAGGAGAGATGATTCGTTGAGGGCTGATTAAAATTAAAATTTACAAGGGTTTACTCAATATTGGGCCAAGAAGCAACTGCATGGGTTCAACATGTTATCATTGGCAATTAATTTTATTGACATGAAACAACAAATAAATAAAAAATGGGTAAAAACTAGGCAAGAGGGTTTACCAAGTATCCGTGAACCACAATATACACCCTAGCCGAAACCAAGGACTTAATGTACGACGACCAATCTCCCCGAATGTTATGTTCGGTGTATCACGTTTACAAGGCATCTGAATTGGTTACCTGTGGCTAAAGGATGGCAACCTAATGGGGTCTCCCAGTATATACACGACAGTACGGGGAGCACAAGTTCGTGTTAGCAATGTCTAATGCAGAATCATTTGATGAGAGCGTCACTATATACTTTTCATACTGAAGTGCCTCTAATATACCCGAAAGTACTGGAAAACCTTCTATATACTTCCATACTAGAATGGGATTTCACCCCTGGGATACACTGTCGGCAGTTAACCAAAACTGCTATGATTAAAGACGCTGGAACACATCTCTAGCCTAGACCTCTAGATATTTGTGTTAAGTGACAAATGCTCCTTAGGTTAATTGAGGTAAATTTTAAGTTAATCTTGAATTAAGTTTCAATTTTGATGGCTCAATGATGTCACCTGTTCCTAAAATGCAACTAAATGATGAAAATTAAACCTTTTCATTCGATGAAGGCTAAGCTAACAAAGGAAGAGAAACAATCAAGCAATGCATCAACACAATTATTTCCAATGCAATATGTAAAAATGAAATCTAATATTTCATTCTACTAACAAATGCAATGCCAAAATGCAATCCTATAGAAATGAAAATCACTTTCCTTTCACTAAGATGCAATAATGATTTTCCTTTCACTTTGATTCAATCAATGCAAACGAATGCAAAAAAGTAAAGGGAAATGAAAACAACTCACTAAACATGAAAATATCTTTCACTTTATGATTTTGAATGCAAGAAATGTCTTAAAAATACTTAAATGACAAACACTTTCACTTTCCGAAACATAAGAATGAAAACAAGCACGTTCTTTTAGTTCAACCAAAGCAAACAATTTGTGATCTATGCTTGACAATGGAACTAAAGTGATATTCAAAGCATCAATATGGTTCGACACTAATGAAAACAAATTCACACCAAAGAACCAAAAGCAACTTGTAAAAGATGTCATGATGTAGAAGACTCTTGAACAAGAGTAATCGATCTCTGAGAAGCAGACCAATCAATGAGTGGAGGGTGACCTAGAAACCCTAGAAAGCAAACAAGCTTCAAACACACATAAACCAAATCAAGAGATGATTGCAATCAGTCAAGCATGATAATCAGGACAAATACACCATAGAAACACTAGAAAATCATTGATAGAGGGCAAAAAGACTGAGAACAAGAAGAAAAACCCTAATTTCTCTTATCCTTTGGGATCATCGTGCCTGTTATAGGAAAAAGGGCGATGAAAGAGTAATAATCACGAATGTAATTAAAAAACCAGCGATGACATCATGATTGTGAAGGCAAAACTCACGATGGGCGAGAAGAATGAGGGAAAAATAAAAAAATCTTCAAGACCAGACAAAACTGAGTGTCCTCAAGCAATCACTAGCAAGTGAAAATAGTCACAGAGAAGTAAACAAGTCAGAAAACTGATGGTTGGTCAAACTCATCATATTGGATGGAAAGGGTTATAGCATCCGTAGCGGAGTCGCCATTTCGTTGTCTAGGCAATCCTCTCTGCAAACAAAGATGATCCCTCTAGCCCAATGAGTGGGACTAGCAACCTATGTGACAATCTACTGGACACTTTCCTAAGTTACAATTGAAATAAGAGACAAAGAAGATGGCCTACCTCGTTTTGATGCTATCACGTCTTCCTTTGTTGAATACCTTGAATCACTTGTGTCACGGGCTCAGTCCTACTGCTCACAACATTTAAACACCTGCACAAGAGATCAAGACACAACAAGGCATGCAAATACAAATAGCATAATCAAAAGTAACCTACTTAACATATCAAGGAGTGTTAAGATAAATGATACACACACATACACATTTCTGGAAAAGGAACCAACAATTTTATATTAATAGAATAATGGAGGAAGCATACAACCAAGCCTGGATGTCAATAGGCTCTCCTTGAATGAATGTCCAAATCGAAGCTTAAGCTCTCCAAGCACTCCTTGTCCAAGCCAAATGAGTAGAATGTAGGCACAATCTCAGCATAAGGGTGCAAATAGCCAAAGACCAACCATTTGGGAATGTGAGAGGATGAACATATAGGCAGGGAAAGGGAGTTAGGATTTCTCCAAAGATAGGAGAAGGCCCTCATCTCAAGGAGGTAGCTCATAAGGATAAGACCAAAAGGAAAAGTTGAGAGAACTCGACGTTATCCATGCTGAACAACCTCTAGCTCGTCACTCTAGAAGCTTCTAGATCACGAAGCTTCTCATCCTCTTTGGGAAAATTTCCTTTTAGAGATCATTGCAAGTATAAAAGAAAATAGAGCGATGGCATTGCGGGGCTAGTATAGTGCAACTAGCGACCATCGCAGTTTTCAGTATCATAAGAGTGATGATTCTAAATTTAGGGTTTTAGATCCATTTCCTTCAGGGGAAGCTCAAGGCATTTTCCAATTAATATTTTAGGGAGGATCTAAGGTGCATATATGAAAGAGTACACTGCATGATGGTCATGTTTCGGACACTTCGGGGTATGTCACAGGGAAGTGCAGGAGGTGTGACAAAATAATGTGTAACAAAGAGGACTCTCATGATGAAGGTATTTTGTATTCATTTGGCTTATTAATTAAAGTCTATAATTTCCATTCCTTATATGTTGTGTTTCTCATGTTGATGTTTATATATTGTTCATTCTAATCCACTCTCTGTAGAAGGAAAACATGTTTTGTTTGGTTGTGCTTGTGCAAGAGTTTTGGGTCAAAGTTGCAAGGAGAGAGATATTCAGGAAGAAGAAGTTTCTCTAGTAAAGGCTTCAGATCCAACATTCATCGCCAACTTGTAAGGGTTCAAATATTATTTCTTGAGCTATTTGGCTAAAAAATTATGCATGAGTGTGATTTATATCTAGGGGATTTCATTGCTTTCTTCACACACACACGGTTTGGTGGGTTTTGGGAAAAACCCATGGATTTATAACTCCTTGTGCCAGATATGTTTTGGTTGCAACATGGCTCTTTGTACTATTCTTGTTAATGAATGGAAATTATGAATTCCCTTATATAGTTCATCTTATTTCATATCTAAATGTGATCCAGTTATTATTATAGATTCTCATGCTTAATAACTTGCCTTCCATAGAGGTAAACCTCATCTTGTTTGGTGGTTTATGTGTGTAAGGGATTGGATTAGGGAGCGTGGAACACGATCTTTAGATATAAACATGGTTTCCAATAGCTCTATGGGGTCTACAAACTACACCAACCTATCTGGATATATAGGTACGTTCTTCTTATCCTCTTCGAAATGATGAATGATATGTTTTTACATTACATCTAGGGAATTTACTTGAATCCGTCACACATGTTCTGGCCAATATTGAGGTGAGATCAATGGAGAAACAACTCCTTAGCCTTTGAGTAAATTTAAAGCTAATAGAACTAGTGACTCCATTGGGGAGTCTTTCCCTAGTGTTTTGAATTCTCCTTCCTTGGTATTGATCCTTCATTCTTTCTTATTATTGAGTCTTTATATTTTGATTTTGACCTTATATGGGCTTGTTACATGCTTATTTTGTTTATATATAAGTCAATTTGTCTTTAGAATCTTAGTATTTGGGGAAATTTGTTCCCTGTTAGTTGTTTACAGAGCGATTTTTGCTACTGGTCGCCCCCTAGGAGTAGTCCTTGTAGAAATTTTGAATAATTAAACACTTATTCACAAAGATTATCCATATTATACACTATTGAAGAATGCATGCATAATACATAACCTCCTCTACGTTGATCATCAATCTTGCAGCATTTAAAATAATGAAACATCAGTCGCATGCGCACATTAACACAGTATGTAACCCGGGGAAAGCATACAGCTGAAAACCCCACACTATATGTATATTATAATGATTGAGAACATGTAACAATACATAGTACAATACTCCTCACAAGTACTCAATACTATCTCCACCTGTTACACGCAAATTAGCTCAGATCTGAATCAATCACAGGTTCAAATCTCCTCCACTGCTTGCCTGCCTCCATTGCGCAATCCTGCATGAGAATAGATGAGAATGGCTGAAGCAAACTCGTATTTCCTTGGTTGAACCACGCAATCCTCATTATCATTACTCAATCCATTGATTGTGCAAATATCATGCACAACTATAGTCACAACTGATAGTAATCTCAACCTCTAACACCTGTCTCCATTGAACTGTCCATGCACTGAGTTAACTGATGTATTCTTTAGTTGCTTTATGAGTTAATAATTAGTGAATTAATTTAACAATTAATTCACATCACTCATCACTAGTGTATTTTCAGTTAGACTAAATACAACTAGTTTAACCAAGTCAAACTGAACACAAATCCATCAACTGCTCAATCAACTCCACCAAACTCAATCACTTGAGTTCTAACTGAAGTCCACCATGCAATAGCTCAACTGACTCATAAGAAAAGCGTATTTCCTTCTGACAGCTGCATGTGCCACATATGTAGCTCAAACTGAAGTGCTCCAAGAGGATAATATAATGTTTATAGTCCAAATATTATTATGAGCTAATAATATTCGACTGTTCTACTTTTAGCCTGGAAGTCTAAAAATAGAAACCTCCCATATGTCTAAAAATAGAAGTCCATCTATTTTTACCAACATGACCAATCATCCACAAATAGCATCCTGCAACTCATAGACCATGATCCATATGTCTAAAAATAGACTTTGCGCCAAAAATAGCCTGCGGGCCCACTTAGTGAAGGCAACTTCTTTCCACTAAGCTCCATCATCTTGTTGCATTCTCAACAGTCCTTGTAGTGACTGGGATCAAGGCCCAGGAGCATCAATCAAGGAGGGAATGAATACATTGGATGCCATAGTCAATGACTGCTCCTCGATGTTTGATGTAGTGATGGAATTATGGACGAATCTGCAGGAGGACCCAAACCTGCAGAAGCTCAACACAGATGTTCGAGAGATGCAACGACAATATGATGAGGTTTGAGTGACCACATGCACTTTGGCACCAACACAATGCCTTGTGAAGTTACAGGAGGGCAAGTAGTTGCTAACACGGGTGGAGAGCTTGCAGAGGAAAGAGGCCTTCCTGAAGGCCAGATTGCAGCCGTGGCTAGAAGAAGCTTGTTAGCTTTCTCTGTAACTTTAGGAGAAGCTCAAGGGACTACAACAAATGTAGAGGACCATGCGCCTAGTAGTGGAAGGGCCAAAAACATAGAAATTGGTCGAAGAGGTACATCAGGGAGCGACACAAAGTGCTGCAGAAGTTGCAGTGATGCAGGTCGAGCTAGGTGGTCTTGACAGCAGAATCGTAGAGCCAGCTGAGTGACTCGAGGGCGAGTCACGATCTTTGTGTTGGGCGCATGTTGGGATAGGATCCCTAGGGTTAGTTTTTGGGTTAATTTAATCCAATTTTTTATATGTTTCTATAAAATATGTAAAGTCTCTACAATATGTGGATGCAGAGCGTGTATATAGATAGGTGTCAAAGGATTCTTAAGCCTTGTTTGGATAGATAGTTAAGTTGGTTTTGAGACTCACCCATGGTCTGCAAACCATGGTATTGTATGAAGAAAATCTATAAATATTTGAGTCATAACAAGTCTGTTATGAAACCAGCTCAAGAAAAGATAGAAAAGATAGATCAACGCCTTAGAATTCAGCCTCTTCGAGGGGGCAACCTCCTTTACATTACATAAATGAACAATTCTTGGATGATTCAAATGACAAAACCTCCTTTCTATATATAGGAGTCTAAGGAGTCACAATATAATCCAGCCGACCTAACAATAATAATATAAAGCCACAAAAATAACAATAGAGGGATTCTATGGGGCACAATAATAACAATATGGGGGCAATAGGGGCACAACAATATTAATAAGGGGTATAACTACAATATTAATGGGGTAATCACTAGTATTATAGGGACCCAACATGCCCCTCTCCTTCAAAAAAGTGTTGTCCTCAATGCTTGAGTAGTTATGGATACTTCAACATAAAATTCTCATCCTCCCATGTGGAATCTTCAGCGGATAAGTTCTTCCACTTGATAAGATACTCTGAAATTGATCGATTTCATAGCTATCGAGTTCTTGTTTCTATGATTGCTTCCGGTTCCAATATAATTTTTCCTTCCTCGTCAAGTTGTGGAAATATTGTTTGAACTGGGAGCTTGTCGCCTATAACCTTCTTTAAACATGAAACATGGAAAATTAGGTGCAATCGAGAAGCTGCAGGAAGCTCCAATTTGTATGCCATAGTACCAATCTTTTGCAACACCTTGTACGGACCATAATACTTTGGTGATAATTTATTATCCTTCTTAGCTTGCTTGAGGGACATTTTCTTATATGGTTGTAGCCGTAGGAATACCCAATCACCTACATGAAAACTTCTTTCACTGCGATGTTGATCTCCCTGTTGTTTCATTCTATTTTGTGCCAACATGAGGTTATCCTTTAAGAGTTGGAGGACTTGTTGTTGATGTTCGATGTGATGTTACACTGCCTGAACCTTAGAATTTTCTCTTAAATATGATGTGATGGATGGTGGTTGATACCCATAAAGTTCCATAAATAGGGTCATTTTTGTTGCTGTATGGAAGGAAGTGTTATACCACCATTCAGCCAGAGGCAACCATTTGACCCATTATGTATGTTTATCAGATACAAAGCAACGAAGATATCCTTCCAAACATTTGTTTACTATCTCAGTTTTCCCATCAGATTGAGGATGATAAGATGAGCTATGAGCTAACTGAGTACCAAGACAAGAAAATAATTCTGTCCAAAAATTTCCAGTGAAAATGGGATCTCTGTCACTTACAATAATCTTTGGGTTTCCATGTAGCTTTTGAATTGTTTCCATAAATGCAATAGAAACTGTACTACCTTTAAATGGATGTGATAATGCACAAAAGTGTGCATACCTGGTAAGTCTGTCAACTACCACCATGATGACACTCTTTCCCTCAGACTTGGGTAAACCTGTGATAAAATCCATTGAAACCTCCTCCCAACGTTGGCTTGGAATGGAAAATTGAATTTGGGCTGGTAGACGATGGAGCGATCGGGAGAGCTAGGGTTCTGAGGAAGAAACCCTTGACGGCGCCGACAGCACAGAGGTACGCGTTCAGGCTCTGCACAGGATTCTCTGCAGCGTGACAGCGCTGAAGGGGATCAGCGAAGGACAATGGTTACGCCTCAGGGGGGGGCGTCAAAGCCCTCCCCCTCACTGCACAGCCCAGAGCCTGAGGTCATCTTTGGATCAGTTGATCCGGACATTCTCAGCAAAGGGAAAAAGCAACAAGGAAATGACAATGATCCACCAGAAGAACAAGAAACTCAGGGGAACAACCCGAAGGTCACTTCCTCTACCTGCCGACCTGTAGCCAAAGAAAGGCCGCGAATAGAACTGCCCGGAGATAAGATCGACAGAAGGATAGAGTTTATGAAAGATCACGCTATCATTGGAAAATTCATAGGGTTTTGGCCAACTGAGAGAGCCTTAAATGGCTGGATTGCGGCAAAATGGAAACCTAAGGGAGATGTCACTCTCCAGCTTGGACCGAAGGGCTTCTTTACCGCCATCTTTTTTTGCCTAGAGGACAAATACAGGATCCTAGGGGGAGGACCGTATTTCTTCAACTCGGCAGGTCTCTACATGAGGGACTGGATGCCCAGATTCAACCCTGACAAGGAAGATCTCACTTGGGCACCAGTATGGATCCGATTATACTCACTCCCCGATGAATACTGGGAAGAAGATTGTCTAAAGGGCATAGGAAACGGAGTGGGAGAATACATCAGGGCAGCAGAAGAAACCAAATCCCGGAAGTATATCTCCTATGCAAGAATATGTGTCTTTATCCGTCTGAATGAAGCTTTACCAGAGTCTGTTACCCTTGCCCATCGCGACGAGGAGTGGATCCAGCCTCTTGATTATGAGCATGTGCCTTTCAGGTGCAGAAGATGCCATGCGCTGGGGCATCTGTTTAGGGATTGCCCTCTCAATGCCAAAGCCAACTCCTCTGATCCTTCTGAATCCCCATCTCAGGATGGTTTCACCAAAGTCCCCAGTCGGAAGCGCTCGCATAAAAAGCCTCAGAATGGGTCCAAACCCCAGCCTACCAAACCCCATCATCCTGCTTCCAAGAATAGCTTTGACATTCTAGGCGATTTCTCAGATGATCAGCCCCTTGACTCTGACAATATCCATGCACGCCCTTCCTCTTCCACCCATCCCCCTCCATCCGACCCTCCCCCCAAGTCTCAGTCTCCCATTATCATCCCAACCATCCTTAGCAGGATTCCGAAAGACTCGGCGGAGATCCCCAAGGAAATGGAGGTGGATGGGAAGATAATCCCCCCGCAGGACTCAGAGACCAATCAAGAGGAAACCAGTCAAGTACAAAAAATGGAGGAAGAGCCAGAGAGCATAGATCTACATGGTCTGGACATTATAGAACTGGAACTAGCTTGCAAGAAAAAAGCATATGAATCCATCTCTGAGACAGATCTAGAAAAGTTGGAAGTGGTCATCTCCAGAGCTTTCCACCAACACCAACTAGGTATACAACCTGGTAGCACTTGGGATGGCAGCCTGCGTCCAAAGGATTCCAAAAAAAGAGGGCGGAAGACAGATCTCCAGAGAACAATAGAGATTGGAAAAATCCTGGTGGATTCCGGTAGATATGCGAAGCTGACGAAGTATTACAGTCCTGCCCAAACTAGTTGAACCATGAAGCTTGTATCCTGGAATTTAAGAGGGCTTAATAGCCCCGGAAAACTCAGGATGTTAAAAAACATGATCAAGATGGAAAAACCGCAGATGTGTTTCCTCCAGGAAACCAAATGCAATAGTACTACGCTGGGTCGCATACTCTCAAAAGCCTGGCCAGGATGCAGATCTGTTGCTGTAGATGCCACGGGAGCTTCTGGTGGGCTTGCGATAGCATGGAACACCCAAGCTGTATCTCTCACAGATTTCCACGCCTCCCATCACCTCATACAGGCTGCCTTTCACATTCTAGGCACCAACATTCATGGTAACCTATCCAATGTCTATTTTCCGCAGGATACTGGAAGTAAAAGTGCGCTCCTTGATACCATTGAAGCACTAAGCACAAATAGGCAACATCCACTTTGGATCGTGGCAGGGGACTTCAACATGATAACCAAAATAGAGGATAAGACAGGAGGGAGAACCAGATTGGAACCAGAAGTAGATCGCTTCAAGGACTTCATCAGAAACGCCTCTCTCATAGATATGCCATTCTGTAATGGCACCTTCACCTGGAGCAATCGCAGAGGTGGCAAGCATCAGATTGCTTCTAAACTAGATCGCTTTCTAATCTCGGATAATGCGGTGCATCTCGGAGGTGATCTCACTGCTGCAATTTTGGCCCATACTGGGTCGGATCACTGGCCAATCGCTTTGCAATGGCAGCGACCAGGGGATCGAACCAAAAGACCTTTCCGTTTCGAGGGATTTTGGCTTACACATCCTGCATTCAAGGACTTCGTCAGAACCATATGGGCCTCCTTCATCCCACCAGAGGGTTCAAAAATGTACCAGCTTCAGCAGAAGTTGCGGTTTTTAAAAAGTCACCTAAAACGCTGGAATAGGGAGACCTTTGGGAACATATTTGAGGCGCAACAGGAGCTAAATCAGGAACTGAAGGATCTCCACCAGAAAATAATTAATAAAGGGCACACGGAGGCAACCTTGGATCAAGAACGACACATACACAATCAGCTTGAAGAAAGGAGGAAACAGGAGGAAATTTATTGGAGGCAAAAGTCAAGGGTCAGGTGGCTAAAGGAAGGAGAGCGCAACACCAAGTTCTTCCACAGAACTACAGTGCAGAGAAGGATGCATAATAATATTCCTTTCATCCAGAACCAAGAGGGGGCAAAAGTTGAGGAGCATGAGGAAATAGAAAAGATCCTCCTCAATCATTTCCAGCAGGTACACCAAGAGCAGGCAATGGATCGGCAGCGGGCGATTGGAAAAATAACCAGCAACATACCTAAGCTTGTCACAGAGGAACACAACGAGCTTCTCATGCGCCCTATTCTTACCCAGGAAGTAGATGAGGCAATGGCGCAGCTCAAAGAAGGTAAGGCCCCTGGCCCAGATGGTTTCACAACCACGTTTTTTCATGCTTTTTGGGATATGATTAAAATGGAGGTTTGGCAGATAGTAGAGGAATCCAGGGCTCTGCGCTGGCTTCTCCCCTCCCTCAACTCCACATTCATTACTCTCATCCCCAAAGAGGAGAACTCCATTACACCTGATAAATTCAGGCCCATTGCTCTCTGTAACGTCATTTATAAAGTCATATCCAAAGTCATTGCTAATAGGTTAAAACCTCTTCTACCCATGCTCATCTCTCCGGAGCAGTCGGGTTATGTCGAAGGCAGACAGATAATGGACGGCATTATCCTCTCGCATGAAATCATTCATTCGCTCAAACAATCCAAGCAAGCTGGTATGTTACTCAAGCTAGATCTCTCTAAAGCTTTCGACAAGCTCAGCTGGTCCTATATTCAACATATGTTGAAAGCTTTTGGCTTTTGTTCCACATGGGTTCGTTGGATCATGAGCCTTATCACTTCCACTCATTTCTCCATCCTTGTCAATGGTATTCCCTCCCGCCCTTTCAAGCCCTCCCGAGGCATAAGACAAGGGGACCCCCTCTCCCCTTTCCTATTTGTGCTTATGGCTGAAGGACTTGGTAGACACATCAAGCATGCCCTCCATTCTCATCAGCTCAGAGGAATCTCTATCCACAATTCCCCTGCCTCCTCTCATCAGCAATTTGTTGATGACACCATGCTATATGGCTACCCCTCGGTTCAGGAAGCCTCTTGTTTGAAATCCCTGCTCAACGATTTCTCTGAAGCCTCTGGCACCCAGGTCAACTGCTCCAAATCACAAATCTTCTTCTTCCACACCCCTCCGTCGGTTAAATCTGCTGTTTCCCGTATCCTAGGCTTCCACACAGCCTCTCTCCCATCCACTTACCTTGGAGCTCCCCTCACTGCCTCGGCCTTAAAGCAGCCTGCATGGCGCATCCTTCTAGAGAAGCTCGATTCAAAACTCAATCTATGGACTCACCGCTCTCTCAATCTAGCTAGTCGGGTGGTGCTTATTAAGTCCATCCTCCAAGCCATGCCTCTCTATCTTTTTTCTATCCTGGCTGCACCAAAGTGGGTATTAAAAAGGTTGAGGAATCTGCAGCGTGACTTTTTGTGGGGAAGCTCAGCCACTAACCGCAAATGGGCACTTGTGAAATGGGATACTGTCTGCATGCCCAAAATCAAAGGCGGCATTGGACTGAGAGATCCTGAGTACAACAATACCATCATGAACGCCAAGATCTGGTGGCAATGGGTGACTAATCCAGATAAGCTATGGGCTAAAATATGGACCGCCAAATATGCCAACAACAGGCCCCAAGAAGAGCTCATTAGATTCACACCCACAGACAAAGGGTCGCTTATCTGGAATGCCGCCAAGCAGCATCATCAGCTCATTCAAAAGCATAGCTTTTGGGAAATTAGGAATGGTCACATTGCTCGATTCTGGAATGACGCTTGGAACCAATTGCCCAAACTCTCGAGTGTTCTTCCTCCAGTGATAATTCCGAACAGGCAGGAGCAGCAGCAGGCAACCGTCCATCAATTCTGGACACAGGAAACGGAAAATGGGTTCAGGAAATGGCGACCGAGCAATCAGATAACCAGTAACACAAACACTCAGGAAGTAGTAGAACTTGAGAACGAGTTAAGGAAGAGAAGTATCCGGTATGAGGACAGCGATGACATACTCAGATGGGGCTATCTACCTAAAGGATCCTACTCCACCTCCGAGGCCTACAATCTCATAGGCGACTTCCCCAATAGGCCGGATCCTCTCTGGGGGAGAATTTGGAGCTTCAAAGCATGGCCCAAAATCTCCCACTTCCTCTGGATGGTAGGACACAAAAAGATTCTCACTTGGGACAGGCTAAGGAGACGCAACTTCCAAGGTCCCTCGATATGTCACAATTGCTTTCAAAACGAGGAAACCTTGCAGCATCTCCTGGATACATGCTCACTCGCCAATCAGCTATGGGAAAAGGTTAGCTTCAGATGCCAAAAAAGGTGCAAAGGAGATGGCGATATCATTGATACCATCCGACAGTGGTCGAAAAGCCCCTATGGCTGTGAGATACTCAATCACCTTTGGAACATCATCCCGGGCACAGTATTATGGAACATTTGGAAGGAAAGGAATAGGCGCATATTTAAAAACCAGAGCTCTCCCATTGAGGAAATCTGGAGCAGATTGCATGGCAATCTCAGAGAAACCATGCTTCTTCGATCATGGACAAAAGAGGATCTCCCTACCACAGACAATGAGAAAAATATCCTCGACAATTGGAAGCTGCAGATGCCTCAAGAGTATGCCATGCATCAGACAACGAATTGCAACATCAAGGAAAATAGCAGATGGACTGCCCCTCCCAACAACTCATACAAACTCAACTTTGATGGAGCCTCCAAAGGCAATCCTGGACCAGCAGGATTTGGAGGCATCATTCGAAATCACAAAGGCACCCCCCTGCAGATCTACTTCGGCAATATCGGATGGGACACCAATAACTCAGCCGAGTTGGAGGGACTCTGGCAAGGGCTCTCATTAGCCAGGAGACTCAATCTTCAACCTCTGATGGTGGAAGGCGATTCCCAGATCCTCATCAACATGGCCACGCGCATTCAGAATGGCTCTCAAGCCAGAAAAGTTGCTGACAGCTGGAGACTAGAAGCAAGGCTAAACAACATCGCTCATGAGATGCGCAATCACAGGGCCCTCTCCTTTCATCACACAAGAAGAGAAGGCAATAAGATTGCTGATCTCCTAGCCAATATTGGGGTAGAAAGTAACCAAACCCTCCTATCAGGTAATTTGGACATCATCCCAAGCAATCAACAGACTCAGGACTGTGAGAGTCTTCTCCAAAGCGACGCTGAATCCCCGGATGCGGGTGATGGCACGTCAGACAGGGACGAGCCACATGCCCAGCATGTGCCGCCCCGTGCTAACAACACAGCGTAATGGTTTTCCGCCGCCAAGGGATATGGTTCAGCTGCCCGAGCTCTTGGCATTCAATGCCGAGCAGGGTGAAACGATGGGGAGGCAGGGCGCAGTTATTGCATGCTCTTATCGAGGAAATGTTGCGAGTCTTCAAGGGGAAGGCGGAGCACTACAAGTTCATTGGTATGGTGAGGCAGGGGTGGTGCAGGCTCAGAAGGAATCTGGACGGGTGGGCGCTCCACCACCTCACAACGCAGTCACAGTATACCGTCGCTGCAACTTAGGCGAATGCCTCAGGTGGGAGCAGCACTCTAAGGGCAATTGGGGTAAATTGGAGGCGAGGAGTGAAGATACCCACTCGGGCAAAACCCACTCTGAAGCTGTTATTCCTGTGCGTGGTCCATGGCAAAGTCCGCTCTGTGTTTGTTCTTACGATTCATTTCAGATACTGCAATCCTTTAGCAGTCTTCACGGGGACCTCAAATCCACGAGAATGGTCCTGGAACAAGAGGAAGGCGGCGGGGAGTCCATGGCAAAATTGCGAGAAAGGCAACCGAGCAGAAGGGGACCTGGGTGAGGTGCATCCTCACGCCCCCCTGCCGCAGATGAGCACCATCACTGCTGCTGCTGCTACTGCCATAGGAGGGCGAGAGCCACACCAATTCAGGCCGGGCAATTCATGGAGGTTGGCAGCTCAAGTGAAGGAGAGCCAGTGCTTCCAGCATTCGGCTCAGTCGTTTTCACCTTGGGCAGCTCGAAGGATAATGCAGGTATCAGTGCTCATATCTCAGTTCTCTTTACTAAGGCTCCTAAGGGAAATGAAGGTGGAAAGCAACCAGTTTTGGCTGAGCCACTTCCAGAAGGCATTGGTGAGGAAAGTCCAGTGCTGCAGCCACCAATCGAAGCTGGCACCTCTGGGAAAGAGATCCAGCAAGCCCCTTCCCATCCTCCGGAGCTGGAACCTCAGGACACTGCAAAGGATCCTATGGACTTGTGGGCAGGGGTCCCTGAAGGCCAAGGTTGGAGCTACATCATTGAGGAAGAGCCCGAAGACTGATCCCCAGAAGCACTCTCCGGCATACTCCTTTCTCTCTCGGCTCTGGTCTAAGTCAAAGGTCTCAGCGGGTATTTGGGTTCTGTTCGTCACTGTGTTTGTTAATTTTCAGTTCTTAATATTGTCATATTTATGTCAGTCACGCGTCTGGACAAGGTTCACTGTAAGTTTTTTTGATGGAAGCCCCTGCGTGGGCCATCTCGTTACTGTTTAGCTCAACGCTGTTCCATGTTCTGGTATAGTCATGTCATTTTGGTCTTTTGCTTTAGTATGCTTTGGAGGAGTTTTGGTAAGTCCTGTAGGTGCTGCCCCTGCGAGGGAGCATTTTGTGTCAAACTAAGCTTTCCAAGGTGCCACAACTGGCCCTGGATGGCCTATCTCTCTGCATGTAAAGTTTACCTGTAAATATTATATAATAGACTAGATAGTTTTTACCGAGAAAAAAAAACGTTGGCTTGGAATGGAAAAAGGTTGTAATAGACCCAATGTCTTAATTGTTTCAACTTTATTTTGTTGGCAAACCAAACATTCCGCCACCAACTTTTTAATATCTGATTTAAGGCCATCCCAAAAAAATTCCTTCTTAACCCTGTGGTAAGTTTTTAAAAATCCTGAGTGCCCTCCTAAGGGGGAAGTGTGCAATTCCATAAGAATCTTTTGTTTTAGCTAGGAATTCTTACAGAGGTATAAGTGATCTTTGTACCATAACGAATCATTTTGCCAGCTAAATGTATTAGAAATACTAGAATCTTGTTGTAACTTTTGAATAAGTGCCCACACTTCTTCATTATTCTTCCATTCCTCCCTTGCTTCGTTTATCCAATCTGGTTGGATAATAGAAATGGCGCACAACAATGCTTCCACATCCTCATCCTTTCTTGAGAGTGCATCTGCCACCACATTTTGCTTCCCTTTTTTGTAGATGATTTCAAAGTCATAATCCAACAGCTTTGTGACCCACTTTTGTTTCTCTTCAGAGGATAATCTTTGTTCTAAAAAGTATTTAAGGCTATCATGATCCGTTTTTACCTTGAAGTTTCTTCCCATTAGGTAGGGTCGCCATTTCTTAAGTGCATGGAGTATTGCCAACATTTCCTTCTCATAAATAGCTTTGCTTAAAAACTTTCCCTTGATTGGACGACTTTCAAAAGCAATGGGTCTTTCATCTTGCATTAGAATAGCACCAATTCCATTTCCTGAAGCATCACATTCCACAATAAAGTTTTTTGTGAAGTCCGGTGTAGCTAAGACCGGTGCTTGGCACATTTCCTCTTTAAGATGTTTAAAGGCCTTTGTTGCTTCCGGAGTCCATGAAAATGCATCTTTCTTCAATAATGTTGTTAGAGGTGCTTCTATTCTCCCATAATTCTTAACAAACTTGCAATAATACCCTGTCAACCCGAGAAATCCTCGCAGATGCTTTATGGATGTGGGGATTTTCCATTCCTTAATGGCTTTACTTTTTCTAGGGTCTACCTTAACTCCTTCATGAGATACAATATGACCTAGATATTCCACCTCCTGGACTCCAAAGAAACATTTGGATCTTTTTGCATATAATTGTTTTTCCTCCAATAGTTGTAGCACCCTATCAACATGTTCAACATGATCCTTCCAAGACTTGCTGTAGATTAGTATATCATCAAAAAATACTAACACAATTTTTCTAAGGAATGGTTTGAAAATTGAATTCATCAAACCTTGAAATGTTGAAGGTGCATTGGTAAGGCCAAAAGGCATGAACAAAAATTCATAATGACCCTCATGAGTTCTAAATGTTGTTTTCGGAATGTCTTCAGTCTTCATTCTGATTTGATGGTATCCTGAACAAAGATCCAACTCGGTGAAGTAAATTGATCCATGCAGTTCATCTAGTAATTCATCAATGACAGGAATGGGGAACTTATCTTTAATAGTGAGCTTGTTTAGCTCCCTATAATCCGGACACATGCGCCATGATCCATCCTTCTTGTGCACCAATACTACTGGAGTAAAGAAATAACTTTGACTCGGTTGAATTATACCAGCCTCTAGCATTTCTGCAACCATACGTTCAATTTCACTCTTTTGGACATAGGGATATCTATACGGCCTGATGTTTGGAGGAACACTTCCTGGAATCAGATGAATAGCATGATCATGATCATGCATAGATGGGAGACCTTTGGGAGTCTCAAATACCTTGGAATGATTGTCCAGGACTTTTTGGAGATTTGGAGAAATAGATGATTCCGATGTGGAAACATCTAGCAAACATAATTGTGCAATTACACCTATTTGCTCCTTTTTTAGAAGCGTTGTCATAACATTAGAGCTGATTATCTTTCTTGGTTTCCCTACAATACCTCTTAATTCAACTTCCTTTCCTTCCATAGAAAATTTGATGAAAAGTTCTTGAAAAATAAAAGCTAGTGTACCCAAGGATTGTAGCCATTGGACTCCTAGTACAACATCAACACCTCCCATTGGAATGGAAAGCATTGGGCTAGTCAATACATATTCTCCCATGGATATCTTGATATTATGGCACTTTCTAGAGCAATTTATTGTTCCTCCATTTGCAATCATCACTTGACACTCTGGTGCTGGATATAGGGAGAAATTCAATTCTTTTGCTACCTTACAATGAATAAAATTGTGGGTGCTTCCTGAATCAATCAACACTATTACCTTTTTCTTCTTGATTTGTCCTTCTATCTTGATGGTTTGAGGAGTGGTAATTCCCGCCAATGCATTACAATATATGGTCGGATTTATTTGTTCTTCATCTAGGCTTTGTTCTTGGAGTATATCCTCTTCTTTTGACCTTTCTTGCTCCTTTTCTTCTTCCTCTTTACAATCTATGTAGAATAATTTCTTCTCAGCACACTTATGACCTTTAGTGTATTTGCTATCACAACTGTAACAAAGCCCTTTGCTCTTTTTTCTTCCAATTTTTGTGGTGTCAACCTTATAGGTTGTGGAAGACTAGGGGCAACAACACTTCCATCTTTATAGTTGTGAGTGGTATGCTTCCTGGTTGCCATAATTTTGCTTTCCATTTTTCTTGCTAACCTGAATGCCTTCTCTAATGAATTAGGTTCCCAAAGGCAAACATCATGTTGGATATTATCCTTTAAAGACCCTATGAACACATCAATCCTATGCTGCTCTGGAATATCTTTTACCCTTATGTTCAATTTTTGGAACTTCTCAATGTGCTCCATTATTGAACCCTTTTGTTTGAGACTTATCAATTGGCTAAAAAAAGTGTTGCTTTTTGTATCCTCATAATGTGCTATCAATTCTTCTGTAAAAATTGCCCAAGTGATAAATTGTTTATGAAAGCCAAGCCATTGATACCATACAAACTGATTTGGTTCCAAATATAAAGTTTCCATGTGTATCTTTTGTGTGTTTTGCACATTATTGAGATCGAAGAATTTCTCCATCTGTAATATCCATGTGGCGGGATCCTTGCCATCAACTTCCTCATATCAATTTTTGGAATATGGTGAGTCTTCGATCCAACATTAGAGTCCATGAAATCATGATTAACATTTCTTTTGTTCTCATCATGAGTTTCCTTTAGTACCCTTTCACCCTTAGTGACCATTTCTTGTAGCAACTTATTCATATTTATCTTCAATTCTTCCATCTTATCATCCATGCCATCAATTTTAGCTTCTACGCCTTTCTTTAAACAATCCATCTTAGCTTCTACACCTTTCTTTAAACCATCCATCTTAGCTTCTACATCTTTCCTTAAACCATCCATCTTAGATTCTGTTGCTTTTTGTGCAAGTGACACTTGTTGCACTTGTTCTTGTAATTTTGATATATCATATAGCATTTCTTATTCTTCTTCATGAGTCATGCTAGAGCTTTCAGGTTCCTTACTAGATGTTTGCATTTTCTTTCCTCGGGGCATTAGTTACTGATAATAATGCTCTATTATGCCCTTTGAATTCCTTCAAAATAAATTTTCAAACCAAGCTCAAGCAAAAATTTAAGAAAATCTACACACCTTTTTTCACTTTGTAGGAGTTCGATATTGCCTCTGATGTATCTCTGTACTTTCTGATCATCTAGTTCTGAATTTGTGATCTGCATTAGCCCTTTGTGTCCTCTTTCCAATTCCACAAGTCTGACCCAAATTGGATTTTCCAAGGAAGAGTTATGCGAAATCTCCCACAGTGACTTGATTATAGACTAGTTCAGTAGATCGAACTTGTACAACGTTCCAAGAGTCACTGTTTCGACCTTTGGATATGAAAAATGCATAAAGAAACTACAGTCCATCCTCTTTCTGTACCTTCTTACGAAATTTCAATCCGATCCCCAGAGAGAAAGTTATGACGATTTTCCCCAGGTCACCTGTTTGGAATGTAATTCAGGAGTCTGCAAAAAGACCAACTTCTTCAGATCATATCTCTGCAAATATAGCGTGAAAAGATCTGAAATTCAGACCCTAGTTTTAGCGCGATTTCTTCTCAAATGGGTTTTTTTTGCAACTTCTGAAACGTTGCAGAAAAAAATTTATAGTGAAAATTCCACGATGACCTGTTTGGAGTAGCGAAACCTAGAATCCAAAGCTCTGATACCAAATGTTATGAAACCAGCTCAAGAAAAGATGGAAAAGATAGATCAACGCCTTAGAATTCAGCCTCTTTGAGGGGGAAACCTCCTTTACATTACATAAATGAAAAATTCTTGGATGATTCAAATGACAAAACCTCCTTTCTATATATAGGAGTCTAAGGAGTCACAATATAATCCAGCCGACCTAACAATAATAATATAAAGCCACAAAAATAACAATAGAGGGATTCTATGGGGCACAATAATAACAATATGGGGGCGATAGGGGCACAAAAATATTAATAAGGGGTATAACTACAATAGTAATTGGGTAATCACTAGTATTATAGGGACCCAACAGAGTTTTAGGGAAAAACTTTTGATAGAGAATTGGGTACGTTGAAGGGTTTTTGTTGTCTTGGGCAAGTGCTAAGGCAGGAAGGTTCTGCTTCCTGTACTTAAGTGAAGAAGGGAAGGCTCCTCCAGCTGAGTGTGCAAGGGGCCTGGGTAGAGTCTGCAACTGAGTGTGTGGATCCTTGCAGCTAAGTGCGTAGGGTAGAAGAGTTTGTAATCTGAGAATTGAAGATCAATAAAGACTATTTTGAAGAATTACTGTGCATTTCTGTTAAATATGTTTATGTTATATTTTGTCGCTTAATGATATGGTTTTATGAAATAATGAATGAATGTTGTGGGAATTCACTGAATATATCTTAATGATGCAAGATACGAATGGTTATCTACTTTTGTGAAGTTAAAAGCTAGTTCTGTTATGTTTTATGCAGAATTAAGTAGATTTGTGCGAACTCAGATCTAGGGTGGTTTATTGGTGCGTGGAAGTAGGTAAATATTCTATTTAAGGTCCGCAAAGACTGATTGTGGAACTTCACAAAGGTATGGAAGCTTTCTTCACTTAGTTGCAGTGAAGGGCCTTAGAAGACTATTGATCTGTGCAAAGGTAGATCTGAGCTATTAGAGTGTAAGAATTGTTTATCACATGTCCCTGGATGCAGAAACCTAGTTCTAGCATCTCCCAATACTACTTAGGGTGAGATTGTAGCCTGCACTATGTAGGTTGTTGCCAAAAGGGCCATCAGTTAGGGTTTTGTTAGTTGGCATGAACAACTGTGAACCTAGGTCAGGTCCTCTTAAGCTAAAAAATGGTTCTATTTCCGGGATCAAGATCTGTCTAAGAGATGTGTGGTAAATGGTTTCCGACGAAGAAAGAACTTGATAAGTGGATTGATCATAAATCGCATGCGTTCGCTACTCAGGAGCCCTAAATTATCCAAGGAGCAGTGGTTGTAGAGTTTTTTGTACATAGACGAGATCAACATGTTCTCCGTTTCTTCCTTGAAGAACTGTACGAGTGGTTGTCCAAGTTAGCTGATAGTCAAGGGACGTGGAGGCTTGACGGTCCTATAGTGTGGACCCCTGAACTGGTGTGATGTCTGGAAGCATCAGGAAGAAATATTGCACGGATGGTGGATCACTAGGTTGACCGCACCTTGGGAATATTTGTGACTTATTTCACAATTGACATGAATATCAACTATAGTGAAGTAGAGCGAAGGATCTTTAAAGGACCACGAGGTAAGTATTTGAACTCACTGAAGACTTGGATTAAAATGTTGTTATGTGAAAAGAGGATTATGCAGTTACCTTGATGTTTGGGTCTACGCAAAATGGGAGAATGTTTAGAATAAATGAAGGATCTAGCACATAATATAGTCCGCTCATTGAACCTCCTTCAAGTGATGAAAAAGGGACGATGTTGACTACACCATGAAACACTATTCAGTTAATAACTCAGGGTATTCCAAGGATATCTCAATCCACCCACTCCACCTCCACTTCCACCTCCACCTCATAAACCTACACCTTCACCTCCTTCACCTCCATTTCCACCATTGAACATGTCAAACGCGATGAAGATATCGATATTTAAAGGATTGGGTGATGAAGACCTAGAACAATTTTGGTTTGTTGCAGGAGTTGTGTGGACAGTGCAGTAGATTACCGATGACAATATTAAGAAAGCACAGTTGGTTACAGACCTACAGGACCATGGATTAACATGGCATATAAAGTATTGCACTGATAACCCCAATTCTTCGTTGGCAGATACCCAACTAGCTTTGAATAAGGAGTTCAGTAGACCTAAGTCAGAGGCGCAGTCAGTAATTGAATTTAAGGAGATCCGAATGAGAGTCTATGAGACAACTTGGGACTTTGATCAAAGGTTGAAGTGCCAGATCAGGCAGCCTAATATGTGTTGGGCCACTAATTTTTTATTATTATTATCACTTTTTAACGTCTATTTTCTGTCATTCTTTATCACATCATTTATCATAAGTTATCATATAATTTCATTTTATAATTATTTATGCTCTTATGGATAAATACTATTTTTTCTCATTTTTTTAAATATATTGAAGATTATTATGCATTATTTTTCCAATGATGGTTTATTAATGAATTTTTTATAACATCACTCACGATTTTAGCCTCCAAGATCTTTTCCAGATTGCAAATATGATTTCCAACTCATAATCAAATATTCCAACTTGAAAATTCACTGGGATAAGAAGTGAAAATTTTGCGTTGGACGTTTCAGAGAAATGAGGATGAATCAACAAAATCCGAGACATGGGTTTTGTGCAGAATGGACCAAATTACCTTTTTAATGAGCTGTTTTCTAAAATTCGGCTTGGATTGGGAGAAATGAAAGGTTCTCTAAAGGTGATTTTCTCAGATTTGTTGTTGCGGCCGTTTTCCAAATTCTTCCAATTGCAATACCGGATTCGACTTGTTCCTGCTGAATGATGATGGGAAGATCTTTCAACTTTGATCTTATTTATTGAGATTATGTAATCAATCCAAAATTGTAATGGAAATAATTTTTTAATCAACTTTGTTGTAACTTCCGTTTTCTCTCTGTGTATTTAAATGAAAACAAAGATAAAAGAGAGAGGGATAATTAGGGGAGATGGACAATTATTAGATAGGATGTAGGAGATGAGAGATGGGAGATGAACAATTGTTGCATTGGAGGCAAAGCTAAGAACTTCAATTTTATGTAATTATTTCTCTCATATGTTTTAATCGAGGAAGTTATCCATTGAGTTCTACATCTATTATCTGTAATATAATCTAAGTTATTTTTCAAGGCGGAACTGAGTCTTGGGTAGTTGGGCCCACTACATTGGACGAGGTGCTGCATTGAGAATCTAAAGTAGTTTATGTGATTGTTTCTTTGAATTTCAATCATTGTTCTTTAAAGTAAATTTCCTTTTATTCAAAGTAATTTGTTGGCTGCTGCATTTTCCATATTTGTTGTTTCCTGCAATTTCTAGATTTCATTTAATTTACTGCTCTAGATTAGCATTTGAATTATGTTGGGTGAAAGAGATTAAATTTCTAATTCAAAAATGTATGGTTTAATTTAACAATGATTCAAGTTGTGTGATTAACATAAATTTTTTTTCCTGTTATTTACTTTCTTCTTTATAATTTTAGTTTTATTATTCAAGTCTTACATTTTATTTCTTGTTGAATGCACTTGATAGTATAGAACACAATCATATAGAACCCGTGTTAGTTGTTGGTATTTGTTATGCACATATTTTTCTGATTGCCTTGAAATAAAAAGATGCTCCTCGGGTTGATAATTAATGTCTAGGTGATTAGTTGTTTTTTATTAAGCAATTAATTTTCCTCAACATTTTGGCGTCGTTGCCAAGGAAATAGTCAAATTTCACTACCACACTAAAATTTGGTTGTAGATGCATACTTGACTTTGTGAGAGATGGATATTGAAGACAAACGGTAAGAACCTACGTGCACATCGTGGGGAACCAGTGACGGGTCTACCCTGAGTAGTTAGGGTTAGGTCATATAGCATGCATTGATAGAAGGAGGAATTTTAGAGGTAGAATTTTGAAAAAAAAATCTCATGATTCCACTCAAGTGGTGATGTAAGCACCACCCATTTCACTAACCAATTGACATGAACATTTGAAGAAGGAACCTCAAAGAAACACATGAAGAAAATCTTCTATTATGGTAAGAAATGGCTCACATTGCTACTTTTGAATTCCCTATCAAAGATCTAGGAGGAGTGTTAATTTTATGTATGTTCTATGTTAGAGAAATTTATTTCAATTTATTTTCCACATTAGCAATCACATCAGCATAAATTAAATTGCAGATAGAGCATAAATATAAATCGCAGAAGACAAGCCAAGACAAGAGGACACAAGATGTGGCACTAGCCAGGGACAAACCCTTGATCAATTCTTATTTTGTGTTCTTCAAAGTTCAACAGAGAAAGTGAGAGAGATAGTACATTTACAATAGAAGTCAATCACTTTGACTTTTGATATTGACATGAGATTAGTTGAAGACATATTGCTTCAACTGATTCTCTAAGGTGACTCGTTCACCTATCATAGTGCTGCATCTTGTCTATTTGCTGCACATTATTGTGTGACACCTTGCTGTACTATCATATGTGTTGAACCTTGATGATTGAGCTGCTCTCATCTTCATGCTGCTCATCATGCTACATCTTCCATGGTCTTATTCATCATCAAGCTACCCATGCTTATGATCTCATTCATCATTATGTTTCCCATGCTCATATCATCATGCATAATTATGTTGCCCATGCTCATATCATCATGCTGCTTATTATGCTGCCCATGATCTCATACATCATGCTGCCCATACTCATATCATCATGCATCATTATGCTGCCTATGCTCATATCATCATGCTGCTTATTATGCTGCCCATGATATCATACATCATGCTGCCTTCCTTCAGAGATAGATGCTCCAGCTGTTTCGGCAGTTCCCGGTAGTTCTGGCTTATCCGACAGTTTCGACAGTTCTGGCATCTCCAGCTTTTCCAGCTTTTTTGGCATTTCCGGTATTTTTGGCTTTTCCAATGTTTCCGGCTTTTCTGACAGTTTCGAATTTTCCGACAGTTCCGGATTTTCCGACTTTTTCAGCATTTCCGGCTTTTCCAGCTTTTCCGGTGTTTCCGGCTTTTCCGACAGTTCTGGCTTTTTCGGCATTTCTGAATTTTTTGGCTTTTCCGGCAGTTCTGGCTTTTCCAACTTTTTCGACAGTTCTAACTTTTCTGTCTTTTCCTTAGGATCTCTCCTCCTACTAAAACCCAAAGACAAGTAGAGAGAGGAAGAGATCCAAGTGTGTGTAGAAATGACTTGAAGTCCTCTTCTATTTATACTAAAACATAGAGGTTGAATAGACATGACTGTTGGGCTTCTGAGCCTACATAAGTTGTTGGCTGACTTAACAATTTGTCCATAACATAAATAAATTCATAACTTCATAAATACTTATCGGAATTGGATGATCTTTAGATCAATCCTACACCTCTCAATTAGAGGGATCCAATAAAAATATAATTTTCCATAAATAATATGACCTACATGGAGTTTGGACCTAGTTTCCAATTTTAACACTCCCTCTCAATTAGGGAGAACTCCATCCGCTGATCCATATGTCCAACTGTACTATCTCTGCCATCAGTGCCCTGCACTACTCTGCTCAGCTCTACTAGCTCAGCTTAGCTCTGTTGGCTCTGATCTACTCTGCTTAGCTCTGCTCTGCTCAGCTATGCTCTGCTAAGCTCTGCTATACTCAGCTCAACTCTACTGGCTTTGCTCTGCTCTGCTAAGCTCTGCTTGCTCTGCTCAGTTTTGCTGGCTCTGCTATGCTCTTCTTAGCTCTGTTGGCTCTGCTATGCTCTCCTCAGCTCTGCTGGCTCTGCTCTACTCAACTTAGCTCTGCTGAACCATGAAGAAGAATAATTGATCGAGAATGTGTCATACCATTCTCCACTACTCCGAAGTCAGTCTCAGAGTGTGTACCACTAGTCCCAGACCAGTCCTCAACTGACCCGAAGTCAGTGTCCTAGTAGGTACAACTCCTACCACTGGTCCCGGACCAGTACTCTACTGGCTCGAAGTCAGTCTTAGAGTATGTACCATTGGTCCTAAACCAATCCTCAACTGACCCAAAGTTAGTGTCATAGTGGGTACAACTCTTACCACTGGTACCAGACCAGTATCATTGATCCCAGATCAATGAAGGTCATCCTAGCATAAGGAGTACGGTAGATATAACGATCCGTCCATCAGTACTACTATGGTCCCTATCCTCATTTCCATGCTCATTGATCAGATGAGAGGTACTTCCCATGAGTCCCAGACTACATGGTAGGATGCCTCGACAGGAGAACTTAATCAATCCTTTCCTCACAGGAGAACTAATCATCCTGCTACACAATCGCCATGGAGAACACATCATCCAGGCCTCACAAGAGAACTAATAATCCTGCTACACAATCGTCATGGAGAAAACATCATCCAGAACTCATAGGAGAACTAATCATCCTGCTACACAATCGTCATGGAGAACACATCATCTAGACCTCACAGGAGAATTAATCATCCTACTACACAATCGTCATGGAGAACACATGATCCAGACCTCACAGGAGAATTAATCATCCTACTACACAGGAGAGCGAATCATGCCATCCCACAAGAGAGCGAATCATCTTGTCCCACAAGAGAGCGAATCATCCTGTTCACAGGAGAGCAAATCATCCTATCCACAGGAGAGCGAATCATCCTGTCCCACAAGAGAGTGAATCATCTTGTCCCACAAGAGAGCGAATCATCTTGTCCACAGGAGAGAGAATCATCCTATCCATGGGAGAGCAAATCATCATGTCCCATAGGAGAGTGAATCATCTTGTCCCACAAGAGAGCGAATCATCTTGTCCACAGGAGAGCGAATCATCCTGTCCATAGTGTGCACCACTAGGGGAGGGTGAGCACCCTGTGGTCATATGTTGCTCCATTAAGAATCGCAAGCCCCTAGATCTCCCAAATCTCAATGTATGTAACATGCAGGACCCTTTTACAAGGGTCTCTCGACGACTCCAAGTCGTTTGGGAAAATCACAAATTTGACCTTTCCCCGGGGCTCGGACAAAGTGTTGCGACTTGTAAATCATCTCAATGTGGTGGAGCCTCCTTGCTCATCAAATTACCATATCCCAAATTAGGTAGTATCTAATGTCTATCTGCTGGAGCAGTCATTGAATACGGGATTCCTCAATAATCGAATCCCACCTCTGGTTGTCACAGAGAATCACAGTGGTATTCATCATGTGTACTCACTGAAGAGTTTCCACAACCAGGCAACTTCATACGAGGTCATACTCATAGTTATGTATCCGGTCTCGGTAGTACTTATAACAACCGATTTCTGCTTCCTACTCATCCATGATATCGAAGTAGAATCCAAAGAGAACCAACACTGAGAAGTTCTCTGGTGATCCTCCACACTACCTTCCCAGTCAACATTCAAATAATCATGCACTTTTCATATTTCTGGCAGTGTATCTCAATCCATGAGAGATTGTGCCCCGAAGATATCTGAGATGATTCTTGGCACCAATCCACTGAGGCTCAACCAAATATGAGCTCACCATGCTAACTAAAAAACATATGTTCGGAGTTCACCAAGAACATCAACGTGATTGAGTATATAAAACTCAGAGGCATTTCCCAAATCTGGTCTGACATCAGTACCATATAACTTCTGAAAGTTAATATCCTTGAGGTAGTCACAGGCTTGCAGTTTATCATTCCACATTCGGAATCCAACTCCCTTTTACTTCTGCAAATGAGAGGGTTTGCACCTGTCAGAAGTCGTCCTTATGAGGTGCCAGTATGAGAGGTCTATCATCCACAGCCTTCGGGTAATGGTTTGGATCGGTTTCACTCCTAGTGAATCTCAGCTTCATCAAACAACTATCAATCCTCTCATACTACGCCCAGGGTGTTTTGCTTCAAGCCATAGAGGGCTTTCTTTCACCTGTATACATGAGATTGCTGTTCATGAATCTCAAACTCCACAAGTTGTTCCAAACCTGTGGACCTGCTACATGAGGGGAATGGTTCCCTTGTAAGATTTTCCTTCGGTACATCTTAGACATGTACCTTCATGTTCTTTTTGAATTCAGGTATCCCGATCACCATTTGACTCACATACCTCCGGTGCTGAGTCAATCGACATGGTCCCCAGTGGACTTGATACAACCTTGAACTCTAAAACATATTTGAAAAATCTATTTTCAAACCCGTACCTTTCCATCGATGAGTGCCACATTGAAACCTTAAACTTCCATTTCTGAGATGGACACCAGGTTCTTCTTGAGATCAGGTACATAAAAGAGATTCTGGGGTTCCTTTCTATCTTTGAAGAGTCGACCATTTCCTTGATGACTTGCATTACTTATCATTCCTCTGATCATTCAAGATGTCCCTGGAATGATTGTTATCTTCATTAAGAGATGTGTCTCTGCTCTTTGCATGATGGCCGAACTTATTGCAACCAAGGCATCTGCCTTTCCTTCCACCCTTAGATCTGAACTTCCCAATGAAGTGATCTTCCGCTGTGCCATTCTCATAATATTCTCTGCTTCCACTTCACCCCTAGCGAATTTAGAAGAGAGATGTGGAACTCATTGATCCTTTTGTCTTGTCCCTATAGTCTTTGGTGATTGATCTTTCACTCTTGCTTGGGCATTGTCTTCACCTCAACTCTGATACCGTGTCAATTTTAGGTATGTTCTTTCCTAGAGAAATTTATTTCAATTTCTTTTCCACATTAGAAATCACATCAGCATAAAGTAAACTGTAGATAGAACATAAATATAAATCATAGAAGACAAGCCAAGACAAGAGGACACAAGATGTGGCGCTAGCCAGGGGCAAACCCTTGATCAATTCTTCTTTTATGTTCTTCAAAGTTCAGCAGAGAAAGTGAGAGAGATAGTACATTTACAATAGAAGTCAATCACTTTGACTTTTGATATCGACATGAGATCAGTTGAAGACATATTGCTTCAACTGATTCTCTAAGGTGACTCATTCACCTATCATAGTGCTACATCTCATCTATTTGCTGCACATTACCGTGTGACACCTTGCTGTACTGTCACATGTGTTGAACCTTGATGACTGAGCTGCTCTCATCTTCATGTTGCTCATCATGCTGCATCTTCCATGGTCTTATTCATCATCAAGCTGCCCATGCTTATGATATCATTCATCATTATGCTGCCCATGCTCATATCATCATGCATCATTATGCTGCCCATGCTCATATCATCATGCTGCTTATTATGCTGCCCATGATCTCATACATCATGCTGCCCATACTCATATCATCATGCATCATTATGCTGCCCATGCTCATATCATCATGTTGCTTATTATGTTGCCCATGATCTCATACATCATGCTGCCTTCCTTCGGAGACAGATGCTCCGGCTGTTTCGGCAGTTCCCGATAGTTCCGGCTTTTCTGGTAGTTCCGACAGTTCTGGCATTTCTGACTTTTCTGGATTTTTCGGCATTTTCGGCTTTTCTGGCAGTTCTGGCTTTTCCGGTAGTTCCGGCTTTTCTGGTGTTTCCGGATTTTTCGGCAATTCCGGCTTTTTCAGCAGTTCCATATTTTTCAGCAGTTCCAGATTTTCTGGCTTTTTTGGTAGTTCCAACAGTTCCAGCTTTTCTGGCAGTTCCGGCATTTTTGGCTTTTCTAGCTTTTCCGGCACTTTCGGCTTTTCTAGCTTTTCCGTCTTTTCCTTAGGATCTCTCCTCCTACTAAAACCCAAAGACAAGTAGAGAGAGGAAGAGATCCAAGTGTGTGTAGAAATGACTTGAAGTCCTCTTCTATTTATACTAAAATGTAGAGGTTGAATAGACATGAATGTTGGGCTTCTGAGCCTACATAAGTTGCTGGCCGACTTACCAATTTGTCTATAACATAAATAAATTCATAACTTCATAAATACTTATCGGAATCGGATGATCTTTAGATCAATCCTACACCTCTCAATGAGAGGGATCCAATAAAAATATCAGCTACCATAAATAATATGACCCACATGGAGTTTGGCCCTAGTTTCCAATTTTAACGAGTGACACAAATGCACATAACTCCCCCATCTTCTCTCCCAAATTTTCATGGTTTGGCAAATGAAGATCCAGGTACATTATTATTTGAGTTCGAAGTACTTTGTAGAGGGTATGATTATTGTACTAATTCTCAAAGGTTGAAAATTTTTCCTCTTACTTTAAAAGGAGCATCTCTTCGATGGTTTATGAGCCTTGGTAGGAACTGCATCCAAACATGGGAGGACATGAAGAATGTATTCTTGAAAAGTTATCAAGACTATTGCAAGGATAGTGAATATATATTCAGTATGATACAAGGGAAAGTTGAAAGCTTGGAGGACTATGTAGACCGATTTAAATACAACTTTCAAAAATCAAAGCATAAGCATCTGAAAAAAGAGATCTTAAAGCACTCCTTAAAGGAATCAAAGATGAATTTTTAGAACTCTTAAATCTGATGGGAAAAGGTGACGATTTTCAGTCATCATATGATGATGTTCGTGAATTATGCATAAGTTAGTCAAGAGGAATCTCCAAGGCTGGTAAGAATTCTAGAGAAGTTTTTTCTTTCTTTTCCAAATCTACTACAAGAACAAGAGATATAGGAGTTGAAATTGATGATTTATTTGAGAATTTTAAAATTGATTTTATTATCTCTCTAAATTCACAATTGGATGTTTTGCAGATTAAGAAAAATCAAGAAATTGAAGAAGTGTTTTTCCCTCATTGCTAAAAGGATCATCCCATAGATAATTATTCTTTCTTATCTAGGATGGAAGCATCATATCAAATAGATGGAGAAGCTGCTACAATTTCACAACCATGGAAATCGTGGCCTACATGTATGGTTCAAAATACTTCCTCTCTATTTTCTTACTTGCATAATCCATTATGGAATACTCCTGTATTAGGGCAGCCATGTCAATCTCAATATAACCCTCACCAATCTTGTCTACAAGTTTGGCATGGTTTATCTTATGATTACATGGATACTCTCCCACATCTTGTAGCACAAACACATCATCCATATTATTTTCTAGCTTTTCAATAACATCTTGCTTGTCTATCAAAACCATCCACACAACTTAATCAACTACAACATCAAAATCCTCCATGCCCTACACAATTTCCTGCTCAACTCATTGCACACCCTCACCATAATAAACTTGTACAATATGCTTACAGTGTTGAACTGTAAAATTTACCTACGCTTCCCACCCATTCTATCTCACATACACCATTGCAGAAAACTTATATTGAGATTGGGAATGTTTCAAATCCAAAAATTGTAGAAGTTATGGAAGAAAATGAGGTTTCTTCTAGTCTGCATCAACAAACCGTTTTAAAAACTCAAAAACTTCATGATATGACGGCTATGGGAAATCAAGAAAATAAAGAATATATTGAAGATTGGTTTCACTCCATCATTTTTTTGCAGCATCACTCCATACTTCGAGAATTTTTGACATCATTTTTTCAAGGGAAGTTGGCTTCTCATACCCTACTATTTAATAATATGCATTTTTCAAATTTGGGTATGTACATACTTGAGGCCTTATTTCGAAAATGGCTCCACTGGAAGTACAATTATACGTAATCATATTTAATTTTCAAAGCATAGTAGGTTAGTGTAGAGAGTAAAATAAATAAAGACATAAATAAATACACACACATATATATAGTTGTTTTTGTTGCAACACGCTGTGGAAATCAACATCGGTGATAAATTTTTTAATTTATTTGTGTATGTAAATGTATTATATTTAAAATGACAGCTATACAAACACTCATATTCATTTTTATCACCAATTTAGAAAAAGTGTTTGAATATCATATTTTTTTTGCTTGCGGGCTTGATAAAAGTTGTCAAAACACAACTGGGATCATGTCTTGAGGGAACAAAAGGGAATATTTTTAAAACTTGTTTCTATCCTAAGTATCCCTTGATGTCTACTTTCCAACCCAATTTGAATCACTCCATTTGGATTTGAAACGAAAAAAGTTATAACCAAAACATTGACAGGGTGTTTAGTAGGCAACTAACGAAAAAAGTTGGGACAATCAGTTTTTGGAGGCCTAAATGACTATTTTTAAAACATGTTTCTATGGTATATTCCCCTATGAATCTAGTTTTAAAATAAATTTGAATCACTCAATTTCGATATCATATGAGAAATTCATGACCCAAATACTGACTGTTTATTGTAAATCTACACTTTTAAAACTCTATTTTTTCAACTGTTCACTTGCATATTTGACCCATCAATTCTTCTTGTCTTCAAAACCTGTTTATATTGGAGATAAATAAATGAACCTAATTTAGTCTCCAATTTGAATCATTTGAATCCATCATCAAACAAAAAAAGTATGGTTAAAATATCAACTGTTGGTCTAAGTCGGGAAATCGAAAATGACTCTGTTATGCAAGTTGTTCCAAGTAAAATTGACATATCATATCATGGAATTTTTAAAACTTATTTCTATTGGTGATATACCTTTGAAGTAGCTCTCAATTGGCTTTGGAATCACTCAAATCAGACGAAAAACAAAAGAGTTATGATTAAAACACCACTGGTTAGTATGATTGGTCACTACTCTCCCGCATGTAATAAATTAATTTTACTTTGTTATTTTTTCGTGGATTTGTTTTATAGAGTAACTAATTTTTTTTATTTTTTTTTGCATACTTCTTGGATTAGGGGATCCTGATCACCTTTCCTTCTCTATGATTTAATTTTTTATTGCAGGTAGACGCTTGGTTTTTGCATGTCCTAGGAGAATAAAGAAGATCAATTTATGAACGAGTTATTCTTGAAGACAATGTTAATAAAATAAGGGAATTTGATTCGAACACCTATTAGGAAATTTAATATCATATGATTTTTATTTTTTTTAAGTGTCACAATTAAAAAAAAAATAAAAAATTGAAACATAATACCTTGTTACAAAATTGTTCCCACTATTGCTCATCAACATGGAGAAAACAACGTGAAGAATTTTTCATTACTAATGGATTCATAATAGAATAAATGGAGAATTTATTTCCATTTGAAGATTCATGTCAGTACTGCAAAAGCATTTTTCCAAGAGATCATTTTTTTTCCATTGACGGATTGTTGTTCCTGAAAACAGATTGATGTTCCCTTAGGAAACAACATCATAGCTATTGTAACTTAATTAATTAATTTATTTACTATTTTTAATAAAGTGTTGTTTCTTTTATGATTTCTCTTATGTTTTTGTGTTTCTGGTGTTGCTTCCTCCAAAGTTGTAGTTGTTATTCCGTTGGCGAATTCACAATTGTTGTTCTGTCAAATGAACAACTCTTGTTCGGTAGAACGGACAACTCTGATTCCCTTTTGGTGTGTTTATAATTGTTGTTCAATCAATTGAACAACTATTGTTCAGTCAATTGAATAACTGCTGTTCGGTAGAACGAACAAAACCGATTCTTTTTTGATGTGTTTATAATTGCTGTTCAATCAATTGAACATTTGTTGTTTAGTAAAACGAACAAATGCTATTCGGTAGAACGAACAGCTCTGATTTCTTTTTGGTGTGTTTATAATTATTGTTCAATCAATTGAATAACTGGTGTTCAGTCAATTGAACAACTATTGTTCAGTTGAATGAACAACTCTGATTTCTTTTTGGTGTGTTTATAGTTGTTGTTCAATCAATTGAATAGTTGTTGTTTAGTCAATTGAACAGTTTTTGTTCAGTAGAATGAACAACTCTGATTTATTTTTGGTGTGTTTATAATTGTTGTTCAATCAATTGAACAATTGTTGTTCAGTTAATTGAATAACTATTGTTCAGTAGAATGAACAACTCTAATTCATTTTTGGTGTGTTTATAATTGTTGTTCAATCAATTGAATGACTGATGTTCAGTCAATTGAACTGTTGTTGTTCGGTAGAACGAACTGCTTTGAATTTTTTTTTTTTGTGTTTTTATAATTGTTGTTCAATCAATTGAACAATCGTTGTTCAGTCAATTGAACAGTTGTTGCTTAGTGAATTAAACATTTGTTATTCGGTAGAACGAATAGCTCCAATTTCTTTTTGGTGTGTTTATAATTGTTGTTCAATCAATTGAACAATTGTTCAGTCAATTGAACAACTGTTGTTCAGTCAATTGAACAACTGCTATTCATTAGAATGAACAACTCCAATTTCTTTTTGGTGTGTCAATAATTATTGTTCTATCAATTGAACAACTATTGTTCAGTAGAACGAACAACCTTGATTTATTTTTAGCGTATTTATAATTTTTGTTTAATCAATTGAACAACTGTTGTTCATTAGAATGAACAACTGTGATTTCTTTTTCTTGTGATCAATAATTGTTGTTCCAATAACCACACAATTTCTGTTCAATCTTAATAAAGCAACCATTTTTCTCTCCCATGATTTCCTATCCAAACCATCTTTTTGGATTGAGAATTTATACCCAAGATAAAGGAAAAACATTAATATTAATACCAAGATGACTTATAAGACAATTGATGGTTATTTTTATTCCGAAACTGACCTAGTTTATCTATATAATCACTAACTCAATATCTTCTCTTTGGACATATCATAAAATGATTCACTATCTTAATACCATGCTGGTTTATCTTTCACACTTTCAATTGATAATTCCCTTTGGTATGATGATATAGGGATAAAAGCATAACTTTCATTGGCATTTTTTACTTCTCATACCATCCCTAACTCTTAAGGAGTAAATGAGTCTCCCTCCCTTTAAAATAAAAATATGGAAATACAATACAAATATTCTTAAAGAGGATAGGGGGTCTCATTACGAGCTATTCTACCATGATCATAATGTTGGTTGTGTTATATTCTTTCCATGACTAGCCCACGTAGTTAACCGGGGGTTAGAGGGGGGGAGGTCATAGGGGGTTTGACGGGCACCCGTGACCCCACTTTATGGGGTCCGAGGCAGCGCCCCGGAAAATTTTGGTTTTGGAACCTATGTTAGGTTGGGCGGACCCACCTATGGTTTTGTGCATGATTTTCGCACATGTTTTTTGGACGTGATGGTTTTCGGTCCATGGTATTGGATGCTTTGGCATGTATAAATATGTATTGTAACATTGAAAGGAACATAATGAAAAATCAAGCTGGTAGTCCCGGTTTTGGGATCTAGGGGAAATATCTGTGTATATGTCTTTTATGTGTTATGCTCTCGCATTGTTTATTTTCTGTGTTTTAGAATTTGTATGCAGGTAATTTCTGTACGGGGTTAAAATCTACATTTGGTATCAAAGCTGTTTTGGCTTCAAGGGGATGCCTTTGTTGTTGAGGGGTTTCACTCGGGCCTGTGGTAGACCCTGTTCAGTGGGAGATCGATTCTAGTGGTGAAAGAAGATGGCGAGCAGTAGAAAGATAGAGATCAAGAAATTTAATGGTCAGAGTTTTGAGTTGTGGAAATTCAAGATGGAGGATCTGTTGGTGGATAAAGATCAGTGGATTGCGGTAGATCCAGGTACTAAGCCAACGGGAGTGTCCGATGAAGAATGGAAGAAGTTGGATCGGAAGGCAAAGAGAATAATACGATTGTGTGTTTCAGATTCAATATTGTTGAATGTATCAGGGAAAGCTACGATAAAGGTTTTGTGGGACAAGTTAGGGACTTTGTACCAATCCAAGTCTCTGGTGAATAAACTATTCCTGCGGAAAAAGTTGTATAACCTAAGGATGAAAGATGGAGACTCGGTGACAGAGCATTTGAATGCATTTAATACTGTGGTAAGTCAGTTAGCATCTGTTGATATTAAAATTTCAGATGAAGATAAGTGCATCAATTTGTTGTGTTCTCTACCAGATTCGTGGGATAGTCTCGTTATTGCAATAGGTAGCAATGCAACTGCCTTGCAGTTTGATGAAATAGTCTCAGCCTTGCTGACGGAGGAGATGAGATAGAAAAATATGGAGAGCCAGAATGGTGATGCCTTGTTCGTACGAGGATGGTCCCAAAACAGAAACAAAAATAAGTCATCGAGTGGGAGATCTGAATCTAGAGGGAGATCTAAATCTCCAGGAAAACCTGTAAAGGTGGTGTGCTAGAAATGCGAAAAGGAAGGCCACTTCAAAAGGGATTGTAAATCTAAAGCTCCTAACAAAGGAAAGGGATCTGATGAGGCTCCTTCTGCAGAGGCGAAAACCACCTCAGATGAAGGTAGGGGTGTGTACTTGGCTTCTTCAAGTACACATGTAGATCATGAGGCATGGTTGATTGAATCAGGTGCATCCTTTCACTTCACTCCCCATAAAGAGTGGTTATGCGAGTATGAGAAATATGATGGTGGTGATGTCTTCTTGGGGGATGACAGGTGTTGTGGGGAAAAATGCCTATGCAGGTCGATCCTATCCACCTAAGGTGTGACAGTGCCTTAGCAACAAACAGACACAGCTATTCTAGTATTCTTCCTTTATGAATTAAGAATGAAGAGAGATGGATGGACTAACCGGTGTCTTCCGTTTGTCCCTCGATCCGGTTTCTCTTCTCTTTGAGAGTTCCCAGCTACTTGCCTTCTCGCTCGCCTAGCTTCAACAGATCCAGATCACAAGAAGAGAACACTACACAAAGACATAGATTCATATTCATAACTAGTTCAGGATTAGAAATAAACTAAACATACTAATGCAATCATACATCAAAGATACATCAGTATATAGGAGAAACCAAGATAGCTTTATTGATGAATAACAAGGTTCAGGAGGAGATACAACCAAGAGAGTTCCAATCCAGCATCTCCTTCCCAGCAAATGAAATTCCTATCTTCACCTCCCTTCAAAGCATTAAGCACCCAATGATTCCAATCTCAAACCAACAACAATTCTTTGCAACAACAAAATTCCAGCCTCTTGGACCTCATGGAAGAGAGATCCATATATAGATGTTTGGAGAGAGGATGAGTCAGCTTGAGATCTGACTAGTGTCCTCTCCCTCTGTCAGTTCTTGCTTCCACTTGGAGACTAAGAGCCTCTTACTCATCACTAGTCGAATTCATTGAGGCAAGTGTCATTGGAGAAGATTCTGGAAGCTTCCAGGGTCTTTTCCACCTCGTTGAATGAACTTGCCATTTGTCACTTCCCGCTCAGCGCACCCTGGTAGTGCTTCTACCTGCGTTGCAGTGCACCTAGCCAGTGTAATCTCTGCATTTCAGCGCAGACAGCTAGTGGAGCCTCTGAATTGATCCTGAATTGACTTTTTTTGAGCAGTTTCTGGTGGAGAACTTCTATGAATTGCTGTGATTTGTTAGCCTTGTTCCTCTAGGGGTAGGAACAACATGTTTAGGGACTTTGGATCCCTTAGATTATGGACATTTCATGCTTATAGCTGTAAGGCACAAAAATGTCTATAACAGTTGCCCCCTAAAGTATGAGGCCATTTATCGGGTGAAATGCTTTATTAGGAGGATCCGAAGTTCATCCAATGCTGGGAGGAGACCTGTAATAAGATACAATACAATACATTATTTTTCATACTACTTTCATGATTTAGTTGAGGCGGGCATTCCCATGCTCAGCTTTATAAATTCATTTTTCTGTACATAGAACAGACAATCGTCTGATGGTAGACTGATAATTTTGATGAAATTATCATCCTTTGGGTAGGATGATTATCTGCTGCAATGATGTACATGTCAATGTCTTTATCTTTCCTGAATATATATCGCAGCTCGGATGGATGAAACTAGATCCGGGGTCTTCAAACTCGTTCGATCTTCACTCTAAGTACAAGTCGATCCATGTGAGAAATGTTCTGAAGTCGAACATGGAAAGACATCGCTTGATTACCGGTCAATGAGGTAAACCGTTAACAAGCGCGAGAGGAATCACCGATAATGATAATGATCCTCAAGGTACTGCAGTACAATTCATGTGGTGTGAATAAAGGACTTGGCGTCGAACACCACGCAAAATATTTCGGTCGAAGGTCATTGATGTATACCTGTCGCCGGAAGTGAGAAACTTGCCATTGAGGCATGCAAGCTTCAAAGTACTGAAGGGGGTGTTCCTAGATCAACTTCTTGGATAATGAGCTGATGTCGACAAGAAGCGATCCGTCAAAGGAGGGCCTTAATGAATCCCACATCAATGACACGGAACGGAGCTAATGATTTTGATGGAGGTGAAAACGATCTGAGGACATATGATTCAGGGTGGCGGTCATGAAAGGATGAAGGATAATGTACGGCAGTGGATGGGACACGGTTGACTTCTCTGAACGACTTCTCTTGAACATATGGCGACACTTATGCGATGGATCGGTAGCATTACCCCAAATATGGATGGTATGGAGAGACCATGGTGATGTGACCGGTGAATGAAACAACCCAACCCGATTGTGGTACGGAGGAAAAGTGTCATGTTCAAGAGCGACTTGCTACCATCAAAGTTTTCTTGAGTTTCTCCCAATTTTCCCCAGTGATTGCTGACCAGTACCTCTTTATTTTTGTCAAGATTGAGGAGGATAACATATGCTTGTTCTATAACTTGCCCTTCAGGCAAGCCCATCGCTATGTTTTAACGAGCCTAGCGATAGTGAAACTCGTTCTCGTCTAAAGACAAGTTTGTCGCTATTTAATGATTTTAATGAGTCTAACGACAAAGATAACTCGGTCCTTTTCATTTTTAGAGAGTCTAAAAAGGTACGTAAAGTCAACTCCGAAAGTCCTTTTTCGTCATCTAATCCCTTAAGTCCGAAAAAGTATAAAACAATACAGAAGGGATGAGTTTTCGATAGTTTTAACGAGCCGAACAAAACAAGCGCTCGATCTTTTTGTGCAATAATCCCTCAGGTCCAAAAAGATTAAAATCTAGAGGAGGGATAGCACTTCCGGTCGCTTTAACGAGCTGAAAGGCCAAAACTCGGCAATCTTTTCATATTTTACGAGTCAGATGAAAAGAGCTTAAAGAAGACTCGTCTTTTGAGGAACGAGTGATAAAACAGGTTAGCAGCTGATTCCAGGTAAGGGTTGGAATTTTCCAATCACGGCAGTGTCACAAGGATGGCTAGTGAAATCACTCTTCGCAGCTGTTCCTCAAAATGGGTAAACAATCAAATGGAGGTGAATGATCGGCCAATGGAAAAGTGGAGGTGACGGTGCAAACACGACCAAGGCTTTAATGGCTGATTATGTTACATTCACGGTGGTTATTTACCGGGTAGTTCATTTTTTAACGAGCTTAAACACGGATTGAAACACTTGCTCGATCTTATGTTTATTTTTTAACGAGCATGAACTATGCGCTAAAACTGCTCGATGATAAGTTTGCATGCCCCCAGCATAATAACGCAAATCGAGGTGCATGCCCCCAAGCTTCATTGCATTCAACTCGGTGGTTGGAATGAAGGTTTACCTTTGATATTTGAAAAGGGGATTTGTTTCATTTTTTAATGAGGTTGACACAGTAAAAGAACTATCCTCATGACTCCTTGTTTCATTTTTTAACGAGGTTGACACGAGATAAGAACCATCCTCGGAGTCCAAATCCATTAGATATAGAAGGTTTCATATTCCACTGTGGCCACTTCCGCCAGATTACTCGGAGGCGGTAGGGCAAAAGTACCCATTAAGGCAAGGTCTTTTAGGAGACCTACTCCGATATTTTGGAGTGAATGATTGCTTCCATGGATCATTGGAATGCTTCCAATAACTTGAGAACCATTGGGGAGAAATGTTTGTTGGTCGACGATTGTAATTCCTCCTTGAAAGGGAAATGCAATCTTTCTAAAATAGGTCGACACAACAGCTGCCATGGCATATATCCATGGTCGTCCCAGTAGGATGTTGTAATCAAGATTCCCATCGATGACTTCAGCATCTATTTCTACTGTTTTGCCCCCTAGTTCAACTTTCAAGTTATTTAGGATACCGTACGGGGTATATGTCCTTCCGTCGAATGCTTTTAATGTTGTTGCAGATCGCGACAAGGTTGGAGATCCTAAAGTTTTCCAGCAACTCATCGACATAATACATGTAGATGCCCCCTCATCAATAATCGTTCGGTGAACAGTTTTGTTGAGGGCTTTCACTTGAACAAGGAAAGCTAATTGAGCTGGTAACTGAGGATCGTACCCTTTGTGGTCAAAGGATACAAGATTGGAATCCATTGGGTCAATCCCACCTATTGCTGATAATAAAGCTTACTCTTGGGAGAGGCAATTTTGCGGTACCTCAAGTGTCGACATAGCGGACAGCGATTGGGCCAGGTCCTCTATTATATTATAATTCTGTGCTATTTTTGCACGAGGATTAACTGTCAATTTGTGCACTACTCCCTTTGGCGACTTTATCATTTGTTCAGGAATGATGGGTGGCACAACTTTGGTTAAAGTTGTTGTCGAACTACTAGGTTGTTCATTAGTCTTGTTATTCGACACCTGTGGATTCCCGTAATCTTTATTCCTTGCCAAAGCATCATTTTGCTGCTTTGAGATAGACAACATAAGCACTTGGGATCGGGAAGCATTTTGATTAGCAACCAGTTTGGTTCCCGGGTTTGGAAACGGATCAGTCAATACTGCTGAGGTTTTTGAACTCTTAAAGAGTTTCTTAACTTCAGCTATATGTGGACAATCTCTCGTCCAATGATCCTCATCGCATATATGACACCCCGCAGGGGGTTTCCTTTTTCTCCCTTTCTTTTTCTTCTTGCCCCCTGGTTGCTTCAGTTGTTTGCCCTTGTCGGCCGACATGGCATTTACTTCCGAGGCAAGAATTTCGTCTTTTGCATTTTGATCTGAAATCTTACGGGCCTTCTTGGATGTGGCCTTTGTCGATTTCGCGTTTGTCGTGCCAATCACACCATCGCCGGCGTGAGAGTCATTGTTTGATTTAGGAGGAGGAGGAATTGAGAATTCTGGTCTAGGGGCATCAGGTATTTTGTCGTAGAGCGTGCCAGACTGAGTATAGACCAAGTCCAGATATTGCGCATGAGCGATAACTTGCTCTTCCGTTACGACTCCCCCCTTCGCCACATCTTCCGTGATGGCAGGAAGTAATGACTTGATAAACCATTCAACTAATAGCTGATTGGGAACGTACGTTTTTACCATCCTATGACGACGTCGCCACTCATGTATATGATCAGATATGTGAGTGGCCGTTGTCTGTTTGAAGTTGGTTAGGATTTCCGTTCCCATTTCATACCTTATTGGTAACTGAAAATGGGCTAAAAAGGTTGTGGCTAGGGTACTGAAGTTGTCGAATGAAGCTTTAGGCAATTCGATATACCATTTTGCTGTCGGACCAGTTAACGTCCTCTGAAAAAGGCGAAGCCTAATCGAATCATCGTTTAGGGTGTTTGATGAACACCACAGATGAAATGTCATCACATGATTCGACGAATCTTCACCCGGATTTCCATTAAATTTAGGAATATCTGACGGAAGTTTATGCGGAATCGCTGGCCACCAAGGGGCATAAGCAATTGGATCATTCGTCAGCCGGTTTAGATCTGGTAATTCTAGAGTTGCTACAAAGGGCAACTGTTGATTCAGGTTAGGTGAAGCATACCCAGGATAAGATGGAATCGCCTGAGCAGTGGGTCTTTGCATACCAGCATAATGTATTTGATGCTGGCAATTTTGACAAGGTTGATGGGCATAACCAATTTGTTGTTGATAACCGCTTTGGAAATGCGGTTGCCCATTACTTACAAAGACTTGTTGCTTAGGTCCTTGATATGATTGCTGGAATGGGGGTTGATGAGTTTGAACTAGCTCTGGTTGTTGGACCATTTGCTGTTGTCCAATACTGGATGATTGACCAAGATGAGGAGTCATAGTACTTGTTTGAGCCTGAGTTGCTCCAGATAAGGAGGCACTAACCGGAGGTTGTGATTGAGTTGTCGAGACAAGAGGCTGTTGTATGGCAACCTGAGAAACTTGGGGTTGACATACAACAGGTAGCGCTTGTACTTGCGACACAATCATCATACCAGGTATAGTGGCAACATTCGACACAGGGTGGACTGGTTGCATTGAATATGCAACCCTTGGTTGCTGAGGCAGTATCGGTACCCATCCGCTGGATGTAATTCCAGTTTGACCTGAACTTTGTTGTAAACTCCCATATGGTTGTTCTCCGGGGGGAACAATGAAAAGGCATACTACCCTCCATATGGTGGCAATCCAGTACTTAAAGGGTAGATTGGCCTTTGAAGACACATTGGATCAATTTGTTGAGTTTCAACATAAGAAATACTAGATGATAATCCAGATGAAGAAATAGGAACTAACCATGTCGTCGAAACAGTCTCTGATTGGACTCCAGCTTGTTGTTGACAACTTGCCGGGATAGATGGTATACCATTGAACATCGTTGGAGTAGCAGTAGGAGGCTGTGCCACTACTGTATCGGACGACACAGTCCTGGATGTCGACGGTTGTTCAGACATATCTAGTCTATCCAAAATATTTTCTAGCGATTCTACAAGAACTTGCGATGAAGAGAGACTAACTTCGAAGATCAACGAGGGAAAGGTGATGATTATTCCGTTTAAAATAAATTTTAACGACGCTTAGACACAACTTGCTTTTTCAATTTTAAAGAGTCGAGAAAAAGCTAAAGATGACTCTAGTCTCCTTCGATGTTTTAACGAGCCCGAAGTGACAAATGCTCGGATGGACTTTTTCCGTTATAGAGTCTGAAAAAGGCCAAAAGGAACTGCTCTGGAGTTCTAGGTAGAGGGTGTGCCAAAATTTTCGCAAAACCGTAGAATACTTTCTAAGGTACGGGCGGTCAATCTTCCCGAATGCTGTGTTCAGTGCATTGCGATCAGTAGGGCGGCCGACACGGCTTCCTAAGGATAAAGGTTTTATGCCTATAGGGGTCTTCCAATATATACTCGACAGTACGTGGGAGCACAATCCGTACTGGCGCTATTGTCCCTCAGGAGGAATCACCCAACCATCAGCGAGATCGATAGTCACCAAGTTTTACGATGCCGGAACACGTCTCTAGCCTAGACCTCTATGTTGTGCGTTAAGTTACAAAGCGTTGTTAAGTTCATTCAATTTATTTTAGGTTGATCTTTCTTAGAATTTTGCCTTTTTGGATCACCACGAGATGTATGATACAATTCCTAAATGCAGTCTAAAGATGATAAGCAAGATTTTATATCTTTTCAACAATGAAAATCCTAGCTACAAGGGGAAAAGGAAGACACAAACTTCTCTCAAAGAGCATAGAGCACACTGTAATGCACTTTTCCCTAAATCAAACCATGCAAACTATCAAAATGCAAATGCACAAATGCATGTATTTCTTTTTCGCTTTCTTAATATTGATGCCTAAAAAGAAAGCTGTTGTACAAATTTGAATTCGATTTCAAGTGAAAACATAAACAAGTTCCTTTTTCAAAATCAAAAAGACGATTACGACACTTTATGATTTACTTGTTTCGACACTATAAATGCATAAATTCAAACCAAAAGACAAAAGTAAAAGCTCAATCAACTGTGAACAGCAAACAAACTCACTCCTAAGATCAAAACGACACTTACGACAGGTCTAGATCTAAGGGCGACAGTATGACTAGTTTACTTTTGTAATGGGAAACTGCAAATGATGTAACAAATACACAAAGAACAAATACAGTTTCTTTATACAACTGAGGTGGAATTGAGGCAAAGAAAAGGGGTTTCAGATAGGTACACTGACTGATAACAGGCTGCAAAAACAGAGATAAAACTGAGCAAAAGGAAGCAGGGAACCACAGCTGCACAAGGCAAAGACTGATCAGCGCACTCCCAACACAGAGGTTTTGACATTCAGCGCAGGTAGCCTTCACGGGACCTGCGTTGAAATGTAGAACCTCTTCACAGAGTCTGCGCTGAAGCAGAAACGAGAGTTGTTTCTGGGTTCTGGGTTACGGTTTGCAGTTAAATCTACAGTTTTTGGCCGGATCAAAGCTATCAATTAGGTACAATTAGAAGGATGATTTATAGGAGGACTAAGATCTATTACAAAGGGCTGTTAGAGCACTTGTGGATCAGCTGTTCAGATCATAAACAGGCCCAGTGAGTGGACTAGAGTAGCTGATCTCTACTTTGCATTTGTAGATGGCAAATGCAGTTCGATTCGACACTCTTGAGTTTATGAAATGAATAGCAATAGAAACACAAGTAAACTAACAAGATACTCTCCCCAGTGGAGTCGCCAATTTGTTGTGGGGAAAAATGCCTATGCAGGTCGATCCTATCCACCTAAGGTGTTACAGTGCCTTAGCAACAAACAGACACAGCAATTCTAGTATTCTTCCTTTATGAATTAAGAATGAAGAGAGATGGATGGACTAACCGGTGTCTTCCGTTTGTCCCTCGATCCGGTTTCTCTTCTCTTTGAGAGTTCCCAGCTACTTGCCTTCTCGCTCACCTAGCTTCAACAGATCCCTGCAAGATCACAAGAAGAGAACACTACACAAAGACATAGATTCATATTCATAACTAGTTCAGGATTAGAAATAAACTAAACATACTAATGCAATCATACATCAAAGATACATCAGTATATAGGAGAAACCAAGATAGCTTTATTGATGAATAACAAGGTTCAGGAGGAGATACAACCAAGAGAGTTCCAATCCAGCATCTCCTTCCCAGCAAATGAAATTCCTATCTTCACCTCCCTTCAAAGCATTAAGCACCCAATGATTCCAGTCTCAAACCAACAGCAATTCTTTGCAACAACAAAATTCCAGCCTCTTGGACCTCATGGAAGAGAGATCCATATATAGATGTTTGGAGAGGGGATGAGTCAGCTTGAGATCTGACTAGTGTCCTCTCCCTCTGTCAGTTCTTGCTTCCACTTGGAGACTAAGAGCCTCTTACTCATCACTAGTCGAATTCATTGAGGCAAGTGTCATTGGAGAAGATTCTAGAAGCTTCCAGGGTCTTTTCCACCTCGTTGAATGAACTTGCCATTTGTCACTTCCCGCTCAGCACACCCTGGTAGTGCTTCTACCTGCATTGCAGTGCACCTAGCCAGTGTAATCTCTGCATTTCAGCGCAGACAGCTAGTGGAGCCTCTGAATTGATCCTGAATTGACTTGTTTTTGAGCAGTTTGTAGTGGAGAACTTCTGTGAATTGTTGTGATTTGTTAGCCTTGTTCCTCTAGGGGTAGGAACAACATGTTTAGGGACTTTGGATCCCTTAGATTATGGACATTTCATGCTTATAGCTGTAAGGCACAAAAATGTCTATAACAGTAGGAAGGCTAAAATAGTTGGTTGCAGAAAGGTAAAGTTGAAGTTGCAAGGTGGAAGAGTTAGAACACTTTCGGGTGTTCTACATATTCCTGCATTGGCCAGAAATCTAATTTCTATAAGCAAGCTGGATGATGCAGGTGTAAAAACAGTGTTCGACAAGGATGCCTAAAACATGGTTCGGGGAGCACTCATATTGATGTGGGGAGTTTGGATTGGAACTCTATACAAGCTGCAAGGTAGCACGGTTGTTAATGGGTTCAACAGTTCTCTGGTTCTTGAAAGTGGAGTAGAAAATCTAGTGGTCTCCGGAGAGAAAACCATGTTGTGGCATCAAAGGCTTGGACATATTGGAGAGAAAGGCCTTCGAATACTTCATGGTAAAGGTATGGTAGAAGGTATGAGTAATATCTCTATGGATTTTGATTTCTGTGAAAATTATGTATATGGGAAGCAGAATCGGGTGAGTTTCCCCTCTGGTGGTAAGAGGGCGAAACAAATATTAGAGCTTGTGCACAGTGATGTGTTTGGACCTGTGAAGGTTCCATCACTGGGTAAGTCTATGTACTATGTATCATTTATAGATGACTTCTCAAGGAATACATGGATATATTTCCTTAAGAAGAAATCTGAAGTCTTTGACAGGTTTAAAGAATTTAAGTCTCTCGTGGAAAATCAGATAGAGAAGAAGATAAAGGTGCTGAGAACAGATAATGGTGGAGAGTTTTATAGCAAGGAATTTGAAGAATTCTGTAAGAAGTGTGGTATAGCACGATAGAAGACTACTCCATATACACCTCAGCAAAATGAAGTTGCAGAATGAATGAACAAGACGTTGATGGAAAGGGAAAGAAGCATGCTCAGTGGTGCCGAGTTCGGACAGGAATTCTGGGTAGAGGCGGTGGATATTGCATGTTACTTGGTCAACAAGTCACCATCATCAGCGTTGGAGGATAAGACTCCACATGAGGTATGGACTGGTAAGAAACCCTCTCTTTCACATCTAAGGGTATTTGGATGTGATGCATATGTACATGTTCCAAAGGAGAAACGAACCAAGTTGGATAGTAAATCTGAAAAGTGCATCTTTATTGGGTATAAGGATGGTTTAAAGGGTTATAAACTTTGGAACCCAGTAACAAGGAAGGTTGTGTATAGTCGAGATGTGGTGTTTAGAGAGGTGAAAGATGATATTAAACATGAAGTCCAACCAAAGGAACCTGAGAAAATAGAGTTTGAGCTAAAGGAGGAAGAATCAGACTCTATAGTAGAGGAGGAATCAAAAGATGAGGAGCCACAAACTCTGGCTGTGAGAAGATCAGTTTGAGAAAGAAGGTAGCCAGAGAGGTATAGTCCATCTACTTTCTGTTCAAATTTTGCTTTGTTTATTACTGATGATGATCCCAGAACTGTGAAGGAAGCAGTGGATTTAGAGGATGGAAAACTCTGGAAAGAGGCCATGGTTGATGAAATGGAATCTTTGCACAAAAATGAGGCTTGGGATCTGGTGGAGTTTCCGGCTGGGAGGAACCCATTGGTAGCAAATGGGTGTTCAAAAAGAATACAAATGCAGAAGGAAAAGTGGAGAAATACAAAGCTCGGTTGGTAGCAAAAGGTTATTCCCAGGTGTGGGGAATTGATTTTGGTGATATTTTTTCTCCTGTTGCCAAGGTAACTTCTATTAGATTACTTTTATCTGTTGCTGCTGGTTTTGATTTTGAGGTAGAATAGATGGCTGTGAAGACAACATGTCTTCACGGGGATTTGGAAGAGGAGATATACATGAAGCAACCTGATGGCTTTGTGGTGAAGGGTAAGAAAGAACTAGTATGCAAGTTAAAGAAGTCTCTATATGGGTTAAAACAGTCACCAAGGATGTGGTATCATAAATTTGATACATTTATACGGGGAATTGGCTTCACCAGAATCAAAGCATGTCATTGTGTGTATTTTAAATTAATTGGTGACTGTGTTATTTATCTGGTCTTGTATGTGGATGATATGTTGCTAGTTGGAAATGACAAAGAAATTATCTAGGATTTGAAGACCCAATTGTCCTCCAAATTCGACATGAAAGATCTTGGTGTTGCAAACTATATTTTGGGCATGGAAATTAAAAGAGATCAGGAAAAGAGGAAGCTCTGGTTAAACCAGAGGAAGTATGTTGAGACAATACTGCAGAGGTTTAATATGCAGTATAGTAAATCGGTGAAGGTTCTTATTCCTGTAGGTGTGAGGTTATCTGCTGAATAGTGTCCCAAGACACAAGAAGAGGAAGAGGACATGTCCCGTGTTCCATATGCAAGTGCAGTCGGTAGCCTAATGTATGCAATGGTCTGTACTAGACCTGACATTGCACATGCAGTTGGAGCATTGAGCAGGTTTATGTCAAAACCAGGGAAGGAGCATTGGACAGCAGTGAAGCGGGTTTTCAAGTATTTGTGTGGCACTAGTGATTATGGTTTGTGCCACCAAGGAAGACCAGGATTGGATAGAGTGTTGGATATTCATGGCTTTGTTGATGCAGACTGGGCTGGAGATCTGGATTAGAGAAGATCTACAAGTGGGTATGTGTTTAACCTATTTGGAGGTGCAGTGAGTTGGATGAGTACGAAATAATCTATAGTGGCACTATCAACTACAGAGGCAGAATACATGGCAACCACTCATGCAAGCAAGGAAGTAGTTTGGTTGCAGAGATTGTGTTCAAGTATGAGGTTAGTATAGGAAGCTATTATGATAGACTGTGACAACCAAAGTGCAATTTTCATGGCAAAAAACCTTGCATATCATTCAAAGACAAAGCACATTGATGTTTAGTATCACTTTGTGAGGGATATGGTAGAAGACAAAAAGGTGTTGCTGGTAAAGGTGGACACTTTGAAGAATACTGCAGATGCATTGACAAAATCTGTGAGCTCTAAGAAGTTCTCTTGGTGTAGAGAAACAATGGGCGTTGCAGGGTTGGATAAATGACTAAGCTCTCTTGTGGCCCCATGTGGAAAGAAAACAACAAGTGGGAGAATGCTGGGTTGTGTTATATTCTTTCCATGACTAGCCCACGTAGTTAACCGGGGGTTAGAGGGGGGGAGGTGATAGGGGGTTTGACGGGCACCTGTAACCCCACTTTATGGGGTCCGGGGTAGCGCCCCGGAAAATTTTGGTTTTGGAACCTATGTTAGGTTGGGTGGACCCACCTATGGTTTTGTGCATGATTTTTGTACATGTTTTTTGGACGCGATGGTTTTCAGTCCATGGTATTGGATGCTTTGGCATGTATAAATATGTATTGTAACATTGAAAGGAACATAATGAAAAATCAAGCTAGTAGTCCTGGTTTTGGGATCTAGGGGAAAATCTCTATGTATATGTGTTTTATGTGTTATGCTCTCGCATTGTTTATTTTCTGTGTTTTAGAATTCGTATGCAGGTAATTTTTGTATAGGGTTAAAACCTACATTTGGTATCGGAGCTGTTTTGGCTTCAAGGGGATGCCTTTGTTGCTGAGGGGTTTTGCTTGAGCCTGTGGTAGACCCTGTTCAGTGGGAGATCTGTGAGATCGAATTCTAGTGGTGAAAGAAGATGGCGAGCAGTGGAAAGATAGAGATCGAGAAATTTAATGGTCAGAGTTTTGAGTTGTGGAAACTCAAGATGGAGGATCTGTTGGTGGATAAAGATCAGTGGATTGCGGTAGATCCAGGTACTAAACCAATGGGAGTGTTCGATGAAGAATGGAAGAAGTTGGATCGGAAGGCAAAGAGCATAATACGATTATGTGTCTCAGATTTAGTGTTGTTGAATGTATCAGGGGAAGCTACGACAAAGGCTTTGTGGGACAAGTTAGGGACTTTGTACCAATCTAAGCCTTTGGTGAATAATCTGTTCCTGCGGAAAAAGTTGTATAACCTGAGGATGAAAGATGGAGACTCGGTGACAGAGCATATGAATGCATTTGATACTGTGGTAAGTCAGTTAGCATCTGTTGATATTAAAATTTCAGATGAAGATAAGTGCATCAATTTTTTGTGTTCTATACCAGATTCGTGGGATAGTCTGGTTATTGCAATAGGTAGCAATGCAACTGTCTTGCAGTTTAATGAAATAGTCTCAGCCTTGCTAACGGAGGAGATGAGATGGAAAAATATGGAGAGCCAGAATGGTGATGCCTTGTCTGTACGAGGACGGTCCCAGAACATAAAAAAAAAATAAGTCATCGAGTGGGAGATCTGAATCTAGAGGGAGATCTAAATCTCCAGGAAAACCTGTAAAGGTGGTATGCTGGAAATGCAGAAAGGAAGGCCACTTCAAAAGGGACTGTAAATCTAAAGCTCCTGACAAAGGAAAGGGATCTGATGAGGCTTCTTCTGTAGAGGCGAAAACCACCTCAGATGAAGGTAGGGATTTGTACTTGGCTTCTTCAAGTACACATGTAGATCATAATGCATGGTTGATTAATTAGGTACATCCTTTCACTTCACTCCCCATAGAGAGTGGTTCTGCGAATATGAGAAATATGATGGTGGCGATGGCTTCTTGGGGGATGACAGGAAGGCTAAAATCATTGGTTGCAGAAAGGTAAAGTTGAAGTTGCAAGGTGGAAGAGTTAGAACACTTCCAGGTGTTCTACATATTCCTACGTTGGCCAAAAATCTAATTTCTGTAAGCAAGTTGGATGATGCAGGTGTAAAAATAGTGTTCGAGAAGGATACCTACAAGATGGTTTGGGGTGCACTGGTATTGATGCAGGTAATTTGGATTGGAACTCTGTACAAGCTACAAGGTAGCACGATTGTTGATGGGTGCAACAGTTCTATGGTTCTTGAAAGTGAAGTAGAAAATCTAGTGGTCTCTGGAGAGAAGACCATGCTGTGGCATCAAAGGCTTGGACATATTGGAGATAAAGGCCTTCAAATACTTCATGGTAAAGGTATGGTAGAAGGTATGAGTAATAGCTCTCTGGATTTTGATTTCTGTGAAAATTGTGTATATGGGAAGCAGAATCGGGTGATTTTCCCCTCTGGTGGTAAGAGGGCGAAACAGATATTAAAGCTTGTGCATAGTGATGTGTTTGGACCCGTGAAGGTTCTATCACTGGGTAAGTCTGTGTACTATGTATCATTTATAGATGACTTCTCAAGGAATAATGGTGGAGAGTTTTGTAGCAAGGAATTTGAAGAATTCTATAAGAAGTGTGGCATAGCATGGCAGAAGACTACTTCATATACACCTCAGCAAAATGGAGTTGTAGAAAGAATGAACAAGACGTTGATGGAAAGGGAAAGAAGCATGCTCAGTGGTGCTGGGTTAGGACAGGAATTCTGGGCAGAGGCGGTGGATACTGCATGTTACCTGGTCAACAGGTCACTTTCATCAGCGTTGGAGGATAAGACTCCACATGAGGTATGGACTGGTAAGAAACTCTGTCTTTCACATCTAAGGGTATTTGGATGTGATGCATATGTACATGTTCCAAAGGAGAAATGAACCAAGTTGGATAGTAAATCTGAAAAGGGAGAAACGAACCAAGTTGGATAGTAAATATGAAAAGTGCATCTTTATTGGGTATAAGGATGGTTTAAAGGGTTATAAACTTTGGAACCCAGTAACAATGAAGGTTGTGTATAGTCGAGATGTGGTGTTCAGAGAGGTGAAAGATGTTATTAAACATGAAGTCCAACCAAAGGAACTTGAGAAAATAGAGTTTGAGCTAAAGGAGGAAGAATCAGACTCTATAGTAGAGAAGGAATCAGAAGATGAGGAGCCACAAACTCCGGCTATGAGAAGATCAGTTCGAGAAAGAAGATAGCCAGAGAGGTATAGTCCATCTGCTTTCTGTTCAAATTTTGCTTTGTCTGTTACTGATGATGATCCCAAAAATATGAAGGAAGTAGTGGATTCAGAGGATGGAAAACTCTGGAAAGAGGCCATGGTTGATGAAATGGCATCTTTGCACAAAAATGAGGCTTGGGATCTGATGGAGTTGCCAGCTAGGAGGAAACCCACTGGTAGCAAATGGGTGTTCAAAAAGAAGACAAATGCAGAAGGAAAATTGGAGAAATACAAACCTTGGTTGGTAGCAAAAGGTTATTCCCAGGTGTCGGGAATTGATTTTGGTGATATTTTTTCTCTTGTTGCCAAGGTAACTTCTATTAGATTACTTTTATCTCTTGCTGCTGCTTTTGATTTTGAGGTAGAATAGATGGATGTGAAGACAACATGTCTTCATGAGATTTGGAAGAGGAGATCTACATGAAGCAACCTGAAGGCTTTGTGGTGAAGGGTAAGAAAGAACTAGTATGCAAGTTAAAGAAGTTTTTGTATGGGTTAAAACAGTCACCAAGGATGTGGTATTATAAATTTGATACATTTATACGGGGACTTGGCTTCACCAGAAGCAAAGAAGATCACTGTGTGTATTTTAAATTAATCGGTGACCATGTTATTTATCTGGTCTTGTATGTGGATGATATGTTGCTGGTTGGAAATGACAAAGAAATTATCCAGGATTTGAAGACCCAATTGTCCTCCAAATTCGACATGAAAGATCTTGGTGCTGCAAACTATATTTTGGGCATGGAAATTAAATGAGATCCGGAAAAGAGGAAGCTCTGGTTAAATCAGAGGAAGTATGTCGAGACAATACTGCAGAGGTTTAATATGCAGGATAGTAAACTGGTGAAGGTTCCTATTCCTGTAGGTGTGAGGTTATCTGCTGAATAGTGTCCCAAGACACAAGAAGAGGAAGAGGACATGTCTCGTGTTCCATATGCAAGTTCTGTTGGTAGCCTGATGTATGCAATGGTCTGTACTAGACCAGACATTGCACATGTGGTGGGTGTATTGAGCAGGTTTATGTCAAAACTAGGGAAGGAGCATTGAACAGCAGTGAAGCGGATTTTCAGGTATTTGCGTGGCACTAGTGATTATGGTTTGTGCTACCAAGGAAGACCAGGATTGGACAAAGTGTTGGATATTCGTGGATTTGTTGATGCAGACTGGGTTGGAGATCTGGATCAGAGAAGATCTACAAGTGGGTATGTGTTTAACTTATTTGGAGGTGAAGTGAGTTGGATGAGTAAGAAACAATCTATAGTGGCACTATCAACTACAGAGGCATAATACATGGCAGCCACTCATGCAAGCAAGGAAGCAGTTTGATTGCAGAGATTGTGTTCAAGTATGGGGTTAGTATAGGAAGCTATAAGGATAGACTGTGACAGCCAAAGTGCAATTTTCTTGGAAAAGAACCCTGCATATCATTCAAAGACAAAGCACATTGATGTTCAGTATCACTTTGTGAGGGATATGATAGAAGACAAAAAGGTGTTGCTGGTAAAGGTGGACACTTTGAAGAATACTGCAAATGCATTGACAAAATTTGTGAGCTTTGAGAAGTTCTCTTGGTGTAGAGAAACAATGGGCGTTGCAGGGTTGGATAAATGACTAAGCTCTCTTGTGGCCCACTGTGGAAAGAAAACAACAAGTGGGAGAATGTTGGGTCTTGTTATATTCTTTCTATGACTAGCCCACGTAGTTAACCGAGGGTTAGAGGGGGGGAGGTCACAGGGGGTTTAAGGGGACCCTATAACCCCACTTTATGGGGTCTGGGGCAGCACCGCGGAAAATTTTGGTTTTGGAACGTATGTTAGGTTGGGTGAACCCACCTATGGTTTTGTGCATGATTTTAGCACATGTTTTTTTGGACGCGATGATTTTCAGTCCATGGTATTGGATGCTTCGGCATGTATAAATATTATTGTAACATTGAAAGGAACATAATGAAAAATCAAGCTGGTAGTCCCGTTTTTGGGATCCAGGGGAAAATCTTTGTGTATATGTGTTTTATGTGTTATGCTTTGGCATTGTTTATTTTATGTGTTCTAGAATTCATATGCAGGTAATTTCTGTACGGGGTTAAAACCTACACATAAGGATGTAACAAATGACATTCCATTATGGCCACCACACCAGAGTAATGGCCTTCTAGATAGTCAAAATTGTCAGAAGGACATGAGGTCTCATCATGAGCCGACCTGATCACTTTGTTATATCCTAGTGAATGGAACTATGATTATTTGGTTACCATGCTAGTGTAGTGATCTCTTTATAGCAATAAACAACCATCTAAATACTAAATAGAGGATTCTGGCTCATTTTTGGGTTAAAAAGCAACCTTGTCGAGGCTATGAACACCTACTGGCAGCAGTGGCTCTGCTTATGGTATTGAAGTTCTATGTTACATTTCCAATTATTATTTATCCCATTATTTCCTATTGATTCATTTCTAAAGGTGAATTTACCATTTGAACAACGTTTATAACTATATTAACCAATATGCATGGTAAACTATACTTTTATATGAATTATATCAATATTGTCCGATCAATCGATACCAGCAGTCGTTATCATCTATCGCCTGTCATGATTTCATCATATTTTTCCACCTAAGGAAACATCTCTTCTCATAATGATCAATTCTCTGTTTTACTCCTTTTTTAGTCATTTCCCATGTTCGCGATTTGTACTACTCTGACCATCTTTTTTACCATATTTACATCACTTTCACTATTATCCTGCCGCATTTATGAATCCCCAAAATCCTTTCCATTTTTCCTATGATTTATGGTTGTGGACGCCCTTTTCTAATTTTAGGGGGGAAGGTATGCATTATGGGATAGCATGTGTAATAATTACCGAACTCTGGCATAACTTGCTGATTTGAAAAATTAATATAATTGCATTTATACAAAAAAAAATTCTGATTGAAATCTTTGCATGTGGCTTATCTATTGTTATTCAAAACTAAAACTATGGATTTAAGAAAATTGCATGCAGAGTAGTGAATTGTTTACAAGAGAACAACAAGTATGGGGGGCAACTTTATTCACAATTTTTAAGTTATGGTATGTTCTATGCTTATAACAGTTTACTTCTTTTTCTTATTATATTCCACCGATTAGCAATCACATGTACATAAAGCAAAGTGCAGATAAAACATTAAACGATCGACAGAAAACAAGCCAAGACAAGAGACACAAGATGTGGTGGCTAGCCAGGGACAAACCCCACAATGTGTGGGGAAACCATTTGATCAAATCTTCTTTTATATTCAATAATTCAGCAGAGAGAAATAGTACAATAAATCTTATTCATATCAGTAGTAGCAAACCCTAGATCAGTAGCATCAGCATTAGCGGCTTCATTAACAAACTAGGGCAGACCATATCTCACAAACCGACAGTCGGATTGACTTCATTCCACCACCAAAAGTTTCGGCTTCCAGAGGAGGTTCAAATGAACCTACAGTGCAGTTCAGATGAGTAGATCTTCTAGGCCACGCAAGTCAATCTTTACTTCTGTAGTTGCAGCTTCAGTTTCAGCAGTTTCCAACTTCAAACTAGGGCAGTCGATATCTTGCAAACCGTTCATCGGATTGACTTCATTCCACCACTAAAAGTTGTGGCTTTCAAAGGAGGTTCAGATGAAACTACAGCGCAGTTCCAAAGAGGCGATCTTCTAGGCCACGCAAGTCACTCTTTACTTCTGCAGTTGCAGCTTCAGTTTCAGCAGTTTCCAGCTTCAAACTAGGGCAGTCGATATCTTGCAAACCGTTCGTCGGATTGACTTCATTCCACCACCAAAAGTTGCAGCTTTCAAAGGAGGTTCAGATGAACCTACAGCGCAGTTCCAAAGAGGAGATCTTCTAGGCCACGCAAGTCAATCTTTACTTATGCAGTTGCAGCTTCAAATTCAACAACTTCCGGCTTCACATGTGTGAGAGAGAGAGACCCATTTTAGTGCAGTAGAGAAGAGACTCATATCTGCGCAGTAGAGAGAGAGAGATGTGATGAGATGAGTGTGTCCAAATGAGGAAAATTCCTCTTATATTTATACACAACGTTGGTGGGTGAATAGATGCGACTGTTGGGCTTCTGAGCCTACATGACTTGTAGGTCGGCTTGATAATAATTCCATAATCAAAATAAATTCATATCTCCATGAATACTTATCGGAATTGGATGATCTTTATATCAATCCTACACCTCTCGACCAGAGGAATCTAATAAAAATATTATTAGCCATGAATAAGATGACCCACATGAAGTTTTTCCCTAGTTTCCAATTTTAACACTCCCTCTCAACCATGGAGAACTTCATCTGCAATCTGTCTATCGGTCCTTACTATTCATCCATCAAATGCACTGCCTTGTACAGCCTGACCCTTGCCCTGCTCTGCTCTATTTTTCCTGTTCTGCTTTGTCTTGTTCTGCCCTGCACTGATCTGTACTGTTTTGTTCTGTTCTGCTCTGCTCTTGCATTGTTCTATTCTACTCCGCTTTTGTCCGAATTATGAAGAAGAAGAAATGATCGAGGATGTATCATACTGACTCAAAGTCAGTCTCAGAGTATGTACCACTGGTCCCAGACCAGTCTCAACCAACCCAAAGTCAGCGTCATAGTGAGTACAATTCCAATGGTCCCAGACCAATATCATCCTCCACTGACTCAAAGTCAATCTCAGAGTATGTACCACTGATCCCAGACTAGTCTCAACTGACCCGAAGTCAGCGTCATAGTATGGTACAACTCCTACCACTGGTCCCAGACCAGTATCATTGATCCCAGATCAATGGAGGTCATCCTAACATAGGGGGTATGGTAGTTACAATGATGCGTCCATCGGTACTACTATGGTCTCTAACTTCATTTCCCTGCTCATTGATCAGATGAGAGGTACTTCCCATGAGTCCCAAACTGCATGGGTAGGATGCCTCGACAGGAGAACTAATCAATCTTGTCCTCACAGGAGAACACATCAATCCTGCTACACTTGACATGGAGAACACATCAATCCAAGCCGCCATGGAGAACACATCAATCCAGGCCTCACAGGAGAACACATCAATCCTGCTACAATCGCCATGGAGAACACATCAATCCAGGCCTCACAGGAGAACTAATCATCCTGCTATACAGGAGAGCGAATCATCATGTTCCACAAGAGAGCGAATCATCTTGTCCCACAAGAGAGCGAATCATCTTGTTCCAGTGTGCACCACCAGGGGAGGGTGAGTCACCCTGTGGTCGTATGTTGCTCCAGTAATAACCGCAAGCCCTCAGAGCTCCCAGAGCTCAATGTATGCAACATGCAGGACCCTTGTACAAGGGTTTCTTACCGACTCCAAGTCGTTTGGGAAAATCATAGATTAGATCTTTCCTCGGGGCTTTGACAAGGTGTATCAACCTGTACATCATCTTAATGTGATGGAGCCTCCTTGCTCATCAACTTACCATATCCAAGATGATGTCTATCTGCTGGAGCAATCGACGAATACGAGATTCCTCAATAATCGAATCCCACCTCTGGTTGTTATAGAGAATCACAGTGGTATCCAATGTAAATCCAAACAGCTCACTGAAGAGCTTTCGCAACCAGACTACCTCACACGAGGTTATGCTAGCAACAATATATCCTGCTTCGGCGGTGCTCAAAGCCACCGACTTCTGCTTCCTGCTCATCCAGGATATCGAAGCAGATCCCAAGGTGAAACAGCACCCAGAAGTGCTCTTACGGTCCACCACACTGCCTGCCCAATCAACATCAGTATATCCAAGTAGTCTCACATCTCTGGCAGTGTATCTTAATCCATGAGAGATTGTGTCCTGAAGACATCTCAGAAGATTCCTGGCATCAATCCAGTGAGGCTCAACCAAATGTGAGCTCACAATGCTAACTGCAAAAAATATGTTTGGATGGAGGTTCACCAAGAACATCAATGCGAATGAGTTTATGAAACTCAGAGGCATTTCCCAAATCTGGTCCGACATCACTACCATATAACTTCTAAAAGTTAAGATCCTCGAGGTAGTCACAGGCTTCCAGTCCATCATACCAAATCTTTCCAATATCTTTACCACATATTTCCCTTGAGATAGGAAAATTTCCCTTGGCTTCTGCCATACTTCAAGTCCTAGGAAGTAGTGCATCAATCCTAGGTCTTTCATTTCAAATTCAGAGGCCAGCTCCCTCTTACATTTGTGAATGAGAGGGTCTGCACCTGTTAGAAAGAGGTCAACCACATACAATACCAGTATGAGAGGCTTGTCATCTTCAACCTTAAAGTAAAGGTTAGGATCGGCTTCACTCCTAGTGAATCCCAACTTCATCAAGTAGCTATCGATCCTCTCATACCATGCTCGGGGTGCTTGCTTCAGCGCATAGAGAGCTTTCTTCAACCTGCATACATGAGATTTTCGATCATAAATCTCAAATCCTTCGGGTTGCTCCACGTAGACCCCTTCTTTGATCGAGCGATGCAAGAACACAGTCTTGACATCCATCTAATGTAGGTTCCATCCTTGTGAAGTGGCAAGGGCTATGATCGAGCAGATGGTCGTATATCTGGCAACAGGTGAAAATATCTCATCATAGTCTATACCTTCCTTTTGGGAGAAACCTCGAGCAACAAAACGAGCCTTATACTTTTCCGTGCTTCCATTTGCTGCATGCTTTATCTTGTAAAGCCATTTTGAAGTAACAATTGTCTTGTCTAGGGTCTGGGAACTACTTCCCAGACATCATTCTCCATAATAGACTCATATTCTACGTTCATAGCATCCTTCCATACTTGACGCTTGATGGCATCTGAGAATGACGAAGGCTCATTTTGTATGATCGTGCTCATGATGGTCAGGTATCCTTGATACCTATTAAGTTTCTTACTTTGACGGAAGGTTCCTCAGGGTGCAGCATGTCCTTTAGCATCATCAAGTATCCCCCTAAGCCATGAAGGCCTCTTCCTAGAAGAGGAAGGCTCATGTGGATGAGAATCTATCAGATCCATGGGTTCTTCTACATCAGGCATTGATTCATCATCCTTTTCTTTCGGTTCCCTGGTGTTGGCTTCTTGAGAGCTCCTCAAAGTCGAAAGATTGTTCACCTTGCGGTGAACTTTTCTTTAGGAGTCTTGGAACCCAATGCTTGATGAGGGCATCAATTTTGTACACATGCGACGGTGATAGAAACATCAGAAGTCTTTGATCATGTAGCATGGCCTAGATAGCTTCCATCATCGTGCGGTTCTTCCTTCCCACCACACCATTCTGCTCAGGAGTATGTGGTGTAGTAGTCTCCCTCTTAATGCCAACCTCATGTATGCCTGAGTGAACCAATTGTAATATATCAGAGGTCTTGCTTTGGCTTGAGGGGAATGGTCCCCTTTTGAGCTTTCCTTCAGCACATCCTGGACATACACCTTCATTCTCTATTCAGAATTCAGGCATCCCTATCACCATTCGTCTTACACCGAGTATAGCTTCATAATGAAGGGGGAAAAACCTCTAATTGCAAAGTTCGGACTGAAGAGATGTGTCATAAGACATGACACCTAGCAGACTTCCATCGACCTGATATAATGAATCAACACTAAACCCAAGAGTAAAGGCATCTTTAACATTATTTTTCCATATACATACCTTGCCATCGCTGAAGGTTACCTTGTAGCCTTTGTCTTCCGTTCCCAAGATGGACACTAGGTTCTTTTTGAGGTCAGGTGCATTTAATACAACCTGGAATTTCTGGCCTTCTTGAATTCTTGTCCTCTTCCTTGATTCCCAGCTCTCCTCTTGTTGAATTTGTCATTCCTTTGATTGCCATCAGATGGATTTTGATCATCGTCCTAGAGTGAGTCCTTTCTATCAGGGCACTCCCTTGCATAGTGACTTGCTTTATCGCAAATGTAACATCGTCATTTTCTTCTAGTCTTAGGTCCAGCCTTTCCTTTTGATTTAGTCCTGGAATTATTTCTTTTCTTTGCATGAAAAGAAAAGGTAGCAGGAGGACCTTTAGGCATGGGCATTTCTTACACTTCTTCCCTTGTTTCTTCTTGAATGCATCTAGCCATTAATTCCTCGAAACCAGGAATTACATTATAGTTCAGAAGAGTAGTCCTGAACACATACCATTCAGATGGTAATCCTTCAAGAGTTGTGAGTGCCATTTCTCTATCAATAATAGTTTCCCCAATAGATAGGAGATCGTTCTTGATCTCGATGATTCTTAAGAAGTATGCTTGCATACTTTCATCTTTACCCTTCTTGATTTCCCTCAGCTTATTTCTAAGAAACAAAACTTGATTTGCATCATTAACTTTAAATAAACTCACCAGTCTGTCGTAGATTTCCTTGGAGGTGTCTAGATCAGAGATGTAGACCACCAAGCGCTTGTTGATAGAGTCCCGAATGATCTTCTTTGTTTTGACTTCTCCATTTTTCCATTTGTTCCAGGCAGTAGCAGATGCATTTGATGAAGGCTAAACAATATTTCCTCTTACATGGTCCAGCACTCCTTGATCTTCAAGGGTTAGATTGATAGACATCTTTCATTCGTGATAGTCAGCTTTCTCACGGAGCTTTTCTTCGGCAGGAAAGAATGTTGAGGACCCCATAGTTCTTTTAGGATAGCCTTGCCAATCTTCTCTTCAATGATTGCTCTAGCTCTTGCTCGGGCTTTGTCTTCACCTCAGCTCCGATACCATGTTAAGTTATGGTATGTTCCATGGTTATAACAATTTACTTCTTTTTCTTATTATATTCCACCGATTAGCAATCACATGTACATAAAGTAAAGTGCAGATAGAACATTAAACAATCGACAGAAAACAAGCCAAGACAAGAGACACAAGATGTGGTGGCTAGCCAGGGACAAACCCCACAATGTGTGGGGAAACCCTTTGATCAAATCTTCTTTTATCTTCAATAATTCAGCAGAGAGAAATAGTATAATAAATCTGATTCATATCAGCAGTAGCAAACCCTAGATCAGTAGCATCAGCATTAGCGGCTTCATTATCAAACTAGGGCATACCATATCTCACAAACCGACAGTCGGATTGACTTCATTCCACCACCAAAAGTTTCGGCTTCCAGAGGAGGTTTAGATGAACCTACAACGCAGTTTAGATGAGGAGATATTCTAGGCCACGCAAGTCAATCTTTACTTCTGTAGTTTCAACTTCAGTTTCAGCAGTTTCCGGCTTTAAACTAGGGCAGTCGATATCTTGCAAACCGTTCGTCGGATTGACTTCATTCCACCACCAAAAGTTGCGGCTTTCAAAGGAGGTTCAGATGAACCAACAACGCAGTTCCAAAGAGGAGATCTTCTAGGCCATGCAAGTCAATCTTTACTTCTGCAGTTGCAGCTTCAGTTTCAGCCTTTCTGGCTTCAAACTAGGGCAGTCGATATCTTGCAAACCGTTCGTCGGATTGACTTCATTCCACCACCAAAAGTTGCGGCTTTCAAAGGAGGTTCAGATGAACCTACAGTGTAGTTCCAAAGAGGAGATATTCTAGGCCATGCAAGTCAATCTTTACTTCTGCAGTTGCAGCTTCAAATTCAACAACTTCTGGCTTCACATGTGTGAGAGAGAGAGACCCATTTCAGCGCAGTAGAGAAGAGACTCATATTTGCGCAGTAGAGAGAGAGAGAGAGATGTGATGAGATGAGTGTGTCCAAATGAGGAAAAGTCCTCTTATATTTATACACAACGTTGGTGGGTGAATAGATGCGACTGTTGGGCTTCTGAGCCTACATGAGTTGTAGGTCGGCTTGATAATAATTCCATAATCAAAATAAATTCTATCTCCATGAATACTTATCGGAATTGGATGATCTTTATATCAATCCTACACCTATCGATGAGAGGAATCTAATAAAAATATTATTAGCCATGAATAATATGACCCACATGAAGTTTTGCCCTGGTTGCCAATTTTAACAGCAATGAACCCACACTATTGCAACTAACAGAAGCAACTCAAGCAACTTGCGAACATGAACAATTGTTTAGACAAGATGTGCTTGCATGGCTTCCACCATTTGCATCACTTTCAACATCAGCTCAACCTACATCAGATTCAACAAATGTCAGTTCATACATGTCATTCCACATTTTTTTGGAGGTAAAGCTTGAGGTAAAATAGCATAAGTTCCTGATTTATTAAAAATTTAGGAGAATTTCATGAAAATCCATTTAGCAATATTTATCATCATTCATTCCAAATCTTTAACACTTCCCATTTTTTAGAGACATAGAGGCTTTCAGTTTGGGGGGGTTTTACTTTCATTCATTTATTTATTATGACCATGCCATCATCCATCAATCTCCTTATTCATTCTCAAAATCTCCCTTATTCCATGTTGTTTTACACCAAGCATAAATTTCAACAATGATTGTAGCAACCACCTCAATTTGTTTTCTAGTATTGCATGAGGGCATGCTAATTCTCCAGTTTGGTGGAGGAATTCCTACACTTGATGGATGTTTTCTATTTTCTTTCTCATTTAAGGCATACAATTTCATTTTTATACAATGTAAAAATTGATTTGCGTATATCTTTAAAACTATGAACTAAATTCTCGTGATTTTTGGAGAGCAAAGAGGTATCGTTAATATACACAAACCGAGAAAATTTCAAGTTAAATTAGTTTGTAAAATTTCAGAAATCATGCACTGTCACCTACAACCATTTTTCTTATATCTCATTATCCGTGCATCAAAACGATTTGATTTTTGGATTAGAAAAACATTAATATAGTAGAAATATGCTTGAAAATTTTCAACAAAATCTAGTTTGCAGTTTTTGAGAAAATGAAGTTTGTTGTTACTTATATCATATTTTATTGCAACTTCATACAGATATAGTAGAAAGCCAATGTGAAAATTGTTACGCCTTCATCAACATTGCTAAAATTGAATATTCATTATTTGAGGAAGAAGTCATTTGTTCCATCAATTTCATGTGTTGGGATGAACATTTTTGTATTATAGATTAGTTAATACAGAGACTTTGGGTTGCTTGAGGACACACAACATATTCAGCTTGGGGGTATGTTGGACCACTAATTTTTCAATATTATTATCACTTTTTAACGTCTATTTCATCCATTTTTACCATTCTTTATCACATCATTTATCATAAGTTATCATATAATTCCATTTTTTAATTATTTATGTTGTTATGGAAAAATACTATTTTTTTCTCTATTTTTAATATATTGAAGATTATTATGCATTATGTTTCCAATAATGGTTTATTAATGAATTTGTTATAACATCACTCATGATTTTAGCCTCCAATATCTTTTCCAAATTGCAAATTTGATTTCCAACTCATAATCAAATATTCTAACTCAGAAATTTGTTGGGATAAGAAGTGAAAATTTTTTGTTGGATGTTTCGGGCAAATGAAAATGAATATGTAAAATTTGAGACATGGGTTTTGTGAAGAACAAACCAAATCAGTTTTGTAATGAGTAGTTTTCCAAAATTTGGCTTGGATTGAGAGAAACAAAAGGTTCTCTGAAGGTGATTTTCTCAGATTTGATGTTGCAACTATTTTCCAAATTCTTCCAATTGCAATACCAGATTCGACTTGTTCCTACTGATGATCACAGGAATATCTTTCAAGTTTGATATTATCTATTGAGATTATGTAATCAATCCAAAATTGTAATGGAAATTATTTTGTAATCAACTTTCTTGTAACTTCCCTTTGCTCTCTGTGTATTTAAATGAAAACAAAGGTCAAAGAGAGAGGGATAATTAGAAGATAGAAGATTGACAATTATTAGATATGACGTAGGAGATGCAATAAGAGATGAGAGATGGGAGATGAAAATTTGTTGAATTGGAGGCAAAGCTAAGAACTTCAATTTTATGTTTTAATCAAGGAAGTTATCCATTGAGTTCTACATCAATTATTCGTAATCTCATCTGAGTTATTTCTCAAGGCGGAACTTAGTCTTGGGCAGTTGGGCCCACTACCTTGGATGAGGTGTTTCTTGGAGCATCTAAAGTAGTTTAATTATGTGTTTGTTTCTTTGAATTTCAATCATTTTTCTTTAAAATAAATTTCCTTTTATTCGAAGTACTTTGTTAGCTATTGCATTTTCCATATTTGTTGCTTCGTGCAATTTCTAGATTTCATTTAATTTACTACTCGAGATTAGCATTTGAATTATGTTCGGTGCAATACATTAAATTTTCAATTCAGTAATGTATGGTTTAATTTATAAATGATTCAAGTTGTGTGATTAGCATAATTGTTTTTCCTGTTATTTACTTTCTTCTTTTTTAATCTAGTTTTATTATTCAAGTCTTACATTTTATTTCTTGTTGAATGAGCTTGATAGTATAGAAAAAAATCATATAAAACCAATGTTACCTGTTGGTATTTGTTATGCATATATTTTATCGATTGCCTTGAAATAAAAAGACGCTCCTCGGGTTGATAATTAATGTCTAGGTGATTAGTTGTTTTTTATTAAGCAATTAATTTTCCCTAACAATATGCAAATCTCAGATGCCCAACATTGTGACTGGTTTATAACATTGTTTTTTTTTACACTTAAGAATACCTCTGTCACATCAGAAGATAAAAATGCAAGCAAAATCCTTGGAGATTGCGATGAGGCTTCATGCACCACCTATTATGGGTACAAACCTTGGGGTGCAACAGATTCATTCGCAGCTGGAGAGCCTACACTTGGAGTTGCAGACCCTGAAGAAAGGATGGGAAGCTCAGCCGAAGGTGTGCGCCAAAATCTGGTGTCTAAAATGTAAAAGCCATGGACATGATAAGGATCATTGCCCAATCTTTAAGAATTATATTATAGGGGGAGGGCCTATACCTCTTAAACCAGATATTGGGACGAGCGTGGGAGCTATGCTATTTGTCAGGTTATAGGACAACATGCTATAGATAACTTCCAACTACTGCAGAAGTTTGCACAGACCCCTTAGTAGTTATTTTTCAATTTCTGTAAGTCCGTAGGGAATGATGAGCACCATTGCAGAAGTTATGAGTTGATGATGTATAGAACCCCTACCTACAGAATGCAGGCAAAAATTCGGCCTCAGGATCAAGGCCCTGGGGCAGCGTAGAGCCGCAATCAAGGAGGGAATGAATACATTGGATGCTATAATCAATGACTACTCCTCAATGTTTGATGCAAAGATGGAACTATAGACGAACCCACAGGAGGACCCCAACCTGCAGAAGCTCAACATGTATGTTCGAGAAACGCAGCGTTAGTATGATGAGGTCCGAGTGACTATGCGCACTTTGGCGCCAGCACAACACCTCATGAAGTTACAGGAGGGCAAGTAGCTGCTAATACAGGTGGAGGACTTGCAGAGGAAAGAGGCCTTACTGAAGGCTAGATTGCAGCCATGGCTAGAAGAAGCTTGTCAGCTTACTTTGTCACTCCAAGAGAAGCTCAAGGGACTACAACAAACGTAGAGTACCATGTGCCTAGCAATGGAAGGGCCAACAACAGAGAAATTGGTCGAAGAGATACAACATGTAGCAACACAGAGTGTTGCAGAAGTTGCAGTGATGTAGGTTGAGATGGGTGGTCTTTGCAACAAGATCGCAGAGCCAACTGAGTGACTAGAGGGCGAGTAATAATATTTGTGTTGGGGGCCTATTGGGATAGGATCCCTAGGGTTAGTTCTGGGATAAATTTAACCCAATTTTGTATATTTTTATGTAAAAGATGTAAAGTCTCCGCGATATGTGGATGCAGAGTGCATAGATAGATAGGTGTCAAAGGGGTCTTAGCCCCTTGTTTGGATAGATAGTTAAGTCAGTTTTGAGACTCACCCATGGTCCGTGAACCATGGTATTGTATGAAGGAAATCTATAAATAGTTGAGTCATAGCGAGTGTTAGAGAAAAACTTTTGATAGAGAATTGGGTACGTTGAAGGGTTTTTGTTGTCTTGGGCAAGTGTTAGGGCAGGAAGGTTCTATTTCCTGCACTTAGGCGAAGAAGGGAAGGCTCCTGCAACTGAGTGCGTAGGGGGCCTAGGTAGAGTCCATAGCTAAGTGCGTGGACCCCTACAGCTGAGTGCACAGGGTAGAAGAGTCTGTAATCTGAGAATTGAAGATCAATAAAGACTTTTTTGAAGAATTACTGTGCATTTCTGTTGAATCTATTTATGTTATATTATGTTGCTTAATGATATGTTTTTATGAAATAATGAATGAATGTTGCACGAATTCACTGAATCTATCTTAATGATGCATGATACGAATGGTTATCTACTTTCACGAAGTTAAAAGCTATTTTTGTTATGTTTTCTGATGAATTAAGTAGATATGCACGAACTCAGATCTAGGGTGGTTTATTGGTGCGCGGAAGTAGGTAAATCTTCTGTTTAAGGTCCACAAAGAACTGATTGTGGACCTTCGTGAAGGTATGGAAGCTGTCTTCACTTAGTTGTAGTGAAGGGCTATAGAAGAATACAAATTGGTGTGAAGGCAGATTTGAGCTATCAGAGCGTAAGAACCGTTTATCACATGTCCCTGGATGCAGAAACCAGGTTTTAGCGTCCCCCAATACTGCTTCCGGTGAGACTACAGCCTGCGCTATGTAGGTTGTTGCCGAAAGGGCCACTAGTTAAGGTTTTGTTGGTTGGCGCGAACAACTTTGAACCTGGGTCAGGCCCCCTTAAGCCAACAAATATGTTATAGGATTTTAAGATTGAAATGTTACATAATCTTTCCTTATAAATGGAGACCATGTAGATTAAGAAGAAACAAGAGGAGGCGGAAAGGGCACTAGCTATATTTTTCCTTAAATGCACCAAGGGGTACCCTAGAAATGAGTTCCCACTAAATGTAATAGAAATATTCTCTCTTTGTGAAGAGAATCATGCCACTGAAAAATTCCCATCTCTTCTAGTTATGAAGGTAGTATATCAAGGGAAAAAATGTGGCTTGGAGAAAATTTGCTTTGTCAACCAAAGGATGCCACAAGGCCCTCAACCATATCAACAAGGCATGCAAGGTATACACTTCTCATTTCAATCCAAATCATAATTCACCTTTTTCAATCTTAGTATCCTCTATCCAACTCACCTTAGTCCATGCCTTCCCCTTGATCCTATCCTCATTAGCCTGTCAATCCACCCTTCCAGCCATATCAACCTCAACCTTCTCAATGGGGAAATCCTTCACAAGGATGGAGGTCTCAAGAAACCCAACCACCTACCTTAATTCCTCCTCCTCAACCATAGTACCCCACAATAATCCACCCAAGCAACCTCAAATTCTTGCTCAACCCAATCCAAACCCAAACAACAAGTAGGCTCAACATGTCTATAGTGGGGAAACATCTTACCCTACCTATGCTATGGAGATCCAGGAAATCAACCTTAGGTTTGGGAAGGTACTTGTAGATTCTCACCCACCTTCTCCATCTAATGATCTGGAAGAAGAGAAGGAAGACATTACCCCTCAATCTAATATACCTCCCAATCCTGAAAGGAAATCAACCTTAGGTTTGGGAAGGTACTTGCAGATTCTCACCCACCTTCTCCATCTGATGATCTTGAAGAAGAGAAGGAAGACATTACCCCTCAATCCAATATACCTCCCAATCCTGAAAGGTTGACCCAACCTAAGCAGCACACCTCATAAGAGGTTGAACTTTTGGGAGAATTGAAGAACTTGTGTGTTAAAATACCTGTCCTCCAAGCCATCAAAGATGTTCCCATATATTGAAAGTTCATCAGGGAAGAATGTTTCAAGAGGTTCGAAAGGAGGAAAAGAGATGCCCCCACTATCAATGTTGTTGGGAAACTGGTTGATCTAATGCTTGGGAAGGTCATCTCCCCAAATTATTTGGATCCTGGTAGCTTGATAGTGGATGTACATATTAATAGTATTGTAGTCCCCAACACATTGATTGACCTTGGGGCTACAATCAATGTCATGACCAGGGAAAATATGTTTAAGCTCAACCTCTAGGGAGCCCTAAGGAAAACCACCACGATGCTGCAACATGCAGCCCGATCCACAATAGCCCCTGAGGGTGTTATTGAGGATGTGATGGTATCCATCGATTTCTAGGAGTACCCCACTAATTTCCTTATACTCCAACCCAAGACCAAGTTCAATGAATATCCTCTCATCTTAGGGATACCTTGGTTAGCTACTACTGATGCTTATATTAGCTATAGGGTTGGAAACATGACAATAAAAATTGGGTAGATCACAAAGAAACTTGTATTATGCACCCCTTCTCAACCCCTTGTTGAGCATTATTTGCATATGTGGTTAAAAGAAGAAGAATTATATCAGTTACCCCCCTATCCAATTTGTACATTGCACACCATTGTTGGAAGCAGGCAACTAGATGAGGATGATCTTATTAATTTTTTTTTGCAAAACCAACATCATGCTGCCATGCAAATTGATGAACTAACAGAGGAATTTTTAAGGCGGCCTAAAAAAACCCATGGAAAAAACTATTTACTATTGGTTTTGATCAATATCCTACCAAAATTGTGGAAATCAGTCCATCTAAAACCTTGAAAATCAATCCTTCCCTTTCAACAAAACAAGGAGAAGTTTCTCACTGTTTTGAGAAAACACCTTGATGCCTTTGCTTGGGACTATAATGATCCAGGTGGATATTGGTGGCCACCTGCCAATTTCGCTTGGACCCCCACCATTGTTTCTTTCAGCTTTTCGGTTTCCTTATTTGTAGCACAATTTACTATTTTTGGCAGTTTTTTGGGTCCTGAACTTCCAGGGTCGTTTTGAGGCCCTAAACGACATTTTTTGGGAAACTGGGAGCAATATGGGTCGATGGACTGATGTTGCTCATCCCAAAGATGTAGTACTCAGATAGATATTTCTAATGAGGTATTTTGCGCGTCAAATGGAGATCATATGCCAATGTTATGACCTCGGGAAGTTGATGTACCAATTTACCCAAAACGGGGCCCATAGTTTGGTGCTTCATCTCCTAGGGTTAGGGTTTTGGATGTTTAGGGTTTTCCATTGTTTCTCAACACTAAATAGGCCTTTGAGCCTCATTGTAATACAGTTTAGAGGCATGTAGCCGCCACATCTCTCCTCAGAGATAAGCTACCATCACCCGAGCTAGTTTATTTCCATTTCTGTTTGTAAGCATATTTCAGTATTTTACATTAATGAAATGAAGTATTATTTATATTGTATCTCTGTATTTATGGTTATCTCTATAATTTGTTGCGTTCCTGTTTAAATCCAGATCAGTGGTATCAGAGTAGTTTGCTCTTTCTCTGTTTTTCTTTGCATGTCCCCAACAAGGTCGGGATATAAGGAGTTAGGGCTTGAACTGGTCGAACCTTTGCAAGACCAGCCTCTCAAATCCCAACAGCCTCCCATGGCGGATGAAAAGAAAGATGAGGGGGTAGGAGATCCTATCAAAATCTTGCTCAAAGAGGCCCTCGAGTGACAAAGGAATGCAATGATGGACGACTTTTCCCAGATCCTTCAACGACTACCCAGGAGCCACATATCTACTTCCAACAGCTACTTTGGAAGAGCCACACCCTTTAAGGTACAAACTAACTTTGACATTCCCATATTTGAGGGTCAGATAGATGCAAACGCTGTATTTAAATGGTTAAATCTGCTAGAAGGGTATTTTTCTATTCATGACTTTTCTGGTCAGGAAAGGATTACTTTTTCTCTTCTCAAAGCCGCCCCCCACGTCAAGGACTGGTGGGAAACCTATTGTGAGTACAAAGATGAAAGTACGGCCTCACTTTTTTCAGCCGCACCCACTTGGAATTCATTCTGGAATGCCATTAAGGGCCAGTACTACCCTGTTAGAAGCTATGAGGATAAATACATAAAGTGGACCATGCTGCGACAGGGAAGGGACCAAGACGTGCTGGAGTTTACCAATATTTTTCATACCCTTCGCACAAAGTTAGGTATTAAGGATCCTGAGTTGGATTTGGTACTCAAATACCGTGACTGCCTACACAGGTACATCCAAGATGAGATGGAGTTCCTAGACATCTCCTCGCTCGGAACGGCGTACCGATACGCTGTCAAGATCGAGCAGAAGTTTAAACATAAGAGGTGAGACTTTGGATTTGCAAATCCAAAGCAAGGGAAAGGCACCCCCAAATCGATGAATAAAGGACAAAGCCAAGGTGGGGTGGCCTAGGACAACCTGCCAAAGCCGCAAGCAAAAAACAACACTGCAAAGCCGAAAAAGGACACAAGAAAGTGGTGTGAGTTCCATAAGAGCTCCACTCACAACACAAGTGAGTGTTGGACCAAGCTTTCACTGTTGTCTGAGCTAAAGACTTCGAAATTAGATGCATGTTTAGACTCTAAGTCAAAACCCGATAATGGGAATGACAAAGGGAAGCAGATTATCGATGCGGAGCCCAATGCCACCATTGCCACCACGAATCTAGAAGGAGGAACCCGAAGATCCAGAGGAGGAGGAGCGCCTCTTCCACTCCCAGATGTGGGTAAAGGGCTCCCAACTATAGTTCATTGTTGACAACGGGAGACAAAAGAACCTCATTTCGATAGAGGTCGTGAAGCGCTTGGGCTTACCAACCACAACACATCCACAACCATACACCATCGGGTGGCTTCACCAAGGACATGATCTTCGCGTGAGCCAACAAAGTCGCCTTCCATACAACATCAAGCCCTTCACAAATGAGATATTATGTGACATTTCTCCCCTTGATGTTTGTGATGATTAGGCCAACCATACTTGTGGAATCGACATGATGTATATGAGTCAAGGCCTCGTGCTGTTATTGTTACTTTAGGAAATAAGTTGTACAGGATATCGGAGGTAGCATCGCCTACCGCCATCTCTTTGGTTACTGCAAAATGATGTAGTAAGCTCATTTCCAAATCCAAGAAATTTTTCCTAATTATACACCCTCAAGGAAAGAAGAGGACGATGACCTTGACCTCCGCACAGGGCCCCTCTGCACGAAAAATATAGATGGACAAGGTCATGGAGGAGTATGAGGACATCTTCACCTCCCCCCTAGTGGTTCCTCTGCACTGTCAGGTCAAGCACTCCATCGATCTGACCCTAGGTGCGCCGCTGCCCAATGGACCAATCTATCGACACTCCATTCTAGAGAACGATGACATCAAGAGATGCTGCAGAAAGGTCACATCCGACCGAGTCCATCGCCTTGTGGGAGCCCAATCGTGTTGGTATAGAAGAAGGATGGGACTTGGAGACTATGTATTGACTATCGGGCGTTGAACAAGATCATTGTTTGGAATAGGTACCTGATTCCACAAATTGATGACCTTCTCGACCAACTGAAGGGGGAAAAATATTTCAGCAAGATCGATTTGAAGTCGGGATATCACTAGGTACCAATCGAACCCTCCAATGTGTGGAAGATTACCTTCAAAGCCAATGAGGGCCTTTTCAAATGGTTGGTTATGCCTTTCGGGTTGACGAATGCTCCTGCAACCTTCATGAGGCTAATGGATGACATATTGCAACCATTCACAAACTCATTTGTAGTGGTATACTTGGATGACATCCTGATCTTCAGCCAGAGTTGGGAAGAGCACCTCCACCACATCCAACAGGTTCTCCAAACACTGTGACAACACAAGTTATGTGCCAATTTGGAGAAATTCACTTTTGGCATGACCCAAGTTTAGTATCTGGGATACATTATTGATGAACAGGGGGTGCATGTGGATCCAACCAAGATCCAAGTCATTTGGTATTGTCCATCCCCAACCACTTCGATAGAGCTCCACGGCTTTTTGGGTCTTGCCAACTTCTATCGCAGGTTTGTGTTGGGATTTTCTCATATCACTTGACCCTTGAGTCAAGTCACCAAGGGAGGAGCGAAAACAAAATTCGTTTGGTCCGAATCTCAATAGAAGACATTTATAGAGTTGAAAAATCGCCTTTGCTCAAAACCAGTGCTCGCCTTACCAAACTTGCAACAACCATTTGAGATCGAGACAGATGCCTCTGACTATGCTATTGGGGTAGTCCTTACTCAACACGGGCATCCAGTGGCATATCAAAGTGAGTCACTTTTAGACACAGTCCAGAAGTATCCCACTTATAACAAAGATATGTATTCCATTGTGCAGGCCTGCCAACAATGGAAGAATTACATTTTGGGGAAGGAAATGGTCATTCACACAGATCACCGGCCCCTGCAGTTCATAGAGATGCAAGGGAAGTTCCAGAATGATTGATATCAGTAGTGGTCCACATACCCTCAACAGTTCCATTTGAATATCAAGTATAAGAAGGGTAGCACCAATATTGTTGCAGATTACCTCAGTCGACCACAGATCATGGCGTTAAACACCATGCTCAATTCTTGTGGGCACGAGACTTCTGATTGGCCACTTTTCTACAAAAGTGACCTAGAATTTAGCCACACATACCAGACACTCTTGGAGGGTCAGCATGTTTCAGATTTTGACCTCTAGGATGCCCTATTATGCCACCTGGGTCACCTTTGTGTTCCTTCAAGCGAGCGTGCCAAGATGATTTGGGAAGCACACTACAGTCGGGCTGCTGGGCATTTCAGGGTCGAGAAAATGGTGCCAGTACTATAGAAGTATTTCTATTGGCCGAATCTTCGACAAGATGTCGGGAAGTACATCTAATCCTACACTGCCTGCATATTTGCCAAACCAACCATCAAGAAACAAGGCCTCTATACTCCGTTTCCTACCCCTAGTCAACCTTGGGAATCCATCTCCATGGATTACATGTTGGGCCTTCCTTCTACTAAGCATGGAAATGACTATGTTTTGTGGTCGTCGACGGGTTCTCAAAGATGGCCATTATGGAGGCCCGCAAGAAGAATGTCATAGCAAAGCCACTGCTAAACTCTCCTTTGAATGAGCGTGGGTACACTTTGGGATCCCATAGTCTATCATCTTAGATTGGGACAATAGGTTCCTTAGTACATTTTGGTCTAGTCTCTGGTCGATGCTGGACACCAAACTCACTAAGTCCACAACTTTCCATCCCCAAACTGATGGCCAAATAGATGTTGTCAACATGATGATCATACACATTATGCACATGTACAACTCAAAACATCCACGCACATGGGATGAGAGCCTCCCCTATGTTCAGCACAGCTATAACCGGGATCTCCACAACTCGACAGGCTATAACCCTTTTCAGGTGGGCTTGGGATTCCAGCCACTATGTCCCATTGATGTGGCCATGGCATTTTCAGCTACTCAGGTAGATTTGACTCATGTCCAGTCCGAAAAAGATAAGGAAAACAAATTCATTGAACACATCCAACATATTCACCAGTAGGTCCATGACATTGTGGAGAAATCAAATGCTAAGTAAAAGAAACAACATGATCAACATCGGGTGCCACACAAGTTTCAGGTGGGCGACAAAGTCTGGTTGCATTTGCAAAAGGAACGCCTTACCGGAGCCTATCAGAAACTCAGACCACTCTGATATGGTCCTTACACCATTACCAAGGCTATGGGAGACAATGCATTTGAGCTCAACATTCCTCCATTCCTTGGCCTGCACCTAGTGTTCAATGTGGACTGCCTTCGGCCATACTTTCCACCATTGCTAGACACATCCGACATTGCAGAACAACTCACACCAACAGAGTGAAATCCAGATTGCATGGAACAAGCTACCACTGATTGGATCATGGACACACAGATTAAGCACACTCACCAGCAGAAGAGCCAATTGTATTGAGTTGTCAAAGCAGGCCAACTCCTTCACCAGGGCAAGTGGCTCACCAGGGACCAAGTTCAGTAGAAGTTTCCTCATCTCATGGAGGAACTCAACGCAATGGGGACCATTGCTTCCTAAGGGGGGAGGAATGATCCAGGTGGATGTTGGTGGCCACCCACCAATTCCACTTGGACCCCCACCATTGTTTCTTTCAGTTTTTTAGTTTCCTTATTTGTAGCACAATTTACTATTTTTGGCATTTTTTCAAGTCTTGAACTTCCAGAGACATTTTGAGGCCCTAAACGACCTTTTTTTGGAAAAATAGGAGCAACATGGGTCCATGGTCTTTTGTTTATCATCCCAAAGATGTAGTCCTCGAATAGATCTTTCTAATGAGGTATTGTGCGTGTCAAATGGAGATTATATGCCAAAGTTACGAACTCGGGAAGTTGATGTACCAATTTAACCAAAACAGGGCTCATAGTTTGACGCTTCATCTCCTAGGGTTAGGGTTTTGGATGTTTAGGGTTTTTCATTGTTTCTCAATAATAAATAAGCCTTCAAGATTCATTGTAAGACAGTTCAAAGGCATGTAGCCACCACATATATTCTTAGAGATAAGCTACCATCACCCGAGCTAGTTTATTTCCATTTTTGTTTGTAAGCATATTTCAATATATTAAATTAATGGAATGAAGTATTATTTTTGCCGTATCTCTGTATTTATGGTTATCTATGTAATTTGTTGCGTTCCTGTTTAAATATGGATCATATAAAGAGATGAAAGGGGTGCATCCCTCAGTTTGTACACATCACATATACATTAAAGAGGGATGTAAACCTATACACCAACCCCAGAAGATAATGAACCTTGCCCTTAAAGACATTGTGAAAGAAGAATTGTAGAAGTTATTAGATGCAGGATTCCCTATTTCAAATAGTGAGTTGGTGTCACCTCTTGTTATTCTGCCCAAAAATAATGGGAAGTGGAGAATTTACGTTGATTACATGGAAATTAACAAGGCTACAAAGAAAGATCATTTTCCCTTACCTTTTCTTCATCAAGTTTTGGATGGTCTTGCAGGGAAAAAGTTCATTTCATTCGTAGATGGTTTCAATGGGTACAGTCAAATCTAGATCAACACTAAGGATTAGGATAATACCACCTTCACATGTCCATGGGGGACCTTTGCCTATAGGGTCCTTCCCTTTGGCTTATGTAATGCCCCTACTACCTTCCAAAGGGCAGTGTTAAGTATTTTGTTGATATTGTTCATGATACAGTTGAAATTTATATGGATGACTTCACTCCTTATGGGGATGATTTCCAGGAAGCCCTCTCCAACCTGTGTAAAGTTTTAAAAAAGTGCATTGAAATGAAACTCTCACTAAGTCTACAAAAGTGTGATTTTTTTTATGAATGCAAGGATTTTCCTAGGCCACTTCCTCTCTAAGGAAGGGATCTAAGTTGACCCTAATGAGATTTCCATTATTAAAACGATCCCTAACCCTAAAAAATAAAGGGATGTTAGGCATTTCTTGGGACTAGCTAGATATTATAGGAGATTCATTTAGGGTTTTAGTAAGATGGACCCACCTTTGTTTGGTTTGCTAAATAAATACACATTTTTTTTGGATAGACAAGTGTCAAGAAGCATTTGTGGAAATTAAGGAGAAACTGACCACTACACAATTTATTATGGGTCCAAATTGTTCTGTTCCTTTTCACATTCACAAAAATGCATCTAACATGTTGTAGGGGTAGTATCGGGAAAAATGGAAGGTAAGTTTCCTTTTGTCATTTATTTTATTGGTAAGAATATATCCAAGTCTGAACTCAACTACACAATTACTCAAAAAATAACTCTTGTCTGTTGTACACTCCTTGAACATGTTTAGACACATCACAGGATACCAAGTATTTGTGCATACTGATCATGCAACCATTAGGTACTTGACGAAAAAACCTGATGTAAATGCTAGGATCATTAGATGGTTATTTTTATTGTAACAATTTGATCTAAACATTATTGACAAGCCATGAAAGGAGAATGTGGTTGTAGATTTTGTTGTCTAGAATAAAATTTCCTACAAAGAATGAAGATATGATAGATGATCAGCTCCTTAATGAGGACCTCTTCACCATTTCATTATCGTCCCCTTGGTTTCTAGACATAGCAAACTTCTTGGGGGAAATTTCCTCCTAATCTATCCTCCAAGGAAAATAGCAGAATTGTCAAAAAAAGTGCCCCTTACACTTGGATTGGGGGAAATCTTTTCAAATTGGGACCAAATCAGATTTTGAGGAGGTGTGTAAGGGAATATAAGGTCTTTGATATCCTCTCAGCATGCCATGATGGACCCTATGGGGGCCATATTGCTGCCAAGAGGACAACCTTCAAAATTCTCCAAGCAGGGTACTATTGGCCTATCCTACACAAAGATGCCATGAGGTACACTATTAGATGTGATGAATACCAAAGGATGGGAAAGCCCACACCAAAGGATGAAATGGCACTATAACCTCAAGTGATTCTTGAGCCATTCGAAAAGTGGGGCATGGATTCTAATGGACCAATTGACCCACCATCTAGAAAAAAGAGGTACATCATTGTGTGCACTGATTATTTGAAAAAGTGGGCTAAAGTGAAGGCAGTCACAACAACCATAAAGAAAAAGGTGGTAAATTTTTTTAGGGAAAATATATTATATAAGTTTGGTTTCCTAAGGGAGCTAATAACTAACCAAGGGGCTCAATTCACTTCTGATTTGATTGAGAGGATTATTGAGTAGCATCACATCAGGCATTAAAAGTCCACTCCCTATCATTCTCAAGAAAATGGGTAGGTGGAGGTGACAAATAGACCTTTTGAAATAATCTTAACCAAGGTTGTCAACAAAAGTAAAAGGATTAGTCATCCAGGCTTATGGAGGCCACTTGGTCGTATATTACCCCATGTAAGAACACCACTGGGTTCACTCCCTTTGAGTTGGTTTATGGAAAAAATGCACTACTATCCATTGAATCTGAGTACAACACCCTGAGAATGGTTGCACAATTAGACCTAGGCATCACCAAATCTCAACAGGAGAGGCTGCAACAAATCAATGCTCTTGATGATCTTAGGATTTACATACACATCAGGGAAAGGACCTTCCAGGAGGGTGATTGGGCCCTCTTGTATGAATCTAGATTCAAGGACTTCAAGGGAAATTTGATGACAAGATGGCTAGGTCCCTATCAAAAATGTTATGAAAATGGCTCTGTGTAGATCATAACAATTGATGAGGAAAAAGTTCCATTGTTAGTCAATGGTTATCGGTTGAAACTATACAAGGAACATATATCAAAGGAGGAGTTTACCAATTCAATAAGCAAATAAATAAATGTGATTGGAAGCCTCAATGCTCCCAATCCATACAACTTTTGATCAACAAAGAAAAAAAAGAATAAATAGAAAAAAGTGATAAAAAGCCTGGGTGAAAACCTCCATGAGGAAGTCAAAGAGTTTGAAAAACAAAAAATGATGAAAAAAGGAAATAAAAGATCCTTAGGTGGAAACCTCCCTTGAGGAATTTAGGGTAGTCCTATAGGTTGAAAACCTCCTTTGAGGAAGCCGATAGGTCTAAAAAAGAGGAGAAAAAAACAAACAAAAAGGAAGAAGAAAAAAAAAGAACAAAGAAGAGCAAGGGAATCCTTACATTATTTTTTCTAACAAATATATAGGGTTCCAATGACACTTAAAAAAATCACCTTCACATCCTCCAAATTAGCTCTCTGAATGCACTCCATCCCTCTATTTATTTTCCCAAACTTTCTCCATCATATGGCCTTCCTCACCTAATTCTGCCACAATCCTGAATTGTTACAACATTATCCCAGAACTACTATAGGATACTGATTGGTATGAAAATAAGAAGAAATTTGTGCGTATTTCACTCAGGAACAAGGGAAGGGACCCATAATTGCTTTATAATCCACTCACCACTCTAGTTGATTTTTTTCCCACCATTATTCCCACTTTTGTCCATCAAAAGCACTACCTTTCATCCCTTCATTCACCTTCCCTATCACAACAAAGCTCTCTGACACCAATCCTTAGCTTTCTTATAAATTATAAAAAAAAAATTGAAGTAATACTTGGAGTAATTAGAGGTCCTAACAAGCTCTGTGTGACTCCTACAGGAAGACATACAATCCTGTAGCAGTCTACACATACCCTGCAGGAGCACAGTCAAGGCACCAGATCCAAAAGTTAACCACCATGGAGAATTGGAGTATTATATCCCTGGTCTTAAGTAGCTACAAGATCTCCTGCAAGCTACACCATGACCCATGTTCACCAAACAAAAACAACATATGATCCACAATGACACATGCATTATGAAGGAACTCCATAATCATGCCTCAATCAACAAAAGACATTCAATTTTTGTTCTCAAGCCAATGCATGGATTCATGAAGACAACAAAATTACATCTCAAAGGAAATTCAAAGCAACCTCACCAATTTTTAGTCATACCATGCAAGCATCAAGTGATCATCACATAAACACAAGCATCACCGGGTATGCACAAGTATGAAAAATTCCTAACCTCTCCCCTTGATCGCATTGTAGTTTAAAAAATGTTGTCAATATATGAGAGAAAAGTTTTTGTAGGCTAGAATTGGTTCAATAGTCTTGACCACTGGTGGGCTCCAGTATTGCAGCAATAATGCTGCAACTCTTGGGACTCCCTTCTTTACCTTTATCAACCCAGTAGTTTGTAACAAACTTGGAAGTGACGGTGCTGTATGCACAAGTACTAGCTCTTGCCACAGCTGTCACTTGGTCAGCTGGCACAAGTCCTCTAGGGGCTTAAGCCAACTTCTATGAGCTCTTAGAAGAAGCTTTTTAACTGATGGATGAAAACTAACTCAAAGGAAGCTAATCTACTTGTGGAAAGAAACTGAAAGCCAAAAAGTAACGCAAACCCTAGCAAACCCTAATTCTACCAGCTAGTCCTACTGATGCAAAGGAGAGAATGCAAACTACTGGAAGAGATGCCATTACTTCTATGAAGGTAAAATACATGTGTCTAGACTACCTCTATTTGAAGAAAACATCTTTTTATTTTTATTTTTGAATAAGTTATTAGAATTATCATGCATGTGCTTTTTAACTGGCTTTTTACTGTGCAGGGGCGGATCAAGGAGGAGAAATGCTTGGAAGAGGTCGGGAAGGTTCAGAGAGGGTCTAAGGAGTCCCTACACCCTTCCAGAGAGTTTCACAAAGTTTGGCTATCAACAAACCTCATTTGTGAGCTTCTACAGGAAGTCTGCAGGGGTTCTACAGGATGTTCAGAGATTTCTACAGGATGTTCAGAAATTTCTACAGGATGTTTGAAACGTTGATTTTAGAGGATGGGTGTGTGAGGGAAGATGCATGAATGGATAGGGAGGTAGGATAGGGGCCTGGAGTGACCCAGGGACTGGTGGATGGAGTGGTGAGAGGGTGTAGAAGGCGGACTTGGCTTAAAGAAGGCTAAGACAATGATGGAGCAAGAAGGTAGGGTTACGTGGGCAAAAGGATAGGTGTGAGATGAGGAACCTAGCTAGGAGATGGAACAACTGGCTCTGATGAAGCTTAGGTGGATGAGAGAGTGGTAGAGATGCCCTGCACAGTGTACATTTAATCGAATCAACAACATCTTACAAATAATCAAAGTCCTAGCTAATCTAATCTAATTGTCAATAAAACGAATGAACAACAACTTTATTTGGAAATAAAACCATGTACATCAATCATGCAAAGAAACATTTCAAAGATCTGAACCCATAACTAAATTCTGCAAATGAAAACAGTACACTAAGGATTGCATGGTCAAGCAAACTAGTTTTTTGTTGGGGCAGCAATGTTTCTTCAATTCCAGCCCCTGATCCAATAAGGATGAGGCGAAACAGAGAGTGTTGTTGACCCTTTTCTTGGAGCTTTTTCCTGTTATTATCCTACCAATCCATTTTAAACATCTGAAGCAATTCTTTTCATAAACAGTGACCTACTTAACCAACACAACTAAATCTGCCCAACAGAAATACGTTTCAAATGCATAAAAGAAAAACAACGATGCATAAAGGAAAGGTAATAGTACAAAAAGGAAGCCCTAGGCTCTCAGGTTGGGCCCAACCCTGACAGCTATGGCTCCTATAGAAAACTTAGAGTTGATATAAAATCGGACTGCTTCTCATTATCAAAAAATAGTCATAAGTCAAGAGTTATGCCCAAAATGGCTACAAGAGAACAAAGTAGTGCTAACAGCACTATAGTGCAAAATATGCAATGGTTTCCAAAAATATCCCTCACGAAAGCTGAGGCCTTAACATTTATACACCACGAGGGCCCTAGCTGGCCTCCTAAATCTATGGGACTTGGCTGTCCAAATTCTGAGTAAATAGCCCCTTCCAAAATCTGCTTGGCTGCCTTCTAGATCCGGTTTTGGTGGCCTTTGGAGCTCGGAGTTGGGGTTGGAGATCCCGAGGAAGGCTATTTAATGCCATAGACAACCCCCCTACGAATACTCACCTCAAGCTTGGCTGTCTTCTAGCCCATGATTGCTACAAATGACATAAACATACTGAAAAATAATGCATAAGCTATGAAAAATGAAGGATTGAACAAGGATAATTAGGCCAAATGAGCCCAACAAGTTACCAAATTTGGGGCTCATCATCACCCCCCTGCTAAAAGGGTTGCTCATCCTCTGAGAAACTAGTCCAGCTCCTCGTCTTTCATTGCTTTAATCGCCACCCTCACATCCCAGGCTTCTGAAGTAGTATCCTCCTCACTGTCATGGAATCCGGCCTTCCTTTCCACCTCTTCCCACTGCTTATGCTCTTCTTCTTCTGTGCCCCCTTCTAACAATCCCAAAAGCAAAGGTGGACTTAGCTTGAGGTCGATCCAACTGGCCTGGAGGTTCTGCATAGACTTCTTGTAGAGAGGCACTCGTGCCCAGGCCTCCCTCATTCTAGTTGGAGTGTGATATTCCCTGATTTTGAGGCTGTGGGACAATGTGTTCCACCTACGCGTGCAAGCATGAACACAATTGTCCCCTAATAATCACCTATGGCCTGAGCCTGCCGATCCATGTACTCTAATAAAGCTTGAGAGTTGGTTGCTAGGTGCTGGTGAGTGGATATCAATGCTGTGGGGTCCCCTGGCTCTGCTCTAATCAGCAGTGGTTCATGTAGTTCTTGGTTCATGACATTTCTGACCTCTGCCGCTCTCTTTTCTTCGTGGTTTAACCATGAGGTCATTGCCATCAGCTACATGTCCCCTACTGCTGTGTTGGGGTCCCATGAGGTTACATTTGGAAGGGCCAAATTATGAAGGTAGAACTCTGATAGCTTGGCCTTGTCTTCTAATGAACTGCTGTTACATAAATCCATGAAATGTTGGGGGTTTTGGTTTTGGGAGATACCCCTTTGTGCCAATGTGTTGATTTGGAATTGCAGCCACTGATCCCTTAGGTATAGGCCATAGGATTTGGCCGACTGCCTACATTGCAGCTTCCATTGCCCAACTGACCATGCAGGCCAGTTGTGCCTCCTTTTCTTGCATCTGCTGTTTTAGAGATTGTATCTCTATGCCTGCATGCAATTCCCTTTCCTGTAGTTGTCAGTTTAGTTCCTCAAGATCAACTTGCATTCCTTATTTTTCTTGAGGTTCTGCTGTGGTGTCCTTGGCTATTGTGTCCTCTTCTTCCCTCTGTCCCTGTAGTTGTAGTTGCTGCCTAAGCAGCTCATTCTCTTCTCTTAACTTGGCCTGTTGGGAGCTTTCCACATGCCGTACTCTTGCCAACTCCCTTTGTGTTTCCTTGAGCCTTTCCTCTAGAGGCCCTATATCTGCTACCCCCTTGGATTTAGTGATCCTCATCCAAGTGTGGGTTCGTACTCTTTCTTCCTCTAGTGCTAGAAACAGTGGCACTGTGAATTTTTGAGGAATAATTTTGCTGGCCTCCAAAAAGTTATAATAAGAGCCCAGGCTGAGCTGGGGGATTGGTTCCATGAGGACCTCGGTCTTCTCCTCCTCCTGTGGTGACTTAGCTTCTCTTTCCTCCATCTGCTCAATTTCCTTCAGCCTAGCCAAAGTTTCCTGTAGAACCGCCTCGGCATCTTATAGAGAGGCTTTTGGGTTCAATTTCTCCATCCTTTCCCTCCATGAGGATGTTTTCGGGCTCCCCCGCTCATAAGTAATGGATGCCTTGGAGGGGGACCTATCCCTTGGTGTCGTAGGCGTATCCACAATTGTGATTGGCTCTTTTGATGGAGGCTAGGGTCTGCGAGTCTTAATTCTCACACTCCTTCTTGCTTTAAAATACAAAGGAGTCTCCCTCTTTCATTTTTCCTTTGGCTTGGGAGAGGTACCTAGGGTGGCCAGCACAGTTGCTGCCTCCCTAGCTAAAATTTCGGCCGATTTCTCCTTCTGTTGTCCTTTTTCCGAACTTCCTGTAGAAAGTCCTATAGTGGCTGGTTTCTGGCTTCCTGTAGAAGCCGTTTTTAAACTTCCTGTAGAAGCAGATGGCACCGTTTTAGCCTGCTTTGATGAGGGTGCTTTTTCCTTTAGCTTGGCTGAGGCTGCCTTAAGGGTTCCCTCACTGGCTTGGACTTTTTCAGTCCTTTCTACCCTGCTCTGTAGTCTCTTCTCCCTAGGTGTTGGTGTAATTTTACCACCCCCTGTTTTGGCAGCTTGGCATTTTGCTTGTGTTCCTTTCTGTTCTTTCTTTGGTGTTTTGCCCGAGGTTTCTTGTCCTTTAGCTTTCTTCTCTGCCTGAGTGTGCTCCTTCTCCTCGCTACTGGAGGAAGTGAGCTCCTCGGCCAAAATTCAGATGTCATCATCTTTAGACATATTCCGAAAAATTTCCCAGGAGAGAGGGACAATGTAAGTGTGGAGTGCATCTTCCACGAGGAGCTTGATAAGCCCATGATGTGCTAGCTGGTCTGGTGTCCCCTCTCTCAGTTTGGTGGCACACTCAATCATGGATTGCAGGAGGAAGTAAGGAATGCTCAATTTTTGTTCTGAGGGTAGGTCCATTCAGTGCCTGAGTTATGTGAGCAACCAGAAATGATAGCCATACACGATGCTAAATCGCCCCTCATACGTAATATACTTCATAATTTGGAGGCTGACTTCACTCCAGAACGGTTGTAGGCTAGTTCTTTGAACTCCATTCTTGTCCTCTGAAAATTGTTCCTCTGGCAAGAAGAACTCTTTTTTAGCTTTCTAACCCAATTTTCTCTCCTCCTTATCCCAGGGTACCCCCATCGGTAGATCAGTTACTCTGCTAATGAGCTGTGGGGTGAGTCTAAGGGTCAATCCTCTGAAGTTGACAACGGCCAATGTCTTTGACTTCGGCTTCAAGGACCTTAGGAATTCTTTTGTAATTTCGTCATCGTGACCTTGAAGCTTGTCACAGAATGAAATCTAGTGTGCACGGGAAAACAAGTCCACCACCTCAAGGGTTTCCCGTAATTTCTTGGAGTCTGAAGGTTCTTTTCTAATGAACCCTCCTAGCATGGTAAAAAACCCCTGTTTTTGTTGTTCTGAACTTGCATGCTCGTGTACAGAAGGAGGACTTCGGGATTTCTCTACACAGAGCGCAGAGCTATGTCTCCATTATGCACACAGTCATATAAAATTCACAATTTTCCACCGGTGAGCCTTGACAGTGTCTCAATTTTTTTCTACAGGAGGGATTTTAATTCAAGACCCTGGAGAAAATCTCGCATGCAGACTACGAAGACAATTTCATGCAGCAATAAGAAAACGACTTTTGAATTCATAGACAGACTTGCATTCACATTTTCCCTACCCCCTCAACACGTCGAATTCACCACCTTTTGAATTATTTGCATGGGAAAGTTATGTTCAGGCCTACCTCACTGAGAATTTCCACCCTCAACGTGAACAGTCCAAGCTTCTTCGTAATGCCGGGCTCCCTGTAGCACAGCTTCCTGTGGAAATCATGCACGGCTTCTGGAGAACATTACGGTGGTTCTGGACTTTCTGAGCAGCAACAGAACATTGGAACAGACCGAGAACTCGGGCTAACAACTTGCAGAGGAGGAGGACGCATACTCGGCTGCAAAACAGTTGTTAGTAAATGATTGCAGTGTATCATAAGTTATTCAACCGACCGATTTTGAATTGCTGCAGAATTCATGGCGTGGGGGTGAGCTGTCTGGGTCGATCCGTTGGCCGACGTCACAGCCATCATTCCTCGGCGTGTCCCCGACTGCCGAATTCTTCCCTCTGCATTCACCGCTGCCATTCCTGTTATACTGCCGCTTCTCTCCGACTGGACACTTCCCACGTGTCAATTGCCCATCTTTTCAACATAACCAAGCCCATTCGGATCCTACGAGGCCATCGGACTGGTTGTGGTGGCCAGTTGAATGGCTACCGACTTGTTCAATCCATCCATTCTCATAGTCATGCACATTTAGAGTATAGCTTATGTAATTTGACGAAATAAGGTTAGGCACTTACCTGTGTGGCTGTGGACGTGGGTTTTTTCAAGCTTCAGGACGAGGAATGCTGGATTTGCTTGCTGCTGCTTCGTGCACGGATGCTAGAGCTCATCTTCATTGGCTGCTGCTGGCTACGAGACCTTGAGACCCGATTTCCTGGTGGTGAATGCTGCATGCATCGGCTTCATGAGCTGCTGGTGTCTCCATGGTATGTGCTCCAGCCGGATCAACTACTACAGGATTCCTGTAGGACATCCTGTAGCTGTTTCTCCTCCTGGGGTGCATGCCAAAATAACTGAGTCTCGTTCACAGGTGCAGGGTTCTGAGATTGCCTTTACAGGTAAATTGTGCGAGCCTCTGCATGCTTTATTTCCCACTTAAAAACAAAATTTTTTTATCTGAGAAAACAGAGTTCTGGTATGACTGTGCAAGTATATTCAACCAGATGGCAGCAATGGTGGTGAAAGGAGGTGAAACAAGTGGAGGATGGAATAAGAGAGTGGTTGCATGCCTCCTCAACGGACTTCAAGCTTCAAATCCTTCTTCCTAATTGATCCTAGCCCGCCCAAAGGCTCTACATGATGTTTCTTGTAGAAATACAGAACTTCCTGTAGAAAGTCCTGTAGCTTCCTGTAGAAGGCTAAACCATGACCAAATTGTGTCCAAACCTTGGAAAAAATGAGTGTTCATGGAGGGATTGTATGTGAGGTTGCCTGGTAGCTTGGTAGGGACCCTTGTCCTTGAGTTGAGAGGCCTCCTTTTTGCATTGTGTTCCTGCAACCTGCAACAATTTCCAGAGATTAAACTTGTTTTTTTTTCTCTGTTTCCTCCTTCTTATTTTTTCTTTTTCTTTCTTTTTGTTTTTTTTGTTTTTGTTTTTTTTTTGTTTTTTTTTTAAGAGACAGCAGGGGCGCCTCAATGAGGTTTTCACCCCTACTATCTGCCTTGGGTGCCTCAGAGAGATTTTCACCCAAGGATCATTTTATTCCAATTCTTTCTTCAGAGAGACAGTAGGGGCGCCTCAATGAGGTTTTCACGCCTACCATCTGCCTTGGGCGCCTCAGAAAGGTTTTCACCCAAGGATCTTATATATATATATATATATAATGATGCTCAGGGTGTGCCCAAAACAGAGGCAGAACCCTTCTCTATGACCAGCACTGATTTTTCCACAGTTTTGATGAACTCTTGCCTCGAAAGAGGTTTGTTGTAGATATTTAGTCGATGCCCATTGAAGAGCATGGGGAGGGCTTCTTCATCAATGGTCCGGATAAGGACAGAACCATTGTCATTACACTTCTCCACTGCATATTGTCCTAGCCATCTTTTCCTTAGCTTCCCCTTGAAATCCTTATGTCTGGAATCATTCAGCAGCGCCCAATCTCCCGGCTGGAATTGTTTGTCATTGAGGTGCCGGTCATGCCATATCTTCCTCTGAAGTTGAACCACTTCTGAGTGGAGGAGGGCCTACATTCGGTGTTCATCTAACCCATTCAGCTGCAATAACCTTTCTTGTTGAGCATGGCTGAGATCTAGGTCCAGCTGAGTTGTCATCCTCAATGTGTTGTACTCAAACTCGATTGACAGCAAAGCTCTCTTCCCATAGACCATCTCATAAGGTGTGAAACTGGTTGTGGTCTTCCAAGTGGTGTTGTAGGCCCAAGTGGCCTCAACCAGGCGATCTGGCCAATCCTTTCTGCTATTGCTCACCACCTTAGTCAAAATCCCTTCTAATGCTCTATTGGTGACTTCCAGTTGCCCATTTGCTTGAGGATGATATGGGGTGGAATTCTAATGCTTGATCTTGTGATGAGCGAGCAAGTATTCAATTAAGTTGGAGGTGAACTGGCTTCCTTGATTAGTGACTAACTCTCTTGGGTAGCCAAATTTGTAGAAGATGTTTTCTCTTAAAAACTCCGCCACCTTTTCTTCTGTTGCTGCTTTGATTTCCTTGGTTTTCGCCCACTTTGTCAGATAGTCCGTGCACACAATGATGTAAGACCTTTGCCTTGAAGGAGGGTTGATAGGACCCACAAAATCCATACCCCACTTCTCAAATGGCTCAAGAGTCACTTGAGGTTGGAGAGGCATTTCATCCCTTGGAGTCGGTTTCCCCATCCTTTGGCATCGGTCACATTGGCTGATATATCTTCTGACATCTTGATGAAGAGTGGGCCAATAGTAGCCTACCTGTAGAATTTTGAAGGCAGTCCTCTTGGCTAAAAAATATCCTCCACACGGCCCATCGTGACAGGTTAGGAGGATGTCAAAGACTTCCTCCTCCCTTACACAAAACCTTAAGATCTGATCGGGGCCAAGTTTGAACAGGTTGCCCCCGTTCTAAGTGAATGAGGCACTCTTCCTCATGATTCTGCTCTTCTCCTTTGAGGATAGATGTGGAGGGAACTGTGCTGAGACCAGGTAGTTTTCTATATCAGCAAACCAGGGAGAGAGTACAGAGATAGCAAACAGATGTTCATCTGGCATCTGGTCATCCACTGTTCCTTCTTCACCTGCAGGCAAATCCAATCTAGACAAGAAGTTAGCAACAACATTTTCTTTACCTGGTTTGTCAACGATAGTCAAATCAAACTGCTGCAACAAAAGTAACCATCTAATAATACGAGCATTCACATCAGGTTTATTCATTAAATATCTAATTGCAGCATGATCAGTATGTACAAATGTTTGATAGCCAGTGATGTAGTGTCAGAACTTTTTCAGGGAATGGACCACGGCCAGGAACTCCTTCTCAGTGACAGTATAATTCAATTTTGCCTTGGATAAGTTTTTGCTGACAAAGTATATGGCATATGGAAGTTTTTCCTCAACTTGTCCTAAGGTTGCCCCTATGGCTTTTTTCGAGGCATCAGTGTGGATGTGGAAAGGTAGAGCCCAATCTGGACCTCTCAAGATCAGGGCGGACACCAACTTATCCTTTAATTCATTCAGAGCCCTCTGATAGTCGTCAATCCATTTAAACTCAACATCTTTTGCTAAGAGGCCAAACAATGGCGAGGCTAGCTTACTGAAGTCTTTAATGAATCTTCTATAATATCCCGCTAAGCCTAAGAAACTCCGAACATCTCTTACCTTCTAAGGAGGTGGAACCTTTTTGATGATAGCAATTTTATTAGGATCCACCTGTAATCCTTGGCGAGAAATGGTATGACCTAACACAGTCCCTTCAGTCAGCAGGAATTCACATTTTTCAGGGCTGAGGGACAGGTTCATCTCAATGCATTTTCTTAAAACTTTTCCCATATTAGTCAATGCTTCTTGGAAGTTGGACCCATAAGGAGTAAAGTCATCCATATAGATTTCCACCGAATCATGAACCAACTCGGCAAAGATGCTCAATACAGCTCTCTGGAAAGTGGCAAGGGCATTGCATAGCCCAAAGGGAAGGACTCGATAGGAAAAGGTACCCCATGGACAAGTGAAGGTGGTCTTATCTTGGTCGTCCGGGCTGATTTGGATCTGATTATACCCGCTAAACCCATCTAGGAAAGAGAAAAACTTCTTTCCTGCCAGTCCATCCAGCACTTGATCTATGAAAGGCAAAGGGAAATGGTCTTTCTTGGTGGCTTTGTTAAGTTCTCGGTAATCTACACAGATTCTCCACTTTCTGTTCTTCTTGGGCACAAGCACTAGAGGCGAAACCCACTCACTATCGGAGATAGGGTAGATGAATCCTGCATCCAATAATTTTTGCAACTCTTCTTTGACAATGTCTTTAAGGGCTGGATTCATTCTCCTCTAGGGCTGCCTGACTGGTTTACAATCATCTTTGATGTAGATGTGATGGGTACAAATCGAAGGATGGACTCCTTTCATCTCCTTATAGCTCCAAGCGAAAGCATCTAAGTGATTATTTAGTAAGCTACACAGCTCCCTCTCTTGGGAAGGAGATAGGGAGGAGCTGATATTTAGAGTTCTTTCGGGACCAAACTCCACATTATTAACTCTGGGAGAGGTTGGATCAGTCACACAGAGGTCCACTAAGGTGCTGGCTTGGGTATCTTCTACCAATTCTTCTAAGGAGAGTGCACTGGGAGGTGGATTTTGAATCAACGTCTCAATCAAATCATCCTCGGTTTGAGGACCTCCCCTAGTGGTTCCTATCGTGCACAAGGGTGTAGAGTAGACCTCATCCTCATCTCCTTCTTCCAACCAAAGTGGTAAGTCATGCTATAACAGAGGTTGGGTAGGAGGGCATAGGACTAGCTGCTTGGACATAGGACCATTTTTGATGGTCATGTTTCCCGCTCGGTAGCTTATGTAAGCATCCGCAGTGGCTAACTAAGGCCTTCCCAAAATGAGGGGGTATCCAGTAAGCTTTGCCTTGGGCTAAAGGACCAAGAAGTCCGCAGGATACTCCCAAGAGTCAACAGAGACCAAGACATCCTCCACAATCGCTTCGGGAGTCACGGTGGAGCGATCTTCCAACTGCAGGACTGTCGAGGTCTTCCTTAAGGAATTCTGAAGGTTGAGTTTAAGCATGCTGTCCCTGGTCATCACATTAATGGCAGCCCCTAGATCAATCAAGGTATGGGGGATAATGGTGCCATTGATGTGGACATCAACTACAGGACTCCTAGGATCCAAATACTTTGGACAGATTACTTGCCCCAACATAAGATCGGACAGTTGTCCTATGACATTGATAGTTGAGGAATCTCTCTTTCGCCTGCTTGGGTGCCTGAAACACTTTTCCTTAACCAATTTGTTGTATATCGATACATCTTTGATGGCTTGGAGAAGTGGTATTTTCACACACAACTGTTTCAGTTCCCCTAGAAGTTTAGTCTCCTCCAGGTTTGGTTGTGTGGTTACTGTTAGTCTCTCAGGAAAGGGTGGAATGGATTTGGGTTCAATTTCCTATTTGTCTTCCTCATCCTCTGGGGGAGGAGGTTGGCGATCTGGAAGAGTCTTCCCGGATCGCAGGTTGATCTCCTGGATCTCCACAACATAGGTAGGACATGTTGCCTCCCCAGTGTATACCTGCTGGGCCTATCGGTTGTTGGGGTTCGGGTTCGGTTGAGCAGGCATTTGGGGTTGTCTTGGAGGAGCAAGAGGTAATGGTTGTGGTTGAGCCGGTGGTGGAGGAAAAATGGCAGGAGGAGTGTTGTACTGGGGCCTCCACCCCGGTTGAGGTGCATTCCACTGAGGTTGTGGCTAGACATGTGAGTGAAACCAATGAGCAGTGGGTTGAGCATGGTATTGAGGAGGATAAGACCACGAAGGAGGTGCAGACCAGGCAGGATGAGTAGGGGGACCCCATGAAGGCATGTGAGCAGACTGGTTGGGGTTATAATAAGCTTGGGATGTCCCTTGCATCCCCTGCTGGTAAGGTCTAGGTCCATGCGGCCTCCTTTGGTTGAGGAAGTAGAGAGGTTCAGTGGGTGCCTCAGTCCCTTGGTATATGGCTTTAAATCCTGGTAAGGTTGGGCATTGGTTTGTGGGGTGGTCCTCCTCACAAACGAAACATACCTCTACTGAGTGCAATGGACACTCGTTCTTAGGGTTCTTCCTCGTACATCTGGGACAGAAGATGGCCAAATCCCTCTCAGCTTCCTCTTTCTTTTGCTGAATTCGGAAGGTATCAAGTTGCATGGCATTAGTCTGTCTCATCTCACTCTTGAGGTCTTCCATCTGGTTAGCAAAATCATGCTTGGAGAAGGTGGTACTAGCTGAAAGTGGGTTCCCCCTACCTCTTTTCTGGGATGCCCTAGAGTGGTTTTTAAACACAATCTTTATGTCCTCATAAGGCAGTTGGTAGATGTCTCCCCTAGCTAGCATGTGAAGGGTATCTAGAAGGTCTTCAGGGACTCCTCGGAGCAGAACCAGCTTTAGGGATTCAGGGTCAAGTGTGCACCTGGCCCATTTATAGCTAAGTTGGAACCTTTCCTCGTAATCTTCTAAAGACTCATCGCTTCCCATGGTCATCCGAAAGATTTCTCCCTTGGTTTCCTTGGACCTACAGTAGTCCCAGTATTTGGTATTGAAAGCTTGCTGCATCTGAGCCCAAGTGGTGATATTGTTTCCAGGTAACCCCATGAACCAGCGTAATGCTGCATCCTTGAGGGTAGAGGGAAAGAGTTTCAATTTTTGCTCATCTTCTGTATAATCATAGGTTCGACAAAGGACAGCAAACTCAAATAGGAAGGTATCAGGGTCTTCAGTGGTCAATCCATGGAAATGAGGTAAGGCCGAGGGACTTATGTTCTTCATTTTCATGTCCCCGTTAGTCTCTCGGATGGGGAAGGTACCTTCTATTCTCTCGTCATCGTCTCCACCATTTCTATTGTCAGCCATGGTTTCAATAGGAATGTTTTCTTGCTCTTCTTCTGTTATAGCATCTTCATATACCTCAGGAGGTTCACCTATAGGTTCTTCTGGATCACTGCCACCAAAGAAGAGAGAAGGGTGACTCAGTGAAGTGGTGGGGGTGTTGGGTATGAATTTTCCAGTATTATCTCTATTCCTATGAGGCATGAAAGGATTTTTGGTTGTTTTTGCTTTTTCTCTACTTGTACCTGCAGAACTAAAACAGATGGAATTGCAACTAACTAGAATCTATCTTGCAGGAATGAAAATGCGGAATTGAAATGAAAGCAGGAAAGGACTAATCTACTTTGCTGAAATCAAATTGCAAGAAGGAGATACTAGACTACGCTTGCAAAATTGAAATTCTATTTTACGCTTGCAGAATTGAAAGTCTAATCTATGAAAGCAGGAAATGTCTACTTTACTTTTGCATAAATGAAATTGCAGAATGGAAATGAAATAAACTATTTAGTAGAAGGCGAGAGTAGGAAAATAGAAGAAAAGCAACAATCACAAATACTCTGACGGTTCCCCGGCAATGGCACCAAAAAGATGGTGGGCTCCAGTATTGCAGCAATAATGCTACAACTCCTGGGACTCCCTTCTTTACTTTTATCAACCAGGTAATTCGTAACAAACTTGGAAGCGACGGTGCTGTATGCACAAGTACTAGCTCTTGCCGCAGCTGTCACTTGGTCAGCTGGCACAAGTCTGCTAGGGGCTTAAGCCAAATTCTATGAGCTCTTAGAAGAAGCTTTTTAATTGATGGATGAAAGCTAACTCAAAGGAAGCTAATCTACTTGTGGAAAGAAACTGAAAGCCAAAAAGTAACGCAAACCCTAGCAAACCCTAATTCTACCAGCTAGTCCTACTGATGCAAAGGAGAGAATGCAAACTACTGGAAGAGATTCCATTACTTCTATGAAGGTAAAATACATGTGTCTAGACTACCTCTATCTGAAGAAAACATCTTTTTGTATTTTTGAATAAGTTATTAGAATTATCATGCATGTGCTTTTTAACTGGCTTTTTACTGTGCAGGGGTGGATCAAGGAGGAGAAATGCTTGGAAGAGGTCAGGAAGGTTCAGAGAGGGTCTAAGGAATCCCTACACCCTTCCGGAGAGTTTCACAAAGTTTGGCTATCAATAAACCTCATTTGTGAGCTTCTACAGGAAGTCTGCAGGGGCTCTACAGGGTGTTCAGAGATTTCTACAGGATGTTCAGAAATTTCTACAGGATGTTTGAAACGTGGATTTTAGAGGATGGGTGAGTGAGGGAAGATGCATGAATGGATAGGGAGGTATGATAGGGGCCTGGAGTGACCCAGGGACTAGTGGATGGAGTGGTGAGAGGGTGTAGAAGGCTGACTTGGCTTAAAGAAGGCTACGACAATGATGGAGCAAGAAGGTAGGGTTACGTGGGCAAAAATACAGGTGTGAGACGAGGAACCTATCTAGGAGATGGAACAGCTGGCTCTGATGAAGCTTAGGTGGATGAGAGAGTGGTAGAGATGCCCTGCACAGTGTACATTTAACCGAATCAACAACGTCTTGCAAATAATCAAAGTCATAGCTAATCTAATCTAACTGTCAATAAAACGAATGAACAACAGCTTTATTTGGAAAGAAAACCATGTACATCAATCATGCAAAGAAACATTTCAGAGATCTGAACCCATAACTAACTTCTGCAAATGAAAACAGTACACTAAGGATTTCATGGTCAAGCAAACTAGTGTTTTTGTTGGGGAAGCACTGTTTCTTCAATTCTAGCCCCTGATCCAATAAGGATGAGGCGAAACAAAGAGTGTTGTTGACCCTTTTCTTGGAGATTTTTCCTGTTACTATCCTACCAATCCATTTTAAACATCTGAAGCAATTCTATTTATAATCAGTGACCTATTTAACCAACACAACTAAATCTGCCCAACAGAAATATGTTTCAAATGCATAAAAGGAAAACAACGATGCATAAAGGAAAGGTAACAGTACAAAAAGGAAGCCCTAGGCTCTCAGGTTGGGCCCAACCCTAAGAGCTATGGCTCCTATAGAAAACTCAGAGTTGATATAAAATCGGGCTACTTCTCATTATCAAAAAATAGTCATAATTCAAGAGTTATGCCCAAAATGGCTACAAGAGAACAAAGTAGAGCTAATAACACTGTAGTGCAAAATATGCAATGGTTCCAAAAAAAGTCCCTCATGAAAGCTGAGGCCTTAACATTTATACACCACGAGGGCCCTAGCTGGCCTCCTAAATCTATGGGACTTGGCTGTCCAAACTGTGAGTAGACAGCCCCTTCCAAAATCTGCTTGGCTGCCTTCTAGATCTGGTTTTGGTGGCCTTTGGAGCTCGGAGTTGGGGGTGAAGATCCTGAGGAAGGCTATTTAATGCCATAGACAACCCCCCTACGAATCCTCACCTCAAGCTTGGCTGTCTTGTAGCCCATGATTGCTTGGTTTTGCTCCAACATGTGTCAAAAAACCTGAAATGAGCACGTGTTAGCCACCTAGGAAGAGTGACTACCCTTATTCGTACAAATGACATAAAGATACTGAAAAATAATGCATAAGCTATGAAAAATGAAGGATTGAACAAGGATAATTAGGCCAAATGAGCCCAACAAGTTACCAAATTTGGGGCTCATCAACCACCCTCAAACAGTTAGCTAGAGTTGTCTTCCTCTCTCATCACACATGTGGAAAATATAAAATAATAAAAAAAGTTGATGAATATGAGGGGTGGTACAACAGGCCTATGGTTGATTGGCAAAGGTGTTAGGTGGGGGTCAACTCATACAATGTATTAAGCCCACCACCCAACCACCGATAACATAAAAGTGGGCCCGAGCCTCATTTGGCATAAAAGTTACATTCCAAAAAAGGTGAGGAGGCCCACTACCACCATTCGGAGTTGATCTACCTATACCATAGGCCGTATATACATATACATAGGGGGATACAAGATCAAAAGACAACTGCTACAAGATTGAGTCAATTTTCTACATGATTCAGACTGTGTGCTACAGGAATGCTCTTAGGTACTACAAGAAGTCCAAAGAGTGTAAAAGAGCCTGAATTTGAGAAATTTCATCCATAAAACCCTAGATTCACAAAGGAACCCCCAAGGTAAGGGTAAGTAGCTATTTTTCCTCTCCACTTGTGGACAAGTAGCCTGCAAAATTGTTCAATTTTTTCCACGAAACATCTTGTAGTAAATCTCTAAAAATTAAAAGAAATTAAACTATGAATATTTCTTATGAATTGAGCATGATAATATGGAAATGGACTTGTTTTTTAGTTGTTCATACATTTTTTCCTTCCCCTAACCAAAAAAAGTGAATTTCTCCTTTTACTTTTGTTCTGAAACTCTAATTTGCACAAAAATCTCTAAAATTGTTAATTGATAGGAGAATTCCCTTACAAAACTTTGGAAAAATTATAGTGAGAGTCATGGGGGGTGGTTTTAATTGAAGAGATCCCAAAAAATCATCAAGGATTCATCGACACCCTCCTGTAAGGGATATCAATAGAAATCACCATTGGTCGTGATTCTTTGATAAATTCAAGGGGTTTGATGATGAAATTACTCATGAGTTTGGAGTAGGCTTCCAAGCGCAAGGTGAAGATAGTTCTACTACCATTGTAATGGGGCTCATCATCCATATAATTGAAGAAGTTATTAACAGAGTGACCACATTTCCATTAGGAGTGAGATGTAGCAAGGAAGAGGGAACATAGGCTATCACAGCCAAAAAGAACTTTTTCCTCCCTGAGGAGCAACATATTGAAGACAAAAATGGGGTTAGGAGAGAGAGTATACCCTATCCATGGGATGAAGTAACATACCACATTCTGAAATATATATCTTATATATCGTTTTTTGGATTCAACTGCGTTAAGTAAGTCATTAACATATGACCATTTCCATGAGAGGTAGTCGTAACTGACTAATTTCTCATGATTTTTGAATTGTTCACTTAGCACTCATTGCATCGGGTGATGCTCACAGGGGTGAAGAAGTGGTATTGAAACTAGTGAAATGAATCACATAGCATCAATCGTTACTCCGGGGCTTGCACTCGGTAACCAGGACTTCTCGGGAGGTCACCCATCCCAGATCTCCTCTGGCTCAAGCACGCTTAACTGTGGATTTTTCCCCACAATCAAGCCCACTTAACTTGCTACCCCATTTGCAAAACCTTAGCAAGTATTGTGCCTCATGAACCATTCAAGTAGAGATCCCTTCACTCTTTTTGAATTTAGTATTAGGGGTTTACGCAGTGCATTATATATAATATAATGCACTGCGTAAACCCCTAATACTTAAATATATATCTTGTCAGGGGAGATATATCAGTGTTGTCTATGCCTATCAATTTAGGATGCTCTATCACCTAAGGTTATATATGGATTTACCTATCCAAAGCAGATTGAACATTCCCCATTTTCTTTTTCAATCCATAATAGAGATAAAACAAAGAGTAATAGGAGGAAAAAATCAGTATATATCTCACTATGGGCTCATAAGAATCATTATGATATATGCTCTGGAGAATTTTCAAAACCCTGTGTCATGGACATCTTTTGTGGATATGGACAGGGAATCTTTCCTTGAAACACAAGCACAAGCCTTATTAGAACTTCGAGAGACAACCAATAATGGTTTTGAAAAAAGAGAGGCTAGAGAAGAAGAAGCAAAGGGAGAAGAAGAGGTTGGTAAAGAAGAGGAATAAGAAGAGGCTAGTGAAGAAGAGGAAGAAGAAAAATCAAAGAAGAAGATAAAGGAAGAAAAAGGAGAAACATAGGCACCTACTAAAACAAATTCCAAACGACTCAACCAAGCCTACTGTGGCACAACTAGGGGAACAAGGGACCCCAAAGGTTATTTGGGAATCTTCCAAACCTAAGAAAAGGACAATACAAGAGAAACAAACATGTGTTTTAGATGGAAATACTTAGGAAGAGGTGGCTACCACCCTGATAACCTTAAGTACACCAGTCAAACCCAAGGGGAGGAAGCCAAGGAAATTCCCTCTATATTTCAAGAAGAGGAGAAGAAATAGACTTAAGCAAGGAAAGCATTAAGCTTCTGCAACAACCCTCTTCACCATTGAGGGGTTATCTAGCTACTAGGAGGAATATTTGGAGAAAAATAAGAAACATTATGAAGAAACAACCTCCCTCAAAGACAAAAGAAAATAGCCCCAAACCTCACAGAAGAAACCAAGCACTAGGGGAGCCAATACTAAAAAGACCCTCAAGTTGCAAGAGAAATCTCCCATGCTACATGAAGATAAGGAAGTGTTACACAAAGGCAGGGCTGTGTTATATGAAGGTGCTACACAACTACAATAAGGAGGTGAAGGGTCACAAGAGCTGCAATGTTATGAAACCAGCTCACAAAAAGATAGAAAAGATAGATCAACGCCTTAGAAATAAGCCTCTTTGAGGGGGCAACCTACTTTACATTACACAAATGAACAATTCTTAGATGATACAAATGACAAGACCTCCTTTCTATATATAGGAGTCTAAGGGGTCATAATATAATCAGAGCCGACATAACAATACTAATGTAAGGGCACAATAATAACAATAGTGGGCTTCTATGGGGCACAATAATAACAATATGGGGACTACATGGGCACAACAATATAATAAGGGGGTTGTACTAATAACAATAAGGGGTTACAGTAGTAGTATAGGGACCTAACATGCCCCTCTCCTTCAAAAAGTGTTGTCCTCAACGCTTGAGTAGTTCTTTATGCTTCTGTATAAAATTCTTGTCCTCCCATGTGGAATCTTCAGCGGGTAAGTTCTTCCACTTGATGAGATACTTTGAAATTGATTGATTTCATAGTTGTCGGGTTCTTGTTTCTGTGAATGCTCCAGGTTCCAATATGATTTTTCCTTCCTCGTAAAGTTCTGGAAATATTGTTTGAATTGGGATCTTCTGCAACTTTTGAATGAATGGCCACACTTCGTCGTCCTTTTTCCATTCATCCCTTGATTCATGTATCCAATCTGGTTGGATAATAGAAATAACACAAAACAATGCTTCCACATCCTCATCCTTTCTTGAGAGTGCAACTACAACAACATTTTTCTTCCCTTTTTTGTAGATGATTTCAAAGTCATAACCCAACATATTTGTGACCCATTTTTTTTGTTCTTCTAAAGATAATCTTTGTTCTAAAAAGTATTTAAGACTATCACGATTCATTTTTACCTTGAATTGTCTTCCCATTCGGTAAGGTCGCCATTTATTAAGTCCATGTAATATTGCCAACATTTCCTTCTCATAAATTGCTTGCTTGAGATGTAGCTATAAAAATACCCAATCACCTACATCAAAACTTCTTTCACTGTGATGTTGATCTACCTATTGTTTCATTCGATTTTGCACCAAAGTGGCGTTATACTTTAAAAGTTAGAGAACTTGTTGTTGATGCTCGATGTGATCTTTCACTGCTTGAATATTTTTCTTCTTGATATGTCCTTCTATCTTGAGAGTTTGAGGAGTGGTAATTTCTTCGAATGCATTACAAGATATGGTCGGATTCATTTCTTGATGCTCGATGTGATCTTTCACTTCTTGAACGTTTTTCTTCTTGATATGTCCTTCTATCTTGATAGTTTGAGGAGTGGTAATTCCGGCCAATGCATTACAAGATATGGTCAGATTCATTTCTTCTTTCTCGATGTGATCTTTCACTTCTTGAACCTTTTTCTTCTTGGTGTGTTCTTCTGCCTTGAGAGTTTGAGGAGTGGTAATTCTTGCCAATGCTTTACAAGATATGGCCGGATTCATTTCTTCTTTCTCTGGGGTTGGTTCCTAGTGTATATCCTCTTCTTTTGATGTTTCTTGATCCTTTTCTTGTTGGAAATAATACTGAGAGGGGGGGGGGGTGAATCAGTATTATCATATCAATATAACTTTTTCTCTTTCCATATTAAGATTCGTATGTGATACAACAAGTATATATCCATTAAAGATATGATTCAGCTCTAATGAGTGCATCAGAACATTATTAACCATATGAGCAGTAAACCAGAGCAATAAAATAGAACAGATCATCACACACAAGAAGCACACATGAACACCATGATGTAAGGTGGAAACCCAATGTGGGTGAAAACCACCTGCTGCAAGTCGTCTCAATCTTCTTTAATAAGAAATACCTTTTAAAATAGTTCTATACTGGTGCGGACTTATACCAGTACATAGGCTTCTACCTGCAGAAGGCTACAACCTTCTCTCGTTCTCCAGACTCTCCTGGAAGGGAGCTACAACCCCCTTTGCGCAGGCTGCTACCTGCTGAGATGCTCCAACCTTTACTTGTTTTCCAGCTGCTACTAGAAGGGAGCTACCACCCCCTTGGCTCTTGTACTAGCTGATGTGCTAGTACGTAGGTGCGGACCTACCGAAGGCTACAACCTTATCTTTCTTCCTCCAGGTACCACGTTTCATCAATTTTCAGACTGGATACACTGAAGCACAACATCATAATATGAAAGGCCACGTTTCATCCAATTTTCATACTGGACCCATTAATATCATTGAAGCTCATAATCAATCAATACTAGCATCATCAATCTCTGAATTACCCAATACTGAATCAATGTTTTCACCAAAGCCAACCCGCATACAGATCTACAAATATTTCCTTATAACTTTGCAGTTGTTCCATACATCAGACATACCCAGATGTGTACAATAAAACATGCATCAAAAATTCAGACCCAGATTATTAGATTTATAGATCAAGCGTGTGCCACATATCACAGATCAAAATCATATAGAGATACCACTATTCTAGCCTTAAGATTTTGACCCATCAAAAGAACTTATCCTTCTCCTTATGCTCAGGTTCCTTCTTCTTTCAGATCCAGATCTGCACCATAACCCAATCACCGTATTCCAGATCTAGCACTTTATCAGATATTCAATTAATCAAAAGATGCCTTGCCAAATGATCTCCTTCCTCTTTTATAGCCTTAGTCCTTTCTCAATACCACGGTCCAAAACCATAGGATCAAAAAAACTGTTGGACTAATACCATGAACCAACCATGAAAGTGCGTGAGATCAACACTTTTGGATGCAATACCACGGGCCAAAACCATAGGATCAAAAACTGTCGGACTAATACCATGAACCAACCATGAAAGTGCGTGAGATCAACACTTTTGGATGCAATACCACGGACCAAAACCATAGGATCAAAAACTGTCTGACTAACACCATGAACCAACCATGAAAGTGTGTGAACTTTTCTCTTGCATGAAAGTGCGTAAACTTTTCTCTACATCAAATAAACTTTTCTCTGCATAAAAGTGCGTGAACATTTCTCTACATGAAATAAACTCTTCTCTGCATAAAAGTGCGTGAACTTTTCTCTACATGAAATAAACTTTTCTCTGCATAAAAGTGCATGAACTTTTCTCTACATGGAATAAACTTTTCTCTGCATAAAAGTGTGTGAACTTTTCTCTACATGGAATAAACTTTTCTCTGCATAAAAGTGCATGAACTTTTCTCTACATGGAATAAAATTTTCTCTGCATAAAAGTGTGTGAACTTTTCTCTACATGAAGGAAACTTTGTTGCACTATAATTTATCAAATAAATTTGCTGCACTATAATTTATCATTTGTGTGATTTTCCACCAAGGACAACACTTGTCTCATAATGCCAACAATCTCCCCCTTTGGACTTGTCATACTGAGAATTGTCATCTGATATCTCTTCCGTAGATTCATCTAGATATATATAAGTGAGTTGATCTTCTATGAGTTGTTTTCCATCAAGTACAACACATGCATCATAATGCCAACAATCTCCCCCTTTGGACTTGATGGCAACAATACCAAATCACTCTCCCCCTTTGACATCAAGGGCAAAGGGCAAACCAAGATATTCTCTTTCTTTGCTGTCCATACTCCCCCTGAGTGCCTGCTGAAATTTTTGAATGAGCTCCCCCTTTGTATATGCCAAGGTGTACCAATCTATCCATGCTCCCCTTGAGTACATGCTGAAGTCTCTGCTCTGCTGAAGTGTGTTGTTCATGCTCCCCCTGACTATAAGCAAGGTCTGCAAAAAGATGTTTTACAAGAAGAACATGACTCTATCATAAATGACCTTCCTATCACCAAGGACTCATACATACATCCATTTCCCAACCAAGTGGGGATATACTAGAATTGACTCATCCACCCAACCAAGTGGGGATACACCAAAAGTTTACACATGATAAAACAAGAACATTACATCTTCATCCCAGGCATAGTGGAGAAACCAATATAGGCCGTTACATGACCTTGACACCATAAAAGAGATACATGACATAGAGACGAAATATCTAGAGCAAGACTTATGAAAGTCACCAGTAACTGATAGCAGCAGCATCTATCAAACACTTTTCAGATCAGCAACCATGATCTCCTTCTGTTCTCCTTCTGCACCTGTTCTAACCAAAACAGCTTGTGTACACGAACCAAGAGCTTCTAAGGTAATGCCAACAATGCATTATTAGAAGTTAATCTGCTCCCCCTGAATCTATGTCAGATGGTCTCTGTCAGACCCATATCAGACTCTTCTCACCCAGAGTCTGGCCCACTGATTTTATTCAAACCAACATATACGCGACTGTATCCACAAAAACTTGCGTATATACGCGGATACTCCTTATGAAACTCGCGTACAGCCAATTCCAAATCAGCAACCTGTAAATGTCCTATGACAGGATATGTCTGCAGATAGATATCAACTCATCATCATAAAATCACTCACATTATATCCTATGTGTAAAACGCCATAGCCATCTTATCAACAAGATCATCCATGTATCATCTCTTGGGAATATCTGCATCAATCAACATATGTAAGTATCAACCTATCATCATATATGTAGAACTCATCATCATCATGTCTCCAACAATGCAACTTTGAGTAATCATGCATGTATCCAGCACTATGTATCTTGAGCTCAAGATCATTTGTCAAGGCTTCTTTATATCATCAACAATCCTCATCCACATGAGCACCAAGAACTATAGGAATCTTACATCATAACTGTATTATATGATCTTTATGCATATGACGACAGCAGCATATGAGTGACTCATCAAGTAATGAAGATGTGTATTCCAGCTTTGTACTTCTCCTTATCCTCATGAAGGTCACCATGTAAGCACCATTAGAGAATCAACCACAAATCTGATCTAAATATCAACTATGTAACCCCAAGAATCATCTGAACAACTCATAACCATATCATAGCAAGATGAATCATTTATCCACATAAGCATCATCACCAAAGACTATTAACCATAATGCCAACAATGCATTAAAAGCATATGCTCCCCTTAAACCTGTGCCATCTTGGTTACTGTCAGATCTGATCATGCATATCAAAAAGAAGTATCAAGACATCATCATTATCAAGTTAGAAACAAAACACTTCTAACCATCAAGTCATTTCCACACATCATCAGAAAATTGTAACCATTATCAAACAACGCAAATAATAAACTGAATCATAACTAATCCTTTTCCTGAACCTGCCCCTACTTCCTTTCCTCAAACAATCATATACGCGACTATGCCATAACTGACTCGCGTATATACATGACTTCTCTTTAAGAAACTTGCGTATGAGATTTAGGACATTGAAGTTTTACACTTCCAGCTCCCTCTGATTTTTTTATGTCGGTATGTTGTGTTGTGCTGCCTCTTTCTGACTGTACTTATTTCTTCTTCCACATCTTCAAGTGTCATGATGATGTTTTCTCCTTTTGGTATGGTGCCCATACTTTGTTCCTGCGTTCCTTAGCTATATGTCCAAGCTTGTTACATGTGTAACATCTTACTTGTCTCATATTTATTCTATAGCAATCAACAGCTCTGTGACCAAACATATTGCAAGCAAAGCAATATCCATTAAAGTACCTTGAATGTGATGATCTTTTTGCATGATGGTCTTGAAACCTTCTTCTTCTACATATGGCTGCAACATGTCTAAGATTATGACATACATAACATTCAACATTATTCATAGGAGGAGTAAAAGATTTTCTTTGAAGAATTTCTTTCCTTGGTTGATGATGAGATTGACCTTTCATCTCCTTATTGAGCATTTCAGATTTTGCAGTGGAGTCCCTTGCCTTACTTTGTGAACTAGATTCAACTTCAATAGATTCATGAAAACCAAGAACAGTTTTAATAGCAGGAGGCCTTTGACTATTAAGAATATCATCCAAGACTTTAGTACTATCTTGAAATCGTAACAGTTTATCATTTTCTTCTAATTTATCTTTTAGAATATTTACCTCAACTTGATGTTGCTCTTCCTTTTCAAGATACTACTTCTTCACATTTTCTTCAGCATTTCTTTCTTCTTCCAACTGACGTCTTAGTTCAAGAACTTCATTTTCATGAGCTTGGAGTAGTTCTTTATTCTGCTTCTTTGATTCTTCAAGATCTTCTTTTAGCGAGCGGATCGTGGCTTCAAGACTTTCATAGTAACTGGATCTATCTCTGAGTTTCTTGATGGTTGTGCTTCTTTCATTGACTTCATCCTGCAACTTTTGATATTTGTCCTTGAATAACTTCCTTACCTTGTTTCCTTCCTCTAGTTGAGCTTTTAGTTTGGCAACTTCTTCTTTGAAGTCACATTCCCTTTTGTTCAATAGATCTTGTTGATCTCTGATTTTGTCTGAAAGCCTTTTAAATTCTGCCTCTATTTGATATCTTTCTTGTTCACCCATAAGAGCATATTCAGTTGTTTCACTATCACTTTCATCTTTTCCAAATGGATAGATAGCTGGAACATCAGAGGATAGAAAATTCATACCTGATAGTTCATCTTCATTCTGAAATGATTCTGAATCTGATTCTGAATCTGAAGAGCTTCTTACACCTAATCCCCAATCGATTCTCCCACTGTCATAGTTCTTCTGAGATGTCTTCTTCTGCTTATGTGCTTTCTTCTTAAGCTTCTTTCCCATTGTTCCACAGATCTCCTTTAAGCGATCAAGCCTCTACCAAAGGACCTGCTCTGATACCAATTGTTGGAAATAATACTGAGAGGGGGGGGGGGGTGAATCAGTATTATCAGATCAATATAACTTTTTCTCTTTCCATATTAAGATTCATATGTGATGCAACAAGTATATATCCATTAAACATATGATTCAGTTAGTTGATCTCTAATGAGTGCATCAGAACATTATTAACCATATGAGCAGTAAACCAGAGCAGTAAAATAGAACAGATCATCACACACAAGAAGCACACATGAACACCATGATGTAAGGTGGAAACCCAATGTGGGTGAAAACCACCTGCTGCAAGTCGTCTCAATCTTCTTTAATAAGAAATACCTTTTACAATAGTTATGTACTGGTGCGGACTTATACCAGTACATAGGCTTCTACTTGCAGAAGGCTACAACCTTCTCTTGTTCTCCAGACTCTCCTGGAAGGGAGCTACAACCCCCTTTGTGCAGGCTGCTACCTGCTGAGATGCTCCAACCTTTACTTGTTTTCCAGCTACTACTAGAAGGGAGCTACCACCCCCTTGGCTCTTGTACTAGCTGATGTGCTAGTACGTAGGTGCTGACCTACCGAAGGCTACAACCTTCTCTTTCTTCCTCCAGGTACCACGTTTCATCAATTTTCAGACTGGATACACTGAAGCACAACATCATAATCTAAAAGGCCACGTTTCATCCAATTTTCATACTGGACCCATTAATATCATTGAAGCTCATAATAAATCAATACTAGCATCATCAATCTCTAAATTACCCAATACTGAATCAATGCTTTCACCAAAGCCAACCCGCATACAGATCTACAAATATTTCCTTATAAATTTGCAGCTGTTCCATACATCAGACATACCCAGATGTGTACAATAAAACATGCATCAAAAATTTAGACCCAGATTATTAGATTTATAGATCAAGCGTGTGCCACATATCACAGATCAAAATCATATAGAGATACCACTATTCCAGCCTTAAGATTTTGACCCATCAAAAGAACTTATCCTTCTCCTTTCGCTCAGGTTCCTTCTTCATTCAGATCCAGATCTGCACCATAACCCAATCACCGTATTCCAGATCTAGCACTTTATCAGATATTCAATTAATCAAAAGATGCCTTGCCAAATGATCTCCTTCCTCTTTTATAGCCTTAGTCATTTCTCAATACCATGGTCCAAAACCATAGGATCAAAAAAACTGTTGGACTAATACCATGAACCAACCATGAAAGTGCGTGAGATCAACACTTTTGGATGCAATACCACGGGCCAAAACCATAGGATCAAAAACTGTCGGACTAATACCATGAACCAACCATGAAAGTGCGTGAGATCAACACTTTTGGATGCAATACCACGGACCAAAACCATAGGATCAAAAACTGTCGGACTAATACCATGAACCAACCATGAAAGTGTGTGAACTTTTCTCTTGCATGAAAGTGCGTAAACTTTTTTCTACATCAAATAAACTTTTCTCTGCATAAAAGTGCGTGAACATTTCTCTACATGAAATAAACTCTTCTCTGCATAAAAGTGCGTGAACTTTTCTCTACATGAAATAAACTTTTCTCTGCATAAAAGTGCGTGAACTTTTCTCTACATGGAATAAACTTTTCTCTGCATAAAAGTGCGTGAACTTTTCTCTACATGGAATAAAATTTTCTCTGCATAAAAGTGCGTGAACTTTTCTCTACATGGAATAAACTTTTCTCTGCATAAAAGTGCGTGAACTTTTCTCTACATGAAGGAAACTTTGTTGCACTATAATTTATCAAATAAATTTGCCGCACTATAATTTATTATTTGTGTGATTTTCCATCAAGGACAACACTTGTCTCATAATGCCAACAATCTCCCCCTTTGGACTTGTCATACTGAGAATTGTCATCTGATATCTCTTCCGTAGATTCATCTAGATATATATAAGTGAGTTGATCTTCTATGAGTTGTTTTCCATCAAGTACAACACATGCATCATAATGCCAACAATTCTTCCTCCTCGTCATAATCTATGTAAAATAATTTCTTCTCAGCACACTTATGACCTTTAGTGTATATTTTTATCACAATTGTAACAAAGCTCTTTTTCTCTTTTTTCTTCTAATTGTTGTGGTGTCATCCTTGTAGGTTGTGGAAGGATAGGAGAAACAATACTTCCATATTTATAGTTGTGAGGGGTAGACTTTCTTGTTGACATAATTTTTCTTTGCACCTTTCTTTCCCTCTCCAATGAATCAGGTTCCCAATGACAAACCTCATGTTGAATGTTATCCTTTAAAGTCCCTATGGAGACATCAATCCTCTGCTTCTCTAGAATATCATTTTCCCTTATATTCAAATTTTGAAAGTCCTCAATGTTCTCTTCCATTTAACACTTTTGTTTGAGATTTATAAATAGGATAAAGAGGGTGTTTCTCTTTGTATCCTCATAATGTGCTATCATTTCCTTAGTGAAAATTGACCATGTAACAAGTGGTTTATGATAACAAAGCCCTTTACACCATAAAAATTGATCCGGTTCTAAATAATTAGATGCAATACATACCTTTTGTAACAGTGGTACGCCATTTAGATCAAAATATTTCTCCATTTGTATTATCCAATTTATCGGATCATTGCCATCAAACTTCCTCATCTAGCTTTTTCTTGATTTTAGGAGCTCGATCTTGAAACGATTTTAACTCTATAATTTCAGATCTCCAAGTTTTGATATCTCGTCCTATAGTAGCCCTCTGAGTCCTCTTTATAACCTCGAAAGTATGATCAAGATTGGATTTTGTAAGGAATTGTTATGTCAAATCTCCCACGATGACCCGATTATAGACTAATTCAGTAGAGAAAACTTTTACGAAGTGCCACGTGTCATTGTTTCAACCTTAGGACTTGAAACCGATACACAGAAAACTACAGCCTGTCCTCTTTCTGCAACTTCTTACGAAATTTCAATTTGATGCTCAGAGAGAAAGTTATGACGATTTTCCCAAGGTCACCTGTTTAGCATGTAATTTGGGAGCCTGTAGAAACCCTAAATGTATCAGATTATATATCCGAAAATATAGGGAGACAAGATCTGAAATTCGGACCTGAGATTTACCAAGATTTCAGTTCAAATGGGTTTTAATTTCAGAGTCTGAACCTTTGTGGAACAAATATTATAGTGAAAATTCCACGATGACCTGTTTGAGATGAAATTCTGGAGCTTGCAAAAACCCTAACTTCCTTAGATCATATCTTCGAAAATATAGCGAGACAAGATCTCAAATTTGAACGCAAGGTTCAAAACAATTTATTTGCAAATGGGTTTTTTTTTTCTTCTGAAACTTCGTAGAGAAAAAGTTATAGCAAAAATTCCATGATGACATGTTTGGAGCAGCGAAACCCTAGAATCCACAGCTTTAATACCAAATGTTATGAAACCAGCTCACAAAAAGATAGAAAAGATAGATCAACGCCTTAGAAATAAGCCACTTTGAGGGGGAAACCTCCTTTACATTACACAAATGAATAATTCTTAGATGATACAAATGACAAGACCTCCTTTCTATATATAGGAGTCTAAGGGGTCATAATATAATCAGAGTCGAGATAATAATACTAATGTAAGGGCACAATAATAACAATAGTGGGCTTCTATGGGGCACAATGATAACAATATGGGGAATACATGGGCACAACAATTTAATAAGGGGGTTGTACTAATAACAATAAGGGGTTACACTAGTAGTATATGGACTTAACATGCAAGAACTAGAACGCCAACCAAAACTTGGGTACTATGATAAGTTCTTTGAAGAAGGACAAATAATACCTACCATGTTTGTAGTCCCAATCCTCCTTGAGCTAGAAAAAGAAAGAGGTAGAAGCCACTAGTGGATGCAAATTACAAAGTACAAAAGAGTTGAGGATGTGGGTATGATGGAATAAAATATGAAAAATATGGGTGAGGATATGGCTAAATTGAGATTCAAAGAGGAAAATATCAAGGAGTAGTTGCAAATAGAAAACAGGAGACTAAAGGACCAATTGCATGAGAAATATGAGCAACTTTCCACCATGGCAAGCTTGGCTATGGAAGCCATTCAATGTAGGAACCTATCAAAAACCTATGCATTGTTCCTCAAAGAACAATGGCTTCAATTTCATATCAAGACCCTATCATAGTATGGTTCACTACCTTTCCAAGATTACAAAAAATTTATTGATTTTTGTCATAGATCTAGTGTCGAGGACAAAGCTAGAATGGCTTAATGCTATATGCATAACCTAATATTGACTAATATGAACTTTTGGGATCCAAAATCTAGAATGGGAGATGTACAATAAATGGAATTGGCCTCTTGGCTTAATCACGAAGAAGCAAGGGTTGAGGAGACCAAAAGGGTCATGACTATGGAAACCAACGAACCTTTATGGATCATAGTAGAATTGAAAGCCCCTACGCTTGTCACCATCAATGATAGACTCATTGCTAAAGAACCTAGATTGGCACCATCCTACATAGAAAAAGAAGAACAATCCATAATGTACTTTGAAGATATTTTCATGTTACTAGGAGCCAAGATTTTACAGGCTTGTCAGAGGAGATGGCACTCTTTACCACATAGCCTAAGAATCAAAGAGTACCACTCTCTAGAAAGACTGAGAAATGCCTTGGAAAGGACACCCTTGTATAAAAAAAGAGTTCATAGGCTGAAAATTGATTGGATGGGGCTTAAATTCATCCCTCATTTTCTATTGGGAATATAGGAAAGAAGAGAGTAGAAGAATGGGAAGAAATAGAGAAGAATGCAAGTTTCTACCCTTAAGAGGGCATTCCATCTGAGATACCCTGGGATGTCAGGGAGACCACTAGGGTCATGAATGAAATGCAATTAAGTGGCTAAGTTTCTCAGAGGGTGAGAAACACCTTCAATGGAAGGGTGATGATGGGCCTCCTAAATAGGTACAAATCAAGGCCCATATGGCCATCCTTCAACATACATTTACCTCTCTCTTTGCATTTGATGACATCTTTTTGGACTATAATGTGTTCATTATGAAGGTTAAGGAATATTTGTCATATCATGTAGCCTAACATGTTGAATGTGTAGGAAAAGGAACATTTATTATGTAGAAGTACGTTGGAGACCAGTTGGAGGAAATGTAGGAGGATTGTTCCTTGAATTAACTCACCAACAACTCAGCTGGATATTGAGCAGTTACTACACTCAATGGGTGCGAGGATATCAGGAGACTAGATCCACTTTTATAGGGATTTTGTGGGGAAGTAGCCCTCCTTCCAAGGAGGCTTCCCCCGTCATTCATTTTTTACAAACAAAGGAGCCCAAGATCTTAGTAGGATTCAACTTTTTAGAGGAGCACATTGACTGCTAGAGCTAGAGCTTGTTACTTCTCATTTCAATTCCTATGTTATGTACTTGAACACTTTTTGATATAACTGAAAATAATTTTGTTGTATTCAGTTTGAGTGCGTTTCTAAAGGGATGAGTTTCCTTGGGTTAGGGCCCAACCCAAGCATTCTAGTCTCTCTCCCTTGTACATTTCTTATATGCATTTTCTTTTCTGCACTTAGTTTAGCAACGTTTCCTTTTTGCAAGATTTGTTGATGTGAAAAAGTTTTCCTCTGCAAATTTATCAATAGTTACTCTTAAAAGTGTGGTTGTATGTTTTGTAATGGCAAGCACAAAAATATATTTCTTCTCTTGATGCAATAGTAGATATTGATTAAAATTCAACTCATCCTTTCCTTTACAATTTAATTTTATGCAATTAGTGCTTTTGACATTCCTTATAATTTGATGCTTTTATTGTTGAATAACTTCTTATGTGCAGGTGATACTATTGGTTTGTGTGGAAAATCACAATCATTTTCATTTTTAATCCTACCATCAACACCCTCCTTCCATTCTCATATATTCTTCTACATGATCCGCACACTAAAATTACATCACATATTTACTAGAGGCCATTGGTTTGCATTTCCCCCTTGTGAAAGATGGGCTCCTGAGGAGTACTAAGCTTGGAAAGGCCTCCCACACCCTTCTCCAACATTGTACCATCTTTCCTCACTTTTATATCACTTTTTAATCCCTTGGAATTCTCTTAGATGCAATCATGTAGTAATACAGGGCATCTTGTAGCATCTCATAGTAATCCTCTAGCATCTGTAGCACTACGTAGAATCCATCAAAACTTGACTAGAATTGATCCTTAAGACTAATTTTTGATTCTTAGCCCTTAAAAACGTCTTATAGGCCTTGTGAACAAACTTAAGGAATATCAAAGGCCTCTTACAACTCTTTTTTTCATCACTGTAACTTATTTTTGCAATTAGGGTTAGCTGTTTTTAGCATGAATTCAATAGCGTAGAAATAATTTACATTGTTATTTCTTGAAGCATTTATTGGAGCTTGTAATTAGAATAGGATTTAATTTAAATGTAGTAGTATAGGGTTTATTTCATGCCATTTACTTTATGCAGCTTGACTAGATTTATGTCTGACCTGTCATTTATTTCATGCAACAGATAGGGTTTTTATTCCAAGTATTTCATTCCTTGCAATTAGATTAGAATTTTCTCTTATGCAATAGGACAAGCAATATTTTCCCTTCTTGAAAAGTTATATTCAATAAACAACCTTCTTTAAGCTTACAAATGTTCTCTATACACTTTGGTTTGATTCACTACCTCATAGCATCTTAGGTAGAATTGTGCTTATTGTGCATACAACATTGTCACCTCTTAAGTTTGTACGAATCCTAGATTAATAAATTAAAGATGATAGCCCTGGGAGTTGCAACATCCTTGTTGTAATACCAGATCTCCTCAACCATAAGGACTTAGCTTTTAGGGCTCTTACCTAGGTGAATGTGGGTAGGAAGTCCCTACGGTACCAAGGTAGACGTTAATCACCATATCAGTGCTCCCGGAGGGTTATGCTCAGTCCCATTCAGGTCATTTGCATTGATCAAAGGTAATAGAGGGAGGTTGGGGTAACCACTTCTCTAGTGCTTCATTAATCCAAGTTCCTTAGATATTTCATCATCTCAAGCGTCTTGGCTTTTAGGAGGTTCCTTTTTAGTTAGTTTTCTTATTGGATCTCTTAGATATTTTATAGTGCATTTTGTTTTGTCAAGCCTAGATGGCCATAAGAGTATAAAATCAATTAATTAAACATATATTCACCATGCCTAACCAAACTATCTATCATTCTTGAATATTGCTAAACATTTCTCCCGAGGAGGGTCCACCATTACAGAGATGTAGGATACTTTGCTATCAAGGGGCTTAGATCACAATAGAATTGGGAGGGATAACCTTGGTTTTAGGGGGCAAGAATAGTTCACTATTGAAGTTATAGATGAAAGTCTCCTACCACATGTCAATCCTCCTTTAACTAACCATCTCAACCCCATATTTTCATATTTTACTTTCTAATTTGTAGATCCTTTTGCCTTGTTCTCTCATCAAATTTCTAGTGAGAGTGGTGCTTCTACCATGTGGGAAATGGTTCCCTCATCGCCATCCAAGTTGGAGTGTCTTATGTGATGTCTTATTTACCACTAATCAATGCAATACGTCTTGCTCCTGCAATTTTGATAACACCTCTTTCCTTGCTTTGGGGCGTCCCACTGGTTGCTACTGCAACCTTGATAAGTTTTCCAAGTATGCCTATGTCATTTACTTCATTAAGCTTTGTGTTTGGAATGGGGGCCAAATTGATTCAACCCATAGAATATGGGTGGTTTCTACCCAATTAATCTATCCTTACAACCATTATATTTAGCATGGGTTAGTGATCCCAATGGAAAATAGCATCCATGTAGGTTTTAACCCTGTACAGAAATTACCTATAGACGAATTCTAAAAAACAAAAAATGAACAATGACGAGAATATAAAACAAATACACAGAGATTTTCCACTGGATCCCAAAACCGGGACTACCAAATTAATTTTTCATTATGTTCCTTTCAATGTTACAATACATATATATACATGTTGAAGCATTCATAAACTCCAATCCATTAGCCCTGGATTAGAACATCACTATAGTTCCCTTGAATGGATCTACAAAATACCATGGGTAGAAAACCATCATGCCCAAAGCCATGTGCAAGACCCATGCATAAAACTATATATAGGTTCATCCACCTAATATAGGGTCCAAAAAAGTTTTCCTAGGGTGCTGCCCCAGACCCTGTCCAGAGGGGGGCTACGCCCCCTATGATTCTCCTGTTATGCCCGACACAACAAACAAGGGGACCTTGCGCACACACCCAACATTCTCCCACTTGTTGTTTTCTTTTCCACATAGGGGGTCACAAGAGAGCTTAGTCATTGGTCTAGCCCTGCAATGCCCATTTTTTCTCTACACCAAGAAAACTTCTCAGTGTTCACAGACTTCGTCAATGCATTTGCAACATTCTTCAAAGTGTCCACTTTTACCAGCAACACCTTTTTGTCCTCAACCATATCCCTCACAAAGTGATACTGAACATCAATGTGCTTTGTCTTTGAATGATAAGCAAGGTTCTTTGCATAGAAAATTTCACTTTGGTTGTCATAGTCTATCCTTATAGCTCATTGTACTAATCCCATACATGATCTCAATCTCTGCAGCCAAACTACTTCATTACTTGCATGAGTGGTTGCCATGTATTCTGCCTTTGTAGTTGAAAGTTCCACTACAAACTGTCTCTTGCTCATCCAACTGACTGCACCTCCAAATAGGTTAAACAGATACCCACTTGTAGATATTCTTTGATCCATATCTCCTGCCCAGTCTGCATCAACAAATCCATGGATGTCCAACACTCTGTCCAATCCCGGTCTTCCTTGGTAGCACAAACCATAATCACTAGTTCCACACAAATACCTGAAAACTTGCTTCATTGTTGTCCAATGCTCCTTCCTTGGTTTTGACATAAACCTTCTCAATACTCCCATTGCATATGTAATTTCTGGTCTAGTACATACCATTGCATAAATCATGTTACTAACTGCACTTGCATATGGAACACATGACTTGTCCTCTTCCTCTTCTTGTGTCTTGGGACACTGTTCAACAAATAACTTTACACCTACAGGAATATGAACCTTCACCAGTTTATTATCCTGCATATTAAACCTCTGCAATATTGTCTCGACATACTTCCTCTAGTTTAACCGGATCTTCCTCATTTCCCAATTTCATTTAATTTCCATGCCCAAATATAGTTTGTAGCACCAAGATCCTTCATTTCGAATTTGGAGGACAATTAGGTCTTCAAATTCTGTATACTTTCTTTGTTATTTCCAATCAACAATATATCATTCACATACAAGGCCAAATAAATAGCACAATCACCAATTAATTTAAAATACACACAGTGATCTTCTTTTCTTTTGGTGAAGCCAAGTCCCCGTATATATGTATCAAATTTCTGATACCACATCCTTGGTGATTATTTTAACCCATAAAAACACTTTTTTATCATGCATACTAGATCTTTCTTTTCCTTCACTGCAAAGCCTTCAGATTGCTTCATGTAGATCTCTTCTTCCAGATCCCCGTGAAGAAATTATGTCTTCACATCCATCTGTTCTACCTCAAAATCAAAAGCAAAAGAAACAAATAAAATTAATCTAAAAGAAGCTACTTTGGGAACAGGAGAAAAAATATCACCAAAATCAATTCCCTACACCTGGGAATAACCTTTTTCTAGAAATTGAGCTTTGTATTTCTCCACCTTGCATTTTGCATTCATCTTCTTCTTAGAAACCCATTTTCTTCCAATTGGTTTGCTTCCAATCGACAAATCCACCAAATCCCAAGCCTCATTTTTTTCCAAAGATACCATTTCATCAACCATGGCCTCTTTCCAGAGTTTTCCATCCTCTGAATCTATTGCCTCCCTGACAGTTCTGGGATCATCATCAATAATAGATAAAGCAAAATTTGCATAGAAAGTAGATGGAATATACCTTTTTGGTTGCCTTCTTTCTCAAATTGATCTCCTCACAACTGGAGTTTGTGGCTCTTCATCTTCTAATTCTCATTCTTTTGTAGAGTCTGATTCTTCCTCCTCGAGCTCAAACTCTGTATTCTCAGGTTCCTTTGATAGGACTTCATGTTTAATAACATCTTTCACCTCTCTAAACAACACATCTTGGTGGTACACAACCTTCCTTGTTTCTGGGTTCCAAATCTTGTAACCTTTTAAACCATCCTTATACCCAATAGAGATGCCCCTTTCAAATTTACTATCCAACTTGGTTCTTTTCTCCTTTGGAGCATGTACATATGCATCACATCCAAATACCCTCAGATGTGAAAGAGAGGGTTTCTTACCAGTCCATACCTCATGTGGAGTCTTATCCTCCAACGCTGATGAAGGTAATATGTTGACCAAGTAACATGCAGTCTCCATCGCCTCTGCCCAGAATTCTTGTCCTAACCCGACACCACTGAGCATGCTTCTTGCCTTTTCCATGAACGTCCTATTCATTATTTTTGCAACTCCATTTTGATGAGGTGTGTATGGAGTATTCTTATGTCGTTTTTTACCACACTTCTTACAGAACTCTTCAAATTCCTTCTTGCAGAACTCTCCACCATTATCTGTCCTCAACACCTTTATCTTCTTCTCTGTCTAGTTTTCCACCAGAGCCTTAAATTATTTAAACTTGTCAAAGACTTTAGATTTCTTGAGGGAACATATCCATGTATTCCTTGAGAAGTCATCTATAAAATATACATAGTACACATACTTACCCAGTGATGGAACTTACACAGGTCCAAACACATCATTATGCACAAGCTCTAATATACCTTTCACCCTCTTAGCATTTGAGGGGAAACTCACCTAATTTTGCTTCCCATATACACAATGTTCACAGAAATCAAAATCCAGAGAGAAATTAGACATACCTTCTACCATACCATTACCATGTATTATTCGAAGGCCCTTCTCTCCAATAGGTACAAGCCTTTGATGTCATGTCATAGCCTTTTCTCCAGAGACCACTAGATTTTTTGCTCCACTTTCAAGAACCACATAACTATTGCACCCATCAATAACAGTACTACCCAAAAGCTTGTATAGAGTTCCAATCCAAACTCCCCTCATCAGTACTAGTGCTCCCTGAATTGCAGGTATCTTTCTCGAAGATTATTTTTACTCCTGCATCATTGATATTGCTTACAAAAATTAGATTTCTGGCCAATGAAGGAATATGCAGAACACCCAGAAGTGTTCTGATCCTTCCACCTTGCAACTTCAGCTTGAATTTTCTTCGTTCGATGATTCTAGCCTCCCTATCATCCCCTTAGAAGGCATCACTACCATCATATTTCTCATACTCGTAGAACCACTCCCTATGGGTAGTGAAGTGAAAGGATGCACTTGAGTCAATTAACCATGCCTCATGATCTACATGTCTACTTGAAGAAGAAGCCAAGTATACATCCCCACCTTCATCTGAGGTGATTTTTGCCTCTACAGAAGGAGCATCATCATATCCCTTTCCTTTCTCAAGAGCTTTAGATCTATAACGCTTTTTGTAGTGACCTTCCTTTCTGCATTGTCAACATACCTTTATAGGTTTTCCTAGAGATTTATATCTCCCTCTAGATTTGTTTTTTGGGACTATCCTCGTACAAAGAAGGCACCTCCATTTTGGATCTCCATATTTTTCTGTCTCATCTCCTTCAACAACAAGGATGAGACTATTTCATCAAAATTCAAGGTAGTTGTATTGCTATTATAGCAAAGACCATATTATCCCACAAATTTGGTAGAGAACACAACAAACTGATGCACTCATATTCATCTTAAATTTTTATATCAACAAATAACAACTAGATTACCACAATATTAAAGGCGTTCAGATGCTCTGTTACCGATTCTCGATCCTCCATCCTCAGGTTATACATTTTTTTTTGCAAGAACAATTTGTTCACCAGAGACTTATATTGGTACAAAGTCCCTAACTTTACCCACAAATCCTTCATTATAGCTTCCCCTAATACATTCAACAATACTGAATCTGAGATAAAAAACCATATTGTGTTATTTGCCTTCCGATCCAACTTCGTCTAGTCTTCTACTGACATTGTCATTGGTTTGGTACCTAAATTGATCACGATCCACTGATCTTTATCCACTAGGAGATCCTCCATCTTGAGCTTCCACAACTCAAAACTCTGACCATTAAATTTCTCGATATCTATCTTTCCACTACTCACCATTTTCTTTCACCGCAAGAATCGATCTTATAGATCTCCCACTGAACAAGAATCGATCCTGCAGATCTCCCACTGAACAAGGTCTACCACAGGCCCGAGAAAAACCCCTCAACATTAAAGGCGTCCCCTTGAAGCCAAAATAACTCTAATACCAAATGTAGGTTTTAACCCTGTATAGAAATTACCTACAGATGAATTCTAAAAAACTGAAAATAAACAATGACGAGAGTATAAAACAGATACACAAATTTTCCCCTAGATCCCAAAACTGAGACCACTAGATTAATTTTTCATTATGTTCCTTTCAATGTTACAATACATATATATACATGCTGGAGCATTCATAAACCCCAATATATTAACCCTGGATTACAACATAACTGTAGTTCCCTTGACCAGATCTACAAAATACCATGGGCAGAAAATCATCATAACTAAAACCATGTGAAAAACCCATGCATAAAACGATAGGTAGGTCCACCCAGCTAATATGGGGTCCAAAAAAAAAAATCCTAAGACGTTGCCCCAGACCCTGTGCAAGGGGACTACCACCCCCCTACAACCCCCCTTGTGAGCCCCTTGCACGTGCGACTAGTCGTGGAAAGAATATAACACACACCCAACAATCTACCCATGGTATTGTAACTCAAGAAGGCTATAAATAATGAGGCTCACTTTATAAAAGGACATATTCATCCACACAATGTAGTTGTAACAGTTTTTATTATTCAATAAAGAGTTCCTTTCTCTTGAATATATGTGTTTTCTCATCTACCTCTCGACGATCAAATATCTTTTATCTTGGCCCTCTAAGATCTTGATTAGTGGTATTAGAGCAAGTTATGAATCCATGACCATTAGATTTTTCAAAGGTCTTTGGTGGAAATCCTTAGATCTACTCATAATCCTTTGTTTGTTTATGGAATGAAAACTTTAGGGCCTTCACCCATAATCAATTGGAACTATTTGTAGTTTCTTATATTCACCATGCAAATTTCTCTAGCTTATCCTTGGGTTTTGTTTGATCTCTATTTTTCCATCCTTGGCCCAGAATTGGGAAAAAAAATAATCTGATGAAAGCTTTATATTTTGGGGACCTTATACTATTATATTAACACTAAATTGAATCTGATTTGTTTGGGGTCTCTAGAGGTTTTATGAAAAATGGAAAATTGTGTGATTTTAGAGTTTGTGAAAAGGTGCCTATTACTACACAGGTTTATGAATTCTCTTTTAATTGGTTATTTAATGGTTGCATTCCTATATTATGTCTTTTCTTTTGATATTTAATGTTGTTTGTTCGTTTTCCTATGATCTTATTTTTTTGACATAATATATGGAAAGCAGAAATTGTTAGTATACAAAGAGAAGTGTGTTTGTGATGTGAAACTTTAGCAAAATGTCAATATTTGCAAATTTGTTTATTTTGAAATGATATGCTGTAAACTGATACAAAGTGTCTTTAATGAATGATATTATGCTTGGGTGTAATATTTCAATTCATTTTTGAACAATAGCATAATAATTATTTATTATTAGAAATTTGAATATTTATTTTAATCGATGTTATTAGGACTGGACTAGTTTCGAAACTAGTTCATCCCAAAAACAAAAACTAAACTAGAAACAATGAAAAAACTAGAATAAAAATTGGTTATAAATATATTCAAATTCCGATAAAGAAAATGTTTCACATGCATATGAGTGTCTTTGTTTTATAATTTGACATTTTAAAATAGATATGAGGACAATTAGAAGTAAGAAGGTGGAAATCACTAACTGAGTTCCATTTCCTTTGATTTTTCTAAGGATATGAGGACAAGTTTTTTTACAAGGATTTTATAATTTCATATTTATTTGGTTATTAGATTAATCCTCTCCTTTTTCTTTTTTTATTATACCCGTGGCATGGTATAACTCATTCAATTTTGCTTTTGATTGGGTATTAGTTTGTCTTTAACCAAAAAATTATGACGCTTATTCATAGTTTAACATTAGGAATTCAATTTTTGTTATTTTTTATTATTTTTTAAATTTATTTATTTGTAAGGTGATTGGTTGAGGTCTTATTATGGGTTGTTTAGTAACGTCCATTTCTATTAGTTACTAATTTTTTGTTTTTTGTTTTATTTCCTTTATATTTAACTTTTTTTTTCTTTTTTTCTATTATTTCTATTTTCATGAATTATAGTTTTTTCACGATGTTTTCAATTTAAAATGACTTATTATACCTTTGGCAGACATGGTATAACGCATTCAATGGCGTGGTGTAACGCATTCAATTTTTCTTTTAACTGGGTATGAGTTTGTCTTTGACAAAAAAATTATGACGTTTATGCATAGTTTAACATTATGAATTCAATTTTTGTTACTTTTTACTATTATTTAAATTTATTTATTTGTAAGGTGATTGGTTGAGGTCTTATTTTTTTTTTTTACAAGAACGGTTATGGAGCTTTATATTAATCTTGGGCAGAATGCCAAAAACTGATTACATTATGTGCTACTTTGTCTTGATGCATTTCTTCGCTAAGAATGTAGCTGAGACTTACAAGATTCTTCCTTGGATAGACCCCTGCTAAGTTATTTTCAGAGATTTTCCCCCACTTGAAAATACAAACGAATTGTTTTAGTAATAAGCAGTAGAACATGGCAGCAGTCTAATTATGGAATAGGTTCCCATGATTCTTCTTCCTCTTTCAGCTTAGTCCCTGCAGAGAGTCGGGCAGCTTTATTAGCTTCGATGTCTGCCTTTTTATTGTGTATTCTCAACACATGGTAGTACTTCAAATCCTGAAAGTTGCTTTCCAAGCCTTTGATCTTGGTGATCAGCCTTGCTAGATTGAGGTCCGGTATTGGATTGCTGGAAACCATTGCATTTATAATGACTTGAGAGTCGCCTATTACAGTTGCTTCATTAATGCCCAGATCTTTAAGGGTCTTGAGTCCTTGGAAGAGGGCTAAGGCCTCAGCTTGGATGCTGGTAGTGTAACCAAGACCCCAAGCGTAGGAATGAATTTTTTCCCTAGTTTGATTTAGAACAACACCTCCTGCACCAGCTTTGCCCGGATTTCCCTTTGCTGCTCCGTCAAAGAAAAGAGAGTGCCTTGCTTGCGATTTAAGCCACTCTTGGAAGTCATTCTCGGGCTTTCTTATTTTCCATTCTTTGATAGTGGGGGCTTTTTTGATTGCTGGGTGAAATTGAAGTTCTAGCGTTGATCCCCATGCTATGTCCTGCTGTCTGAGATTGGAGTCGTCTTTTAGATCAATCAAGCACTCCTTTATGTGACTTTTAATTTTGGTTTCTAGGACTTTGTGGCTCTGTTTTGTATTTCTGAAAATTCTTTTATTACGCTCTATCCATAACTACCAACAAATAATTTTTGGGAGGACAGCCCATGATGCTTTGATAATCAGATTTTTAGGTGGAGGACCTGGAAATCTGTTTGCCCATTCAGAGAAAAGTTCAGATGTGGAGCGAGGAACAGTGAAATTAGGATCCAGATCGTGGGTGAAATAGGCCCAAATCTGCCTGGAGAAGCTGCAATCTAGCATTAGATGGACTGTTGTCTCGGCGTTGTCATTGCACAGAGGACATATGGAAGGGCCGTAGAAGCCTTTCTTTTGCAAATTGTCATAAGTTAAAAATTTTCCATGGCAGTAAACCCAGGCAAAGAAATCGACCTTGGGCCAAGAGGGCAGTTGCCAGACGCCTTTCCAAGGAGCTAGATTCATGGGAACATGAGGTCGCTTGATAAGTTTAGCATACCCCTGTGCGACTGTATATCCGCTGCCTTTTGGCCCCCAACCCATCTCATCTCTCTTCCGCGAATGCATTGGTGCCAGACCATGGAGGGCGTCGAGGAGCGTGGTCCACTCTGAGATCAGGTTGTCTGGCACATGTAAATGCTTCCAGCCTGCCCAATTCGCATCATTCCAGCAAGAAATATCCCACAAGGTTTGCATGCCTTCGCTGTCCATCCAACAGCGCAGCAAGTTTGTGGACGCTCTGCTTTCAATTGGCTCGTTGTTCATTATTCTGTCCGACCATATATTAATTTTTTTCCCGTTGCCTGGTATCCAGTAGGAGTGGGCGGAGATTAGTGTTGCTGCTCTGTCATATATTTTGAGGAATGTCGAATTTGGTCGGCATATCACATTGTCTAAGCATCTGGCTCTTGGACCTCTGAAATATTTTTTCCAGAGCGCCTTTTGGGCCCAGCTAGGATTGGGGGCGATGATCCTCCAAACGATTTTTGCAGCCATTGCCACGTTCTGCTGTCGAAGATTCTTGAAATTTAGGCCACCTTCCCACAGCGGCTTGGAGATGATATCCCAGCTGACCAGAGGGATCTTTTTTCATTTTGTTTCCCTCCCTTCCAGAAGAATCTCCTTATGTATTCCTCCATTTTGCTTAGGATGGTTGTCGGAGCGAGGAGTACTGAGAATTGGAATAGAGGCAAGCTGTTGAGAACAGATTTTATTAAGACTGTTTTGCCAGCAGCATTCAGCCAGGAGTATCCCCAGGCTTGAATCTTTGCCTTGAACTTTTCTACCTGTGGGAGCCAATCTTTGCTAGATGATCTCTTTTGAGATAATGGGAGGCCCAGGTATTTGAAGGAAGACCAGGTGGAGGAAGCTTCAAAGCCCAAACATCTGGAGATGGCAGATAGCAGCCTAGGCGAAGTATTCCAACTGTAAATATGGCATTTGCTCTTGTTAACAACACTTCCTGAAGCTTCACTAAACTCATTCAGGATTTCTTTGAACTTTGTGGCAGAGGGAATAGAGGCGGGACCTAGCAGCAGAGTGTCATCCACAAACAAAGCATGGTTAATATTTTTGGTCCCTCTTGCAATGTGCAAACCATTAATTTCTTGTTCATGCAGCTTTTTATCTAGCAGGAAGCTGAGGGCTGAGGCCTGAATGACAAAGAGCAAGGGGGATAGAGGGCACCCCTACCTAAGTCCTCTCAAGGCTTTAAAGAAGTCTGTGGCTCTTCCATTAACAAGAGGAGCTATCCATGGCTCTGAGATGCATGCCCAGATACAATTGATGAAGCTTGCTCCAAAACCAAATTTGCGCATAACATTTACAAGAAAGCTATGATTGACTTGATCAAAAGCATTTGCTAAATCAAGTTTGATCACCATACCTCGCTCTTTTCGCTGTAGACTCGAATGAATTGCCTCCTGGACCAGTAGAAAGTTGTCCACAATCTGCCTTCCATGAATGAAGCCTCCTTGATTCTCTGGAATTATTTTGGGGAGGATAAACTTTAATCTGTTTGCAATTACTTTGGTGATCAGTTTGTACCTTGTGTTACATAGAGAGATCGACCGAAATCTGTTGAAGTTATTGGCACCTTTTTCCTTGGGTATGAGCGCTAGAAACGCAGAATTAGTGCTGCCTCCGATTTTCTGAGTATTTTGGGATTTTTGAACCATTTTGAGAAGATATTTTTCAATAATAGGCCAGCAAACTTGGAGGAATCTAGCAGAGAAACCATCCGGTCCAAGGGCCTTATCCGGGTCCATATCGAAGAGAGCCTTTTTCACCTCATCTTTAGTGACTTTGGCCTCCAAAAATTCATTTCTTCGCTGAGAAATTACAAAGGGTATATTTTCTAACAGCTCCGGGTAGTGGCTTGGGTCCTTGTCTTCACTATATAATTTTTGTAAATGAGTAAACGCTGCCCTCTTTATGTGATCAAAATCCTTATGGATATCTCCCTCTTCTTTAATCTCTGAGATGGTGTTGAAGCATTTCCTTGCCTGGGCTTGTTTATGAAAAAAAGCAGTGTTCCTATCCCCTGCTTTAAGCCAGAGATTTCGAGATTTCATTCTCCAATACTCTTCTTCAGCTAAGCAGGCTTTGCGATATTGTTGTTGAAGCAGATTTTCTTGTTCTAGAGAAACCTTTAGGGGCACTGCGTTTTCCATATCATTTTGATGGGCAACATGAGCTGCTTTAGTGGTTTTCCTTATTGTGGCCGGATTGGACAACGTTTTGGCCCATCTTTTTAGAGCTCGTTTCACCCTTCTGAGTTTTTCCTCCCAAATATAGAACGGTAATCCTTTAACTGGTTGGATCCAACATTCCTTAACAGTTTGCATGAAATCAGGCTCCTTTACCCAAAGGGGGCTGAATCTAAAAGGAATGGGACCCATATCATGGTGAGCTAAAAGATCTAGCTTTATGGGCTTATGATCAGAGATGCTGTTGGCAAGAATATGCATTTTGGGCTCTAAAACTAGCAGTAGATAGGAACTTTGAATGATAAATCTATCTAATCTAGCAGCAATGTGTCCAGGGCCAACTCTTTTGTTAGACCAAGAGTACTTACCTGAAGAGGGCTTGATGTCCAACAAATCCCAGTCTTGCACTATGTCCTCCACCCATTCTCTAGCCGGATCTCGAACTATGTTGCCTCCCTTTTTTTCTGATGGATGAAGGGTAAGGTTGAGATCGCCGACAATTATTATGTTTTCCAGATTTGTCAAATCTGCTTGAAGTCTTATAGAGTCCCAACAGTCTTTTTTTTCCCTAATGTTGACTGGAGAGTAAACATTGAAAAGGCAGAACTTTTCCTTAGTATCCAGGTTCTGCATTTTCAGCATCAACCAATGGGTGTTCATGGCCTCGAATAATACTGTAAATTTGTTTGCATTCCAAAGAGTACCTATCCCTCCTGAGGCACCCCGGGCGGAGATTGCTCTTGCTTCGCTTTTGCTCCAGAGTTTCTTGCTTGTTTGAAGGAAGACAATGTCTTCCAGCTTTGTCTCCTGGACTAGAAGTAGGTCTGGGGTTTCTGTCCTGATTAGGCTTCTGATGGCTTCTTCTTTAGTTTTTCTCCCCATCCCTCTACAGTTCCAGGAGATGAGCTTCATTATTTATGCTTATGGTGGGCTCCCTTGGAGCCTTGGGGTGGGCTTTTCAATATCTTCGGCTTTGATGCTAGCATTTTCTCCAAGGTTGGTTGACTGCCCTAAAGTTTTTCTTTGTAAGTCTCCTGCTCCCTTTTTTCCCTATCGGTTTTCCGGCCTCTTGCTGATCTTCTAACCGGGGTGTGGGACTCTCCTATTTCTCCTTCCTCTTCTGATTCTTCCGTTTCCTGCTCTTCTTCTTCATCTTCTATAGTCATGCCTTTTAGATCTTCAGCACTTGTTCCTTTGAGAGAGATTGAGATTGAGGGAGTACCTTTGCTTGTGGGTTGAGCTTCGATCTCTTGTGTTGCTTTTGTCTTCTTTTGAGTCTCGCCCTCTTGTGTGCTCTCTGGTTGCGTGTTCAGGAGATCAAACTTGTTTTCAGAGATGGGTTTGGAGACGATCTGCTGAGTAGCGGTTTGCTGGGCTCCTTTGCCATTGGGGCCTCCTTGCTTCTGGTTCTTGGGATAATTTTTGTTTCGTTTGACTTGGTTCCATCCATCCTCTTTTCCCTGCTCAGTCTCTTTATTAGATGGGCATCCTCTAGCGAAGTGGCCATAAACATGGCATTCTGACATTTGAAGGGCAGCTTCTCATAGTCCAATTTCTGCATGTGCGTCTAGTTTCCCACCTTTATTGTGATGGCCTTTGGTAGTCCCACCTCCAGATCTACTTCTACACATATCTTGGCACAGTCGTATTGATCCTTGCTATTTGCACGATCTATGAATTTTCCCAGGGCATTTCCACTGTGTTTCAGCGAATCCTAGTTCCAGCAGTGCACTGAGAGATTTGGAAGTCTGACCCACACCGGGATTGCTTTGGGCACATCTACTGCCGGATCGAAGTCCGGGGTCCATTTGTTCAGATAAAGACCCTGGGGACCCATGAAGTAGGGGCCATTTCAGAAGATCGGGTCTTGATCTTCTTTTGAGGGGAAATTTTTGTCTTTGTTATTTTTTTGTTTAATCAAACTATATTTAAACGTACTAGCTACTATGTAGCCCTTGTTATTAACAAAATTGGTAATTGGGATGGTCTTGTCTTTAAATTAATCTTTATTGAATTACAATTATTTATTTGATTTAAAATAACTTATTTGTTAAAATAATTTGTTAATATAAGTAAAATCAACAATTTATTTATGCAACTAAAAAAATTCATAAAATAGTATTTATCTATTTTATTAAAAATCAAACATTTATAAAATGATATTTATATGTTAGTTCATGTGCTTTTTATACACATTGAATTTGCATTACATGTGATTGCTTTCATCCTATATTACAACCTTAGTTATTTTTTTGTGTAATTAATTAAATTGCTTACTTCATATATTTTCTTCTAACATATTATATTAATTATTTTTATATTTTTATTTGACTTATTATAACAATACAAATCTCTCTTTAATTTTCAAATATTTATAATAAATACAAAATTAATATAAATTAATATTGATTTTTAATATGTACATATTATATATCAATTTTATATTTAAAAAAAAAATTATTTTTCAAATACCTTTTATATTTTTCAAAAATTTCTTAAAAATATTAATTTGACATATAAATTTATGTCATTTTTTCAAAAAAAACATGTCGTGGCAATGTCCAAAAAAGCAAAAGCAATAGCATTGCCACCACATTACTTAATATATAACCTTGTTATAAAGTGTAAAATACAATTTTATGTAAAATCATTTAAGGCTAATAAATAATAAATATGGAAGCTATTTACCATTGTAAATATATAATTATATTATTTATTATTTTATGTATTTGTTAGGTATGGATTTGTATTATCTTCGTTATATTTTTCTTAATAAATAATTTTTAATTAGGTTTTAAGATTATCTATTTTATTAAAATATATTTGTGCCAAATTTATGATCACAATTTGGTCTTCACCAATATATTCACTAGAGTTTCACTAAGTTTTGAACCTTGTTAAAAAGTGTAAAATACAATTTTATGTAAAATCACCTTATGCTAATAAATAATAAATATGGAAGCTATTTATCATTGTAAATATATAATTATATTATTTATTATTTTATGTATTTGTTAGGTATGAATTTGTATTATCTTCCAGGTTAGAATTTTTTTAATAAATAATTTTTAATTAGGTTTTGAGCTTATCTATTTTATTAAAATATATTTGTGTTAAATTTATGTTCGCAATTTGGTCTTTACCTTATTAAAATATATTTGTGTTAAATTTATGATCGCAATTTGGTCTTTACCAATATATTCACTAGAGTTTCACTAAGTTTTGAGGTTTTAATTAAATAAATTGATTTTTGAATTTTAAAATGCTTTGATTTTTCAATTAAAAAAACTAATTTTTGAATTTTAAAAAGGAAAAATAATAAAAAAGATATTATTATCTATTTGAAAAGTAAAATTTGAAATTAAATATATAATAAGTGTAATATGTGGTTTCGTTATTTAGTGAGGAGTCGTTTAATGAGGCGAAGGAATTGCCCGGACCACTAAAAGTGGTCGGAATCCGGGTAAAAAAATTTCATAAAATCTTGTAGAGGGAGTGCTTAAATCATGTTTTTGATGATGGAAACGGATTCAACACCATCAAAAACCTCTAGGACACCTAAAATTTTGAAGTTTAACAATTATATCTTGGATTTACAAAAATCCTTGCCGGATTTTCTCTAAATATGACCGAAATTTCCATAATTTTCTGGGCAACTCCTCTGCCTCGTTAGACTACGCCATTTAGTGCTTGCCTCTTATGCAAAAAGTAATTAACAACTAAATTAAAATAAAAAAATAAAGAACTAAAATTGTATATAGACAAATGTTTTTAGTAATGAACAAGTTTATTACCTTGATCCTCAAGATACAGGATTTTCTGCCTTGTGTCGTTGTTCGAATTTGCATTAATGTGTGTGGATAAGTTTATTACCTTGGCCCTAAAGATAGTCAGTTTTCTACCCAATTTCATTTTTCAAACTTGCATTAATGTGCAGGGACAATTTTATTACCTTAGCCCTAAACATAATGGTTATTAATGCTGATTTGAGGGAGGGCCCTACCAAAAGTTGTGTTTGAGTGGAAGCATTGAAACTAGATATAAGTATCGGATTCCAAACATATTCCTTTTTGGTGTAGTTTATATGTTCAACATAAACACTTAGTTGCTACTTTTTTGAAAGGAAAAACTTCTTAGGAAAGAAAGTGATAGATCTTATATCTACATGGTGAAAGGACCCAATGATTCATCATCATTACATTGAAATAATTAAGAATCATAGTTATCCTTTGCTAATTATCCTTACATATGACATTACTCCAAATTATTAATAATTCAATTACTCATCATTGTCGAGTGGAACTAATCAACGATAAAGACTCCTCTTAGCTAGTTGTCATTATAAATAGCATCATTCCAAATCATATATTCAAATCATCAAATGACTTGATGAGTCATCATTTTTGAGTGAAACTAATCAAAAACAAAAAAAAATATATGAAGTTAAAAATTAACATCAGTCTAGGAAGTTTATCCAATAAAATGCATACACCCATAATTAAAAGTATCATTTTTTTAATGTGCAGTAATTATGTACTTATTGCCATTAATTAATGTGCAATACTTATGTTATTCAATAATCTCTTGTTGCACCTAGATACACTTCGAATTGCGGTGCAACTGCTATGAACACCATCGAGAAAAGAAGACTGTCACACTATAAATAGATATTTGCCGACTAAGATAAAAAGGATGTGAAAGAAATAAAATTAATAAACCTGATATCACTTCAAAGTTTTACACATGTCGAAAACATCCCCGAAGCAAATGTACGATTGACAGAAAAAATCATCATTGTTCAATAGGAGTCAAGTTTTATGCATCAATCAAAATGTAAATAAATAAAATTAAAAATTAAAAAAAAAATTATTTTTGTTTTGTAGTGAGGACTTATATATTGTTTGTTTGATTTTTAGTCAACTTTAAATTAATTTAAGAATCAACGCATTACTGAATTCGTTATATCTGGCACGTCAGGGATAATAAATATAAATTTAAAGTTTTATTAATTCATGAATTTCTCCGTGGTAAGTTTTACTAGTAAGAATGGTTGCATTTTATTAAGTGTTTTTACAATAAATTTTATTTTATTTTTTTTAAAATGGTATATATATCTATATATATATATACTTATATTCTTTACAACGTTGTTAAGTAAGGGGATTATCATTTTGGGAAGTTTATCAAATAAAGTGTAACTTCCATGCATCTATTTTGGCGTTTTTAATGTATACTTTCATATTTTAAACTTGGATGAGCTTTCTCACTGTATAACATTGAAGAAAAATCTAGAGCAGTGGTTGAGCCCAGTGATGAGTGATAGAGCAAAATTTTATCATGACATTTGTGTACATTTGAATATGGCTGATAGCTACGCACTTTCTTTCCTTATGTATTTTACAAAGTGAATTGATCGTATATACCATCTATAACAACTACATCCCTTGGTCAAATATGAAAGTTGGTTATTTTTCAAAGTTCAATAACTAAATTAAGTAACACTAAATGCTAGCTATACAATTTTATTAATAAATAAATTAATATATACCTATATATATATATATTAATTATATTCAAATAATTCTCTTGCACTTTTATTACTAAGCAATATACTATTTGATTTTTAGTTAATTTTAAAATTATTAATATAAACTAATCAATATAATAAAATCATTATTATTATTTATTTAAGTGACATACCCAATTAGAAAACAATTAACGAGAATAACACCACCTAAATTACTATTATTATTTTTGACACTAATTTTAAGCAAACATAGTCATTGTCTCTCGGATACGTGTTTACAAATATGTGACTGATGGGTACAAATATATGATTGTGCACAGCATCACAATAATTGGAAGCGGTTCATTAAAAATAATTTATTATAAAGGATAAAGGATAATGTTTTAGTAGGAAAGTTTTATAAAAAAATAGTTTTAGGGGCATAGTATTATAATAATTGGACGCAGTTCATTAAGAATAAGGGTTATAGAGTAGTTAGTACCTGTCATTTAGTTTAAATATAGCTTAATTAAATTACAAAATAATAAAGACAAATTTTATCACAAAAATAGAACAATGGAGTTGTCTTCAGTGCCATTTTTTGGACTTTCCGGTGCCGGAATCCGGTGGAAAAATTTGAGGTGAAATTTTGATTTGTGTTATTTAAACTAGTTTTTTAATTGTATATATGGATTTAGCACCCTGGAAAACCCTTAGGGCACTTCGATTACACATTATTATCCATCAAGCTTGTGATTACAATAAATTCCTACTAGATTTTAGAGAAATTTGACCAGAAAATCCCACCGTAAAAGCTTCCAAAAATTAGCACTAAAGACAACTCCTAAAATAGCTAATAAAATATTGTATTGATGAATGTCATCAGCAAAAATTAAAAAATATTATTAACTAATATTGTTTATATTAATATATGTGTGCTTTTTATTTTTTATTAATATATAAAAAAAAATTATAATTAAATTTATTAAAATATTTTTTTAATATAATAATAAGTCATCTTAAATTGAAAATATGAGAAAAAATTAATTTTGGAAATGGTACTTGTCTCTTTTTGACTTTATCAAACATTAATTTAATGCATATGCTCATAAAAACTTTAGTATATGTTTAATCCAAAGCTTTTAAAATATAATTTATTAAACACGACCTTATCACTCTTTAATCTTTCCTAACAAAGCATTTTCCAACGCTTAATAACTTAATTCGCACAATCATGATTTTTCAGTGCTCCTGAAGGAGTTGGGAAAAAAATTCCAACGCTTTTTTGAAGGAGATTTTCAATATTTTGAATTAAAAAACTGGCATTGCTCCAACATTACCAACAAGATGGATGATTGCTTGCTATGAAATAAAAGAAATAACCTACCTCTTGCTGTAGTACCTGTCACTAAGTTTAAATATAGCTTAATTAAATTAAAAAATAATAAATACAAAGATTTAATCACAAAAATAACATAACTAATAAATATTGTATTATTAAATGCCAACATCAAAAATTAAGAAATATGATTAACTATTATTTTTTAATTTAATTAAGCTATATTTAAACTTAGCGGTAGGTACTGCAACAAGGGGTAGGTTATTTCTTTTATTTCATAGCAAGCAATCATCTACATATATATATATATATATATATATATATATATATATATATATATATATATATATATATGTATGTATGTATGTATTATAGTATAGTTAATCATATTTCTTAATTTTTGATGATGACATTCAACAATACAATATTTTATTGGTTGTTTTATTTTTGTGATTAAATCTTTGTATTTATTATTTTTTAATTTAATTAAGCTATATTTAAACTTAGCGGCAGATACTGCAGCAAGGGGTAAGTTATTTCTTTTATTTCATAACAAGCAATTATATATATATGAATTGATCACAATATGTTTTTAATATAATAATAACTCATTTAAATTGAAAATATGGATAAAAAACTATAATTCATCAAAATGGAAGTAATGGAAAAAAAAAATGTTAAATAAAAAGGAAATAAAATTAAAACAAAAAATTAGTAACTAATAGACATGGAAGTTACTAAATAGCCCATAATAAGGCCTCAACCAATCACCTTAAAAATAAATAAATTTAAATAATAATAAAAAAATAACAAAAATTGATTTCCCAACGTTAAACTATGGATAAATGACATATATTTTTTGTCAAAGACAAACCATTACAAGTCAAAGCAAATCTGAAATGCGTAATACAATTCAACAATAGGATATTTTAGTAGTTGTTTTATTTTTGTGATGAAATTTTTCTCTTTGTTATTTTTTTGTTTAATTAAACTATATTTAAGCAAAACCATGGCAGGTACTAGCTACTATGTAGCCCTTGTTATTAACAAAGTTGGTAATTAGGATGATCTTGTCTTTTAAATTAACCTTTATTAAATTACAATTATTTATTTTATTTAAAATAACTTATTTGTTAAAATATTTTAATTAATTTTATTTAAAATAATTTGTTAATGTAAGTAAAATGAGCAATTTATTTATATAAATAAAAAATTCATAAAATAGTATTTATCTATCTTATTAAAAATCAAACATTTATAAGTTTTAATCTAGCGATTTGAGTTATGTGTTGCGATTTTGGCGGGCTTTGTTTTGAGCTTGCCTTCCTCTCATGGTGTCTGTGGAGGGGGTCCCCCACCCCTCCCCCTCTGGATGTTGTCACTGCCTTCCAATCTATGGTGGCCTCCCTCCCGAAGCGTCCCCGTCCTGCATCTTCCGCCCCCTCCAAATTCGTTAAGAAGAACATTGAGGTTATGGAAGTCTCCCTCCCGGATGGTGCCAGGAAAACCTCCTTGGTGTATTCTGAAAGAGCTCTTATCAGGAAATTTACTAGTATGTGGCCTTCTCCCAAGTCTATGGAGACTTGGATAAAGAAAACTTGGTCTCCTATGATGACTGGTGAAATCACTCTCTATGGTTGGAAATGGATTTTTTATCTTTTATTTGAATTCCAAGTGGATAAGGAGGTTATCTTCCGCAACAGACCATATTTCTTTGGCTCTAGAGGGATGTACCTTAACAAATAGACTTTGGATTTCAATCTAGATGAGGACATTCCCACTGCCATCCCTGTTTGGGTCAAGCTCCCTCGTCTCCCCATCTCTTGTTGGAGCGACGATTGCCTTCGGGCTATTGGAAATGGTGTTGGGAAATACCTAGATAAGGCTGAACCAAAAGGCTCCCAGTTTGCTTGCGCTAAAATTTGTGTGGAAATGGACTTGGAAAAAGGACTTCCAGCTAAAATCAATCTAAACTTGGGAGAATGGAAGCACATACAAGTATTAGATTATGAACAAATACCATTCAAATGCAGACACTGCCATGACTATGGTCACTTTGCCAAAGACTGTCCTAAAAATGGAAATGAAAAAAGTGTGGATGCTCAAGCTACACAGGAGGAGTAGTGGCAACAACCCAAGAAAGCCTCAAAAGGTAAAGGAGCACCGTCAAAAGTTCGGAACCCCCCAACTCCCATCGTGGTTCCTTCCTCTTTGAATTCGTTCAAAGTTCTAAGTGAAGAGGAAGTGGAAGTGGAAGCGTCTCCCTGATTATCGAGGAGGAGACCCAGGAAAGAGAAGAAGGAGAAGTAGTGGAAAATAGCCTGAAAAAAGTAGGTGATGAAACTCCAAAGTCAGTACCTATTCTCAAAGCCCCTTCGAGCAACATGCACAAAGGCTAGGATCGAGTGGTAACACGGAACTTGTCCCAAACACTAAACTGAGTTGACGATAGTAGACAGGAAACAAACTCCAACAAGAAAGCAGGAAGGAAAAAAAATGACTCAAAGAGAAAGGGAAGCAGAAATAAACAAGAAGCCAGGTAATCGAATAGTTATCTGAGACTTTCTTAAAGGGAAAAAATCACACAAGGATGGTAAGGATGGTAGTCGCTCTTCCCCCACCCTTAAATTATGAAAGTTATATCTTGGAACATAAGGGGACTAAGAAACCCCACAAAAATCATAGTAGTCAAGGATTTAATCAAACAAGTTTCTCCTTTAGTAGTATTTCTCCAGGAGTCCAAGTTAGATGAAGTGGAAACCATGAAAGCTGCAGAAATTTTTTGGAGAGACAACTTGGGATCATCTCAACCTTCAAGGGGAGCTTCAAGAGGGCTAGGAATATTTTGGTTTAACAATAAATTTACCCAGATAGAGGAAATTAAGACAAAATCCTGGATAATGGTTCTTTTGGAAGAAAAGGAGACAAGGAACAAAATTCCCTTCATAAACATCTATGGAACAGTTCTCCATTGCGACAAGGTAGACTTTTGGGCCTCTTTAGAGATCTTAAAGGAAAGAAACTTTCACATTAACAGTGTAATGGGAGGGGACTTTAACATGGTTCTGAATGCCTCAGAAAAAAGAGGTGGTTCTTCAATTAGGGACCACTTCCGAGATAGAATGGAGGAAGTCCTATCTCGTTGGGATCTAATCGATATCAAGCCCAAGTCCGGGAATTACACTTGGTCGAACAGAAGGGTTGGTGTCCATTTCATCACTGCTAGATTAGATAGATTCTTGTTGCATAACAATTGGCTCCTTAGTGGCCTTGACTGCTCCTCGTCTATTGAATCCCTTGGAGACTTTGATCATCGCCCCATTATGATCTCCATGGAAAAGGTTGAAAATCTTGGGCTGCTACCATTTAAATTTAATGCAGATTGGTGCCTAGATGAAAAAGTTGGGAAAATGATAAAACAAACCTGGACTCAGAAAATCCAAGGCTCTCCCAACTATGTCTGGGAATCCAAACTGAAAAACGTCAAGACCAAACTAAGGAAATGGCTCAAAGAAAACTATCAGCCTCCAGGAAAAAAGAGGAAAGAAAAAGTTCAAGAGTTAGAAGAACACTATAATATGATGGAGAAAATTCATATTGAAGAGTCACACATTCAAAAATAAAAAGACCTCTCCTCTCAGATCTTCAGTCTAAGTAGGTAGGAGGAAAATCTATGGAGGCTCAAATCCCGTAGTCTATGGTTGAAAGTTGGAGACTCAAATACTTCTTATTTCCACAAACAAGCAATGGCTTGAGAGAATAGGAACCATATCAAGGAAATAAAGGTGGCGGGTGGGTTGACAGTTAGCATGAAATTAAACAGGAGGCATTCAATCATTTCAACTCTCTACTCAATCCGAAGTGCCCTTCTTTGGTTGGGGCATTTGAATTCCTTCGGGACCTTCCCCAGGTTGTCTCTCCGCTCTCTAATCTGTCTCTTTCTGATGTAATTCTTGAAGATGAAGTTCTTAATGCTATTTGGCACCTGGAACCTGAGAAGGCCCCAGGACCAAATGGTTTCTCTATCATATTTTATCGTTTATTTTGGAATGTCATTAAAAAATATCTTATTAGAATGTTGAACTACACCAGGGTCAAAAAGAAGTTGGGGGGTAGCACCAATTCTGCCTTCCTTTCTCTAATTCCAAAAGAAGCCAATCCTACCACCTTTTCCAGATTTCGCCCCATCTCTCTCTGCAACTCCTCCTATAAAATTTTGACGAAAATCATTGCCAACAGAATCAAACCCTTACTTCCCTCCATTATCTCTGAGAACTAGGGTGGGTTTATGCAACATCAAAATATTCTAGACAATATCATTCTGGTACAAGAAGCAATGCATTCAAGTAACGAAGAGGGAGAAGCTGGAATGGTTATCAAATTGGACATGGAAAATGCATTTGATTGGGTAAATCACTCCTTCCTCTTTCTTGTCATGGAGAAATTAGGATTTAATATTGACTTTATATCTTGGATCAAAGCTTGCATTGGATCTCCCTGGATCACTCCTCTCATAAATGGGCGTCCTGGGGCCTTCTTTGTTGCCTCAAGTGGATTGCGTCAAGGATGCCCCCTTTCTCCCCTTCTTTACATCATCATGGAAGAATCTCTCAGTTGCAATCTTGAGGTTGGGCAGCTTAATGGATCCCTTCCAGGGCTTAGTATCGCAAGAAATATTAGAGAAATCAACCACTCCCAGTTTGCTGATGATACCCTCCTAATTGGTGGAGCTTCCTTAGTGATTGCTTCACGATTCAAAAAAATCCTAGATGGGTTCCTTCTTCACTCTGGGGGTATGATCAACAATTTAAAATGTCAGTTAATTGGATGGAATTTCCAAAGGGACTTGTTGAATGCAATTGGCCGATTGTTGGGAATTCTGGTGGATATTCATTGCTCTTCTTTTAAATACCTTGGGATTCCAATCTCCCTAAAACAATCATCAGCGGAAGAATGGGGGAATGTTCTTCAAAAAAATAGGAATAGAGTGTAGTCTTGGGGTGTTAGATGGCTCAACCTAGTAGGAAGGGTCACCCTCATCAAATCGGTGCTTTCTTCTCTTCTAGTTTATATTGGGGTTGGCCTCTTAGCTCCAGGATACATCAATCAACAAATAAGCAAGCTTATCAAGAAATTCCTTTGGCAGGGAGGAAAGGGTAATGAGCATAAATTCCATCTGGTAAATTGGAATTTAGTTAAACAGCCTAAGAAATTCGAAGGTCTGGGAATAAAAGATCCCGAACTAATGAATCTGGCGTTGGGGGGGAAATTAGTTTGGAGGCTCCTCTTAGATTCTGATGAGTGGTGGAAAAAAGCCTTCATTAGAAAATACTTTCATAAAAACCATCTCACTAGACTAGACGTTGAATCCTAGGAAAATAAAGGATCAAAAATATGGAGATTATGCAAAGCCTCATCCTCTCTCATTCTGAATCATCTAGGTTGGTTTCCTGGAAATGGGAAACACATTCAAGTTGGATCCAAATATTTGAATGGTGTAAACCCAACTCTCTCTGGATGGTTGATTGAACATGGGTTCTCTCATCTTGCGGACATCTCTTGTTGGGATGATCTCGGCATGTGGAGTGGGTGGCTCTCTCCGGAAATCCCTGATCATCTCCATGCTCAGTGGGATATGCTGATTGAAATACTCTATGGGTTTGCTCCTATAATATAGAGCAATTTGGATATATGTTTTTGGTTGGGGGGGGGATTCAAAAAAAATATTGTGTCAAGGATGGCTACACTCTCTTATCCAATCTTGCACCCTCCCCTCTCCCCTCCCCTCTGTGGGGGAAAATTTGGAATGGTGATGGTCTCCCTAAAGTTAACATTTTCTATTGGGAGCTGGTCGAGGAGAAAATCCTAAGATTTGAGAACTTAAAAAAGAGGAAAATTAGTGGTCCATCCTGGTGCGTTTTGTGTGGCCAAGCAGAGGAATCAATCAAGCATTTATTTTGTTTTGTCCCCTTCTCTCTAGAAGTTTGGAACCATGGCCTTACTCCTTTAGCTCAAATTTCCCACCTTGCAGGTGTCTGGAGTGACATGTTTATCCTTTAGGGAAATAAAACACCTTGCTCTTCAAATCCCTTGCTTCAGCGTTGCTGGATGGAATTTCCTAAATATATTTATTGGTCGATATGGATGTGCCATAATCAGACAATCTTCCACAACCTTCATCAAATCTCGAAAACAGTTGCAATTAAAGACATGACGTTGCTTTTCGAGGTCATCTCTTCTCATGGATACAATGTTTTGGATATGAAAGAATTGATGCTGGAAAATGTTAGCTTAGGCTTGCTTCTCCCTCCCCAAAATCCGCCTATTTAAGATCCACTAAAATTCTGAAATTCAGCATTAGATTGAAAGGAGACAATTTTGCCGAATGGTAGAGGAAAGTCAGGAACATCCAATTGTATTTTGATGGTGCGTCAAAAGGTAACCTCGGGGAGCTTGAAGCGGGAGGGGTAATAATCAACCTAGAAGAAAAACCAGAAGTCAAATATTCTTTGGGACTTGCGGTCACCTCTAACAACCAGGTGAAAGCATTAGCATTATGGAAAGGATTAAAAATATGTTTGGACAATGGTGTCAACACCTTGAACATAGTGGGCGATTCCAAGCTAATAATTCAAAAATGTATTAGGCTTCTCGGGAATGGCTCCCATCTAGCATATGAAACTTTTCAATCACGGTAAGAATAATACATTTGTTAAAATATTTGATAAAGTTGATCTATTCCATGTGTTGTGACCCAACAACTAGATGACAGACATTCAGGCAAATGTGGGGTTATATTAGGACTTGGTATAGTATGCATAAATCCCCACATAACATTATGTCCCATCCCTTAGTCGATGGCTCTAGGTCGTCGTTGTACGTTGGCGGTATGGGTCATCAGAACTTTATAGAAGCAGTTAAGGTGGCTAGCTCCCCTAGGCACCTTTGCGTGGTGGTAGTGATGTTGGACGGCTATCTGAGGTACGTTCGCATCTTGGATATTGGGATGGTAGGTGGTAATTTAACTTTCAGTTGTGGTGTCGTCAGACGGAAGGTCATGTGTGATGACAAGTGTGTGATGAGGCATCAAATTCTTGTCGTTTTTACAATATAACAGTTTCATCAGGGGAAGATAGCACCATTGTTGTGAGCTTTTAGTCTTGGACGGGGGGAAACATGGAAGGTATATCAATTGATAAGACCTTGCACTATTCCACATTTATGAAAGATAGGCTCGAGAGGAATGTCGGGGTGGCTCAGGTTGATATATACCTTAGTTTGCTTCAGTCAGTTAATCATAATTTCTTCATCGTGCAGAAGTGGGTTGCTGCAAAAATGTCATCAACAAGGAACGTTAGCGGGGATGGTTCAGGTTTTGGGAGCTCGGAGTCTAGAAATGGCATGGGGAACGTTGGTATGGAGAGGTTGATTGAGGGCTATTGCAAACATGTGATAAAGGAAATCGTTAAAGAATTAAACGAGAATATGGCGATCATTTATGCTCAGTTGTTTAGACTGGGTAAAGGCTGGGAGTTTATGCAGAAAACAATGGAAGGTTTGCGAATGGACGTTTTGAGCGTACAACAAAAGGTTGGCAATATAGAAATCAAGGTGGAGATGACTATAATGGGAGTCCTAAGGAGATGTTTGACGTTGGAAATCCCTCGGCCACCAATGCTAATTGCGGCGAGGACGTTACTATGAAGGTTCTGGTTGGTGATGATGATGAAGTTGATGTTGTTGCTACGAAGATTCAGGGAGAAGAAGAGAACGAACCAAAGAACTTAAACATGTCTATGGGTGAGCTTGCAGGTGATGACGTCGAGACATAAAGTAGTTGAAAGTACTTTTATTTTATATATATGCAATATCGTTGTCTAGTTTATAATGACACTTTTTGGGGAATCTATAGCTGTAGCTTTATAAATAGAACATATGTAAATAATAGGGGTGGAAAGAAGGTACATACTCATTGTAATGAAAGGAGAGATACAAATTGATCAAGTATAGTTTTTGTAAGGGACATGGCCCATTTCTAGATAGTTTAATGAAAATGTTATCCGTTCCTTAAAAAAGAAAAAAACATTTATAAAATGACATTTATATGTTAGTGCATCTGCCTTTTATACACATTGAATTTGCATTATGTGTGATTGTTTTTATCCTATATTACAATTTTAGTTATCTTTTTATGTAATTAATTAAATTTCTTACTTCATATATTTCTTCTAACATATTATATTAATTATTTTTATATTTTTATTAAACTTATTATAACAATACAAATCTCTCTTAAATTTTCAAATATTTATAATAAATACAAAATTAATATAAATTAATATTGATTTTTAATATGTACATATTATATATCAATTTTATATTAAAAAATAAAAAAAATATTATTTATTTTTCAAATATTTTTGATATTTTTTTTAATTTCTTAAAAATATTATTTTGACATATAAACTAATGCAATTTTTTCACAATAAACAAAATAACATGTAGTGACAATGTCCAAAAATTTAGCAAAGGAAGTGTCACTGCCACCACATTGGTTAATATATAACCTTGTTAAAAAATGTAAAATACACATTAAGACTAATAAATAATAAATATGGAAGTTATTTATCATTGTAATTATATAATTATATTATTTATTATTTTATGTATTTGTTATGTATGGATTTGTATTATCTTATAGGTTAGAATTTTCTTAATAAATAATTTTTTAAGTAGGTTTTGAGCTTATCTATTTTATTAAAATATATTTGTGTCAAATTTATGACCACAATTTGGTCTTCATCAATATATTTACCCTATAGGCAGATAGATTGTCAACCAAGAGGTCCATAGGGATGAGCCCATATGAGTTAGTCTATGGCATGGAGGCCAAGTTCCCCTCTTCTTTGGGAATCCCTGTTATCAAATTGCTGCAAGAAATGCAGGCAGAGCCAAATGATATCCAAAGAAGAATAAACCAAACCATCCATTTGCAGCAAACAAGAGAACAAGTGTATGACAGAGCTCAGATTTTACAGGAGAAGCTCAAGAAAATGTTTGACAAAAGAACCAAGGCTGAAGATTTCTGCATAGGCAACAAAGTCTTAAGATGGGATTCAAGAAGAGAGGACAAAGGAAAGCATGGCAAATTTGATTTCCTGTGGAAAGGCCCCTTTATTATTTCTGTTGTTCAAGGCAACAACACATATTTTCTGAAGAGTTTGGATGGCAGCACAGCTGAAGAAGGCCCTGTCAATGGCCGAATGCTAAAGCACTATCATGATCCCTTTTGTTGAACGCAGCACAGCTTTGTATACTATCTGTACATTAATATTTGAATTTTCAGCACTTTTTCTTATAGCAGGCCAATAAGAGGGAACAATGCAGCAAATTTTGAAGGAAAGACGAAAGAAAGTTCTATTTCAGATCTCTGTTTTTGAAATAATTACAAAGAAGTGCTCAAGCAGATTTCAATATGATTACAAGCACCCAAAAGGCAAGAAGGAGAATTTCAGTTTACAACAACAATTGAAGATCAAGGCATTCTGACCTGCTGTTCTTGGCTTTTCATCTTGAAAAACCATCCCCAAGTGGAGCCACTGTTAGCCTCCTATTGCAATAGGTTTCATATTTCATGATTGATTGTTTTACATGCCAAATATGTCATCTTTTCATGCTGCAAGGTTCCATATTTCCAAGAAGTTCCATTTTGAAGAATCATACCATTTTTGAAGAGTTTTATAGACAAGGGAAAGCCAAACAGCTTAATATTGGCTTCCATAAGTTTAAATTACTTGTTTTAGAAGATAGAGAATGAATATCTATCCAAACAGCTTAAGCTTGGCAGATGGGTAGCTAGGTAGAGAAATGAAGGAGCCCAACTACTTAATCTGGGCCCTTGGAAGAGATAAGGGTACATTTAGATAGGAGGGCAGTCAAAAGAAAAGAAGATAATCAGGGTCTGCAAGTCTAAGTGCACCCAAACCAAAAAGAAGAAAAAAATGTTAGGTAAGTAGGCTGGGTAAGTAGTTTTGAGGTTGCAGAATGAATAAGCGTGATCAATTTTGTATTTCAAAGTGTTATTTTACTTCAGATCCCAAGTGCAAGGTAGTTTTCCCTTGGAGCAGCTCAAGCGAGGCATGATTAACTTCCCTTTCCTCCTTTCCCCCAAATCATTCACTAACTTCCCCTAAAGATGTTAAGATCTGCTTAATATCTTTAAAAATTCATCATATTCCATAGCATTTGCCTAAGCAAAGATCTGCTTTGCTTAAGGATGCTTATATTTCTTATACAGGTCATGTTTCCCCTTTAAAGCCTAAGATTTCTATCCTTAGCGCTTTCTTCACAAAATTCATATTAACTCCTAAACTCTATTATGTAAATTCCTCCTTATTTCCCCTTCCCATACTAAAAAATATAGTAAAAATCCCCATTATTTACATATCCCCTCCTCTGGTTGAAATATAACCATAAATATTGCTTGGGAATTACTAAGTTTACTTGAAACTTAGTAAGAACCCTCATTTTGCTCAAAAACCATCTTCCTAAGGTGTCTGGACTCCTTCCAAACACAAAACCCCCCTTCAAATGCTATTGGACCCCTTCCGATGCATTAAGGACCCTTCCTAAAGCTTAAAAAATCTTCATCCGATGCACTAAAACCCATCTCCGATTGCATTAAGCCTTCTTCCGATCACATTAGGCCTTCGCCGATTAACAAAACATTTCTCCGATCCGTATTCCCCTCCCTCCGACGCGATATCGCTGTCGGAGATGGCAATGACTTTGTTGGCCCATATATATTCACGCTTCGATGGCAAACCACCGATTGCGACTTCGCGATTGACAATCGCAAGGTTTCTGTACCTATATATATATGCCCCCCTCTCATCCGCCAATGCGATATTGCTATCGCACCCGAAAGCATATCGCATCGCGATCCACTCATTATCGCAATCGCATCATTTATCCATATATACCTCCACTTCCCCGTAAAACTTGGTTATATTGCAAAACTTAAGTTTTACCGCTAACCTCATTTTACCTCAATATATGACATTTCCGTATTATTTCCATTTTCGCGCAGCCGCATGCCTTATCACTTTTTCGATATCGGCGATCGCTCCCATCGCATCGCATATATAAAAGCCATCGGCCCCTGTCCCCGCCGATTGCCAATCGCCGATTTAATCCCTGTCGTACTGCCACGTCACCCTGCCACGTCACTGCCGTACCGGGACCCACCACTGACGTCATCACTGAAAGAAGGCGCGAAGGGCGAAAATCACAGCAAAGGAAGCCTGAAACGAGAAATAGAGGCAGTTTTCGACCGCGCATCGCTAAGAAAAAATGATCAAAATGGAAGGCCGTCTATGGCTTGGCTACCAGCAGGCCCGAAAATTCGCAGTTTGAAAGGATTTCTTCATTTATGTTCATATTCAAATCGGCCAATGCCAATAGCATTCCAGAGGCCATGAAAAGCATTTACAGCAGCCATTTTTGCCTTGAAAGGGCAGAAAAGGGGCGATTTGACAGTTTCTAGCATATCTAGGGAGAGAAAGTGGCCCGATTCAAGTGTTAAAGAGTATCAGAGGAAAGATAAAGCCCAGATTAAATTAAAGAGTATCAGATCGACAATATCAAAGCAGGTGAACATTAAAGGCCTCCATCCAAGTCAAAGAAGCAGTAAAGGCCATTCAAAACTCATCAGATCGAGATTAGTGCACATTAAAGCCACCTAAAAGCAGTAGAACTGCCTAAGAGGTGCAGATGAGAGAATAAAGGCACAGTTATTGCAGAAAACACTGCATCGAGCCACCAAGGACACCATATTAACTCATTTTGATGCAACTACCTCCAGCGCAGCTCAAATAGATATCTTCTTGCATTAATTTCAGGACAAGATTATATTAAAGAACTCATTTCCCTCAGATATGTTTAAGATCTGCTGTAATAGATATTTTGGATATTTTCTCTATATAAACCACCCTGATTCATTGTTTAAAGGGTTGGTTGGCTGATAATCCTCATTCTGGACTTGCGCTGTATTTTTGAGAAGCTCTGTAATCAAAGACTGCTGGAATGCTTTGGATGAAGAACTGACTGTTGTGTTATTAATGGCCAAAGAGTGACTGTGGAATTCCTGTGCTACTACATGGCTTAATAAGTGTTTTTCTAACTCTGTTTACATTTTACATATGTTTATGCCACCATTGTGTTACCATCCAAATAGCAAGAAAGAAGAATAGCTTAGGTTTTTCTTGACTGCACCCTATGCTCACTTCTTGTTATTTCTATATGTTTTCTTCAGAAATGGTTATGAACATGCATACTTAAATGATCATGTTTACCCTGTTTCTTTCACATATGACTGTTATTTAGGAATTCTTCATTTCTCCTAGAGAAACTATCATTCACCTTCCATCTCTATTAGCTAATGAAAGATTCTCAATTGCCTTTCATCTCTGACCTTCATTCCATCTTTATTCCAGCCTGATATTGTTCTATGTGTAGCTATCCTGCTCTATATTCCTCTTGTGACCAAGAAAACGCAACAGCAAGCCCTAATCCATGACTCCATGCCCAATGGTTTGAACTTCTCACTCTATGCATCCCAACTCTGCTTGAAAACATCATCCTTCCCACCAAAATCAAAACAAAACCCATGTACACCATAACTAGCCTAAAATCAACCCAGAACAAAGTTAAATCATAAAGAGAGAGCCCTCTCTGACTGCAGGTAGGCTAGGACTTGCAGCCCAAATATTGGTTTGTGGTTACCTCGGCTGTATCCCTTAAGGAGCCAAGGGACAACCTGAGTGATAACACTGTGCAGTGATTACACATTTTTTTTTTTAATTTCTCATGTTTGGCAAAGCAGAAAAAACTCAATAAATTCCTCATACAAACTCGGTTTTCAGTGAAATGAGTTGTGTTAGGATCGTTTTTCCGAGACGGACGCAGTCTTTTAGGTTTAGAGCCATTATGAGAAATTTTATTTTTGAGCTAAATACTGAGTGCCTGATCATTCCTCCCCATTAGAAGCCTTTTGGACCCCAAACTATCAATTGTTCAATAGGTAAGGGTACAACTCCCTCACCTTCTCAATCTGCAACCATTTGGATTTAGAAGGATTTTGTCCCTTGAATCCCACTCTAAGGTATTCGAGATTCCCTCTCTTTGAAGCTCTAGTTCTTCAGTCAAGTATGAGATCCTACTGAATTTCATCAAGATATTCTGGCGAGAAATCATCTATTGATGGCAGCTGAACATGCTCTCCTTGATCATCAACCAAAGGATGCTCAATCAATATCAAATTCTCAACATTAACAACAAAGTATATTTGCATATAAGGAGGCAAAACAAGCTTAAATGCATTGCTACCTGTTGGCTTATTGGGGCCTAACCCAAGTTCAGAGTTAAGTTAGCCAAACAAATCCTGGTACTATTGGCCCCTTTGGCAATATTCCACAGAGGCATGGACTGAGATCTCACCCAAAGTATTATGGGAGGGTGCTAGAACCAGGTTTCCACACCCTGGAGATGTCTGATGAGTTTAAGTGGTCTACGGTTCAACCTTGCACGAACGTCGCTACACGCACTTTCCCGTACCTCGCAGCCTGAGATGCTGCCTTTGCGCAACCCTACTCGGGGGCCGAACGTTGTTATTACCCAAGTCCTTACTAGTATTCCAATGTTAGTTGATTAACTTAGCCTACTTGCATGCTTTAAGTTATACTTAACAATATAAACCATTCATACAGGTGTGCAGAGTAAATAAACAGTATATTTGCAATTTATATCAAACATGCATTAACCCAAGAACAGATACACAAATTGGTAACAAAACTTCTCTTTATTAATTTCTTCCTCAGTTACAGACTCAACTCTGCCCTGCACACTCAGCTACAGACTACTAGGTCTCTGCGCACTCAGCTACAGAGCCTTCTCCTACTCTATGACCCAAAGACACACTTAGTCACTTAGACTCTTTCTCTTTCTTTCTACTTCGCTTCTCCTTTTTCACTTAGAGCCTCGCTCTATTTATACAATCCCATGGTCCGCGGACCATGGGTAGGCTGACATTACATTACAAAACTAGGGCAGAAAACCCTATGACTCTATCATACATTTTGCACTCCGCGCTCATAATTCGCGGAGTCTTTACAACAAGCTTAGGTCAACACTTGGGCTTTGAGCCTGAAAACATGCCGTGGGGGATTCCATGCCAACAGGCCCCCAACACAAACATCATGACTCGCCCTCGAGTCACTCTATCAGTGCAAAGATCTTTGCACAGAGTCCCTCCAATTGTTCTCGAACCGTGCTGAGGTCAGTAGCGCACTGAGTTGCTGCTTGCTGGATCTACTGCATCCGCTGTTATGAGACCTCTGTGTCTAGGTTTCTTCTCTACATTAATGTGTGCATTCCCTGTATGTGCGTGAGCTTTCCTTCAATGTTTGCTGTCATAGTGAAGGCCTCATCGATCCAAGGCTAGACGCACACTTTCATAACTGCCTCCTTGTGTCGCATCGTGTCCACCTGCTCCTTCAATGCTTTAGCTTGCTTCGTCCTCACAAGCTGCTGGGTGAGGACTACTATCTATGCAATTCCTCAAACACTGTTGTATTGTTGTTGGAGTTCTCGCACTTTTGTTTCCAAGCGCTAGATGTTGGGGTCCTCCTGCAGAGTCGTGAGGACCTCAAGTGCTTGTTCCAACATGCTGGTACAGTCTCGCACTGCACCTCTGATTTCCTCCAGTCCCGCTGTGATAGTGCTAGCACGTTGTTCTCTGACTTCTGGGGGAGTGGATGGTTGCACCTTTAACCGTAGCTCGGTGATCTGAAGATTCAGCTCTAGCTGAACCTTGGTCATTTCTTCCCTGGCCTCACAGAATCCTGCTACTAGCCTGTGGATCCGAACCTCTGTTGGTAGATTTGCTTGGATGGACAGCTCCAAGACACTTTGGCAAGCGTCGCCTACCACCTACACAAGCTGTTGATTTTGTGACAACAATTCATTGCGCTGCAAGCTTAGTTGTTCCATATTTATCTTTTGCTCACTGAGGACTTGGGTCGTGCAGATCTCCCTAGCGCATGGCTCTGTCGTTATCCCATCCTGTAATAGATATAGTGTCTCACGTGGAAGGGTGGCCAGATTAAGGGCAAGGCCTTTCATCATGTTAACCAAAAATCTATCGGCCTCATTCGATGGTACTAGCGCCCCTTCCGGCAACACTATCGTGTTTATCGTCCTCGCGCACAACATTTTCTCTACTACCGAGGATCCTACTGCAAGGTGGGTTGAAATGGTACCAACTTGAGGGTGGCGTACCTATAACTCCTACAACTGCGCTCTAAGGGACCCCAACATAGTCTGGTGCTCCTACATGAAATCCTGAAGGGCCCCATTTGTGACATCATGCACTGTCTCACCAATTTCATGCAGATCACCCTCAGTTAGGGTGATTGGGTCAGTGGCCAATTTCGAGGCCTTGACCTTCTTCCTCAGTCCTACTCACTCTACCATGTGTGGGAGCTTCAACTGTGTGGATGCGGTCCATGGGTTTGCACCTCCTCCTTTTGTTTTGGCTTCCTTTGCTTCCTAGTCTTGCGAAGGCGTTGCTTGGCCCTCGCCCACCTTTGTGGCTGCTTCCTGTGCTGCTACTGCTGCTGCTCCGGCCTTTTCCTGCTCGGCTGCTTTCTGTGCCACTTCCCGTGCTACCCGCACCTCGGTTACTGTTGTTTCCTTTCTCCTTTTCTTGGCCAATTGTGCGATGCGTAGCTTGGCATCGTCCTTCTTCTTCGCTGCCTCCCTCTCGAGTTCTGCAAGATCTGGGGCACGCCATTCCGGAGGCCATGCCTCCAAGACAATGAAAATGGCATCATCAGTGGCTACAAAGGGTAGCTTTGTCCACTCCTTTGTTGGATCCTTTCGTGCTCTGATGTATATATTATGCATGCCTGCTTTGAATTCTACAAAACTCTGCAGACTATTGTACACTGTGCGGGACAAGCGCGGCTTCCGATTGATCCACATTTAGATGTTCATATCCGTAAGCACCCAAAAGATCTTACTATCGCATATCCTTTTCACATCTTTCGTGGCCCAGAGCGAAGCGCACTTCACGACTTCTAGTAAATCTTTGCCAATTATGGGGAATTGACTATCCTCTGACAATTCCCCTGCTACGAGCACTACGGACAGTAACAACCATGCATAGTGGAAGGTTTTACCCTGCACCTGGGCTTCGTGACAATTCTTTAAGAATTTTGTGCAGAGGAATTCAGCCTAGTTAAACTGGACCCCCTCCACACACTGCTCGGTCAGTGTGATCGCCGGTGTAGGTACCTTGTCTATGAGACACTTTTGCATAACTTTGCCTGCCAGAATTTGGGTTGCTACGCGTACTACTTTGTCCTTGACGCTGGAGATGGTGTTGCCCCTCTTCTTCTTCTCCAGCTTGTACTTCATCTTCATGGCCTCCGCAGGGGCCAAATCAATACCCTTCCCTTTCGATATGGTCGCGGGTTCCTTTCCTTTGTATGGTAGCCAGGAAATGCGATGAATTAGGTATGTCGTGATGGGTATGGGCTCCTCCAACCATAGATACCCATCATGCACCAGGCATAACAGCTGCCTGATAACGAAAATGGCTCTTGGGGCGTGGTGGAAATGTGGCACCCATAGTAGGTTCAATAGCTTGGCCTTTTCCACTCCACACAGCCACTTCCATGGCTCTAACATTGTCACCACCCCCGCAGTGTTCTGCTTCATGATTTCCCAATCTCCAAGTGAGGGAGCTTGTCATGGTCAGTGAGGTCCCAATCTTCAAATTTCATGGTTGGCACATGGCCCAAGTGCGCTCCTTTAAACATAATGCCTTCTGGGAGGAGCGGGGTTTGGAGTGAACTCTTGTTTTTGTCCAGGTCCTTGGGCACTTTGGCCTTCCTTTTTCACGGGGGGACATATGCAGGCAATTTTGTCGCAGAGTGTGTAGGTTTAATATCCACCTCCATGCCTTCGTCTTCATCCTCTATGATGATAAGGGCCTGCAAATCTTTTTCTTCCTCATCTGTATCTATCGTGACAGCTTTCCCCTTTTCTGCCATCGAAAATTTGTTGCATAGTGGGTTCCTTAGGTACATGCATACGAGAGCCATTTCTTGTTTATCCTTCTTGGGTCTTGGCATACGGAGTGATTTAGGATCTCTGCCACAACCTCGACACCTTTTGGCCACAATTAGGGCCTGTACGGCCTTGCCGGTGGTTACCTCTTCTATTCCCATACCATCCTTGGTTGTTGTCATTGTATCTGGGTTGTAATCTGTCACTCGTGAATTCAGGGGCTCAATCAATGCTCAACTCACAATGCTCAGGGCTTTGCTCAATCACTCAATTTGCAAATGACCAAGTGTTGTTTGTTGGGCAGCCCTTTGCATTTTATAGCACCTTTTGAATTCGAATTCGACTGTTCCCCCCAATTCTGGTCCATTAATGCTTTCTTGGCAGTAGATTTTCCCAAATCTTGCCCATAAATCGCGTCTTAAATGCCTGCCACCCGCTCCATTTGGCCTCAAGTCGAGCATCCCATCATGAATAGTGACTTCAATGGTCACTTTCTAGCCAACTCGTGTGGCAGCATAACCCCCCATGTATGGTCGCAGACCTTGTGACTCTCTGCTTCTGCACGCATCTCCAATATCGCATAACTCCTGGGTAGAATAGTTTATAGTCTCGCGCTCCCTTCCAACTACCTGGAGTGCTAAGACTGTCCTTCCCTTGGCTAGTCAGGTGGTCACACCACCCGTGTGGGGCTCCATCTTGTCCTCCATCACGGTTCTTGGAGAATCCCCACCTTCTATTGTTGTGGTCGACATTGCGCACTTCACCATTTGCAATGCACTACCCTGGTCACTATGCTTAGCAATATGCGGTCCAAGCCAAGGCATCAGACTAACCAATTCACGACGATAGTTCTCAAACTTGTCAGTATGATTGTGCACACCTTGCCTTATCATTCTAATGTTTTCGGTGAGAAACTCTTCCTTTATCTCGTTTTCTATCTTCTTGACTTCGGTGTCCATCAAAGCACTTTTCTCTCTTAACCGTACCCTTTCTTTTTCAATTTCACGAAGTCTAAGGTTTCCCTGTTGGATTTCTTCCTCAAGTCTCATGTGTTTTGTTTCTTGCGACTGTGTGATTCCTTCTTTCCAGGCTTCGCGAACCATCGTATCTATGGGTGCTGCCATGCGCGAACAAGGATTTACATGCTCCATAGGGATTACGACATCTGCTTCATACTTTAGCGTTGGAAGTGCCCGTGTGGTCATGGTTTTTCACATGGTTCTACAAGCCCATAGAACCACTAGTACGCGTAGGTCCTAGTCAGCACATCTCACATGGTGGACTGCATTCAGTACTTCACACACTTTGTCAAAGGCTTCCACATGGATAATTATTAGCACACTTGGTCTTATCATACTTCATCGTTCGCGCCATCGTCTTGCCCACTCTTGCTTTTTGGTCCTGTTTCGTATCGTGAGGACTTTGTGCATTCATGCAAGTTGCGTACCATACGCCTGTACCCCTCTGGAGAGGTGGGAGCGCAGCCTATTTCGTCCATCATACCTGGCTTTCATCCACATCTAAGGCTTTCTAAACCACATGAGCATCATCCTTTTTCATTCACGCCAATCCTCAAAATTCTATTGGTGCGCACCACACCATTTTGTAGGCGTAGCGCGCAATGCCCATTTTAGAGCATAGAAACGCTACTGTTTCGATACTTCTTTTTCAAATTTTTTTAGGAAATCATCCACCTCATTCAACCCATCATACATAGGCAAATCTCTTGCTTTCATTTCTACATAGCATAGTGACCTTATCATCATGTTGCAATTGAGCATGGTTACCTCATGTAACCGGTTTTTCCATTGTTCTATCTCTTCATTTGAATCTGAGGTGCAGGAGCTTTCGCGCTCCCATGAAATCCTACCATCCGCTGTTGGATTCCCCCAATCCTGCTCCCACGCGGTTGTCTTGTAGATACAGTCTAGATCGTCGTCATTGTCGCAGTTGCGCACCAGATCTGTGTAGTGCGATCCTTCTGCAGGGTCTAAAGGTACCATTATGCGGAGTGACTTTTTCTCAAAAATCATCTTGCACTTCTTTAGATTTATCACTCCATTCACGGCAGTGGCCCAATCTATTGATAGCAGTGCAGGATAGGGATTATTGTCATCAACAATCTCTATCACTTCAAAATCTACAAGTGCGCTCACACCTTCAATGTCTACCGTTAGTCCCTGCAATCTTCCCATCGGTAGGATCTTTTGTTGGTTTGCCATTCGCAATTGAATAGGAGACCATTGTAATGTGGGCCTACCCATGCGATCCCATGTCTGCTTTGGCATGACGTTCACGTACGATCCTAGATCCAAAATCACTTGATCCATCTCATATTCCCCGATTTGCATAGTCAATCTCATCTCCCTTCCTATTCACATTGTGTGATTTCTGAGCTTTCGAATTACGTGCAGTTCTCTTGGTCCAGCACATCTAGTGATGAGTTCCTCCAGCCCCTTCACCGCTTTGCTGTCGCGCAGCAGCTTCATGCATGTCTCCAGAAAGGTAGTGGGCATTGATGGGTCCATTTCTGGTTCCAGTTTGTCTTTACTACCTGAAGTGGAGGCCCCATGAAGCTCTTCTTAGCTTCCATGAATGTCTCCTTCACGCACTCCAAATCGAACTTTGGTTCCTTTGTTGGAGCCTTGTGAACCCAAGCATTCTCTTCGAGCTACTTGCCCTTGTCATCTCTTATCGTGATACCACTTCGAAGAATGATGTTTACATTCGGATCCTCTTTGCGCGGCTCAGACCTCATCATTTGTAGGTTCTGAGTCGGGGGAGGTTGGAGTGTTCCTTTATCACGCAACTTCGCTATCAGTGCGGGGCAGTCCTTCGTCTCATGATCAAAATGGGTACAATATAAACATGATGTTGTCGGCAGATTTGTACAATTGTGAGCATAATGGCCTGGCCCTCCGCAATTGTAAGAGATCAGTTGTCCATGACCCCTTCCTGGCCCCATTCCACCTCGACCTCGTCCGCGCCCCTGAAATCCAGTTCATGCCATCCCTGCATTTTGATCAAGGGCTCACGTTTCAGTTTGAACTCTATAGGTACGAGTCTGATCCATCATCAATTCATAACTTCTACAAGTGCGCTCATCATGGCTTACTAATCTGCAGAAATTACAGAAAAACTGTTGGGACGTCTATGTATATGTCTGTAATAGATGGTAGTTATCTGTAGAATGCTTCCCTCCTATCTAACAAATCGTGCACCATAATGTAGGCATCACGCTTGGTTGAGATTATGCCTCTGGTCTCAATGGCATTGGCCCTCCTCCTGCCAGGTAGTTTGCGAAGACTAGACAATGGTCCTTGTCATGTCCTTGGCCTTTGCACTTTATGCACCATACCTCCTCGCGTGCTTCTGGGTGAGTTGTCATGTCTTGTTTCAAACTCTGCATCTCAAGACACAAGTTTTTCAACTGTGCATGGATCTGTTGGACCCCCAAGTTAGGATCTTGTATTGGGGTTTCATGCAGTCTCATTACAATCTCTAAGGCCTTGGGCTGAGTGGAAAGCTTTTGCTGTGACAGCATGGTCCTTAGATGTGGTGTTAGCAAAGATACAAACCATGCGCGGTGTTTCCCATCTGTCAAGGTCATGTTGGCTTCACAAATCATACCCTTCAGTCTCTGATCTAGATCCTTGTGGGTCTCACCTGGAAGCATCGTGATTTCCTTAAATCCAATAATCGACTGTCTCTAATTTTGGCCTACTAAATTCCCTGTTTAGGGAAGCTTGGATATCCACGATCCCTGCGTTTGGATTGTCATTGGAATGCTTAATGTACCATGTCAATGCATGATCCTACAATGTGCTCACTAGTGTTGCCTTCTTTATATTGTCATCTGTGACCCCTTTTTCTTCCCATGCATCCTTTACCACAAACCAAAATTGGTTTGGATCTTCATTCCCTACTCCTTTGAACACCAGTAATTTTATTGCGCTCGCCATATTGAACTATGGTGGTGGCGGAGGTGGTGTGGGCGAAGATGGGGGTGAAGATGGTGAAACTGGTGGTTGGGGCTTGAACCATTTGTTGGCTTATTGGGGCCTGGCCCAAGTTTAGAGTTAAGTTAGCCAAACAAATCCCTGTACTGCTGGCCCTTTCGGCAATAGTTCGCGGAGCACGGTCTGAGGTCTCACCCGAAGTAGTATGGGAGGGTGCTAGTACCAGGTTTCTGCACCATGGAGATGTCTGATGAGTTCAAGTGGTCCATGGTTCGACCCTATGCACAAGGTGCTACACGTACTTTCCCGTACCTCACAGCCTAAGATGTTGCCTTCACGTAGCCCTACTCGGGGGCCAAACGTTGTTATTACCCAAGTCCTTACTAGTATTCCAATGTTAGTTGATTAGCTTAGCCTACTTGCATCCTTTAAGTTATACTTAACAATATAAACCATTCATACAAGTGCGTGGAGTAAATAAATAGTATATTTGAAATTTATATCAAACATGCATTAACCTAAGAACAGATACACAAATTGGTAACAAAACTTCTCTTTATTAATTTCTTCCTCGGTTACAGACTCGACTCTGCCCTATGCACTCAACTGTAGGGGTCCGCGCACTTAGCTGCGGACTACTAGGCCTTTGCGCACTCAGCTGCAAAGCCTTCTCCTACTCTATGACCCAAAGAAACACTTAGTCACTTAGACTCTTTCTCTTTCTTTCTACTTCACTTCTCCTTTTTCACTTAGAGCCTCACTCTATTTATACAATCCCATGGTCCGTGGACCATGGGTAGGTCGACATACATTACAAAACTAGGGTGGACAACCCTGTGACTTTATCATACATTTTGTGCTCTGTGCCCTCAATTCGCAGAGTCTTTACAACAAGATTATGTCAACACTTGGGCTTTGAGCCCCAAAACATGCCTTGGGGGGATTCCCTGCCCAACACTACCAGTCTTTTCCAGAATTTTAAAAGGACCATAACAGATTGGATTAAGCTTTTTACCTTCCCCTTTAAGTCTCTCTTTTCTAATATATAACCAAACTTCATCTCCAACTTGAAATTCATGTTCAATACAGTGTTTGTCATGCCTTGCCTTGTAACTACTTTAACTCTTTTCCAGTTGTTCCTGCATTGTGTGATGTATCAACTGAATTTTCTCTTTGAACTTCCTTACCTTATTGATGTCACTGTGTCCATCGATGGAGATATATTTCTCAAAGATGAAGTCCAATGGTGATCTTGGAAAGTACCCAAAACATGCCTCAAATGGTGATGTATTTGTGGAAGAATGCTTTGCCCTGTTGTATGCATGTTGTATGTAATGCAACTGTTCATCCCAAAACTTGGGATGTTTGCTGAAATATCCTCTAAGAAGATGAATGATTGTTCTGTTAACCAACTCAGTTTTCCATCTGTTTGTGGATGAAAGGATGTACTCTTCTTCAACTTTGTGTCCATGACGTCCCACAAATTTGACCAAAAATTCCCAATAAATCAAGAATCTCGATCACTTACAATGGAAGTAGGAAGACCAAAATGAACCCAAATGTTTTGGAGGAAAAGATGAGCTGTTTGTTCAGCTGTAATTTTCTTTTTACATGGTGTTAGTATACACATTTTCCTAAACATGTCTACAACTACATACAAGTAATCATGACCTTTCTTTGACAATGGAAGACCTCAGGGTACAGATAATAAAGATAATGTTGCACCATCTAAGAAGTTCAATGAATTAGATAGAGGACAAGGATTTCAATGAGGAGAAAAGAACAAGGAGGCAGGATGGAAGCCTATAGAGTGTTATACTTGTGGCAAAGATCATCGCATGAGATATTGTCAACAAAATTAGGATGGTAGGCCTTATATATACAGTGCACAGGAAGTGCAGACTATTGGGGATGTTGGTTAGAGTATTCCTCATATTTATGCAACATTGGATAACAATAAGGAAAACCATTAGGCATGTATCATTGAGATGGAAGGTAAGCTTTGTGATCAAGTTATTTCTATTTTGATTGACCCTAGATCTAATTATAGTTATGTTAGTCCTGGTTTGGTGGATAAGTGTGGTTTGAGTAAGGAATTGCATGCGTAATCTTGGTTAGTGCAGTTGGATATAGGTACAAAGAAGTGATTTCATCATTGGGTAAGAGCTTGTGCATTTTATTTGAATGGTATTCCTATTATAACACATTTGAATGTATTACTACTGGGATCGTACAATATGTTGTTGGGCATGGATTGGTTGTACCTTCATAGAACCAAGGTGGATTGTTATGACAAATCCATTGAGTGCTTGGATGATAATGGGGAACCAATTGTCTTGCAAGGAAAGAAGAAAGCCACATCCATTAGGATGGTGACATCTATGCAGGCAAAGCATAGTCATAGGAAATGGTGTGTATTATTCGTAGTGCACATTTTTAGTGACAAAGGTAAGGAGGATGAAGATGTAGGTGTTTTGAGTAGGTACCCAGTTCTACAATAGTTCTAGGATGTATTTCATGAGGATATTTCAGACTTTCCACCTAATAGGGAGGTATACTTTTCTATCAAGTTGGTGCCAGGGGAAACTCTGACATCAAAGGCACCTTACAGGATGAGTACACTAAAGTTGGTAAAGTTGAAGCTACAGTTGAAGGAAATGTTGGATAAGGGATACATTAGGCCAAGTATATCACCATGGGCCGCACTTGTACTATTTCTTAAGAAGAAGGATGACACTCTCAAATTATGTATTGACTACAGGTAGTTGAACAAAGTGACCATGAAGAACAAGTATCCATTGCCGAGGATTGATGACTTGTTCGATTAGTTGAAGGGAGCAACAGTGTTCTCGAAGATTGATTGGAGATCTAGATATCACTAGGTACGAATCAAAGAGGAGGACACTTACAGGACAACTTTCTGGACTAGGTATAGGCATGATGAGCTTTTTGTAGTTCCATTCGGTTTGAATAATGCTCCAACTACATTTATGTGCTTGATGAATAGTGTGTTGCATCCGTATTTGGATAAGTTTGTTATTGTGTTCATTGATGACATATTGGTATATTCTAAAAATGAGGAAGAGCATGTCGAGCATTTAGTAGCAGTGTTGAGGTTGTTGAGAGAGCATCAGTTGTATGCTAAGCTCAACAAGTGTAGTTTCTTTCAGATCGAGGTACATTACTTGGGGCATGTTGTCTCCAAGGAGGGAATTGCAGTAGATACAGAAAAGATAAGATCCATCATGGAGTGGGTAGCTCCCAAGAATGTAGATGAGGTGAGATCTTTCATGGGGTTGGCAGACTATTATAGGAGGTTCATTAGGAACTTCTCATATATTTCTTATCCTATCACATCATTGTAGAGGAAAGGTAAGAAGTTTGAATGGACAAGTGATATGTTATGAGCCATGAAAACTTAATGAGCATGAGCAAAACTACCCCACACATGATCTTGAGTTGGCAGTGATTATACATTTGTTGAATATGTGGAGACACTATCTTCTGGGCAAGAGGTTTACATTAATGAGTGGTAGGCAGGCTCGGTGGTTGGCTACAATTAGTGAGTTCGATTTTGAGATTAGGTACATAAAGGGCAAAGAGAATGTAGTGGAAGATTCTCTTCACAAACAGATTAATCCAGGTGGATATTGGTGGTCACTCACTTATTCCACTTGGACCCCCACCATTGTTTCTTTCAGTTTTCTAGTTTCCTTAATTGTAGCACAATTTACTATTTTTGGTAGTTTTTTAGGTCTTGAACTTTCAAAGTCATTTTGAGTCCCTAAACGACATTTTTTTTGGAAAATCAACATCAATGAATATGCGTTTTTAACCTGATCTTCGCTATCAACAACTATAGTCCTCAAATAGATATTTTTAACTAGGTATCGTGTGTCAAAACGGAGATCGTATGCCAAAGTTACAACCCCAGGAAGTTGATGTACCAATTTACCCCAACGGGGCCCATAGTTTGATGTTCATATCCTAGGATTACAATTTTGGAAGTTTTGGGGTTTTCCATTATTTCTCAATAATAAATAGGCCTTCAAGCCTCATTTTAACAAAGTTCAAAGGCATGTAGCCACCACATATCTTCTCAGAGATAAGCTACCATCGCCCGAGCTAGTTTATTTCCATTCTATATGCAAGCATATTTCAGTTCTTTGATAAAAATAAGTTTTATTTCTATTGCATCTCTGTGTTTACAATTATATCTATCATTTGTTGCGTTCCTATTTAAATTTGGATTAGTGGTATCAGAGAGGTTTGCTCTTTCTCGATCCTTCTTTACATGTCCCTAACAAGGTCAGGGTATAATGAGTTAGGGATCGATTTGGTTGAACCTTTGCAACATCATCCTCAAAAAACCCGATGACCACCCATGGGGGGAGAAAAGAAAGACGAGGGAGCAGAAGATCCTATCAAAATATTGCTTGAGGAGGCCCTCGAGAATCAAAGAAACATGGTGATGGATAACTTTTCCCAAATCCTTCAACGGTTTCCCACCAACGGCACATCCACATCCAACAACCACTTAGGAGGCACCAATTTTTTTAACGTACAAGCAAACTTTGACATTCCCATATTTGAGGCCAAATAGATGCAGACGTTGTAGATAAATGGTTAAATCTACTAGAAGGATATTTTTCAGTTCATAATTTTTCCAGCTAGGAAAATGTTACTTTTTCTCTTCTCAATTCGCCCCCCACGTCAAGGATTGGTGGGAAAATTACTGTGATTAGAAGCATGAAAGTATGTCCTCACTATTTTCAGTCGCACCCACTTGGAATTCATTATGGGATGCCATCAAGGAGTAGTACTACCCTGTCGGGATCTATGAGGATAAATACATAGAGTGGACCAAGCTACGACAGGGAAGGGGCCAAGACGTGCCAGAGTTTACCAATTTTTTTCATACCCTTCGCACAAATTTGGGTATCAAGGATTCTGAGAAACATTTGGTACTCAAGTACCATGAATGCCTAAACAGGTACATCTAGGATGAGATGGAGTTCCTGGACATATCCTCACTTGGCATGGTGCAGCGATACACTATTAAGATTCAACAGAATCTTAAACAGAAAAAGTGAGACTTTGGATCTGCGAATCCGAAGCAAGGGAAAGGTTCACCCAAACCACAGAAAAAAGGACAAAGCCAAGTTTTGGCATCCCAGGACAACCCACCAAAGCTATAAGCAAAGAAAAACACTGCAAAGCTGAATAAGGACATGGGAAAGTGGTGTGAGTTCCATATAAGCTCCACTCATAACACAAGTGAGTTTCGGGCCAAGCAGTCACTCGTGGTCGAGTTGAAGGCTTTTGAATCAAATGCATTTCTGACTCTGAGTCAGAACCTGATAAGGGGAATGACAAAAGGAAGCAGATTATCGATGTGAATCCTAATGCCACCGTTGCCACCATGGAGATACAGAAGGAGGAACCTGAAGATCCAGAGGAGGAGGAGCACCTCTTCCACTCCGAGATCTGGGTAAAGGGTTCCCCACTACAGTTCATTATTGATAGCGGGAGCCAAAAGAACCTCATTTTAGCAAAATTCATGAAGTGATTGGGCTTACCGACCACAACGCAACCATAACTGTACACTATCGGGTGGCTTCACTAAGGACGAGATCTTCGCGTTAGCTAGTAGTGCCACCTTCCTTACAACATCAAGCCCTTCATGGATGAGGTATTATGTGACGTCACTCCTCTTGATGTTTTTGATGTATTATTAGGCCAACCATACTTGTGGAAGTGACATGTTGTCTGAGTGAAGGCCTCATGCTATTATTATTACCTTGTGAAATAAGTTGTACAGGATACCAAAGGTAGCATCGCCTACTGCCATCTCTTTGGTTACTACAAAACAATGGAGCAAGCTCATTTCCAAAATCGGGAAATTTGTTTTCCTGATGATACGCCCTCAGGGAAAGAAGAAGATAGTGTTGATGAACTCCAGACAAGGACCCTCTACACGACAACAACAAATGGACAAGTTCGTGGAGGAGCACGGGGTCATCTTCACCTCCCCGACAGGGGTGCCTTTGCATTGTCAAGTCAAACACTCCATCGATTTGACCCCAGGTGTGTTGTTTCCCAACGGAACAATCTATCGGCGCTCTATTATGGAGAATGAAAAAATCAAGAGGTAGATTCAGGAGCTGCTGTAGAAAGGTCACATCTGGCCAAGTTCATCACCATGTGGGAGCTCAATCGTATTGGTAAAAAAGAAGGATGGGACTTGGAGACTCTGTATTGACCATCAGGCGCTGAACAAGATCACTATTTTGAATAGGTACCTGATCCCACTTATTGATGATGTTATGAACCAACTCAAGAGGGGGGGGTGGGAATATTTTAGCAAGATCGACTTGAAGTCCAGATATCACTAGGTACCAATCGAACCCTCCAATGTGTGGAAGACTGCCTTCAAAACCAAGGAGGGCCTTTTCAAATGGATGGTTATGCCTTTTGAGTTGACGAATGCTCTTGCAACCTTCATGAGGCTAATGGATGGCATGTTTTGGCCATTCGCCAACACATTTGTAGTGGTATACTTGGATGACATCCCGATCTTCAGCCAGAGTTGGGAAGAGCACCTCCACCAAATTTGATAGGTTCTCCAAACACTGCATAACACAAGATGTGTGCCAATTTGGAGAAATGCACTTTTGGCATGACCAAGGTTCAATATCAGGGATAAATAATTGATGAATGGGAGGTGCATGTGGATCTAGCCAAGATCAAAGTCATTTGGGGTTGGCCAACCCCAACCACTCTGATAGAGCTCCGTAGCTTTCTAGGTCTTGCTAATTTCTGCCACAGGTTCATGTTGGGGTTCTCTCATATCACTTGGCCCTTGAGTCAAGTCATAAAGGGAGGAGTGAAAGAAAAATTCTTTTAGTTTGAATCTCAACAGAAGGTGTTCACAGAGGTTAAATTTCACCTCTCTTCTGTACCAATGCTCACATTACTAGACTTGCAACAACCATTTGAGATCGAAACATATGCCTATAACTATGCTATTGGGGAAGTCCTTACTCAACAGGGGCATCCAGTGGCATATCACAGTGAGACACTTTCAGACATAGTCTGAAAGTATCCCACTTATGACAAAGATATTTATTCCATTATGTAGGCCTACCAACAATGGAAGCATTACATGTTGGGGAAGAAAACAATCATCCACACAGACCACCAACCCCTGTAGTTCATAAAGACGCAAGGGAAGTTGCAGAATGATCACCATCAGAAGTGGTCCACATACCTACAACAGTTCCATTTGAATATCAAGTATAAGAAGGGAAACACCAATAATTTTTTAGACTACCTCAACCAACCACTAATGATGGTGTTAACCACCGTGCTCAACTCTTATGCGCATGAGACTTCTGATTGGCCACTTCTCTACAGAAGCGACCCATAATTTGACCACACATACCAGAAGCTCTTGGAGGGTCAGCAAGTTCCAATTTTCACCTCCAGGATGCACTATTATGCCACCTAGCACACCTTTGTGTTCCTTCAAGCGAGCATGCCAAGATGATTTGGGAAGCGCACTAAAGTCGGTTCACTAGGAATTGCGGGGTCGAGAAAACACTGGCAATACCGAAGAATTATTTCTATTGGCTGAATCGTCGACAAGATGTTGGGAAGTACATCAGATCCTACACTACCTGCACCATTACCAAACCGACCATCAAGAATCAAGGCCTCTATACTTCGTTGCCTACCCCTAGTCAACCTTGGGAATCCATCTCCATGGATTACATGTCGGGCCTTCTTTCTACTAAGCATGGCAACGAATGCGTTTTTGTGGTCATGGAAAAATTCTTGAAGATGGCCATTATGGCATCCTACAAGAAGAATATCACAACAAAAGCCACTTCTAAACTCTTTTTTGAATGAGTGTGTACACTTTGGGATCCCACAGTCTATCATCTTAGATTGAGACAGTAGGTTCCTCAGTACATTTTGGTCTAGTCTTTGGTTGATAATGGACACCAAGCTCACTAAGTCCACAACTTTCCATCCCCAAACTGATGGCCAGACAGAGGTCATCAACAGGATGACCATACACATTTTGTGCATGTACAACTCAAAGCATCCACACCCATGGGATGAGAGCCTCCCCTATGTCCAAAACAACTATAATTGGGCTCTCCACGGCTCAACTAGCCACAACCTTTTTTAGGTGGGCTCGGGATTCCAACCACTATGTCCCATTGATGTGGCCATACCATTTGCAACTACTCAGGCAAATCTAGCTCATGTCTAGTCCCAAGCCTACAAGGAAAAAAATTCAATGAGCACATTCATCACATCCTCCAATAGATCCATGACATATTGGATAGAGCCAATGCTAAGTAAAAGAAGTGGTATTATCAACATCGGGTGCCACACAAGTTCCAGGTGGGAAACAAAGTTTGGCTACATTTGCAGAAGGAGTGCCTTGTTGGGCCCCACCGCATGCTTCGTCCACTCCGATATGGACCATACACCATCACCAAGGCAGTAGGGGAAAATTCCTTTGAGCTCAGTATTCCACCATTCCTTGGTCTTCACCCAGTTTTCAATATGGACCACCTTCAACCCTACTATCCAACATTGTTGGACACATCCAACATGGAAAAACAACTCACATCAATAGAGTTAAACCCAGACTACATGTAAAAAGACACAACTCATCGGATCATGGACACGTAGATCAAGAAAAATTGACAGCAAAGGATCCAACTATATCAAGTTGTCAGAGCATGCCAACTCCTTCACTAGGGCAAGTGGCTCACCAGGGACTAAGTTCAGCAAAAGATTCCTCATATCATGGAGGAACTCAAGGCAATGGGGATTATTGCTTACTAAGGCGGGGGGGGGAATGATCTAGGTGGATATTGGTGGCCACCCACCTATTCCACTTGGACCACCACCATTGTTTCTTTCAGTTTTTTAGCTTCCTTAATTGTAGCACATTTTACACTTTTTGGCAGTTTTTTGGGTCTTAAACTTCCAGAGCCATTTTAAAGCCCTAAAAATCACTAGCATCAAATATGAGTTTTTAACTTGATATTCGCTATCAGCAATTATTGGGAACAGGTCCCCTAGGGTCAATTTTGGGGTTACAAGCCCAAGACATGGGGCAGAAAGCCCAAATTTCGTATAAATAAATGTAAAGTCTCCGCATTTTATGATCGCAGAGCGTGAAGATATCAAGAGTCAAAAAGGGTTTCTGCCCTTAGTTTATATAGGTTTTGTCAGCTTAATGAGATCCGCCCTTGGTCCACTGACCATGGGATTGTATAAAAAGAAGGTCTTAGAGGAGTCTAAGACAGCAGGTCAGTTCCATTGATAGAGATAGTGTTGGCACGGGATCCCCCAAGGGCAATTTTGGGGCTAAGAGCCCATATTTTGGTCCAATTTTGTAATTACAATGTAAAGAATCCACATTTTGTGGGCGCGGAGCACGTACTTGTTAAAGATTCATAGGGTTCTCTGCCCTTATTTTGATAATGTAATGTTGGTTATAGAAGATCTACCCATGGTCCGTAGACTAAGGGATTCTATAAATAGAGCAAAGATCTAAGTAGTTAAGGCATCAATAAGCAACACAATGTCGAATTAATGAAGATGTATGTGAGATAGATCTGAAGTGTAAGTCTATGTTTTGGGTCGTAGTGTAGGTAGAGGCTCTTTAGCTAACTAAGCAGAGGCCTAGTAGTACACAGCTGAGTGCGCAGACCCCTGTAGTTGAGTACGCAGGGTGAGTCGAGTCTGTAATCATCTGGAAGGTTTAATAAAGAGAATTTTTCTACCATTTTTGCGTATTTATTTCCTGTTTACGCATTTGTTATATCGGGTATGAATTGCACTTATAATGCTTATATGATGCGTGAATGTGTATAATTGTATTGGTTAAGTGAATGTAAGTAAGAACATCCATTTACGCGAAGCTAACTAAGATATGTTAATAAGATAAGTAAGATACTTAGCATAGTTTGGGGAAATATCATAGTTTCACTGCCCTAGTGGTGCGAAAGCATCTCAACCCCTGGTTAGGGTTGTGCGGAAGCTAATTGTAACACTTCACGAAGGTGCTGAAGGATGGAACAAAGTGCAAAGCAACCTGCGCGAAGGCAACTATAGTTGGAATAAATTGACATCACAACCATCTCAAGGGTGTGGAAACTTGGTTCCAGCATCCCCCCATACTGCTTTGGTTGAGACTTCAGTCTGCGCTCCGTGGGCTGATGCCAAAAGGGCCAGTAGTGTAGGGATTTGTTTGGCTAACTAACGTTGAACCTGGGTCAAACCCCCATAAGCCAACAAATGGTTCTGTTGCTGGGACTAGAATCTGCATAGAGATGTGTGATGTCGTATCACTGGAATCCAACTAAGAAAGAAATTGAAGGTTGGTTGGACAGAAGAATTCACGAGTTCGCGGCACAGGAGAACAAAAACTCGTGACTGTGAGAAGAACAGTGGCTAGAAAACTACCTGTATATGGAGATCCATGAAATATTTTTCATGTCCTTCCCCACTGAGCTATACGAGTGGATCGTGAAGCTAGCTGATAGCCAAGGAAGGTGGAAGCTTGACGGTCCTATTGTGTAGACCCCATAGATAGTGCGAAGGTCGGAAGCATCGAAGAATAAGATCGCACGCACCATCGATCATTGGCTCGATTGCATGATAGGTGGATTTGTTACTGAGTTCGCGGTCGACACCTCAGTCAGCTATAGTGAGGCAAAGCAATGCTTTCTTAAATGACCGCGAGGTAAGTTGTAAAATTTTTGAATACTTGGATTAAAATTTTGTTGTGCAAAAAATGGGTTATGTAGCTACCTTGATGTTCCAGTCTACGCAAAGTGGAAGAATTTACAATAACAAAGGAAATAAGGGTCCAGAACATAGCCCCTTGATTTCACCTCCACGAGGAGACAAAGAAGGGATCGCGAAGGTCTCTCCATGAAGTGCTATTCAGTTGATGAGACAGGGATTTCCATGAATACCACCTCCACCCACACCACCTCCATCTTCACCACCATCACCTCCAACGTCACCCACACTGACTCCACTACCATTGCGATTTAGTATGGCAAACACAATGAAGTTTTCTGTGTTCAAAGGTTTGGGAAATGAGGATCTGGACCAATTCTGGTTGGTTGTAAGGGCTGTATGGGAAGCATAAGGTGTTACAAATGACCATATAAATAAAGTGACATTAGTTAGTGCCTTGCAGGATCGTGCACTGACCTGGTATATTAAGTACTCCAACAATAACCCGAATGCGAGAGTTGCGGATATCCAAACAGTGGTAAATAGAGAATTTAGCAGGCCTAAATCTAAAGCACAGCCAAATGTGGGATTCAAAGAGATCACGATGCTGCCAATCGAGACTCCTTGGGAACTATATTAGAGGTTGAAATGTATGATCCGTGAAGCCAACATGAATTTAACAGATGGACAACATCGCAAGTGGTTTGTAGATTTGCTACCACACTTAAGGAGTGTGCTATGATAGTAGAAGACAACAACTCAGGTAGAGGCTTTTGAGATTTCCATGAGGCTTCATGAGACCCCGATGCAGGAACCTAATCTAGGAGTTTAGCAGATCCATGCGCAACTGAAGAATCTATGCCTTGAGATGCAAAGTTTGAAGCAAGATAGAACGGTTTGGCTAGAGGTACATGAAGAAGTGTGGTGTGTGAAATGTAAGAGTCAGCGTCATGACAAAGACCACTACCCGATTTTTACAAATTACCTTACAAGAGGAGCACTGACGCCTTTAGGGCCGGAAGCTCAAGTAGGACCTAGCGTGGTGCCTGCTCTATGGTGCGCCATCTGTCAAATAGCTAGAAAACATGCCACGGATAACTGCCACTTGTTACAGATGTATATGCAAACACTGCAACAATTGTTCTGAAACGTTTGTAGGTCGGTGGGACATGACGAGCGTACTTGCAGAAGCTATGAATTGATGATGGATAGAACGCCTGCCTATAGGGTTCAAGCTGAAATGCGGCCCCTTGACCAGAATCCAGGGATGGTGCGGACAGGATTTTAGGGGTGTGGACGAGGTCGAGGCGGAGGAGGACTTGATAGAGGTCGTAGATGGTTGATTTGCTACAATTTCAGAGGGCCAAGACACTATGCCCGCAATTGCACCAATCCAACACACCCGTCGTGTAAGTACTGCACGTTGTTTGATCATGAGACAGAAGATTGTCTTACATTGATAGCTAGGATACGTGACAAAGGAGTGCTACCACCTCCCCCAAATCAGAACCTACAGATGATGAGGTTTGAGTGCGCGAGGAAGACCCTAACGTAAACATAGTGCTTCGAAGTGGAATCGCGACGGGAGATGACAAAGGAAAACAACCAGAAGACAGTACATGGGTTCACAAAGCCCCAACGAAAGAAGCCAAGTTTGATTTGGAGTGTGCTCTAGAAACCTTCATGGGAGCTAAGAAGAGCTTTGCTGAGGCCTCCACTTCAAGAAGCAAAGATAAACCAGAGCCATAGATGGACCCATCCATGCTCACAACTTTCCTCGAAACTTGTATGAAGTTACTGCACGACAGTAAGGCTATGAAAGGGTTACAGGAACTTATCAATAGATGTGTTGCGACCGTGCTAGGTGAACCACACATAATCTACAAGATCAGAAAGCATAAGACAAGGAAAAGACATGAAATGAGACTCACCGCGCAGATCAGAGAATACAAAATGGATCAAGTCATTATGGATTTGGGATCATATGCGAATGTTCTGCCAAAACAAACATGGGAGCAAATGGGGTGACCTACACTGCAATGGTCTTCGATTCAGCTGAGAATGGAGAATCAACATAAAATGATACCCATGGGGCGATTACAGGGAGTAACCATGGATATTGAGGGAGCAAGCATGCTGGTCGATTTTGAAGTAATAGAGATTGTTGATGACAGCAATCCCTACACTGCGCTTCTGGGAATTGACTAGGCCACTGATATGAACGGGGTAATTAATCTGAAGAAGTGAAAAATGATCTTTGAGAAGAAGTCACTATGTGTAATTATACTCCTGGACCCTGTTGAAGGATCGCACTATACGGAGCCGATCCGTGACTATGAGAGCGATGATGATATGCACTGCATCTACAAGATAATAGTGCGAGACCAAGACTGGGTGAATCCCACCGTGGATGGGTGGATTACATGGGAGTGTGAGAGTTCATGCACTTCAGACTTCGACAAGGAAATAGAACACTGGCAGAATCAGTTACACGAAGTAACTACACTGAATTGCAATATGACGAGGTCGTTGCACTGCGTATCATCAAAGTAAAAGAATCTGCCTACTTATGATGGACTGAATGAGGCCGATGTCTTTTTGGATGTGTTTGAAAAGGAAGTGCCAGAAAAACAACGATTCCAAACCTTGGATTGGGCACTGCGTGCTATGCCTGCAAGATGGTGGGGTATGCACAAGGGGATTTTTGATGATTAGCGCGAATGTAGTAAAATGATGCAGACATGATTTGGGAAGCCTAAGATGTGACTGACAGAAAAGTATGATGGGAAAAATGATCCGCGCACATGGATGCAGGCTTATGGAGCAAAGCCCCAACCTGAGTAGATGCACATGTACTCCACGCTGAAGTACTTGGTCAATAAGCCTATGTTGGGGGGGGGGGTGCATCTGCAGATGGCTTTTATTATTCCAAGAATATGATTCTAAAGTTGTTGTGAAGCCTGGAAGTTCGAACGCAGGACTAGATCACCTATCGCGCATTGAGACCAGAGAGGAACCTACTAATTTGGAGGAAGGATTACTTGATGCATAGATTTTTGTTGCGCGTTCGTGGATGGACATTTCGAGGACGCATCACAGATGGAAATTTCAAGGACATAATACATTTCCTAACAACAGGAACTATGCTGGAAGGATACTATGTCCAACAAAAGAAGGAATCAATGGTGTGCGCAGTAGATTTCTCTCTCATTGTTGGGAATATATACAAGATGGGGAATGAAAAGACACTGTGAAGGTATGTACCTAAGTTTGAACGAAGTAGCATCCTCGTGGATGCTCATGGGGGCACCGCGGGAGGACATGATGCAGGGAGAGCAACCGCGCAGAAGATTCTATGCGCAGGGTTGTGGTGGCCAACCCTGCATCAGGATTCAAAATCATATTGCAAGCTGTGCGATGTATGTCAGAGAATAGGTAGGCCATCGCAGAGGGACGAGATGCCTTTGAATCCACAAATGACATTGCAACCTTTTGAAAAGTGGGCAATAGATTTTGTAGGATTGATTCAGCCCTAGGAAAAGATAGGGGCGAGGTACATTATCACTGCGACAGAGTACTTGACTTGTTGGGTAGAAGCGTAGCTGGTGAAGGATTTCATGGACACAACTGTCGTAGAATTTCTCTTTGAACATTTACTAATGGAATTTGGATGTCTGAAGATCTTGATGAGCGATCCCGGTACCCACTTCCTGAATGAGACGATCAATACACTAACGGAGGAATTTCAGATGTACCATCAAAAGAGAACACCTTATCACCCACAAGCTAATGGGATAGTGGAGGCGTTCAACAAAGTGCTTGAAAACATGCTGACCAAGGTATACAATGCACAACGAAGTGATTGGAACCTTCGCATATGTGCAGTGTTATGGGCTTATCAAACAACATGCAAGAAACGGATGGGACAGACACCTTTTAGGCTTGTCTATGGAGTGGAAGCCGTAATGCCTATGGAATACATCATGCCTAGTCTACACATAGCAACGCTCATAGATATGATGGATCATGGAGCCCTAGAAGAGAGGCTTGTGCAATTAGATGAGCTCGAAGAATAGAAATTTTTGGCGGGATTTCACCAAAAAGTCCAAAAGCAGCGCGAAAAGGCATGGCACAACCGGCATATTAAGTTGTGCACCTTTAAAGTGAATGACTTGGTGTTTTTGTATGACAGTAAGTTTGATAAATTTCCAGGGAAACTCAGAATGCATTGGCTAGGGCCGTATGTTATTAAGGAGATTACCGATGGTGGCGCGGTCTAGCTGGTTAAGTTAAATGGAAATCCCTTCCCAGGAAAAGTGAATGGCAGTCGTTTGAAGCCATACACACATGGCCCGACCATCTTACTAGCTGACCAAAGCATAGTCTTAGCGCTCTAGGCAGCTGAAAGGAGGCGCATGACTATAAACTACTCTGCCCAGAAATTGCGCGATGTCAGGACTGTGCGTAGTAGCAAAGTGTCACAGGGTCTGTGACAATGCAAAGACAGCTGCGCTAGCATGCAAGTCTGCCAGAAAGTGACCATTAAAGTCACTATTCATGATTTGATGCTTGGTTTGAGGCCAAATGGAGCGAGCGGCAGGTATTTAAGGAAAACTTTATGGGCTAGATTCTTGAAAATCGGCCGCCAATCTAGCATTAATGGACCAAATGTGGGGGGAAAGGTCGAATTCAAATTCAAAAGGCATTATAAATTACAAGTGGTTGTCCAATGAAAAACACGACAATTTAAGAACTGAGTTGTTGGGCGCTCAAGTATTCATGAATCGAGACTTATTCGAGACTCTTAAAGCGAATTCATTGTTTGAGCAATTACTAGAGACACTCAAAGAACTGTGGAATAGCACTATGTCAGCACCCAAAGAAGCCATGGACATAGGAGTAGTGAAAGCTGAGGAAGCCATGTAGGAAATTGCAGAAATATAAGCTCCAGAGAGTGTTGAAATAATCGTTGAGGTCCCTAAATCACTGTGAACATCGAGAACTAAGAAGGATAAGCAAGCCATGATCCTGGTCCGCGTCTCGCCCAGAAATCCACTAAGGACCATGCTCACATTGTAGGAAAATGGGAAGGCCATTAATCTGGAGGCTGATGAGGAAGAGTTTGAAGAAATCCTGGTGGAGGAGGAGGATGTAGAGATGGACGTTGAAACCCAGGGTGTGAACCCTATTACACGGTTACCTGAATATGTTCCTTCGCGAAAGGGTAAAGCCAAGGTTCCAAAGGATATAGATGAGAGCAAGAGCTCTCTACAAACCCCGCTTCTCCCTAACAATATTATTTTTGAGGGACCGCACTTGGGGTGGGTTCCTGTGTTGAAATTTGAAGATTGGGACCTCGCAGACCATGAGAAGTTCCCGTATTTAGCAACTATGAAGCTAATGCAGCAGAAGATAGATGTGATGGCCAGAATGATTGAATTAGAGTCGTGCAAATGGCTTAGAGGTGTAGAGAAAGCAGGGTTGCTAAACCTGCTCTAGGTGCCACATTACCACCGCACTCTAGTGACTGTTTTCGTCATCAAGCGATTTCTCTACTTGGTACATGAGGGGTGCTTGTGGCTGGAGGAGCCCATCCCCATCACAGACCATCTGATTCACTGAATTACATGGCTACCTTACTCAGGAGAGGACCTAGCAAACATTTCAGATGGAAAAGGTGGTGAGTTGGCCCTTGCGGAAGTGATGAAGAAGTTCAAACTAGAGAAGAAGAAGCAAGGGTATGCCATCTCCAGCATCAACAACCCCTCAGTTAAGGTTGTGACACAAATATTGGAAGGAAGGTGATGCGGAAGTGTCGCACAGATGAGGTACCCATGCCATTGGTTGCACTAGCAGTGCAATGTGCAAAAGGGGTCCAGTTCAGCTGGGCGAACTATCTATGCGGTGAGTTCCTTGCGAACTACCGCGAGGCACAGGAGTAGGGAAAAACGTTTCATTATGTATGGCTCTTGTTGTCAATTGTACTGGTGGCATGGGAGCTGCCTGAAGATAGCCAGTTCCCTTCGGTCGCGCTGGACCTTCCAGAGGCAGCAAAGTACGCTTTGTTGTGGGCGACCAAGGATGCACAATGGATCAGAGAAAGCAAGATATTTTGGGTGCTAATGGAGATGAACATCTGGATGGGGATCAATCGCAAGCCACAGTTATTGCCCACAATATACAACAGTTTGCAAAGATTTGCAGAGTTCAAAGCATATTTCCACCATGTCTTCATCAGGTCACGAAAGGACCCTACAAAGACATGGCATGATTTACCATATTTGGCGACTGACGATGTGATATTCAAAATCCTTGAGTCTTGGCTGCCAGAGTGGCATGCTCCAGCTGACTCCATGGTGGAAACAGAGAAGTGTGTCATGCAACACAAGAAGGAAGAGATAAAACTTCAGATGGAACAGCTGGCGGAAAAGCGCAGGAGAGAAGAAGCAGCAGTTAAGGCCCAAGCAGCACGTGGCACCGTGAAGTTGGCCGAGCAGTAGCAGAAAATGGGAGAGGAAGAGCGTGAAGGATAGAATTCACCTTTGCCCGAACTAGAGACAGACATAGAACAGGTGGCACAGACCTACAGACGACGTCCACCCAACTCAAATGTTCGCGACCATGCGAGCAGATAGTGCCACGAAATAAAACAAAGGCATCGAAGGCATCGTTCGACCCAATCACCCTCACTGAGTGGGATTTGCATGATATCGGTGAAACGGTGAGGGATGTCACATCGGAGGCCTTCCATCAGTTTGAGGAAAAAAAATAGTTGGTATTGAGGGCTCTCCGGACAGAAATATAGGAGTTGCAGGTGTGCACTCCACAGGCTGGCACAGTGTCCACTAGCCTTGCAGTCAACACTTCAGCTGCCGAGGAAATGTTGCGTGCCAGGGTGAACAATACGATAGTGCTACCAGATGGGGCACTTACTACAAAAAAGGAAGCCGACAGACCCATGGGTGAGCAGTTTGAAAGGGGTAGGGTTGAACATGGCCGCGCTCCCTCAGGAGACGCTCTATCCCTTATAGGATTGAGTCACTACAGAACTCAGGGCAAAGGAGAGTCACACTCTATAGGTAATGAGTAGTGCATCAACATTGAGCAGTTGAGCCTGCAGCGCAACGAGGTAGTGGAGTAGAACAATAGATAATGCAAGTTGTGGAGGAAGCCTACCAGATGGTCCTGGAGTTGGCCATTCAAGCAAAAGAACTGGTGGAGGTGTACGTCAGTAAATTAGCTACAGGGGTGCGTGACGCAAGAGCAGAAATGGCCAGGGTTCAGCTGGAGCTGAACCTACAGATCGCAGAACTACAGTGGAAGGCTCAACCTTCAACTCTGTTGGAGGTTAAGGAAAGGCATACCACCGCGATTACGATAGTAATCTCGAGGGTTGACAATGCAGTGGCAAACTGCATGAAGCTATTCGAACAATCATTCGAGGTCCTAACCACCCTACAAGAGGACTCGAATGTGGAGCGCCTAGAGACAGAGGCATGTGAGCTACAATAGAAATACGATGAGGTAAAAGGGATCGAGAATACAATTGCCCTTACACAAAGGCTTGCGTGGATGCATCAGGCAAAGGCGCTCAAGGAACATGTGGATGTCGCTCAACACAAAGAAACGGTCTTGAAAGTGCACCTATAGCCATGGATCAACCAGGCTTATACAATTACATCCTCCATTGAAGCAAAGCTCGCGCAACTACAAGAAACTCAGGAGAGGATTTAGGGTAGCAGTTCAACAGCAACGGTCACCAAACAACGCGTTGAGGAAGTCCAGCAGGCAGCCACTTAGTGCACTGCCGAAGTTGCAGTGACTGAAACAGAGCTAGGAGGTCTGCGCGATAAGATCTCTGCACCTGCAGAGTGATGCGAGGGCAAGTCACAATGTTTGTGTTGCGGGCGTGTTCGGCACGGGATCCCCCAAGGGCAGTTTTGGGGCTAAGAGCCCATATTTTGGTCCAATTTTGTAATTCCAATGTAAAGACTCCGCATTTTGTGGGTGTAGAGCGCATAGTTGTTAAAGAGTCATAGGGTTGTCCTCCTTTATTTTGATCATTTAGTGTTAGCTGTAGAAGATCTACCCATGGTCTACGGACCATGGCATTGTATAAATAGAGTGAAGCTCTAAGTAGTTAAGGCATCAATAAGAAACACAATGTTGAAGTAATGAAGATGTATGTAAGATAGCTCTGAAGTGTAAGTCTAAGTTTTGGGTCGTAGCATAGGTAGAGGCTCTATAGCTGAGTGTGCAGAGGCCTGGTAGTCCGCAGCTGAGTGTGCGGACCCCTGCAGCTGAGTGCATAGAGGCCTAGTAGTCTACAGCTGAGTGCGAAGGGCGAGTCCAGTCTAAAATCATATGGAAGTATTAATAAAGAGAAGTTTTTTATCATTTATATGTATTTATTTCCTATTTATGCATCTATTATATTGGGTATGAATTACACTTCTAATGCTTATATCATGCGCGAATGTGTATAATTGTATTGGTTAAGTGAACGCAAGTAAGAACATCCATTTACGTGAAGCTACGTAAGATTTGTTAATAAGATAAGTAAGATACTTAGCGTAGTTTGGGGAAATATCACAGTTCGCTGCCCTAGTGGCGCGAAATCATCTCAGCCCCTGGTTAGGGCTGCACAGAAGCTGATTGTAACACTCTGCAAAGGTATTGAAGGGTGGAACAGAGTGCAAAGCAACCTGCGCTAAGGCAGGTATAGTTGTAATAAACCGACATCACAACCATCTCAAGGGTGCAAAAACTTGGTTCCAGCATCCCCCCATATTGCTTTGGGTGAGACTTCAGTCCACACTCTGCGAGTTGATGCCGAAGAGCCAGTAGTGTAGGGATTTGTTTGGCTAACGCTGAACCTGAGTCAGGCCCCCATAATCCAACAGACAGAGTCATTGATGAGTCTGTAAAGAGATAAGAGCGAGGGTCTTAGTATAGGAAAGAGGCTCTGTAGCTGAGTGCACAGTGGCCTAGGGTAGAAGTCCGCAACTAAGTACGTGGACCCCTCTAGCTGTGTGTGCAGGGTAGTCAGATTCTGTACTAAAAATCTGGATCATCAATAATGAAGAGCATTCTGTAATTACTGTGTATTTTACTTCTGTCAATTGCATGTGATTATGTTATGTTAAGCACTGGGTTTATGTTTATTTCTAAATTGATGCATGAATCTATATGTTTTCCTATGTTATATGAATGCAAGTAGAGATATATTTTTATGCAAAGATAATCTAAATTTCATGATAGAATTGGTGAACACTTAAGATAATTCAGGGAACTATACAATAAAGTAGTTACAGAGGCGCGTCAATGCCGAGATCGCTTGTTAGGGTTACGTGAAGGATGATTGCAGACCTTTGATGAGGTTCTGAAAGACTAATTGAGAAGTACATCAATAACCCCTAAGGGATTATCGACCTGCGCGAAGGTAGAGTTCAGTTATAAAACTAACATCACAAACATCTCAGGGTGAGAAAACTTGGTTCCTACATACCCCCATACTACTTTGGGTGGGACTTCATTCCGTGCTCCGTGGGTTGATGCCAAAAGGGCCAGTATTATAGGGATTTGGTTGGATGACTAACGCTGAACCTAGGTCAGGACCCATCAAGCGAACAAATGGTTCTGTTGCCAGGACCGAGATATGCATAACGAGATGTGTGATGTCGAATCATTGGAATCCAACTAAGAAGGAGATTGAGGATTGGTTGGATAGAAAGATCCATGAATTCGTGGTGCAAGAAAACAGGAATCTACAATTGATGAATGAACAATGGTTGGACAAATATCTGTACACAGAAATTCATGAAATCTTCTTCTGTTCTTTCGCGGTTGAATTATACGAGTGGATCGCGAAGTTGGCAGAAGGCTAGGGGAGGTGGAGGCCTGACGATCCAATTGTCTGGACCTCAAGTTAGTGAGGAAATTAGAAGCCTTTGAAGATAAGATCACGCACGTTGTCGATCATTGGCTTGACCATATCATAGGAGGGTTTGTGATAGAGTTCGCGGTCGATACTTCGGTCAATTACAACAAAGCAAAGCGCCGCTTCTTCAAGGGGCTACGAGGTAAGTACTTGAAATTATTAAATATTTGGATTAAGATGCTCTTGTGTGAAAAATGAGTCATGCAGTTACCTTGATGTTTGGAGCTACGCGAAGTGGAAGGTATTTCAGGGATGGAGGAAGAAAAGGTCCTGAATATATCCCGCTAATTGAGCCTCCTCGGAGTGATGACGAAGGAGCAGCACAGGCTTGCTCGCTGAGAGCTATTCAATTAATAAGACAAGGGTTCCCATGAATACCTACACTGCCTCCAACCTCATCCCATCCATCCACACCGCCTCCATCCTCACCTCCACCACTTACACCATCACCCACACCGCTGCCTCCTCCACCACTGTTTAACATGGCAAACTTCGTAAAGCTACCTGTATTCAAGGGCATAAGAAATGAAGATCCGGACTAGTTTTGGTTCGTTGGGAAGGCTGTATGGGAAGCTCAGGGTATCACGGATGATAAAATGAAGAAAGCAATGTTGGTTAGTGCTTTGCAAGACCGCGGACTAACGTGGTACATTAAGTACAATATTGATAACCCAACATCCATGTTGGTAGATATCTCGACTGCGCTGAATAGGGAATTAAGTAGACCTAAGTCTCAAGTGCAATCCATTATGGGATTCAAGGAGATCATGATGAAGCCTAGGGAGGCTCCCTGAGATTTGGATCAAAGATTGAAGTGTATGATCCATGATGCCAACATGAACCTGACCGATGGGTAGCACCGTGAATGGTTTGTGACCTCGCTATTGCCTCACCTAAGGGTTGCATTATCACAACAGAAGATTGGGACCCAAGAGGAAGATCTGGAAATCGTGATGAGACTACACGAGACACCAATGCAGGATTCTAATATGGGGGTTTAGTAGATTCACACACAATTGTAGAACCTTTGACTCGAAATGAAAAGCCTTAAGAAAGACATAACAGCTCGACAAGAGGTGCACGAAGAATTCTAGTGCCTGAAATGCAAAGGTCAGGGGCATGACAAGGATCACTATCTAGTCTTTGCGAATTATGTTGTAGTAGGTTTTGGCTTGTTAGGGCCTAACCCAGGTTCAACGTTAATTAGCCAAACAAATCCCTACACTACTAGCCCTTTCGGCATCAGCCCGCGGAGTGCGGACCAAAGTCTCACCCGAAGCAGTACGGGGGAACGCTGGAACCAAGTTTATACACCCTAAGATGGTCGTGATGTGATTTTATTCCTCCTATTCCTACCTTCGCGTAGGTCACTTAGTTCTAGGGCTTGCCAAACTAGCCCTCTACTATGGCCATCAGTACCTCTCTAAAAAGTTACGATCGACCTTCGCATAGCCCTAACCTGTGGCTTAGGTACTTTTGTGTTGCTAGTGTAGCGTACCATGCAGATTCCCAAACTAGTCTAAGTGTCTTATTTATCTTATTAGATAATCACAGTTAGCACCGCGTAAATAGATATTCTTATTTACGTTCAATTATCCAACACAATTATACACATTCATGCATCACATAAGCATTATAAAGGAAATTCATACATAATATGACAAGAGGCATTAATTAGAAAAAGTATATAGAATTTGTAGAATAATTCTCTTTATTGTTATCTTCAAGTGATTACAGACTCTATCTACCCTGCGCACTCAGCTGCAGGGGTCTGTGCATTCAATTGAAAACTTCCACCATAGGCCTCTACGCACTCAGATACAGAGCCTCTACCTACACTACAACCCAAAACTTAAACTTCTTACTTCAGAGCTATGACTATATTACTTCATTCCATTACTCTATTACCCTTAAACTACTTACAGCTTAGCTCTTTTTATACAATCCATGGTTTGTAGACCATGGGTAGATCTTTCACAAATGAATTTACTTTACAAAACTAAGGGCAGACAACCCTTTATGACTCATGACACCTTCGCACTCTGCAACCACAAAATGCGGAGTCTTTACAAGTTTATTACAAAATTTGACCCAAAACATGGGCTTTTAGCCCCAAAACTGTCCTTGGGGGATCCCATTCCCAAGGGGCCCCCAACAAAAACATCTTGACTCACCCTCGAGTCACTCGACAGGCATGAAGATCTTTGCGCGAAGACTTTCCAGTTAAAATCAGATGACCGCAACCTCAGTTGTGCACTGTGTGGCCGCCTGCTTTGTGTCTTCAACCATTTGCTCGGTCACTGCTCCTGAATTTTCAGATTGAAAATTTTCATGCATCACTTGCAGAGTCACAAGCGTTGCCTCAATAGAACCTGTCACTGTGTAAGCCTCATCCATCCAGGGCTTCAGTCTTGCCTTCAACACTGCTTCCTTGTGCAGCACTGCATCCACCTGTTCCTTCAGCTGCTTGGCCTCCTGCAGCTTTGCTAGTCTTTGTGTCAGCGCGATGGTTTGCGTTGTGCCCTTAACCTCATCATAGTGCTACTGTAGCTTGTGCACTTCCGTCTCTAGTCGTTGGACATTGGGGTCCTCCTACAAGCTTGTCAGGACCTCAAATGACTGCTCAAATAGTTGCGTGTAGTCTTCTACTGCATTGTCCACCACCGCTACTACTTCTGTGACAGTGGTTGCCCACTTCTCCTTGAATTTTGGTGGAGTTGAAGGCTAGGCCTTCAACTGCAACTCTGTGATCTGTAGGTTCAACTCCAACTGAACATTTTCCATCTTAGTGCGAGTGTCGCGCACCCCTGTGGCCAGTTTGCGGATGCATACTTCGACTGGAGCCTCCTCAGGAATGGCCAACTCTGAGACCATTTGGCATGCCTCCTCAGTGACCTGCATAATGCGCTTTCTCTGATTGGTCACCTCGGCCTCAATGGCGATGGTAGAATCTCACCGTAGTGCCATCTGCTCATTGTTGATCCGCTGTTCACTGATCACCTAGAGGGTGTGGTGCTCATGGGCCCTCAAATTTGCAATCGCTCCATCTTGCAAGAGGTGGAGCACTTCATGCGGAAGCGCTAGTAGATTCAACCCTACTCCATTTAGGGCACTGAAAATGGGCCTGTTAGCCTCATTCTCTCTGGTCGGTGCTCCATCAGGTAGCACGATTGTGCTGGAGGCCTTTGCATGCAACATCTCAGTAGACTCTGAAATGTCGATAGCCAAGGTAGACAATGTGCCAGCTTGCGACGCACGGGTCTGCAGCTCCTCCAACCCTATCTAGATAGCCCTCAAGATGATCTGCTACTATTGCTCAAATTGTTGTAGGGCCTCCGCGGTGACATCCCTCACTGTGTCACCGATATCATACAGATCACCCTCTGTTAGTGTGATAGGATCCAGTGATGTCTTGGTAGCTTTTGATTTCTTCCTGGACCCTCCTTTCTCCAACTCCCTTGGGTGCTTAATGTGGGCGGACATCTCCTGAGGGTCCGCACCGTGCTGCTCGTCTGTCTCTTCCTTTGTCTGAGGTGAAGGCAACCTCACACCTTTATCAAAGCCTCACTATGTACCACCTGTCTGCTTCATTGTCTGTTGCACGACCTCACGCTCCACTTGGGCCTTGTCAGCGACCTCCTTCTTTCACCTTTTGGCCAGTTGAGTCATCATTGGCTTGGCCTCCTCCTTCTTTTTCTGCGTGGAGGACTTGCTTCCTCCCACCACCAAGTCTGTTGTAGCGCACCACTCGGCCGGCAATTGATCAAATACTGCATCAATGGCGTCATCCGTTGCCAGATAAGGCAAGTCGTACCATTTCTACGCAAGGTCCTTACACGCCTTGAAGGATACATGATGAAAGTCTGCTTTAAATTTTGCATAGCCCTGCAGGTTGGCGTACACTGTAGGCAAAAATTGTGGTTTGCGATTGATGGCCATGCGGATGTTCATCTCCATCAAGATCTAGAAGATCTTGTTGTCCTTGACTCACTACGCATCCTTGTTTGCCCACAGCGAAGCATACTTCGTTGTTTCTGGGAGGTCTAGCACAATCGAAGGGAACTGACTGTCCTTTGGCAGCTCCCACGCTACTGGCACAATTGACAGCAAGAGCCATGCGTAGTGGAACATCTTGCTGAGGTCCTATGCTTCACGGCAGTTTGCCAAGAACTCACTACAAAGGTAGTCCAACCAGTTGAACTGGACACCTTCGGTGCATTGAGCTGCTAGCTCGACGACAGGCGCCGGAACCTCTTCAGCATGACACTCCCTCATCACCTTCCCTACTAAAACTTATGTGGCTACCTTCACAGCAGGGTCATAGATGCTGGATATAACATATCTGCGTGGATTCTTCATGAGTTTAAACTTTTCCTTCATAGACTCCGTGAGGGCTTGTTCACCACCTTTTCCACCAAATATCACGGCCAGCTTCTCTCCAGTGTAAGTCAATCGCTTTTTCCGGTGAATCAATCTATCTGTGATGGGTATTGGCTCCTCCATCCATAGACACCCATCATGCACCAAGAAAAACAGCTACTTGATGACCAATACTGTTACTGGGGTGTGGTTGTAGTGCGGCACCCAAAGCAGGTTGAGCAACCCTACCTTGTCTACTCCTCAGAGCCACCTCCATGGCTCCAATGCGGTCATTCTAGAATTCGTATCAATCATGCCACACATCAGTTGCTTAGTCGCCAGGTGTGGGAACTTCTCATGGTTGGCCAAGTCTCTGTGTTCAAGTTTCAGCGGCGGCACCTGTGCCAAGCACAATCTCATCAAATAGCAGAGGGGTTTGCAAGGGGGTCTTGCTTTCATTGATGTCTTTCGGTACCTTGGTCTTGTTTTTGTGTGGAGGGACATACTTAGGCAACCGAGTAATAGGGTCCACACCCTGGGCTTCAACCTCCTCTACTTTGACTCTCACATCCTCATCATCCATCGGGATAGTTTCAATGTTTTCTTCCTCCGACTCCAAATTTATGGCCTTGCCTTTCTCCTGTGTGGTAGGTTTTGGTGGGTTTCTCCTTGGTGATGTGTACATTAGTATGGTAGGCTACTTGCCTCTTTTATCCTTCACAGTCTCCTTGGTTGGGGTTGACTTGGGTCTCAGTGTCCTCAGTGATTTAAGGAATTCTGCTAATACTTCGGCCATTGCTGCAGAAACTTCCTCTGCCTCCATCTCAATGTTTGGCACCAGCTCCTCTACTTTGATATCTATAGCTTATGTAGGTGCCGACATAACGCTTTCCAACAGTACTCACGATGTCTTTGGTAGGTTTGAAAATGCTGGAGTCTCTTTCAAGGCCTCGAATAATTCTCGGTTCATGAGTGCTTGAAAGTTCAACAACTCAATTCTCAAAATGCCAAGTGTTTTTCGCCGGACATCCACTTGTAATTTATAGGGCATTTTGAATTCAAATCTGACCGTTCCCCCCAAATTCAGTCCATTAATGCCAGATTGGCAGCCAATTTTCAAGGATCTGAGCCAAAAATTTCATCTTATATGCCAACTGCCCACTCCATTTGGCCGCATTTCTACCGTCAAATCATGAGCAGTGAATTTAACGGTCACGTTCTAGGTGACCTACGTGATTTCTCCCTGGGTAGTGCATCTCCCTTTGCACTGCCGCGAACCATGTGACACTTCCTTAATTTGCACATTCCTCCAATCACATAGCTCCCCAAACTAGGCAGTGTAGTTTATAATATTAGGTCTCCTTTTAGCTGCCTGGAGTGCTAAGATTATGCTACCTTCATCTAGTCACATGGCCGAACCACCGGTGTATGGCATCAATCGACTACCATTCACCTTTCTTGGAAAGAGATATCCATTTAATATGACCAGCTATGTCACTCCTTCGTCGGTAATCTCCTTAATGACATAGGGCCCTAACTAGTGCATTCTGAATTTCCCTGGAAATATACCAAACTTACTATCATATAACAAAACTAGGTCATTTACCTTAAAGGTGCGCAGCTTAATGTGTTAATCATGCCATGCTTTTTCACGTTTCTTTTGGACCTGCTAGTGAAATCCCGCTAGAAATCTGTCTTCCTCAAGCATATCTAGCTGTGTGAGCCTCTCCTCTAGGGCTCAATGATCTGTCATACCTGTGAGTGCTGATATGCATAGACTAGGCACAATTTATTCCATAGGCATTACTGCTTCAATGCCATAGACAAGCCTAAAGGGAGTTTGTCTAGTCAACTTCTTGCATGTCGTTCGATAAGCCCATATTAATGCAGGTATGCGTAGGTCCCAATCACTTCACTGAGCATTGCAAACCTTGGTCAGCGCATTCTCTAGCACTTTATTGAATGCTTCCACCATCCTGTTAACCTGTGGGTGATAAGGTGTGATCTTCTAGTGATATACCTAAAATCCCTCCGTTAGCACACTGATTATCTCATTCAAAAAGTGTGTACCGCGACCACTACTATGGGGTAAAATGCATGGTGTATGGAGAATGAAAACTACCCTCAAAGGCCTTCCCGGGACCTTTGACAGACTATAAGATTATCTACATAAGCTACCAAGTTATACACATGTTCATCTACCAAATATCAATTAACAAAGTATGGAAAGAGTATTACCTCAAGTCTCCTTCTAGATTTGTTTGGAGATCGCAATGCAACCAAGAGGAATTCCCTCAAAGCCAGCTCCAAAACAATTCCTGCACAAAGGAAAGGCAAACACAGTCACAACATACAATCTTGAAAAATAATATAAGAATGCATAATGAACATATATTTGTATATAGCTTAACTACTCATCTAAACAAGTATTGAAATGGACAACTTAATGAACAATGTTACCGACACTATGAAGTAGGGAACACAACTGCAGTTCTGTATTAATAACGGAAGAGTGATTACAACCATCCATTGTATCAGTCTTCCCTTGCCCCTTCTTCTTCTTCTCTCTCTCTCTCTTCTAGCTCACTTCTTCAGATTTGAGTCAATGCTCAACAGCTTAGTAGGCTATCCTTTCAAATGCTCTGACCCCTTTCACAATGGCCCTCTCACTGCTTATGTAGCAATTGAGTTAGGGTTGCCAAGCTCCTCATAGAGTTCATTAGGGAAAAAGCAATGAACTTGCCCTGTTTTCCAGCTCTTTCCCATTTGCCTTCTTTTTCAGATTGGAATTTCCCCAAATAGTTTGATTTTTGGGAATTTCCTTTCTTATATTGAGCAAATTTAGGGATAAATATCTATATATTTGTGAGCAAAGTCATTGGTTTGACCCATTGAACTTCCCTTCGTTTCACTAACGCTGCCCCTGGTCTAACAACATGAGTTAGCAGGGTCACTAACACACCCTTAGGCTTGGTAACAAGCTTTATAAAGCAGGTTTACAGTGTGCAACCAGCATTAGTGTGGAGTCAAGGCCTGCAATTGTGGTCTTTGCTGCAGTCATGCTGTCTTTTACCTCCGAGTTGATGAGGAGGTCATTTTGTTGTATAACAATCACTCATCAAAATCTTCGGACACACTGTTTGGTCAATTCAATGTCCTTGAATTGGCAATCATAAATTGTCAACTAGGGTGCATATAATGATGAAGTATAGGTGCACAATATGTGCTTAGAAGTTGTTTACTAGGTTGTTATGTATTTTTCAAGGTCTAAACTTAAGATGGGGCGATGTTTATCAATTGTATTAGTGTTTTAATTCTTAGGGATGTTGATTAAGTTTCCTAGGAATTAATCTCTATCCAATCAATTTGTGGATGATGTGAGGGTGATTTTACTTATGTTAGATTGTTGGGATTTGATCTTAAATCTCTTTGCTATAGCTCCTAATTCTATAAGTGCAAAATGAAACCTTACTCTAGTAGCTATGAAGGAATATTGTTGAACTCAATTGTTTTAGGAGAGGTCTTCTCGCTTGTTCAATTTCTACTCAAACAAAGTAATCCAAGCAACATCTATGAATTGAACACACTTCAATTATGCTGGATAATAAGCAAAGGAAATAACTGTGCAGTACTAGGTATAAAGAAAAGTAAATAATAGTTCTAATATAGGTATAAAGCAAATTAAAGTTCTTATGCAGATAACAATTCGAGATCATTATACAACATTATCACACAAAATAGAGCAATTGAATAATTAAAGGAAATTAGATTGTATTTGATTAAAACCTGCCACTGTTTGTAGGGGCCCTCCACATAGCAGTTCAGAGCTTCAAATCAGTACAATGCTTGCACACAAAAACCAAATTCATTCACACAAAATTCACAAATTGTTCAAAAAACATATCATTCGGCACGCACCCAAATAACAGTGCGGCCATTAGCTTTATAGTAGGTCTCTTTGCATAACTGTATGAAGATCCTAAGCCTAATATCTCTTAATCCTATATAAACTTATATCGTGAAACCGTCATTTTTCTATTTCGAAAGAAAAACAATAAGGTTTCAACTAATCTCGGGTTTTGTTCTGTGTTAATTCGGCGGTTGACTCAGAGTTTGACCGCGATCTCCTGTGCCTCTTTTAGAAAACAGTTTCAAGTGGATAGGAAGGTATCCATGAGGGAGTCATCCTCTATCCATCTGCACCTTTCGTTGTTGACCTGGAACTCTGGAACCTCGCGAATAATGAAGACAGCTACGAAATCCTAGACTAGCTGCGAAAACAGACTGATTCAGTAGCTAATTACAACTTTAATTAAAACAATAGGGTATACAGCTGAATATGAACAAGAAAACATACTAATGCATACCTTCATCAAAACCTGGTAGATATGGCTTTATTAAGTGTTAAATATATATGAAAAAGAGAGGATTATTGGGAAAAGGGATGTCATGGTAGGACAATCTTCAGACTCTACATTCCCCTAGACTGGAGATGTTGTATGTCCTCAGACACTTCTTCCTTGTCTTCTTCTTGTGTCTCTTCTTTGTCATCTCCCTGTTTCACTGTTTTCTTCTTTTTGGCAGAGATTGGAATTCTAGGCTTCCTCATTAGGATTTTGTACTTTACACTGATTACCTCTCTCTACATAATTTTGTTCTCCTTCTTCAACTTCTTGTTTTTCTTATACCACAAGCTTAGATGTAGGATTAGATTGTCGCTCTTGGCGATCTGTATCTCACTCTATGTCTTCAGGGCTTGATTTTCAATTTTAAGATACCGATTCAATATTTCTAGTTCAAAGATCTCCTGCTTCAAGATGTTTGAGGCTGATTGTTCATCACCTGGTTGCTTCTTCTCCATGGCTCTGTATTGTCTCCTTTGTTGTTGTCGCCTTCATTTCCAATGACTCTATGTAGTCATATATTTCCTACTGTGCGGGGTCAATACCTGGACTATGTATTGGGCTTCCTAGACATGAGCTGTAAGGTTGTGGTGATGATCTTGGTGACCCTTTTGGAGAATTCCCAGGGCTTCCAATTGGCTCATCCTCTATTGGCTCAATATCTATTGGAGTGTTCTCTGTTGGCTCAATCTCTGTTGGAGTGTTCTCTATTGGCTCAATATCTATTGGAGTGTTCTCTGTTGGCTCAATCTCTGTTGGAGTGTTCTCTATTGGCTCAATATCTATTGGAGTGTTCTCTATTGGTTCCTCTTCAGTTGACTCCTTTCCATTTGGCTCATTTTCCTCAAGGTTAATGTGTCCTATAGTTTTTGAGGTTGTTTGTTGAGTCATGCTCAACCTCGTGCTCCTTCTCAACCCTGGGGTTTGTGTTTTCTATACTTTCCTCCTCTTATTCTCTGATTTTTCTTTTAGAGGAGAGGTTTTAGTTTGTGAGAGTTCTTCTTTACCTGGGCTAGCTTTCTTTCTTCTAGGGTTTCCCCTCTTCATTCTTTGCAAAATATTTACTATAGGAAACTCTTCTTCTGTTACCTCTGTCTGAGTTTGAGGTGCCTGTTCCTTTATCATTTCTATGGTTCTTTTTCTCCCTCTAAGGCCACTGTTGCTACTCAATTTTTCTGGGGATTTTTTCTTGAAATGGTTCCTTATTAAGAAACTTTCCTAGTCATCCCCTGTACTTCGGAGGTGAAATTCGACCAATATTTTCACCAGACCATGATGTTACATGGTGTTTTCTATGCATTGAATTTTCTTCTGAACATTTATAACCATTTTCTTGAGGCTATTCAAGAGAAAATAGGGGAGGTTCATCTGATGATCCTCAAGGAAGTGCATCATCATTATAACATGATAAAATTACATTTGTCCAAGCCTAACCTCACAAGTGATAAACTTCTTAAGCACAAGCAATAAGTTTCTCCATTTATTTTTAAGAGCAGAGCTTGGAATACCTTTTTTGTAGACTGTTGTGTCCATGTTTGGATTCCTGAGGAAAACCTTCCAATCCTCGCTATCAATCCCTCTGTTTTTAAACCATTTTTCTCCATGCTTTGGCAACTTGGTGGCCTCAAAAATCATAGACTCCATTACTATGAGCTTTATGTACCCAATTTCAGCCTCCATTCCATCGAAGGAACGTGCAAATGTCTTGGTTACATCTTTGTGGAAACCGCTAAAATACTCAATGAACTGCAGCCATTCTTTTCTTTGCAGCAGCTCCCTAGTTTGTGGGTACTCCTCTAGGAATTGCTTCCCTGCTAGCTCAGTTCAAACAATTACCCCCATGCTAAGGGATGCTTTGCCTTGAAGATTGGCTACCTTGACAGGAAAATGGGACCAGTAGTGTTTGCTAGCTGGCGAAAAGATGGAGTGATTGTGAACGAATAGAGGAGTGTAGGAATAGGGAAGAATGGATGGTTTATCAAGAGGATTATGGGAATGGATTTGACTATTAGGCGCATTCAAACTTATGATTTGGTAAATAATTCAGCAGATTTGGCACAAGGTCGTGACATGACTTTTCCAAACTACGGAAAGTTGTCCAAACTACGGAAACTTGTCCAAGTTGCGGAAAGTTGTTGTTTCTGCAGCTTAAGAGAAAGAAAGATTTAGTAGATGAGCTTTAATATATCTATCTATATATATATATATATATATATATATATATATATTTATTTATTTATTTATTTATTTTTAAAAGAAAATTTGAAGTGCCAATAAATTGGTTTTCACTTTAAATTTTCTATATAAACATGCCAACAACATGTTGGTTTTCATGTTTATACAATTTTAATATTTATATTTTTTTTTCATATCATATATATATATATATATATATATACACACACACATATAATTTATTTATTATATCTTTGTTATATATTTTTTCCTCTTTTTTCGTTTTTTTTTAAGAACAAACTGAATGAAACTTTCTAAGGTGGAAAAGAAGAAGAAATTTTCTTGACCATCTTCAGTTCTAAATTATCCTGAAATATTTTGACAAATTCTTCTCTTGTTAATGGTTTTTGGTAAAGCTTGATTCATTGTCCATTTACTAATAGAGGAGTTCTTTCTTCATCAATTGTCCTGATTCTAACTGCACCATTATCAAAGACATTCTCAACCTCATAAGGTCCAAGCCAATGGGTTTGGAATTTCCCTTGAAAATTTTTGAATTTTGAATCAAAGAGAAATGCCCAATCTCCCGGATGAAACTTCCTTTATTTAATGTACTTATCATGCCATCTTGACCTTTGTTGTTGCACTAAGTTGGTCCTCTGAAAGGCTTCTTATCTGATTTCATCGAGCTCATTTAATTGTGTCATCCTTTGCTTCTAGGCTTTTGACAAGTCAAGATCTAACTGGACTGTTGTCTTATAGGTCTGGATCTAGAACTCTATTGGAAGTAAGACTTGCTTCCCGTAAACAAGTTCATAGGGAGTATGTCTTGTAGTATTCCTCCATGTAGTCCTATAGGCCCATAAGGCTTCTGGAAGTTTCTCCACCCAGTCTTTCCTGTGTAGATGTACAGTCTTTGTAAGGATAGCCTCGATCACTTTATTTGTGGACTCAACTTGTCCATTGGCTTGTGGATGATATGGAGTTGACTTCCGATGTTTTATCTTGTATTGGTCCACAAGCTTCTGCACTAGTCTGGATGTGAACTGTGTCCCTTGATCTATTACAATTTCTCTTGGCACACAAAAATGAGTAAAAACATCCTTAAAAAAAATGAAACTACAGTATTTTCAGTAGAAAAAGGAAGTTCTTTAGCTTCTACCCATTTAGTGACATAATCAATACATACCAGAATATACTTCTTTTGCTTTGAAGGTGGGTTTTTTGGTCCAACAAAATCCAGTGCCCATTTTTCAAATGGTTCGATAAGTACCTATGGTTGCAATGGCATCTCATTTGAAGGAGTAGGCTTGACCATTCTCTGACAACTGTCACATCTCTTAACATATTCCTTGGTGTCCCTGAAAATGGAAGGCCAATAATATCCTAAAAGCAAGATTTTGTAAGTGGTTCTCTTGTCAAAAAAATGTCCTCCACATGGCTCATTATGACAAGATTTTAGTATCTCTGGTATTTCGTCGTCCCGAACACATCTTTTGATGATGAGGTCTGGTCCTGTCTTATATAATTCCTCATTTATCCATGAGTAGAATGTGTTATTGTGGACTATTCTTCTTTTTTCTCTAGGAGTTAAATGAAATGGCATTTTTCCTGTGGCCAAATAGTTAGCAATATCTGCATACCAAGGTGATTTAGTAGATACTGCAAAAAGATATTCATCAGGAAATTTATCTTCTACAGGTCAATCATTGTTTTCATTTTGTATTCTAGATAGAAAATCGGCAATTGTGTTTTGTTTTCCTGACCTATCTAGAATGGTTATGTTGAATTCTTGTAAAAGTAGGAGCCATCTGGTTATTCTTCCATTAATGACTAGTTTATTCATTAGGTATCTAATGGAAGAATTGTCTGTGTGGACAAAATTTTCGTAGCCAATTATATAATGTCTGAATTTATTAATGGCATGAATCACAACTAAGAACTCCTTCTCGGTTACAGTATAATTTAACTCTGTGGTGGTTAAATTTTTACTGGTATAATAAATGACATAAGGAGTGAGGTCTTTTTGTCCTAAAACAGCTCCTAAGGCCGAATTTGAAGCATCTGTTGAGATATGGAAAGGAAATTTCCAGTTATGTCCTTTTAAGATGGGTGCTTCAGAAATTCTCTTTTTCAATGTTTCAAAGGAAACTTGACATTCGTAATCCCAACTAAATTCACAGACTTTTGTAAGTAATTTAAAGAGTGGGGATGAAATTTTTGTGAAGTTTTCTATAAATATTCTATAGTATCTGGTAAAACCGAGGAAACTTTTGACATCCTTTTGACAACTTGGCACTGATAACTTGGAAATGACTTCGACCTTAGATGAGTCTACCTTAATTCCATCTCCTGAAATATGGTGACCTAAAACAATTCCTTCGTTAAACATCATGAAGCATTTTTCATCGCTTAATGAGAGGTTTGTATCATGACATCTTATTTAGACTTTCTCTAGGTTTTCTAGTGCTTCATTGAAAGGATCCCCATAGAATTTGAAACCATCCAAGTATACTTCCACACAATCATGGATAAGGTCAGAGAAAATGCCAAGGACTGCCCTTTGGAATGTTGCGAGAGAATTACATAACCCAAAGGGAAGTACCCGATAAGCATAATTTCCCCATGGACAAGTGAATGTGGTTGTATCCTGATCTTCAGGGACAACCTGAATCTGGTTGTATCCACTGAACCCATCCAAGAAGGAAAAATATTTTTTTCCTGCTAAAGTATCTAAGACCTGGTCTATTGAAGGTAGCGGAAAGTGCTATTTTAATGTTTATTCAACTCCCTGTAATCGATGCATACTCTCCATTTTCAATTATTTTTAGGAACGATTACTAGGGGTGAAACCCACTGACTGCTAGATATTGCATAAATGAAATTTGCATTTAATAATTTCTGCAATTCTTCCTTAATAATTTCTTTTAGATTTGGGTTCATTCTTCGCTGAGGTTTTCTAACTGGTATTGCATTTTTTTCAATGTAGATATGATGTATGCAAGTTTTAGGATCAATCCCTCTCATATCAGTATATTCCCATGCCAAAGCAAAAGAATGTTTGTATAAAATTTCTATCAATTGTTTCTTTTGAATGTCTACCAAGTTTTCATTGACATTTAAGGTTTTTCCTGGAAAGATTTCTATCGAGGAATTCCCAAATTTTTCCATGGACAACAATGATACTTTTTTGGAGGAGAGATATTCATTTTGACTACACTCATAATGCGAGGAAGATTCATTATTTTCTAGCATATTTGCAAGTTTTTCTTCCTCTTCTACTTGTTCAGTGGCAAAATAGGTTGTATGTCTTCTCCATCTTCTACCCATTCTTCAATTTCTGTATCTATTGTTATTCTTGCAGGGGGGTACAATGTAAATTTCTTTGATAATTTCCATCTGAGATAAACATATCACCTGACCTACAACCAATGAAATTATCTGTTGTAGCCAACCAAGGCCTTCCTAGAATTAAGGGATGTCCTCCTAGATTGTTCGTGGGTGTTAAAACCATGAAATCAACAGGATATTCCCAAGAATCTAAGGATACAAAAACATCATCTAGCACACCATATAATTTAATAACAAATCTATTTTCTAATTGCAACAAGGTTGGTTTGTTTTGAAGGTTAGGAAGCCTAAGTTTGTCCATAACTTGTTTTCTCATTATGTTTATGGCTGCCCCTAGGTCAATCAGTGTGTTTGGTATTTCAGTTCCGTTGATGTGAATTTTTACAATGGAGCTTCCCGGGTCTAAATATTTTTGGATTTTCGTCTTCCCCATCATAATTCCTGCAATTTTTCCAACTAACTGAATTTTTTTATATCTTTTCTTCTTCTCCCTGATCATTGTGTACTTAATTCCTTAATTGTTTTTGCAAAAATTGGTATCTCTTTTGTGGCTTGCAATAAAGGAATCTTAATACAAACATTTCTCAATTCATCGATCATATTGTAATCAGGCAAGATAATTTGTTTCTCTACTCCTTCATCGATTTTCAACCATTCTGGGAAAGGTGGTTTAATTGATATTAAAGGTTGTTCTATGACGGGAGCATTTATTGGAATTTCTTCTGTTTGTCTAGTTTCCTTTTGAGGGAGAGAAGTCTCCCCTTCTTCTAATTGATTCTTATGTTTTTGAAGATCTGATTTTATTTTTTGAATGACAACAGGAGGTTTGTTTGGTAATACCCTTCCAAACCTTAATTAGACATTGTTTAGGTCTAGTGGGGTTATTACATAAGTTTGAGGATTTTGACCCTCCATGTTGAATACCAGTTGTTGTGGTACATTATTATTAGGATTTGGAAGTGGTTGAGTGGGTAGTTGATTTGATTTTTGTGGAAATGGTAGGGAAAGTTGCAAGTTTTGACTCTGTACTGGACTTGTGGCAATTGATTGGTTTGAGGAATTTGATTGGATGGGGTTAAGAATTGTGGTGGAATGTAGGATGGCAAGTATTGTTGATATTGAGCATAGGCTCCATAAGGATTTTTCCATCCTTGATTCCAAGGTTGTGATTGTGGCAGAGCCCAAGGCTGCCAGGCTGAATTCCAATTACTTTGTGAAGATTGGGCAAATTGTTGTGGTCTAAATCCTTGTGGTTGATTTGGTTGGGGGTTTTGCCATGGTCTTTTGGCTATAAAGTAGAGAGGGTCTACTGGTTCTGAGATTCCTTCATCATTGAATACAACCTTAAGACCTGGTAAGGATGGACATTCCTTTGTATCATGATTATCTGCACATATGACATAGGTTTCTATGGCTTTTGAGTCTAAGGGACACTCTCTCAGAGCATGTTTCTTCCGACATTTGGGACAGAAGATAGATAATGCAGCATTTTTGGAATTTTGCTTGTTTTGTATTTTAAGGGTGTCTATTTGTTCACTTAAGCTCCCTAAAATATCTGTTTAAAGGTGTCAAGAAGATTTCCTATTTCTGCCCTACTAACTATCCCAACTGCAAACTTGTTTATTCTTGATAAGAGAGGGTCTCTAGGACTCTTTCCAACTCTTGCTTTTCCCCTTGAGATATGTACACATAAATCACAAATATCTGCAAATGGTAGTTGGGAAATATCTCCTTTTCCTGTTAGGTTAAGTAGATTGATCCATTCATCTTTAACGGCTCTGAGTAAAAGATATTTTAAGGTTTCTTCATCCAAATTATCCATTTTTGCTCTTTAACATTATAAACAAATATTTCTACCAAGTCTTCAAGATTCTCATCTTCTTTCTGTGTCATTTTGAGGACTTCATCTTTAAGGTTACTAAGCATACAATAATATCTATACTTTCCCAAGAAAGTCTCCTTCATTTGTGCCCATGTTGTTATGGAATGCACTCCTAGACTCATGAACAATTTTAATGCTGAGTCTTTTAATGTGGCAGGGAACAAATTCATCTTTTGAGCATCATGCAGATAGTCATATGATCTACATAATACTTCAAATTCGAAGAGAAATGTCTCCAGATCTTCATTTCTTTTCCCATGGAAATTAGGAAGAATCGAGGGTGATATATTTTTCATTGTGAGGGTTGTATCTTCATCAAGAATAGGGAATCCCGAAAGATCTTGATTTCCTCTGCCTCTACCCCCTCCTCTACCTCCAACTCTTCCTCTTCCTCTGCCTCCAATCCTATCCTCTTTACCATGGACATTGTGTACTTCTCCTTCTTCTTTAGCCATGATAGATTCTTTGGAGCTAAGATAGCGTTCTTCTAATCTTTCTGGTTCCTCTATCAATGGTTGTTCAGAATAAGTTTCCAATTCCTCCTCTTCACTAGGAATTTATAATTCTTCTCCCACGATTTGTTCACCAGTGGGGGATAGAAATATTACTCCTATGGTTGGGGATGTAGGATTTTCTTCAATTACAGCTTTAGTAGAAGAATTCAGTGAAGTTTTGGATTGAATTTATGATCTTGATACTTCAGGAAGTCTTTGTCGACCTCTAAATGGAATTCGGGTTTGAGTAGGTGGTTTGGAATCTCGAAATCATGGTGGAGTGAGTGGATTTGTGGGAATTAAAATTCTTCCTCGTCCTACAAATATACCCCTAGAGTCTCTATCCATACACATGTCATGTCTTAAATTAATGATGGTTTTGTTTGTTTTTTTATTTTTACTTCTAATTATACTTCCCCGACAATGACACCAAAATGTTTGGTTAATTCAATGTCCTTGAATTGGCAATCATAAATTGTCAACCAAGGTGCATAGACTGATGAATTACAGGTGCAAAATATGTGCTTAGAAGTTTTTTACTAGGTTGTTATGTATTTGTCAAGGTCTAAACTTAAGATGGGGTGATGTTTGTCAATTGTATTAGTGTTGTAATTCTTAGGGATGTTGATTAAGTTTCCTAGGAATTAATCTCTATCCAATTAGTTTGTGGATGATGTGAGGGTGATTTTACTTATGTTAAATTGTTGGGATTTGATCTTAAATCTCTTTTTTATAGCTCCTAATTCTCTAAGTGAAAAATGAAACCTTACTCTAGCAGCTATGAAGGAATACTATTGAACTCAATTGTTTTAGGAGAGGTCTTCTCGCTTGTTCAATTTCTGCTCAAACAAAGTAATCCAAGCAACATCTATGAATTGAACACACTTCAATTATGCTGGATAATAAGCAAAGGAAATAACTATGTAGTACTAGGTATAAAGCAAAGTAAATAACAGTCTAATCTAGGTATAAAGCAAATTAAAGTTCTTATGCAAATAACAATTCGAGATCATTATACAACATTATCACACAAAACAGAGAAATTGAATAATTAAAGGAAATCAGATTGTATTTGATTAAAACCTGCCACTGTTTGTAGGGGCCCTCCACATAGTAGTTTAGAGCTTCAAATCAGTACAACTCTTGCAAACAAAAACCAAATTCATTCACATGAAATTCAGAAATTGTTCAGAAAACATATCATTTGGTGCACACCCAAATAACAGTGCGGCCATTAGCTTTATAGCAGGTCTCTTTGCATAACTATATGAATATCCTAAGCCTAATATCTCTTAATCCTATCTAAACTTATATCGTGAAACCGTCATTTTTCTATTTCGAAAGCAAAACGATAAGGTTTCAACTGATCTCGGGTTTTGTTCTGTGTTAATCCGGTGGTTGACTCGGAGTTTGAACGCAATCTCCTATGCCTCTTTTAGCAAACAGTTTCGAGTGGATAGGAAGGTATCCATGAGGGATTCATCCTCTATCCATCTTCACCTTTCGTTTCTGACCTGGAACTCTGGAATGTCGCGAACAATGAAGACATCGACGGAATCTTGGACTAGCTGTGGAAACAGACTGATTCGGTAGCTAATTACAACATTAATTAAAACAATAGGGTATACAAGTGAATATGAACAAGAAAACATGCTAATGCATACCTTCATCAAAACCTGGTAGATATGGCTTTATTAAGTGGTAAATATATATGAAAAACATAGGATTATTTGGCAAAAGGATGTCATGGTAGGACAATCTTCAGACTCTACACAGCCAAATCACATTAGTACATACACAAAGAGGAACTTTGTGGCAGTCACGCCTGTGCAATCCTTCACAGGCTGTGCCTCCATCCAACGAGTCAAATACTCTGTCGTGGTGATAATGTACCTTGCTCCCGTTTTTCCTTGGGGCTGGATGGGTCCCACAAAGTCTATCACCCATTTCTCAAAGGGTTGCAACGTCATTTGTTGATTCAAAGGCATCTCATCCCTACACAATGGCCTGCCAATCCTTTGACATACATCGCATGCCTTGCAGTACTCTTTTTAATTCTGATGGAGGGTTGGCCACCACAAACCTGTGCATAGAATCTTCTGCGCGATCTCTCTCCTTGCATAATGTCCTCCCACAGTGCCCCCATGAGCATTTGTGAGGATGCTGCTTCTTTCAAACTCAGGTACATATTGTCGCAATATCTCATCAGACCCCATTTTGTACAGATGCCCAGTAATGACAAAAAAATTGTCACGCGCACCACTAACTCCTTCTTCTGTTAGACGGTATATCCCTCTGAGGTAGTTCCTATTGCCAGGAAGTGTATGATATCCTCAAAATGACCATCTGTGATGCGCACTATAAAAAGGTGCACGTCGGGCAACCCTTCCTCCAAATTAGTGGGCTCTTCCCCTGTTTTGATGCGTGACAGATGGTCTGGTCCTGCATTCAGTCGTCTAGGCTTCACAATAACCTCAAAATCATATTCCTAGAACAATAACAACCATCTACAGATTATCCCCCCCCCCCCAACACAGGCTTATTGACTAGGTACTTCAACTTGGAGTGGTCTGTATACATCTTACAGTGGCCTCCCAGCAAGTAGTGTCTAAACTTCTGGAGCACATATACCATAGCTAACCCTTCACGCTTGGTGGTGGAATAGTTCTTTTCTACCTTGGATAACCTTCTACTCACAAACAAGATAGGATGGTCCAAGTCTTCTCCACCAGCCTGTGTCAATACTGCTCCAACAAAATGTGACATCCTTCTTCACCAATTTTTCCATAGGCACGGTGATTTAGGCATAGCCTTTGATAAACTTTCTATAATATCCCGTATGTCCTAGGGTAGCACATAGTTGTTTTACACTCCCTGGTGCTTCCATGTTTAGTATCACCGCGATCTTCACGAGGTCTACCATCAGTCCCTATTTGCATACCACATGACCCAGCAGGTTCCCAATAAGAACACAAAACAAGCACTTCTTTAGATTGAGTGCGATCTGGTATCTTCGACAGGTATCCAACATCAGGTGCAAGGTTTCTACATGGTGTTTCACCAACCCAAACACAGTCCAATCATTAAAGTATACTTCCAGGAACTTATGAATAAATTTTTTGAATGCAGCAACGACTACGCATGAGAAAATCGCAGGCACATTATTCAACCCAAACGACATTACAGTGTACTGGAAAAAAAACCCACTCAGTCACGAAGGTTGTCTTGCTCCTATCCTCCGACATGGTTTTGATCTGGTGGTACCCCGAGAACCCATCAGTGAAGGAATATTCTTCCTGGCCACCCACATTGTCCAACACTTCCTTAGTGAGTGGAGTCTGGAAAGGATCATGTACGCAAGTGTCATTCAGCTTTCTGAGATCCACGCATATTCTTATTTCATCCTTCTGCTTCTTCTCTTGTACCACCATTGGGCTTACCCAATCGGATTCTTCCACAGGCTCAACGATGCCTACCATGAGCATGTTGTCTAGCTCTAAGCGAACCTTCTCCTTATACTTTGGATTCAGATGGTAAGGTCTTTACTTAACCAGGTTCGCGTCAAGCTTCAACGTGATCTTCATAACACCTAGGTCCCCTATTATCCCTTTTAGATCTATAAACTTGGTAGGGAATAAATCTTGGTATTCGTGGAGCAATTTAATGACCTTATCTACCATCGCATCGTCCCAATAATCTCCAATCTTCGCAAATTTTGGCTCTACCTCCGTACCAATGTTTACATGTTTCATTTTCAGCAATGTGGTTATATCAGGATTCTCAACTTGTGATCCTTCAACCTCGCGGTGACCTACTATTTCCGGGATGTTAATCTTTCATGGATCCTCATCCTATTCTTCAATGTTTATGTTATAGCATTCTAGTGCGTGACTCAGCTGAGTAGCCCACTCAGGCTGAATCAGTTCTAAAGGATCCTACGGTATCCTAAAGATTGCAGCTTTCACCTATTGTAGCACCTCATCAATATAGTCAAACCCATCTTCAAAACTGAATGTCATTATGAATCCTTTGCACAAAATATCCCATTCACTTGTACCATGGCGGAGCTCTGTTTTTACATACCAGTTCATCAGGACGACATCCAGGGTGTGACAGAACAAGTGCACCCATTTACGTTGGGGGTTCTCTCCATAAGCCTGAGCCCATTTGGCCAAGTGCACGCGTGGGTCATCCTAACAATCATACTTGTCTGTCATTCACACCTTCGGCTTCCCAAAAATGTGTTCTCATCATTCTCCTACATTCACGCCAATCATCAAAGCTTCCCTTATGCGTACCCCACCATATTGTGGGCGTAATGCATAGTGCCCAGTCCAATGCCTGGAAGCGCTGCTTTTTCTGGTACCTCCCTTTCAAATGCATCCAAAAATATATCTACATCATTTAAGCCATCATAAGTAGGCATATTTCTTACCTCTGACGACACACAGTGCAGCAATCGGGTCATCATGTTACAACTCAGTGTAGTTACCTCATGTAACTGATTCTACCAATGATCTAATTTTTCATCAGAGTCTGAGGTACAAGAACTCTCGCAGTCCCATGTAATTCGTCCATCTACTGTTGGATTCACCCAATCTTGGTCTCGTGTTGTTATCTTATAGATACAATCCAGATCGGCATCGCTCTCATAATTGTGGACTGGTTCAGTATAGCGAAATCCTTCAACAGGATCTAGGGGTACTATTATGCAGAGCAATTTCTTCTCAAATATCATCTTCCGTATCTTTAGGTTGATTACCCCATTCATATCAGTAGCCCAATCAATTCCAAGGAGCACAGGATAGGGGTGTTGTCATCCACAATTTCTATTACTTCAAATTCATATAGCGTTCTCACACCTTCAATACCTACAGTCACCCCCTACAACCGCCCCATGGGGGTGATCTTTTGTTGATTCACCATCCTTAGCTGAATCAGAGATCATTGTAGTGCAAGTCTCCCCATCCACTCCCAACTCTGCTTCGATAGGACATTCACGTTTGACCCCAGGTCCAAGATAACCTTATCCATCTCATAGTATCCTATCTGCGCGGTTAGTCTCATCTCCCGTCCCGTCCTTGTTTTATGCTTACCAAGCTTTTGTACTATGCACGGCTCAGCTGGAGTTTTTCTGGCACATCTATTTATGAGTTATTGCAACCCCATCATAGCCTTTCTATTGCGCAGTAGCTCCATGTAGGTCTCCAGGAAGGTTGTAAGAATAGAAGGGTCCATCTCCTGATCAGGCTTATCCTTGCTTCCTGAGGTGGAAGCCTCAACGAAGCTCTTCTTCGCCTCCATGAATGTTTCTTGTGCACGCTCCAAATCAAACTCAACCTCCTTCATGGGAGCTTTGTGAACCCATGTATTGTCCTCAGACTGTTTCCCCTTATCATCTCCTATTGTGATTCCACTTTGAAGCACTATATTCACGTTCGGGTCTTCTTCGCGTGGCTCAGACCTCATCATCTACAGATTCTGAGTTGGCTGAGGTGGTAGTGCCCCTTTGTCACATATCCTTGCTATCAGCGTAGAAAAGTCTTCCATTTCGTGATCAAGCAAAGTGCAATACGTGCACGATGGACATGTTGGGTTAGTGCAGTCACGGGCATAGTGTCCTGGTCCTACGTAATTGTAGCAGATCAACTATCCCTGACCTCTACTAGGTCCTCCTCCGCCTCGGCCTCGTCGTGCCCCCGAAAGCTTGTCCACACCATCCCTGCACCTTGGTCAAGGGGCACGTTTCTTCCTGTACCCTATAGGTGGGTGTTCTATCCATCATCAATTCGTAGCTTCTACAGTTATGCTCATCATGCCCTACTGACCTACATAAGTTACAGAACAGTTGTTGCGGTGTCTAGACAAACTTCTGCAACAAATGATAGTTATCCGTGGCATGTTTTCCTACTACCTAGCATATAGCACACCACAACGCAGGCCCGGTGCTTGGTCTTGCCTACTTCTAGCATCAAAGGCATCGGTCCTCCTCCTCCAATATAGTTCGCAAAGACTAAACAATGGTCTTTGTCATGCCCCTGGCTCTTGCATTTCAGACACCATACCTCTTCACGCACCTTTGGTCGAACTGTTCTATCTTGCTTCAAACTTTTCATCTCTAGGAAAATATTTTTCGACTGCGTATGGATCTTTTGAACCCCCAAATTTGGATCTTGCATCGGTGTTTCATGCAGTCTCATTGCAATCTCCAAGGCCTCTGCCCGATTTGTTATCTTCTGTTGCGATAACGCAACCCTCATGTGTTGCAGGAGCGAAGCCACAAACCACTCGCGATGTTGTCCATCTGTTAAATTCATATTAGTTTCACGGATCTTACACTTCAACCTTTGATCTAATTCCCAAGGTGTCTCGCTTGGTTGCATCACGATTTCCTTGAACCCCACAATAGATTGTGCTTCAGATTTAGGCCTACTAAATTCTTTGTTCAGCGCAGTCTGGATGTCTGCCACTCCAGCATTCGGGTTATCATTAGAGTACTTGATGTACCACGTTAGTGTGCAATCCTGCATAGCACTAACTAGGGTTGCCTTCTTCATGTTATCATATGTAACGCCCTGAGCTTCCCATATAACTTTCACAATGAACCAAAATTGGTCCGGGTCCTCATTTCCCAAGCCTTTGAACAAAGGCAGCTTCACTAAATTTTCCATACTGAACTGCGGTGGAGGTGGAGGTGGTACAGGTGAAGTTGTAGGTGAAGGTGGTGAAGTTGGACGTGGTGTGGGTAGAGGTGGCAGTCGCGGGAACCCTTATCTTATTAACTAAATAGCACTTCATGGAGAAACCTGCGCTATTCCCTCTTCATCACCTCGCGAAGGTGAAATCAATGGGCTATATTCAAGACACTTTTTCCTTTGTTCTTGTAAGTTTTTCCGCTTCGTGTGGCCCTGAACATCAAGGTAGCTGCATAACCCATTTTTCGCACAATTGCATTTTCATCTAGGTATTCAAAGATTTCACATATTTACCTCACAAACCTTTGAAAAAGCACCGTTCCACCTCGTTGTAGTTGACTGAGGTCTCGAACACGAATTTAGTTACAAATCCTCCTATGACATGATTGAGCCAATGATCGATATCGCAGGTGATCTTATCCTCAGATGCTTCCAATCTCTGCACTATTTCCGAGGTCCAAACATTAGGATCGTCAAGTTTCCACCTTCCTTGGCTATCTGCTAGCTTCGCGATCCACTCATATAGCTCAACCATAATGGAACAAAAAAAGATCTCATGGATCTCTATATATAGGTACCTGTCCAGCCATTGTTCCTTTGTCAGTCACGGACTTCTATTTTCCTACGTCACAAATTCATGGATCTTCCTATCAAACTAGTCTTCGATCTCTTTCTTAGTTGGATTCCAGTGATACGACATCACACATCTCTTATGTAGATTCTGGTCCCAGCAACGGAACCATTTGTTGGCTTGTTGGGGTCTAACCTAGGTTTAGTGTTAATTATCCAAACAAATCCCTACACTACCGACCCTTTCGGCATCAGCCTGTGGAGCGCGGACCAAAGTCTCACCCGAAATAGTATGGGGGGATGCTGGAACCAAGTTTTCGCACCTTGAGATAGTCGTGATGTCGTTTTATTCCTCCTATTCTTGTCTTTACGCAAGTCACTTAGTTATAGGGCTTACTATATGTTGGGTCGTTAATATACTATTATTATTGTCACTTTTGAACACTTATTCCACCCATTTCTACCATTCTTCATCACGACATTTATCATAATTTATCATATAATTCTATTTTACAATGATTTATGCTCTTATGTAAAAATATTATTTATTCTCCTTTATTTCTAATAAATTGATGATTATGAATGATTTTATCAATGAAATTTTAATAAATTGGTTATAACATTATTCACCATTTTTAGCCTCCAAGATAATTTCCATATTGAAGATTTGATCATTAAAAGTGCCAACTCAGAAATGCGCTGGAATAAGAAGTGACAGTTTTGCGGTTGAGATTCTGAGCAAATGAAGATGAATTTGGAAAATCTAGAACATGGGTTTTGTCCAGAACGGACCAAATTAACTTTCTTGGAGAACGGTTTGCCAAAATTCAGCTTGTATTGAGAGAAACGCAGGGTTCTTTGAGCACAATTTTCTCAGATTCGCTGTGTGGCCGTTTTCCAAATCTCAGCTGCAAAGCCAAATTCGCCTTGCTCTTGTTGAAAGATGGATGGAAATATATCTTCTTGTTGATCAATTGGTTGGAAACAATCTAATTTTGTAATAGAAATCATGTTGTAATTATCTCTGTTGTAACTTCTCTCTGATCTCTCTCTATTTAAATGAAAACAAAGATCAGAGAGGGGGATGGATTCGAATGATGGAATTGAGGATGAATTAGAGATTCAGAATTGAGGATGGCAGAGAGAATGGATAATGGTTGAGAGATGGAGATATTTCTTGTTGTAATCCACTGTAACTCTGCTTTGATATTTTAATATAAATCTGGTTGCCATTCCATCTTTGATCCTGAAGTAACCCAGCAGCATCCGCTGGCGGCTAAGGGCCCAACCTCTGGTGGATTGTGCTGCTGTTGTATATTATCTCTTTGGTTTATGCGTGGTTTTCATTATCAACTTTATTTGGTAATCTGGTATGTTCTATTATTTTACATCACGGTTCTGTTATATCTGATTTATGTTCAATTGAGTAATATCGTTCTCTATGACATGAATGTCGTATTGATTCATCTTGACTTGGTAACGCATTGTTGTTCTTTGAATCATTGATATAACATTGTTGGTCCTTACAGAATGTATTGTTGTTCAATTACAGCGTATCCATGTTGTAACACTCTTTAATTGGTATTACTGAATTCATCTTAGAGACTATATTTCCTTGTGATTGCTAAATCTATGAACGTTGTTGTTCCATTCCAAAATACAGTCGTATTCTTTATAACTAAGACTGATAATCGGATTACCAAGATCAGATTACTATTAAGGTGTTCCGTGTGTTAAGTTATTGTGTATTTATATTTGACTTTCCAGCGTTGTTTCATATTCCATCATTAATCAATGCTGTTCTATTTCCGTGTGCTGTCCGATTTATTCTTAAAGTAAAGATTGCTATTAATTTGGCTTTGCTGTTGTTCATTTCCATTAATTAGAGTTTGTTGTTCAGATTCCTTTAATTACAGTTTGCTGCCCATTTACTTTGTTGTTCATTTCTGTTGATTAATTACAATAGTTTGCTTTTAAAGACTTTTCTTGGTTTACTTTCAATGGCAGCTTTAGTTCAATTTCTATTTCCTTTTAATTGGTTTAAAGCAGGACTGTCAACTATAGAGAACATTGGTTATTGCTTCCTCGTTCCCAGATTGATTGTCTTGTTCTAGTTTGATTTCAATTGCATCAATCTCTAGAGGAATGAGTTATTGCTACTGTATCCTCAATTGATGTTTGTTGAGTGAATAGTTGGATTTCAGAGCATTTGAGTTTATGTTATTATTAGATTTCTTTTTCAAGCATTCATTTACTTTTGGATTTTAAGCACTATACTGCAAAACATTACTCTTGAGTAAATAGCCGCCTCAGATTGAGTACACTCTTAAAATAAAAATTCGTCCCTAGGTTGACAATTCATGTGAAGGTAAATTAGGAGTTAAAAAGACACCTTTTTATCGCTCGACATTTTGACGTCGTTGCCAAGGAGAGTGTAGCCATTTTTAAAGAGTAGTGTGCATCTGATGAGTGCCTGTTAGGAAAGAATTGGGTATTAAAAACGGAAGGTAAGAACCTGCGTACAGAGCATGTAACAGCCCTGCTCCCCCGCCCGCTTTCCAGCGTATTTGTTAATTTTTTTTGTGTAGAAATAGATGTTTGAAATTTTGTGTGAATGACTAGAAAAAAAAAATAGAAATTTTGAAAAACGAATCATGTGATTTCACTCAAGTGGTGATGTAAGCACCACCCATTTCACTAACTAATTGACAGGAACATTGGAAGAAGGAGCTTCGAAGGAACACATGAAGAACATCTTCTGTTATGGTAAGAAACTGCCCAACATTTTTACTTTTGAATTTCCTGCTCAACTAATTCCACACCCTCACCACAATAAACCAGTACACCATGCTTACAGTGTTGAACTGCCAAATTTACCTAGCCTTCCCACCATTCTATCTCACATGTGCCATTAGAGAAAACTTACAATGAGATTCAGAATGTTTCAAATTCAAAAATTGTAGAAGCTATGGAAGAAAATGAGGTTTCTTTTAGGTTGCACCAACAAACCATTTTAAAAGCTCAAGAACTTCATGGTATGATGGGAAATCAAGAAAGTAATGGATATATTGAATATTGGTTTCACTCCATCACGTTTTTGCGTCATCACTCCATACTTCAACAATTTTTGATACCATCTTTTCAAGGGAAGTTGGCTTCTCATACCCTAATTTTTATTAACATGCATTTTTCAAATTTGGGTATGTGCATACGTAAAGCCTTATTTCTAAAATGGTTCCACTGGAAATACTCTTATACATAAACATATTCAATTCTCAAAGAAGAGTAGGATAGTGGAGAAAATAAAATAAATAAACAAATAAAACAAACACATCTTTTTTATTTTTATTTTTGTAAAGCTAGTTGCTTTTTGTTGCAACATGTTATGAAAATCAACATCGGTGATAATTTTTTAATTCATTTGTGTATGTAGATGAATTATAATGGAAATAATAGTTCTACAAACATTCATATTCACTTTTATCACCAATTTGAAAAAATGCTTGAATATCACATTTTTTTTTGTTTGCGGGCTTGATGAAATTTCTGCAAAAACAGTCGGGACAGTCATGTTTTGAGGGACCAAAATGCAATATTTTTAAAAATTGTTTCCATAATAAGTATCCCTTGATGTCTAATTTCCAACCCAATTTGAATCACTCAATTTGGATTTGAAACGAAAAAGTTCGAACCAAAACATTGACAGGGTGTCTAGCAGGCAGCTTAGGAACAGAGTTGGGACAGTCAGTTTTTGGAGGCCTAAATGAATGAATTTTTAAAACATGTTTCTATGGTAGATTCCCCTATGAATATAGTTTACAATTAAATTGGAATAACTCATTTTCGATATCGTATGGGTAATTTATGATCAAAATATTGACTGTCTATCGTAAATCAGCACCTTTAAAACTATGTATTTCCGGCTATTCCTTATAGTATTTGACCTATCAATTCTTCTTGTGTTAAAAACATGTTTCTATTGGAGATAAATAAATTAATCTACTTTCATTTCCAATTTGAATCATTTGAATCCGACATCAAACGAAAAATTTATGCTTGAAGTATCAACTGTTGGTCTAAGCTGGGTAATTGAAAATGACTCTGTTATGCAGGTTGTTCTAACTAAAATTGAAATATCATATCATTGAATTTTTAAAACCTGTTGCTACTGGAGATAAACCTTTGAATTAGCTCTCATTTGGCTTTGGAATCACTCAATTTGGACGAAAAACAAAGAAGTTGTGATCAAAACACTGCAGGTTAGCATGATTGGCCACTGCTCTCCCGCAAGTGACAAATAAATTTTACTTTGTTATTTTCTCCGTGGATTTGTTCTACAGAGTAACTACTTGTTAGTTTTTTGCATAATTCTTGGATTAGGGGAGCCGTGCACCTCTCTTTCTCCATGATTTAATGTTTTATTGCAGGTAGACACTCGTTTTTTGCAGGTCCTAGGAGAAAAAGAATGTCAATTTATGGACGAGTGATTCTTGAAAGAAATTTTAAATGAAACAAAGGAATTTCATCCAACTCATTACCCAACGGATTCATAATAGAAGAAATGAAGAATTGATTTCCATTTGAAGATTCATGTCATGTCTTTGCTGCCAAAACATTTTTCGAATAAATCATTTTTTTGACATAACATCATAGTTGTTGTAACTTAATTTATTTATTTACATACTGTTTTTTGTTGTTTCTTTTCTAATTTCTCTTATATTTTGTGTTTCAGGTGTTGCTTCATTCAAAGTGTAACTCATCCTTATGTTGAGGGGCCCGAAGACGGGTCAACAACAAGGGGGATACCCACCCGGTCCGGAACCTGGTTGGCGGCTCCTTGCCCGTTTGGAGTAGCGGGTCCGACTGGGGGTAATAGGACCAGTTTCCCAATGTGATGGGTGTGTGTGTGTGCGTAGAGTCTGATGATATTAATCTAGAGGTTTTTCTAAACTAGTCTCAATTCTAACTGCTAAACTAACTCTATGCTAATGTAATCTAATGAAGAGAAATACATCTGATCTATGCTAACCCGGGGTGTTTTTCTTTTGTTTATGCGATCTAGAAAGATTTCTAACAGCAGCTGGTAATAAAGATCATTCAACTGATATCAGAATATAAACCAATAAAGATAAACCATTCTGCATAAGAAGTTAGGCAGAATAGTTGTGAACAGCATATCGCATAATCAGTCTTCTATATGTTAAGCATGATTAAATGATCCCACCGTACAGAAGTGCCAAATGGTAATGCAGACATTCATACAATAACATATAAAGAACTCAGCTACATATCACTTTAGGGATACTAGCAGAATCTAGTCAAGAGATAAAAGTACCATTTATGACTAACTTCACCAATAAACTTCAAGTAATAATGATTTATTTCTACTTGTTCTAACATCTGCTAAGAGTACAAAAGTGCAACATCAGTAACAGATATTAAAATGCAAACATAAATAAATCTTGATCCATCTATTCATCAAAAACCTCCTCTGAGGGTGCAGAAGTTCATGTTCTGAGGATAAGTTTTTTGAAAGATTTCTGGACCCTTCTCCAAAAACCATGAGAAGGGTTAAATACTACTAACTAATCAATCTTAATTACATGAAATTAGGGAATCGGCTTCAAATGACCGCCCTTTTACTAAAAGCAACTTTATTTCTAAACTTAAAATCTAATTTCTGACCGTTTCTGTATATTCTCTTTAGTGCTGTCAACAGTGCAACGTTTTCCTGGGAAGAGTCGGCTGGCCGCTTTCTTCTTTTGCTCTGGAGATAAAAGTGGAAATAACAGGAGCTAGCACTTCCTTCCGGCAGACCAGAAGATATTTTTCGAAAACCTTTCTCTAGCTGGGTGTATTCGCCACGTGTATACTTAGTATAACCCAGGTTCTTCTCGAACTGATTTTGCTGTTGCTGTTTTCGGTTTCCGGTCGTGCGAATGACTGAGTGGGTTAGGAGTCGTGCTGTATGGACATCCCCCTGTTTTAAGAATTGTTTCCATTCTTTGTTCCAGGTTTTCCTGAAGCGTCTTCCTTCTCAGCACTTCTTTCTCTGCTTTACCAAGTCTGAGCTTCAGGATCTTTTCTGAATACGCTGCTTTTGTGCGCCTTTGACTCTGAGTCTTGAATAGTCTAATTTCATCAGTGCCGGTTGGCTGATAGTCTGGAATCCGCGGTTCTGCTGCATGCGGCATCCGTTTGCGGAGGCATTCTCTCTTTACTATCTGATTGGCGCTTTCCTCTTTCCCTCAAATGTTTCCTGCGTATAAACTTATATTAGTTGCGTGTCTTGCAGTCTACGCAAAGAAGAAGGGAAATGAAAAGATTTGACGTGAAAGTATTAATCTCTAATGAATGCATAACCCTGACATTCATCATGACTTGACTCTTCGATAAATGTAATGCAATCATTCCTAGATACTCAAGCATGCGGTCATTAAATTCCTTCAAGGCGCACACTTAATCCGGGGTTTATCGTGTGATAAGTCTTTTCAGATCGCAGATCGCAAATTGCTGCCATTGCAGATCGCAAATCGCAGATATCGAAAATTTTGTTTAATGGTTTATGCCGTATAGCGCGATGCTTGCGATTTGCGATATCGCATATCAGCAATCGGCATTTCTTGAAGGTCTTCTTTTAAAGGGGCGCGTGTGATGTATGCGACGCGATGAACTTCGCATCACTCCTTCGCAGTCTTGCTTTTCGCGCTCGAGCAATGCTTCGGCCTTTCTTTGCGATGCGATTTAAGCTTTAGGGAGAGAAATACAAAAACTTTAAAAATAATATTTTTTGGGATTTTTGTTCAGGGTCCCCTCTTTGCTTGACGTTATTGCTAATGTCAAGTGAAGAAGGGGGGTTGTTGGTGACCACAACAATGGCGATTCACTGTGAAGAACCAGTTATCTCTGCTTGCTCTATTGCATTTTCACTTCCAAAACAGAAAAGTTTTCTTATGCCTAAATATTGTTATGGACAGATAGAGTATTACCTTTTATCCTGTCAATGATGCTTCGTCACAACTTCTTATTTCATTCTGATTGTTTGTTTCCTCTGGGTTATTTCTTGTATTCATACCTAGTCATTACTCAGTCTTTTCAAAGACAAAATAAGGTCTTCTCTGCGTACTGGCTTTGTAAAGTATGCTCCTTTGTCGTAGGTAGAGCCTCTGCTGCCCGCAAGCGTCCATAGCCTCGACAGGGTTACCATGTTATCCAGCAATGATCCTTTTTCCTGCTTGAGGTTATTTACAACATTCCAGAGAAAAATCCTTTTGACACTTTTTCTTTCTTTTTTAATTTTTTATTCTCTAAAGAACAATGTCTTGGTTTGGTGGCCAAATTATGACACAGTCATCCACTTGATTTACACTTTTGCTGAACAAGTTGGCTCGTGATGAGACCCCTTGTCTTTCGATTGCAACAATCTTGAGTCGTTGCCCTGTTTTGATAGACAGTAGTGGCAAAGTCAGCAAGTTATAATATCTGTGATCATGATAAGCCGGCTCGCGATGAGACCTCTTATTCTTTGAGATATAGTGTTTTCTTGGATTGTTTCTCTGGATGCTGCGATTCTCCTTAGCAGGGAGGAAGTCATTGTTTTTCCTTAAGAAAGCTCTGGACGACAATAATAGAGTTTAAGAACAGCAGTTTTGCAGAGAATACTTATTTTGCTATCGATGATACTTTTCATTGCATTGGCATAAAACAATTTTTTGCCAAAAGTTACTTTCATCCCAGATTTCTTTGTAAAGTTGAAACTAACATCACATTCAGGCTAAAGTTAACTCTACCTGTCAATAATAAAAGTCAGATTTTTTGAAAAGTTTTGCTATTTATACAAGTGAAATCAAAATCTGATAGAGAAATGGTATGTTTCTTCATGAATACTATTTATGATCGTTCACAACCAACCCTATTTATGAAAAAAAAAATGGAAAACTAACGTAAAAAAAAATAAAAAAATTAAAATTATCCTACAAAAACAGAAGGATGACCTTCTATGGGAAATACATTTTGAGGATTTGTCCGTTTACAGGCAAAGAATCTCTCCTGCCTGTCAAGTCCTGCAACACAAAAGTCGATGGGCCTATGACTTCTACGATTTGAAAAGGACCAAGCCATAGCTTCTGGAATTTCGTATGTTTGCCCTTTTCTTCGTGAGCCTTATCCCACTTCAAAACTAAATCACCCATCTGAAAGTTTTTTCTGGTCATTATGTTCGAATCAAAAGAGGATTTTATCAGCGCTTGGTGGTGAGCATGGGTTTTCTTGGCCTGCTCTCGTCGTTCTTCTAACTTGATTATTTCCATTTGCCTTAGTTGTAAGGGAGAAGTAGGTACTTCATCAATGTATTGCACTAAGGACAAGGAAGGAATGAGTAAGTGAGTAGGAAGAACTGCTTCTCTCCCGTAAACCAAATTAAAGGGAGAAGTCCCGATAGAGGCTTTCTTGGTAATTCTGTCTACCCATAAGGCGTTTACCAGCGCTTTGTGCCAATTCTTTTGGTTTTGGTCGACTGTCTTTTTGATGATCCTGATTAGGTTCTTGTTCGTTGATTCAGCCAACCCATTACCTTGCGGATAGTAGTTGGCAGAATACTTCAGTTTGAACCCTCTTTTGAGTGCGAACTCAGTCATGGTATTTCCAGAAAAATATGAAGCATTATCAAATATTAAGGCCGTTGGCAATCCAAACCTAGTAATGATGAACTGATCTATGAATTCAAAAATATTTTCAGAATTAGCTGTCTTGAGCGGAACTGCCTCTACCCATTTAGTAAAATAGTCAGTTGCAGTGAGGATATACCTATGCTGTTTAGAGGAGTGAGGAATAATCTCACCTATTATGTCTAGGCCCCATTGGCTGAACGGCTGTTCGATGTTAACCGGCTGCAGTGGCATGGATGACTTCTTTTGTTTCCCTGCAGCCGTTTGGCAGACTTGGCATTTTCTTACGTGATTGTACGAGTCTTTGAACAGCGTGGGCCAGTAGTATCCTGCACGTAAGATTTTGTGTGCGGTGGCTTCTCCAGCATAGTGTCCACCTGCTGGTCCATCGCGGAGTTCCTGCAAAACCTTTTCGGCTTCAGTTTTCTCAAGACATCTAAGAAGCACAGAATCATAGTTTCTTTTAAACAAGACATCATCTACGAGCTGATATTGTTTAGCTTTCAACCTCAGGGCTCTCTTTTTTATGTGATCCAGGTGAAATGGAGCATATCCGTTTTTCAGGAAATAAATGATGTCAGCATAAAATGATTCTGCGTCGTTTAGGCTTACCTCATACGTGTGTACCTCTTCAGGCGATTCTTCGGGGATTTGCGATGCTCCGGCTAACATCTTGCAGAAGCCTTGGCCTCTTACGATGTGTGCCAGCTTGATTTCCAGGTCGTATTCTTGCAAGGCGGTGATCCAATTCGCTCTCTTTTCACCCACGTCTTTCTGAATCAGGAGGTTTCTTACCGCTGGGAATGGTACTATGACCTTGGTATGGACCTTTAGCAAGAAGGGTCTGAAATATTTGACCGCTTTGAAAACGGCATACGCCTGTTTCTCTACGTCCGAATATTTCAGCTCAGCACCTTGTAAGTTTGAGCTAAAGAATGCGATTGGGGCTTCTGCCTTTTCTTGGTTTGCCTGGGTCAAGATCGCAGCATAAGAATTTTCTGAGGCAAACGTGTATAAGATGAATGGTTCTGAAAAATTTGGGGTTGCTAGGGATGGAGCGTTGATGATGGCTTGTTTGATTAAGTTAAACGCTTCGTGCTCGTCTAGACCCCATCTAAAGTTTGAATTCTTTTTTATCATTTTTTGTAAAGGAGAAATAATACGTGAAAAATCTGGGACAAATCTTTTCACAAAATTGATCTGTCCTAGGAAAGATTGCATGGTCTTTTGTTATGGGGCATGGATATCTCGGAAATTTCTTTGATTCTGCCAGGTTCAATGTGAATGCCCGATTTGGACACTATGAATCCTAGCAATTTTCCTTCACTCAACGCGAAAAAAGATTTCTTCGGGTTAAGCGAGATTCCATACCTTAAACATCTTTGAAAGATTTGCTTCAAATCTTTGAGATGGTCGCTTCGGTTCTTGGAGTACACAGTTATATCATCCAGATAAATCACTACTGATTTATTGACTAACCCTTTGAACGCAATGTCCATAGCTCTTTGAAAAGTAGCACCGGCGTTGATCAGACCGAACGGCATCTTCCGATACGCGTAGGTACCCCATTTAGTTCGGAAGGTGGTTTTTAGCTGATCGTCTGGGTGTACCAGCACTTGATTATATCCTGAAAATCCATCTAGGAAAGACATCAATTCTGAGCCTGCTACAGCTTGTAATATTTGCTCCATAGGTGGGAGGGGAAAATTGTCTTTCTGACAGGCTTTGTTGAGATTCCGGAAGTCAATGCAGATTCTAATATCTCCGTTTTTCTTCCTAACAGGTACCATATTGGATACCCATTTGGAATGTCTGACCGGGAAAATTATTCTGGCTCTCAACAACTTATTCAGCTCAGTTTTTATCTGATTTTCCAGGTTGGGGTGGATTTTCCTGAGCTTCTGTTGGACGGGTTTCTCGTTGTCAATCATAGGGATAGTGTGCTGAATGATAGAAGTGTTATAAGTTTTCAGCTCATCGTAGTTCCAGGCAAAGACGTTTTTGTACTGTCATAGAAGACGGATGTATGCTGACTTTTCTTCAGAAGCCAGGCCTTGGCCTAGATTGACGTTTTGGGGTTTCTCTTCGGTTCCTAAGTTCACTGATTCGTAGTTCAGAGTTGAACTGTAAAGTTTGGCGTTAGCTGACCTTTTGAACCGACTTTTTAAGTCATACAAATCTTCTAATTTGACCACTGATTTGGGTATAGCATTATCAGTGCCATTTTGTTGTATTTGGTGGTCATGACAGTCCTCGTCGATTATCTGGTTTGAGTAGGATCCTTCAGAGGTAAGGAAACTTACGATGTCTGGGTCGTCGTTGAATACTCTCCAGTTGGTGATGTTGTCAGGGATAGACGGTTTAAAAATTAATTCTATGGAAAACCTATCTGGACTAAAGTCTTCGGAGGGGATGAGTCTGGAGGCTACGTTTGCTAGCAGGTCTGCGCTTGCATTGTGAAGTCTTGGGATTGATGAAATATTGAATGCTGTAAAATGCGCAGTGAGATCTTGCACTAAAGATTGATAGTGCTTTAAATGACTAGACAGGCAGTGTATGGTGTTACGTACCTGTTTGACGACGATCTTGGAATCTCCAAAGACTTGAAGATATTTGACGTTGCAGCCGATTGCTTTGTATAGGCCTTGCACCAAGGCTTCGTATTCCGCTGTGTTGTTCGTGCAATTGAACTCCAGCCTGCATGTGAGCATGGTTTTATTTCCGTCCGGGCTAATCAAGACGCATCCTGCTCCCGCTCCCTCGTTGGACTTAGAGCCATCAAAATATAATTTCCAAAATAAAGAAGTATTTACAAGGTTATCTAAGAAACTAACACATTTTGAATCATCAGTCTGGGAAAAGTTTTCTACTTGGGACACGACTGAATTTTCTAAATATGGTGATATGTGAGCATTGAAATTTCCAAGGAAAGAGTCTACCGAGCAGTTGCCTATGATGCTGTTGTTGTATGCTATGGCTTCGTTCTCTCCCTCCAAATCCGTCACTATGTACTTTTGGTGCAGTTCTCGTTCAACCTTTATTTGATTCGGCTTCCCGTTGAAGGGTAACCACATGTGTGACCAGTCAGTCGAAAAGTATCCGTGGAGCTTCTCGGACCAATCCCTGCTAAGAATTAGACCATAAAATTCAGGGATGTCAGCAACTAGAATATCGATGACCTGGCATACCTTGGGGTTGGACGACAGTCTTATGTTCACTTGATTAAGTTCGCCTATCACTTCGACTTGTGATCGATCAAGTTGAACTATGCGCACTGCGGATTTTTGCGGTTGAACATTAAGTTTGGCACATATTGACTTGGGTAGAATATTGGTTGAAGCACCAAAATCAACCAAGCAGTTATGCACGTTTCTGTTAAAGATCTCATAAGTGAGGAGGAAAGGAGGAGTGTGAGATCTAGACCTCCCTCCAATCAAAGCGATGTCATTTGGATCGATTTTATTGATCGCGTTGATTGGGGGTCTTCCTATATTATGGGAAGCTATAGCTGTAGGTAGAGGTGCAGTAGGTACGGCGTGTAACTCTTTCATCATGATCTTCTGTTGGTGTTTCAATTTGCTCAACTCGTACAGGGTGATATTAGCCCTAGTCTTCTTCATGTCGTCAATGATGTTATACTCCATTTCATCCGACACTATTAATGTCTTTGATGGAGGCGATTGCTCTGATTGGACTGGACTAAATGAGGTCGCTTTAGGGGTTGTCTTCTTTGTTGCGACCTTTTCTTTCACTGGAGGGCTTGCGCCCTTCTGTTTTGGGGTAGTCTGGGGAGGATCAAGTTGATTTCTGCTTCGTGTGCTAACCGGAAGTGCTTCTTGATCTTCCTCTTGTGGGAGGATGAAATCCCACATTCCTTGCAGTTCCACCACTTCTTCGTCGTCGGTCTGCGTTTCGATGGTGCTCTCTTCTTCTTCTTCTTCAGATTCCACATTTGAGACCACGTTGGGTGGCTTCGTCTCCATAGGGGGATTTCTTTTGAAATTCCTAAAAGGCTTTCTTGGGGACGATTCTGCTACTTGCTTTCTTATGTCAATCATCTCATTAGACATGGCTTTCAAGACTTTTTGTAATCCTTCCATGTCGAAAGGATCCTTCGTTTGCTTCTTCTTGGTTTCTTCTTTGAAAGATATTTTCTTAGATTTACGCTCTTCGATTGTAGATCTCTTTTCTAGGGCTACTACGCGTCTTTCGACTGCCAATGCCTCAGCCAAGTTTTCGACTAAGGTTGTCTTGCTTGCCCTATCTACGAAGATGGCCAAGTTTGAAGGTAAGGCCGTGATGTACCATTCGCATCTTACTTCCTCGCTGGGCTGGGAAGCAGCGGGGATTTTATTGAGGATCTTGTTGAACCGTAAGTTAAAATCTTTAATGGGTTCCCTAGCCTCAGCTTTAAGATTGGACAGATCGTTGATCAGTGTCGCTGTCGATCTATCATCGCCGAATTTGGTGAGAAATTGATTTTGAAAAATATCCCAGCTGGTGATAGATCCGGAGGGTAGCGAAAAGTACCATGACCCGGCTGTCCCTTGCATCGTATAGGGGAAGAGTCGGACCACGGCATCTTCGTTGGTGACCCCGTTGAGATTAACAGAAAGCATGAAAATATTGATATGTTCTTCAGCTAGCATTCCAGTTTCTGGATTGAACTTTGGTAACCACTTCTCAGGATGGGCAGGTATTGGACTCAGGGGTGGAGGCATTAAAACCACCCCAGGGTTGTTCCATGGAGATTGTGCCATTGCTGAGTTGTTGGTTAATAAAAGTGCAGAAGATGATCTTCGAGGTTGAGAAGATAGAGATGTTACGATCTTTGACGATTGTGGAGGAAGGGTTGCGGAAGATGGATGAGTGATTTGAGGTGGAGATGTGGGTGGTTGACTTCGCGGAGAGGGAGTTGAAATGGACGAGGTGGATGAAAGAGTCTCTCTGTCAGACTCTTGAAGTGCTTTCCTTGCTCTTTTCCTAGTGGGGAGAGGGATTTCAGTTGGCTGAATGCCAAACTTCTCACTCTTCAATCGGGTCAGGGGATGAGCAGGGTTGTATTGCGAAGTCAAGATGCCTTTAGATTTATCAGACTTCTGGTTAAAAATAGAGAATCCCTGGAGTTTACGAATCAAGGTTTGAACTTCAGGGGGATCGACAATAAGTTGTTCTGATGTATCGGGATGTATAGCAGCGGTGGATGTCCGAGCGACTTCGAGTTCCAAGTTTAGTCGTACCGGGGAAGTCGGGGAAGTTGGTGAGGGTGATTTGCTCTTAGAATGGTATTTGAATTTTGAATTATGCGCCATTCATAGTTCGGCCCTCCTTCTAGCGCCAGAAATGTTGAGGGGCCCGATGTCAAGTCAACAACAAGGGGGATACCCACCTGGTCCGGAACCTGGTTGGCGGCTCCTTGCCCGTTTGGAGTAGCGGGTCCGACTGGGGGTAATGGGACCAGTTTCCCAATGTGATGGGTGTGTGTGTGTGCGTAGAGTCTGATGATATTAATCTAGAGGTTTTTCTAAACTAGTCTCGATTCTAACTGCTAAACTAACTCTATGCTAATGTAATCTAATGAAGAGAAATACATCTGATCTATGCTAACCCGGGGTGTTTTTCTTTTGTTTATGCGATCTAGAAAGATTTCTAACAGCAGCTGGTAATAAAGATCATTCAACTGATATCAGAATATAAACCAATAAAGATAAACCATTCTGCATAAGAAGTTAGGCAGAATAGTTGTGAACAGCATATCGCATAATCAGTCTTCTATATGTTAAGCATGATTAAATGATCCCACCGTACAGAAGTGCCAAATGGTAATGCAGACATTCATACAATAACATATAAAGAACTCAGCTACATATCACTTTAGGGATACTAGCAGAATCTAGTCAAGAGATAAAAGTACCATTTATGACTAACTTCACCAATAAACTTCAAGTAATAATGATTTATTTCTACTTGTTCTAACATCTGCTAAGAGTACAGAAGTGCAACATCAGTAACAGATATTAAAATGCAAACATAAATAAATCTTGATCCATCTATTCATCAAAAACCTCCTCTGAGGGTGCAGAAGTGCATGTTCTGAGGATAAGTTTTTTGACAGATTTCCGGACCCTTCTCCAAAAACCATGAGAAGGGTTAAATACTACTAACTAATCAATCTTAATTACATGAAATTAGGGAATCGGCTTCAAATGACCGCCCTTTTACTAAAAGCAACTTTATTTCTAAACTTAAAATCTAATTTCTGACCGTTTCTGTATATTCTCTTTAGTGCTGTCAACAATGCAACGTTTTCCTGGGAAGAGTCGGCTGGCCGCTTTCTTCTTTCGCTCTAGAGATAAAAGTGGAAATAACAGGAGCTGGCACTTCCTTCCGGCAGACCAGAAAATATTTTTCGAAAACCTTTCTCTAGCTGGGTGTATTCGCCACGTGTATACTTAGTATAACCCAGGTTCTTCTCGAACTGATTTTGCTGTTGCTGTTTTCGGTTTCCGGTCGTGCGAATGACTGAGTGGGTTAGGAGTCGTGCTGTATGGACATCCCCCTGTTTTAAGAATTGTTTCCATTCTTTGTTCCAGGTTTTCCTGAAGCGTCTTCCTTCTCATGCGCTTCTTTCTCTGCTTTACTAAGTCTGAGCTTAAGGATCTTTTCTGAATACGCTGCTTTTGTGCACCTTTGACTCTGAGTCTTGAATAGTCTAATTTCATCAGTGCCGGTTGGCTGATAGTCTGGAATCCGCGGTTCTGCTGCATGCGGCATCTGTTTGCGGAGGCATTCTCTCTTTACTATCTGATTGGCGCTTTCCTCTTTCCCTCAAATGTTTCCTGCATATAAACTTATATTAGTTGCGTGTCTTGCAGTGTACGCAAAGAAGAAGGGAAATGAAAAGATTTGACGTGAAAGTATTAATCTCTAATGAATGCATAACCCTGACATTCATCATGACTTGACTCTTCGATAAATGTAATGCAATCATTCCTAGATACTCAAGCATGCGGTCATTAAATTCCTTCAAGACGCGCACTTAATCCAGGGTTTATCGTGTGATAAGTCTTTTCAGATCGCAGATCGCAAATCGCTGCCATCGCAGATCGCAAATCGCAGATATCGCAAATTTTGTTTAATGGTTTATGCCATATAGCGCGATGCTTGCAATTTGCGATATTGCATATCGGCAATCGGCATTTCTCGAAGGTCTTCTTTTAAAGGGGCACGTGTGATGTATGCGATGCGATGAACTTCGCATCGCTCCTTCGCAGTCTTGCTTTTCGCGCTCGAGCAATGCTTCGGCCTTTCTTTGCGATGCGATTTAAGCTTTAGGGAGAGAAATACAAAAACTTTAAAAATAATATTTTTTGGGATTTTTTTTCAGGGTCCCCTCTTTGCTTGACGTTATTGCTAATGTCAAGTGAAGAAGGGGGGTTGTTGGTGACCACAACACCTTAGCATCAATGCCGTGAACAGCTAATTTGTTTTTTGCATGCTTACATTTTATGATTGTCCATTTTGCTGTTCCTTTTTCACATTTTGCTGTTCCTTTTCGAATGGAACAACACTTCTGCATTTTCACATTTTGTTGTTCCTTTTCGAAATGGAACAGCTGTTATTCCTTTTCGAATGGAACAGTACTTCTGCACTTTCACATTTTGCTGTTCCTTTTCGAATGGAACAGTACTTCTGCATTTTCACGTTTTGTTGTTCCTTTTCGAAATGGAACAGTTGTTGTTTCTTTTCGAATGGAACAGTACTTCTACATTTTCACATTTTGTTGTTCCTTTTCGAATGGAACAACACTTCTGCATTTTCACATTTTGTTGTTCCTTTTCGAAATGGAACAGTTGTTGTTCCTTTTCGAATGGAACAGTACTTCTGCACTTTCACATTTTGTTGTTCCTTTTTTATTGGAACAACACTTCTGCATTTTCACATTTTGCTGTTCCTTTTCGAAATGGAACAACTGTTGTTCCTTTCTGAATGGAACAACACTTCTGCACTTTCACATTTTGTTGTTCCTTTCCGAATGGAACAACACTTTTGCACTTTCACGTTTTGTTGTTCCTTTCCAAATGGAACAACACTTTTGCACTTTCACGATTTGTTGTTCCTTTCCGAATGGAACAACACTTCTGCACTTTCACATTTTTGCTGTTCCTTTTCAAAAAAAAGAACAACACCTTCACATTTTTGTTGTTCCTTTTCAAAAGAACATCATTTTCGCATTTCTTGTTGTTTCTCTTAGAGAACAACACCTTTTCACATGCATTTTTTCGTTGTTCCCTACAGGGAACAACATTTTTTCGTGTGTATTTTTGCCTTTTGGCGTGCATTTCCTTCGTTGTTCCCTACAAAGAACAACACTTTTTGAGTGTTTTTGTTGTTCCTTCAAAAAAAAAAGCAACACTTTGGGAGTATTTTCGAGAGCAACCCTTCCTTCCTCTTGTGGGATTATTCCTAGTTCATCTCAACCACATTTTATTGATTCCCTTTCATGGTATGAAGTACACTATTTTTATGAGGACAAGAATTATGGATTCTATTGAAGCGAGTTAATATCATTTACGTTATGATCTTTAACAGGACAGCTCCTTGATGATAGTTTATTTTCAAAAGGACACAATTATTTATATATTATTTTACTGCATTGTTTTCTACTGTACATGATACTGATTGATCATCTTAATACCATGTTGGTTCCACCCTTCCTGGTTATAATCTTCTCTGTCTGTAATAAATGAGATTATGGGTATATTTTTTTTATTGACATGTTAAACTTCTCCCACCATCCCTGCTCTTAAGGAGTACTGAGCCTCACTCTTTTTATCATAAAAATGTGTAATAACAACAAAATTTTGTTCGCAGATGGAGGATAGGGGGTCTCATTACGAGCCAACCTACCATGTTCATAAGGCTGTAACAAAGTGACATTCCCATTATGGCCACCACACCAGGGTTATGATCCATTGGATAGCCAAATTATCCTTGGAACGAGAGGTTTCATCACGAGCCGACCTGATCACTTTTGCTACATCGCAGTGAATGGCAGTGTGGTTATCTAGGTACCACGCCAGCACACTAATCTCTTCTGTAGAACGGCACTGTAACTCTCCATTTATAAATTGAGGATCCTGGCTCATATGGGTTAAAAAGCAACCCTGCCGAGGCTATGGACGCCTGCTGGCAGCAGCGGCTCTGCTTATGGTATTGAAGTTATATCTTATCGTCAATTATTACTATAATACCCTTTTCTTATTCTTTCTTTTTATCAGAGAAGTTATTTCCTTAATTTTTTTCCCTGTTTTGAACCTTTATGCATGAGAAATTGTTTTATGATCAATCACATCATTTTCAGCTAGAATACCGTCAATAAAGCATCCTTTTTGCATATTGTTGTCCTTTTTCTCTTTTTCATAACTTATCATCAATCCAAAGCATCCTATCTCTTATTCATAACTATCTTTATACACTCTGCTCTCATTATAACCATAGCTCTCGTTGTCCTATCATTGATATGTGTACTCTCCTTCATTTACTGTTGTATTGTTCATTCCTGTGCCTTGTTGTCAGCATAACACCTTTCATATGATTTATGGTCATGGTCTCCCTTTTCCAACTGGAGGGAGGCATATATGCATTAGGGATAGTATGCGATATGATTATTGCACTCTGCCATAACTTGTTGATTTGATTAAACATTAATATTGCATGTATACATCAATTTTTCTGATTGAAAATTTTGCATGCATCTTCATCTATTGCCATTCAAAACTAACACTATGGATTCAAGAACGTTGTATGCAAAATAGTGATTTGTTTACAGGAAAACAACAAGTATGGGAAGAATTCTATTCATAGCATGACCACACTATTGCACTCAACAGAAGAGGCTCGTGAACGTGAACAATTCTTCGGACATGATGTGCTTACCTGGATTCCACCTTTTGCATCACTTTCAGCACCAACTCTGCGTACATCAGCTTCAACAAATGCCAGTCCATATATGTCATTCCACATTTTTTGAGGTAAAACTTGAGGTAAAATCACATAATTTTCTGATTTATTACGAATTTAGGAGAATTTCATAAAAATCCATTTTTAGCATTATTTATCATCCTTCAGTCCACATCTCTACCACTTCCCATTTTTCAGCGACATATCATCTTTCAGTTTGGGGGAGTGTTGCTTTCATTCATTTCTTTCTTATGACCATGTCATTCATATTCTTTATCATCCATTGCTATTCTTATTCCTTCTCAACACCTCCCTTATTCCATGTTGTTTTACACCAAGCATAGAATTCAATAGCTGGTAGCAACCACCTCTATTTGTCTTCTAGCATTGCATGAGGACATGCTAATTCTTTAGAGAGGGGGAGGAATTGCTACGCATGATGGATGTTTTCTACTTTCTTCCTCATTTAAGGCATACAATTTCATTTTTATACAGTGCAGAAATTGATTTCCATAATACTTTTAAAACTATGAACTCAATTTTTGTGATTTCTGGATAATACAGATGTATCATTAAAGTACACATATCCAGATAATTTCAAGATAAATTGGTTCATTCGGAAATCATGCACTCTCACCTACAACCATTTTGTTTATATCTCATGATCCATGCATCAAAACGATCTGATTTTTGGATCATAGAGGCATTCATATATTACAAATTTACTTGCAACATTTCAACAAAATCTGGTTTGTAGTTTTTGGGAAAATGGTTAATGAAGGTTGCTGTCACTTATATCATATTTTGCTGCAACTTCATATGCACATAACTTGAACGTCAATGAAAAAATTGTTATGCCTTCATCAAGAGTGCTAAAAGTGAATATTCATTAATTAAGGAAGAATTCATTTGTTCTATCCATTTCATGAGTTGGGATGAACAAAAATTTTTTATTGCTTGGTTAATACATGGGTTTTGTCTTTGGGTTGCATGAGGACATGCAACATATTGAGTGTAGGGGTATGTTGGGTCGTTAATATACCATTATTATTGTCACTTTTGAACGCTTATTCCACCCATTTCTACCATTCTTCATCACGACATTTATTGTAATTTATCATATAATTCTATTTTACAATGATTTATGCTCTTATGTAAAAATATTATTTATTCTCTTTTATTTCTAATAAATTGATGATTGTGCATGATTTTATCAATGAAATTTTAATAAATTGGTTATAACATTATTCACCATTTTTAGCCTCCAAGATAATTTCCAGATTGAAGATTTGATCATTAAAAGTGCCAACTCAGAAATGCGTTGGAATAAGAAGTGACAGTTTTGCGGTTGAGATTCTGAGAAAATGAAGATGAATCTGGAAAATCTAGAACATGGGTTTTTTCCAGAACAAACCAAATTAACTTTAGCAAAGAAACGTAGGGTTCTTTGAGCATGATTTTCTCAGATTCGTTGTGTGGTCGTTTTCCAAATCTCAGCTGCAAAGCCAAATTCGCCTTGCTCTTGTTGAAAGATGGATGGAAATACATCTTCTTGTTGATCAATTGGTTGGAAAAAATCTAATTTTGTAATAGAAATCATGTTGTAATTATCTCAGTTGTAACTTCTCTCTGATCTCTCTCTATCTAAATGAAAATAGAGATCAGATAGGGGGATGGATTCGAATGATGAAAATGAGGATGAATTAGAGATTCAGAATTGAGTATGCAGAGAATGGATAATGGCTAAGAGATGGAGAGATTTCTTGTTGTAATCCACTGTAACTCTGCTTTGATATTTTAATATAAATCTGGTAGCCATTCCATCTTTGATCCTGAAGTAACCCAGCAGCATCCACTGGCGGCTAAGGGCCCAGCCTCTGGTGGATTGTGTTGCTGCTGTATATTATCTCTTCGGTTTATGCGTGGTTTTCATTATCAACTTTATTTGATAATCTGGTATGTTATATTATTTTACATCACGGTTCTGTTATATCTGATTTATGTTCAATTGGGTAATATCGTTCTCTATGACAGGAATGACGTATTGATTCATCTTGACTTGGTAACGCATTGTTGTTCTTTTAATTATTGATATAACATTGCTGGTCCTTACAGAATGTATTGTTGTTCAATTACAGTGTATCCGTGTTGTAACACTCTTTAATTGGTATTACTGAATTCATCTTAGAGACTATATTTCCTTGCGATTGCTAAATCTATGAATGTTGTTGTTCCATTCCAAAATACAGTCGTATTCTTTATAACTAAGACTGATAATCGGATTACCAAGATCAGATTACTATTATGGTGTGCGGGTGTTAAGTTATTGTGTATTTATATTTGAATTTCCAGCATTCTTTCATATTCCATCATTAATCAATGTTGTTCTATTTTCGTGTGCTATCCGATTTATTCTTAAAGTAAAGATTGCTATTAATTTGGCTTTGTTGTTGTTCATTTCCATTAATTAGAGTTTGTTGTTCAGATTCCTTTAATTACAGTTTGCTGCCCATTTACTTTGTTGTTCATTTCTGTTGATTAATTGCAATAGTTTGCTTTTAAAAAGTTTTCCTAGTTTACTTTCAATGGCAGCTTTAGTTCAATTTCTATTTCCTTTTAATTGCTTTAAAGCAAGACTGTCAATTGTAGAGAACATTGGTTATTGCTTCCTCGTTCCCAGATTGATTGTCTTGTTCTAGTTTAATTTCAATTGCATCAATCTCTAGAGGAATGAGTTATTGCTACTATATCCTCAATTTATGTTTGTTGAGTGAATAGTTGGATTTCGAAGCATTTGAGTTTATGTTATTGTTAGATTTCTTTTTCAATCATTCATTTACTTTTGGATTTTAAGCACTATACTGCAAAACATTACTCTTGAGTAAACAGTCGCCTCAGACTGAGTACACTCTTGAAATAAAAAGTCGTCCCTAGGTTGACAATTAATGTGAAGGTAATTAGGAGTTAAAAAGACACCTTTTTATCGCTCGACACTAGACTAGCCCTCTACTCCGGCCGTCAATACCTCTGCGAAAAGGTACAATCGACCTTCATGCAGCCCTAACCTGCGACTTAGGTACTTTCACGTTGCTAGTGCAACGTACCGTGCATATTCCCAAACTAGTCTAAGTGTTTTACTTGTCTTATTATATAATCACAGTTAGCACCGCGTAAACATATATTCTTATTTGCGTCCAGTTATCCAACACAATTATACACATTTGCGCATCACATAAACATTATAAAGGAAATTCATACATAATATGACAAGATGCATTAATCAGAACAAATACACAGAATTTGCAGAATACTTCTCTTTATTGATATCTTCAAGTGATTACAGACTCTATCTACCTTGTGCACTCAGTTGTAGGGGTCCGCGCACTCAGTTGCAGACTTCCACCCTAGGCCTCTGTGCACTTAGTTGCAAAGCCTCTACCTACGCTATGACCTGAAACTTAAACTTCTTACTTCAGAGCTATGACTAACTTACTTCATTCCATTACTCTATTACCCTTAAACTACTTAGAGCTTAGCTCTTTTTATACAATCCATGGTCCATGGACCATGGGTAGATCTTTTACAGTTGAATTTACTTTACAAAACTAAGGGTGGACAACCCTTAATGACTCATGACACTTTCACGCTCATCGACCACAAAATGAGGAGTCTTTACAAGTTTATTACAAAATTCGACCCAAAACATGGGCTTTTAGCCCCAAAACTGTCCTTGGGGGATCCCGTTCCCAACAGTAGGGGGACCAATGCCTCTAAGGCTAGACGATGCAATAGGCCCAAGTACAGGGCCCGCATTATGGTGTGCTATATGCCAGGTAGCTGGGAAACATGTGACTGACAATTTCCATTTGCTGCAAAAATTCTTACTGATTCCACAACAACTCTTCTGCAATTTTTGTCAATCATTAGGTCATGACGAGTGCAATTGTCGTAGTTACAAATTAATGATGGACAGAACACCTGCATACAGGATGCAAGTAGTAACGTGGCCTCTAGACCAAGGTGCTGGAGGAATGCGAGGTGAGTATCAGGGGCATGGTCGTGGCTGAGGTGGAGGAGGGCCTGGTAGAGGTCGAGGGCAGCTTATTTGTTATAATTGTGGAGGACCAAAACACTAGGCTAGAGACTGCCCAAATCCGATGTGACTATCATGCCACTATTGTACTTAGTTTGACCATGCAACTAAGGATTGCCCTATATTGTTAGCTAAGATTCATGAAAAGGGGGCGCAACCTCTGCAGCTAACTTAGAACCTATAGATGATGAGGGCTAAGCCTTGTGAGGAAGACCCTAAGGTAAATACTAAGTGGAAGGATGACTGGTGACGATAAGGGGAAGTAGCCTGCCGAGGGTGAGTGGGTTTGCAAAGCACCAGAAAAGGAGACCGGGTTTGATTTGGAATGTGCAAAAGAAACATTTATGGAAGCGAAGAAAAGTTTCACTGAGGCCTCTAACTCAAGAATTCAAGAGAAACTGGTTGAAAAAATGGACCCATCCATGATTACTACATTCTTGGAGACCTGCATCAAACTGCTTCACGATAGTAAGGCTATGAAGGGACTGCAGGAACTTATCAATCGATGTGTTGGCAAGGACAGCGCTACTGGCGAACCGCGTGTAGTCAGAAAACTTTGTAAGAATAAGGTGTTGGGCATGGAATCCCCCCACAACAAGTTTTGGGGCTCAAAGCCCAAGTTTTGGTCAAAGGTTTTGTAAGACTCCATGAATTGTGGGCATGGAGCGCGAAGTAGAGGTTAAGTCATAGGGTTGTCCACCTTAAAGTAATGTAATGTAATGTAAAGTCATTTCAGCTTACCCATGGTTCAAGCTTAGAGTAAGATTCTAAGTGTATTGATCCGTAGTAGTAGGAAGAGGCTCTGTAGCTGAGTGCGTAGAGGCCTAGTAGAGTCCGCAGTTGAGTGTGTGGACCCCTGCAGCTAAGTGCACAGGGCGGTGTCGAGTCTATAATCGAGATTGAAGATTAATAAATAGAAGTTGATTCTTATTTCTATGTATTTGTTGTTCATTATCTTCTTTATGTTTATATTAGTTTATGTATCACGTGCACTAATATGATTGTTGAATATGTTGTAATAACCATAAATCTTACACACACAAGTTAAATAATCAGTTAATTAGCAAGGAACTTGGGTATTATATGAGTCACACCCCGAGTAGGGCTGCGCGGAAACAACAACACGGGTTGTGAAGGAATAGCAAGTGCACATAGTGACGGGTCAGACTGCGAACCTCCAGAAGCCCATAAGACATCCCCAGGGTGCGGAAACCTAGTTCTAGCACCCTCCCATACTACTTCGAGTGAGACCTCAGTCCGCACGCTCCGTGGACTGTTGTCGAAAGGGCCAGTAGTATCAGGATTTGCTTGGCTAAATCACCTCTGAACCTGGGTCAGGCCCATACAAGCCAACAAATGGTTCCGTTGTCAGGACCGAGATCTACATAAAGGATGTCTGATGTCATGCCACTGGAATCCAACAAAGAAAGAAATTGAAGAGTGGTTGGACAAGAAGATTCACGAGTTCGCGACATAGGAGAACAGAAATCCACGAGTATCTAAGGAACAGTGGTTAGAGCGCTACTTGTTTACGGAAATCCATGAAATTTTCTTTGCATATTTTTCGTCTGAGCTGTATGAGTGGATGGTGAAGTTAGCAGATGGTCGGGGAAGGTGTAGGCTCATCAAAATAATAGTGTGGACTTTGGAACTAGTGTGCAAAATAGAAGTATCAGAAGATAAGATAGCGTGAGTTGTGGATCATTGGCTCGACCGAATAATAGGAAGATTTATCACTGAGTTCGTGGTAGACATGACTGTCAGCTACAGTGAGGCAGAGCGATGTTTTCTCAAGGGACCGTGAGGTAAGTATATTAAATATTTGAACACTTGGATTAAGATGCTATTGTGTGAAAAGCGGGTTATGCGAATAAATTAATGTTTGGGACTATGCGAAGCGGGAAGATATACAGAAGCGAAAGTAGTGAGGAGTTGGAAAACAATCCCTTAATTTCACCCTCGCGGGAAAGTAAGGAGGAGCTCGCGAAAGTTTCTCTGAGAAGCGTGATCAGTTTGATAAGATAGAGAATTCCACGTTTACCACCCCCACCCACACCACCACCCATTTCACCCTCCTCACCTCCATCTCCACCCACTCCACCTCTGCCACCACCGCAGTTCAGTATGGTGAGTGCAATCAAACTGCCGGTGTTCAGAGGAGTAGGAAATGAAGATCCAAACCAATTCTGGTTCGTGGTAAGAGCAATATGGGAAGCACAGGGTGTCATGGATGATAATATTAAAAAGGCTACGCTGGTGAGTGCATTGCAGGATCGCACATTAACGTGGTATATCAAGCATTCTAATGACCACTCGAACACAGGAATTGCAGAGATCCAGGCCACGCTGAACAGGGAATTTAGTAGGCCAAAATCAGAGACACAATCAATCATCAAGTTTAAGTAGATCGCGATGTCTCAGGTGAGACCCCCTAGGATCTGGACCAAAGGCTGAAGAGTGCAATCCGCGAAGCCAATATGACGTTAACAGATGCACAGCATGGCACATGGTTTGTGGCCTCACTTACACCACACTTAAGGACGACGTTGTCACAGCAAAAAATTTCCATCCAGGCCGAAGCATTGGAGATGGAAATCAGATTGCATGAGACCCCTATAGAAGACCCTGGGTTGGGAGTCCAACAAATCCATGTGCGACTACAGAATCTGTGTCTAGAGATGCAAATTTTGAAATAGGACAAGACACCTCGGCCTGAGGTGTGCGAGGAAGTATGGTGCATACAATGCAAAGGCCAAGCGCACGACAAGGACCACTATCCAGTGTTCGCGAACTACTTGGCAGGGGGGGGCCAATGCCGTTAAGACTGGAGGCACAAGCAAGGCCAAGCGCGACATCTGCATTATGGTGCGCGATCTGCCATATAGGAGGAAAACACACCACGAATAATTATCATCAATTTGAGAAGTATACACAAACGTCCCAGCAATTGTTTTGTAATTTCTGTAGGTCGGTAGGCCATGACGAACGCACCTACCAAAGCTATGAACTAATGATGGATCAGACTCCTACCTACAGTGTGCAGGCCGAAACATGAGCCCTCGACCCAAATATAGGGATGGCGCATGCTAGGTTTCAGGGGCATGGTCGGGGTCGAGGTGGAATGGAACCAGGAAGGGGTCGCGGCCAGATAATTTATTACAATTGGGAGGGCCAGGGCATTATGCCCGTAATTGTACAAACTTGACTAGGATATCATGTTGGTACTAAAATCATTTTGATAATGATGTAGAAGATTGCCCTTCACTGATAGAGAGGATGCGTGAAAAGGGGGTACTGCAACCCCCTCCGACCAAGAATTTACAAATGATGAGGTCTGAACCACACAAAGAAGACCCAAATGTAAGCATGATGCTCAGGAGTGGTATGACCATGGGAGATGATAAAGGGAAGTAGCCATAAGAAAGCGCGTGGATTCGCAAGGCTCCTACAAAGGAACCCAAGTTTGACTTAGAACACGTGAAGGATACATTCATGGAAGCTAAGAAGAGCTTCACGGAGGCCTCCACATCAAGTAGTAAGGATCAACTAAACCAGGGGATGGATCTTTCAATGCTCACTACCTTTCTGGAGACATGCATGAAACTACTGCGCGACAGCAAGGCAATCAAAGGGATACAAGAACATGTCACTAGGTAAGCGGGGCAAGAGAACCGCACGTGGTCCGAAAACTTAGAAAGCATGCATTGCACACAAGAAGGGAGATGAGGTTGACTGCGCAAATAGGTGAGTATAAAATGGATTAGGTAATCCTGGATCTGGGTTCGAACGCAAATGTACTACCAAGGAAAAAATGGGAACACATGGGCAGAGCCACATTACAATGGTCCCCTATTCAATTACGAATGGCGAACCAATAGAAGATTTTGCCCATGGGAAGATTGCAAGGGGTGACAGTCGATATTGAAGGCGCAAGTGCGTAAGCGGATTTTGAAGTGATAGAGATTGTCAATGATAGCAATCCCTATCCCACACTACTAGGAATAGACTGGGCTACCGACATGAATGGGTTCATAAATCTAAAGAAGTGTAAAATGATTTTTGAGAAAAAATCACTATGCATAGTAGTACCACTAGATCCAGCCGAAGGGGCACGATACACTGTGTTATCACTAAAAAAAAATATTTGGACAACTTGTACGGTTTCAAAGTTGTAAGTCAGTCTTGGTCAAGTCATTTCTATTGTTTTGTTTAGGGAGTCTAAAACATAGGATAGAGTCTTGTTTCCATTGTTAAATAAGGTCAACAATCTTGTTTTTAACTACCATTAGTCCCATATTGGTTCATAGGTTTCATGTGTTAAGATTGTCTTAAAGTTAGCATGCACTACGAAATCAACTAGGAGTTTTCGTAGTGCAAACTCATAAAAATACACTATGGGCGCTACGAAAATAGGGATTCGTAACTAGGAGATTTTGTAGTGCAAAACCTAGAATTTGCAATGGCTGCGCTACAAAATCGGGGATTCATGCTAGAACTTGTCTAGCTGTCTTTTCCATCAAAATCCGTTAATTTTTCATCACCATGTGTCAGTCCTTGAACCATGCCTATCACATGCAGCCATTCATTCTCATCATTAGATTCGTTAGATGTATTGTATGCATTTTTTCAAATTTCAAAAAAAAGTGAGGTGAGGTGAGTTAGTCTTGGTTTTCCCGTGTTCCTTTCATGCATAAGAAGACAATTGGAAAGCCTAAGGATGGCACTCATCAGAACTTTTTGAAAGCTCAAGCAAGGCAGATCTTAGTTTTAAATTCAAGTGAGGCAATGTTCAAACCAATACAGTGCAGGTTATATTCAAGTTTTCTTGCAGGGATTTCATAGACATGTCTGAAGAAAGGAAGAATCGCAGATTAGGCCAGTGTCTTAGAGATGAGCCTAAAGGTCTAGATGTGCTCATGAGAAGCAGAGAGGTTGAACATGCATTCAAACAGGTGGGCTGTTGGAGATTCTATGAAAAACTTCAACGTGGTCACTTTCAAGTAACCAAAGATTTTGCTTTCAATTTCACTGGTTTGAATTCAAGAGTTGGAGTGCTAGAAATTCCAATTTCTCTTGAGTTCATATCTGCGATCACTAAGATATCAAGAGGCTAGGAAAGATGGTTCAAGAATTTTAAATTCTAAATGGCATCCTTCCAAGAATTTTTGAAGCCAGAATTCCTAGGCTTAGACTTAACCAAATCAGTGCCCAGAAGCTATGTAAATGATTCATATGCCAACCTGCTGACATGCATCCAAAGATATTTTACCTGTGAAGGGAGATACCATAAGGTGTACTCTTACCATTTTAAGCTCCTCCTACATTTCACTGGAAAGATATCTCTTGATTTACCTTTTTATCTATTTCGTAGCTTAGGCAAAATGTCTGATAAGGTTCAATTGAAGAAAGAAGCTTGTGAAACCTCCTTATTCCATCATGGGTTGATCAAGTTGATTGTTCTACATGAGCTTCAGAAGATTGGAAGAGAATGGTCTGCTTTCTTGTTTATGACAGGCTTTAAAACTGAAACGGGACTTAGCCCTAAGGATAAGGAGATTTCTTCACCAGCAGTAAGTCATTAGGAGGAAACAATATCAAGAAGATTTGTGAAATTGAAAGCCAGAAAGCAGGTGAAGGAGCCTATGACACCACTAGCAATTCAAGACACCCCTCAACAGTCACAGAGGAAGAAGGTTCAGATCAATGAGGTGGTACAAGAGCAATCTGTTGATAAAATTGTCCAAAGAAGAGTAACAAGAAGTCAATTAGCCAAGGAAAAGGGGAAGATTATGATTAATGATGAAAGCCCAACTTCAAAGGGAAGTTTGAACGATCTCCTCCAGGCCATCGATATAGAAGAGACTCCTCTGATCCAAGCAGAGCTACTTGAAGCCAGAAAGAACAAAACCAAAAGAGTTAAATCTTCCAAAAAGCTTAAATTTGATGACTAGGTCTCAGAGTTCGTGTTCAAGCTGAGAAGACCTAAGACAAGTTATTCAAGAAGGATACAAGAGGCACAGCCAGAAGCAAGTGAGACAGGGGAGGTAGCAGAATTACATGAAGAACCTAAGGTTCCATCATAAACATCATCACAACTACATAAAGATGATAGAGGTAAGGCAGTTATCACTTAGCAGGAAGAATGTGGTTTTGAGGAGGTAAAAAAGAAACTGAAGCTTGCAAATCTTGAGATTGCCAAACTTAGGAAAAAAGCAAGGAAACATGCAGTTAAGGAAGCCAATTTCAACAGAATGGAGGCTCTGTGGGAAGATAAAACAATTTAAATACCCGAAGTAATTAGCTGTCATGCTCAATATTTCACTTGGATGGTCCCTGCAATAAAAGAAGCAAGATATATCAGAAGGTTCAATGCAAAATTGAGAACTAGAATCCAAATGATGAAAAGACAGATTGAAGATTTGAAGATTCAATTGAATGAACCAGAAGAACAACTTTAGCATAAATGAAACTGCCAGTAAGTGAAGAAATTTTGACACAATTTTGATACAAAACTTAGTTTTTGAAGATTGAATATTATTTTTGGATGGACAATGTCAGTTTTGGTTGGCTCATTAGCATATGGAGAAGTCATTAAAAATCCCAAGAAAGACAAAAAGGTGTGTTTTTGAATGGCATATAATGCACAGCAGTTTCGTAGCGCACTATGAAACTGCTAAAGATGCCATTTTTGCTTTTTGAATCAATTTTGAAATGAAAGGGGGGAACCATTATGAAAGAATGTTGCTGCAGAAGATACAAAGGGGCCACTCAGAAGTTTGGAATACTAGGCAAAGGAAAATTCAAAGAATGAGAATAATTTAATAACTCCAAAATTCTGCGCTACGAAAACAACAGTCATTTCGTAGCTCAGACAGTTGTCATGCTTCAACCAGCATCTAAGGGGTTTTGTCTTAACTCGAGTATGTGAGCAAGACCTTTGGTCTAATTCAAGGCATCACATATTATGAAAAGGACAATATGGTTAGAAAAATTTTAGGAACCACTTTGGAGACCAAAGCAGAAAAAATAGGGACAATTTTCTTAGTATTCAGGGACAGTTAAAGGACAAGCAGTCAAAGGCCAGCATGAAGTTTAAAGTCATCACTCAAGCCAAAGATGAAAAGGGACAGATGTCAAAGAACGAGTTTATTTCCATAGCTAAGGTTGTTACCATCATAGATAAGGTGTTACACTCCTAGTCAAATTAGGTCTCTAAGACTGTTAGTTTACAGTTAGTTGTAATTAATAGTTTGTTTAAACTTCAATAGGTGTCAGGTCTAGAGAAATTCTAATTCCCCTCTTGCTGGAGGAAGGAATTCAAGCTTGTAAGGAAACTCTATATATGACAAGAGTTGTAATGTGCCAGGGGTTGGAAATTTTTAGAGAAAACACTCATATTGTGACATTGTAGAAGATTATGTTTTTATGAATACAAAATTTGGCTTTACCCCTCAAGATTTAGAAAGAGTTCAATGGTGGCTTGTTTTATGTTTGTCCTCACTTCCTAATTTGCAGTAGTATGAATGTTTATTACTTAGAACTCATTGGCTATGCTCTAACTTCCTTCATGCATTTGTAGACTGTGTTTCCTACAAGTTTCTATGTGTTAAATGATATATTGAACTTTTGATGCCCTAACTTCCATGTTCAGCTAATGTTGTTGTCATACTAAGCATTTTTAGACTCCATAAGCCCAATGGATTTTTATTGACTATGTTTCAACCATTTACACTACTTCATTTGTTTCATAGAGTTAGCCATCTAATCCATTTTCAAAATCTTTAACCTAGTGAGAGAGCCCTCTCAGGTTGAGGAGGCTAAGCCTCAGCCAAAAGTTGGTTTGAAACAGTTACTCAAGGTCTACCTGATTAGCAACTTGTCGGGGTTAGGTTTTTTGATAACACAATAAACCGGTGCGCAACGAAGATAGTGATGACAATCTCGACTGTATCTATAAGATAACTACACAAGGAGAGGATTGGGTGAATCCGACTACAGATGGAAGGATTTCGTGGGAGCGTGAAAGCTCCTGCACTTCAGATTCAGATGAAGAGATAGAGAGATGGCAGAATCGGTTGCATGAAGTAACAACATTGAACTGCAACATGATCATCATATCATTGTGCTGTGTGACAACAGAGGCAAGGGAGCTGTCAACATATGATGGATTGTCAGCAGTGGATGAATTTCTGAGCAAATTCGAAAGTGCAATACCAAAACAGCAACGGTTCGATGTGCTGAAGTGGGCACTACACACAACACCTGCATGATGGTGGGGTACACATCAAGGAAATTTCAAGGACTAGCACGGATGTAGAAGGATGATGCACCTATGGTTTGGAAAACCCCAGCTTCAAATGCAAGTCAGTCAATAGGGGCAGAACAACTTGCGCGCCCACCTTTCTCGATGGGTACAGACATATGCTGTAAAACCCGCACAAGCGCACACCAGCCCCAGAATAATGAATCGGAACAAAGCACAGTAGCAGGAAAGGTGATGCATGCTACCAGTTCTCCGTGATGAAGCCTTTGATAGGGTGTGCAGAGTACTGAACAAGGTTCACCAGGCGAGACAAAATGATTGGGACTTATGCATGCCAGCGGTTCGATGGGCCTACCGGACCATGTGTAAAACCTGAACGCGGAGATGATTCCAAAGGAGCGAAACAGAATGGAGATGGTACTTACTGAAGAAAATACAAAATGGAATCTGCACGTACTGGACCCTGTAGTAGTGACAGTGCGTGATTATCAGAAGGAAGAAATCACACATCTACAAGAGGTGGAACATATAAGGATTCACGAAGAGACTTCATGCACTCAAAAAGGATGACAAGGCAAGATACAGGTGATCGTACCACGACCGCGAATTTATGACTCTGTTTCCATGGCTACAAACGCACCTCACCAAATGCAGTAACTAGGGGAGCGCACTACATTTTTCGTGGGCTATGTTGGAAGGCGAGTTGAAGTCTCACATAGGGGGTGCGACCACCTCATAGCCATAGGGAGCACAATCTTAGTCCTCCAGACAGTTGAAAGAGAGCGCGGGACTCTAAAAGAGTCTGTTTGGGGGCTGCACGATGAGGGAGGTGCACGCAGAAACAACATGACACAAGGTTCACACCCGCGCACGAGGGGCTGTGCTGCCACGTGGGTAGACTGGGAAGTAACCATTGGCGTCATTGTTCATGACAAGATGTCCAATTTAAGGCAAAAGGGAGTGGGTGGCGGGCAATTAAGACACGAATTAAGAGCTAGATTTGGGACGATCTGCTGCCAAGAATGCATTAATGACTCAGAAGTGGGGGGAATGGTCGAATTCAAATTCAAAATATGCTATAAAACTCCAAGGGCTAGCCATAAGACAACACTTGTTCATTTGAGATTTGAGCTATTACGAAGAGCATAGAGTGCTAAGTGCCAAGCAATATTTGAGACCCCAAGTTCGCGAACAACCACAGATAGTTTGAACAAGATGATAGCTACCAGGAGAGGTGTGGGTTTTGTAGAGAGTATCATTGAGGAAGCCACGCAGAACCCTATGGTGTAGGTTGGGGATGTGCCAGAAATTCTGAAATCACCTCGGACGCCGAGGCCCAAGAAGGATAAATAGGCAGTGGGACCAGTCCGCATGTCCCCGTGAAATCCGCGGTTTGGTAAACTTTCCATGGAAGAAAAGGGCAAGGTTGTCACCATTGAGACAGATGATGAGGAGGAGGACCTGCAAGCTCTCGTAGATGAGATATAGGTGGATGAAGAAATGGAAGAAGACATCTAGCCAATGTGCACTGCAGCAAAATTGCCCGAGTACATTCCTCTGTGGAAAGGGAAAGCTAAGGTACCCAAGGATTTGGATGCCGCTAAGAGTTTACTCCAAACCCTGCTCCTCCCAGATGGAATTCTGGTTGAGGGCTTGGCCCTCAGCCGCGTGCCCTCAATGAAATGTGAAGACTGGGACCTCGCAGATAGCAAGAATTTCCCACATTTAGAGACTAAGAACCTCATGAAACAGAGCAAGGAGGGGTCAGTTACAATGCTAGAGCCACAGAAATGGTTGCGCGGTGTGGAGAAGGCCGGACTACTCCACCTACTATGGATTCCGCACTTTCACCACGCACCTATCACAATTTTCGTCATCAAGCAGCTGCTTTTCCTGCTGCACGATGGGTACTTATGGCTGGGGGAGCCTATTCCCATCACGGCATATCTTATCCACAAGATTTCCCAGCTTCCCTATAAGGGAAAGGATGCGGCGGAGATAGCCAACAAAAGCGGAGACTTGGCGCTAGTAGAGGCCATGAAGGAGAAGTACAAATTGGAAAAGAAGAAGAGGGGCTACGCAATCAGTGGCATTAAAGATGAAGGGGTTCGCATAGCCACCCAACTCTTGGCCAGGAAGGTGATGAGAAAATGTCGCGGAAATGAGGTACCAGTGCTGGTAGTTGCGCTGGCAGAACAATGCACGGAAGGGGTCCAATTCAACTAGACCGAGTTCCTTTGTGAAGAATTCCTAACTAACTGCAAGGAAGCTCAAGAGTAGGGCAAGACCTTCCACTACGCGTGGTTTCTCTTGTCTATTTTATTAGTGACAGGGGAACTGCCTGAGGACAGTCAGTTCCCTAATATTGAACAGGACTTGCCAGAGGCTACAAAATATGCATCACTATGGGCTACGAAGGATGCCATGTGGATCTGCGAAACTAAGATCTTCTAGGTTCTCATGGAGGTGAGCATCTGGATGTGGATTAACAGGAGGCAGTGCCTATTCCCCATAGTGTGTTGGGTTGTGTTATATTCTTTCCATGTAGTTAACAGGGGGTTTGAGGGGCACCCGTAACCCCACTTTATGGGCTCCGGGGCAGCGCCCTGGAAAATTTTGGTTTTTGACCCTATGTTAGGTTGGGCGGACCCACCTATGGTTTTGGGCATGATTTTCACACATGTTTCTTGGACATGATGGTTTTTCGGTCCATGGTATTAGACGTGATGGTTTTCAGTCCATGGTATTGCACACGATGGTTTTTGGTCCATGGTATTGGATGCTTCGGCATGTATAAAAATGTATTATAACATTGAAAGGAAAATAATGAAAAATCAAGTTGGTAGTCCCGGTTTTGGGATCCAGGGGAAAATATCTGTGTATATGTGTTTTATGTGTTCTGCTCTCGCATTATTTATTTTCTATGTTTTAGAATTCGTATGCAGTTAATTTCTGTATGGTGTTAAAACCTACATTTAGTATCAGAGAAGATTTGCCTTCAAGGGGATGCCTTTATTGCTAAGGGGTTTCGCTCGGGCCCGTGGTAGACCCTGTTCAGTGGGAGATCTGCGAGATCAATTCTGGTGGTGAAAGAAGATGGCAAGCACTAGAAAGATAGAGATCGAGAAATTTAATGGTCAGAGTTTTGAGTTGCGGAAACTCAAGATGGAGGATCTATTGGTGGATAAAGATCAGTGGATCACAGTAGATCCGGGTACTAAACCAACGAGAGTGTCTGATGAAGAATGGAAGAAGTTGGATCAGAAGGCAAAGAGCACAATACGATTGTGTGTCTCAGGTTCAGTATCGCTAAATGTATCAGGGGAAGCTACAGCAAAGGCTTTGTGGGAGAGGTTATGGACTTTGTACCAATCTAAGTCTCTAGTGAATAAACTGTTCCTCTGGAAAAAGTTGTATAACCTGAGGATGAAAGATGGAGACTCGGTGACAGAGCATCTGAACGCATTTAATACTGTGGTAAGTGAGTTAGCATCTATTGATATTAAAATTTCGGATGAAGATAAGTGCATTAGTTTGTTGTGTTCTCTACCAAATTTGTGGGATAGTCTGGGTATTGCAATAAGTAGCAATGCAACTACCTTGCAGTTTGATGAAATAGTCTTAGCCTTGCTGACGGAGGAGATGAGACGGAAAAATATGGAGAGCCAAAATGGTGGTGCCTTGTCTATACGAGGACGGTCCCATAATAGAAACAAAAATAAGTCATTGAGTGGGAGATCTAAATCTCTAGGAGAACTTGTAAAGGTGGTGTGCTGGAAATGTGGAAAGGAAGGCCACTTCAAAAGGGACTGTAAATCTAAAGCTCCTGACAAAGGAAAGGGATCTGATGAGGCTCCTTCTGTAGAGGCGAAAACCACCTCAGATGAAGGTGTGGATGTGTACTTGGCTTCTTCAAGTACACATGTAGATCATGAGGCATGGTTGATTGACTCAGGTGCATCCTTTCACTTCACTCCCCATAGAGAGTGGTTCTATGAGTATGAGAAATATGATGGTGGTGATGTCTTCTTGGGGGATGACAAGAAGGCTAGAATCATTGGTCATGGAAAAGTAAAGTTGAAGCTGCAAGGTGGAAGGGTTAGAACACTTCTGGGTGTTTTGCATATTCCTGCATTAGCTAGAAATCTGATTTTTGTTAGTAAGCTTGATGATGCAGGTGTAAAAACAGTGTTCGAGAAGGATGTCTGCAAGATAGTTCAGGGAGCATTGGTATTGATGTGGGGAGTTCAGATTGGAACTCTGTACAAGCTGCAAGGTAGCATTGTTGTTGATGGGTGCAACAGTTCCGTGGTTCCTAAAAGTGGAGCAGAAAATCTAGTGGTCTCTGGAGAAAAGACCATGTTGTGGCATTAACGGCTTGGACATATTGGAGAGAAGGGCCTTCGAATACTTCATGGTAAAGGTATGGTAGAAGGTATGAGTAATAGCTCTCTGGAATTTGATTTCTGTGAAAATTGTGTATACGGGAAGTAGAATCGGGTGAGTTTCCCCTCTGGTGGTAAGAGGGCGAAACATATATTAGAGCTTGTGCACAATGATGTGTTTGGACCTGTGAAGGTTCCATCACTGGGTAAGTCTGTGTACTATGTATCATTTATAGATGACTTCTCAAGGAATACATGGATATATTTCCTTAAGAAGAAATCTGAAGTCTTTGATAGGTTTAAAGAATTTAATTCTCTAGTGGAAAACCAGACAGAGAAGAAGATAAAGGTGCTGAGGACTAATAATGGTGGAGAGTTTTGTAGAAGGAATTTGAAGAATTATGCAAGAAGTGTGGTATATCATGGTAGAAGACTACTCCATATACACCTCAGTAAAATGGAGTTGCAGAAAGAATGAACAAGACGTTGATGGAAAGGGCAAGAAGCATGCTCAGTGGTGCCGGCTTAGGACAGGAATTCTGGGCAGAGGTGGTGGATACTGCATGTTACCTGGTCAATAGGTTACCTTCATCAGCGTTGGAGGATAAGACTCCACAAGAGGTATGGACTGGTAAGAAACTCTCTCTTTCACATCTGAGGGTATTTGGATGTGATGCATATGTACATGTTCCAAAGGAGAAAAGAACAAAGATGGATAGTAAATCTAAAAAGTGCATCTTTATTGGGTATAAGGATGGTTTAAAGGGTTATAAGCTTTGGAACCCAGTAATAAGGAAGGTTATGTACAACCGAGATGTGGTGTTCAGAGAGGTTAAAGATGTTATTTAACATGAAGTCCAACCAAAGGAACATGAGAAGATAGAGTTTGAGCTAAAGGAGGAAGAATCAGACTCTACAGTAGAGGAGGAATTAGAAGATGAAGAGCCACAAACTCTGGCTGTGAGAAGATCAGTTCGAGAAAGAAGGCAGCCAGAAAGGTATAGTCCATCTACTTTCTATTCAAATTTTGCTTTGTCTGTTACTGATGATGATCCTAGAACTGTGAAGGAAGCAGTGGATTCAGAGGATGGAAAACTCTGGAAAGAGGCCATGGTTGATGAAATGGCATCTTTGCAAAAAAATGAGGCTTGGGATCTGGTGGAGTTTCCAGCTGGAAGGAAACCCATTGGCAGCAAATGGGTGTTCAAAAAGAAGACAAATGTAGAAGGAAAATTGGAGAAATACAAAGCTCGGTTGGTAGCAAAAGGTTATTCCCAAGTGCCAGGAATTGATTTTGGTGATATTTTTTCTCCTGTTGCCAAGGTAACTTCTATTAGATTACTTTTATCTGTTGTTGTTGCTTTTGATTTTGAGGTAGAACAAATGGAGGTGAAGACACCATTTCTTCACGGGGATTTGGAAGAGGAGATCTACATGAAGAAACCTAAAGGCTTTGCGGTAAAGGGTAAGAAAGATAGTATGTAAGTTAAAGAAGTCTCTATATGGGTTAAAACAGTCAGCAAGGATGTGGTACCAAAAATTTGATACATTTATACAAGGACTTGGCTTCACCAGAAGCAAAGCAGATCACTGTGTGTATTTTAAATTAATTGGTGACCGTGTTATTTATCTGTTCTTGTATGTGGATGATACATTGTTGGTTGGAAATGACAAAGAAGTTATGCAGGATTTGAAGACCAAATTGTCCTCCAAATTCGACATGAAAGATCTTGGTGCTGCAAACTATATTTTGGGCATGGAAATTAAAAGAGATTGGGCGAAGAGGAAGCTCTAGTTAAACCAGAGGAATTATGTCGAGACAATATTACAGAGGTTTAATATGCAAGACAGTAAACCAGTGAAGGTTCCTATTCTTGTAGGTGTGAGGTTATCTACTAAACAGTTTCCCAAGACACAAGAAGAGGAAGAGGACATGTCCCATGTTCCATATGCAAGTGCAGTCGGTAGCCTAATGTATGCAATGGTCTGTACTAGACCAGACATTGTACATGCAATGGGAGTATTGAGCAGGTTTATGTCAAAACCAGGGAAGGAGCACTGGACAGTAATGAAGTGGGTTTTCAGGTATTTGGATGGCACTAGTGATTATGGTTTGTGCTACCAAGGAAGACCATGATTGGACAGAGTGTTGGATATTCATGGCTTTGTTGATGTAGACTGGGCTAGAGATCTCGATCAGAGAAGATATGCAAGTAGGTATGTGTTTAAACTATTTGGAGGTGCAGTCAGTTGGATGAGTAAGAGACAATATGTAGTGGCACTGTCAACTACAGAGGCAGAATACATGGCAGCCACTCATGCAAGAAAGAAAGCAGTTTGGTTGTAGAGATTGTGTTCAAGTATGGGGTTAGTACAGGAAGCTATAAGGATAGACTATGACAGCCAAAGTGCAATTTTCTTGGCAAAGAAACCTGCATATCATTCAAAGACAAAGCACATTGATGTTTAGTATCACTTTGTGAGAGATATGATAGAAGACAAAAAGGTGTTGCTGGTAAAGGTGGACATGTTAAAGAATACTGCAGATGCATTGACAAAATCTATGAGCTCTGAGAAGTTCTCTTGGTGTAGAGAGACAATGGGCATTTCAAGGCTGGAAAAATGATTAAGCTCTCTTGTGGCCCCCTGTGGAAAGAAAACACCAAGTGGGAGAATGTTGGGTTGTGTTATATTCTTTTCACGTAGTTAACAGGGGGTTTGAGGGGCACTCGTAACCCCACTTTATGGGGTCTAGTTTTGGACCCTATGTTAGGTTGGGCGGACCCACCTATGGTTTTGTGTATGATTTTCGCACATGTTTTTTGGACACAATGGTTTTTCGGTCCATGGTATTGGACACGATGGTTTTCGGTCCATGGTATTGGACAAGATGGTTTTTGGTCCATGGTATTGGATGCTTCGGCATGTATAAATATGCATTATAACATTGAAAGGAAAATAATGAAAAATCAAGTTGGTAGTCCCAGCTTTGGGATCCAGGGGGAAAATCTCTGTGTATATGTGTTTTATGTGTTCTGCTCTCACATTATTTATTTTCTGTGTTTTAGAATTCGTATGCAGGTAGTTTCTGTATGGGGTTAAAACCTACACAGTGTACAACAGTCTACGGAGTTTTGAAGACTTCAAGGCAGATATGCACACTGTGTATATCAAGGCACGTAAGGATCCGATGCAAAACTGGACCAAGCTTCCTTTCATCGCAATTGATGATGCCATCTTCTCCGTGCTCGAATCATGGCCTCCCAAGTTGCGCGCCCTGGATCTGGCGAAGTAGGATAGAATAGTGGCACAAAAGCATAAGGATGCCACCAAGCTGCATATCACCTAGTTGGCCCAACAGAAGCGCAACGAATAGTTGGCTGTAGAGGTAAGGGCTGCCCGCGAGGCAGCGAAGGCAGTCGCAAAGTAGGCAAAGGCCGCCGAAAAAGCAGTAGCAGCATAGGCAACAGGGGCCACCACGACGCAAGAAGGGGGCTCGAACTTGTCCACAGGACAAGGAGCAGAGGACACAGCAGAAGGCGCAAACCCGAGCACAACATCTACACAGCTGAAATGGCCGCGCGCTACGGAAAGATCAGGCCCACGAAAGAAGGCCAAGGCTTCCAAACTAGACATCGAACCAATTACACTGATTGAAGGCAACCTCTATGACATCGACGACATGGTTCGCGAGGTCACCAGGGAAGCACTCCAGGAATCCATGGCGGAGCAACAGATTGTGTTGGGGGCCCTATGGGCGCAACTGCAGGAACTTCAGGTGTGGCACACACAGGAAGGAATAGTAGCTACCTATGGCACCATAGGTACATCAGCAGTGGAGTAGCTGCTGCACACAAAAATGGCCAACACCATAGTGCTACCGGAAGGAGTGCTAACAGTGGAGAGCGAGGAGGACAGAGCCTCAATGGGCCGAATCAAGGGACTTGGCCTAAATTTGGCTGCCCTTCTGCGGGACACATTGTACCAATTGTAGGACAACATAAAAATAGAGCTACGCACCTGATAAGGTCGCACGATCCAAGTATTTATTGAGAAGAAGATCAACATCGAACAACTTAACCTGCAGCGTGACGAGCTAGTGTCACAGAATCAGCAGATCGCGCAAACAGTGGATGAAGCATGCCGACGCATTCTAGAATTATCCATCGCCGCAGACCTACCAACCGAGATGCGGATCCACTATCTAGCAAGTGGAATCCGAAGCGCGCATGAGGAAACAACACGAGTGTAGCTAGAGCTGAACCTCCAGATTGTTGAGCCGCAGATCAAGGTTCAACCTTCCACTCCTCCGGAAGTTAAAGAATAGTGCGTTAGCATGATTCAAATAGGATTGGAAGAAATTGGAAGGGCGGTGCAAGACTGCACCGGTATGTTGGACCAATCATTCGACATCCTCACATCCTTGTAGGAGGACCCCAACATACAGTGCTTGGAAACAGAGGCGCGCAAACTACAGCAGCAGTATGATAGTGTCAGGGGAATAGTGCAGATAATTGTCCTCACCTAATGGCTCGCTAAGATGCAGCAGGCAAGGGAACTGAAAGAGCAGGTGGATGTTGCAAGACAGAAAGAGGCCCTTCTCAAAGCACGCATCCAGCCTTGGATTGATGAGGCCTTCACCATTACAACCGATATTGAGGGCAAGCTCACGTAGATGCAGGGACTATATGCGCTAAGATAGATAACGGAGCCTCATAAAGAAGTAATAGAAGAGTGCATGCAGCAGGTCCAGCAAACAGCATAACAGTATGCCATGTACCTCTGGGTAGTACAGGAACAATTGGAAGGCCTTTGTTCCAAGATCACCGCACCAGCAGAGTGACTCGGGATGAGTCACGATGATTGTGTTGGGGGCCTATTGGGCATGGAATCCCCCGACAGCAGGTTTTTGGGCTCAAAGCCTAGGTTTTGGCCAAAAGTTTTGTAAGACTCCGTGAATTGTGGGTGTGGAGTGCAGAGTAGAGGTTAAGTCATAGGGCTGTCCACCCTAAAGTAATGTAATGTAATGTAAAGTCATGTCGGCCTACCCATGGTCTGCGGACCATGGGATTGTATAAATAGAGCGAGGCTCTAAGTTGTAAAGATAGTAGATGATTTAGTGAGTAGAAAAGGAATGGTTTGAGCTTAGAGTAGGATTATAAGAGTATTGGGTCGTAGTAGTAGGAAGAGGCTCTACAGCTGAGTGCGCAGAGGCCTAGTAGAGTCTATAGCTGAGTGCGCGGACCCCTGCAGCTGAGTGCGCAAGGCGGTGTCGAGTCTGTAATCAAGATTGAAGATTAATAAAGAGAAGTTGATTCTTATTTCTGTGTATTTGATGTGCACTGTCTTCTTTATGTTTATATTAGTTTATCTATCACACACACTGATACGATTGTTAAATATGATGTAATAACCATAAATATTACACACACAAGTTAAGTAATCAGTTAATTAGCAAGGAACTTGGGTATTATACGAGTCACACTCCGAGTAGGGCTATGCGGAAATAGCAGCACGAGTTGCGAAGGAATAGCAAGTGTGTGTAGTGATGGGTCAAACCGCAAACCTTCAAAAGCCCATCAGACATCCCGAGGGTGCGGAAACCTGGTTCTAGCACCCTCCCATACTACTTTGGGTGAGACCTCAGTCCACGCTCCGCAGACTGTTGCCAAAAGAGCTAGTAGTACCAGGATTTGATTGGCTAAATCACCTCTGAACCTAGGTCAGGCCCATACAAGCCAACATAAGGCAAGGACTGGACATGAGATGCGACTCATCGCGTAGATAGGGTAATACGAAATGGACGAAGTTATGTTGGATCTAGGGTTCGACTCAAATGTTGAAACAAACATGGGAAAGAATGGGGAGACCTGTGCTCCAGTGGTCTTTGATCCAGTTAAGGATGGTGAATAAATAGAAAATAATCCCAATGGGGAGGTTGTAGGGGGTAAGAATTGACATCGAAGGCACGAGCGCACTGGTGGATTTTGAAGTAATAGATATTATGGATGATAGCAATCCCTACCCCGTGCTCCTTGGGATCGATTGGGCCACTGACATGAATGGGGTAATCGACCTGAAGAAGTGAAAGATGATATTTGAGAATAGATCACTTCCCGTAGTGGTGCCATTAGATCCTACAAAAGGATTGCGCTATATAGAACCAATCTGCGATTATGAAAGTGATGACAATTTGGACCAGATTTACAAGATAACAGTGCGAGCCTAGGATTGGGTGAATCCGACAGCAGATAGACGTATTGAATGGGACCATGAGAGCTCTTGCACATCAGATTCAAACAAATAATTGGAGCACTGGCAGAACCGACTGCATGAAGTATCTATGTTGCGCTGTAATATGATGACCAAGTCATTGCACTGCGTATCATCAGAGGTAAGAAATTTGCCTCACTATGATGGGTTAACTGACATTGATCTCTTTTTGGATACATTCGAAAGGGAAGTGCTTGAGAAGCATCGCTTCCATGCATTAGATTGGGCACTGCGCGCTACACCTACAAGATGGTGGGGTACACACAATGACAATTTTGAGGATTGGTGAATATAGAAGGATGATGAGGATACGCTTTGGCCACCCGAAGGTATGACTAATAGAAAAGTATGATGGGAGGAATGATCTACGCAATCATTTGGCCAAATGGATTGAAGTATATGGAGCGAAGCCTCAGCCGGAGTGGGTCCATCTTTTTTGTCATACCTTGGATGTTATACCAATGAATTGGTACTTGGAGATAGAACTCCATCATGGAACTGAAGAATTGGATGTTTTGCACCAAATTTTTTTTATGACGTTTAGTTTTGAGGATGGATTTGAATCTATCAATGAAGCGTTGCAGGAGGTGAAGACAACCATTTTTAGGATACTGCAGGATCCTCTATACCTGGTTCAACCTGATTAGACTACCCAGCTGAGCCATGCACTGGAGTGTTACAATGTAATAGGGGAAGAAGAATATGAAGACTCGAGAAATATTAATATCCTAGAGACTAAAGGTCACCGCGGAGTTGAAGGACCACAACTAGAGAAACCAGACATAACTAAGCCACTCAAGACCAAGCAAGTGAACCTTGGCATGGAGGTAGAACCAAAGTTTGCAAAGATTGGGGACTATTTGGATGACACGACAGTGGATAAGGTCGCCGAACTACTTCGTGAATATCAGGTCTTGTTCCCCACGAAGTTTTCCAATATGAAAGGAATAATAGGAGACCTAGGTATCATGAATATCGCCCTAAAACTGGACGCGAAACCTATGAAACAAAGACCTTATCGCCTCAATCTGAAGTATAAGGAAAGGGTCTGCGTGGATTAGATAAGATGCTCGCAGTGGGTATTATTGAACCATTGGAAGAATCTGATTGGGTAAGCCCAATATTCGTTCAGTAAAAGAAGAAGAAGGAATAAATAAGGATATGCATAGAGCTCAGGAAGTTGAATGATGCCTGCATACATGATCCCTTCCCAACCCCATTCACCAATGAGGTCTTGGATAATGTTGGTGGCCAAGAAGCGTATTCATTCACTAAAGGGTTCTTTGGGTACCATCAAATCAAGATCATGTCAGAGGATAGAAGTAAGCTGACCTTCACAACTAAATGGGGATGCTTCCAGTATACAGTGATGCCTTTTGGGTTGAAGAAGGCGATGCGATATTTTCGCATGTAATCATCGCGGTGTTCAAGGATTTTATTCATAAATTTCTAGAAGTATACTTCAATGATTGGAAAGTGTTCGGGCTAGTGAAATGCCATGTGGCAAGTCTGCACTTAATGCTAGATACATGTTGTAGGTACCAGATCACACTCAATCTGAAGAAATGTTTGTTTGTGTCCCTTTTGGCATCTTGCTGGGCCATGTGGTATGCAGACAAGGCTTGATGGTAGACCCAGCTAAGATTGCGGTCATAATCAATTTGGAGGTGCCAAGGAGTGTGAAAAAACTCTGTGTAACACTGGGGCATACAAGATACTATAGGAAATTCATCGAGAGTTATGCCCAAATTATCGTGTCAATGGAAAAATTGTTTAAAAAGGATGTTACGTTCTGTTGGAATGAAGAATGCCAGAAAATCTTGGATGTGCTGAAGGAGAAGATGGTCACCAGGCAGATCCTAGTGAATTTCATGTGCATGTGGATGCATCATGTATTGCACTAGGAGCAATACTGACACAGGCTGGTGAAGGGGACTTGGATCATCCTATAGTGTTTGCAAGTAGGAAGTTGTCCAAAGTGCAGAAAAAATATTCCACAACAAAGCACGAAGGATTAACTATGGTATATGTGCTCTAGAAGTCCAGGAACTATTTGTTGGGTGGACACTTTAATATGTATACAGACCATTCAGCTTTGAAATACCTGGTCAAAAAGCTTATGTTGGGGGGAAAGATATGCAGGTGGTTGTTGTTGTTCCAGGAGTATGATTTTGAAGTTATTGTGAAACAACACGTTTGAATGTTAGACCGGATCGTCTTTCGCGCATCAAAACGGGAGAGGAACCTACTAATTTGGAGGAGGGGATACCTAATGTGCAGCTCTTTGCAGTGTGCATCGCAGACAGTCACTTTGAAGATATTATACACTTCCTAACGACAGGTACAAATCTGAAAGGATATACAAGCCAATAGAAGAAGGAATTGATGGTGCGTGCGACAGACTTTTCTATCATTCCAGGTCACTTGTAAAAAATGGGATCATATGAAATATTGCGACGTTATGTGCCAAAGTTTGGATGAAACAGCATCCTTTCTGAGGCTCATGATGGACCCATGGGAGGTCATTATGTAGGAAAAGAAACAACGCAGAAGATTCTACGCACTAGGTTATGGTGGTCAACCTTACATAAGGATTCAAAAGCATATTATAGGGCATGCGATGCATGCCAAAGGATGGGCAGACCCTCACGCAGGGATGAGCTGTAGCTGAATCCATAGATATCACTACAACACTTCGAGAAGTGGGCGATTGACTTTTTAGGACCAATTCAGCCACCAGGGAAGAAGACAAATGTGCGGTACATCATCACTGCGACTGAATATTTAACCAGATGGGTGGAGGCACAGCCTGTGAAGGACTGTATGAGTGCAACGATAGCAAAATTTATCTTTGAATACGTACTGACAAGGTTCAGTTGTCCAAAAATTCTAATGAGTGATTGCGGTACATAATTTCTCAATGAGACGATCGGCACGATGACATAAGAGTTTCAGGTGTACCATCAGAAGAGCACACCTTATCATCCGTAGGATAATGGGATGGTGGAAGCATTTAATAAAATATTAGAGAGTGCACTCACGAAGGTTTGCCATTCTCAAATAAATGACTGGGATGTTCGCGTACCCGCGGTGCTATGGGGTTATAGAACGACTTGCAATAAGTTGACTAGAAAAACGTCGTTCAGACTGGTTTATGGCATGGAATTTGTGATGCCAATGGAGTACATTGTACCTAGTCTGAGCATAGTGGCATTCACAAGATTGGCAGATCGCAGAGCCCTAGAGGAGAGGCTCGCACAACTAACAGATCTTGAAGAAGATAGATTTCTAGTTGGATTCCATCAACATGTTCAAAAGGAGCATGAAAAGACATGGCATGATCGGCACATCAAACTGCGCACCTTCCAGGGAAATTTAGGATGCATTGGCTGGAGTCATATGTCATCAAGGAGATAACTGATGGTGGAGCAGTTCAGTTGGTAAAATTGAATGGAGAACCATTCCCAAGACGGGTGAATGGCAGCCGATTGAAGCCATACACCAGCGATCCAACTAGATGACTACATGATGGAAGCATAGTCTTAGTGCTCTAGGCAGCTGAAAGGAGGCATGGGACTATAAACTACACTGCCCGGGTTGGGGAGCTGTGCAATTGGGGAACTGCACGAAATGAAGGAATGTCACAAATTCAGTAGACACGTGTAGGGAGCTGCACTTACCAAGAATGGAACACGCAAGGTAGCCAGAAAGTAATTTTTATGGTCATTGTTCATGACTTGACAGTCAGAAAATGGCCAAATGGAGCGGGGGAGTGGCATTTAAGTCGGAATTTAAGGGCAAGATCTGTGAAAATCTACACCAATCCAACATTTATGAACAAGTTATGGGGGGAACGGTTGGATTTGAATTTGAAAATGCCTATAAATTACAGGTGGCTGCCCAACGAAAAACATTTGGCATTTTGAGAATTGAGGTGTTCAGTGTTTGAGAAGTTGCCAACAGAGACGCAGGCGTTGTTGTCTAGCATAATGTCGGTGCCTGCACAAACTGTGAGTGTAGGAGAAGCAATGACAGCCGAAGGAATGACACTAGAGGTAGTAATGGCAGTTGAGGGAGTTTCCACAGAGGTTGAAAGTGTATAAGTACCAGCAGAAGTGCCTAAATCCTTGAGGACACCCAAGTCGAGGTCTACACCGACCATGGAGGGTCCAAAATCAAATAAGGACAAGTAAAAAGTGCAACATCCGGTGTGCGCATCACCTAGAAAGAACCCACAGACAGGAAAGACCACCGCGTAGGAAAAGGGTAAGGTGATTGACCTAGAGCCTGAAGCCGAGGTTGAAGAAATCCATGTGGGCGCGGATGACATTGATATGGAGGGGACAGAGGATGTTGATGTGGAGGCATCTAAACCCATTTCTAAACTACCCAAGTACATTCCTCTGTGCAAAGGCAAGATGAAGGTTTTGAAGGATATTGATGAAAGTAGGGTCACATTGTACACACCCTTACTACCGGACCAATTCATCTTTGAAGGACCACGTCTTGGGCGTATCCCCCTAGTAAAATTGGAAGACTGGGATTTGGCTGATGCAGAACGTTTTCCCCACCTAGCGATGGACCAACTCATGCACCATGTCTTCTACAAAGACTCTAGTGTGACCACGCTAGAGCCAAGGAAGTGGGTAAAAGGGGTGGATAAGGCGGGCTTGTTGAACATGTTGTGGGTGCCACATTACAACCACACACCCATAACCATCGTAGTGATCAAGCAACTTTTGTTCTTGGTGCACGATGGGTGTCTGTGGCTCGAATAGCCGACACCCATCACTGACATGCTAATCCATAGGATCAATCGGATGTCGCACTCAGGAGAAATTCTAACCATGGTGTTTGGCGGAAACACAGGTGAGTGCGACCTCACTGAAGCAATGAAGGACAAATTCAAAGTCACTAAGAAGTCGTGCGGCTATGCCATCACAAGTATAGTTGACCCCACGGTCAAAGTAGCAATGCAAATCTTGGCAGGAAAGATTATGCGAAAGTGTCGCGTGGACGAAGTGCCGACACCAGTAGTAGCCTTAGCGGCCCAATGCGTGGAGGGCATACAGTTTAACTAAGAACTCTACCTTTACGGGAGTTCCTTACGAACTGTAGAGAGGTGCAGGATCACAACAAAACATTCCACTATGCCTGGCTGCTATTGTCCATAGTGTTGGTCGCGTGGGAGTTACCAGAGGATAGCCAGTTTCCTCTGGTCGCGCCCGACCTACCAGAGGCAGCGAAGTTCACTTCGCTATGGGCTACGAAGGACCCTCAAAGGGTCAAGGACAACAAGGTCTTTTGGATCTTGATGGAGATGAGCATCCATATGGCCATCAACCGCAAACCGCAGTTGTCGCCAACTATTTTTGAGAAGCTACAAGAGTATGTGGAGTTCAAGGCCGACTTCCACCACATCTCGATACGAGCACGAAAGGACCCTAAGAAAAATGGTGTGACTTGCCATACCTGGCCACAAACGACACAATTATAGCGGTTCTCGACTGCTAGCTGGCAGATTGGTGCACTACCTTAGACTTGACAGCTGGGTCTAGCAAGACCGTAGCGCAACGAAAAAAGGAAGAGGCCAAGCTAAAGATGGAGAAGTTGGTTGAAAAAAGAAAAAATGAGGCTGAGGACAAGGCCAAGGCAGAGCGCGCCACCATGAAGCATACGGGATGAAAGGCGGAAGAAGAGGAGTGTGGCTCTGACAGGAGTCAGAAGTTTCCTTCCTCGGAGATAGAGGAGAAGGACCAGCAGTCGGACCAGGGAGGAGCGGACCTAGAGACCACTCCGTTCCATGTTAAGTGAAACACAGATCCAGAGAAGGTAGGTGTTGAGTTATGAAATGGGTATGTATTTACTCTTAATTCCATCACCTTTTTCCTCTTTTCTTATCTCTTTCATATCTTGATTTACTAACATATTGATGGATTATGATAAGAAATGGATGAACTACTCTCGATTAAGATCTAGCCACCATAACTAAATTTTACTCCTTTTTATGCAGAGAAACAATGAAGGGAACATTTGTTGTTCCCTAAAGACGGAACAACATAAACCAACAAGGGAAGAATGGGGTGCATCGGTTGCGGTCAGGTCGGAGATCGACTCAGGAGGATCAACGCTAAATATGAAGGGTGTCAAAAGATAGCATTCAGTTGCGAATCCCTCAGGATCTCCTGATCCTAAGGGTTCACATTTATCTTTTACCTCTTTCTGACTATAAAAGTAAAACACTGTAGGAGGAAAGGGCATCGATCTCTGTTATTTCAAATTGTAATTTTAATTTACAAACCCATGTTGTTGGAGAACACAACCGTATTGTAATGATACTTGAGTTCAATAGTTAATATATAATTCAGGTTGTCGTTCATTCGTATTCTATGAAGTAGATCAGCAGTATTCGCTGGTGGCTAAGGGCCCGACCTCTAGTGGATTAAACTACTCCCTTGTGTTATATATTTCTGATTCTCGCAAGTTTGATTGGTTTAATAGTCTTCCCATTTTCTGTGAGTCTATCTTATTTTCTCTTTACCGATTTCTTATATTGAAGTTAGTACATTTTCTTTACATGTTTTGCAGCATTGTCATTTGATTTTATTTACGCTTATTGAAGATTAAATTACTTAGCCGTTAAGATAGTGAACCTTATTGATTTAATCAGCTGAAAGAGTTTGATTATCGCTATTGAACTCTCGGTTGACATCCTTTCCATTTGGATTTCTTAATTGAGATTGAGTATGATTTAGATAGAATCATCTAAGAAGAGATTGGTTACTGCTACTACGCTCTCGGTTGATGATATTGTTTTGCTTGTGTGAGATTTGATTATGATTTCAAGCAGAGGATTAAGTCTTGATGCTTAGATGTAATATTTCCTTTAACAGTTGCAATTTGAGTTTTATAAATGCATCCGTTTACTCTTGTATCAAATTTTTATACTTCATTTTAAGAAACATTACTCTCTGGATTCATAGCATGCACATATTGTGTACATGCTTGGAATAAAAGGACTTGCCCAGGTTGATGATTAATGTGAGGTAATTAGGAGTTTTAAAAGACACCTTTTATCAACCAACATTTTGGCGTTGTTGTCACGGAAAGTGTCACCATTTTACAAAGAGTGATGTATACTAATCATTATTGTTGGGAAAGAATTGGGTATTGAAAATGGAAGGTAAGAATCTACGTAACGAGCAAGTAAAGTGCTTGCTCCTCTGCCTTCTTTTCAGCAGAATTACAGAGAAGTGAAGTAGGTGTTTGATGTTTGTCTGTTGAGAGAGAAATGGGTATTAAAAATGGAAGGTAAGAACCTGCGTACGAAGCAAGTAAAATGCTTGCTCCCCCACCCACTTTCCAGTAGAATTGCTATGAATTTAAGGTAAACATTTGAATTTTTTCATGAATGACTAAGAAGAAAAGACCAGAAAAAAATACAATCCCACACCCCAAACCTAAAAAATCTAAGGGACCGATGACCCTTGGAAGATCAACTTTTATGAATGACATCTTAAGAAAAGTTGAATCTCAGCCATTAGTAGGTCCCCAAACCATTGCTTCTAGATGACCTATTATCTCCCTGCGGGCCACAGGCTCACCATCTGTAGCCTACACTGAGGTCCATAGTAAAACTAAAGGGACTAAGCAGACTTTTCAAGATATTGAAAATTCGTGACCAATTCCCTCACAAGAAGGGAATTATTGCAACATCCGTGAAGGAGAAGGAGAAACAGGGGAATCTGAGGTAGTAATTGAGCAGAGGACACCTAGTGTCCCAGATCAAGGGAGTGTTGTTAGGATCATTCCTACCTCTTCTAGACATCCTAGGGATAACTCTCTAGCTCCAAAGATCCTGGAAGGGTACTAGCATATCTTTGATCGAATGTCCAATAATCCACAAACACCCCAGACCTCTACATTACAGTATCCTATTGTTGACACAGCTGTCAATGCCCCCATGAGAGCTATCCCTATACAAAATATTCCCACCTTTCATGGACTCACTTCAGAAGATCCAGATGCGTTCCTGTTTGAATTCGACGTCCTATGTCGTGGTTATAATTACACCACTGAACCCCAGAAACTGAAGCTATTTCCATCCACTTTAAAGGGAGCAGCCCTGTGTTGGTTTATGGGACTAGGTGGGGGCACCATAAATGATTGGGACCAAATGAAAACTGCCTTCCTTAAAAAATATCAAGATTATTGCAGATCTAGAGAACTAAAGGACGAGATATTCCAAATGGTAGCAAGGCCTGGTGAAACTTTGGAAGAGTATGTGGAGCATTTCCAATATAACCTCCAAAGGTATCCCTACGCAAATCTGCCTGATAATGTGCTAAAAACCATGATGATTAAGGGGATGAAAGATCAGTGGATAGAGACATTAAATATCATGGGTAAAGGTGATATCTATCAAGAAGACTATGCTAACATTATTTATTTGTGTATCAAGTGCTCGAGGGGTAGTACAAGACTGAAACTAGCTAAACGCGATATGATCACCAGGGACAGCAAAATCTCTAGCGGAAGCATTACTCGTACTGAAATCAGCAACCTACTAGAAGATTTCAAAATGGATATCCTGGGAACCTTGACAACACAATTAGACATCATGCAAGCCAAGTAGAAGCAGGTCGAAGCAGAACAAAACCTGGTTATTTTTTGCCCTCGATGCAGAAAGAAACATAGTCATAAAGAATGCCCAGTGGATATGGTACAGACTTGTGCCATATGCACTAAAGAACATGCCACAAAAATTGCTCATTGCTCCCAAGATTAAAAGCAGTCTTCAAAGAGGCAGAGGAAGAAGCGGAACCAGTCTACCTATTAAATCAGCGTCGCCAATGGCAAGCATGACAAACAGGTATGCCTACCGACCCATCTTCATTCTTTCAGCCTTCACAATATAATTCTCAGCAATACACAGGGGCTACATGGCAGAACCAACCACCTTTTCCTAATTGGTCACCACAAGCATTTTCTATGCCACCTTGGTCCAATCAGTCAAATCCAAACAATAGTTGGCTAAATTCCTCTTACTTTCCACCATTCTGGTAGAACAATCCATATCCATCTCAATGGCCCCCCTCCACTTCACAAAACCAAAATTGGCAATCAAGCTCACAAAGACCTACAAACCAGCCAACAGGGACAATCCCCCTGCCTCAACCTACGCTACCAGGACCTTACACGTTGCAGCATAATCCTCAACCCAATCTACGACCGCAACTCCCAACCCAGCCCAACCCAAATCCCAACAACAAACCAGTCTAGTTGGTACAAATTATTGAAGGTCTAGATCCGGAAACTGAGTTGAGAGAATGTAATGAACTCAAATTGAGGTCTGGACGAATAATCGAGTCAGAAGATGATAAAAATATACAATTGGAAGAACCACTACCTGTAGAACAAACATCTCAAAGGGAGAATACAGTCAAACAGAAAATCCACAAACAAACTATTACCTCTTCTCCGCTATTCCCAGAAATATTGATTATACCTCGCCCAATCAAATATCTCGATTTTGATCTCCTGGGAGAATTAAAAAATATTTTTGTAAAAATACCCCTCCTCCAGGTTATTCAGGACATTCCAATCTATGCAAAAACCATTAAGGAATTATGTACCAAAAAGCCTACGAGGAAAATAAAAGTAACACCAATTTTCCACGTAGTCGGAACTTTGTCTAATTTATTATTAGGCAGAGAGATACTGGTGAAATATGAGGACCCAAGAAACCCTATTGACACAGTACAAATAAATGGATGTTCCTTTCCCAATGCATTAGTTGATCTAGGGGCAGCCATTAATATTCTCACAACAACAACCTGTCATAAACTTGGCATCACAGCCTTAGATCCAACTACGACCTTGCTGGAACTTGCTGACCGATCAGTTATTAAACCAGAAGGGACATTACAAGATGTAATGGTGTTTGTATATTCTTGGGAGTACCCAGAAGATTTCTTGATTATTAATCCTAGAAACCGACTAGATGGACATCCTCTAATATTAGGAAGACCTTGGCTAGCGACTGCAGATGCTTATATAAGTTGTCGAACAGACAATATGACTATAGTTAGAGGAAATAATGTGAAGAACCTAGCTTTATATCCTCCAGCTCAGCCAAGCCTAACTATAATAAAAACTAGGAAGCAACCTATAACATATTTAACCGAAAATATTCGATCACCACTAACTGTAACAGATGCTCTTGAATTTAAGAATCAAACAGAATATGACATTATTAACACTTACATTAACCACCCAGCTGCCGTATCTAATCTAAAATGTCACATGATTGAAGTAGCCCTGCATAACAAAATTGAAGAAGATCCTTTAAAAGATATCAACAACCAAACAATACCAACAAAATTTTTTTTTAATAGAAAACCCATTGAAATTGAGCCAGGAAAAGTCCTTAACATTAATAAGAACTCGAGTGATGACCAGCAATAAAGGCTTATCCAAATCCTTAGGAAATATATAGGGGCTTTCGCTTGGGATTACCCCAGATATGAAAGGGATTGACCCCCAATTATGTATGCACCACATCTACACTAAAAAATATGTGAGACCCATTCGAAAACCTCAAAGAAGATTAAATCCTCACCTAAAGGATGTTGTTAAAGACGAACTACAAAAATTGTTAGATGTAAATTTCATCTATCCTATATCTGATAGAAAATGGGTTTCTCCATTAGTTGTGGTTCCTAAAAAGAATGGGAAATGGTGTATATGTGTCGATTACAGAGAGCTTAACAAAGCAATGCAAAAAAATCATTTTCCCCTTCCATTTATCGACCAAGTTCTAGACACATTGGTAGGTAAAAGATTCTTCTCTTTCCTAGATGACTTCAGTGGCTACAACCAAATCTAAATTTCTTCTGAAGACCAAGATAAGACTACCTTCACCTGCCCCTGAGGGACATTTTCTTACGGGGTATTACCTTTCGGACTGTGCAATGCACTTGCTACATTCTAGAGAGCCATACTCAATATTTTCGCAGACTTGATAAACAAGGGATTAGAGGTGTACATGGACAATTTTACACCCTATGGAGATGACTTCGAGCAGGCATTACAAACACTGGAGAAAGTCCTGGAAAGATGCATTGCTACTAGGCTCTACTTAAGCCACGATAAATTCCACATGATGATGACCGAAGGCCTGATCCTGGGTCATTACATCTCAGAAGTTGGAATTTAGGTCGATCCAGCAAAAATTCAGGTAATCCTCTTACTACCTACCTCCTACACTCAAACTGAGGTACGTAGTTTTTTGGGATTTTCTGGATATTATCAAAGATTTATAAAAAGTTCTCCCAAATTGCTGCACCATTATATGCTTTGACAGGAAATATCAATTTTATATGGACTAACAAATGTGGCATTGTCTTTGTAGAATTAAAATGGCTAGTATCAACAGCCCCAGTACTACGGGGCCCGAACTAGGATTTACCATTCCAGATTTCATCCAATGCATCAGATACGGCCATTGGAGCAGTTCTCGGACAAGAAGACAAGAAACCCTATGCGATATACTACATCAGCAAAAATTGAACTCCTGTTGATTTGAATTACACAGTGACCGAGAAAGGGTTTCTAGCTGTAATCTATGCTATTAACAAATTCAGACACTATATAACAGGATACCCTGTGGTCCTGTATACTGATCACTCTGCTATCAAATATTTAGCTAATAAACCTACTACAAATGGAGGAGTGACACGATGGTTAATCCTTTTGCAATAATTTGACATAATGATCAAGGATCGAGTAGGAAAGGAAAATGTGGTGGCAGACATCCTCTCACGTGTGCCAAGAATAGATGACACAGTGGCAGTAGAAGACCAGTTCCCCGATGAGCACCTATTTGTTGTGACTGTGAAAACACTGTGGTACGTAGATGTTGTGAATTACCTAGCAGTGGGAAAACTACCCAAACACCTGACGCCCAGAGAAAGAAAATTAATAGTGCAATACAACACTTGGTTCTCCTGGATTAGAGGATACCTCTTTCACACAGGAGTCGATATGCATATCCGCAGGTGTGTTAGGGAAGACGAAATCTACGATATCCTAAAAGCCTGCCACGATGGACCTTGTGGTTGACACTTTGCAGACCGCAGGACTGGACATAAAGTCTTACAGATGAGCTATTATTGGCCCACCATTTTTAAGGACACCAAGAAATTTGTCCAAGCATGCGACAACTTCCAAAGAATGGGCTGCCCTGGCCAGTCTGACAAGATGCCCCTACATCCATAGTTAGTCATCGAACCTTTTGAATGTTTGGCATTAGATTTCATTGGCCCAATAAATCCATCATCTAATCAAAATTCATATATACTAGTTGCAACAGAATATGTGACTAAATGGGTGGAGGCAGAAGCATTACCAAGGGCAACAGAGGACACAGTAATCCAGTTTAGTTTCCAAATTTTCTTACAGTATGGCTTTCCCAGAGAAATAATTACGGATGGAGGGACACAATTTGTAGGCCATAAGATTGCTGCTACACTAAAAAATCATCACATTTTGCATAGAATCACATCTCCATACCACCCGCAGGCAAACAACCAGGTAGAAAGTACCAACAAAGTAATCGAGGCCATTCTAACAAAGAAAGTCACCTCACATAGACGCGACTGGGCTACCCGATTGCTAGAAGCCCTGTGGGCATATCACACAACTTGGAGGAATACCACAGGATACTCCCCATATCAGCTAGTGTTTGGCAAGGAACCTATCTTCCCCATAGAATTTGAAATTCAAACATTGAGGATAGCCCAAGAAGTAGGGCTCGATTTGAATGAAGCACAAATTAACAGATTACAACAAATAAATGAATTGGATGAAATCCAGCTATCAACGCTTCAGCATACTACACTTATTCAACAACCAAGAGAAAAATGGCATGACGCCCTCATCAAGAAAAAGATATTCCATGAAGGTGACTGGACACTTTTGTATGACTCTAGGTTCCGGGATTTCCCGGGAAAACTCAAGACTAGATGGTTAGGTCCCTACGAGATAAAAGAGGTGCACGATAATGGAATCCTTACATTAGCCACCATTGATGGGTCTGGCTACTCTTTTAAAGCAAATGGGCATTGGGTATGCCTCTACCACAAACTGCTTACAAGGGAATCCTTTTGCCAATAGATACGTGAAGATTCTACGATACAAATTCTCACTGAAGAGGGCAACTCTTCGACAGCACCAATCTAGTGAAGAATTTATCTTTGAAACTTGTACATAAAATTGCTTTTCTGTTTTCTTTCTATTTTATTGTATTTTCTTAGAATAGTAGAGATGATTGTTTGTCGGTTTTTTTCCTGTTTTCCTTTGCTGTTCCCAACAGGGAACAACTGTTGTTCCCTATAGGGAACAACACTTTTTGTGTGCATTTTTCTTTGTTGTTCCCTATAGGGAACAACACTTTTTGTGTGCATTTTCCTTTGTTTTTCCCTACAAGGAACAGTTGTTGTTCCCTATAGGGAACAACACTTTTTGTGTGCATTTTTCTTTGATGTTCCCTACAGGGAACAACTGTTGTTCCCTATAGGGAAAAACAATTTTTGTGTGCATTTTTCTTTGTTGTTCCCTATAGGGAACAACACTTTTCGTGTGCATTTTTCTTTGCTATTCCCTACAGGCTGTAGCTATTGTTCCTTATAGGGAACAACAATTTTCATGTGTATTTTCTTTGTTGTTCCCTCTAAGGAACAGTTGTTGTTCCCTATAGGGAACAACAATTTTCGTGTGTATTTTCTTTGATGTTCCCTACAAGGAACAGCTGTTGTTCCCTATGGGTAACAACACTTTTTGCGTGCATTTTTCTTTGTTGTTCCCTACAAGGAACAACCATTGTTCCCTATAGGGAACAACACTTTTTACGTGTATTTTTTTCTTTGTTGTTCCTATATGGAATAGCTATTGTTCCCTATAGAGAACAACACTTTTTGTGTATATTTTTTTTCGTTGTTGTTCCCTACAGGGAACAACACTTTTTGCATGTTTTTCCTTGTTGTTCCCTATAGGGAACAACACTTTTTGTGTGTGTTTTCTTTTATTGTTCCCCTCAGGGAACAACACCTTGTGATTATTTTTCAGAACACCCTTTCTCCCCTTGCATGATCATTCCTAGGCCATCCAAGTTCACTCTTTATGATCCTCTTTATGGCATAAAAGTACAATACATATCTAAGGACAACAAGTATGGAGTCTACTAAAGCAAGCAAATATCTTGAATATTATCATCTTTAATAAGATTGCTTTGTGATGATTGAAAAATAAAGAACACAATTATCTATATCACTTCACTGTTCTCATTTCCACTATAAATGAAACTAATTGATTATCTTTACCATGTTGGTTCTCCCCCGTCCCGTATAACTCTCTCTGTTTATTATCAATAAGACTATGGGTATATTTTTTTCTATTGATATGTTCAAACTTCTTCCGCCATCCCTACTCTTAATGAGTACTGAGCCACCCTCTATATATAAAATGGGGAGTTAGATATATATATATATATATATATTAACTAACAATTTTATGATTATTTTTTTTCCACAGATGGAGGATAGGGGGTCTCATCACGAGCCAGCCTACCATGATCATAAGGAAGGAGCGAAGTGACATTCCCACTATGGCCACCACACCACGGATATGATCCAATGGATGCATCAAGAAACAAAGTCCTTGGAACAGGAGGTCTCATTACGAGCCGGCCTGACCACTTTCGCTACTTCCCAATGAATGGTAATGTGTTCATTTGGTTACCATGCTAGCACATTGGTCTCTACTATCGACATCATAATGCACTTCCCCAATTATACATAGAGGAACATGGCTCCCAAGGGTTAGAAAGCAACTCTGTCGAGGCTATGGATGCCTACAGGCAACAGAAGCTCTGCTTATGGTATTGAAGTTTTATTTTCTACATCAATATTTATTATAATTCCCTCTTCTTATGTTTCCATTTTTTTCTTTGGAGGGATTATGTCCCTAACTTTCCTTGAACGTTTATGCATGAGTTAATCTTTTAAAATCAATCACAACATTTTTAAGTGGAATAACGGAGATAAAGTATTATCTCCTGCGTATGTTGTCATTTTTCTTTATTGCATCACCTCATGGCATCTTATCACTTATTAATAATTCTCGTTACATGCCTTGTTTTCATTACTCCAATATCCTTTATGATCCTTTCATTAATATACGTACCTTGCCACTTTCATTACCCAATCCAGCACCCCTGTACTTCGCCACTAGCGCGTCATCCTTTCATTCATTCGGTCGTAGGTGACCTATCATTTTGAGAGGGGGCGAGGACCTCTAGTATACACATGCATGTGTTGTCATCTTTTCATTTGATTTTTTAGAACAATATGACATCTCATAATCACAGAGCGTGTGGCATTATAACAGTCCTCGATAACGGTATTTATGTTTATAAAGCATGTTGGCATTATGATACATATGTTGTACTTGATGGCAACCCACTCATCTCAGATAATAAATTATAGTGTAGAGAAAAGTTCACGCACTTATATGCAGAGAAAAGTTTATTTCATGTAGAGAAAAGTTCACACACTTTTATGCAGAGAAAAGTTTATTTCCTGTAGAGAAAAAGTTCACGCACTTTCATGCAAGGAAAAGCACGTATATGTTGGAGAACTTACCTTTGGTCCATGGTAGTTAGTCCTTGGTATTTGAACCTATGAGGAAAAGCGCTTATATGTTGGAGAACTTACCTTTGGTCCATGGTAGTTAGTCCTTGGTATTTGAACCTATGAGGAAAAGCGTGTATATGTTGGAGAACTTACCTTTGGTCCATGGTAGTTAGTCCTTGGTATTTGAACCTATGAGGAAAAGCGCGTATATGTTGGAGAACTTACCTTTGGTCCATGGTAGTTAGTCCTTGGTATTTGAACCTATGGTTTTGGACCATGGTACCTTGTCAAAAGTGTTGATCTCACACAATTTCATGGTTGGTTCATGGTATTAGTCCGACAATTTTTGATCCTATGGTTTTGGCCCGTGGTATTGCATCCAAAAGTGTTGATCTCACGTACTTTCATGGTTGGTTCATGGTATTAGTCCAACATTTTTTTGATCCTATGGTTTTGGCCCGTGGTATTGTGAAAGGCCTAAGACTATAAAAGAGGAAGGAGATCATTTGGCAAAGCATCTTCTGAATTATCGAATATCTGATAAAGTGCTAGATCTGGAATATTGTGATTGGGTTTTGGTGCAGATCTGGATCTGAATGAAGAAGGAACCTGAGCGTAAGGAGAAGGATAAGTTCTATTGATGGGTCAAAATCTTAAGGCTAGAATAGTGGTATCTCTATATGATTTTGATCTGTGATATGTGGCATACGCTTGATCTATAAATCTAATAATCTGGGTCTGAATTATTGATGCATGTTTTATTTTACACATGTTATGATCTGGGTATGTCTGATGTAACAACTGCAAAGTTATAAGGAAATATTTGCAGATCTGTATGCGGGTTAGCTTTGGTGAAATCATAGATTGATGATGCAAGTGTAGTTGATGGGTTTTTGATGTTCTTGGATCCAGTTTGAAAATTTACGAAAAGTGGTCCTTGAAAGAAAAGAAGTAGGGGGTTGTAGCTCCCTTCCAGGAGAGATTGGAAAACGAGAGAGAGTTATAGCTCTTTGCAGGTTGCAGCCTGCGTATTGGTAAAGGACTGCACCAGTACAAAACCATTGTAAAAGGAGTTTCTAATTTGAAAGAAGATAGAGACATATTGCAGCAGGTGGTTTTCACCCACATTGGGTTTCCACCTTACATCTTGTGTTCTTTGGTGTGACTATCTGTTTTCTTTGTTCATGCTCATTATTTTATGGTATTGACATGCAAAAATAATTCAAAGAATAAATAAGGAAGATTTATTAAAAGAACTTGATAATACTGATTCACCCCCCCCTCTCAGTATTATTTCCAACAATTGGTATCGGAGCAGGTCCTTCAGAGAAGCTTGATCGCTTGAAGGAAGATCATTCATCATGAGCAACTACGAGAGGGAAGCATCGATCAGGCCACCAATTTTTGATGGGACAAACTTCAATTATTGGAAGGTAAGAGTTACTGCCTATCTTCAATCTCTTGGTACAGAAGTTTGGGATATCATAGATACAGGCTACACTTTTCCTTCAGCTACTCCTACAGATACAGCCGAAAAGAAGAAATATGAAACAAATGCTAAAGCAGTCAATACTCTGCTGGGATGCTTATCTCAAACAGAATTCGTGAAGGTTATGCAATATAAATCCGCAAAAGAAATATGGGACAAGATTGTCTTGAGCTATGAAGGAGATGAACAGGTAAAGCGTGCTAAACTTCAAACCCTCAGGATTCAGTATGAGAATATCAGAATGTATAATGATGAAAGTGTGGCTAACTATTTCCTTCGGGTAGATGAGATTGTTAATTGCATGAAAAACTTGGGTGAAGAAATAAAAGAGGCTATTGTGGTTGAAAAAGTGCTAAGATCATTGTCCCCCAAGTTTGAATCTAAAGTGTCTGCAATAGAAGAAAAGGAAAATCTACGAATTCTTACTATGTCTCAGCTACACGGAATTCTAACTGCTTATGAAATGAGAAAGGGAGGTCCATCAGACAGAAGAGAAGTTGCTTTCAAGGCTTCAGGCAAAGGAGACTATTATGAAGCAAGTCACGTGCCAGAAGAAGAAGAAGAAGAATCAAATTTTGTCAGAAATCTTCAAAGGGGAACTGGAAGGTTCAGAGGTAAGTTACCTTTTAAATGCTTTGCTTGTGGAAGAGTAGGTCATTATGCTACAAAATGTCCTCATAAGGATAAAGGAAAGGAACCTGCTAGATGGAACAAGAAACAAATTGCAAATAAGAAAAGCTACTACACTCATGAAGATAGTGATGGTCTATCAAATAGTGATGAAGATGAACGAGGCAATGACAATAAACTCTTAATGGCATTTGAAGATGATGACTACATGGATGCTATAGATGTGGATAGCTTTTGTGAAGAAATTTCTAGACTCAAGACATGTATAGAAGAAAAGAATAGGATCATTGATACTCTACAAATTCAAATTGATGAAAAAGAAAAATATCTTGAAAAGTTAGAAGGCGAAATTGTTGGTCTTAGAAAAGAGATTGAGAAAACAAAGGCTATTAATCTTAAGTTTGTCAAAGGATCTGAAACTCTGGATGAGATCATCAATGTACAGCGCTCTCCTCTAAACAAGACAGGTCTGGGCTATAATGGAGAAACTTCTCAAGCATCCACCTCAAAGAGTTATCTTGATGCAGCAAGAAGGAATGAGCAAAAGCACAATGGAGATCACCAAGTAAAGCAGGGACCAATTACAAACAAAGACTATCAGGCAAAACAGGGGAAATCTGTCTTAAGGATGAACAAAAGCTACAACCAGCCACAGGTAAAATCCTCTCAATTTGCTTCAAGAATGAATGACAATAGAAATTACAATCATTTCGCCAGAAGATTTGATAACCGCATAAATTTCTTCAATGGACAATGCTTTTCTTGCCATAACTTTGGTCACAAAGCAGCTCAATGTGTTGCATATAAAACGATCATGACTAGAGAAGCTCAAAAACAAAGAAGTATGACCGGGATTACAAAAAGGACCTATAACAACTTTTCGGTTCTTGAAAATGAAGTTGAATGTTCTATTTGCAATAAATTTGGTCATGAAGATTCTGAATGCAGGAGCAGGTTTCAGCAGACAAAGGAACAAGCCTCAAGCACCAAAACATGGAGAATAAAGGAACCACAAACAGAAAGATGTGGGATAGCATTTTTTGCAGAGGGACGGGAAAATCTATGGTACATTGACAGTGGATGTTCGAAGCATATGACAGGTGATAAAGAAAAACTTGAATCATATTCTGCTCTAGAAAAAGGAAAGAAAGTTTCTTTTGGAAATGATACTCCTGCAACTATAAAAGGAAAAGGTACTGCTCAGTTAAAAGAAAAGGTCAAAGCTGGAAATGTTTTGTATGTTGATGGATTGAAACATAATCTTCTAAGTGTCAGCCAGATGTGTGATCAAAGAACCGAGGTGATATTCAGATCAAATGGATGTCTTGTTCGTGATCTTGATACAGGTAAAACAGTGATAAAAGGTAAAAGAACTCCAAATAATCTATACATATTTGAAGAAGGACAACAACAATGCTATCTGAGCAAGGATGATGAGCACTGGTTATGGCACCGGAGGTTGGGGCATCTAAGCTTTTCACAAATAAGGAAAGCATGCAAATATCAGGCAGTTCGTGGTCTTCCAAATATCAAAGTTCCAGACAACACCATATGCAAATCATGTCAGTTTGGAAAGCAAACCAGAACTACCTTTCCGGAAAAGGAAGGATCGGCTAGCATGCCTCTTGAGCTAGTACATACAGATACATGTGGTCCATTCAGGAAAAGGACACCTCGAGGAGAAGAATACTTGATATTATTCATTGACGATTTCTCCAGGTTTGTCTGGTTAGGACTTATGAAGCACAAAGATGAAGCATTCGAAAAATTCAAATCCTTTAAATCCTTGGTTGAAAATGAATCAGGATACAAAATTAAGTGTCTTAGATCCGACAGAGGTGGGGAGTTTATCTCAAATGAATTTTTCGATTTCTGTGAAGAACATGGGATAAGAAGAGAATTCTCTACAGCTAGAACTCCTCAGCAAAATGGAGTGGTGGAAAGAATGAACAGAACTGTCCAACAAATTGCTCGTGCTATGCTTGATGAATCTGGAACTCCCACAACTTTCTAGGGTGAAGCAGCACATGTTGCGGTTATTATTCTCAACAAAACAAATGTCCGAGTGAACAGCACTCAAACCCCTCATGAGCTCTGGTATGGTGAGACTCCTTTGGTAAAGCACTTCAAAATCTTTGGGAGCAAATGCTATATTAAAAATACTGATGAGCAACTTGGCAAACTTGAACCTAGAGCAGATGAAGGCATCCTTCCTGGTTATTCTCCACACAGCAAAGCATAAAAGTGCTATAATAAAAGACTTGGAAGAATTGTTGACAGCATTGATGTAGTTGTTGATGAGAAGGGATACATTCCTAGGCAAGTAAATCATGAAGATATCGAAGAAGATGAAGGCCATCCTCAAAGACAGAATGATGAAGAAGAAGAACCTCAAGAAGAACCAGAGGAGCAAATAAGGATAGAAGAGAAGACTCCATCCAAATATGTTCAGAAGAATCATCCAGAATCTCAGATTTTGGGACAGAAAGAAGCAGGTGTACAAACAAGAAGAACAATTGCAGAAGCTTCAAGCTATTTGGCATTACTCTCTTCCACTGAACCACAAAATGTGAAAGAGGCATGCAAAGATGAATGTTGGGTCAAAGCAATGGATGAAGAACTTGAGCAGATCGAAAAGAACAACACTTGGGAGCTGGTTCCTAGACCAAAGGATAAGAATGTTATAGGAACAAAATGGGTCTTCAAAAATAAATTGAATGAAAATGGAGAAGTAATTAGAAACAAGGCCAGACTTGTTTGTAAAGGGTATGCGCAGCAAGAAGGAATAGATTTTGAAGAAACTTTTGCTCCTGTTGCAAGACTTGAGGCCATCCGAATGTTCCTTGCTCTCTCAAGCTTTCAAAACTTCAAAGTATTTCAAATGGACGTGAAATCGGCCTTTCTGAATGGAGACTTGGAAGAAGAAGTATACATTGAGCAGCCAGATGGTTTCATTCTTGGAAATGATCCAAATCTTGTATGCAGATTGAAAAAGGCTCTCTATGGCCTCAAACAAGCTCCAAGGGCTTGGTACAATCGTTTGGACAAATATCTTCATCAACAAGGTTTTTCAAAAGGATCAGCAGACAACAATCTTTATATAAAAGTTGAAAATGACAAATTGCTGATACTTGTTGTGTATGTAGATGACATTATCTTTGGCAGCAATGAAGAAGCTATGAGTCAAAGCTTTGCCTTGGTGATGCAGAAAGAATTCGAAATGTCCTTGCTGGGAGAACTGACATATTTTCTTGGTTTGCAAATCCAACAAAATGAAGGAGGGATCTTCTTGTCTCAAACCAAGTATCTCAAGCAGATTTTGAAGAAATATGGTATGGAAGAAGCCAAACCAGTATGTACACCCATGGTCACAGGATGTAACCTCAGTGCAAATGATGAATCAGCAGCAGTGCATCAACCAACTTACAGATCTATGATTGGAAGTCTACTTTATTTGACAGGTACCCGACCAGACATCATGCATGCAGTGGGAATAGTTGGAAGATTTCAGGCAAATCCAAAGGAAACTCATCTTCAGGCAGTAAAGAGAATCTTCAAATATCTTCAAGGGACTCAAAACTATGGCTTATGGTATCCTAGAGATACAGATCTCACACTTCATGCTTATACAGATGCAGATTGGGCTGGAACCGTGGATGACAGGAAAAGCACAAGTGGTGGTGCATTCTTTATGGGTTCCAGATTAGTATCTTGGTTCAGCAAGAAACAGAGTTCGATTGCCTTGTCTACAGCTGAAGCAGAATATGTTGCTACTGCATCATGCTGCACTCAACTCCTTTGGATGATGCAGACCTTGCAGGATTTTCAAATCACTTGTACACCACCCATCTCCATCTTATGTGATAATACAAGTGCAATCAGCATTTCAAAGAACCCAGTCATGCATTCAAAAACCAAGCACATACCAATCAAGTATCACTTTCTCCGGGAACAAGTGCTTGAACAAAAGGTCAAGTTGGAGTATGTTCCTTCTAAGGAACAGGTTGCTGATATACTCACCAAACCACTGCCTAGGGAGACCTTTGAATACCTCAGGCAAAAGCTGGGGGTTGTTGATGCATCATCTTGTTGTTGAATCTCTTCTGATTGTTGGTTGTACGCAAGGTTCATCTGAAGTATATGCGTACATGTGCTGGGTTGCGGATTGGTCAAAGATCGAATGGCACAGGTTCAGGGGGAGCATATCATGCATTGTTGGCATTATGGAGGAATTACAGAAGGAGATCATGGATGCTGGTCTGAATATTGGTTCAATACGTCTCTATCTCTTTCATGGTCATGGATTATGGTTCTTCTTTGCAGATCTGGTTTATAGTCAAGGGGAGCATGTTCTTAGGGGGAGCATAACCCTTTGCCCTTGATGTCAAAGGGGGAGAGTGATTGGTTGTTGTTGCCATCAAGTCCAAAGGGGGAGATTGTTGGCATTATGATACATATGTTGTACTTGATGGCAACCCACTCATCTCAGATAATAAATTATAATGTAGAGAAAAGTTCACGCACTTATATGCAGAGAAAAGTTTATTTCATGTAGAGAAAATTTCACGCACTTTTATGCAGAGAAAAGTTTATTTCCTGTAGAGAAAAAGTTCACACACTTTCATGCAAGGAAAAGCGCGTATATGTTGGAGAACTTACCTTTGGTCCATGGTAGTTAGTCCTTGGTATTTGAACCTATGAGGAAAAGTGCGTATATGTTGGAGAACTTACCTTTGGTCCATGGTAGTTAGTCCTTGGTATTTGAACCTATGAGGAAAAGCGTGTATATGTTGGAGAACTTACCTTTGGTCCATGGTAGTTAGTCCTTGGTATTTGAACCTATGAGGAAAAGCGCGTATATGTTGGAGAACTTACCTTTGGTCCATGGTAGTTGGTCCTTGGTATTTGAACCTATGAGGAAAAGCGCGTATATGTTGGAGAACTTACCTTTGGTCCAGGGTAGTTAGTCCTTGGTATTTGAACCTATGGTTTTGGACCATGGTACGCACTTTCATGCAAGGAAAAGCGCGTATATGTTGGAGAACTTACCTTTGGTCCATGGTAGTTAGTCCTTGGTATTTGAACCTATGGTTTTGGACCATGGTACCTCGTCAAAAGTGTTGATCTCATGCAATTTCATGGTTGGTTCATGGTATTAGTCCGACAGTTTTTGATCCTATGGTTTTGGCCCGTGGTATTGCATCCAAAAGTGTTGATCTCACATACTTTCATGGTTGGTTCATGGTATTAGTCTAACAGTTTTTTGATCCTATGGTTTTGGCCCGTGGTATTATGAACGGCCTAAGACTATAAAAGAGGAAGGAGATCATTTGGAAAAGCATCTTCTGAATTATCGAATATCTGATAAAGTGCTAGATCTGGAATATTGTGATTGGGTTTTGGTGCAGATCTGGATCTGAATGAAGAAGGAACCTGAGCGTAAGGAGAAGGATAAGTTCTATTGATGGGTCAAAATCTTAAGGCTGGAATAGTGGTATCTCTATATGATTTTGATCTGTGATATGTGGCATACGCTTGATCTATAAATCTAATAATCTGGGTCTGAATTATTGATGCATGTTTTATTTTACACATGTTATGATCTGGGTATGTCTGATGTAACAACTGCAAAGTTATAAGGAAATATTTGCAGATCTGTATGCGAGTTGGCTTTGGTGAAATCATAGATTGATGATGCAAGTGTAGTTGATGGGTTTTTGATGTTCTTGGATCCAGTTTGAAAATTTATGAAAAGTGGTCCTTGAAAGAAAAGAAGTAGGGGGTTGTAGCTCCCTTCCAGGAGAGACTGGAAAACGAGAGAGAGTTGTAGCTCTCTGCAGGTTGCAGCCTGCGTACTGGTAAAGGACTGCACTAGTACAAAACCATTGTAAAAGGAGTTTCTAATTTGAAAGAAGATAGAGACATATTGCAGCAGGTGGTTTTCACCCACATTGGGTTTCCACCTTACATCTTGTGTTCTTTGGTGTGACTATCTGTTTTCTTTGTTCATGCTCATTATTTTATGGTACTGACATGCAAAAATAATTCAAAGAATAAATAAGGAAGATTTATTAAAAGAACTTGATAATACTGATTCACCCCCCCCTCAGTATTATTTCCAACAAAGCATCACCTGATAGAGCCATTACAACCACTTGTTGTTCCATATCTCGGCTTTGTTTGTTGTTGTGATTTCTCCACTGCACTAATCGTTTGTAGAAGTTAAGCATCATGGGAGGAAGAACAGTGCGCCGAGAACCTTTAACACTGGATGCCTCCGATGAAGCCAGGGAAATTCAAGCTCGCGCAGGATGGACATCATATTTTACAAGATCTCAACCCCCCAATGAGGAAATCACCATCAAATTACAACATCTATAAAATGGACAATCCTTGGTAAGAGGTAGACAAATCATTGTAACAGATGTTGTGATAGCAAAAGTGTTTGGGTTGCCGGTAGAAGGACTAGTATGGGCTGGCAAGCGATTAAGGCTGCATGACACTATGGAGATTTTTAGGGATGAAGGACAGGAGCTAATCAAGAACGGTAAAGGAATTCGGCCATCTTCTTTTGGAGAGCCATGGGGAGAATTGGCACGAATTGTCCAGAACTATATTACCTGCGATGGACATAGAGACATGGTCAGGCCGCGACAACTCAAAACTTTAGCAGTTTTAAAACAAAAATGCTCTGTTAATTTGCTTGCACTGTTGAATTCATTATTGCATGACACTGCCAAGAGGTTGAGACAGTCTCAACACACAGAAACAATAGTTAGCCACCATTGTCTGATGAGGTTAATAGTTAGTCACAACCTTGCCCAACAACAATCAACCTAGGATGATCTCTTATTTGCCCTCGAAAGAGGTGACAACCTGCCAGCACCTACCCCTATTCCAAAAGGAAAGAGGACTGCCCTTGCAGGAAGCATACCTCACAAATGTAGACAATCTACAAGGTTGAAGTCAAAAAAGGGAACGTCTGAAAATCCTCAAGGCAATGCTAGTTAACCCATAGAATTATCCAACCCGATAAATGAACAAGACTTGCAACTAGAGTCAGGAGGACAAGATAACCCTAAACTAGAACCCGAGGAAGGAGCAGGGCATTCTGACGATGAATGAAGAAAAGAAGTGGGACCTCCTCCAACACCAAATATGAGTTCTCAAGACGATCTGTTGCACGATTTCGAGACAGGGATGGCCCAAGTCCTAGCGAACATGAATGTCTACATGCAACCTGAAGAACCACTTAATCTTAACTTAGGAGAAACCCAATCTCCAGGGAATTCTGGCTATATTGGAATTTTGTCTTCCCCAAAAGATAAAAACCGCGAAGAGAAAATAGATACAGAGGCTATTCAGGAATTAGAGAACCAATCTGGTGACACGCTCCCAGTGGAAAATAGTCATGAAGGTCTAAACCTAGAAAACATAGGCCAAGAAGAGGAAGCAGAGACATAGATTATTTGGGAGTCTGATAATCAATTTGGAGACACAGTCTTATTGGAACAAAGCCAGGGTGAACAACCAGGCTCTTTAGAGATAGAAGCTATTAACGAGACTATTAGCAGACCAGTTACTCCTCAGAAAAGGTATAGAGCCAGAATGAAATTGAAGAAGCTAAGAAAAGAACACTAGAAGCTTTGTAAGATGGTCAAGAGGCTCTGAAGAAAAATAAAAGAAATCACAATGGGAAAGGTTCCGAACAATACCCCTGAGGTAGTAAATGTGGTCGTGCAAACAAAATTATATGAAGGTAGGGCTACAGGAACTCAAACTGAGCTCATACCTACTCAGACAATCATTACTCAAGAAGGACCGCATGCAGATTTAGTAGACGTAGCTACTCAGACGGAGGTTTGGACCTCCTACAATAAAGAAGTACAGACAGAAGATATCCCCTCTTATAGCATAGGCACTCAGACAGACATGCAAGCCAAAGACATTATGATGCACCATGACCCCCTTCTACTAAATCTTTAGGAGGAATTGGCACAAGCCCGGCTCGCATTGGAACGACTTGAACAAGAAATTGTTTCCCAGTAGAAATATCAAGAGCTGCAGAAATAGCTTCAAGAAATCAATACAATAGAGAGCGAGACTTTCGGCAGATGTAGAAAGGTAGAAGAAAAAATGGAAAAGATCAAGTTCAAGCTAGACAAAGTTATAATTCAGACAAACACCATCTGCTCACTGTATTCGAAAGTCCTGGAATGCAGGTCTCCCACCACCAATCAAGCCTTTTTTTTATTAGAATGGTACCTGTTATTGAAAATTAAAGCCGTAAGAGCTGGTAAACCAATCGAATTAGGAACAATTGAAGATTTTATAAATCGCTGCAAGCAACAGGGTGTAAAGGTCCAAAGGCATCTTTGTGAATTTTATCTGCACAATTTTATATTAGAGAACGAGGTCGAAAAGAACCCTAACCCTTTTGTAGGAGATGTTCAATTCCAGCCTTTTATTTCGTTTGCAGTTAACCAACACAAATGGTTTAAAGCTTATACTGCATTTCAAAGATAGGAATTGGGATTGGATCTTTGGGTGAGAAGTGAACCTAAGCACCCCTTACAAATGTTTGCCAACCATAAGAGCTTGATGACATGAGAAAGGGTGATTAAAACTTTAGGTCCCATACATAAGGAGATTATGCAGAAAGGAATATCATATTTCCTCTCCATTCAAGAAAGATCTCTGACTGCATCTAAGCTCAGATGGACGATCTCCACTAATAGTGTGAAAGATAGCGAACCATTTAATTATAGAAATTTTAAAGCAACTGCGACCCATATGGTCACCTATAACAATCTTATTTTGAGAGAAGGACCTTATTAGTTAGGATGTCGATTTCGAAGCCCTATTATTTGGTATCCCCCTGAAGGTTATCGGGCTGACTATGAATTGCCTGAAGGAAAGGAAGGGCCTGGCTTTGCGCTCATGGCTCAACGTCATGGTTTTAGACCAATTTTTGACACTTTCTCTCTAGACTACTCTTTAACTGCATTGTATAAGAACTACTTAATTTTCATGAGGACATCAAACAGGGTACGCAGGGGAGTATGTTGAGTTACGAAATGGGTATGTATTTACTCTTAATTCCATCACCTTTTTCCTCTTTTCTTATCTCTTTCATATCTTGATTCGCTAACATATTGATGGATTACGATAAGAAACGGATGAACTACTCTCGATTAAGATTTAGCCACCGTAACTAACTTTTACTCCTTTTTATGCAAAGAAACGATGAAGGGAATAGTTGTTGTTCCCTAGAGACGGAAGAGCATAAACCAACAAAGGAATAATGGGGTGAGTCGGTTGTGGTCAGGTCAGAGAACGAATCAGAAGGATCAATGCTAAATATGAGGGGTGTCAAAAGATAGCATTCAGTTGCGAATCCCTCAGGATCTCCCGATCCTGAGGGATTTCATTTATCTTTTACCTCTTTCTGACTATAAAAGTAAAAGACTATAGGAGGAAAGGGGATCGATCTCTGTTATTTCAAATTGTGATTTTAATTTACAAACTCGTGCTGTTGGAGAACACGACTGTATTTTAATGATACTTGAGTTAAATGGTTAATATATAATTCACATTGTTGTTCATTCGTATTCTATGAAGTAGCTCAGCAGTATTCGCTGGTGGCTAAGGGCCCAGCCTCTGGTGGATTAAATTGCTTCCTTGTGTTATATATTTCTAATTCTCGCAAGTTTGATTGGTTTGATAGTTTTCCCATTTTCTGTAAGTCTCTCTTATTTTCTCTTTACCAATTCCTTATATTGAAGTTAGTACATTTTCTTTACATGTTTTGCAGCATTGTCATTTGATTTTATTTACGCTTATTGTAGATTAAATTACTTAGCCGTTAAGATAGTGAACCTTATTGGTTTAATTAGCTGAAAGAGTTTAGTTATCGCCATTGAACTCTTGGTTGACATCCTTTCCATTTGGATTTCTTAATTGAGATTGAGTATGATTTAGATAGAATCAGCTAAGAAGAGATTGGTTATTGCTACTACGCTCTTGGTTGATGCTATTGTTTTGCTTGTGTGAGATTTGATTATGATTTCAAGTAGAGGATTAATTCTTGATGCTTAGATGTAATATTTCCTTTAACAGTTGCAATTTGAGTTTTATAAATGCATCAGTTTACTCTTGTATCAAAGGTTTATACTTCATTTTAAGAAACATTACTCTCTGTATTCATAACATGCACATATTGTGTACACTCTTGGAATAAAAGGACTTGCCTGGGTTGATGATTAATGTGAGGTAATTAGGAGTTTTAAAAGACACCTTTTATCAACCAATAGTAGGGTCACGAAAGAAGTCTAAGGCCAAAAAGACTTCTCTCAATCTGATCAACTTAACAGAAGGTGATTTAAATGATATCTGTGATACGGTCATAGATGCCACCGCGGCACTGTTGTAGCAGTTCACAACAGAAGCAGTCGTTGGGTGCCATTCAGATGGGTCTACGTGAACTGCAAATCTAGGCATCACAGGTCCAGACCAATGTGGGACAAAGCAACGTGGTATCAACTAGTTTGGTGCCCGGCACATCGGAAGCAACAGGGATGGTGCGCACACTAGATCCCAAAGAAATAATGCTTCCAGAGTGAGCGCTAACCACAAAGACTAAAGTTGACAAACCCGTGGTCTATGCCCTCAAAAGAGTTGGGCTCAATTTGGCTGTGCTTCCCAGTGAGGTGCTTCACAATTTGCACGACGGCGTGATCGCAGAACTTTGAGCCCGTGAACAACGCGCATTACAGGTAATCAGTGAGGAGAAAGTCAACAACGCTTAGATGACAGTACAAACAGATTCCACTGTTAACCTTGTTAAAGCCATCACAGACAAAAATGAGCGCACAACCAAGGTGGCAGTTGAGGCATCTAGGTATGTCCCAGAGCTGGCCATTCTCGATGATGAGCCAGTAGATGTGCGGATTCGGAAGCTTGCTACTAGAGTGTGCAATGCCAGAACAGAGTTGGCGAAGGTTCAGTTTGACTTGAACCTCAAGATTATAGAACTGCAGTTGAAGGCCCAGCCTTCAACCCCACCAGAAGTCAGAGAGCAGTGCAAGACAACTATGAAAGACGCAATGGCAGCAATGAATAGCGTAGTGAAGGAGTGCACCACGCTCTTTGAGCAGGCACTCAAAGTGGTTACCAATTTTCAGGAGGATCCCACCTTGCAAAGGTTGGAAACAGAGGCCCAGGAGCTGTAGCAGAGATATGATCAAGTCAAGGCAATGATGCCCACCATCGTCCTTACGCAGAGGCTCGCAAAACTATAGGAGGCAAAGGTACTAAAGGAGCAGGTGGATGCAATGCAGTGCAAAGAGAGTGTCCTCAAGGCCATAATAGGGCCTTGGCTTGATGAAGCCTATGCGCTCACGCCCACCATCGAAGGAAAGCTAGCTGGTTTGTAGGTGACTTAGCAGAAGATAGAGTCAGATAGTACAAGGCCAATGACAGAGCAGTTGGTTGAGGAGATGAAGCAGACAGCAACACAATGCACTGCTGCAGTTGCAGTAATCCAAGTAGAGCTAGGAGGCCTTTGCAACAAGATCTTCTCATCAGCTGAGTGACTCGACGGTGAGTCGCCATGTTTGTGTTGGAGGCCTATTGGGAACGGGTCCCATGGGGTCAATTTTGGGGTTAAAAGCCCAAGTCTTGGGGAAGAAAGCCCAAATTTTGTATAAATAAATGTAAAGTCTCTGCATTTTGTGATCGCGGAGTGCGAAGATATCGAGAGTCAAAAAGGGTTTCCGCCCTTAGTTTAGATAGGTTGTGTCGGCTTGATGAGATCCGCCCTTAGTTTGCAGACCATGGGATTGTATAAAAAGAAGGTCTTAGAGGAGTCTAAGAGGGCATGTCAGTTCAGTTTATAGAGATAGAGTCATTGATGAGTATGTAAAGAGTTAAGAGCGAGAGTCTTAGCGTAGGAAAGAGGCTCTACAGCTGAGTGCACAGAGGCCTAGGGTAGAAGTCCACAGCTGAGTGTGCGGACCCCTGCAGCTGTGTGCGCAAGGTAGTCAGAGTCTGTACTGAAAATCTGGATCATCAATAAAGAAGAGTATTATGAAATTACTGTGTATTTTACTTCTATCAATTGCATGCGATTATGTTATGTTAAGCATTGGGTTTATGTTTTATTGCTAAATTGATGCGCGAATCTATATGTTTTCCTCTGTTATATGAATGCAAGTAGAGATATATGTTTACGCAAAGGTAATATAAATTGCATGATAAAATTGGCAAAAACTTAAGATAATTTGGGGAACTATACAACAAATTAGTTACAGAGGCGCGTAAGTGCCGAGATCGCTTGTTAGGGTTACACGAAGGATGATTGCAGACCTTTGCGGAGGTTCTAAAAGACTAATAAAGAAGTACATCAATAAGCCCTAAGGGCTTATCGACCTATGTGAAGGAAGAGTTAAGGTATAAAACTGGCATCACAAACATCTTAGGGTGCAGAAACTTGGTTCCTGCATCCCCCCATATTGCTTCGGGTGAGACTTTAGTCCGCACTCCATGGATTAATGCCAAAAGGGCCAGTAGTGTAGGGATTTTCTTGGCTGACTAACGTTGAACCTGGGCCAAGGCCCATCAAACCAACAACAGCCTCGGATAGATATTTCTAACGAGATATTGTGTGTGTCAAACGAAGATAGTATGCCAAGTTACAACCCCGGGAAATTGATGTACCAATTTACCCCAACGAGGCCCATAGTTTGGCATTTCATCTCCTAAGGTTAGGTTTTTGGATGTTTTGAGGTTTTCCATTGTTTCTCAATAATAAACAGGCCTTCAAGCCTCATTGTAACACAATTCAAAGGCATGTAGCTACCACATCTCTTCTCAGAGATAATATACCATCGCCCGAGCTAGTTTATTTACATTCTGTATGTAAGCATATTTCATTTCTTTGATATTAATGAAATGAAGTTTTATTTCTACTGCACCTTTGTGTTTACAGTTATATCTGTAATTTTTTGCATTCTTGTTTAAATTCGGATCACGAATATAGGTAAATCACTTAGCATCTATGAGCTCCTATGGGACAAACTTACAAGATATGATCTTGCAGGTAGGTCCGCAGGATGTCAGGTATATGGAGATTGTGCATAGGTTGTGGCAGAGTACTGGGATAGGTATAGCTAGAAGTACATGTACATGTACAGGTAGTGGTACAGGTATAGATACAGGTACAGGTATAGGTGCACAAGATGTGGATTATTGTCTTACAACATATGGATTGGTTAGATTCAGAGATAGGATATATGAGCCAGATAGAAGTGAGCTCAAGAAGGTGATCTTGAGAGAGTTTCATGAAAAAATTTATTCAGGTCACCCATGCTATTAGAAGATATTGACCGCAGTGAAGAGATTTTATTACTAGTCGAACCTGAAGAGGGATGTAGCAGAGTTTATGGCTAGGTGTTTTGATTGTCAGCATGTGAAGGCAGAGTGTAAAAATCCAGGTGGACTTCTACAACTGATTGCAATTCCATAATGGAGATGGGAGGTCATTTCCATGGACTTCATCATAGGTTTTCTGAGGACAGTGAGACAACATGATTGCATCATGGTTGTTTTAGACAGGTTGACAAAGGTTTTTCACTTCATTACAATGAAGTCTACATTCTGAGCTAGCTATGTAGCATAGGTTTTCATCAGAGATGTGATCAGATTACATGGAGCTCCAAAGAATATTTTGTCAGATAGGGATGCAAAGTTCACTTCCAAGTTTTGGAAGGAGTTGTTTGTCGATTTAGGCATAGATTTGGCCTTTAGTACAACTTATCATCCTCAGATTGATGGACATACAGAGAGGGTCAACAAGATATTGGAGGACATGTTGAGGATGTACATGATGCATCAACAATGAAAGTGGGAAGAGTATCTTCCATTGGTAAAGTTTGCTTACAACAATGGGTATCAAGAATATTTGAAGATGAGTCTGTTTGAGGCATTGTATGGGTTGATTTTCAATACTCCCATTCGTTGGAGTGATCCAGTTAACAGGGTGTTGATTGGACCAGACATGTTGACGGACATGGAACAGGAAATGCAGGTAATCAAGAAAAATCTAAAGGGAACACAGGATAGGAAGAAGAGCTATGCAGATTGGAACAGGTTATTCAAGGAGTTCCAGGTTGGGGAATAGGTGTACTTGCACATCAAACTGGAAGAGCTCCTTACGGATTGGATCATGTGCCAAGCTGGCACCACGATTTTGTGGACCCTTCAATATCATTGAGAGGATTAGGCCAGTAGCCTATCAACTTGCACTGCCTCCGATAGTGAAATTCCATGATGTTTTCCATGTGTCATTTCTTAAGAAGTATGTTAAACATGTTGATCATGTGATTGACTGGTCTATATTGTAGGTGCAACCAGATGGACAATTATAGCCAGAGCCTCAATGTATATTGCAAAAAAAGGTGCTCATGCTCTGGAACCAAGCAATCAAGTAAGTTAAGGTGCAATGGAAGAACTTTGGGCCCGATGAACCTACATGGGAGATGGAGGATTTAATGCGGGCTAGTATCCTTCTTTGTTTATCAGTTGAGGAAAAGCAATTTTGGTATGGTGTTTTGGTATATGTCTTGGTATATGTTTTTGTGATGTTTCTATATGTACATATGTATATGGATGTAAATAACACCATGAGATATGTTATAAAGATCCAATAATCGATATGGATGTCATGTCATTATGATGTTATGTTGTTATGTTTTCATGTTGGTTTGCTTCTCAACATGTTGATCATTGTAAATACTGCAACAAGCTAAGTTATAAAGCTCCATTGACTGTATATTTTGTTTACAAAAGTTTTGTGGTTATAGGTGTTGTTGAAAACCGAGGATGGTGTCTGTAAAAACCCTGGTGAAAATCCCATGTAATAAAGTTAATAAACACAAAAGTAATAACCATGGTTGATGGGACACTTATTCCAAGCTAAATGTTGGGCAAAAGCATAGTGACAGGGATCACTTTAGGTTGGTTAATGGCCAAGGAAATTGGCAAAGGCAATGGCTAAGGCTTTGGAAAGGCAAAATGGCATTTTTGGCACATTTATGTATGAAAATAATGGACATTAGGAGAAAAGGGAGGTGAAAGGTCATGGGTTGCATGTGAGGAGGAAAATGAAGAAAAATAATGGAAAATGAAGAAAATAGAGGCCTCATTCATAAAAAGGATTATGCGGATCAGTTGGAAAGATTGTTGCTAACATTTTGTCAGTGCAGTTTTGGAGCTCTCTCATTATTCTCTCTCTCTCTCATACTCTTGGATACTTAGAGTTTTCTTAGAACACTCTTGGAGGGTTTATCATACTTGGATTCTTAAAGAAAGAATGCAAAGGAAGAGAATGAAAGCAAAAGAGGGCATCGGGATCAACAACTACAACATTTTTGCTTGCATGTACCAAGTTGCATGTATGTTTTCCTCACTAGTTTTAGCATGCATGTGGATATTTGGTCATGATCTTTCACTGGCATGGAGGACTGCCTAGATTGACAGTGGATTTGCCTAACCTTGCCATTTCTTGGATAACCATGGAGATTGTGGATTTATTTACCTATTTTTTTGGTTGGTTGTCATGTTTTATTTGCTTGGGTTGAGTTATTAGTTCCTGAAATCCCCGGTTGGACAAACGCTTTGGAAGCCCTGTAACAACTTGGGTTGAGTTACTAGCCCTGGAAGCCTTGGTTGGATAAACACTATGGAAGCCCTAGGTGGGTTGAGTTACTATTATTGGAAGCCCTCGTTGGACAAACGCACTGGAATCTCTGTATAAGTTGTGGGTTCAGTTACTAGCCCTGGAAGCCTTGGTTGGAACAAACACTCTAGAACCCTGGAAGGCTTGGGTATAGACCAATCTACTAATGGTTTTGTGATGTACGGTTATGAGGTGGAATCACTGTTGATGGGTTGAGGTGGATGGCCTCTGGAAGCCCTTAATGGTTTTGGATTGATGTGTTCTATGAGATCCCACACTCATGCTTGGAATATGGTATGAGGGTGAGTGGATGAAGATAGATTTGACTCAACCATTCTACGATCAGGTGGAACGTGGAAGTCCCATCCTAGGTGTTGGCCCTCGTTTTTTATCAAATTTTGCTTATTAAAATCCACCTAATTTCCATCATTTTCCACCATATACCATCCATATACACCTTATTTTGACCTTATTATGCATATTCAAGAAAATAAATTATGTTTTTCAATTTTTAGATATTTTTGCAAAAATTGGGTTTTAAGAGTATTTTTGGACAGAATCAGAAATTCCCGTAATGGCTATGTGGATGACATATTTGTAGGACACTTGGGCTCGAGCTAGATACATGAATGGAAAGCTTGGGAACTAGGACTGAACTAATTCCAATTGGTTCGGTCAAAACAAGCTAAATCAGGCCCGGTCAAGGCTGGTCAAACATGACTAGTCATCCAGAAAATCCCTAGGAAATAGGGCAGTTTTATGATTTCATGGGATTGTCCATATTTTTAGTGATGGATTGAATGGATTCGACTTGGATAGATGGATATTAATAGATATAGTTGTTAGAGAGACTTTAGATCAGTTTGTTTCATGATCTTCTATTTAAGCCAAAACTTTGAAGGCTTATGTATGTAATTTTTATATAACTTTATGCTGAGACATTTGAATATTGGAGGTTAATTAGAAGAACTTGTTCTACTTTCATTTTGTTGTTCATTAGTATGGATGAGTACTTGAAGTTTCAGCATTTGATAGCAGCCTCAAGTGTGCAAGGCAAGGATGGAGGGCCCCCACTCCAAGCTAAGTACACTTCATTGTTAAACTATATTAATTTTCATGAACTAGTTGTTTTAGATTTGTTTACTTGTTTTGTTTCAGATTTTCTTATTTGAATTAATGTGTGATGATTGATTGAATGGATATTGGTTTAATTCTAATCTACATATGAAGGGACACACAGGAATTTAAGTTAAATTCCCCTTCTATTTGATCTTGAACTAAAACTGAATTTCATTCTCCTTTTCTTATTTGAAGTTATTTATACATTTCTGGTTTGAAGCAATGGTGATTATGATAGAGTATAATTATGAAGAATGACAATCTGGTCCTCCTTAGTTAGGAGCCTCTTCTTTTACATCTTCTGCATCATAAACCATTGTTAATTAGTGATTTGGATTTATCTTCATGAAAGTAGTATTGTAGGGAAGGACAACCTGGTTCTCCTAAGTTAGGAGCCTCATCCCTCATATATTACACAAGTGAATTAGAAATTGTTAAAATAGGTTTATATTTGTAATATGTACTTCCTTAACTCTTTAAATTTTATCTTCTAAGATTGGCTACATCTAATATCCATACACTATGGACTTGCCTCCAAGTTTTACAAACCCGAATTGATAATTAAATACTTGTGTTAATTTGTCATAATAAATTAGCTCAACACTAGGTTTGGATTTTGCATCATCAATATGAGGTTATTTCTCCTTGTATTTCTATGAGTATTATATTGGGTTATATGTGGATCATATGGTTGTGATTTCATTGGTATTTTTGTTGCTATTATGTTGGTTATGTATATCTTTTATGACAGAAGCTATGTATGGCTCTCATCATGTTTTTATTGGTAAATGAATTTACAATGTATCTATGAACTAATGGATGAAATGGCAGTTGATGCGTTGAGGAATCAATGCGTCTTAGCGATTCTTAGCTAATTATGAGAACCCTAAGCTCAAATATGTTATTTACACCTATAGATTTCATATTCGTGATATGTTTGATGAAATGCTTGTCATGGATAGTAGGGGTCCAGTCAAGGTCACATTCAAGTGATTGCATTTATACTATTATTTTCTTGTTATTTTACTATTATGAATATCTCATTCAATTCTGGTTAGTGTCCTGGGCTCTAGGCCTGGAAAAGTGGCTCAAATCCCAGGGATGATGGCACAACACTATGCAAAATAGTCCTTGGAAGTTGGATTACAGGCTTGTGAGAGAATCCAAAGGTCCCTAGATGCTGGCATACCCATATCATGAGAGAATCCAGAAGTCAAGTGGTCCAAAAGCTCATTGGGACCCATGGTCTAGTTGGCAAAAAGGTTGGATTGGTTCTTGAGAGTCCTAATGCTAAGTTTGAATGTATGTATGGTGTGTTTCCATCAGTTCCACTTCCTTAATGTGACTTAGGAGATTGAATCATATCATAGTGGCCTATCGTCATATGTTTACCCTGGCTGGTCAGTTTCTTGGGTAGATGTGGGAGGAGGGTGTTACAATTTTGATGTCTATTTATGATTATTCAAGCATGTATAAGTTTTATTGATTATTTGGTATGTGTCACACTTGATTTTATCTCTAAAATCATTATGTTCACCCCTTGTTCCATCTTTTAGACTTAGACAAATTTTGGTTGCACAAGTGAACCCATTAAGGCTAAGAGCTCAAAAGAGCACTCTTAAGCTTTGATCAAGAATCATTCATTGTTCAAAAGCACACCTTGTGCCCTTCAAGAGAGCAAACCACACTCCTAAGCCTCATTCCCCTTCCTTGTTCTAAACTACGCCCTCAAACAATGCCTTCCTCCTTGCTGAGCACATGGCACAACATCGAAGCATGCAACCTAACTCCTTCAACCTTCAACAATTCACCTTGTGCCCTCCCTTGAGCTCTCTCTTTTCTCTTGAGTGCATCAACACACCTCTAAGCCTCGAAGCTCTAGCCCTACAACCTTTCACAATGCACCCTTTGTGCCCATAAGTTCTCCTTCCTCTTCCCAAATGCACTATCAATTCATGAATAGGAAATTTGCATGAAACATGTTAGGATAGGAGATTTTTCAGGCTAATGTTTATTTTCCATGAGTGATTGTAGTTTCAAGTACTTCAAGAACAACATGGAAAGTATGAATGAAGAAGATTGGGAAAAGAGGGTAGTCAAAGGAAGCATTCAAGAACAAAGAATAAATTGAAATCTTAATGATTGAAGTAGCCTAAACACTCCATGCGATCAAAGACCCTTTGGAGGGTGAAGACATTAATGAAACAAAAGCTGCATGCGAGATAAAAGACACAAGTGGAAACCTTGTCACTTATCAAAGAAAGTCCATGTCATCAGTCACTATGAGTCCTAGTAATCAATGATAGTGACTTGTCATGTCCTCACCACATGATGATGTGTAGGTTATTATGTAATCATGTAACTATTGTAAAGACAAATAAGTGGAAGTCCAAGAGTCATGTATGGACAAAAGAGACATGTATAGAAATCCAAAATACATGTAATTCCAAGAGTCATGTGTAACTCCAAAATTCATTTGGAAGTCCAAGAGTATTAAAGTCTGAAGGTCATTAAAATTTGGAAATTAAAGAGTCATGAGGATATGAATGTTCATGCCTCAAGTTATAAAATGATCCTCATTACTCAAGCAAAGGAATTTTAACCTTCGATTCTCCCACAAGGCATTAGAGAGATAGAGATAGTACTTTTGAGGAGCAAGTAGTGACTCTAATTCTCCATTGTTGGAGCTAGTGGTGTTCATTGTACTTGTGTATCTTGGGACTTTTTCTTAATACTTGAAGCCATCTGGCCAACACATTTTTCATGCATGAATCGTGGATGTTTTGAGACTATTCTTCTAATGTTTGTGGTTTATGTTGGTTTTCATACGCACTAAAGTAATTGAACTATTTATGTGACTTTTTTGTTGTTGACAGTGTTGGATGTCACCAAAAATATAAGGGGATACCCCTGATGTGAAGTCCCAATTAGATATCACACCGTTTTGTATAGGAGTCCCATCCGGTCATATAGTCTAGTCACCATTGGAATGATTTGAAGATATGCCTTGGATACCAACCAACATAAGAGAACACACACTACTTTGGGCAATGAGAATGTGAAATTTGTGACACATATAGTGTAAGGTATATTAGGGAAAATTCCACGGCTGGTGAGAGAAACAAGCCACTAGTTAGAAAAGTAATAGTACTATCCTAAAGGGGGACCCAAAAATAAAGAGAAAGTCTTGCTGAGTACCTGAAAATTAGTCCACATAATAAACAAAAATTGTTAAAACATAAGAACATTCATTCGATAAGAACCATAGTTAAGTAAAAAAATAGTTCATTAACTTAGTATGTGAATAAAGCAACATATACTATATACATAACCAGAATAGTCCAACTACATCTATGATACATGTATGAAAGAATGTCATCTCATTGATCTTTTGATTAAAGGTATAAGATTCCAAGTAGACTGTTACATGGACAAAACATTGTATCCAATAGTGGAACACAAACCACAACTCGCTTCTCCAAAGAATGATCTATATCCTATGTCCTACAGGAGAAGCCAAGACAAGACCTCTAGAATCTAAAGCACTCCAAAAGCCATGAACCAAAAGATTTTTCTTGAGTTATGAGGACCTAATTATAACAAATACAATGACCTTTGAAATTCCTCATGGCTCTTCAATTCCTATGACTATTCATATTCACTACATGACTCTTTACATTCCAATGTGTGGCTTTTCATATTCCACATGTGTCCCTTGGACTTCATTCCATAACATTTTTTACATAAGACAATTTACAAATGAGACAATGGCCTAATAAGACAAAAATGACTATAGGACAAAATTCATCAAATAGATAAATCATTTTATTCTTCATGGATTTCAATTGTGATGTAAGCGTTCCATGCTCTACACTCCTTTTTGATGTCTTTTATCCCATATGGCAAGTCCTCTTTGTAGTGCATCTTCACCTCCAATGCCTCCGCCAGTAAGTTATTGGAGTTTGACTATACATTATTCCACAACCATGAAAGCTTCCTGTGCACTTTGACTGGTGTAAAGGCATACTATTGAATAATTTCTTTTGTTACCTCCAAGCCTTCTTGTTCCATTTATTTCTTGATTCATTGAATGTATTCCCCGATCTCCTGGAAAGTGACCTCACTGCCTCTAATTGCTTCAAGGGATCTAATGGCGGTCATTTCATATTTATGTGTTAGAGACTCAAACCCATTATGTGGCTGGTTGTGAGAAACCATAATGTTAACTGATTGTGCTCCTAGATGCAAGTAATTTTGTAGGTGGAATCTCGGCTGATCTTTGTCTATTTCTACTGAGATTTTATCCCTCTTTTCCATATTTGGAAGAGAATCTGGATATTTGGCAGTCCAGTACTCCTGCATCCAGTCAATTGATCTATTTTCTATCTTCAAGAGTTTCACCACTTCATGGGCGTTCTTATGAATTCCAATGAGAGGAGCCATGACCTATTGTATAAGTATCATCTCATCATATAGTCGTGACATATTATCATCCATTGGCCCCAGCTCTTCTTGCATGGTTTATTTCCATTCCACGACATTGAAGTTCTATGATGATAACCACTGGTTCTCTGCTACAATATGTTCTATCTGTTGCTTTGCCACAACAATTTTTCTTCTTAACCTAGAATTCTCATTCAAAAAATACTCTGAGTTGTCCTGTACCACTGTAGCGAATGGAACATTTGATGCCATGACCACCCTTGGATTTCTTATAGTTTTGGAAATGATCACTCTCTCTGTAGACACTAAGATTGGATTTTGAGGATCCTGTGGGAAGTACTTGTGCCTTTATTATACGATCCTCTTCTTCAGTTGATAAAACATTACGTTGCATTCATCCATGACTCGGTCTACTAGTGGGGCGTAATCCCCATTTATCCAAATGGAATATGACCACCTATGAGGGGATGATCCCCTAGAGTACCTGGTTCTTCTTCCATTGGTTGGATGGTATCCTCTTCTTTGATCTGCTCCTCTTCTAGCTCTTGAGTCAACTATTTTGCTTCCAATCTCTGTGTTGCTTCTTCCTCTTGGTAAAGCCTCTTCTACTCTTCCTCTATCCTCCTCCTCTCTTCTTCTTCTTCTTGCTTCTCTTCAAACAACTCATCATGTTGGCTCTTTCTCTCCTCTTCTTCTGCTTCTCCTCTCTCCTGATATGCTTTGCTAGCTCCTGAGCTTAAGGGATCAACTTTCCATTTATTTTTGCTCTCGCTTGTCGAGGAATATCTAATCCTTTTCTTGTGAGATAGTTTCCTTACTATAGGTTTTATCTCTTCCTCCTCCTTCTCTTGCAAATCTTGATTTAGTGGATCATGGGGTGAACTGGCCTCCAATAGTGTATGTTTCCTCATGTTGGCATTGTAATAGTTCTTTATCTTCTCATCTTCTGCTGTAAACATAGATGAGTACCCTGTATAGTGATCAATACCTTAACAATGTTGCCTGACAATTCTCTTGGGATCATGTCCATGGAAATATTTGGTAGTGAAGTGTAGGTGTTCCAGCTCCTATATCTCTATTTTCATAGACTTGTGACTCTTTAATTAATAAAATATGATCTTGAATGGAAATATAGGCCAAGGGGATTTCTTTCTTCTATGAAGAATTGATAACCCCTTATTTAGATGATTTGCAACTTCTTGCATGACCACTTTTTTTGCCACATATCGTGGCATAAGATGAGGGGATATCTGAAAATCAAAGCATCTGATGTATGCATGCTCTAGAGCTACAAAACAATCTTCGATATCTCGAAGGGACCCCTTCACATGATTGATCATGCAAGGAGGATCAATCTCAAAAATCATGTGAAAAATTACTGCAATGAAGTTTTCAACTAATATTTCACATATGCCTCTAATGCTCAACTCGAATAACACTCTGCAGTGGAAGTAAACTGAGAACTTTCCCTCAGGAGTCTAGTTCCATTTAATTCCTGGGAACACATATTTTGCACAGATTTCTTCTAAGAGAAATGGAGACATATAGAATTTTGGTGCCTAGTTCGCTCGTAAAGATTCTTTTGTCCACCCCACCTAATGTTGCAATTTGAATAATAGGATATTCGCCCAATTGAAAAATTTTCCATGGGTCACTACTATATTGAGTATGTATATCTAGTTCTCTTGGAACACCTCAATGTTCTTAATCCCATATAACCAATAATAAATAATTATTAGGTACTGTTGTGGCCAGCGACAACCCCCCTTTTCTATTTTGTTTTATTACTAATACTAAATAAATGGGGACCCTTATCCAAAAAAATTTTAAAAAATAAATTAGGACTTTTATTCCCTTTCTGAATAAATCTTACTATCATAAACTTAGGAGAATACCCGAAAATCTAAAAATACTTAAGTTTTATGATAAGTTCGAACAAAATCGTTCTCTCAATAAAAAGCGTCGCATCGCAAAAAGGTAATAGATGCTTTCCTACAAACAGAATCCTAAGATTGCGAAATCGCGATGCGAGATCACATACTAAAGAAATTCATCGCATCGCAGTTTTCATGTGCTTCAAATATCACTTAAGATGAAATACCTCAAACCGCCAATATGCGATGGCACGTCTCGCAAATCGCATTTCGCAAAAAACATATGGTAATGGATGATTGCCACACGCAACGGATCTGTGATATTGCGAAGCAAATCACAAAATTGCCTTACCACAGATCTGCAGGGCTCGTCGTTTGAAAAAGCTTTTCCATAAACCGATGCCCAGTTATGCGCGTTAATGTTAATTTAATGAGTTAGTTGGTAATCATTAATGAAATATGGTTTTGATCTAATCAAAGGGCCATTTCACGTAGGGTGATATATTTTATATGATTTTGGCATTTAAAGCTTTCTCGTCACCTTTTTCTTATCATTACTCTTTCCTCATTTGTAAATTGCAGGAGCGAAGAGCATAGAGGTATACATAGCTGTGTTCAGAATATTATGGGAAAGAAGGGAAAAGTTTCGAGTTCTAAAGATAAAGAAATGACGCCCTTATACGCAAACACCACCTGTAACAGAGATGTTGGTGTTACTACATGGGAAGGCATGCACAGTCTACTCGAGGAAGAAAATCCCAGAGTAATGGAAGTTACAGCCACTGCAGACTCACGCAGGTCATCTGAGGCATCAATTACAGAACTAGCATGCTCGTTCTTGCACCAGATAGCGGCGAGACCCAAGATTCTTCCATACACAGACATGGTCAAATGGGTACTGGATAGTGTTGAGATAATAAACCGACAGTTTAAGACTCAGAGCTAAGAACTCATGGAGTCATTCTTTCCACAAAATTTAAGGTTTACATCCTCTAACAAAAAGCGCACAAGAGGCGAAAAAATAGCACCAGGGAAGCCCAGATCAAGAAACGGAGGCAGTTTCTAATGAGTGATTAGCACCTAGCACTAATCGTGCATTTCCAAGCAAAACCTCTTGAGAAGGAAAGCCTCTAATCACTCAGTCGCCTGTAAGCCCGGAAAATTGTAGAAAAATGTGCTAAAGGCAAAAGGCAAAACCCGAGCTCTAAAAACTGGTGGTATTTATCAGGGATATCTTCAAGTGGTATGTAAATTTCTACCAATTGTGTAGCATCTACAGATAAGCTAGAGACAAAAGGCTCAAGAAAGAGTAGAGTCCATCAAAAGGTTAACCAAGTTAAATTGGGGTTCTTACTAGCAATACTTGGTTAAACCACATAGTCAGTGCATGACTCTCAAATGTCTCACTAACTCTGCCGAGAAGATGGCGCCAACACTTGTCGATTCCATTTTCGCAGGACAGCTAAAGTTGGAGGTCGGCTAGCCAACTCTCCTCAAGCCAATGCTAGATGCTTGCGACTACAAGGAACAGATACATAGATAGTTAATTGCCAAATTTAGTTTTAGATTCAGTTTTAGTTTTAGTTTTGTTTTATTTTTTCCTGAAATGAGGACAGTCATTTAAACCACCTCCTATATTTTTGTAATAAACTATTTTTAGATTTAGCTAGTAGTATTTAAACCCTTCTCATGCATTTAGAGAAGGGTCCTAAAATTTATCAAAAACTTGTCCTCAAAACATGCACTTCTGCACCCTTCGAGGAGGTTTTGATGAATGAATGGAACAAGATTTATTGATATCTGTGTTTAATATCTTCAACTGAAATTTCACTTTTGTACTCTTAGTAGATATTGAATTAAGAAGAGATAAATCATTATTGCTAGAGCTCATGAGTAGAACTCGTTATAAATGGTACTTTTATCTCTTAACAATTTATGCTTATGTGTTAAGGTGGTATTCATGTTCAATTATTTATGTATAAATGCTTGAATGCTTGAGTTATCATTTGGCACTTTTGTATGGTGATAGCCATTTATTTATGCTTAATATATGAGTGACTTATTATGCGATATGTTTTTCACAATTGTTTCATCTAACTTTTTATATGAAACGATTTATCTTTATTGAATTCTTTTCTCATAGCAATTGAATGATCTTTATTACCAATTTCCATTAGAAATTATTTTAGATCAAATAACTGAAAGATTAAATCCCAGGTTAGTTTTAGAATTAGATATTTCTGTTCATTAGAATACAATTGCATGTTAAATTAGACTTAGAATAAAAGCATTTTACTTAGAAATTATTAGGAAGGAAATATTAATTCTCAACACACACAAATAAATTGGGAAACTGGCCCCATATCCCCAATCGGACCCACTATACCAAACGGAAAAGGAGCTACTAACCAAGGTCCAGACCGGGTGGGTATCCCCCTTGTTGTAAACCCAATTTTCGGGGCTTCAACATATTTGGCGCTAGAAGGAGGGCCCCAAATTGTGAATGGAAAGTAAATCTAAATCTAAATACCATTTTGAGAGTAAATTTCCCTCACCATCTCCCCCGACTTCTCCATCGCATTTAGAATCTTTAAATCTTGAGCGAGAAGTTGATAAAAAAACAACCACTGCCACAAACCCGAACATTTCATAAAAATCTACTATTGAAACTCCTGAAGTTGAATCTTTTATCCATAAACTTCAGCGATCTTCTATATCACCTCAAAAATATGAAAAATCTCAAGGCAATGTGACTTCACAATATAACCCTTCTCATCCCCTTACCAGATTGTAGAGTGAAAAGTTTGGTATCGAACCAACTGAATTACCTCTACCTACAAGGAAAAGAGCAAGGAAATCACCTAAAGGGTCTGATAGCGAGACTCTTTCACCATCATCATCCATCTCAACCTCTCCACCGTGAAGTCAACCATCCAACCCTCCACTTCAAATTATTGTCCACTAGACCACTGGAACTTCAACATCTGCTTCTCAATCATCTGGAACTGTAATATCCTCATCTTCCCAACCGCAAGGATCATCTTCTACACTTTCCTCTGTTAGTAGTTCAACGATGGCCCAAACTCCATGGAATAACCCAGGGGCAGTCTTAATGCCTTTTCCCTTGAGTCAAATACCGGACCATCCTAAAAAATGGCTGCCTAAGTTTAATCCTGAAGCAGACATGCTGGAAAAAGAACACATAAAAAACTTTATGTTATCTATAAATCTCAATGGGGTTACTAATGAAGACACTGTCATCCGGCTCTTTCCTTACACTTTGCAAGGAGCAGCCGGATCATGGTATTTCTCATTACCATCTGGATCTATCACTAGTTGGGATATTTTCCAAGAACAATTCTTGACTAAGTTCGGTGATGACAGGTCTACTGCGACACTGATCAATGACCTGTCTAACCTTAGGGCTGAATCAAGGGAACCTATCAAAGATTTTAACTCGCATTTCAATAAACTTTTGAACAAAATTCCTACCGCCTCCAAGCCTAGCGAAGAAGTTCGAAGTGAATGGTACATATCTGCTCTACCATCAAACATAGCAATCTTCATTGATAGAGCTAACAAAACAACTTTAGCTGACAATATGAAGGAAGCAATAGCGGTAGAGAAACGTATCATAGCCTTAGAAAAGAAAAACGTTGTCGACAAACGAAAATCTAAGAAGGTTACTTTTAAAGAAGATCCCAAGAAAAAACAATCGAAAGACCCATTTGATTTAGAAGGATTACAGAAAGTTTTGAAAACCATGTCTAACGAAATGGTTGACATTAAGAAACAAGTAGCAGAGAATTCTTCTAAAAACCTTACAAGCCTTATAGAAGAAATCCTTCAACTGATTCAAAGCCTCCCAATGCTATCACAAATGCTGAATCAGAAGAAGAAGAAGAGGAAATTTCCAACGAGGAGCCTACTGATGAAGAAGAAGTTGTAGAAGTACAGGGAATGTGGGATTTCATCCTCCCAGATGAAGAGGATCAAGAGGCATCACCAGTTAGTACTAGAAGTAGAAATCAACTCGATCCTCCTCAACCTACTCCTAAGCCAAAGAGCGCAAGCTCAATGTCTAAGGATAAAGTCGCAGGTAAGAAAATGTCACCCAAAGCGACTCAAACAAGCCCAGTCCAAACAGATTCACCAACTCCATCTAAAACATTGATTGTTTCTGATGAGATGGAGTATAATATCATATAAGACATGAAGAAGACTAGGGCTAACATTACTTTTTATGAATTGAGCAAGTTAAAACATCAACAAAAGCTACTTTTGAAAGAGTTACACGCAATACCAGTTGCACCTCTACCTACCACTATAATCTCGCAAGATTCTCACAAGATGGGAAGACCTCCAACTACTGTCACTAGTAAAGTTGATCCAAACGATATCGCTCTAATTGGAGGAAGGTCAAGATCTCATACTCTTCCATTTCTTCTTACTTATGAAGTTTTCAACAAAAATTTGCATAATTGTTTAGTTGATTTAGGAGCTTCATCTAATATCTTACCTAAATCAATATGTACAAAGTTGAACATTCAACCTCAAAAATTTGCAGTATGCATAGTTCAGCTGGACTAGTCGCAGGTTGAAGTGATCAGTGAACTAAATCAGGTTACCATAAGGCTATCATCTAATCCAAAGGTATGTCAAGTTATTGATATTTTAGTTGCAGACATTCCAGAATTTTATGGCTTAATTCTTAGCAGAGATTGGTCTGAAAAGCTTCATGGATATTTTGCAACCGACTAGTCGCATATGTGGCTCCCTTACAATGGTAAACCAAATCAAATAAAGGTTGAGCAAGAAAGGCATCAAAAATACATAGTAACAGAATTGGAAGGAGAAAATGAACCTATAGCATACAACAACAATATAATTGGCAACTATTCTGTTGACTCTTTCTTAGGAAATTTCAATGCTCATACTTCACCTTACTTAGAACATTCTGTTTTATCTCAAGTAGAAAACTTTTCTCAAATAGATAGTTCTAAATGTGTTAATTTTATAGATAGTCCTGTAAATAAATCTTTATTTTGGAAGTTATTTTTTGACGGTTCTAAGTCTAATGATGGAGCAAGAGCAAGATGCGTATTAGTTAGTCCTGAGGGAAACAATACTATGCTAACTTGTAGACTCGAGTTTGATTGCACCAATAATACTGCAGAATCTGAGGCTTTAGTCCAAGGATTATACAAAGCAATCGGACTAGATATCAAGTATCTACAAGTTTTTGGAGATTCTAAAATTGTAATTAGACAGGTACGAAATAATATACATTGTCTATCAGGACATTTAAAACATTATCTATCTTTAGTACAAGATCTGACTGAACATTTTATAGCATTCAATATTTCATCAATTCCTAGACTCCAAAATGCTAGTGCTGACCTCTTGGCAGATGTAGCTTCCAAGCTCATTCCCTCAGAAGACTATAGCTCGGATAGATCCTCAATTGAATTGATCTTTAGACCATTGATTCCTGATAACATTACCAGTTGGATAATTTTCAACGATGATCCTGATATTGTAAGCTTCCTCACATCAGAGGGATCTTACAATAATCAGATTATAGATGAAGACCAACATGACAAACAATTGCAACAAGATAGCATTAATAATGTTATGCCAAAATCAGTAGTCAAATTGGAAGACCTATATGATTTGAAAGACCGATTCAAAAGATCTACCAATTCAAAACTTCAAAGTTCAGCTCTGAACTATGAATTAGTAAATCTAGGAACTGATACCAAGCTGCAGAATATCAATCTAGGTCTTGGCCTAGCCCCTGAAGAAATATCATCGTACATTCGTCTCTTGAAACAATACAAAAGTGTCTTTGCCTGGAACTATGATGAACTTAAGACTTATGACACTTCTATCATTCAACATACTATCCCAATGATAAACGATGAAAAACCTGTCCAGTAAAAGCTGAGAAAGATTCATCCTAATTTGGAAAATCAGATTAAGTTTGAGCTCAATAAATTATTGAAAGCCAAAATCATTTTTCCCGTTCGGCATTCTAGATGGGTCTCCAATATGGTTCCCATTAGAAAGAAAAATGGAGACATTAGAATTTTCATTGACTTTCGAAATCTTAACAAAGCCTGCCAAAAAAGATAATTTTCCTTTGCCTCCCATGGAGAAAATATTACAAGCAGTTGCAAGATTAGATTTAATGTCCTTTTTGGATGGTTTCTCTGGCTACAACCAAGTTTTGGTCCACCCTGATGATCAATTAAAGACCACGTTCAAAACCAAATGGGGTACTTATGCATATCAAAGGATACCTTTTGGTCTGATCAACGCTGGTGTCACATTTCAAAGGCCATGGACATCGCATTTAAGGGATTAGTAAACAAATCAGTAGTTATCTACTTAGATGATATCACTGTATATTCCAAAAAACAAGGTAATTATCTCAGAGATTTGAAATAGATCTTCCAAAGTTGTCAAAGGTATGGAATTTCACTTAATCCAAAAAAGTCCTTTTTTGCATTAAGTGAAGGAAAACTTCTTGGATTTATAGTGTCAAAATCTGGAATCCATATTGATCCCAATAGAATCAAAGAGATTCCCGAAATATCCTTGCCTCACAACAAGAAAGCTATGCAATCCTTCCTTGGCCAAATTAATTTTGTAAAGAGATTTGTTCTAGACTTTTCAAGGATCGTATCTCCCTTATAAGCAATGATTAAAAAGGATTCAATCTTTAAATGGGGCCAAGAAGAATATGAAGCATTCAATCTGATTAAACAAGCGATTGTAAATGCCCCATCTTTAGCCACTCCAAATTTCTTTGATCCTTTCATTTTGTATACATTTTCCTCTGATAGATCATATGCTGTGATACTCACTCAAGCAAATCAAGATAAGGCGGAAGCCCCAATTGCCTTTTTCAGTTCAAATCTACAAGGGGCCGAATTAAATTATTCTGACGTTGAGAAGCAAGCTTATGCTATTTTCAAAGCGATCAAACATCTTAGACCCTTCCTAATTAAAACCCATAAAAATATCATAGTGTCATTTCCAGTGGTAAGAAATCTCTTAGTATAGAAAGATGTGGGTTGTTATAGACATTTTTGTGCCTTACAGCATTGAGCATGAAATGTCCATAATCTTAGGGATCCAAAGTCCCTAAACATGTTGTTCCTACCCCTAGAGGAACAAGGCTAACAAACCACAGCAATTCACAGAAGTTCTCCACCTGAAACTGCTCAAAAACAAGTCAATTCAGGATCATGTCAACTGCTCCACTGACCATCTGCGCTGAATGTCAATGGCTACATTGGCTACCTGCGCTGAATGTCAACTCCAACACTGGCTACCTGCGCTGAGCGAGATTGGACATGTGGCAGGCTCATTCCTCAAGGTGTCAAAACCCAGGAAGCTTCCAAAATGACACTTGCCTCAGGGAATTCGACTAGTGATGAGTAAGAGGTTCCAAATCTCCAAGTGGAAGCAAGAACCTCCAAGTGTACTCAAGAACTAACAGAGGGAGAGGACACTAGTCAGATCTCAAGCTGACTCATCCTCTCTCCAAACATCTATATATGGATCTCTTCTCCATGAGATCCAAGAGGCTGGAATTTTGTTATTGCAAAGAATTGTTGTTGGTTTGAGACTGGAATCATTGGGTGCTTAATGCTTTGAAGGGAGGTGAAGATAGGAATTTCATTCTGCTGGGAAGGAGATGCTGGATTGGAGCCCTCTGGGTTGTATCTCTTCCTGAACCTTGTTATTTATCAATAAAGCTATCTTGGTTCTCTCCTATATACTGATGTATCTTTGATGTATGATTGCATTAGTGTATTTGATTTATTTCTAATCCTGAATCATTTCTGAATATGAATATCTGTCTTTGTGTTGTGTTCTTCTCTTGTCGCAAGTAGTTGTTCTCTTGTCACAAGTAGCTGTTCTCTTGTGATCTCGCAGGAATCTGTTGAAGCTGAGCGAGCGAGGAGGCAAGTAGCTGTGAACACCCAAAGAGAAGAGGATCTGGATCGAGGGACAAACGGAAGACACCGGTAAGTCTATTGATCTCTCTTCTTTCACATTTCATAAAGGAAGAAACCAGAATAGCTGTCTCTGTTTGTTGCTAAGGCACTGTCACACCTTAGGTGGATAGGATCGTCCTGCATAGGCATTTTTCCCCACAACAAATTGGTGACTCCGCTGGGGAGATTTGTTTTAGTCATTTTATTTGTGTTTCTATCATTGTTTACCTCATAGACTCAACAGCAACAATCGAACTGCTTCTGCTATTCTCAGTTGCAAAGTAGACAGTTGCTGCCTTGATCCTTCACTGGATTTTGTCTATGATCTGAACAATGAATCATAAATGATTTGATGATCCTTTGTGATAGATCTTAGTACCCTCTCAAAGCATCCCTTTGATTATACCTTGCTTGTGTTTCTGATTTGGCCTGAAACCGTTGATTATTGAGCAATCTGTGACCCAGAACCCAGTGAGAAACGCGAGTTTCTCCTTCAGCGCAACTGCTGTGAAGGCATTCTGCATTTCAACACAGGTCCCGTGAAGGCTACCTGCGCTGAATGTCAAAACCACAGTGTTGAGGTTGCGCTGAACTAGTCTTGCCTTGTGTAGCTGGGGTTCTCTGCTCTCTGTTGCCCTGTTTTGATCTGTGTTTTTTGCAACCTGTAACCAGCATAGGTACCAGTCTGATAACTCCTTTTCTCTGCTTAAATTCCGCCTCCTTTTGTACAAAAAGACTGTGAGTGTTTTTATGTGTTTGTGGCATCATTTATAGTTTTCCTTTGCATGAGTGAAATAATCATCCTGTAGCCCTTGATTCAGATCTGTTGATTGTGATCTTAGGAGAGAGTTCATTCGCTGTTTACAGTTGATTATACATTTACTTTTGCTTATTGGTTTGAGTTTGTCTCTTTTAAGTGTCGAAACAAGTGTTCATTTCGAAAGTCGCAAAGTGTTGTAATCTCTTCTACCCTTGTTGATTTCGAAAAAGTAAACTTGTTTGTATCTGTCATTTAAAAGCAAATTCAAAGTTGTACAAAAAGCTTTCTTTGTAGGCATCAATACTAAGAAAGCGAAAAACAAACACCTTCATTGTGCATTTGCATTTTGATAAGTTTGCATGCTTGATTTAGGAACAGTGCATTAGAGTGTGCTGATTGCTCTTTAAGAAAATATGGTGTCTTTCTTTTCCCTTAGTAGCTAGGATTTTCAAAGTTGAAAAAAAATAAAGCTTGCTTATCATCTTAGACTGCATTTAGGAATTGTACTATACATCTCGTGGTGATCCAGAAAGGCAAACTTCTAAAAAGATCAACTTAAAATAAACTGAATGAACTTAACAACGCTTTGCAACATAACGCACAACATAGAGGTCTAGGCTAGAGACGTGTTCTGGCGTCGTTAAGCCTAGTGACTGTCGATCTCGTGGAAGGTGGGTGATTCCTTCTGAGGGACGATAGCGCTAGTACGGATTGTGCTCCCACGTACCGTCGCTTATATATTGGGAGACCCCTATAGGCATATATCCTTTATCCTTAGGAAGCCGTGTCGGCCGCCCTACTGATCGCAATGCACTGAACACAGCATTCAGGAAGATCGACCGCTCGTACCCTAAAAAGTATTCTGCGGTTTTGCGAAAAGTTTGGCACACCCTCTGCCTAGAACTCCAGAGCAGTTTCTTTTGGCCTTTTTCAGACTCTATAACGGAAAAAGTCCATCCGAGCATTTGTCACTTCGGGCTCGTTAAAACATCGAAGGAGACTAGAGTCATCTTTAGCTTTTTCTCGACTCTTTAAAATTGAAAAAGCAAGTTGTGTCTAAGCGTCGTTAAAATTTATTTTAAACGGAATAATCATCACCTTTCCCTAGTTGATCTTCGAAGTTAGTCTACCTTTATCACAAAGTTCTTGTAGAATCGCTAGGAAATCTTTTGGATAGACTAAATATGTCTGAACAACCGTCGACATCTAGGACTGTGTCATCCGACACAGCAGCGGCAGAGCCTCCTGCTGCTACTCCAACGATGTTCGCTGGTATACCATCTGTCCCGGCAAATTGTCAACAACAAGTTGGAGTCCAATCAGAGACTGTTTCGACGACATGGTTGGTTCCTATTTCTTCATCTGGATTATCATCTGGTATTTCTTATGTTGAAAATCAACAAATTGATCCAATGTGTCTTCAAAGGCCAATCTACCCTTTAAGTACTGGATTGCCACCATATGGAGGGTAGTATGCCTTTTCATTGTTCCCCCCCGGGGAACAAACATATGGGAGTTTACAACAAAGTTCAGGTCAAACTGGAATTACATCCAGCGGTTGGGTACCAATACTGCCTCAGCAACCAAGGGTTGTATATTCAACGCAACCAGTCCACCCTGTGTCGAATATTCCCGCTATACCTGCTATGGTGACCACGTCGCAAGTACAAGCGCTACCTGTTGTATGTCAACCCCAAGTTTCTCAGGTTGCAATACAACAGCCTCTTGTCTCAACGACTCAATCACAACCTCAGGTTAGTGACTCCTTATCTGGAGCGACTCAGGCTCAAACAAGTACTATGACTCCTCATCTTGGTCAATCATCCAGTATTGGACAACAGCAAATGGTCCAACAACCAGGGCTGGTTCAATCTCAACAACCGCCGTTCCAACAATCATATCAAGGACCTGAGCAACAAGTCTTTGTAAGTAATGGGCAACCATATTATAGTGGTTATGCCCATCAACCTTGTCAAGGTTGCCAGCATTATGTTGGTATGCAAAGACCCACTGCTCAGGCGATTCCATCTTATCCTGGGTATGCTTCGCCTAACCTAAATCAACAGTTGCCCTTTGTAGCAACTCTAGAATTACCAGATCTAAACCGGCTGACGAATGATCCAATTGCTTATGCCCCTTGGTGGCCAGTGATTCCGCATTAACTTCTGTCAGATATTCCTAAATTTAATGGAAATCCAGGTGAAGATCCATCGAATCACGTGATGACATTTCATCTATGGTGTTCATCAAACACCCTAAACGATGATTCGATAAGGCTTCGCCTTTTTCAGAGGACGTTAACAGGTCCAGCGGCAAAATGGTATATTGAATTGCCTAGAGCTTCGTTCGACAACTTCAGCACCCTAGCCACAACCTTTTTAACCCATTTTCAGTTACCGATAAGGTATGAAACGGGAACGGAAATCCTAACCAACTTCAAACAGACAACGGCCACTCACATATATGATCATATACATGAGTGGCGACGTCGTCGTAGGATGGTAAAAACGTACGTTCCCGATCAGCTATTAGCTGAATGGTTTATCAAGTCATTACTTCCTGCCATCACGGAAGATGTGGCAAAGGGGGGAGTTGTAACGGAAGAGCAAGTTATCGCTCGTGCGCAATATCTGGACTTGGTCTATACTCAGTCTGGCACGCTCTACGACAAAATACCTAACGCCCCTAGACCGTAATTCTCAATTCCTCCTCCTCCTAAATCAAACAATGACTCTCATGTCGTCGATGGTGTGATTGGCACGACAAACGCGAAATCGACAAAGGCCACATCCAAGAAGGCCCATAAGATTTCAGATCAAAATGCAAATGAGGAACTTCTTGCCTCGGAAGTAAATGTCGTGTCGACCGACAAGGGCAAACAACTGAAGCAACCAGGGGGCAAGAAGAAAAAGAAAGGGAGAAAAAGGAAACCCCCTGCGGGGTGTCATATATGCGATGAGGATCATTGGACAAGGGATTGTCCACATATAGCTGAAGTTAAGAAACTCTTTAAGAGTTCAAAAACCTCAGCAGTATTGACTGATCCGTTTCCAAGCCCAAGAACCAAACTGGTTGCTAATCAAAATGCTTCCCGATCCCAAGTGCTTATGTTGTCTATCTCAAAGCAGCAAAATGATGCTTTGGCAAGGAATAAAGATTACGGGAATCCACAGGTGTCGAATAACAAGACTAATGAACAACCTAGTAGTTCGACAACAACTTTGACCAAAGTTGTGCCACCCATCATTCCTGAACAAATGATAAAGTCGCCAAAGGGAGTAGTGCACAAATCGACAGTTAATCCTCATGCAAAAATAGCACAGAATTATAATATAATAGAGGACCTTGCCCAATCGCCGTCCGCTATGTCGACACTTGAGGTACCGCAAAATTGCCTCTCCCAAGAGCAAGCTTTATTATCAGCAATAGGTGGGGTTGACCCAATGGATTCCAATCTTGTATCCTTTGACCACAAAGGGTACGATCCTCAGTTACCAGCTCAACTAGCTTTCCTTGTTCAAGTGAAAGCCCTCAACAAAACTGTTCACCGAACGATTATTGATGAGGGGGCATCTACATGTATTATGTCGATGAGTTGCTGGAAAACTTTAGGATCTCCAACCTTGTCGCGATCTGCGACAACATTAAAAGCATTCGACGGAAGGACATATACCGCGTACGGTATCCTAAATAACTTGAAAGTTGAACTAGGGGGCAAAACAGTAGAAATAGATGCTGAAGTCATCGATGGGAATCTCGATTACAACATCCTACTGGGACGACCATGGATATATGCCATGGCAGCTCTTGTGTCGACCTATTTTAGAAAGATTGCATTTCCCTTTCAAGGAGGAATTACAATCATCGACCAACAAACATTTCTCCCCAATGGTTCTCAAGTTACTGGAAGCATTCCAATGGTCCATGGAAGCAATCATTCGCTCCAAAATATCGGAGTAGGTCTCCTAAAAGACCCTGCCTTAATGGGTACTTTTGCCCTACCACCTCCGAGTAATCTGGCGGAAGTGGCCACAGTAGAATATGAAACCTTCTATATCTAATGGATTTGGACTCCGAGGACGGTTCTTATCTCGTGTCAACCTCGTTAAAAAATGAAACAAGGAGTCATGAGGATAGTTCTTTTACTGTGTCAAATCAAAAAATGAAACAAATCCCCTTTCCAAATCTCAAAGGTAAACCTTCATTCCAACCACCGAGTTAAATGCAATGAAGCTTGGGGGGCATGCACCTCGATTTGAGTTATTATGCTGGGGGCATGCAAGATCAAAGAGCAGTTTTAGCACACAGTTCATGCTCGTTAAAAAATAAATGCAAGATCCGAGCAGTTTTAGCGCATAGTTCATGCTCGTTAAAAAATAAACATAAGTTTGAGCAGTGTTTTTCCACGTTCAAGCTCATTAAAAAATGAACCTATCTCGGTAAATAACCATTGTGAATGTAACTCTATCAGCCATTAAAGCCTTGGTCGTGTTTGCACCGTCACCTCCACTTTTCATTTGGCCGATCGTTCACCTCCATATGATTGTTTACCCATTTTGAGGAACAGCTGCGAAGAGTGATTTCACCTAGCCATCCTTGTGACACTGTCGTGATTGGAAAATTCCAACCTGTACCTGGAATCAGCTGCTAACCCTGTTTATCACTCGTTCCTCAAAAGACGAGTCTTCTTTAAGCTCTTTTCAACTGACTCGTAAAATATGAAAAGATTGCCGAGTTTTGGCCTTCCAGCTCGTTAAAGTGACCGGAAGTGCTATCCCTCCTCTAGATTTTAATCTTTTTGGACCTGAAGGATTATTGCACAAAACGATCGAGCGCTTGTTTTGTTCGGCTCGTTAAAACTATCGAAAACTCATCCCTTCTGTATTGTTTTATACTTTTTCGGACTTAAGGGATTAGATGACGAAAAAGGAATTTTGGAGTTAACTTTACGTACCTTTTCAGACTCTCTAAAAATGAAAAGGGACCGAGTCGTCTTTGTCGTTAGACTCGTTAAAATCATTAAATAGCGACAAACTTGTCTTTAGACGAGAACGAGTTTCACTATCGCTAGGCTCGTTAAAACATAGCGATGGGCTTGCCCGAAGGGCAGGTTATAGAACAAGCATATGTTATCCTCCTCAAGCTTGACAAAAATAAAGAGGTACTGGTCAGCAATGACTGGGAAAAATTGGGAGAAACTAAAGAAACACATTGATGGTAGTAGGTCGCTCTTGAACATGACACTTTTCATCCGTACCACAATCGGGTTGGGTTGTTTCATTCACCGGTCACATCACCATGGTCTCGCCATACCATCCATAATTGGGGTAATGCTACCGATCCATCGCATCAGTGTCGCCATATGTTCAAGAGAAGTCGTTCAGAAAGAGTCAACCGGGTCCCATCCACTGCCATACATTGTCCTTCATCCATTCATGACCGCCACCCTGAATCATATGTCATAGATCGTTTTCAACTCCATCAAAATCATTAGCTCCGTTCCATGTCACTGATGTGGGATTCATTAAGGCCCTCCTTTGACGGATCACTTCTTGTCGACAGCTCATTATCCAAGAAGTTGATCTAGGAACAACCCCTTCAGTACTTTGAAGCTTGCATGCCTCAATGGCAAGTTTCTCACTTCCGGCGACAGGTATACATCAATGACCTTCGACCAGAAGATTTTGCGTGGTGTTCGACGCCAAGTCCTTTATTCACACCACGTGAATTGTACTGCAGTACCTTGAGGGTCATTATCATTATCGGTGATTCCTCTCGCGCTTGTTAACGGTTTACATTATTGACTGGTAATCAAGCGATGTCTTTCCATGTTCGAACAATTCTCACATGGATCGACTTGTACTTAGAGTGAAGATCGAACGAGTTTGAAGACCCCGGATCTAGTTTCATCCATCCGGGCTGCGATATATATTCGGGAAAGATAAAGACATTTGACATGTACATCATTGCAGCAGACGATCATCCTACTCAAAGGATGATAATTTCATCAAAATTATCAGTCTACCATCAGACGATTGTCTGTTCTATGTACAGAAAATGAATTTATAAAGCTGAGCATGGGAATGCCCGCCTCAGCTAGATCATGAAAGCAGTATGAAAAATAATGTATTGTATTGTATCTTATTAATAGGTCTCCTCCCAGCAATTGGATGAACTTCGGACCCTCCTGGATAAAGCATTTCACCCGATAAACGGCCTCATACTTTAGGGGGCAACTGTTATAGACATTTTTGTGCCTTACAGCATTGAGCATGAAATGTCCATAATCTTAGGGATCCAAAGTCCCTAAACATGTTGTTCCTACCCCTAGAGGAACAAGGCTAACAAACCACAGCAATTCACAGAAGTTCTCCACCTGAAACTGCTCAAAAACAAGTCAATTCAGGATCATGTCAACTGCTCCACTGACCATCTGCACTGAATGTCAATGGCTACACTGGCTACCTGCGCTGAATGTCAACTCCAATACTGGCTACCTGCGCTGAGCGAGATTGGACATGTGGCAGGCTCATTCCTCAAGGTGTCAAAACCCAGGAAGCTTCCAAAATGACACTTGCCTCAGGGAATTTGACTAGTGATGAGTAAGAGGTTCCAAATCTCCAAGTGGAAGCAAGAACCTCCAAGTGGACTCAAGAACTAACAGAGGGAGAGGACACTAGTCAGATCTCAAGCTGACTCATCCTCTCTCCAAACATCTATATATGGATCTCTTCTCCATGAGATCCAAGAGGCTAGAATTTTGTTATTGCAAAGAATTGCTGTTGGTTTGAGACTGGAATCATTGGGTGCTTAATGCTTTGAAGGGAGGTGAAGATAGGAATTCCATTCTGCTGGGAAGGAGATGCTGGATTGGAGCCCTCTGGGTTGTATCTCTTCCTGAACCTTGTTATTTATCAATAAAGCTATCTTGGTTCTCTCCTATATACTGATGTATCTTTGATGTATGATTGCATTAGTGTATTTGATTTATTTCTAATCCTGAATCATTTATGAATATAAATATCTGTCTTTGTGTTGTGTTCTTCTCTTGTCGCAAGTAGCTGTTCTCTTGTCGCAAGTAGCTGTTCTCTTGTGATCTCGCAGGAATCTGTTGAAGCTGAGCGAGCGAGGAGGCAAGTAGCTGTGAACACCCAAAGAGAAGAGGATCTGGATCGAGGGACAAACGGAAGACACCGGTAAGTCTATTGATCTCTCTTCTTTTACATTTCATAAAGGAAGAAACCAGAATAGCTGTCTCTGTTTGTTGCTAAGGCACTGTCACACCTTAGGTGGATAGGATCGTCCTGCATAGGCATTTTTCCCCACAACATGGGTGAAAAGAGAGCAAATTGGGTTACTGCCTTACAAGAATTACGACGTTGAAATTCAACCATAAAATATTGTAAAAGGTCAAGGCTTTTGTAAAATGTTGGCTGGAGCATCGCTTATTTCCAAAATATCATCTTCAGAAGTACAAATGTATGAGGTAAGCCTAAACGATATTGAATCATTATACGTTGATATCATATTTTATCTAAAGAATGGATATGCTCCTTCAAACCTAGATTATACAAAGAAAAGAGCCCTAAGGTTGAGGGCTAAGCAATATCAACTCGTAAACGATGTACTTTTGAGGATGAATTATAATTATGTTCTCCTTAAATGTCTCGAGAAAACTGAAGCTAAAAAGGTGTTGCAGGAACTCCATGATGGACCAGTAGGTGGACATTATGCTATAGATACTACAACACATAAAATCTTGCGCGCGGAGTACTATTGCTCTACACTATTAAAAGATGTGCATATCTACGTAAGGAAATGTCAAGTTTGTCAAACTACTGCTGGGAGACAAAAGAAACCATCATTGCCTTTGCAATCAGTCAATATCGATCAACCTTTTGATCAATGGGGATTGGATATAATAAGTGAGATCGTTCCTCATTATTCTAAAGAGCATAGGTATATCCTTACAGCAACAGATTATTTTACTAAATGGGTAGAAGCAGTTCCTCTCAAGACAGCTAATGTCGAACACATCATTGATTTCATAGATCAGTTCATAATCACCAGGTTTGTTTTACCCTCCACTTTAATGTTTGATAATGCATTGTATTTTTCTGGCAATGTTGTGACTGAATTTGCACTCAAAAGAGTTTTTAAACTTAAATACTCTGCCAATTATCACCCACAAGGGAACGGGTTATCAGAATCAACAAATAAAAACTTAATCAGAATCATTAAGCCAACCATTGATCAAACTCATAAGAATTGGCACAACTCCTTAATATATGCTCTATGGGCAGACCGAATAACGTAGAAAGCCTCCATTGGTATTTCTCCCTTTAATTTGGTTTATGGGAAAGAAGTGGTCCTTCCAACTCGTCTAGCAATTCCCTCACTGGCCTTAGTTCAATTTATTGACGAAACACCAACTTCTTCCTTAAAACTAATGCAACTGCAAATCCTTAAGCTAGAAGAGCAATGAGAACAGGCTAAAATAACTCATGTGCATCACCAAGCATTAGTAAAAGCTTCTTTTGATTCAAACATGATATCCAGAAAATACTTTTGAGATTGGAGATCTAGTTTTAAAATGGGATAAGGCTCACGAGGAAAAGGGCAAACATACGAAATTTCAACGAATGTGGCTTGGCCCTTTCCAAATAGCAGAAATCATAGGTCCATCTACCTTTATGTTACAGGATTTAACAGGAAAAAGAGAATCTTTACCTGTTAACGGGTAGATCCTCAAAAAATACTTCCATAGGAGATCATTCTTCTATTTTTGTAAATTATCTTTTCCTTTATTTTGATAATAAAACCAGTTGTAAATGGTTACATTTGAAATTCACGAAAAAGACAAGAATTTATTTTAAATTTTATTTTTTCGCTTGTATAAATAGGATTGATTTAGAAAATTGGACATTATTATTGAAAGATACAGTCAAAGGCTATAAGCTTGAAAATGATACTAGTTTCAACCTTGTAAATTTTGATAAAAAACGACCTTTAGTGGGAATTTGTTTTATATCAGTCAAATGAAAAGTATCAATAACAAAATGAAGATTCTCTGTAGAAAAGCTCTTTCCAAAAACTCTACCATTGTCATCCAGAGCTATTCTTAAGGAAACAATGACTTCCTCCCCACCTAGGGAATTACGAGCTTCAAGGAATAATCCAATGATACACTTTAACTTAAAGAATAAGAGGTATCATCACGAGCTGACTTATCATGATCATAGATATTATAGCTTGCTGACTTTTCCAAAACTGCATATCACAACAAGGCAATGACTCGAGATTATTACAATCAAAAGACAAGGGATCTCATCACGAGCCAGCTTGTTCAGCAAAGTTATAAATCAAGTGAGTGGCACTGTCATAATTTAGCTACCAAACCAAGGCATTGTTCTTTAAGGATTAAAAGAAAATAAAAGCAATAAGTGTGGATATGTATTTCCCTTTGAAAATCGTATATTTCTCCAAGTAGGATACAGGATCATTGATGGGTAACAGGTAACCCTGTCAAGGCTATAAACGCCTGCTGGCAGCAGAGGCTCTACCTACAACAAATGAGCATATTTAAAATTGTTTTACAGAGAAGACTTTTTTTTTTATCTTTATAAACCAAATAGTGGTTGATGTAAATACAATGACTAGCTCTAGGAAGTAAATAACCAAAGTTAACATAGAAGAGATAAAATATCCTTAACAGCTGAAAGCATGGTGTACTTTATCTTTCTATAATAAATTTTGATTCTCTAAAAAACCTTATGTTTTGGAAATTTAGAAAATTCAAAAGAAAAGCAAAGATAACTAGTTCTTCCAAGTGAATCACCAATTGTTGTGGCCAGCAACAACCCCCCTTTTTTATTTAGTTTTATCACTAATACTAAATAAATGGGACCCTTATCCAAAAAGTTTAAAACAATAAATTAGGACTTGTATTCCCTTTTTGAATAAATCTTACTATCATAAACTTAGGAGAATACCCGAAAATCTAAAAAGACTTAAGTTTTATGATAAGTTCGAACAAAATCGTTCTCTCAATAAAAAGCATCGCATCACAAAAAGGTAATAGATGCTTTCCTACAAACAGAATCCTAAGATTACGAAATCGCGATGTCAGATCAAATACTAAAGAAATTCATCGCATCATAGTTTTCATATGCTTCAAATATCACTTAAGATGAAATACATTAAACCACCGATATGCGATGGCGCGTCTCACAAATCGCATTTCGCAGAAAACATATGGTAATGGATGATTGCCACATGCAACGGATCTGTGATATTGTGATCTATGATATTGCGAAGTAAATCACAAAATCGCCTTATCGTAGATCTGCAGGGCTTGTCGTTCAAAAAAGATTTTCCATAAACCAATGCCCAGTTATGCGCGTTAATGTTAATTTAATGAGTTAGTTGGTAATCATTAATGAAATATGGTTTTGATGTGATCAAAGGGCCATTTCACGTAGGGTGATATATTTTATATGATTTCGGAATTTAAAGCTTTCCCATCACATTTTTCTTATCATTACTCTTTCCTCATTTGTAAATTGCAGGAGCAAAAAGCAGAGAGGTATACATAGCAGTGTTCAGAATATTATGGGAAAGAAGGGAAAAGTTCTGAGTTCTGAAGATAAAGAAATGATGCCCTTATACACAGACACCACCTATAATAGAGATGTCGGCGTTACTACTTGGGAAGGCATGCACAGTCTACTCGAGGAAGAAAATCCCAGAGTAATGGAAGTTACAGCCACTGCAGACTCACGCGGGTCGTCTAAGGCGTCAATTACAAAACTAGCATGCTCGTTCTTGCACCGGATAGCGGCGAGACCCAAGATTCTTCCATACACAGACATGGTCAAATGGGTACTGGATAGTGCTGAGATAACAGACCGACAATTTAAGACTTAGAGCTAAGAACTCATGGAGTCATTCTTTCCACAAAATTTAAGGTTTACATCCTCTAACAAAAAGCGCGCAAGAGGTGAAAAAATAGCACCAGGGAAGCCCGGATCAAGAAATGGAGGCAGTTTCCGATGCGCGATTAGTGCCTAGCGCTAATCGCACATCGCTAGGAAAAACCTCTTGAGAAGGAAAGCCTCTAATCACTCAGTCACCTGTAAGCCCGGAAAATTGTAGAAAAAATTGCTAAAGGCAAAAGGCAAAACCCGAGCTCTAAAAACCAGTGGTATTTATCAAGGATATCTTCAAGTGGTATGTAAATTTCTACCAAATGTGTAGCATCTACAGACAAGCTGAAGACAAAAGGCTCAAGAAAGAGTAGAGTCCATCAAAAGGTTAACCAATTTAAATTGGGGTTCTTACTGGTAGTACTTGGTTAAACCACATAGTCATTGCATGACTCTAAAATGTCTCACTAACTCTACCGAGAAGATGGCGCCAACACTTGTCGATTCCGTTTTTGCAGGACAACTAAAGTTGGAGGTCGGCCAGCCAACTCTCCTCAAGCCAATGTTGGATGCTTGTGACTACAAGGAACAGATACATAGATAGTTAATTGCCAAATTTAGTTTTAGATTCAGTTTTAGTTTTAGTTTTGCTTTATTTTTTCCTGAAATGAGGACGGTCATTTAAACCGCCTCCTATATTTTTGTAATAAATTGTTTTTAGATTTAGCTAGTAGTATTTAAGCCCTTCTCATGCATTTAGAGAAGGGCCCTGAAATTTATCAAAAACTTGTCCTCAAAACATGCACTTCTGCACCCTCCGAGGATGTTTTGATGAATGAATGGAACAAGATTTATTGATATATGTGTTTAATATCTGCTACTGAAATTGCACTTTTGTACTCTTAATAGATATTGAATTAAGAAGAGATAAATCATTATTGTTGGAACTCATGAGTAGAACTCGTTATAAATGGTACTTTTATCTCTTAACAATTTATGCTTATGTGTTAAGGTGATATTCATGTTCAGTTATTTATGTATGAATGCTTGAATGCTTGAGTTATCATTTGGCACTTTTGTATAGCGATAGCCATTTATTTATGCTTAATATATGAGTGACTTATTATGCGATATGTTTTTCACAATTGTTTCATCTAACTTTTTATACAAAATGATTTATATTTATTGAATTCTTTTCTCATAGCAATTGAATTATCTTTATTACCAATTTCCATTAGAAATTATTTTAGATCGCATAACTGAAAGATTAAATCCCGGGCTAGTTTTAGAATTAGATATTTCTATTCATTAGAATACAATTGCATGTTGTTAAATTAGACTTAGAATAAAAGCATTTTACTTAGAAATTATTAGGAAGGAAATATCAATTCTCAACACACACAGACATAAATTGGGAAACTGGTCCCATATCCCCAGTCAGACCCACTATACCAGACGGAAAAGGAGCTGCTAACCAAGGTCTAGACCAGGTGGGTATCCCCCTTATTGTAGACCCAATTTTCGGGGCTTCAACAAGTACTGATAGACATCTTTGAGAATCTTCGTCGGATACACTACAAATGGGCGAAGGCGGAACTGGGTTGGCTCTTGACACCATGTTTTGGTAACATCAATAGTGTAAAGGGATGCCCATCTTGTGTAAAAGTCATCATTTGCATATTTAGTGGGAATGAGCATCTTGTAATATGTATGCATGTATTCACTAGTATAGGTGGCGAGCTACCCACCACTCTCACTGCATAACATAATATGTGAATCATCCATGTGTGTAATGATCCATTCAATTATTTTCGCACATGGCATGACCAGGAACCTGCATGCATTGTTGGCTTGTTGTGGCCTGACCCAGGTTCAGAGTTAATTAGCCAAACAAATCCCTATACTATTGGCCCTTTTGGCAACAGTCCGCAGAGAGCGGACTGAGGTCTCACTCGAAGTAGTATGGGGGGGTGCTGGAACCAAGTTTCCGCACCCTTGAGATGTCTGAGAGGTTGATTTGGTCCAACTATTAGTTCCTTCATGTAGGTTACTTCGCGCACTTCCCTGCCCTAATATACTTGCCTTCGCGTAGCCCCAACCAGGGGTTGTGGGGCTTCCGCACTGCTAGAGCAACATTCTGCGCTATTTCCGTAAGTCACACCTGAGATCTTACTTATCTTCCTACACCAGTTAGTTATCTTCACGTAAATCGGTGCCTTACGTTTTATTTATACAACACATTCATATGAGGTCACGCAATAAATAAATAGTACACTTGTAATTTATATTTAGTAATACATTAAACAAGAAAATATACACATAAATATGATAAAACTTCTCTTTATTGATGTTTCCAACGGTTATAGACTCGACCTGCCCTACGCACTCAGCTGCAGGGGTTCGTGCACTCAACTGCGAACTACTAGGCCTCTGCGCACTCAGCTGCAGAGCCTTCTCCTACGCTATGACTCAAGACACACTACACTTTGACTCAATCTCTTAGATTCATCATGTTTATTTTCTATTCCTTTCTATTAGCTAGCTTCTACACTTAGAGCCTCGCTCTATTTATACAATCCCATGGTCCGCGGGCCATGGGTAGGTATTTCAAGCCAACATTACATTACAAAAAACAAGGGCAAACAACCCTATGACTCTATTATGACTTCACGCTCCACCCCCACAAATCGTGGAGCCTTTACAAAGGACTTGGTCAAAACTTGGGCTTTAAGCCCCGAAACATGCCTTGGGGGGGATTCCACACCCAACAAGCCCCCAGCACAAACATCGTGACTCGCCCTCGAGTCACTCTATTGGTGTGGAGATCTTCGCACAGAGTCCCTCCAACTCTATTCGAATAGTTGCAAGGTCGACAATACACTGGGTGGCTGCCTACTGGATCTCCTATATGCATTGTTCCGAGACCGCGGTGTCAGAACTGCTTCCCTGGACCTGTTCCTGCGTCCCCTGCATTTGTGTGAGCTTGCCTTCAATTCTTACAGTAATGGTGAAGGCCTCATTGATCCAAGGATGAACGTGTGCCTTCAGGACTGCTTCTTTGTGCCGTGCTACGTCCACCTGTTCTTTCAATGCCTTGGCCTGTTGCATTCGCGCAAGCCTCTAGGTGAGGGCCACCATCTGTGTGGTCCCTTTGACGATGTCATACTACTACTAGAGTTCACGTGCCTCTGTCTCTAAGCATTGGATGTTGGGGTCCTCTTGCAAATTCGTGAGGACCTCAAATGACTCCTCCAACATTTTGGTGCAGTCCCTTAACTGCACTGCCGATTTTTTCCAGCCCTGATGTAATAGTGTCGGTGCACTATTCTCTTACTTCCGGAGGGGTGGACGGTTTTGCCTTCAATCGCAGCATTTCTATCTGAAGGTTCAGCTCCAGTTGAACTTTGGTCATTTCTTCTCGCGCCTCGTGCACCCCTGCTGCTAGTCTATGGATGTGCACCTCTGCTAGTGCATCTGCTAAGATAGCCAGCTCAAGGACCATCTGACAGGCTTCTTTTAGTACCTGTACCATTTTCCTATTATGTGCCAGTGCTTCATCATGTTGCAAGCTCAACTGCTCCATGTTGATCTTTTGCTCGCTTAGTACTTGCAACACACGGCTCTCCCTAGCCGCAGTTATGTAGTAATCCCATCCTGTAGAACGTATAGCATCTCCTGCATGAGTGTAGCCATGTTGATCCAAATACCTTTCAGTGCACTAATCGTAGGCCTGTCGGCCTCATTTGTTGTCACCAGTGCCCCATTCAGCAACACTATTATACTTGTTTTTCGAGTGCGCAACATCTTCTCTGTTGTAGTTGTCCCTACTGCAAGGTTGGTCAAAAGGGTACCAGCCTGAGGAGTGCGCACCTACAACTCCTACAGTTGCACTCTGAGGGCCCCCAACACAATCTGGTTCTCTTGTGTGAAGCTTTGGAGGGCCTCGGATTTGACATCGTGCATCATATCGCCGAAGTCATGCAGATCACCCTCAGTAAGGGTGATCAGGTCAATAAACAACTTTGATGCCTTGACCTTCTTGTGTGGCCCTGTCTGCTCACTCAGGCACTAGCGCTTCACTTGTGTCAACATAGTTTGCGGGTCCGCGCCACCCTCCTCTTCTTCTGCTTCCTTCCCATGTGAAGCCGACTTTTGGCCCTCGTACGCCTTCTTGGCTGCCTCTTGCGCAGCTGCTACTACTGCAACCTTTTTTTGTTCTGCTGTTGTCTGTGCAGCATCCCGCGCCTCCTGCACTTTTGTTTCCACTGCCTCTTGCCTTCCCTTCTTTGCCAAATGTGCCATGCGTAGTTTGGCCTCCTCTTTCTTCTTCTGTGCCGTAGACTTCTCTATTGCCGCGATGTCTAGGGCGTACCACTCTGGTGGCCATGTCTCCAGTACATCGAATATTACATCGTCTGTGACTACAAAGGGTAGTTCTCTCCATTTCTTGGTCGGGTCCTTGCACGCTCTGATATAGATATTGCGGAGGTCTGCTTTAAATCTTGCAAAGATTTGCAGGCTGTTGTAGATAGTGGGTGATAACCGCGGCTTGCGGTTAATCCTAATTCTGATGTTCATTTCCATGAACACCCAGAATATCTTACTGTCGTGAATCCGGGTTGCATCCTTCGTGGCCTAGATCGAAGCGTACTTTGCGGCCTCCAGCAGATCCCTGTCAATTATGGGGAACTGACTGTCCTCCGACAATTCCCCCACTGCAAGAACTATGGACAAAAGAAGCCATGCATAATGGAACGTTTTGCCTTGTTCCTGAGCCTCGTGGCAATTTTCCAAGAACTCCTTGCAGAGGAACGTGGACCAGTTAAATTGGACCCCCTTCGTGCATTGCTCAGCAAATGCTACCACCAACATAGGTACCTCGTCCGCGCAACACTTGTGCATAACTTTACTTGCTAGTATTTGGGTCGCCACTTTTACTGCTTTATTGTTGATGCTAGATATGGCGTAGCCCCTTTTCTTCTTCTCCAGTTTATATTTCTTCTTCATGGCCTCCGCGATGGCCAAGTCACTGCTCTTCCCCTCCGAGATATCTACGGGGTCCTCACCTTTGCATGGGAGTCAGGTAATGCGGTGAATTAAGTGGTCCGTGATGGGGATGGGCTCCTCCAGCCACAAACACCCACCATGCACCAGGCAGAGCAACTGCCTGATGATGAAAATTGTTATTGGGGCACGGTGGAAATGTGGCACCCAGAGCAGGTTTAGTAACCCTGCCTTTTCCACTCCACGTAACCACTTTCGCAGCTCCAATTCGGTAATGCCCGTTGCGGTGTTCTGCTTAGACTTCATGAGCTGTGAGGTCTCTAGGTGAGGGAACTTCTCGTGGTCAATGAGATCCCAATCTTCAAATTTCAAGCTAGGCACCCATCCTAGGTGCGTACCCTAAAAAATGATGTCGTCCGGGAGGAGCGATATCTGGAGAGAGATCTTTTTCTCATTGAGATCTTTGGGCACTTTTTCCTTCCCCTTCTATAGGGAGATATATGCAGACAGCTTTGTTGGAGGGTGCATAGGCTTAGTTTCTTCCTCCATGTCTTCATCCTCATCTTCTTTGATGATAAAGTCCTCCAGGTCTTCCTCCTCATCGTCGGTTTCCATGTTAACAGCTTTCCCTTTCTCCTCCATTGTTAGCCTGGTGCGAAGTGGGTTTTGCAGGGACACATGTACAGGAACCATCGACTATTTTTCTTTCTTTGGCCTCGGCGTGTGCGGTGATTTAGGTATTTCCACCACAATCTCGGCGCCTTCAGGAGTATCCCCCATAGTCAAGGCCTATGCGGCCTCTTCGGCGGTCATCTATGCAATTTCCATAACTTCCTCAAATGCTACCATCATGTCCGACCAAAAATCTATCACTCACATAATCAGGGGCTCAATCAATGCTCTACACAAGTCAAACAGGGCTCTACTCAAAATACATGGGGTATACAATAGCTCAATTTGCAAATGACCAAGTGTTGTTTGCTGGGTAGCCCTTTGTAATTTATAATGCCTTTTGAATTTGAATTCAACCGTTCCCCCCAAATCCAGTTCATTAATTCTCCCTTGGCGGAAAATTTTCCCAAATCTTGCCCATAAAGCACCTCTTAAATGCTTGTCACCCACTCCATTTGGCCTCAAGTCGAGCATCACATCGTGAATAGTGACTCCAAACGTCACTTTCCGGCCAACCCGCATGACAACGCGGCCCCCCTTGTGAAGTCGCAGACCTTGTGACACTTTACTCCTGCGCGCGGCTCCCAGGCAGAGTAGTTTATAGTCCTGTGCCTCCTTTCAACTACCAGGAGTGCTAAGGCTGTACCTCCTATGGTTAGTCAGGTGGTCGCACCACCTGTATAGGGTTTCATCCAGTCATCCATCACTTTTCCTGGAACATACCCACTTTTTATCGTTATTGGCCACATCGTGCATCTTATCATCTGCAACGCGTCACCATGGTCAATCCATTTAGTAATATGTGGTCCAATCCAAGGCATCAGGCTGATCAATTCATGACGATAGTCCCCAAATTTTTCAACGTGATCATGCGCACCCTGCTTTATCATCTTGGTCTCTTTATCTAGAAAATCCTTCTTGATCCCGTCCTCCAGCTTCTTGGCTTTCGATTCCAGCAGAGCGCTTTTCTCCCTTAACCACACCCTATCGTTCATAAGTTCTTGGAGCCTAAGGTCACCCTGCCGAATTTCTGTTGTGGGGAAAAATGCCTATACAGGACCATCCTATCCACCTAAGGTGTGACCGTGCCTTAGCAACAAACAGACACCGCTATTCTAGTATTCTTCCTTTATGAATTAAGAATGAAGAGAGATGGATGGACTAACCGGTGTCTTCCGTTTGTCCCTCGATCCGATTTCTCTTCTCTTTGAGAGTTCCCAGCTACTTGCCTTCTCGCTCGCCCAGCTTCAATAGGTCTCTGCAAGATCACAAGAAGAGAACACTACACAAAGACATAGATTCATATTCATAACTAGTTCAGGATTAGAAATAAACTAAACATACTAATGCAATCATACATCAAAGATACATCAGTATATAGGAGAAACCAAGATAGCTTTATTGATGAATAACAAGGTTCAGGAAGAGATACAACTAAGAAGGTTCCAATCCAGCATCTCCTTCCCAGCAAATGGAATTCCTATCTTCACCTCCCTTCAAAGCATTAAGCACCCAATGATTCCAATCTCAAACCAACAGCAATTCTTTGCAATAACCAAATTCCAGCCTCCAGATCTCATGGAGGAGAGATCCATATATATATATGTTTGGAGAGAGGATGAGTCAGCTTGAGATCTGACTAGTGTCCTCTCCCTCTGTCAGTTCTTGTTTCCACTTGGAGGTTCTTGCTTCCACTTGGAGTTTGAGAACCTCTTACTCATCATGAGTCGAATTCATTGAGGCAAGTGTCATTGAGGAAGATTCTGGAAGCTTCCAGGGTCTTGACACCTCGTTGAATGAACTTTCCATTTGTCAATTCCCGCTCAGTGCACCCTGGTAGTGCTTCTACCTGCGTTGCAGTGCAGGTATCCAGTTCAGACTTTGCATTTCAGCGCAGACAGCTAGTGGAGCTCTTGAATTGATCCTGAATTGACTTGTTTTTGAGCAATTTCTGGTGGAGAACTTCTGTGAATTGTTGTGGTTTGTTAGCCTTGTTCCTCTAGGGGTAGGAACAACATGATTAGGGACTTTGGATCCCTTAGATTATGGACATTTCATGCTTATAGCTGTAAGGCACAAAAATGTCTATAACAGTTGCCCCCTAAAGTATGAGGCCGTTTATCGGGTGAAATGCTTTATCAGGAGGATCCGAAGTTCATCCAATGCTGGGAGGAGACCTGTAATAAGATACAATACAGTACATTATTTTTCATACTGCTTTCATGATCTAGCTGAGGCGGGCATTCCCATGCTCAGCTTTATAAATTCATTTTTCTGTACATAGAACAGACAATCGTCTGATGGTAGACTGATGATTTTGATGAAATCATCATCCTTTTTGATAGGATGATTATCTGCTGCAATGATGTACATGTCAATGTCTTTATCTTTCCTGAATATATATCGCAGCCTGGATGGATGAAACTAGATCCGGGGTCTTCAAACTCATTCGATCTTCACTCTAAGTACAAGTCGATCCATGTGAGAAATGTTCTGAAGTCGAACATAGAAAGACATCGCTTGATTACCGGTCAATGAGGTAAACCGTTAACAAGCGCGAGAGGAATCATCGATAATGATAATGACCCTCAAGGTACTGCAGTACAATTCACGTGGTGTGAATAAAGGACTTGGCATCGAACACCACGCAAAATCTTCCGGTCGAAGGTCATTGATGTATACCTGTCGCTGGAAGTGAGAAACTTGCCATTGAGGCATGCAAGCTTCAAAGTATTGAAGGGGTTGTTCCTAGATCAACTTCTTGGATAATGAGCTGATGTCGACAAGAAGCGATCCGTCAAAGGAGGGCCTTGATGAATCCCACATCAATGACATGGAACGGAGCTAATGATTTTGATGGAGGTGAAAACGATCTGATGATATATGATTCAGGGTGGCGGTCATGAAAGGATGAAGGATAATGTACGGCAGTGGATGGGACACGGTTGACTTCTCTGAACGACTTCTCTTGAACATATGGCGACACTTATGCAATGGATCGGTAGCATTACCCCAAATATGGATGGTATGGCGAGACCATGGTGATGTGACCGGTGAATGAAACAACCCAACCCGATTGTGGTACGGAGGAAAAGTGTCATGTTCAAGAGCGACCTACTACCATCAAAGTTTTCTTGAGTTTCTCCCAATTTTCCCCAGTCATTGCTGACCAGTACCTCTTTATTTTTGTCAAGCTTGAGGAGGATAACATATGCTTGTTCTATAACTTGCCCTTCGGGCAAGCCCATCGCTATGTTTTAACGAGCCTAGCGATAGTGAAACTCGTTCTCATCTAAAGACAAGTTTGTCACTATTTAATGATTTTAACGAGTCTAACGACAAAGATAACTCGATCCTTTTCATTTTTAGAGAGTCTAAAAAGGTACGTAAAGTCAACTCCGAAAGCCCTTTTTCGTCATCTAATCCCTTAAGTCCGAAAAAGTATAAAACAATACAGAAGGGATGGATTTTTGATAGTTTTAACGAGCCGAAGAAAACAAGCGCTCGATCTTTTTGTGCAATAATCCCTCAGGTCCAAAAAGATTAAAATCTAGAGGAGGGATAGTACTTCCGGTCGCTTTAACGAGCTGGAAGGCCAAAACTCGGCAATCTTTTCATATTTTACGAGTCAGATGAAAAGAGCTTAAAGAAGACTCGTCTTTTGAGGAACGAGTGATAAAATGGCTTAGCAGTTGATTCCAGGTACAGGTTGGAATTTTCCAATCACGGCAATGTCACAAGGATGGCTAGTGTAATCACTCTTCGTAGCTGTTCCTCAAAATGGGTAAACAATCAAATGGAGGTGAATGATCGGCCAATGGAAAAGTGGAGGTGATGGTGCAAACACGACCAAGGCTTTAATGGCTAATAATTTTCATTCGCAGTGGTTATTTACCGGGTAGTTCATTTTTTAACGAGCTTAAACGCGGATTGAAACACTTGCTCGATCTTATGTTTATTTTTTAACGAGCATGAACTATGTGCTAAAACTGGTCGGATCTTGCGTTTATTTTTTAACGAGCATGAACTGTGTGCTAAAACTGCTCGAATATCCAGTCATATGATAAGAATGTCTCATTAAGATTCTATTTTTTATGGAGCTTCATCTTACAAAGCTTTGCTCCGGAATCCTTTCTTTATGCAAGTTCGGAAACGACTAATCCTACGAGTTTAAAGGGTTAGACCTACAGGTTTAAAGGGAGGACCTAAAAATTTAAAAAATAAATAGCCGCCCCTTGCTTGCACTCCAAAAGTTTTGCATGCCCCCAGGTATAAAATATGATTTCAAGGTTACCCTTACTTTGTCCGCCAAAACATTTGTTTAAGCAGGAAAGGCCTACCTCTTTCAGGTTACCAAAGATTGCTCTATTCGCGGCCACGAATAAAACACTTCTTCGGCGATGTCTACCGAAATAGACAAAGGTGAGAGACGATGCCCGCCAACTCACATAACTTTGACAAAAGAATCTTATTCTATAACAACCCCTCTTCCATGCCGGACGGGGTACGGACTAGTCATATTCTCCCGCGGAAACCTACCCTATACCCAAAGTTTTCCTGCCGAAGCAGACCAGGACGCATGCCCCCTGGGTTCCAGTCATATCCTTCCGAATCACTCGTGCTCATCGGGAGGATGGACCGTGGGTTGAGACATTTCTTGCGTGAAGAGACCATTTAGGGATGGTGTATGACTATTTGCGATGCGTGATCCGGGAAATGAAAGTTGGTCCACGAGCTTGACCACTCTTCCTTCATGTGGAAAACACATTACTCTAAAGAGTGAGGAGACGATGGCTCCCATGCAATATATATAGTCTCATCCAAGGAGTAGGTTATAATCCAAGGGTCCTTGAACGACCATCACGTTCATTTGAATGGTCTTCCCTTTCAATGTGATAGGCACATTGGGGAGGATCCCTAAAGGTCGACTGGTTCCTTTATCAAAGCCTGTTAGATTTCTCATTTCAGGCAAAAGCACTGGCAAACCAAGCGCTTTCCAAGCAATAGAGGAAAGGATACTCACAGATGACCCCTCATCAATGATGGTGCCAGCCATTACCATTCTGTATATTTGAACGATAATTCTGAATGGTATGCTTCCTGGCAACCGGGGTCTGCCTAGCTGATTCCAGTCGAAGGATACAACTAGGTTGCTTGGTGGTGGGACCGAATAGACGGCCGGGTATGACTCTGACGAAGTTCCTTCCTGCGATAAAGGAATGGGAAAATTGCCCCCTTGTTCGTTGGAGTCTGTGCTGATGAAGAGAATTTGGACGATGTCGTCTTTATTCTCTTCTATGATGGTATCATTCGAAGATAGAGCCTCTGAAGGCAAAACCGGTTCAACTGCCGCCTCAACCTTTTGAATTTCGTCAGGTATGGATTCAGACGGTTCATCTTCAATAATAGGTGCTTCAGCTGACCACCTGAGCGGGCCAGCCGGGTTCTCAACTAGTGAAGGACTTGGCAGGAGTTTTTGATATCCAGGAGGAAGTCGCGCTCGTAAAATCGGGCGATCTTCCAAAACTCTTTTAGCCTCATCTAAGAAGGGACAACGGTGGATGGCATGGTCGCCTTCACACAGTTTGCAGCGAAATCTAGCTTTCCCTCTCTGTCCTGTGGCTTCACTTTCACTAGTTGACGGTGTGCTGTCAACATGGCTATCAGAGGTTGACGCCACCGAATTGTGCAAACGGGGAGACCAGTGCCTTAGTATCCGAGGGATGCAGGGACAATCTCTGTGGAAGTGGTCTCCCTTGCATATGATACATGGCGATTTAGGCCTAGTCAGTGCTGTGTGTGGATTTTTGTCAGACGACACTTGTTTGCCCCCAGTCGCTTTTGGCTCCTTCTTCTTCTTCTCTTTCTTCTTCTTTTCCTTCTTCTCCTTAGGAACTTGGTTTTTTGTTTTACCAGTTCCGTCAAGCGAAGAGGAAGGAGGAGAGGAAGAATTAGATGAAGCAAAAGGCTGGTGGGTAACTCTGGTCTGGTCTAACTGTTGATTCGACTGTTCAGGAATAGTGGTGTTCTGAACGACACTGGTTGAAAAGAGCCAGACCGGCAGGCCAATTGTCAGTCCTGGAAGCGACAATGTGGCCATATGTGGCGCACCAACATCTCCCCAAGAGGAGAAAGGACTAGGATTTCCACCAAGGGGGATTCCTTGGTTGGTGGGCTCCATTTTCTCAACCTAAAGATCAACACAGGAATAAAGGGTGATTGTTTCGTTTAAAATAAATTTTTAACGACGCTTAGACACAACTTGCTTTTTCACTTTTAAAGAGTCGAGAAAAAGCTAAAGATGACTCTAGTCTCCTTCGATGTTTTAACGAGCCCGAAGTGACAAATGCTCGGATGGACTTTTTCCGTTATAGAGTCTGAAAAAGGCCAAAAGGAACTGCTCTGGAGTTCTAGGCAGAGGGTGTGCCAAACTTTTCGCAAAACCGCAGAATACTTTTTAGGGTACGAGCAGTCGATCTTCCTGAATGCTGTGTTCAGTGCATTGCGATCAGTAGGGCGGTCGACACGGCTTCCTAAGGATAAAGGTTATATGCCTATAGGGGTCTCCCAATATATACGCGACGGTACGTGGGAGCACAATCCGTACTGGCGCTATCGTCCCTCAGGAGGAATCACCCACCATCAGCGAGATCGACAGTCACCAGGCTTTACGATGCTGGAACACGTCTCTAGCCTAGACCTCTATGTTGTGCGTTATGTTGCAAAGCGTTGTTAAGTTCATTCAATTTATTTTAGGTTGATCTTTTTAGAAGTTTGTCTTTCTGGATCACCACGAGATGTATGATACAATTCCTAAATGCAGTCTAAAGATGATAAGCAAGATTTATATCTTTTCAACTATGAAAATCCTAGCTACAAAGGGAAAAGAAAGACACCATATTTTCTCAAAGAGCAATCAGCACACTCTAATGCACCTTTCCTAAATCAAGCATGCAAACTATCAAGATGCAAATGCACAATGCAAGTGTTTGTTTTCCGCTTTCTTAATATTGATGCCTAAAAAGAAAGATTTTTGTACAACTTTGAATTTGCTTTTAAATGACAAATACAAACAAGTTTACTTTTTCGAAATCAGAAAGGGTAGAAGAGAATACAACACTTTACGAATTTCGAAGTGAACACTCGTTTCGACACTTAAAAGAGACAAACTCAAACCAAAAGCAAAAGTAAATGTATAATCAACTGTAAACAGCCAATGAACTCTCTCCTAAGATCACAATCAACAGATCTGAATCAAGGGCTACAGGATGATTATTTCACTCTTGAAAAGTGTTGTGGTCACCAACAACCCCCCTTCTTCACTTGACATTAGCAATAACGTCAAGCGAAGAGGGGACCCTGAACAAAAATCCCAAAAAATATTTTTCTAAAGTTTTTGTATTTTTCTCCCTAAGGCTTAAATCGCATCGCAAAGAAAGGCCGAAGCATTGCTCGAGCGCGAAAAGCAAGACTGCGAAGGAGCGATGCGAAGTTCATCGCGTCGCATACATCACACGTGCCCCTTTAAAAGAAGACCTTCGAAAAATGCCGATCGCCAATATGCGATATCGCAAATCGCAAGCATCGCGCTATACGGCATAAACCATTAAACAAAATTTGCAATATCTGCGATTTGCGATCTGCGATGCCAGCGATTTGCGATCTGCGATCTGAGAAGACTTATCACACGATAAACCCCGGATTAAGTGCGCGCCTTGAAGGAATTTAATGACCGCATGCTTGAGTATCTAGGAATGATTGCATTACATTTATTGAAGAGTCAAGTCATGATGAATGTCAGGGTTATGCATTCATTAGAGATTAATACTTTCACGTCAAATCTTTTCATTTCCCTTCTTCTTTGCGTAGACTGCAAGACACGCAACTAATATAAGTTTATATGCAGGAAACATTTGAGGGAAAGAGGAAAGCGCCAATCAGATAGTAAAGAGAGAATGCCTCCGCAAACGGATGCCGCATGCAGCAGAACCGCGGATTCCAGACTATCAGCCAACCGGCACTGATGAAATTAGACTATTCAAGACTCAGAGTCAAAGGCGCACAAAAGCAGCGTGTTCAGAAAAGATCCTGAAGCTCAGACTTGGTAAAGCAGAGAAAGAAGCGCATGAGAAGGAAGACGCTTCAGGAAAACCTGGAACAAAGAACGGAAACAATTCTTAAAATAGGGGGATGTCCATACAGCACGACTCCTAACCCACTCAGTCATTCGCACGACCGGAAACCGAAAACAGCAACAGCAAAATCAGTTCGAGAAGAACCTGGGTTATACTAAGTATACACGTGGCGAATACACCCAGCTAGAGAAAGGTTTTCGAAAAATATCTTATGGTCTGCCGGAAGGAAGTGCCAGCTCCTGTTATTTCCACTTTTATCTCCAGAGTGAAAGAAGAAAGCGGCCAGCCGACTCTTCCCAGGAAAACGTTGCACTGTTGACAGCACTAAAGAGAATATACAGAAACGGTCAGAAATTAGATTTTAAGTTTAGAAATAAAGTTGCTTCTAGTAAAAGGGCGGTCATTTGAAGCCAATTCCCTAATTTCATGTAATTAAGATTGATTAGTTAGTAGTATTTAACCCTTCTCATGGTTTTTGGAGAAGGGTCCGGAAATCTGTCAAAAAACTTATCCTCAGAACATGCACTTCTGCACCCTCAGAGGAGGTTTTTGATGAATAAATGGATCAAGATTTATTTATGTTTGCATTTTAATATCTGTTACTGATGTTGCACTTCTGTACTCTTAGCAGATGTTAGAACAAGTAGAAATAAATCATTATTACTTGAAGTTTATTGGTGAAGTTAGTCATAAATGGTACTTTTATCTCTTGACTAGATTCTGCTAGTATCCCTAAAGTGATATGTAGCTGAGTTCTTTATATGTTATTGTATGAATGTCTGCATTACCATTTGGCACTTCTGTACGGTGGGATCATTTAATCATGCTTAACATATAGAAGACTGATTATGCGATATGCTGTTCACAACTATTCTGTCTAACTTCTTATGCAGAATGGTTTATCTTTATTGGTTTATATTCTGATATCAGTTGAATGATCTTTATTACCAGCTGCTGTTAGAAATCTTTCTAGATCGCATAAACAAAAGAAAAACACCCCGGGTTAGGATAGATCAGATGTATTTCTCTTCATTAGATTACATTAGCATAGAGTTAGTTTAGCAATTAGAATCGAGACTAGTTTAGAAAAACCTCTAGATTAATATCATCAGACTCTACACACACACACACACCCATCACATTGGGAAACTGGTCCCATTCCCCCAGTCGGACCCGCTACTCCAAACGGGCAAGGAGCCGCCAACCAGGTTCCGGACCGGGTGGGTATCCCCCTTGTTGTTGACCCGACTTCGGGCCCCTCAACACAAAGGAAAACTGTAAATGACGCCACAAACACATAAAAACACTCACAGTCTTTTTGTACAAAAGGAGGCGGAATTTAAGAAGGGAAAAAGGGTTATCAGACTGGTACCTATGCTGGTTACAGGCTGCAAAAATCAGAGATCAAAACAAGGCAAAACAGAGCAGAGAACCCCAGCTGCACAAGGCCTAACTGGCTCAACGCACCCTCAACACAGAGGTTTTGACATTTAGCGCAGGTAGCCTTCACGGGACCTGCGTTGAAATGCAGAACCTCTTCACAGGGTCTGCGCTGAAGGAGAAACGAGAGTTCCTCACTGGGTTCTGGGTCACAGTTTGCTGATTAATCTACGGTTTCAGGCCAAATAAAAGCAACAAGCAAGGTACAATCAAAGGGATGCTTTGAGGGAGGACTAAGATCTATCACAAAGGATCATCAAATCATTTGTGAGTCCATTGTTCAGATCATAGAAAAATCCAGTGATTGGATCAAAGCAGCAACTGTCTACTTTGCATCTGAGAATGACAGATGCAGTTCGATTGTTGTTGTTGAGTCTATGAAACAAACAATGATAGAGACACAAATAAAATGACTAAACAGATCTCCCCAGCGGAGTCGCCAATTTGTTGTGGGGAAAAATGCCTATACAAGACGATCCTATCCACCTAAGGTGTGACAGTGCCTTAGCAACAAACAGACACAGCTATTCTAGTATTCTTCCTTTATGAATTAAGAATGAAGAGAGATGGATGGACTAACCGGTGTCTTCCGTTTGTCCCTCGATCCAATTTCTCTTCTCTTTGAGAGTTCCCAGCTACTTGCCTTCTCGCTCGCCCAGCTTCAACAGGTCTCTGCAAGATCACAAGAAGAGAACACTACACAAAGACATAGATTCATATTCATAACTAGTTCAGGATTAGAAATAAACTAAACATACTAATGCAATCATACATCAAAGATACATCAGTATATAGGAGAAACCAAGATAGCTTTATTGATGAATAACAAGGTTCAGGAAGAGATACAACCAAGAAGGTTCCAATCCAGCATCTCCTTCCCAGCAAATGGAATTCCTATCTTCACCTCCCTTCAAAGCATTAAGCACCCAATGATTCCAATCTCAAACCAACAGCAATTCTTTGCAATAACCAAATTCCAGCCTCCAGATCTCATGGAGGAGAGATCCATATATATATGTTTGGAGAGAGGATGAGTCAGCTTGAGATCTGACTAGTGTCCTCTCCCTCTATCAGTTCTTGTTTCCACTTGGAGGTTCTTGCTTCCACTTGGAGTTTGAGAACCTCTTACTCATCATGAGTCGAATTCATTGAGGCAAGTGTCATTGAGGAAGATTCTGGAAGCTTCTAGGGTCTTGACACCTCGTTGAATGAACTTGCCATTTGTCAATTCCCGCTCAGTGCACCCTGGTAGTGCTTCTACCTACGTTGCAGTGCAGGTAGCCAGTTCAGACTTTGCATTTCAGCACAGACAGCTAGTGGAGCTCTTGAATTGATCCTGAATTGACTTATTTTTGAGCAGTTTCTGGTGGAGAACTTCTGTGAATTGTTGTGGTTTGTTAGCCTTGTTCCTCTAGGGGTAGGAACAACATGATTAGGGACTTTGAATCCCTTAGATTATGGACATTTCATGCTTATAGCTGTAAGGCACAAAAATGTCTATAACAATTTCCTTGTCAGGTCCCAAGCGTTCTGCTTCGTTCAGCTGCACTGCCCCTTCTTCCAAGGTTTCGCGAACTGTCGTATCTATCGGGGCTGTTGTGCATGGACTAGGCATTTTATGCTCTATGGGGATTACAACGTTCGCTCCATACTCTAGCCTCAGAGGTGCCTGCACTTTCAAGTTCTTGCACGTGGTCCTATAAGCCCATAGAACCACTAGTACACGCAGGTCCCAATCAATCCGCTGTGTATCGTGTATCTTGTTCAGTGCTTCACATATTTCGTTAAAGGCTTCTACGTGGATAACCTTCTATGCACTTGGTCTTTCCATACTTTGTGGTTCCAACTGGAGGGGTCGTTCACGCCATTGCCTCACCCGCACATGCTTACTGACTGTGTCTCCCAACTCGAAGGTTGTGTGCATCCACACAGGTTTCGTACCATATGCTTGTATCCCTCTAGACAGGTGGGTGCGCAGACCATTTCATCTAGCAATATTATCTATTAATCACATATGACGCTTCCCAAACTGCATGCACATCATCCTCCTGCATTCGTGCCAGTCCTCAAAGCTTCTTTGGTGCATACCCCACCACATTGCCGGCGTACCATGAAGTACCCATTTTAAAGCTTTGAAATATTGGTATTCTAGCACTTCTCTTTCAAATTTTATCAAGAAGTCATCCACCTCACTTAACCCATCATAAGTAGGAAAATCCCTTACCTTCGTTGATACACAGCACAGTGATCTTTTCATCATGTTATAGTTCAGCGTGGTTACCTCGTGTAACTGGTTCTGCCATTGTTCTATCTCCTCGTCAGAATCCAATGTGAAAGAGCTTTCACGATCCCATGAGATTCATCCATCCGCGATTGGGTTTACCTAGTCTTACTCTCATGTGGTTATCTTGTAGATGCAGTCCAAGTCCTCGTCGCTTTCATAGACGCGCACTAGCTCTGTGTAGCGTGATCCTTCTGTAGGATCCAAAGGTACAAGTATGTGCAAAGACTTTTTCTCAAAAATCATCTTGCACTTCTTTAGATTTATCACCCCATTCATGTCAGTGGCCCAATCTATTCCTAATAGCATGGGGTAGGGGTTGCTATCACCAATAATCTCTATCACTTCAAAATTTTCTAGTGCACTTTCTCCTTTGATATTCATTATGATTCCCTGCAATCTTCCCATAGGTAGGATCTTTTGCTGGTTCGCCATTCACAGTTGGATAGGAGACCATTGTAGCATAAGCCTTCCCATGTGCTCCCATGTTTGCTTCGGCAGAATGTTCACGTCTGATCTTAGGTCCAGAATCACTTGGTCCATCTCATATTCCCAGATCTATGCGGTCAATCTCATCTCCCTTCCCATCCTCGTCATGTGCTTTCCAAGCTTCTAGACTGCGCACAGTTCTCTTGGCGCGTCCCAACGCATCTATTTATGACTTTCTGCAACCCCTTTACAGCCTTGATGTCATGCAGCAACTTCATGCATGTTTCCAGGAACATTGTGAGCATCGATGGGTCCATTTCTAGCTCCGGTCTGTCCTTACTTCCTGAAGTGGAGGCATTAGCGAAGCTCTTCTTGGCTTCCATGAAGGTTTCCTTAGCATGCTCCAAATCAAACTCTGGTTCCTTCGTCGAAGCCTTGTGAATCCAAGTACTTTCTTCAGGCTTCTTACCTTTGTCATCCCCTATCGTAATTCCACTTTGGAGCACAATATTCACATTAGGGTCTTCCTCGCACGGCTCAGACCTCATCATTTGCAGGTTCTGAGTCGGGGGAGGTTGGAGCGCTCCTTTATCACGCAACCACGCTATTAGTGTGGGACAATCCTCCGTCTCATGATCTAACAATGTACAATACAAACATGATGGTCGTGTTGGATTTGTACAATCGTGAGCATAATGTCATGGCCCTCTGTAATTGTAACATATCAATTGTCCGCGACCTCTTCCAGGCCCTCCTCCACCTCAGCTTCGTCCACGGCCCTGAAATCCGGTTTGTGTCATCCCTGTTTTTTGTTCAAGGGGCCGCATTTCGGCTTGAACTCTGTAGGTAGGAGTTTGATCCATCATCAGCTCATAACTTCTATAGGTGCGCTCATCATGTCCCACTTATCTACAGAAATTACAGAACAAATGCTGTGAATTCTACGTGTACTTTTGTAATAAATGGTAGTTATCTGTAGCATGCTTTCCTCCTATCTGACAAATCATGCACCATAATGCAGGTGCCGCACTCGGTCCTACTTGTGCCTCCCATCTCAATGGCATTGGTCCTTCTCCGGTGAGGTAGTTTTCAAACACTGGGTAGTGATCCTTGTCATGTCTCTGACCCTTGCAATTTATGCACCATACCTCGTCGCGCACTTCTAGGCTAGCCATCCAGTCTTGCTTCAGACTCTGCATCTCAAGGCACAGGTTTTTCAGTTGCGTGTGAATCTGCTGAACTCCCAGGTTAGGATCCTGTATCGAGGTCTCATGTAATCTCATCGCGACCTCCAAGGCCTCGGCTTAAGTTGTTAGCCTCTATTGTGACAACGCATTCCTTAGATGCGGCGTTAACGATGCTAAAAACCATTTGCGGTGTTTTCCATCCTTCAACATCATGTTAGCTTCACAAATTGTGCACTTCAGTATTTGATCCAACTCCCAAGGGGTCTCGCCTGAAAGCATTGAGATTTCCTTGAACCCAATGATTGATTGTGCCTCTGACTTCAACCTGCTAAATTCTTTGTTTAGCGGAGTTTGGATATCCATGATCCCCGCATTTGGATTGTTGTTGGAATGCTTAATGTGCCAGGTCAGCGCGCGATCCTGCAGAGCATTGACCAACATTTCTTTCCTTATATTGTCATCTGTAACTCCCTTCTCTTCCCATATAGCTTTTACCACGAAACAAAATTGGTCCGGATCTTCATTCCCTACTCCCTTGAATGCTGGCAACTTTATCGCACTCGTCATATTGACTCGCAGTGGTGGTGAAGGTGGTATGGGTGAAGATGGGGGTGAAGATGGTGAAACTGGCAGTGGTGTGGGTGGGATGGTATGCGTGGAATCCTCTACCTTATCAAATTGATCACACTTCTTAGTGAGACCTTCACGAGCTCTTCCTTATCCCCTCGCGGAGGTGAAATCAAGGGGCTAGTTTCTAGTTTTGTACTACCTTCGTTTCTATAGATTCTCCCACTTAGCATAGCCCCAAACATCAATTTATTCGCATAACCCGATTTTCACACAGTAGCACTTTAATCCAAGTTTTCAAAGACTTAATGTACTTACCTCGTGGTCCTTTGAGGAAGCGTCGTTCTGCCTCGCTATAGCTGACTGAAGTATCTACCGCGAACTCGGTGATGAATCCTCCTATAATTTGATCGAGCCAATGATCAACAGTGCGCACGATCTTATCCTCTGATGCTTCCAATCTGCGCACCAACTCTGGAGTCCACACAATAGGTCTGTCGAGCTTGCACCTTCCTTGGCTATCTGTTAGCTTCACAATCCACTCGTATAGCTCAGTAGGGAAAGATGCAAAGAAAATTTCATGGATATCTGTGTATAAGTAGCAGTCTAACCACTCTTCTTTTGATAGTTGCGGATTCATGTTCTCCTGCGCCGCGAACTCGTGAATATTCCTATCCAACCAATCTTCAATTCCTTTCTTTGTTGGATTCTAGTGATACGACATCAGACATCTCTATGCAGATCCCGGTCCCGGCAATGGAACCATTTGTTGGCTTGTTGGGGCCTGACCCAGTTTGGAGTTAATTAGCCAAACAGATCCCTGTACTACTGGCCCTTTCGGCAACAGTCCGCGGAGCGTGGACTGAGGTCTCACCCGAAGTAGTGTGGGGGGTGCTGGAACTAGGTTTTCGCAACCTTGATATGTCTGAGAGGTTGATTTGGTCCAACTGTTAGTTCCTTCACATAGGTTACTTCGTGCACTTCCTTGCCTTGATATACTTGTCTTCACGGAGCCCCAGCCAGGGGTTGTGGGGCTTCTGCACTGCTGGAGCAGCGTTCTGCACTATTTCGCTAAGTCACACCTGAGAGCTTACTTATCTTCCTACACAAGTTAGTTATCTTCGCTTAAATGGATGCCTTACATTTTATTTATACAACACATTCATATGATGTCGCGCAGAAAATAAACAGTACACTTGCAATTTATACCCAGTAACACATTAAACAAGAAAAGATACACAGAAATATGATAAAACTTCTCTTTATTGATGTTTCCAATGGTTACAGACTCCACCTACCCTGCGCACTCAGCTACAGGGGTCCGCACACTTAGCAATGGACTACTAGGCCTTTGCGCACTCAACTGCAAAGCCTTCTCCTACTCTACGACCCAAGACACACTTTACACTTGGACTTAATCTCTTAGATTCACCATGCTTCTTTTCTATTCCATTCTGTTAGCTATCTTATACACTTAGAGCCTCGCTCTATTTATACAATCCCATGGTCCATGGACCATGAGTAGGTATTTCAAGCCGACATTACATTACAAAAAACAAGGGTGGACAACCTTGTCACTCTATTATGACTTCGCACTCCATGCCCACAAATCGCGGAGCCTTTACAAAGGACTTGCTAAAAAATTGGGCTTTAAGCCCCAAAACATGCCTTGGGGGGGATTCCACGCCCAACATGCATTCCTATGCATCCTGGACTTCTTGATGTTGATATATGCATGTAAATCTTCTAAGTCCCCAGGAAACCTCTCCTGCATGAATGTGTTGTATATTTTTCTCCAAGTGACCTATGTGCCTTTATCAATGAACCACTGAGTATTTGCGTACATGGGAACATTGGGCCTTGTAACTTCCACAGGTTCATTAATGCTTTCTTCTTAAAGTTCTTTGGAGGTCATTTTGCAAGGTGACATATCTCCAACAAATGATGAAAAAGTGGCAACACTTGTAGCATGAGAACATGCTTGGGGTAACACACTCATAGTGATATTATTAGCTTAAAATATCCTAATTATGAAGCAATACTTGTAAATCATGTTCAAAGAGTCATCATAAATGATAGATCATTAAAAAATATGAACTAAAAACTAAAATAAATTGCATGCAAGAGGATATACACATGCAAACTAGGATGGAACACTTTTAAAGCACGAAGGGGACATGCATGGTCATTTGGGGCTTTGTAGTGTGCTCATGCACTCAATAAAGGAATAAAAATCAACCAGGGTGCACTATCGCACCCCAAAGGGTCGAACATATGGGAAAATGGGCCCTCAAGTCTTCCCTATGCATCCATGCACTCTAGGAGACAACGAGGGCACACTGTCACACTTTGAAGGGATGAAGGATGAAGTTATCAAGGCTTCGGGCCTTCACAATGCACCCATGCACTCAATGCACCCTTGCACTCAAGGAAAAGGAGGGTACATTGTTGCATGCTAAAGGGTTGAATGATGAGGCTTAGTGCCTTCATGATGCGCTCATGTGCTCTGTTATACTCCTATACTAATAGGTGTCATATTTCATGATTGACTTGATGAGCTCTGTAATGTGTTCATTCCTTTCCTGTTGCAAAGGTTTTCCATATTATCAAAAAATCAAAAAATATTAAAAAATGTAAAGAGGGTATACCCTAAAAGAAAAATCAAATGGTGAAAATAAATAAAATGGTTAACAAAGTGAAAGAAATGAACCCCAAACAAAGAAAGACCAGGAAAGTGTGCAAGTCCAAAATGCCACTACTTTTTATTTTCTGTAATAAGCATTGTGTGCAGCTTGTTAATTTATGCCACAATTGACGAATGGCCGAACAGCTTAATCTTGGCTAGTTCATGTTTGAATTTCCTGTTTTAGAGATAGAGAATAAAATCTAACCAAACTGTTTAATCTTGGCAGATAAGTAGATAGGTAGAGTAAATAAAAAGGAGCTCAACAGTTCAATCTAAGCCCTTGGATGTAATAAGTGTAGACTTAGGTAGGTTTTCCATGCAAAGAAAATAAAAGTTGATGAGGGTTTGCCAGTCCAAGTGCACCCAAATAAAGAAGGAAAAAATGCTAGGCCCAAGTAGGCAGGGTAGGTAGATTGGTGTTGCAGAATGATACCATTGATAGATTATGTCTCTAAAAGTGTTAATCTTTATCTCTATCACAAGTGCAAGGCGAACAGTATACTTGAAGCAGCTCAAGCAAGACAAGATTCAATAACTAACTCCCCTTCATACTTTTCCCTAAAGATTTCACTAATTTCCCCAAAGTATTAAGATATGTTCTTAATAACATTCATAAATCACTCATCTCATTTCATAAACATTGCCTAAGTAAAACCCTATTTTACTTAGGAAAATGGCCACATTTCTCATATAAACCCTTTTTTATCCCCAGCCTAAGTTCAACCACAAATGTAAATTTTAAATGTTTTAACTTAGTGCTTTTCATTTTATTTCATATTAACTACTTACATATTTATTCTATAACTCCTAAATAAACGTAACCCTTCCCGTAATATGTAAATTACATACAAAACCCTGATATTTTAATATATTCCCACCTCGGTTAATTATAACCGTAAATGTTGTTTAACGGGATTAAAAGATTTTTCTGAAATCTATTAATAACTGTCCCCCGCTATGAGATAACGTGGTTAATTAACCATCTGGGTTAATTAACATACACCCCACAGACCAAACAAATCGTGCCCGAAACAATTAAAACGTGTTCAAATGCGTCGGGCCCGCAGCAGTTAACTCCCTGCCATCTCCAGCGCCCGTCCACCGTTCAATCAACCCGTTCTCATCCAACGGTTGATAACTATATCGCGACCCCCCTAACCTCCGCCTTTTAACTCGCGATCGGCCGATGGTTTTCTGCCGTACCTCTACCACACGTCGCCCATCCGGTGTGCTCGCTCGCCCTCCGCTCAATACTGCCCAGCCCCAAAAGCGATGCCGGGTAAATCGCTTACCACCCTCCACGTCGCGACAACCCGCTTACATCATCCACCCTCCGCTGAAATCATCCACCATGTCATCTGTTGACATCATCCACCATGTCACCCACCACATCATCTGCCATGTCACTCCACCCCGCTGACGTCACTCTGGTACTGCTTACGTCATCCGCCCAATCAAATCAAAAAATCCCGCCAAAACTTCATTTTGTCCAATAAAACCGAAAAAATTGACATTTTAGCTGTAGTTTGTTGCAAACTGTGCTCCGGGCATAACAACAACCAAGTTCACATTTCTAGTTTCCGACCAGAAAGGATACATCGACGAGCTCCTCCGCCTGTCAACCGACCCTCCAGTGTAGTGTTTTCCTCCTTGATCACAAAAGTCAAAGGTTCAGCACCCTCAAACTACAACAGATTATATCAGGACAAATCTGGAAAGTCTTGGCAAAGGATCTTACTCCTTTGGATTAAAGTGGACTTCGCAAGTAGACTGTCGACCAGAGAAATGGTTTATTTTACCCCAACTAGTAAATCATGGACAACTCATAGGCTACACAACCCTAGGTAAAAGGTAAAATTTTGGGAAATTTACCAGACAGAGATGAATAGGGTAAACAGACGAAGTGTATCAGATCACAGTTAAAGAGTATCAGTTACAGACAGGCAGCCAGCACAGAGTGACTGAAGAAAACAGTTGCCAGCCGAATCCTAGGGCCTGCCTCCAACACATTCAACAAAAACAGGACCAGCACAACATCAATTCATCTTTTCCCTATTTTCAAGGCTAGTTGTCTCTATTTCTTGTAAACTATTTTTAGTCATCCTAGATATTATCTCACTCTGTTATGAGATATTTGTTGTATAATTTTCTGCATAAATACCCCCTCAAATGGAGTATGGTGGGTGGATTCCTAGACTTTGTTGTAATATTAAATTTTTGGAATAAAGAGTTGTTGGAATCAATTGTAGCATGGCTTACTGGATGAAGAATTGAAGTAGAAGACTTATCACAGACTTCTTGAATGAACCACTGGATCAATAAGTCCTCTATATCTTGTGTTTTAAAGTTTTCTTGTTTATTATATCATCTGTGTTTCATAATCTGAATGATAAAGAAAGGATTAATTTCAGAATATGCTTGATTTCACTCTGTTTTCAGTCATTATTGTTCTCTGTGTTTTTCTTCAGAATTAGGGTAAGCAATGAAATCTTAATTGCCCCTGTTTCCTAATTCTTTCATGTTGATTATTTGTTAAAGAATACTTAACTTCTCCTTATCAGTAATCATCCATTTTGCCTCTTTAAATAGTTTGAAGGATTCTCATCTTCCCTTCACCCCATTTGAGCCCATTCCATCTGTTTCAAGTCTTTATTTGTTCCCTGTTTGAGTACCTTGCTCTGTGAAGCCATCCTCTGTTAAGAAACCAAATCCAAAAAGCCATCTTCTTTGACTCCATTAGCCCAATGGACTAAACTACTCTGTCTTACCTCTCTGTTCTATTGAGTCTCACCACCCAAACTCAAACAAAACTCCTAAACTTCATAACTAGCCTAATACCTATAAAAACAAAGCTAAATCATAAAGAGAGAGCCCTCTCTGGATACAGATTGGCTAGATTCTGTATCTAAAAGATTGGTCTGTGGTTACCTCAGCCTCCTTTCCCTTTCTTACAACTTTTGGGAAAACCTGAGTGATATCATGCTCTAAGGAATGTAAAGCGCATTGTAGCACTCCGAAGGGTCGAAGGGAAATGCTTCATGCCTTTGTGATGCGCTCAACAAGAAAACTTGGACAAACAAGGCACAATTTTTTAGGTTGATGGGGCTTTTAGCTCAAGAAGTGCACTCTACCTGTCGAAATCTCTAAATTAAGTTCAATCAACAAGATTTGATGCTAAGATGAGGAAGAGAAGGATCTACAAGGTTTTATAGGTGTTGTCGCGTGCATGGTGGAAGATGAAAGGTTTCAAGAATATTAAGAGTCTTCCGCATGCGAAAGTGGATTAAAACTTGTAACAAGAAGATTCAACATAAACGTTAGCAATCAAACTAAAAAACAAGTGATCGAAAACAAGAAAAGCAAATTTTACAGTGAAATAATAAAATGAAATAAACGGATTTGACATGCAAAGTTACTTGTTGCACTGGTTGATGGAGAGCTTCTTGATTCCGTAGTTGTGCGCTCAACTTGGATGAAATGAATATGCAAAGAATGATTAAATGAGTTTATTTAAATAAATTAACATGCAAAACTAATCCATGCATGAGTGCCACTTGTCATTGCATGAAAGGCTTAGTTAAAAGGATTTAAGAAGGCTCCTATTTTCTAGGAGTGCACCCTCATGGAACAAGTTGGCTCATGCATGCAACTGGATAGGGTGCATGTCTTCAACACCAAGGAGTGCACCAAGGTAGAGAGCACTTTCTCAACATGAAGGGGTGCACTTAGGTAGGGTGCACTCCTTTAGCCCAAAGGAGTGCGCTTAACTCAAGTGCATGTCTTCGTCAACTTAAAATGCATTTTTGCTTTTGTGAGAGATTTTCTTGCTTTTTATTGCTTTTCTGTGATTTTGAGTGTTTTTTCGAGTGTGTGCATGGTGATAAGGAAATTTTTTAAGTATATAAAGATGATGAGTTCACCTAACCATGGAATAATTAGATCAAGAGATTTCTAATGGTCAAGTTACGACACTTACGAAACATTGACTTAGGAGGATGTGATGCTAGGAGAAAACACATAGATAAAAAATCAAGAAACATGTCGACTTAAGGGGGTTTGAAATGATAGTTAATGTAGGCTCCAAAATTGACATAGGAAAAAAATTGGAGGGTCGTTGTCATAGCAACAACACTTGGCGACACACCGGGAGAACCCCATCTTCTCTGAAATAGTTTCGTTGTAAGCATAGAGTCTCATTTCTTCAAGAAGTATTGATTCAATCAGTAGGTCACTTAGCTCCCCACTCTTACCCGGTTAGAGATATAGCCTCCCATGTTTCATTACTCGACATAACACAAAAATATTAAAGTTGTATCATTATCATGTCAACATAAGTAAGTGTATTATAGTATGGTCAATAAAATAAGCAGAGTATGAGTTTTACATCCTTGGAATTGCTCTGCTGCCAGCAGGCCTGGAAAGTACCTCGACGGAGTCACTTCAGGAACACAAACATTTCTTCACTGCCAATGAGCCTGGATAGTACCCCGATGAAGTCACTTGCTTCACCTCCTTGTGTAGGAAGACTTTCTCTTCTTTCACCATTTGTATTTTCTTCTCTTTTCATAGGATTGTGCATAAGCACTTATTATTTTTCACAGGCGGAAGAGGTAACCCAACCTATTGAGAGTATTTTAGGTTGCTCCTTCAGAGACAGGTTTTAGACCTTTGATGCTTTGATCGTTAAAATTTTTCCCCATATCTTACTCTATACAGATAAATAAGAAAGAAAACACACATGTTCATAATAGGGCTAAGTGCAGGAGTGGGAATCCTAAAAGATATGAGCTTCATGGTTTTCTTAGAGCTTCTTGACTAAAGGATCATATTTTCCATTAGAAAAATCATCAACTTGAAAAGGATAAACCAAATCAAGGAAGAGGGTAGCAGATAAGCCAAGGGTTGTGTATACTTAAACTTGCCATTTGCAAAATTTAAGCCATATCATCTCAAAGATCAAACTGAATTTATTCAAAGACAAAGGAAATCAAAAGAATAAAATTGAAACATGAGAGATGAAAGTGTCGATAAATAATGAAATGCATCTAACTACATGTAACCTATCCTAACCTAACCTACACAGTAGAAGGTTGGGTCACGTAAAGTGAAATTTATAGTGTAGCCACAGAAGCTGCTCCTGACCTTGAGACTGTAAGGTGTGATCGTGAAGGATAAAAAAAAAGATAGTGCAGTGAACAAAAGAAACCGTGCAACAATTTGCACTAACCAGAAGACACAGGAAGTGTAACCACAATGGTGTACTGCACATGATTGGTCTATCACACAACAACAAAAACCACTGGGCCTGTGACCATATAAAACTTTTTGCAAGGTATGCAAGTACAAGCCATGTGACATAGGTCTAGATCTAAAATAATCTTCAAGTGAGTCCGCAATGGGATCATGGTAACAACCTTTAGGGAAATATAAGAAATAAAGACTAAACAAAGACAAGTCCATGTCATAAGCAATGCCATTAACTGACCATAATCCATGTTATTGTGCACGTGAGATTCTTTAATGGATGATGAAAGAGATTCATTACTATTCTTCTTTGTTCCTTCATTACAAATTAGATATTTGTTTGATATGGGATGTAGCGGTGGAAGATCAATAATCAAATTAAACATCTTTCCCTGGGGGTTGAAAATTTTACGTGGATAAAATGAGCATTAATCAAGAGAGAGTCAACATCCCATGTGGTGACCTGAATGATGAAACTTTGTAAATGAATCGTGAACTAACCAAACTCGCAGATATCATCAAGGTGAAAGGAACCTGGAATAACCATCATTGTATGATTAAGCATCCTTCTCACCTGACATAACTTTGAATCCTGAGAAGGTTGATAATCAATCTAGGAAAACACAATCATTTTCTTATCGAAACAAGATTCATTAATCAAATCATGACATTCAAAAGAAGATAGTTTTTCAATATTACTGCAAAAATATTCGATGATAGACATATCATTTTTTGGATAAAATGGAGATATACCTGAAAGAAATTCATCGATAATCACCTCAAACTCCATTTGGAATTGCTGCAAATCCAAATCTTCATGTAAGAAAGAGTCATCCATGTTAGTTGGACACTGATCACCATATAATTCAGCAAGAAGAAAATCAGCAGGGTCATGATCATTGAGGGGTTCATCCTGATCAACGATTAGAAACTTGACAGGTGGAATATCAATATTGGAAGATGGTTGATCGAGAATATTGGAAGCATCACCACTAGAGGAAAGATGTTAAAGAAAAATTAGTTCTTCATCATCGAATTAATCTTTTGATTTAATGATCGATTGAGGTTCAAAACATAAAACATCAAAAGGTGGAGGACATGGGACAAAAGGCATGTTTGGTTCTTCCTTAGGATGCTAAAATATGGATTCAAAAGGTTTCCTTGACATCCAGGACAAGAAAAAGAATTTCTCATCTAAGAACTTCCAATCCACATCCTCGTTTAGGAATTGATAAGAAATATGAAGGAATTGATCAGCAAAATGTTTTAGGGATTCATTCGGTTCCATTCTAAGTTGATCAATTTCGTTAAGAACATCTTGATATTCGTACTTGTCAAAAACTCGATGGAGTTCGCCGACCAAATGTTTGAAAGATGTGATAAAAGCAATGGGTAAAGAGTAACACCATTGCTTTGCACGACCATCCAATATAAGGGTAAACAAATTTGTAGGGATTCTTCTGAAAAAACCCCATTCAAGATGAATAATTGGACAAATTCAACAACGTAATCAAGGACAATTGTTGTACCCTTGCCATAAAATTTAAATCATGAAAATTTATGAAGAAAGTTTGCGGGGATTGAAATATTTAAAGCTTCGGTAAAACACCATGGGATTGTGATCTGGGATGAAGCCATTAAAGGTAAGATATTCAAACATACTTCACAGGATCAGCTTGTCATCTAGCCCTCCTTTTAGCACTAAAAACATTAATGGTGTTGGATGTCACCAACATTATAATGGGATCACCCGAATGTGAAGTCCCAATTAGACCTCACACCATTTAGTATAGGAGTCCCATTCAGTCATACGGTTCGGCCACCATTGGAATGATTTAAAGATATGGCTCGGATACCAACCAAGACAAGAGAACACACACTACTTTGGGGAAGCGAGAATGAGAACTTTGTGAGATATCCAATGTAAGGTATGTGAGGGAAAGGATCTAGTGGTTAGAAAAATAAGAGTACTATCCTAAAGGGGGACCCAAAAATAAAGAGAAAGTCTTGTTGAGTACTTGCATATTAGTCCACATAGTAAACAAAAATCATTAAAAAAATAACAATATTCAAATTTCAATAATAGCTATAGCTCGGCAACAAAATAGTCCATTTACTTATATGTGAATAAAGTAACATATACTATAAAAATAACCAGAATAGTCCAACTACATCTATGATACATGTATGAAACAATGACATCTCATTGATATTTTACTTAAACGTGTAAGATTCCAAGGAGGTTGTTACATGGCCAAAACATTGTATGTAATAGTGGAACACGAAGCCACAACTTGCTTCTCCAAAGAATGATCTATCTCCTATGTATTACAAGAGAAGCCAAGGAAAGACCTCTAGAATCTAAAGCCTTCCAAAAGCCATGGCCCAAAATCCTTTTGCTTGAGTTATGAGGATTTATTTATAACAAATACAACAACCTTTGAGCTTCCTCATGACTCTTCAATTCCTATGACTATTCATATTCACTACATGACTCTTTACATTCCAATGCATGGCTTTTCATATTCCACATGTGTCCCTTCGACTTCATTCCATAAAATTTATTACATAAGACAATTTACAAATGAGACAGTGGCCTAATAAGACAAAAATGACTATGGGAAAAAACTCATCAAATAGATAAATCATTTTCTTCTTCATGGAGTTCATTTGTGATGTAAGTGTGCCATGCTCTAAACTCCTCTATGATGTCTTTGGTCTGATCTGGAAAGTCCCATTTGTAGAGCATCTTCACCTCCAATGCCTACATTAGTAAATTCTTGGAGCTCGACTGTACATTGTTCCATGGCCATGAAAGCTTCATGTGCACCTTGATTGGTGCAAAGGCATACTACTGAATAATATCTTTGGTTACATCCAAGCCTTCCCATCTCGTTGCTTGCTTGATTTGTTAAATGTATTCCCTGATCTCCTAGAAGATGACCCCCCTGCCTCTAATTGCTTCAAGGGATCCAGTGGCAGGCATTTTGTGCTTTTGTGTTAGAGACTCAAACCCATTATGCATCCGGTTGTAGGCAGTCATAGCGTTAACCAAATTTTCTCCTAGATGCGAGTAATTTTGTAGGTGGAGTCTCAGCGGAACTCTATCTATTTTTGTAGATACTTTATCCCTCTTTTCCAAATGTGGCAGAGCATCTGGATATTTGGCAGTCCACTCCTGCATCTAGTCAACTACTCTATTTTCTATTTTCAGGAGTTTCAACACTTCTTGGGTGTTCTTCTAAATGCCAATGATAAAACCCTTTGGCATGTTTTCTTGTTATATATTTCATCGTGTTGATTGAATGAATGTAAGTTTTATGAAATTGAAACTTATTCTTAATGAAAAGTTTTAAATAATATTAAAAAGGATTTTTTTCTCATATTAGTGATTAATAGTTTCTAGTAAAGTTGTTGGTGTAAATTAATGTTTCTTATTTAAAAGGAAATAGTAATAAGTATTTAATCCAAAAATGTGGAATCAAAAATTCACATAGTATTCAGAAACCTTGAATACCAAGAAACCACACTTTTCTAATATGAAACTGGCCATCCTTATAATGAATATTTGTTATATTACAAATTAAAGCTTTTGTTCCTAGTTGAATTAATTTCATGTTTGCAGAATAAATTTTCCTCTACACCCCGTTCTCTTGCACATACATCGTCCTCTGCACATCCTTCATTCCTCACAGATTCACATCCTTATGAAATTGTTGTCCCACACGATTAAATATCTAAAAAATTTCTTAAAATGAAATAATGAAAGATAAACACACTAGCAACCCCTGTCTTCCTCTAAGTGCCAAAGAACTAACCAAAGAAAAGCCTCATTGCTCTGCCCAATGATGCCAGAACTTATGTAATTGCATTAATATTTTCTTTAATAATAATGTGGTCCAAGGGAGTTCTAGTTATTGATTTTTATTCAAACTTTAAGAATGCCATAAATTTCAGTGTACTTTAACATGAATTAACAATTAACGACTTCTATCGAATTTTTTCGACACCTAATCTTTGGGATTAAGAAATTCATGTAAATATTGTAAATAGGAAAATAGAGAAGGTGAAGAGACACTAGAATTTGAATTCCAAGAGTCTCCCTCACAATGTATATATCAATAATCTCTTAATGCAAATTATACAATTTCATTCAAAGTTACATAAACCTAGCCTGACATGGTATCAGAGTGCAGGCCTTCCTATCTCAATTAGGTATCTTATTACCTTTATAACTCCTATTCCCTCTTGTCATTTCATTAATTACATCCCCATTCCCTATTTTATATGTGTTTAGGCAGAGCGTTCTCTATTCTCTGTGTTGGTCGTTGTTGGAATTGGGCTTTTGTTACATCCCCATTCCCTATTTTATATGTGTTTAGGCAGAGCGTTCTCTATTCTCTGTGTTGGTCGTTGTTGGAATTGGGCTTTTGTGTGTGTGGATGGTGTGTGTGTATTGGACTAACATCATATGCATTGGTTCTTTGTGGTGATCTCCATGCTTAGTATCATAGTCGTATGCAAATTTTTTGTGTTGAATAATTTTTAAGGTCATTCTTGCCGTGAATACCATGAAGGCTTTGTGTGTTGGTATCAAAGCCTTATTTTCAATGGTATGAAGTTGTGTTGGTGCATTGAATGGTATGTATGGTGCATTGGTTATTTGAATGGTGTGTTATATGTACAATGGATGTAAATCTAGTATGGTGGGTATGTATTGTCTATGATATGTTGCATTGAAACTTGGTACGTGGTGAACCCTTTTGTGCATTGAATTGAGCCCTTAATGTACGTTGTGTTGAGTTCGTTGTGCGCTCTTTTCTTTATTAATGTTGCATTGAAGGCCATATGTTATATGTAAAAATCACGTGATATGAAATATGTGCATGGTATTGAAATTCATTGGTTGAATTGGTATAGGTATATGTGAGCTCATCTTTTATTTTGAAGACCATGTATGGTGTAAACATACATATGGTTTGGGGCATTTGTTTATTATTTTGAAGACCATGTATGGTGTATGATAACATACATATGGTTTGGGGCATTTGATTAATAAGTTTTGGTACATATATATGTCTGGATATATATGTGTATTGGTCAATGTTTAGAGCTTGCATCATTTTTTATGATTTTTTATAGTCATAGTTGTATGTGAATCAATTTTATTGCAATGGCAGATCAATTTTTTTGTTGCAAGGTATTATGATTATTTTGGGCCCAATTTATAATTTTATGATGCATTCACTCATCTTCATAGTTGGAGTAGTTCTCTCTAGAAAAGAGAACTACTATGAATGGTCCAGGAAGATAAAACATAAGCCCCTCTAGTTTTGAACCTATGACCTCTTTAGAGGAAACACATGCTCCTAACCATTAAGCCCACTCAAATTGTATAAGATAAAAAATACTCTAATTTTTAATGAGTTGTGGAAAGGAGTATGTGAAGGAGAAGGAGGAAATCCTCTTGAGAAGCCCACTTCAAATAAAGAGATCACCATATGGAAGAAAAATAATAACAAGGCTTACTCCTTGATTGTAGTGTCAGTCAATGAGGAGGTGAGTCGTTATATTACACCATTTACAAATTCTTTTGAAGACTTAAAGAAGTTGAAAGATTTATATAACTCACACTCTGAGCTTGAAGTAGTCCAACTTATGATCAAACTTTTCAATTTAGAATTGAAAGATGATGATCCCCTTGCCTTAGCCTCTAAAATAAGAGTCGTTATGCATGATATAGAAGCCACTGGTGTTAAAATGGATGTTCCTCTCACAACTTTCGTCTAGGCATTATATCTCACTTATTCCCATTATATTGAGTCATTACAAGCTAGTGGAAAACTTAAAGAGATTTCCTTTAACTCTCTTGTGGATAATTTTGTTGAAAGAGAGAAATATTTTGGGAAGAAGAAGACAGTTGCTCAGTCTCCTAAAGAAGTTGGGTCCCTTGCACAAAAAGAGAACAATCAGGAACGAGATTCTTCTAGAGGAAGAGGTGGTTGAAGAGGACGTGGAAGGAATAATAATAGAGGCAGGGAGGTAGGCATTACCAAGGAGAAATACCTGATCTTCATTGCATACTACACATCGGAAATGGATATGATGCTTCCATATGTAATCTCTCAAGGGACGTGATTAGACAAGCAAGGGCTGAAGTGAAAGGAAAATCATAAGATTAAGGGAAAGGTAAAACACCTAAATCTACTCATTATGTTGTGGCACATTGCAATATTGGAGTAACTGAAGACTTATTTAATGCTTCACTTGCTTTGTGGAAAGATGCATGGTTGTTTCATTCAAGAGAAAATTTCCACATGAATTTTAGAAGAGATTTCTTTGAATAGTTCATCGACAATGTTGATGGAGCAGTCTACTTTACAGACAAGTCAAAACTCAAGCCATTAGGGCTTGGCACCATCATGATCAAACTGCCTGGTCTCCCAGACTTTATTCTACATGATGTTCTTTACCTCCTAGAATTGCCGAGAAACTTATTGTCTTTGGTTCACATCCGCCAGAAAGGACACTCCATACATATGTTTGATGACAAGTTTGAGGTTTGAAAAGCATCATACAACTCACTTGTCATGACTGGTATAGAAGAAGAAATACTTTTGAAGTTGTAAGGAACCTATACTTGTGCATGAAATTTTGAATTTAGTTCTCAATTTGATGGAGGTACAATACCATATAGTCTCTTATGGCACGCTAGATTTGGAAATTTAAACTATGACATTCTGTGTTTATTGAAGAAAAATGGTGCTACTAGTTTTCCTACCTTTCCTAGGAAACATAAGCAATGTGATGCTTGTATCTTAAGAAAGCACAACAAACAATATTTTCATGATTCTCATTCCAGATCACATAGAAATATTGAGCTCGTTCATTCTAACTTATGTATCCCTTTGTGTATTCCGTCTACAAATGGTAACAAATGCATGATGACTTTTATTGATAACTACACCAAAATGTGTTGGGTATATCTATTGAAGAAAAAATATGAAGTCTTTGAAACTTTTAAAATTCATGCATGGATTGAAAATGATACACGATCTCATATTGGCTCTATTCGTAGTGATAATGGAAAAGAATATACTTCAAATGAATTTGAAAACTACCTTCACCAGCATGGGATCAAACATTAAACAATTGAGCCTTATAATCCTCAACAAAACAGTGTAGCTGAAAGAATTAACAAGACAATCTTAAATATGGTATGTTCAATGATTTTTTTTAAAAATATAAAGTTGATGTTTTGGGTTGATGCAGTTCTATGTGCTATGTATATTAAGAATAGGTGTCCATCTCTTGCTCTCAAAAAAAGACTCACTATGAAATGTGGTATGGCCACATTCCTTTGGTGAGGCATCTCAAGGTTTTTGGTTCCACCTGATATGCCTTCATTCCTAAGTAATAAAGAAACAAACTCGGTGCAAGGAGTCGAAAATGTATCTTCTTGGGATACTCGGATACCTCCAAAGCATATCGTCTCTATGATGAAGTACATAAGAAGCTTATAATATCTAGAGGTGATCTTTCTTAAATCTTCCAAGATTGCAAATGTCATTGAGTTGCTTCTTGATTGCTTAGGCAAATTCAAGCATGCAAAAACTTTTCAAGAATTTGATAATGAGATTGCATATCTTGGAGGGGGGATCCCTATAGTGGATCAATCTATGGAATATCCTTCTAAAGCACTCTCTCCCCCTCATGAAGCTCCACCCACTAATTAAGAAGACACTATGGGTGATGTGATTGAGAGAATTGGGAAGCTAAATCTTGATTCAACCCCATCTTATTCAATTGAACAACCGGGGCCATCTCAAAAAGGTCCTCCAAAATGGCTCACAAAGACACTGGAAAGTGTTTGTCCTGATGAGGTTGGAAAGATAGGGACAAGAATCTCTGCTAGACGTAATGGAGGTGATATAGACGATTTTGATTCATCTATTGATATGGATGTTTCTTATGATTGCGAATTAAATCTATCTACAGATTTTGAACCAACTTCCTTCAAATAAGTCACTTCTGATGATGAATGGAAAGAAACAATGCATAAATAATATGATGCTTTGATAAAGAATGGAACCCGAAAGCTAGTTTATCCTCCATTTAGGATGATCCAAGTGGACATTGGTGGCCACCCACCTATCCCATTTGGACCCCCACAACTATCTCTTTCAGTTTTTCAGTTTCCGTAATTGTAGCACAATTTACTATTTTTAGCAGTTTTTTGGGTCCTGAACTTCTGGAGCGTTTTGAGGCCCTAAACGACATTTTTTGGGAAATCTAGGAGCAACATGGGTCCATGGTCCTATCTTTCTCCTCCCAAAATTTTAGTGCTCGAATAGATATTTCTAATTATCTATTACATGCGTCAAACGAAGATCAGGTGCCAAAGTTACGACCCCGGGAAGTTGATGTACCAACTTACCCAAAACGAGGCCCACAATTTGGTGTTTCTTCTTCTAGGGTTAAGTTTTGGGATGTGAATGGTTTTCCATTATTTCTCAACAATAAATAGGCCATCGAGCCTCATTGTAACACAGTTCAGAGGCATGTAGCCACCACATCTCTTCTCAGAGATAAGCTACCATCGCCCTAGCTGGTTTATTTCCATTTCTGTTTCTAAACATATTTCAGTATTTTACAGTAATCAAATGAAGTATTATTTCCATCGCATCTCTTTGTTTATGGTTATCTCTGTAATTTTTTGCATTCCTATATAAATCTAGATCAGTGCTATCAAAGCGGTCTGCTTTTTCTCTGTTTTTCTTTGCATGTCCCCAACAAGGTCGGGATATAAGGAGTAAGGGCTTGAACTGGTCAAACCTTTGCAAGACCAGCCTCGCAAATCACGACGGCCTCCCATGGTGGATGAAAAGAAATACGAGGGGGCAGGAGATCCTATCAAAATCTTGCTCGAAGAAGCCCTCGAGCGACAAAGGAACGTGATGATGGACAATTTTGCGCAAATCCTTCAGCGGCTACCCAGAGGCGATGCATCGGCTTCCAACAGCTACTCTAGAAATGCCACACCCTTTAAGTTACAAGTTAATTTTGAAATCCCCATATTCGAGGGTCAGATAGATGTAGATTCCGTAGATAAATGGTTAAATCTGTTAGATGGGTATTTTTCTGTTCATGAATTTTTGAGTCGGAAAAATATTGTTTTCGCTCTTCTCAAAGCAGCGCCCCACGTTAAGGACTGGTGAGAAACCTACTGCGAGCAGAAGAATGAAAGTACGGGATCACTATTTTCAGTCGCACCCACTTGGGATTCATTCTGGGATGCCATCAAGGAGCAATACTACCCTATCAAAAGCTATGAGGACAAATATATCAAATGGACCACACTGCGGCAAGGAAGGGACCAAGATGTGCCGGAGTTCACAAACATTTTTCATACCCTTCGCACACAGTTTGGTATCAAGGACTCTAAGCTGCATTTGGTACTCAAATATCGTGGCTGCCTACACAGATACATCAGGGAAGAGATGGATTTCCTGAACATCTCCTCGCTCAGCACCGCGTACCGATACTTTGTCAAAATCGAGCAAAAGTTCAAACAGAAGAAGCGAGACTTTGTATCTGCAAATCCGAATACCAAAGGACAAATCCAAGGCGGGTTGACCCAAGACAACCCATTGAAGCCGCAAGAAAAGAAAAACACCACGAAGTCAAATAAGGACACAGGAAAGTGGTGTGAGTTCCACAAGAGTCCCACTCATAACACAAGTGAGTGTCGGACCAAGCAGTTGCTAGTGGCTAAGTTGAAGGCTTCAGAATCAAATGCATGTATCGACCTTGAGTCAAAACCCAACAAGGGGAATGGCAAAGGGAAGCAGATCATTGATGCAGAGCCCAGTGTCACTATTTCCACCTCCAAGATCCAGAAGAATGAGCCCGAAGACCCAAAGGAGGGGGAGCGTCTTTTCCACTCATAGATGTGGGTGAAGGGTTCACCGCTACAATTCATTGTCGACAGTGGCAACCAAAAGAACCTCATTTCAGCAGAGGTCGTGAAGCGGTTGGGCCTACCTACTACACCACATCCGCAGCCATACAGTATCGAGTGGCTTCATGAAGGACAAGATCTGAAAGTTCGCCAATAGTGCCTCCTTCCCTACAACATCAAACCTTTCACAGATGAGGTCTTGTGTGATGTTACACCTCTTAATGTTTGTGATGTATTATTAGGCCAACCATACTTGTGGAGATGACATGATGTGTATGAGTCAAGGCCTCGTGCTGTCATTATTTCTTTGGGTAATTCATTATACAGGATACCGGAGGTAGCCCCACCTACCACCACCTCTTTGATCACTACTAAGAAAGGCAGCAAGCTCATCTCCCAGACTAGGAAATTCATTTTTTGTCTAGTTCGCTCCCAAAGTAAGGGGAATATCGTCACCACATCCATGACCCCTGTGAAGGGTTCCTCCACGCAGCAGAGGGATACGGTCATGAAAGAACACAGGAACAACTTCTCCTCACCCACAGGGGTACCACACAAGCTTTAGGTGGGCAACAAAGTCTGGTTTCACCTGCAGAAAGAACGCCTTACAAGAGCCCATCAGAAGCTCCAACCACGCCAACATGGTCCTTACACCATTACCAAGGCTATGGGAAACAATGCTTTGGAGCACAGCATTCCCTCATTCCTTTGCTTGCACTGAGTGTTCAACGTGGACCATCGTCGACCATGCTTCCCACCATTACTGGACACATTAGAGATTGCAGGATAGCTCACCAGAAACCCAGCTCAACAGAAGCTTCCTCATCTCAGGGAGGAATTCAACACAATGGGGACCATTGCTTCCTAAGGGGTATGAATGATCCAGGTGGATGTTGGTGGCCACCCACCTATCCCATTTGGACCCCCACAACTGTCTCTTTCAATCTTTCAGTTTCCATAATTGTAGCACAATTTACTATTTTTAGTAGTTTTTCAACTCTTGAACTTCTGGAGCCATTCTGAGGCCCTAAACGACCTTTTTTGGGAAATTTGGGAGCAACATGGGTCCATCCACAGATGTTTGTCTTCCCAAATTTGTATTTCTCGGATAGATCTTTCTAACGAGCTATTGCACGCATCAAACGAAGATCGGGTGCCAAAGTTACGACCCCGAGAAGTTGATGTACCAACTTACGCGAAATGGGGCCCACAATTTGGCGTTTCATCTTCTAGGGTTAGATTTTGGGATGTGAAGGGTTTTCCATTGTTTCTCAACAATAAATAGGCCATCGAGCCTCATTGTAACACAGTTCAAAGGCATGTAGCCGCCACATCTCTTCTCAAAGATAAGCTACCATCGCCCTAGCTGGTTTATTTCCATTTCTGTTTCTAAACATATTTCAGTATTTTACAGTAATCAAATGAAGTATTATTTCCACTGCATCTCTGTGTTTATGGTTATATCTGTAATTTGTTTTTTTCCTATATAAACTCAGACCAGTGGTATCAGAGCGGTCTGCTTTTTCTCTGTTTTTCTTTGCATGTCCCCAACGAGGTCGGAATATAAGGAGTTAGGGCTTGAACTGGTCGAACCTTTGCAAGACCAACCTCACAAATCCCGACAGCCTCCCATGGCAGATGAAAAGAAAGACAAGGGGGCAGGAGATCCTATCAAAATCTTGCTCAAAGAAGTGCTCGAGTGACAAAGGAATGCGATGATGGACAACTTTGCGCAAATCCTTCAACAGCTACCCAGAGGCGACAAATCGGCTTCCAGCAGCTACTCTGGAAACACCACACCCTTTAAGGTACAAGTTAATTTCGAAATCCCCATATTCGAGGGTCAAATAGATGCAAATGCCATAGATAAATGGTTAAATCTGCTAGATGGGTATTTTTCTATTCATGAATTTTCGAGTTGGGAAAATATTGTTTTTACTCTTCTCAAAGCAGCCCCCCACATCAAGCACTGGTGGGAAACCTACTGCAAGCAGAAGAATGAAAGTACGGGCTCACTATTTTCATTCGCACCCACTTGTGATTCATTCCGGGATTTCGTCAAGGAGGAGTACTATCCTGTCAAAAGCTATGAAGACAAATACATCAAATGGACCACACTGCGGGAAATGACCAAGATGTGCCAGAGTTCACAAAAAAAATTCATACCCTTTGCACACAGTTGGGTATCAAGGACTCTGAGTTGCATTTGGTACTCAAATACCGTGGCTACCTACACAGATACATCCAGGAAGAGATGGAGTTCCTTAACATCTCCTCGCTCGGCACGGCATACCGATACACTGTCAAAATCAAGCAAAAGTTCAAATAGAAGAAGCGAGACTTTGGATCTGCAAATTCGAAGACCAAAGGACAAAGCCAAGGCAGGGTGACCCAAGACAACCCATTGAAGCTGCAAGGAAATAACAACACCATGAAGTCGAAGAAGGACACAGGAAAGTGGTGTGAGTTCCACAAGAGTCCCACTCATAACACAAGTGAGTGTCGGACCAAGCAGTCTCTAGTGGCCGAGTTGAAGGCTTCAGAATCAGATGCATGTACCGACCCTGAGTCAGAACCCAACAAGGGGAATGACAAAGGGAAGCAGATCATTGATGCGGAGCCTAGTGTCACTGTTGCCACTGCCAAGATCCAGAAGAATGAGCCCGAAGACCCAAAGGAGGGGGAGCGTCTTTTCCACTCATAGATGTGGGTGAAGGGTTTGCCACTGCAATTCATTGTCGACAGTTGCAACCAAAAGAACCTCATTTCAACAAAGGTCATGAAGCGGTTAGGCCTACCGACTACACCACACCCACAGTCGTATAGTATTGGGTGGCTTCATGAAGGACGAGATCTCAAAGTTCGCCAACAGTGTCGCCTTCCCTACAGCATCAAGCCTTTCATAGACGAGGTCTTGTGTGATGTTACACCTCTGGATGTTTGTGATGTATTATTAGGTCAGCCATACTTGTGGATGTGACATGCTGCATATGAGTCAAGGCCTCGTGTTGTCATTATTTCTTTGTGTAATTCATTATACAGGATACCAAAGGTAGCCCCACCTATCACCACCTCTTTGATCACTACTAAGAAAGGCAACAAGCTCATCTCCCAGACTAGGAAATTCATTTTCTGTCTGGTTCGCTCCCAAAGTAAGGGGAAGATCATCACCATATCCATGACCCACGCAAAGGGTTCCTCCACGCAGTAGAGGGATACGGTCATGAAAGAACACAGGAACAACTTCTCCTCACCCACAGAGGTACCACACAAGCTTCAGGTGGGCAACAAAGTCTGGTTGCATCTGCAAAAAGAACGCCTTACAAGAGCCCATCAGAATCTCCGAACACACTGGTGAGCTCCAGTATTGTAGCAATAATGCTACAACTCCTGGAGCTTCTTGTCTCTCATTTTATCAACCCGGTAGTTCGTACAAACTTGGAAGCGACGGTGCTGTATGCACAAGTACTAGCTCTTGTCGCAGCTGTCACTTGGTCAGCAGGCACAAGTCCGCTAGGGCTCAAGCCAACTTCTATAGGCTCACAGAAGAAGCTTTATCAATGATGGACAAAAGCTAGCTCAAAGGAGACTAATCTACTTGACAAAAATGAACTAAAAGCAAATCAAAGCATGTAAACCTAGGAAACCCTAATTTAACTAGTCTAACCTCTATAATGCAAAGAATGTGAAGGAAACTTCTACCAATGCTGCTGTTACCTCTAATAAGTGAAAATGCATGGATCTAACCTACTTGCATCATAAAAGACATGTTTTTGTATTTTTCCTTTAAGTGTGTGGAATGATTGTGATTGTGTGCTAATTAGGGTTTGGTTGTGCAGATGGGATGGAGAAGGAAGGAGAACATGGGGCAGGTTGGGAAGGCTAGGAGAGGTCCCTAGGGATCCTTAGCATCCATCCACAGAGGTTCCTCACATTCAGAAGCTTAGCAACCGAGTGAGTGGCCTCCTACAGGATGTCTGCAGGGGATCCTACAGGATACTTAGAGGTTTCTACAGGATGTCTATAAACTGCTACAGGATGACCTACCGTGAGTGTTTGAAGAGATGGAGGAGTGATGGAATGGTAGGGGGAAATGTGCAAGGTGGGAATGAGGCTGGTGATGGCTCTAGAAGTGGAGGAGTGAGATGAGAAATGAGTGTAGGGAGTAGGTTGGAAGATAGAGGGCTAGGTCAACAAAAGGCTAGGAAATGAAGTTACGTGAGGAGTGGAAGGGTTTGGGAGATAACAGAGCGGGGTAAAGGTCGAGGAGATGTGATGCATGCGTGATCAAGATGGAGAATGAAGTAATGGACGAGAGAGGGCAGTGCAAGTGAAACAAATGCTTATGACTGTTACCAAACCGAAAATGCATTAACCTAAACTACCTGTGCTTGTAAATTCAATGAACAGCAATCCAAAACGCGAAGGAGAACGTGCATGAAGCTGTGGTGAAGGAGTGTGGTGCAGGTGTGAATGACAAGGAAGCATCTAACATAACGTGACTGTGTTTGCAGTAATCATGAGATAAAGGAATGCGTGTTTTTGGTGGTTAGTCATGGACTGCACCCCAATCCCAAATGAGACGGCAATGAGCCTTAACAACCCTTTTTGTTGGAGCTCCAATGGACTATATCTATCCTCTGCTACACTAAACAACTGTGAACAAACTCACCATAAGCAAATCCTATCTAACTCGTGAAAAAGACCAACTTAACAACCTGTAATTCGAATTGCATGTGCAAATAAAAAGCTCAAAGTGCTGAAATGAAATGGAAACAACACTACAGCAGAGGGGATCTATGGCTCTCAGGTTGGGCCCTAACCTAAGAGCTATAGTCTCCTTAAGAAACTCAGAACTAGATCACAAACTGCCTTCTTTATTCATAATCTGATGTTATGCCAAATTGGCTTACAGAAAGGAATGAAAACTGAACTGTGCTCCAAAATTACAATAGCAATACGAGAGTTTCAACAACCTATCCAAGGCTAAGGCCTCTATACTTATACAAAAACGATGATCCAACAAGTGTCCTTGATTTTAGGAGCTCGGCTGTCCAACTAGAGTTTAACTGCTAATCCTGTAGGACGGTCATAACTATTGTTCCTGTAGAGCAGTTTATAACTGCTGTTCCTGTAGAACAGCTGGCTGCTTCTTAAGCTCGGAGGGGAGATGGATTGGAGCTCGGAGTTCTTGGTGGGAATCACGAGGAATGTCCCAAGACCGTGGACATCCTCTCCTAAAAACCAGCAGTGCCACCTCATTATTTCTTTCTCTCCTTTTTCGTTGTCTCTTGCTCCCTTTTAATGCCAAAACCTGGAATCATAATGCATTAGTCACGTAGATAAAGTGCCTACCCTTCTTCCTACAAACAACATGAATAAACTAAGAAGTGCATGCATAAGCAATAAAAAATGAATGGTTTCAGCAAGTAGAATAGGCCAAAATGAGCCCAAATTGTACCAAAATTGGGGCTCATCATCACCCCCCAGCTGAACCATTTGCTCATCCTTGAGCAACTTAGTCAAGATCTTCATCCTTCATGGCTTTCACTGCTCCCCTTACATCCCAAGGTTCTGTGGTGATGTCTTCTTGGTCGATATGAAACCCTGCTGCGTTTTCCACTTTTTCCCATTGTGCCTGGTCATCCTTTCCTGTACTTCCTTCAACCAATCCTAGCAGCAATGGAGGGCTGAGTTTAAGGCCAATCCAGCTGGCCTGAAGTCTTTGCACGGATTTCTTGTAAAGGTCCACTCTTGCCAATGCTTCCCTCATTCTGGTCGGGGTATGGTATTCCCGGATCTTCAAACTATGTGCCAAGGTATGCCACCTACGTGCACAAGCCTGGGCAGCAGTTTCTCCCAATAATCTGTCCATGTCTTCAAAGTGGGCTATTGCTTGGGCTTGCTGGTCCATAAATATCAAGGAAGCTGTGGGATCATTGGATAACTGTTGGCGGGCTGAGATGAGGGCAACCGGATCCTCTGGTTCTGCCCGAATGTACAGTGGCTCACTCACTTCTCGGCTCATGACCGATTTTTCTTCAGTGGCTCTCTGATCCTCATGATTCAGCCATGAAGCAAATGCCATCAATTGCAGATCGCCCAAGGCGATATTGGGATCCCAAGAGACTTCATTAGGCAAAACTAGATTGTGGATGTAGAATTCTGCTAGCTTGGCTTTGTCCTCTGCTGAGCTAGTATTGTATATTTCAGCAAATTGCTGTGGGTTATGGATTTGCTCAATACCTCTTTGTGCTAGTGTGTTTATCTGGAACTGTAGCCACTGATCCTTTAAGTACAACCCATAAGACTTTGCAGGATGTCTGCACTGCAGGGCCTCCATGGCCCAACTGGCCATGCAAGCCAATTGTGTTTCCTTTTGTTGCAGTTGTTCCTTTAAGGCTTGCACTTCAATTCTTATCTGCTGTTCTTCTTCCTGTAGAAGTGTCTTTGGCCCTTCAAGATTGGTGGTCAGCTCCTTCTTTCCTTCTTGTTCACTTGTGATGCCCTTGGAGGATGTTTCTGCCCCTCCCTTGAGTTCTTGTAGCTGCAACCTTAACTTCCGGTTTTCTTCCTGTAGAAGTGCCTGCTGGCAACTAGCCACATGTTTGGCCATGGTGAACTCGCTCCTGACCTCCCTGAGCTGATCTTGTAGAGGGCCTATGTCCCCCACCCCCTTTGATTTGGCAATTTGCATCCATGTATGGGAGCGGACTCTTTCTTTCTCTAATTCAAAGAATAGGGGTACAGTAAATTTTTGTGGGATGACCTTGCCCCCCTCCAAGAAGGTATAATATGAATTCAGATTGGGCGAAGGGCTAGGTTCGGGTATATGTTCTCTTGCTGTTTCTTCAGGTAGTTCTGCCTCCTCCGCCCTTGGTGATGAGGGTCCTCCTTCTTCTCTTTGTTCGGTTTCCTGTAGTCGAGCCAAGGTATCCTGTAGGACGTTTTCAGCTTCCTGTAGCCTGGTTTTCTCGTCCAACAGGTCCACTCGGTCTTGCCATGTGCTCTTCTTCGGGCTTCCCTTTTCGTAGGTAACTGTGACCTTTGAGGGGGATTGTTCTTTGGGCGAAGCAGGGGTGTCCTCAATGACAATTGGGCTGCTGGACTGCTGTTGTGGCTTCCCTGTTTTTATCCGAACACTTCTCCGTGCTTTGAAGTAGAGAGGAGGGTCCCTCTTCCTCTTTCCTTTTAGCTTAGGTGGCGTACTGAGGCCAGCTAATACAGCCGCTGCCTCTCTGGCTAAAACATCCACCTTCTGCTTCTCAAATTTTGGTTTTGCATGGCTTCCTGTAGAAGCCTGTTTTTGCACTTTTGTGCTTCCTGTAGAAGCTGTTATCGGGCTTCCTGTAGAAGCCTTGGTTTTTGCTTTTGGGCTTCCTGTAGAAGCTCGCTTCTCCTTTCCTGTAGTGGTAGGTGTCTTTACTTTTACTTGCTTTGCTGCAAGGGTTTGATCCTTTTGTTTGCTTGTGAGTGCTGAAGAGGTAATTGGGCTGACATGGCCTGCCCCAACTTTGTCTCTTCTGCTTTTTGACCTTCTTTCTCGTGCTGACAGGATGGGGGAGTCAGCTTTTTCTTCAGCCTTCTTTTCCTCAGCCACCGCTTCCTCATCTTCAGTGCTGGAGGAGCCACTATCTTCGATCAACATTTTAATGTCCCCATCTCGTGTTAGATTCCTAAACGACTCCCAGGAGAGGGGAACTTTATATGAGTGCAGTGCATCCTCCACAAGCAATTTTATTAACCCATGATGGGCTATCTGATCAGGGATGCCCTGTCTTAGCTTTGTAGCACACTCCATTAGGGACTGCAGGAGATAATAAGGGATGCTTAGTTTTTGCTCTACAGGAAGGTCAATTCTGTGTCTTAACTCAGTGAGGAACCGGAAGTGATATGCATACACGATACTGAACCGGCCTTCACAAGTAATATATTTCATAATGTGCAAACTGACTTCGTTCCATGGAGGTGACAGGATGGTCCTCCTCACCCCGTTTTTATCCTCAGAGAATTCTTCCTCAGGTGGGAAGAACTCCTTCTTTGCTTGCTGGCTCTGCTTCCGCTCTTCTTTATCCCACGGCAGACCCATGGGCAGTTCTGTGATTCGACTTATATGCTCTGGGGTGAGTTGGAGGCTGAGACCTCTGAAGCTTACTGTGGCCAGTGTCTGGGACTTAGGCTGCAGAGCCTGCAAGAATTCCTCGGCTACTTCATCATCGTAGCCTTGTAGTTTATCACAAAAAGGCATCCATTGTGCTCTCGTGAAGAGCTCAACCACTGCCGGATTTCTTCTTAGTGTATTTGAATCAGTGGGCTCTCGCCTGATAAACCCACCAGGCATGATGAACACAGTGGTTTTGACCAAAGGCGGTAGATACAAAGGAAATTCGGTCTTATAGACAGAGCATGCAATGAATTCTCAGAACCACAGTCTAATTATACCTCTATCCTGTAGAAGCGATAGTATGGGCACGGCAATCCAATATCTTTTATGACCAGACTGTGAATAATGACCTTTTCACCTTTGAAAACCAATTGCGGAAGGAGTTTCAGGGTTACCTCTTTTCCGCCACCTTTTTTACGTGAAGACTTCACCTTCCTGTAGAGACTGCTTTCTGTAGATACTGCTTCCTGTAGGATTGTGTTCCTGTAGAAACTGTTCCTATAGGAGCAGTGCGCAGACTTCGGGGGGAGCTATAGTTGGACAGCGGTCGAGAGGTACCTTACCAGCGTTCAGGTAGCCGAGAGCTTGGCGTATCAACATGCAGAGGTAATCAGAGGAGCTACTCGAGTTTTGAAGTGAGGTTGATGGATATACACGCTTAATCGAGCCGATTAGATTTTGAATCGGCGCAGCTCGTGGCGCGGGGGGTGAGCTGTCCCTGCCGGACCGTTGTGTGACGTCACCCATCGTCCACCTGCACATTCGCTTGCTGCCGCATTCATTCCCACAGATCTGCCGCCGCCCTTTTCGGTTAAACTCGTTTCACGGTTGACGGGACTAATCTTCACGTGCGTGCTACGTGTGTCTTTTGTCGTGGCTGCCACCTCATCATCTGACTATCCTTTCACTAGCCGATGTGGCCAGTCAACTGGCCTTACGGCCGCTCAAACATTCACCTTTATGCCATGCAAAACAAATTAAAGTAATATCCATGCGATTTGACGGAGAGAAGGATTAGAACACTTACCTGCGCGCGGCTGCACATGATTTCCAGTTTGTGGACGATGGATTTACCTGCTGCACGCGGCTTACACAGACCCGAAGGCACATGGCTACCGGTTGCTGACGCTGGAGTGGATGGTTTCGCGTTCATGCGCCCGTGTTTTATCTCGGATGGCGGTGCTGTGGACGGTATTCACTCGAGCAGGTTGAACTGTTACAGGATCCCCGCGAGGGGTCTTGTCACAGTCCTTTCTCCTTGGGTACATGCTGCATGCTGGCGGTTCTGGCTTCTTGATCACGATCCCAGCGCTTCTGATGCATAACGTGGATGTGGTATGGCTCTCGGTGCTTGGTTTTTCTTTGACAGATGTTTTTTTACGAGAACTCATTGCTTTGTTGTGCTGCTGCAGGGATCTTGGTTGCATGGCGACGAGGATGGTAGAGCAAGATAATAGCAATGTTCAGGGGTGCCATCAGTGGCATGCATGCGTTCAATCCACTCATCAGTCGCTAGATCTTCACTTGAAACACATTTTGGCCATCGCAACCTTCTACAGGAAGTTTCCTGTAGAACACAGAGCTTCCTGTAGAAATTTTGCACTTTCCTGTAGAAGATCCGCGTCTTCTTGTAGGAAGACTGTTTGTTCCTGTAGAAAACTGTATCTTCCTGTAGAAGATCCAAATCATGATAAAAATTGTACATACCTTGAAAAGCATTGTTATTCTTGGAGGAGGTGTTGATGACATCCTTTGATAGCATGATGAAGGCCCCTGGCTTGGAGTGGAGAGGCTTCTTCTCCTCCATAGAACATCTGCATGCAAAACTTTTATTGTGCTTATTGTTTTTTTTTTCTCTCCTTTTTTTTGAAAAGATAGCAGGGGCGCCCCAAAGAGGTTTTCACCCTTGCTACCTGCCCTGAGCGCCTCAAAGAGGTTTTCACTCAAGGATCCTTTTTTTTTTTTTTTTAACTTTCTTCTTTTTTTTTGAAAGACAATAGGAGCGCCTCAATGAGGTTTTCACCCCTACTGCCTGCCTTGGGCGCCTCAGAGAGGTTTTCACCCAAGGATCTTTATTTTTTCTCTCTTTTTCTCTTTTTTTTTTTTTTTTTTTTCTTTTTCTCTTCAGGGTATGCCCAAAGTGGAGGCAGAACCCTTCTCTATGACCAAAACAGATTTCTCCATAGTGTTGATAAACTCTTGTCTTGAGAGAGGTCTTCTGTAGATCTTCAATCGGTGCCCATTGACAAGCATGGGAATGGCTTCCTCATCAATGGTTCGAATGAGGACAGATCCATTGTCATGGCACTGTTCCACTACATATGGTCCTAGCCATCTGGTTCTCAACTTCCCCTTGAAATCTTTGAATCTGGAGTCATACAACAAAGCCCAATCTCCCGGCTGGAACTGCTTGTCATGGAGATGTTGATCATGCCACACCTTTCTCTGAAGTTGAACCACTTCTGAGTGAAGGAGGGCCTGCATGCGGTGCTCATCCAGTCCATTCAGCTGCAATAACCTTTCTTGCTGTGCATGGCTGAGATCTAGGTCCAGCTGAGCTGCCATCCTCAAAGTGTTATACTCAAACTCAATGGACAGCAAAGCTTTCTTCCCATAGACCAGCTCATAAGGTGTGAAGCCGGTGGTGGTCTTCCAGGTGGTGTTGTAAGCCCATGTGGCCTCAACCAGGCGATCTGCCCAGTCCTTTCTGCTGCTGCTCACCACTTTGGTCAAGATCCCTTCTAATGCTCTATTGGTGACTTCCACTTGCCCATTTGCTTGAGGGTGATAGGGGGTGGAAGTCCTATGCTTGATCTTATGATGAGCTAGAAGATCTTCAATCAAGTTGGATGTGAACTGGCTCCCCTGATCGGTCACCAGCTCTCTTGGGTAGCCAAACTTGTAGAAGATGTTCTCTCTTAAGAACTTGACCACCTTCTCTTCTGTTGCTGCTTTGATTGCTTTAGTCTCTGCCCACTTTGTCAAGTAGTCAGTACACACAATGATGTAGGACCTCTGCCTCGAAGAGGGATTGATGGGACCCACAAAGTCCATGCCCCACTTCTCAAATGGCTCAAGAGTCACTTGAGGTTGGAGAGGCATCTCATCCCTTTGGGTTGGTTTCCCCATCCTTTGGCATTGGTCACACTGGCTGACATATCTTCTGACATCTTGATGAAGTGTGGGCCAATAGTAGCCTGCCTGCAGGATCTTGAAGGCAGTTCTCTTTGCTGCAAAATGTCCCCCACAAGGCCCATCATGACAGGTGAGGAGGATGTCAAAGACTTCCTCTTCCCTTACACAACGCCTTAAGATCTGATCAGGGCCAAGCTTGAACAGGTTGCCCCCGATCCAAGTGAATGAGGCACTTTTTCTGATGATTTTTCTCTTCTCTTTTGAAGAGAGGTGCGGAGGGAACTGAGCTGAAACAAGTTAGTTCGCTATATCAGCAAACCATGGAGAGAGTACTGAGATAGCAAACAGATGCTCATTAGGCATCTGGTCATCCACCGTCCCATCTTCACCTGCAGACAAATCCAATCTAGATAAAAAGTCAGCAACAACATTCTCTCTACCTGGTTTATCAACAATGGTTAGATCAAACTGCTGCAATAAAAGTAACCATCTAATAATACGAGCATTCACATCGGGTTTATTCATCAAATATCTAATAGCAGCATGGTCAGTATGTACAAAAGTCTGGTAACCAGTAATATAATGTCGGAACTTGTTCAGTGCATGGACCACAGCTAAGAACTCCTTCTCAGTTACAGTGTAATTCAGCTCTGCTTTGGACAAGTTTTTGCTAACGAAGTAAATGGCATATGGAAGTTTTTGCTCAACTTGTCCTAAGGCTGCACCTATGGCTTTGTTCGAGGCATCAGTGTGGATGTGGAAAGGTAGGGCCCAGTTTGGACCTCTCAAGATTGGTGCTGACACCAACTTGTCCTTTAACTCATTCAAACTCCTCTGACAATCGTCAGTCCACTTAAACTCCACATCTTTTGCCAACAAACCAAACAATGGTGAGGCTAACTTGCTGAAGTCCTTAATGAATCTCCGGTAGTATCCTGCTAATCCCAAGAAACTCCGGACATCCCTTACTTTTTGAGGAGGTGGAACCCTCTTGATGAGAGCAATTTTGTTAGGATCCACCTGTAATCCTTGGCTAGAGATGGTATGGCCTAGCACGGTCCCTTCAGTCATCAGGAATTCACATTTTTCGGGACTGAGGGACAGGTTCATCTCAATGCATTTGGTTAGGACTTTCCTCAGATTGGACAATGCTTCCTGGAAGTTGGCCCCATAAGGAGTAAAGTCATCCATATAGATTTCCACTGCATCATGGACCAGCTCCGAGAAGATGCTTAGGACAGCTCTCTGGAAAGTAGCAGGAGCATTGCATAGCCCAAAGGGAAGGACTTGGTAGGCAGAGGTACCCCAAGAGCAAGTGAAGGTGGTCTTATCTTGATCTTCCGGGCTGATTTGGATTTGATTGTACCCGCTAAACCCATCCAGGAAAGAGAAGAATTTCTTTCCTGCCAGTCCATCCAACACTTGATCTATGAAAGGTAGAGGGAAATGGTCTTTTTTGGTAGCTTTGTTCAGCTCACGGTAATCTACACAGATTCTCCACTTCCCATTCTTCTTGGGAACCAACACTAGAGGGGACACCCATTCACTATCTGAGATGGGGTAGATGAATCCGGCATCCAACAGTTTTTGCAATTCTTCCTTGACAATGTCTTTAAGGGCTGGATTCATTCTCCTCTGAGGTTGCCTAACCGGTTTACAGTCCTCCTTGATGTATATATGATGAGTACAGACCGAGGGATGGACTCCTTTCATCTCCTTATAGCTCCAAGCAAAAGCATCTAGGTGGCTGGCCAACAGGTTGCACAGCTCCTTTTCCTGAGAAAGAGATAGGGAGGAGCTGATTTTCAATGCTCTCTCAGGGCCGAACTCCACACTCTTAACTCTGGGAGTGACAGGGTTGGTTGTACAAAGATCCACTAAGGTGCTAGCTTGGGCATCCTCTACCAATTTTTCTAAAGGTAGTGCACTGGTAGGAGGGTTTTGGATCAAGCTCTCGATCAGATCATCCTCGGTTGGGGGATTTCTTCTATTGGTTTCTATGGTACACAGAGGTGCTGAATACACCTCGTCTTCTTCTCCTTCTTCCAACCAGAGTGGTAAGTCATGTTCCAAAGAGGGTTGGGCAGGAGGGTATAGGACAAGTTGCTTGGACATAGGACCATTTTTGATGGTCATATTTCCGGCACGACAACTGATATAGGCATCTGCAGTGGCTAACCAAGGCCTTCCCAAAATGAGGGGATATCCAGTAAGCTTTGCCTTTGGTTGCAGAACCAGGAAGTCTGCAGGATACTCCCAAGAGTCAATAGAGACCAAGACATCCTCCACAATCCCCTCGGGAGTCACAGTGGAGCGATCTGCTAATTGCAGTACTGTCGAGGTCTTCCTCAAGGAACCTTGAAGATTGAGCTTGAGCATGGTATCCCTGGTCATTACATTAATGGCAGCCCCCAGATCAATCAGGGTGTGGGGTATGATGGTGCCATTGATGTGGACATCTACTACAGGACTTCCAGGATCTAAGTACTTTGGGCAGATGACTTGTCCTAGCATAAGGTCAGACAGTTGTCCTATGACATTGATAGTTGAAGCATCTTTCTTCCGTCTGCCTGGATGCTTGAAACACTTCTCCTTAACCAGCTTGTTATAGATTGGCACATCCTTGATGGCCTGGAGAAGGGGTATCTTCACACACAACTGCTTAAGCTCTCCCAGAAGCTCATCTTCTTCCGGGTTGGGTTGTGTGGTGGCTGTAAGTCTCTCAGGAAAGGGTGGAATAGGCTTTGGTTCACTTTCCTGATGGTCTTCCTCATCCTCTGGGGGAGGAGGTTGGCGATCTGGAAGAGTCTTTCCAGATCTAAGATTGATCTCCTGGATCTCCACAGCATAGGTAGGGCATGAGGTCTCCCCAGTATATACCTGCTGAGCCTGTCTATTGTTGGGGTTCGGGTTCGGTTGAGCAGGCATTTGAGGTTGCCTTGGAGGAGCAGGAGGTAATGGTTGTGGCTGAACTGGAGGTGGAGGCAGAATGGCGGGAGGAGTGTTGTACTGGGGCCTCCACCCCGACTGAGGTGCACTCCATTGAGGCTGTGACTGGGCATGTGAGTGATATGAGTGAGTAGTGGATTGAGTAGGATACTGAGGTGGATAAGACCATGGAGGAGGCATGGACCAAGAAGGATGAGCAGGGGGACCCCAGGAAGGCATAGGAGTCGATTGGTTGGGGTTGTAATAGGCTTGTGGTGCCCCTTGCATTCCCTGCTGATAGGGTCTAGATCCTTGTGGTCTCCTTTAGTTGATGAAGTAGAGAGGTTCAGTGGGGGATTTAGTCCCTTGGTACATGGCTTTAAACCCAGGTAAGGTGGGACATTGATTGGTAGGATGGTCCTCCTCACAAACAAAACACACTTCAACCGAATGCAATGGGCATTCGTTCTTAGGATGTCTTCTTGTGCACCTAGGGCAGAAGACAGCCAGGGCTCTCTCAGCTTCTTCTTTCTTCTGCTGGATCCTGAATGTGTCTAGCTGCATGGCAATGGTCTGTCTCACCTCACTCTTAAGATCTTCTAATTGGTTTGTAAACTCATGTTTGGAGAAAGGGACACCAGTGGAGAGGAGATTTCCTCTACCCCGTTTCCTAGCTGCCCTAGAATGATTTCTAAACACAGTTTTGATGTCCTCATAAGGCAGTTGGTAAATGTCCCCCCCAGCTAACATGTGAAGGGTATCTAAGAGATCTTCAGGTACTCCTTGGAGCAGAACCAACTTAAGGGATTCAGGGTCAAGTGTGCACCTGGCCCGCTTGTAACTAAGTTGGAACCTTTCCTCATAATCCTCTAAAGACTCATCGTTTCCCATGGTCATCCGAAAGATTTCCCCTTTCGTTTCCTTGGACCTACAATAATCCCGGTACTTGGTGTTGAAGGCTTGCTGCATCTGGGCCCATGTGGTGATACTATTCCCAGGCAAACCCATGAACCAGCGTAATGCTGCATCCTTGAGAGTGGAAGGGAAAAGTTTTAGCTTTTGTTCATCTTCAGTATAGTCATAGGTTCTACAGAGGACAGCAAACTCAAATAGGAAGGTATCAGGATCCTCAGTGGTCAGTCCATGGAAGTGAGGCAAAGCAGAGGGGCTAATGTTTTTCATTTTCATCTCTCCATTGGTCTCTCGGATGGGGAAAGCTCCTTCTATTCTCTCATCTTCTCTATTGTCAGCCATAGCTTCGGATGGAGTGGTCTCTAACTCTTCTTCTTTTATAGGGTCTTGGTATATCTCAGGATGTTCACCTATAGTTTCCTCTGGATCACTGTCGCCACCGAAGAGTGAAGGGTGACTAAGTGATGTGGTGGGGGTGTTAGGTAGGAATTTGCCTGATCTATCTCGGTTCCTACGAGGCATGAAATGGAAAGGACTTTTCTTTTTCGAGTGCTTTTGCTTTTTCTTTGGTACCTGCAAAACTGAAACAAAGTGATCTACAACTAACTATATTGCTCAAATGAAATTGCAGAATTAGAAAGCTAATCTAGGAAAGCGAGAAATACTAGTCTATGAAAGCAGGAAATACTAAGTTATGAAAGCAGGAAATGCTAATCTATGAAAGCGAGAAATACTAGGCTATGAAAGCAGGAAATACTAAGCTATGAAAGCAGGAAATGCTAATCTATGAAAGCAGGAAATGCTAAGCTACTTTTGCAGAATGGAAACGAAATAAACTACTAAGCAGAAGTAAGAGTACGAAAGTAGAAGAAAAGCAACAATTACTAATACTCTGACGCTTCCCCGGCAACGGTGCCAAAAAGATGGTGAGCTCCAGTATTGTAGCAATAATGCTACAACTCCTGGGGCTTCCTGTCTCTCATTTTATCAACCCGGTAGTTCGTACAAACTTGGAAGCGACGGTGTTGTATGCACAAGTACTAGCTCTTGTCGCAGCTGTCACTTGGTCAGCAGGCACAAGTCCGCTAGGACTCAAGCCAACTTCTATAGGCTCACAGAAGAAGCTTTATCAATGATGGACGAAAGCTAGCTCAAAGGAGACTAATCTACTTGACAAAAATGAACTGAAAGCAAATCAAAGCATGTAAACCTAGGAAACCCTAATTTAACTAGTCTAACCTCTATAATGCAAAGAATGTGAAGGAAACTTCTACCAATGCTGCTGTTACCTCTAATAAGTGAAAATGCATGGATCTAAGCTGCTTGCATCATAAAAGACATGTTTTTGTATTTTTCCTTTAAGTGTGTGGAATGATTGTGATTGTGTGCTAATTAGGGTTTGGTTGTGCAGATGGGATGGAGAAGGAAGGAGAATGTGGAGCAGGTTGGGAAGGCTAGGAGAGGTCCCTAGGGATCCTTAGCATCCATCCACAGAGGTTCCTCACATTCAGAAGCTCAGCAACCGAGTGAGTGGCCTCCTACAGGATGTCTGCAGGGGATACTACAGGATACTTAGAGGTTTCTACAGGATGTCTATAAACTGCTACAGGATGACCTACCGTGAGTGTTTGAAGAGATGGAGGAGTGATGGAATGGTAGGGGGAAATGTGCAAGGTGGGAATGAGGCTGGTGATGGCTCTAGAAGTGGAGGAGTGAGATGATAAATGAGTGTAGGGAGTAGGTTGGAAGATAGAGGGCTAGGTCAACAAAAGGCTAGGAAATGAAGTTACGTGAGGAGTGGAAGGCTTTAGGAGATAACAGAGCGGGGTAAAGGTCGAGGAGATGTGATGCATGCGTGATCAAGATGGAGAATGAAGTAATGGACGAGAGAGGGCAGTGCAAGTGAAACGAATGCTTATGATTGTTACCAAACCGAAAATGCATTAACCTAAACTACCTGTGCTTGTAAATTCAATGAACAGCAATCCAAAACACGAAGGAGAACGTGCATGAAGCTGTGGTGAAGGAGTGTGGTGCAGGTGTGAATGACGAGGAAGCATCTAACGTAATGTGACTGTGTTTACAGTAATCATGAGATAAAGGAATGCGTGTTTTTGGTGGTTAGTCATGGACTGCACCCCAATCCCAAATGAGACGGCAGTGAGCCTTAACAACCCTTTTTGTTAGAGCTCCAATGGACTATATCTATCCTCTGCTACACTAAACAACTGTGAACAAACTCACCATAAGCAAATCCTATCTAACTCGTGAAAAAGACCAACTTAACAACCTGTAATTCGAATTGCATGTGCAAATAAAAAGCTCAAAGTGCTGAAATGAAATGGAAACAACACTACATCAGAGGGGATCTATGGCTCTCAGGTTGGGCCCTAACCTGAGAGCTATAGTCTCCTTAAGAAACTCAGAACTAGATCACAAACTGCCTTCTTTATTCATAATCTGATGTTATGCCAAATTGGCTTACAGAAAGGAACGAAAACTGAACTGTGCTCCAAAATTACAATAGCAATACGAGAGTTTCAACAACCTATCCAAGGCTAAGGCCTCTATACTTATACAAAAACGATGATCCAACAAGTGTCCTTGATTTTAGGAGCTCGGCTGTACAACTAGAGTTTAACTGCTGATCCTGTAGGACGGTCATAACTGCTGTTCCTGTAGAGCAGTTTATAACTGTTGTTCCTGTAGAACAGCTGGCTGCTTCTTAAGCTCGGAGGGGAGATGGATTGGAGCTCGGAGTTCTTGGTGGGAATCACGAGGAATGTCCCAAGACCGTGGACATCCTCTCCTAAAAACCAGCAGTGCCACCTCATTGTTTCTTTATCTCCTTTTTCGTTGTCTCTTGCTCGCTTTTAATGCCAAAACCTGGAATCATAATGCATTAGTCACGTAGATAAAGTGCCTACCCTTCTTCCTACAAACAACATGAATAAACTAAGAAGTGCATGCATAAGCAATAAAAAATGAATGGTTTCAGCAAGTAGAATAGGCCAAAATGAGCCCAAATTGTACCAAAATTGGGGCTCATCACACACCGACATGGTCCTTACACCATTACCAAGGCTATGGGAAACAATGCTTTGGAGCACAGCATTCCCCCATTCCTTCACTTGCACCGAGTGTTCAATGTGGACCGTCATCGACCATGCTTCCCACCATTACTGGACACATCGGAGATTGCAGGATAGCTCACTAAAAACCCAGCGCAACAGAAGCTTCCTCATCTCAGGGAGGAACTCAACGCAATGGGGACCATTGCTTCCTAAAGGGGGAGGAATGATCCAAGTGGATGTTGGTGGCCACCCACCTATCCCATTTGGACCCCCACAACTATCTCTTTCAGTTTTTCAGTTTCCGTAATTGTAGCACAATTTACTATTTTTTAGCAGTTTTTTGAGTCCTGAACTTCCGGAGCCATTTTGAGGCCCTAAACGACGTTTTTTGGAAAATATGGGAGCACATGGGTCCATGGATGAATATTGATCTTCCTAAAGTTGTAGTGCTTGGATAGTTCTTTCTAACGAGCTATTGCACGCGTCAAACGAAGATCAGGTGCCAAAGTTACGACCCCGGGAAGTTGATGTACCAACTTACCCAAAATGGGGCCCACAATTTGGCGTTTCATCTTCTAGGGTTAGGTTTTGGGATGTGAAGGGTTTGCCATTGTTTCTCAACAATAAATAGGCCTTCAAGCCTCATTTTAACACAGTTCAGAGGCATGTAGCCACCACATCTCTTCTCAGAGATAAGCTACCATCGCCCTAGCTGGTTTATTTCCATTTCTGTTTGTAAACATATTTCAGTATTTTACAGTAATGAAATGAAGTATTATTTCCACTACATCTCTGTGTTTATGGTTATCTCTATAATTTGTTGTGTTCCTGTATAAATCCGGATCATAGGACGAAACCGATAAGTTGCAAGTGGCTCTTCAAGAACAAGTATAAAGTAGATGGATCAATTGACAAGCATAAAGCTAGGCTCATGGAAAAAGGTTTTGCACAGAAGGAAGGGGTCGATTATGAGGATACATTTTCCCCCATAGCAAAATGGGATACCATTCAGACTCTCTTTGCCTTGGCAGCTCAGAACATATGGAAATTCCATCAAATGGATGTAAAAACTGCTTTCTTCAATGGATATATGAAAGAGAATGTTGTTATGTCTCAACCAGAAGGATTTGTTGTGAAGGGACAAGAGCACAACATATGTAAGCTTGTCAAATCCTTATATAGCCTTAAACAAGCATTGCAAGCCTAGTATGAGAAATTGACTGAACATCTTCTAAAACTCAATTTCAAACACTATGATCTTGATGATGCAACTTTGTTTGTTAATAAAGGTGGAAAAATAATTGTATATCTTGTGGTGTATGTAGATGATCTTCTAATGACAGGGAACAATGAAAATTGCATTGCATCCATAAACAAAGAATTGAGGAAATGTTTTGAAATGACATACTTGGGATATGTTCACTACTATCATGGTATTGAAGTAACCCAACATCTGAAGTTTGTATTCCTCTCTCAAAATAAGTACATTGGAGATCTGTTGAAAAGATTTGGCATGGTTGAGTGCAATCATTTGATGAATCCAATGGAACATAATTTAAAGCTCATATTTATTGAATGAAATTAATTTGAGGATGCAACAAAGTACAAACAACTCATAGGAAGTCTCAATTATCTGAATACTACCAGACCATACATTTCATTTGTTGTTGGAAAGCTCTCCAACTTTATGCAAAAGCCTTGTGAGGGTCATTGGTCTGCTGCAAAAAGAGTTCTAAATTACTTGAAGGGAACTCAAGAATTTGGACTCAAGTATACATAGGTGGATAACTTCCGCTTGATTAGATACTCTAATTCAGATTTTGAAGGAGATAAAGAAAGTGGATTCTCTATTTCAAGTTATGATATGAGTCTTGGATCAAGATTTTTCTCTTGGAGATCACACAAATAGTCAGTTCCAACAAATTCCACAACTGTGGTAGAATATGTGGTAGTTGCAGAAGAAACAAAGGAGATTGTGTGGATCAGGAAAAATTTGGAAGATTTGTAGGGGAAACAAGTGCATTTGACTACTATTTTGATTGACAACACTTCTACAATAAAGTTGGCCAAGAGCACAAAGTTCCATGATCGAACCAAGCACATCAATACAAAATTTCATCTCATTCAACATCATGTTGAGGCCAAGACTATTCACCTTCACCATATTTCCACAAATGAGAAGATTGTAGACATCTTCACCAAAGCTCTTGGAAGAGAAAATTTTGAAAGATTTTGAATGATGCTTCAACTCACTAGCATCCCTTCAGATTAAGGGGGGGATGTTGACACTTAATATTTGGGATTAGGAAATTCATGTAAATATTGTAAATAGGAAAATAGAGAAGGTGAAGAGACAATGGAATTTGAATTCCAAGAGTATCCCTCACAATGTATATATCAATAATATCTTAATGCAAATCATACAATTTCTTTCAGAGTTACACAAACTGGCCTGAAAATTTTGACAATATCAACACGCTAGTGGTAACTATGAAAGAGAAAAGTGATAACACAGAGAAAACATGACAAAGAGCAAGGTTGATTCTATAAATAATGGATAGAGTTTTCCCACATAAAAGATTCACAAATTTGATTATGTAAATAAAGAATACTTCAAAGCCTATTTAGCTAATGATTTTTTAATGTGCTAATTTAGCCAAGAAATTCTTTGACGTGAAATTTATTCGAAAATACATAGTATTTCGGATGAAATTTTATGTCACATTTAAATAATAGAGATTCAACACACTTTGACATCAAGGCAAATGCTATAGTCACTAGCAATGCCAATGTGAATATGTGTTATTTCTAGTTTACAAACTGCTTTCTCTAATTGTGCCTATTACATTATGAGTTAAAGATCACATTCTTAGTTAAACTAAACTACTCTTCCGCAAAGCTAAATATGTAAAAGTTTTAAATGGAAAGGAGTCTAAAATTAGCTTCCTGTCTGCGCAAAAAAAGTTAAAATATATTTGGATGGATTTATGTGTGTTTATGAATATATCTTGTACACCACACATCTTTCATTGTGCACGGATTCACAACTCTATGCAATTGTTCTCCCGCACAACTAAATATGTACAAGTTTAAATGGAAAACGGCCTAAAATGAAATAATACAAGATAAATGCACTAGAAATACTTGTCTTGTTGTCAGTGTCACAATACTAACCAAATGAAACCCCCCTGCCTCTGTTCTCCCACACATACTCTATCCTCTGCACATCCTTCATTTTACATAGATTCGTAGCTCTACGCAACTACTCTCCTGCGCAGCTAAATCTGCAAAAGTTTTAAATGGAAAAGATTTTAAAATTAATTTTGTGTAGTTCTTTGCACTAAATATTGTAAATCGAAAGTTGCTTGCCATACATGTTCAACAGTTAATGTTTTTACCACATTAAGGATAAACATTTTAATTAATCAATTTGTATGTTAAGAAAATTTGTATATATGTAATAGGCGAATTTGAAATATTATCACATTAAGAATTAAATTTTTTGTTCATAGTTATATTAATTGTGCATCAATGGAATAAAGTTCGCTTTGCACTTCCATTTTTCGCACACACTCCGTCCTTCGCACATCTTTCATTCCATATAGTCCCGGCAGAGTTGCCTCATAGCGAAATTAATTACGCGTCCACAGAATAAACTTCTCTCTGTATCCCTATTCTCCCACACATACTTTTTCCATTGCACACCCTTCATTCTGCACAGATTTATAGCTCTATGCAACTTCTCTCCTACACAACTGAATCTGTAAAAATCTTAAATGAAAAATAGTTTAAAATTAATTTCATCCTTACGGAATAGAGTTCCCTATGCACCCCTGTTCTCCTGCACATACCCGACCTCCACACATAGAAGCTTCGTACAATGAAACATAATAATATCTATTCGATTTTTTTCATAGTTAAATTAATTATGTGTTAAAGGAATAAAGTTCTTTTTGCACACCCGTTCTCCAAGAGCTACCCCATCCTCTACACTTCCTTTAGAATGTGAATTTTTTCATTGTGTGGAGAACGAAAACGAAATCAAAACTTTTATTGTACAAAACACAAACCGAAACAACCCTACCTTAATCAATATGTATATTAAGAAAATTTGTACATATGTAATAGGAAAATGTTAAATTTTGTTACATTACAAATTAAAGTTTTTGTTCATAGTTAAATTAATTACACGTCCACGAAACAAAGTTCTCTCTGCACCCCCATTCTCCTGCACATACCCCTGTTGAGATTGCAACAAGATGATGGAGCTTAGTGAAAAGAGTCGCCTTCACTAAGTGGGCCTGCAGGCAAATTATGGCGCAAGTTCTATTTTTGATCACAGTGTGGGTGACCACAGTGTGAGTGATCACAATGTGGGTGACCAAAGTGTGGGTGACCACAGTGTGGGTGATCAAAGTCTATTTTTAGACTAGCTGTCAAAAATAGAAAAGTCAAATATTATTGTCTCATAATAATATTTGGACTATAAACTTGATCTTATTCTCTTGGAGCACTTCAGTTTGAGCTACAGATGTGGGCCATGCAGCTGTCAGAAGGAAGTACGCTTTTCTTATGAGTCAGTTGAGTTGTTGCATGCATGACTTCAGTTAGAACTCAATCAGTTGAGTTTGGTGGAGTTGATTGTGGAGTTGATGGAGTTGTGTTCAGTTTGACTTGGTTAAACTAGTTGTAGTTAGTCTAACTACAAATAGACTAATGATGAGTTGTTAAACTAATTATTAACTCATATTACAACTATAGAATACATCAGTTAACTCAGTTGCATGTCAGTGCATGTTCAGTTCAGCAGGGACATGTGTTAGAGAATCAGATTGCTATCAGTTGTGACTATAGTTGTGCATCAGATCTTGCACAATCAAGGGATTGAGTATGCCAATGAGTTTGCTCATGTATTTTCCCAGTTTGTAGCTTCTGCTCACGTCTTACACATTGTGAGTGATTCTTTGGAGGTGAAATACGAGTTTGGTAGACCATTCTCATTCATTCTTGAGCAGGTATTGAGCAGTGGAGGCAAGCAAGCAGTGGAATAGATTTGGAGATCATATCTTAGCTGTATTGTGTGTAACAGGTGGAGCTGGTACTGGATTGCTTGTGATAAGCATTGTACTTTGTAATGTTACATGGTCTCAATCATTAATATACAGATAGTGTGGGGTTTTTAGCGAGATGCTTTCCCCGGGTTACATACTGTGTTAATGTGTGAATGCTCTTGATGTTTTATTGTTATTGATGCTGCTATATTTATGATCAACGTAGAGGAGCTTATGTATTGTGTATGTATTCCGCAATAGTACATGATCAGGATAATCTATGTTGAATATGTGTTAAATTATTCAAAATTTCTACATGGTATCGGAGCTGCTTGATTTGTAGAAGAGATTTTTACAGGATATCAAGCGAGGATTGATCATCAGATCTACTATTCAGGAAGTGTTTACATTCTATTTCTTCAGGCAGAGTCTGTAATCGGGCCAGGTAGCCTCTGGATTCATCCTTCCTTTGGAAGGTGAGATATCCGGTGAATGCCCATACAGTCAATCTATGTACGAGAAATATTGTGTTCTCACGAATTTTAGATCGGAAGCAGTTGAGTTTGAGCTGGTGGAAATCGAATTTGCAGTAGTGTTGTTTAAATGTCTTTCAACGGATTGCAAATGTTATTCCAAAGCAAGAGCGACCTGGCGCTCAAGGATAAACTCAGAAACAATAAAGGTGAGAATGGATCTTCATCAAAGGTATCTGATGAAGAGAATTGTGCTTTGGCTGCCAAAGAAAAGAAAGGGAAGAGTAAGAAAGCTTCTCAGTCTGGTGCGAAAGGCAAGAAGCAGGATATGTCCAAGGTGAAGTGTTTTCACTGTCACCAGCGCAGACACTATGCCACTAATTGTCCACAGAAGAAGAAGAACAAGCAGGCTGCTGGATCTTCAGCAGGAGAGGCTCTAGCCTCACAGTTTGAGCTTAATTTTTCATTGATCGCATGCTTGGTTTCAAGTGTGATGGGATCAGTGTGGTTCTTGGACAGTGGTGTGTCTATTCACATGACGGGAGATAGAGATTTGTTCTCTGATCTAGAGGACAAAGATCTTGGAGTGCACATCGAGATGGGCAATGATGGTAGATACAATGCGACAGGTATCGGTACCATTTCCTTTGAGAGGGAGTCTGGTAAACCCTTCGTATTGAAGGAAGTCATGCATGTTCCAGGATTGACGAAGAATCTCATCTCAGTGGTGATGTTAGAAGACAAGGGGTATGATGTTGTTTTCAGCGAGGGAAAGGCTTTTCTGCGCAGCAAGACAACTGGTGAGACCCAAAAGATAGGGGTTCGAGTGAGGAACCTTTATCAGTTGCATGTAGATGGATGTGCAGCAATGGCGGGCAAAGCAGAAGGATTGGTGAGCTGGGATGATGGCGAGTTGTGGCACAGGAGATTGGGTCACCTTCACCGTGGAGCCTTGAAGATACTGCAGCAGATCACTACAGGGCTTCCTAAAGGCACACTTGCGCAGTCAGATCGGTGCAAGGGGTGTACTTTGGGGAAGTTTGTGAAAGCCACCTTTCACGAGAAGGATAGTCGCGCCACGACGATCCTTGAGAGAATTCACACAGACGTGTGTGGACCTTTCTCAGTTGCTTCGACAGCAAAACACAGGTATTATGTGATTTTTGTTGATGATTTCTCTCGTAAGTGCTGGATCTTCTTCATGCAGAAGAAGAGCGAGACATATTCAAAGTTCTGTGAATTCAAAGCACTGGTCGAGAAGGATTCGGGGAAGAAGGTGAAGGCTCTTAGGAGCGATAATGGTGGTGAATACATCTCAGACGAGTTCAAGGATTTCTGCAAGGCAGAAGGGATTCGAGAGCTCATAGCTCTCCATAACCCACAGCAGAACGGGGTAGCTGAGCGGAAGAACAGAACGATTGTGGGTGCTGCACGGGCAATGTTGCATGATCAGGGCCTACCCCTTCACTTGTGGGCGGAAGCATGTAATACAGCAGTTTATGTGCAGAACCGTTGTCCTCATAGGATACTTGGCATGAGTACACCTAAGGAGACTTATTCTGGTAAGAAGCCTGATCTTTCTCATTTGAGGATTTTTGGTGCTAACGTTTACATGCATGTGACAAAGGATGCCAGGAAGAAGTTGGAGCCAACCGCAGAGGTTGGGATATTTGTGGGGTACACTGATACGCCCCACAACTATTGTGTGTATTTTCCAGATAGTGGTAAAACTGTTGTGTGACGGAATATAAAATTTCAGGAGGAGAAAGCCATGAAGTGTTCGCTTGAGAGGGAGCTACACTTGCATGCAGATGAGGAGCTATTAGTTCCTAAGGATGAGCTTCAAGACGTGGATCAGCCACAGGACGAGGTTCATGGAGTGGAAGAGACCATTCATGCAGCGCCAACCATCAGAGGGCGAAAGCGCTTGACAGAAGCTAAGCGACTGGCTCAAGATGCAGAGAAAGTTGTAGGACCACCTACAACCCAACGCAGGCAGAGACAGTCACCTGATCAGTACATTGGATACATGGCTCTGATGATCAAGTGTGTTGTGACTGAGCCATCCTCTTTCGAGGAAGTTGTGGAGGATCCCGCATGGGTAGACGCCATGGTGGAAGAGTATGATTCTATTGTCAGAAACAGTGCATGGGAGATTGTTCCTAGACCGGAAGGGAAATTAGTGGTGGGTTCGAGATGGATCTACAAGGTCAAGCAGGCAGCTGACGGGAGTGTGGAGAAGTACAAGGCAAGATTTGTTGCCCGAGGCTTTTCACAGATAGAGGGGATCGATTATGAGGAGACCTTTGCACCTGTCGCAAGGTATTCTTCCATACGGACGATTCTTGCTTTCTCAGCGCAGATGGGATGGCACATTCATCAGATGGATGTGAAGACTGCGTTCCTCAATGGAGTCATTGAGCAGGAGGTGTACATTGAGCAGCCCGAAGGCTTTGAGGTCTTCAGCAGCGAGTCGCATGTGTGCAGGCTCAAGAGAGTGTTGTATGGGTTGAAGCAAGCACCACGTGCTTGGTACACACGGATAGACAGCTATTTCACAGGACTTGGATTCTCCAAGAGCGAGGCGGATCCTAACCTATACCAGATTGTGGTGGAGGGTAAGTTGCTTATCATTGTACTGTATGTTGATGATTTGATTCTAACGGGTGATGAGCTGTTGATACTGTCATGCAAGAAGGATCTTGCTACAGAGTTTGAGATGAAGGACTTGGGCCTCCTTCACTATTTCCTAGGATTGGAAATATGGCAGCGCAGTGGTGGACTGTTTGTTTCTCAGGGAAAGTATGCTCGAGAGATACTGAAGAAGTTCAACATGCATGGTTGCAAGCCTGTTGATACTCCTCTACCTGGAGGTTGGAGGAAGGAGGATGCCACTTCGGGAGAAGAAGTGGATGCCACTGTTTATAGACAGTTGGTGGGGTCGCTGATGTATTTGGTCAATACACGACCTGATATATGCTATGCAGTTAACCAGCTTTCACAAGCTATGGTTAAGCCTACCAAGCTCTTCTGGAAGGCGGGCAAGCATGTATTGTGCTACTTGAGAGGCACATTGGGATATGGTTTGTGGTACAGACAGGAGGATGAGGTGAAGCTATGTGGCTTCACGGATGCAAATTGGGCAGGGAGCCTAACGGACAGAAATAGCACATCAGGAGGGGTCTTCAGTATTGGATCGACAGCAGTTTCTTGGTACAGCAGGAAGCAGAGATTCGTGGCACTCAGTTCAGCGGAGGCCGAGTATATGGCAGCAAGTTTGGCTGCATGCGAGGCTATATGGATGAGGAAGATCCTGGTTGGTTTGTTTGGTTCTCATTTGGATCCTACTGTGATTTACTGTGATAACCAGAGTTGCATTAAACTCTCGGCTAATCCTGTATTTCATGATAGATCTAAGCATATTGACATCAGGTACCATCATATCAGAGATTGTGTGCAGCAGAGGATTATGTTGCTTTCATACATTCCAACGGAGGATCAGGATGCTGATATTCTGATGAAGGCTCTCACCAGGAGCAAATTTGAGTACCACCGAGGCAGGATAGGGTTGCTGATAATCCATATCTTGTTGAGAGGGAGTGTTGAGATTGCAACAAGATGATGGAGCTTAGTGAAAAGAGTCGCCTTCACTAAGTGGGCCCGCAGGCAAATTATGGCGCAAGTTCTATTTTTTATCACAGTGTGGGTGACCACAGTGTGAGTGATCACAATGTGGGTGACCAAAGTGTGGGTGACCACAGTGTGGGTGATCAAAGTCTATTTTTAGACTGGCTGTCAAAAATAGAAAAGTCAAATATTATTGTCTCATAATAATATTTGGACTATAAACTTGATCTTATTCTCTTAGAGCACTTCAGTTTGAGCTACAGATGTGGCCCATGCAGCTGTCAGAAGGAAGTACGCTTTTCTTATGAGTCAATTGAGTTGTTGCATGCATGACTTCAGTTAGAACTCAATTAGTTGAGTTTGGTGGAGTTGATTGTGGAGTTGATGGAGTTGTGTTCAGTTTGACTTGGTTAAACTAGTTGTAGTTAGTCTAACTGCAGATAGACTAATGATGAGTTGTTAAACTAATTATTAACTCATAATACAACTATAGAATACATCAGTTAACTCAGTTGCATGTCAGTGCATGTTCAGTTCAGCAGGGACAAGTGTTAGAGAATCAGATTGCTATCAGTTGTGACTATAGTTGTGCATCAGATCTTGCACAATCAAGGGATTGAGTATGCCAATGAGTTTGGCTCATGTATTTGCCCAGTTTGTAGCTTCTGCTCATGTCTTACACATTGTGAGTGATTCTTTGGAGGTGAAATACGAGTTTGGTAGACCATTCTCATTCATTCTTGAGCAGGTATTGAGCAGTGGAGGCAAGCAAGCAGTGGAATAGATTTGGAGATCAGATCTTAGCTGTATTGTGTGTAACAGGTGGAGCTGGTACTGGATTGCTTGTGATAAGCATTGTACTTTGTAATGTTACATGGTCTCAATCATTAATATACAGATAGTGTGGGGTTTTTAGCAAGATGCTTTCCCCAGGTTACGTACTGTGTTAATGTGTGAATGCTCTTGATGTTTTATTGTTATTGATGCTGCTATATTGATGATCAACGTAGAGGAGCTTATGTATTGTGTATGTATTCCGCAATAGTACATGATCAGGATAATCTCTGTTGAATATGTGTTAAATTATTCAAAATTTCTACAACCCCATCCTCCACACATCCTTCATTCCATACAGATTCATAGTTCTATGCAACTGCTCTCCCGCACAGCTAAATCTATAAAAGTTTTATATGGAAAATAGTTTGAAATTAATTTCATCCATATGAAATAAAGTTCCCTCTGCACCCTCGTAATCCTACTCATACCTCATACTCTGCACAGTAAAAGCTCCGCACAAGGAAAACTTCACACAAGAAAAATCAGAACATTGAAACATAATAATATTAATTCGAGATTTGTTCATAGTTACATTAATTACGCATCGACAGAATAAATTTCCCTCTATACCCTCGTTCTCCTACACATACCCCATCCTCTACATGTCCTTTATTCTGCACAAATTCATAGCTCTATGCAACTGCTCTCCCGCACAATTAAATTTCTAAAGGATTTTAAAATTATTTTTTTCCCTACGGACTAAAGTGCCCTCTACACCCCCATTCTCCTGCACATACCCTGTCCTCCACACACTAAAAATCTGCATAAAGAAACATAATAATATTAATTGGAGTTTTGTACAACATGCCCCTACCTATGCAAAGAACCTGCAACAATTTCAATTCTGACATCATTGGGTAGAATAGTAATATAACAATGTGAGTGTCAGAGTACTCACCAGCGTAATGGTCACTCAGAAAATTAGTTTTTTTCTTTTTAAAATGAATTGTGAGGCACTGACCAAATACCAAAAATAAAACACCTTCCACTAGGAGAATTATGTCCCATCAGAGCTCCTTCAACTGATCGAAAATTAGAAATATGATATACAAAAAATTAAAAAATTATTTTTAAATTTATAAAAAAATAAAAATATTAAACATTTTCCCAAAACATTAGTTAAAATTACAAAAATACAATAAAATAATATAACATGTCAATACATTTTGATCATAAAACAAACACTATAATCCTCCCTAAAACAAAAAATAATTAATTTAATTTTATAAATCATATAATTAAATTAAATTATTTATCATAAAATATATGTTAGGATATTCCGACACATAGGAAATAGTTAAGTTCAACTTGGTCTAGTATAGAGTTAGGTATAGAGTTAGGTAAAGTGTGTTTCTTTACCGTTGTACATTTTGTAACTTACAATCCGACGGTCACGATATGTAGTGATCTGACGGTTCATTCTCTCCTTGGTATTACCGACACTTGATCCGTGGCTTGACACCCGATTGGTCCATGAGTTCTATTTAAAGCGCATGGAGGGTCATTGTTCGAGTAATCCGTGCATGAGAGAAGCTTATGTAAATTTTCATTCTTTGATTAATAAATTGCCTGTAGTACCCACGTTGGGACAGGCCGTGGACTGTTTCCCTCTTTGAGGGTTTTAACCACGTCAAAAATACTGGTGTATTGATCTGTGATCTGGTTGTGAGCGGTGTCCTTTTGGTATTCTTTCTGAGGAACTTACCCTGTAAATTCCTACATGGTATCAGAGCTATTTGAGGGCCGCGTCCGTTGGTGATCCAAATCTGAAGCCGGTAGAACTGCATGCGGCTGTCGTTTCCTAGATCTGCTGTTTCTGACTGCTTTCGGGCCGAGAGGACTGCTCTGTTGCGTTCGGAGCATCTGTTCCAGTGAGGAACCCCTTTCGTTTCACGCGAAAAGGTTTCCGGTAGCCCTAGCTGCGTCATTTTTCAGATCGGGAGGTATACAGTGTTTTTTGCAGTTTACTGTTATTTTCTCTCTGCTTATTTCGGTTTCAGTTTATTTAGCCTTTTTTTTAACCGGATCTATACCTTTCATTTCTGCGTATGCTCTTTGCCCTGCGACTCTGTGCGATCTGGGCAAATCAGAAACAGAAAGGAAGGATTTTTCTCATGCGTATGCTCTTTTCCCTGCACCTTAGTGTGATCTCGGAAAATCAGAAACATTGAGAAAAATATTTAGTTTTTCGGCTAAAGCTAACTTTGAGATTTTTTTTTTTTTTTAATTTCTAGTTTTTTGGCTAAAGCTAACTTCGAGCCGCAAGGTTCGTTTTTCTTTGCATATTCGTGTTGGGTTTTGTGTTTTGTGTTTTGTAGGGAAAAAGAGCTTTCTCAAGGCAAGCACGCAAACCAAGCCCCCCCCCCCCCCCTCTCTCTCTCTCTCTCTCTCTCAAATTTTTTGTATAGATCAATTGGTTCAAAGCTATTTTAAGAGAGTAGAGGTCTTGGGTTCAAGTCTCCATTTTGTGGGGGCGGATTTTTTCATTCCCGCACATTCGCGCACTTTGCCGGCAACGTCAACAATTTTTTTTCAAAAAGCCATAACTTCTTCATCCGGAAGCCTTTTTCAGAGCCGTTTTTTTTAAAACCGCCTATTTTTTCGAGATCTATCCATTGGAACACTTACTTTCAGCATCTTCAGCTTCAGTTTTTTTTTTTAAATGGAAAGTCCATGCCAAGTCATTCTTGACAGCACTAACTACTTCCAATGGGTAGCCTACATGGAAGATTTACTTAGAAGTAAAGGTCTCTTCAGAATAGCCACAGACCAAGAGAAGAAACCAAAAGATGAAGACAAGGCTGCAAAATGGGAAAATAGACAAGATCAAGCACGTGGTTTGATAGGGATGTCTATTTCTCCTGATCTTAGATTCCACATTGCAGAACTTGAGACTCCTCATGAAGCATTAGAAAAACTCGCTAAAGTTTTTGGGATTAAAAATGAAATTAGAGCCCATCAACTTGAAAATGAGTTGCTTACTTTGGATCCTAATAATTTTTCTTGCATTGAAGATTTCTTGTCCAAATTCAAGACCCTTAGATATCTCTTGGAAGGTGTTAAAGTTAAGAAAGAAGATGGTAACCTTATTTATTCCATCCTTACTAAGTTGGGACCAGCCTACTCTGTATTTGTTTCCACTTTCCATTCTACAAGGGAAGCTTTCATTTGTCAAGGAAAAGACTACAAGGCCCCTTCCTTTGACTCCTTTGTGATTCCTTAATAAGAGAACAAGAAAAACTCTTACACCTTGGTCTTCTTAATCTTGGAAACTCTTCCACGAAAGCGTTAGCCGCCCAGCAGCAACCAAATTCAAAGAATCCTAAGAAGTCATATCCTCAAAAGAATGGTCCTAAACCAACTCAGCCTCAAAATGAAAGATCATTTCAGCAAAATGATAAGACCAATAAAAACAAATGGAAGAAGACTGATAGACATTGTAACTTTTGTAATCGAGATGGCCACTTAGAATCTAAATGCTTTAAGAAGATGGAAGCCTTGGAAGCCGCAATGAAGAAACATAACATCCATGTGGAGCCTACTTCAACTTCAACTTCCGGAATGGCACTTTCTGCATGTCGTTGTCAATCATCTCAGTCTGGTTATGCATTAAATGTATCTTCTTCTTCTTCTCATTCTCATGAGTGGCTCATTGATTCTGGAGCCTCTTATCACATGGCCAAAAACCAAGCCATGTTTTCTTCTTTAAATGATTGTAACACCAAAAATATATATGTTGGTGATGATAGATCTCTTAATGTTGTAGGGACTGGAACTGTTCATCTAGACAATGGTCAGTTTAATGATGTATTATGTGTTCCAACCTTATCCTGCAACCTTCTATCTGTCTATCAGATAACTCATTCAGGTGAAGGTAAAATTGTTGAATTTTCACCTCATGATGTTGTAATCAAGGATCTAAAAGATCCTAAACAGATTCTAGCTACTGGTCTTGCTGATGATTCCACAAGGTTGTATAAGTTTCACAACTTTGGGTCATCAAATCTTCCCTCAGTATTTGTTGCTCATAATGATGAAGTGAGCAAACTTTGGCATGAGCGATTTGGTCACTTAAACTATCGCTCCCTTCAGCATCTATGTAAAGAAAATATGGTGACAGGTCTTCCTATGGTATCTTGCAGAGATGGTGTTTGTTCCGGATGTGTACTCGGAAAACATCATCGGGACAGTTTTGACAAACGTGCCTCTTGGCACGCCTCAGCCCCTTTACAGCTTGTGCACAGTGATTTATGTGGTCCTCTTCCTGTTGCTTCATTCTCTGGCTGCAAGTACTTCTTAACTTTCATTGATGATTTCTCCAGACGCACTTGGGTATACTTCTTAAAACTCAAGAGCGAAGTATTTAACACATTTTTGGCCTTCAAAGCCTTTGTTGAAAAACAATCTGGACATCAAATTCTTAAGCTAAGAACTGATAATGGTGGAGAATATGTTAAAAACACATTCATCAACTTTTGCACCGAAAATGGAATTCAAATGCAACATACTGTTCCATACACTCCACAACAAAATGGTGTAGCTGAAAGGAAAAATCGCACCTTAAAGGAAATGGCTAATTGTATGCTGCAATCTAAAGGACTCAGTCTTAGTTTTTGGGCCGAAGCAATTAATTGTGCAAATTATATAATCAATCGCACTCCTACTAAGGTTCTAGAGAATATCACTCCAGAAGAAGCTTGGAGTTCCATTAAACCAGATGTAAGTCACTTTCGTGTGTTTGGAAGTGAAGCATGGGCCCATATTCCAGATGAAAAGCATAAAGCTTTAGAACCTAAGAGTGAGAAATGTACTTTTGTTGGATATTCTGAAGATGTAAAAGGTTATAGACTTATTCCATTTAAGTCCAAAAATGTTATCATTAGAAGAGATGTAAAATTTGATGAAAATAAATCGGCCTGCGAGCCTAGTCCGGCGGATGTGCCACCTCTTCCTATCTCTTCTACTTTTGAAAACATTTCTTCTTCAGATGATGAAAGCGAGGATGATAATCCTCCCCCACCTTCTCAGGATCCTCAACTTCCAAGATGGGTCCGTGCTACTCGGGATGCAGCAGGTGATCTTGCCGGTGATCCTACAGATCAGCGACGTACACGTTCTCAGTTTGAAAGAGCCTCTTCTTTACTGGCTCAAGCTCCAGTAAATCATGATCCTGACACTTTTGCAGAAGCTTCAGGCCATCCACATTGGGAAGCAGCTATGAATGAAGAATATCATTCATTGATGACAAATGATACATGGGATCTTGTTCCTCTACCAAAGGGACGCAAACTTGTTAGATGTAAATGGGTTTACAGAACCAAGTATGGACCAGATGGGAAAGTTGATAAACATAAAGCTCGTCTCGTTGCTAAGGGCTTTTCACAGGTTGAAGGCATTGACTACACTGAAACCTTCTCCCCTGTTGCCAAAATGAACTCTATCCGCCTTGTTCTTTCCCTTGCTGCCTCTTTAAAATGGGAAGTCCATCAGATGGATGTTAAATCTGCCTTCTTGCATGGGGACTTGCAGGAAGAAATCTATATGGAACAACCCATTGGCTTCATACAAACAGACTCCAGCCTTGTTTGTCGACTTAAGAAATCCCTTTATGGCCTCAAGCAAGCTCCTCGGGCTTGGTATGCCAAAATGGATAGCTTTTTTTTAGAATCTGGCTTTTCTAGGTGTCATTCTGACAATACTGTCTACACCAAGAAAGTGGGCAACTCTCTTATCATCCTTGTTCTTTATGTTGATGATCTTATTCTTACTGGTAGTGATCCCAACCTTATAAACCATGTGAAGTCCAGCCTTAAAAAGAAATTTGAAATGACAGACTTAGGACACTTACACTATTTTCTCGGTCTTCAAGTCTTGCAATCCAAGGAGGGTATTTTCCTTTCCCAGTCCAAGTATGCTTGTGATATTCTTCGTCATTTTCACATGGAAGACTGTAAGCCAGCCCCTTCTCCCTTTCAGTCTGGAGTCAAACTTTCAGTCTCTTGTACTTCTCCTGAAGTTGATGCTACCTTATACCGTCAACTTGTAGGAAAACTCTTGTATTTAACCCATACTCGTCCTGATCTTTCCTTTGCTGTTGGCCTTGTTGCTCGTTTTATGCAAAACCCCCGTGAAAGTCATTGGAAAGCAGCTAAAAGAATACTTCGTTATGTTCGAGGTACAGTACAGTTTGGGATTCATTACAGTGCCAAAGCAGCTCCTCTGTTAGTTGGTTTCACTGATTCTGATTGGGCTGGTGACCCTGATGATCGGAAGTCTACTGCCGGTTATGTCTTCACTCTTGGTTCAGGACCTATTACATGGGCTTGTAAGAAACAGGCTGCCATTTCTCTTTCGTCAGCAGAAGCAGAGTATCGTGGTGCCGTGGAAGCTAGTAAGGAAGCCTTGTGGCTTCGTCAGATCCTATCAGAGTTTGGCTTTGAGCAGCAGCATCCAACCACACTTTGGTGTGATAATCAAAGTGCCATTCAGCTATGCAAAGATCCAGTCCAGCATCAGCGCAGCAAACACATTGAACTACACATGCACTTCATCAGAAAGCTCATTCATGACCATGTTCTTGAAGTGCAATATTGTTCAACAGATGATCAGGTTGCAGACATCTTCACAAAGGCTCTCACAGAGGCGAAGTTCACTAAACTTCGATATATGCTTGGAGTTCAGGAAGTTGTCACTAAGGGGGGATAGGCTTTAGTGCCTCCTTCCTTCTCCTATTGTGTCATATTTGTAAATCCTTCAATCCTATCCCAAGTTGTTCTTAAGGGGGGATGTTAGGATATTCCGACACATAGGAAATAGTTAAGTTCAACTTGGTCTAGTATAGAGTTAGGTATAGAGTTAGGTAAAGTGTGTTTCTTTACCGTTGTACATTTTGTAACTTACAATCCGACGGTCACGATATGTAGTGATCCAACGGTTCATTCTCTCCTCGGTATTACCGACACTTGATCCATGGCTTGACACCCGATTGGTCCATGAGTTCTATTTAAAGCGCATGGAGGGTCATTGTTCGAGTAATCCACGCATGAGAGAAGCTTATGTAAATTTTCATTCTTTGATTAATAAATTGCCTGTAGTACCCACGTTGGGACAGACCGTGGACTGTTTCCCTCTTTGAGGGTTTTAACCACGTCAAAAATACTGGTGTATTGATCTGTGATCTGGTTGTGAACGGTGTCCTTTTGGTATTCTTTCTGAGAAACTTACCCTGTAAATTCCTACAATATATAATAATTAATAATCTAATAAAATTCCAAACAAGTATCATTATTCCATAACCTTGAGGTATATCATTAGTCCAATCAATTCAAAGTGTATCACAATAAACCTTGAAATATCATTGCACGAGAGAACTCTAGCCAAAAATTTATTTTAATAAATTTATTATTTAACACAATAAACCTGCACATATTATTGCATGAACAAATTAGGGGAAAAGAATCTCCCGTTACCATACTTTTAATCTTATTTTATTCAATAACATATAATAATTTAAAGAACATATAATAAGTGGATTTACAAGAGAAAGATGAAATGGGAAAAAGTTATAACAACTTTTTGGTCGGTCACTTTCATCACGGGGAAATGAATGTTGACATATTATTGTCATGTACCAAATTACAACCACGAACTGCCATTATTTGGACCTTCAGCCTTATCTTTAAACTTTAACATTATCCAATAGCTACGAGAACTTCCTTTCATGTGTATGAATTCCAGCTGCGTATGGATTCATACTAAATATAAAAAAATTACATACATAATTTTACTAGGGTTTTTGAGTAATTTTTTTTGTCTGTCAAATTTTAAATTGGATAGCAATTTGTATGGATTCATGCTAAATATAAAAAAATTACATACATAATTTTACTAGTGTTTTCGAGTAATTTTTTTTTTCTGTCAAATTTTAAATTGGATAGCAATTTTTTGAAATCCTAAGTTTCAATGATATAATTTGCAAAATATCAGTAATCTAAAGTTTTTCATAATACGAAATTTTAACTATAATTATGACCATTCATTTTATCATAATTGTAAAGTTATAATTTTGAGAAATTTATTTTAATAACATTAAATTTTAATTATAATTATGATAATTTATTTCATCTAAAGTTATAATTTTGAGAAATTTATTTGGGTAATTTATTTTAATCTTAGATATATCAAATTTTTCAAGGTGTAAATTTTTTTTAAAATTTTGCACTTAAAAAATGGTTTAAATTTTGAGAAATTTGATATTTCTAGGTACTTGGGAGATTAAAATGAATATATACTAATTTACATAAAATAAAATAAACATACATATATATATATATACTAAATATATTCGCTGGTCTTCAAATTTTTTTTATTGATTTTTAAAATAATGATTTTTGGGTGCTTTCATATAATGCAAATATATTTATAAATTTTAAAATAAAATAAATAAAAATATAACATAAAAACAAAAGCTAAATAATTATATATTATTTAATAAAAAAATTATAATAAATCCATTAACTTTAAGTTTACTATTTGTCATGGATGAGATTTGGGTAATAACATGGAGCTAGTTAACACTTTTTAATGAAAGGAGGACACGTTTTGGTGAAAAAGGAATGCTAGATGGAGCAATTTTTAAGCCCCATAACCCTGTTAGGAGCTTGATCTAGCTTTATCGAACCTTAAAGCTGGAAATTTTAAAATTTATGTAAATATCAATAATGATATGCAAACTTTAAAATTGTAAGTATTTGATAGTTAAAAAAACTAAACTAAACTAAATTTAATTACTAATTATATTTGAATAGGTAATTAACAATGGTGTGGATTCATTTCTCATTATATTTCTAGCATTTTGATGTATAGATTTGAAAATAGATTCTATCTCTCTTGCAAATGAAATTGTAATATTAGTAACTTGAAAATTAGTTTTTAATATGATTTAAATTTTCAATGTTATAATTTAAATAATAAATTTATTATAAATATAATTTAAATAATAAATTAATTAAACATAAGAAAATTTATCAATTTGATTTTAATAAGTATTATAATTTTTTATTAAGTGTAACTCAAAAATGTGAATTTGACTATGCTCAAAATGTATATTTTATCAAATTCACTAAAAAATTAATAAACATTATTCCCTAGGTCATAATCATATCCATTAAAATCACACACACATAATGTAGTAACATCCACTTGTTCACGGAAAAATGAATGCAATAATAATTAACGTAGTTGTAATAGTTGTAAGTTTTAATTAATATAATTGGTAATGGATGCAATGGTATATGTGGTTATAAATCTCTCTCAACCTGTAAAATGTGATTGCACTCAATTTTATCCTCAATCTACACAAAGGCGAAGTATATATATAAATTTGTACTCCTAATTATTTTTAAAATAGTAATATTATAAAATTTAATTTAGTTTAGTTTGTTGTTTTATTTATTTATTATAATTTGATTTATTTTTATTGAAAATTTCTACATCAAAAAATTATATGATGAATAAGTATAAAAATAAGTTATATTTAAAATCAAAACAATAAATAATTTATCATTTAGAATATTTTATAGAAAGTTATAAATAATTTATCATTTAGAATATTTTATAGAAAGTTATTTGTATATTAGTATAGTTATTTTCTTGATAAAATAAAATAAAATTTATAAAATTAGAGTTTAGAATAATTTGAATATTTATAAAAAATATTAGTGGAATAAATAAATTTTATAATTCACTTAAAGAAAAGTATTGAGAGGCTTCATTTCTATTTTCTTTTTTTTAGATAATTATGATAGTTCTATGGAATTTTTGTTTAACCCAATGACGGTTTCTTAAACCATATAAAATTTGAATTTTAAACACTTATGGAGTGTTTTAAGCATGGAGGGCCTAAAAAATTGAGTTTTAGCTCCTCTTATGTCATGTTTCCCCATATTACCCAAGATTACCATAGTAAAAAAAAAAAAAATGAATTATTACACATTACTATGGAACTATTACGACAGCACCCCTTTTTTTATTCTAGACGCTAGTGGAGTCTTTTCCCAACAACCGGATTGTTCAACTCACAGTGATGTTGTCGACCTGGCACTATAGGATCTGGTTCATTAACTTTGCACGTACTTTAGAAATCATCCGCTTCCTCGTGATTAGCAACTAGGAAAATATGTGTTACACATGGCATTTCATTGATTTTTCTCTGGTTATGCAGTACTGTTTAGAGTTATTGCACTGGGTATTGGTGTTAATTCTCCCTGCTCGGCCCCCTACGTGGCACGAGCAGGCTCCTCTAACCGCAGGTGTTTACCTCGAGCCCCTCACCATTGCATCGGAGGATGGGCGGGTTTATGATCCGACAGTTCAATCCTTTCAGGGTTTGGTTCATTCAGCACTCCGTTATCAGTTTGCATTATCGCCTCCACCGTTTGGCTCCGGCTCGGTTCTCCCCTTAGTTTTTGCGGGCCTACTCAGTCTGCTGCCAGGCCTTGGAACAGTTTGGAAGACCACCAGAGGAGAGGATATGGCGACTCTGTTACACAGAAAAAGTCTGGGTATGCTTTTATTTCTTTTTTTACAGTTATTTGGCATTCCCGTCTCTGGAGTTTATTTCCTGCTATTTGTTTCCACCTCTATCTGCTAACTACAGTTGTAATGGTGTATTTTTAGTGTAGAGCCTACCTCAAACGACCGAGGCCCTCATACGAGGCTACAAGGTCAACATTTCTCTGGTTTCCTTGCTCAAGAAGCCCACGTACGGGTTTGCTCCTAGATAACTTTTTTTTTTTAAATGAATGTGACTCATCAAAGGATTCAAATCTGAAATGGTTAGCTATTTTGATTCTGTATCACAGTCTTCCGAGTTCCGAAGGTTTGAAGCTTGTTGAGTTAGCAGGGTAGTCCTTCTTGTACAGTCGAGAGCTGTACCCCTTATACTCGGGTAGAGTGATTTGTTTGTAGTTTCCTGGCGTCAGCTGGGCAATGTTATCTTACTGTAATTGTGTATATTCTTTTATCCGCCATGGAATGTTTTCGGGGTTTACTGGGTTGTATTAAGTGTACTTGCACGGTGCTATGAAGCAACTCTCAGGAATTTCTGAGTGTATCCACTAGAAGCACCTCTGGTTGAGTAACTCTCTTCTCCGAATGTATATTTGCAACTGTATAACCCTCTGTTACAAAGTTATCATCGACTGTTAATGGATGTTGCTTTCTAGCTATGTACAGCTGCATGCTTTAATAATATGGATCTTGTTTTCGGTCTAGATTTGTAAAGATAGCAGTTCCCATCCAGATTGTTACTTAATCTAATAGTTTGAACTGAGATTTAAATGATTGTTTAAATGTCTGGCACCATTCATTTCTCTACACTTATTATTTTTGATTCTTTACAGCCTCGGTGCTATATTTGGTAATTTTAAATTTCATATGCAGGGTTTCTTAGTTAAATGTTTGATGTAAAACCCCACCCGTAGAGTCCTGAGGGTCTGCGTGCATGGCAACCCTTGTCGGCTGGTTTACATGATACAGGTTTCTCCCTCCATGGATCTCTGGGGTCCGACGGTTACAGATTCTCTTGCTTTTATACACCGTATGTATATGTATATATCACTGGACTGTGTACCAACTTGTTGACGGTAAGGAGATGTATGCATGTTTTCCTTCACCATACCCTACTCCTGTATAACACCCTAATGAAATTTATAGGCCGGTATTACTTGGATTCTACCCTTCATGTTCTGGTTAACTTGAACGGAAAGATTCCTGTCTTTTGGTTCGTTTCCTGAGTATAAAATTTATATATTTACAGTTCCAGAATTTCACCTTCCCACCGGGAGTTTCATTATCGGTTGCTGTATACTATACCTACCGCTTCCTAGGGCTCATTATCAAAGTTTTGTGTAGTCCAAAACTGTACATTTCCACCAGTTTACCGTGGTCACCCTTACTCACCTGTTTCCAAATTTGAAATAATTTATGTACCCTGCCCTCTTCTGAATCTTCTATAAAGACCACCAATGTTTCCTTTAATTAACTAATGCATTAATTACAGAATTAAGGTTGTACAGGTATTAACTATTCCCTTACTGTTACAGTTCTTTTATATCAAATGTATAATACAAAACTTATTCACACGCAGTAAATAGAGTTTTGTTTAATACCTGTCCCTGTATGTCAATGTACTGATTTCACAAAATTATTCACCTCTATTTCTTCACTACACCCTCCAGACGACGAGCTTTCCTCTGCCTCCTGCTTCTGTTTACCACCCAACCTTGAGATTCGTCTTTCGGGACCAAAATTTCCCCCCGTGCTCTCTTGCAGGACCACTGTCCTTGGCAAGATATTCGCACCTAGTGCTTGGCTATCTGGTCCTCACCAGACTTAGCCCTTTTTTTCTTTCTGCCTGTCCTCACAGCACAACCTCCCTTTTTCTTTTTTCTGGAAACCTTTCCAGTCAGGAGAGATAGTTAGGGTTGCAATCACTGTAACAATTCTTTCCCAACTTCCCCTCAAAAGTTGCCAGCATTTTCCAACCGAAATTTTTTTATTATTATTAAAGAAATAATAACAATATTACTAAATTTCAAACAGTTAATAATGTCATATTCAGTTTCTTCTCTTTTAACCACAGTAAAATCAAATATTTACATTTCTCTGGGGCATTACATCTTCCCCTCCTGAAATTGGACATCGTCCTGATGTCCGTTGACCACGAACAACCCTGGGTAAGCCTTTTTCATGAGCTCTTCATCTTCCCAAGTGGCCTCATCAAGCCCAAAGTGCTGCCACTGCACTTTAACTTGGGTAATAGCTCGCTTCCGTAGTTGCACTTCTCTTCGGTTGAGAATGCTCAGCGGCTCGACCAAGACTTCTCCTTCCGGTTCGACCTGCACATGCAATATTCTAAATCAGTTTCTTTTGAAGAAAACTTTTAGACTGGTCTACTGGAAATAATCCTTACCTGTATATCTTGCCATCTGATCACATGTTTAGGATCATAAACGTATTTTTTTAACACAGAGACATGGAAGACATTGTGGACCCGGATGTGACTTGGCAGGGCGAGCTAGTAAGCCACCGACCAAATTCTTGCCAAGACTTGGAATGGTCCACAATATCGAGGTGCCAACTTGGCACACCCGCTCCATTGCAGTGTACTCTTTCTTGCTTGGATCCTCACATAAACATGGTCACCGACTTGGTATTCTTTAAACCTCCTCTTCCGGTCAGCAAAGCTCTTTTGCCTATCCTGAGCAGCTTTTAAATTAGAGCGTACCCTTTTTACCATTTCCTCCATTTCCTTAAGAATTTATGGCCCTAACCTTAATTTGTCTTCAGGTCCACCCCAGCTTGAGGGTGTGCAGCATTTCCGCCCATACAAAACCTCAAAGGGACTCATTTGTAATGAGGTATGATACTCGTTGTTGTATGCAAATTCAACCAAGTGCAAATACTCCTCCCACTGCGTTGGTTGCTGCATTACATATGCTCTTAACATGTCTTCTACCACCTGGTTCACTCGCTCTGTTTGTCCGTCGGTCTGGGGGTGATACGCTGTACTGAAGTTCAGCTGTGTTCCCAATTCTGCAAATAATGTCTTCCAAAAGGCCGACGTGAATTTCACGTCACGATCTGAAATTATCGTCTTCGGGAGTCCATGCAATTTAAACACATTCTGCATGAAGATATGGGCAATCTGTACAGCTCTATAGGTGGATTGCACAGGTATAAAATGTGTTGCTTTACTCAACTTGTCTACCACCACCATAATAGAGTCGTTATTCTTCTTTGTCTTAGGCAACCCTATTATAAAATCCATAGAAATGGTTTCCCACTTCCATTCTGGAATGGGTAAGGGTTGTAATAGCCCTGCTGGATGCTGATGCTCTACCTTAATTTGTTGGCACTCCAAACACCATGCTAAATACTCGGCCACATTCTTCTTCATACCCGGCCAATAGTACTCTTTTCGAAGCGCAGTGATCATTTTCTGATACCCTGGGTGTCCAACATAGTGACTGATGTGAAATTCATCCAAAATCAGATTTTTAAGACTGTTTTGACTAGGTACATATAGCCTCTTTTTGTAATACAACATTCCAGCATCATCTACCTCATAGCCTTGCCGGTTCCCCTCGCTGGTAGACTGTTGTACTTGCTGTTTTATTTGCTGGTATACAGTATCTTGTTCTGCTGCCTTTTTTATCATTTCCTCGAAGGGGCTTTTCCATTCGCTAAAGGAAATTTCATACAAACATTGTAATTTCCGACTTAAAGCGTCCGCCACCCGGTTTTCTTTCCCCTTCAAGTGTTTGATATCAAAGTCAAAACCACTTAGGAAATCTACCCACCGTGCTTGCCTCGCGTTTAAAGTGGGCTGGCTAAAATAATTGGTCAGACTGTGGTGGTCTGTCAGTAATAAAAATTTCCTTCCCATGAGATAATGTCGCCACATCTTCAAGGCGTGTATGACGGCTGCCAGCTCTAAGTCATAGGCAGAATATTTCTGCTCATGCTCTTTTAGTTTCCTTGACTCGTAAGCAATCACTTTCCCTTCTTGCATCAACACGCCTCCCACACCTTCCTTGCTTGCGTCAGTGCACACCACATAGTCCTTATTAGGATCAGCTATGCTCAAAATGGGTGTTGTGGTGAGCAGATGCTTAAGCTGCTCAAAGCTTCTTTGACATTCCGAGGTCCATTTGAATGCTCTTCCCTTTTTCTGTAAAGAAGTGATGGGGTATGCCACTCTTGAGAAGCCTTCCACAAATCGTCTGTAATAACCGGCTAACCCCATAAAGGACCTGATGTCTGCTACATCTTTCGGTACGGGCCACTCCATTATGGTTCTTATCTTTTCAGGATCCACCATGATCCCTTCCCTTGTGATTATATGGCCCAGATACTATATTTCTTCCTTGAAGAAGTCGCACTTGCTGAACTTCGCATATAACTGGTGTTCTCGAAGGGTTTGTAGCACCAATCTGAGGTGCTCCTTTTGCTCTTCCATGGTACGGGAGTATATCAGTATATCATTGATAAATACCAGCACAAATTTGTCCAAATATTGATGAAATATGTTGTTCATTAAGCATATGAAAGTTGCAAGGGTGTTAGTTAACCCAAAGGGTAGCACCACAAACTCGTAATGCCCATACCTTATTCTAAATGTTGTTTTAGCTATGTCTTCCTCCTTAATCTTGATCTAGTGGTAACCTGATCACAAATCGATCTTGGAGAATATTGTTGTACCCTTCACCTTGGTCGAAAAGTTCATCAATCCGAGGTAGAGGATACTTGTTTTTTACTGTCAGCTTGTTCAGCTGACGATAATCTATACACATGCGAAGAGTTCCGTCTTTTTTCTTAACGAACAATACTGGAGCTCCCCAAGGAGACACACTGGGGCGAATATAGTTTTTGTCCAACAGCTCCTGTAGCTACATTTTTAACTCTGTCAACTCCAGTATACTCATTCTGTAGGGTGCTCAGGATACTGGGGCTGCCCCTGGTACCAATTCGATAGTAAAGTCTATATCCCTCTTAGGTGGCAGTCTGGGAATCTCTTCCGGAAACACATCAGTGAATTCTTGTATCACAGGGATGTTGTCCAATGTGGCTGTCTTATCTTTCGAGTCAGCATAGCCCACTTGGATGGCATAAATTTGACATCCCTTCCTAACGTATTTTGCTAGCTAAGAGGTAGTTATTGGCCTGACCTGTACTGGCCGCTTAATTCCTTGCATCTCTTGCCTCCAATGTTTCTCTAGCCAGTCCATACCGATTAGAACATCATATGAACCAAGGGGAAGCACGTTTAAATCTGCCATTACTGGCTGTCCTGCTATCTGTAGAGAATAGTTATTGACTTTTGCAAGTACTCGCCTCTTGGCTCCTGTAGCCAGCTGTACTAGCCATGGATTCTTGAATTTAACAGGTTGCAATTTACAATGCTCTACAACCTTAGGACTAATATAACTTAATGTGGCTCCAGGATCAATTAAAACAGCTACAGTAAGGTCTAAGATTTTACCTTCGAATTCCACCATGGTCAGCTGGTACTCCGCCTGACGATCATCCAAAGCTACATTAATCCTTGGCAGGCTACGTCCTATGTCGCCGACTATCGATGCTTCTTGAATCTGGGATACCTGTTCGGTTCCCTTTCATTGAGGGAAGTTTTTGACATAGTGAGGTCCACCGCAACCCCAACACTGCACTGGAGGCCTTGCTGCCCCTTCGCTGTCCAACTTCACAGGTTGATCGCCGACTCTGGACTCATTGGTTGGCTTGGTCCTGAATGAATTTTTCTATACAGCTCTGCTGCTTTGCCCCTTGCCAACACCCTTGCTACCACCACTGCGCATCCCTTTGCTGTTTCCAGCTAACTTATTACTTCTTTTATCATTCCATCTTTTACCTGAAATCTCCCCCTTCTGTTTACTCTACTGGTAACAAATTCTGGCTTTACGTATTGCCTCATCCATTGTCTTTGGATTGTCAAACTCAATCCTCTCCCGCATATACAGAGGTAAACTACTCACGAACCTCTGTACTTTAGCTTTTTCTTCTCTAATATAGGGCACATAACGAAGCAAGGATGTAAAACGGGTGATAAATTCGTCCATGGTTTGCTGTCCCAACCGCAAGTCATGGAATTCTCTTGCCTTTTCGTCGTAAAAACGCTCAGTCAAGTATCTCTCCTTAAAGTACCTTTGAAATTTCTCCCAGGTTATGGTCTATTCACTTACTCCCCTTACGATCTTAACTTCTTCCCACCACAGGGTAGCTTTTCCCTGCAGTTGGAAAATAGCCAGTCGTGCTTTAAGGTTGTGATCGTATTCATATAGCTGGAAATATTTGTTCATATTAATCAACCATGCCTCAGCTGCTTCCTCCTGTTCTCCGTCAAAGTGTGGCGGTTTAATCTTACGAAACTCCCCTTGCAGCTCTATCCGTTGCCTTTTTGATGTCTGCTGTTCGGATGCATTATCGGATCGTTCCTCCCTTTCCTCAATCCCTTCAGGTTCTGTATGGTGATGCTGCTCCCCAGACATTCTTTGTTGCTCCGCACTGGGATTTGCTGGTGGAGGGTTCTATTTGTCAGACAGGCTTTTTATGATTCTCTCTTGTTCCATAGTCAGTCGTGCGTTATCTTCTCGTAACCGGGCCATCTCATTTCTCAATTCCTGCATGGATTCCAAGATGGCCATGTTTGTATTTCGAGCCTCCTCTCCGAGCTGTACCCATAGCTCGGGGTTGCCCTCAGGACTAGGTACAGGTCCCTGGCCCATCGCATACCTGCGTGATGCACTGTCCGCTCTTCTCATACTGTCAGTCTTCCGGTTCCTGGTTCTGTCTTTAACATCGGAAAAGTGACAGCAAGAAAAAAAAGTTAGCACACTAACTGTTTGCTTGAATTGCATGAGAATAATGAAAATAAATTGTATGTGTTGTTTTCTGTAATTCACTTCCAATTCCCAGAGGCCTCAGTTTTGTAACTGGGCTCTGATACCATATTGTCATGTTTCCCCATATTACCCAAGATTACCATAGTAAAAAAATAAATAAATTATTACACATTACTATAGAACTATTACGACAGCACCCCTTTTTTATTCCGGGCGCTAGTGGAGTCTTTTCCCGGCAACCGGATTGTTGAACTCACAGTGATGTTGTCGACCTGGCACTATAGGATCTGGTTCATTAACTTTGCACGTACTTCGGAAATCATCCGCCTCCTCGCGATCAACAACTGGGCAGATATGTGTTACACATGGCATTTCATTGATTTTTCTCTGGTTATGCAGTACTGTTTAGAGTTATTACACTGGGTATTGGTGTTAATTCTCCCTGCTCGGCCCCCTACGTGGCATGAGCAGGATCCTCTAACCACAGGTGTTTACCTCGAGCCCCTCACCATTGCATCGGAGGATGGGCGGGTTTATGATCCGACAATTTAATCCTTTCAGGGTTTTGTTCATTCAGCACTCCGTTATCAGTTTGCATTATCACCTCCACCATTTGGCTCCAGCTCGGTTCTCCCCTTAGTTTCTGCGGGCCTACTAAGTCTGCTGCCAGGCCTTGGAACAGTTTGGAAAACCACTAGAGGAGAGGATATGGCGACTCTGTTACACAAAAAAAGTATGGGCATGCTTTTATTTCTTCCTTTTTTTTACAGTTATTTGGCATTCCCGTCTCTGGAGTTTATTTCTTGTTATTTGTTTCCACCTCTATCTGCTAAATACAGTTGTAATGGTGTATTTTTGGTGTAGAGCCTGCCTCAAACAACCGAGGCCCTCAGACGAGGCTACAAGGTCAGCATTTCTCTGGTTTCCTTGCTCAAGAAGCCCAGGTACGGGTTTGCTCCTGGATAACTATTTTTTTTAAATGAATGTGACTCATCAGAGGATTCGAATCTGAAATGGTTAGCTATTTTGATTCTGTATCACAACCTTCCGAGTTCTGAAGGTTTGAAGCTTGTTGAGTTAGCAGGGTAGTCCTTCTTGTATAGTCGAGAGCTGTCGGGGTTGGAACCTGTACCCCTTATACTCGGGTAGAGGGATTTGTTTGTAGTTTCCTGGCATCAGCTGGGCAATGTTATCTTACTGTAATTGTGTATATTCTTTTATCCGCCATGGAATGTTTTCGGGGTTTACTGGGTTGTATTAAGTGTACTTGCACGGTGCTACGAAGCAACTCTCAGGAATTTCTGAGTGTATCCGCTGGAAGCACCTCTGGTTGAGTAACTCTCTTCTCTGAATGTATATTTGCAACTGTATAACCCTCTGTTACAAAGTTATCATCGACTGTTAATGGATGTTGCTTTCTAGCTATGTACAGCTGCATGGTTTAATAATATGGATCTTGCTTTCGGTCTAGATTTGTAAAGATAGCAGTTCCCATCCCGATTGTTACTTAATCTAATAGTTTGCACCGAGATTTAAATGATTTTTTAAATGTCTGGCACCATTCATTTCTCTGCACTTATTGTTTTTTATTCTTTACAGCCTCGGTGCTATATTTGGTAATTTTAAATTTCATATGCAGGGTTTCTTAGTTAAATGTTTGATGTAAAACCCCACCCGTAGAGTCCTGAGGGTCTGTGTGCATGGCAACCCTTTTCGGCTAGTTTACATGATACAGGTTTCTCCCTCCATGGACCTCTGGGGTCCGACAGTTATGGATTCTCTTGCTTTTATACACCGTATGTATATGTATATATCACTGGACTGTGTACCAGCTTGTTGACGGTAAGGAGATGTATGCATGTTTTCCTTCACCATACCCTACTCATGTATAACACCCTAATGAAATTTATAGGCCGGTATTACTTGGATTCTACCCTTCCTGTTCTGGTTAACTTGAACAGAAAGATTCTTGTCTTTTGGTTCGTTTCCTGAGTATAAAATTTATATATTTACAGTTCCAAAATTTCACCTTCCCACCGGGAGTTTCATTAGCGGTTGTTGTATACTATACCTACCGCTTCCTAGGGCTCATTATCAGAGTTTTGTGTAGTCCAAAACTGTACATTTCCACCAGTTTACCGTGGTCACCCTTACTCACCTGTTTCCAGATTTGAAATAATTTATGTACCCTGCCCTCTTCTAAATCTTCTATAAAGACCACCAACATTTCCTTTAATTAACTAATGCATTAATTACAAAATTAAGGCTATACAGTTATTAACTATTCCCTTACTGTTACAGTTCTTTTATATCAAATGTATAATACAGAGCTTATTCACACACAATAAACAAAGTTTCGTTTAGTACCTATCCCTGGATGTCAATGTATTGATTTCACAAAATTATTCACCTCTATTTCTTCACTACGCCCTCCAGACGCCGAGCTTTCCTCTGCCTCCTTCTTCTGTTTACCATCCAACCTTGAGATTCGTCTTTCGGGACCAGAATCTCCCCCAGTGCTCTCTTGCAGGGCCACTATCCTTGGCAAGATATTCGCACCTAGTGCTTGGCTATCTGGTCCTCACCAGACTTAGCCCTTTTTTTCTTTCTGTCTGTCCTCACAGCACAGCCTCCCTTTTTCTTTTTTCTGGAAACCTTTCCAGTCATGAGAGATAGTTAGAGTTGCAATCACTGCAACTGTTCTTTCCCAACTTCCCCTCAGAAGTTGCCAACATTTTCCAACCGAAAAACTTTTCTTTTTTTTTTTATTAAAGAAATAATAACAAAATTATTAAATTTCAAAACAGTTAATAATGTCATATTCAGTTTCTTCTCTTTTAACCACGGTAAAATCAAATATTTACATTTCTCTAGGGCATTACATCTTAGCTCCTCTTCTGTAGATTTCCTTGCAACACCATTTAGTACCTTAGCAAAGCTAGGGAAACAATTGTCCTTAAGTGGTTGAGGTGATCATATTGAATTTCCCATGGCATATGAGTTTGACATTTTCAAATTCATATGATATTTTTCATCTAATTTTTTTTAAACATAATGTTTGAATTTTTTTTTTAACAATTTTAAAAAAGTTGAATAAAAAATCAATATCATAAAATATACACAACTAAAAAATGTAAAAAAATACCACTATCTTCGTTTACAAGTCCTCTTCAAAAGGGTACTTTTGGTTTTTCAATTTATTTAAATAGTTGAAAAACACCTTAGGTGAACATGTGTCTGCAAAATGCAATTAAAATATTACTTCACCAACTTCGAAAAATAATAAAAAAATATATAATTTTGCATAAAAAAATAGATTTTTAATATGAAAAAATGCATACCTCTTAAGATTTGTAAAAATTTGCAAGGACAAGCATTCCATTTAATGGAAAATTGACATATTATACAATATTAAATATTTTTGCAAAAAATATCATTAAGACAACAACATAATTCTCTACAATTTTTCTTTTTACTCCAAATCAAAATTCATAGTGCTTATATGAATTTTGAGGGCTTCAATTCGATAAAAGAGGAAAAACTTGAAATTGCATTGCCACATTTGTCCCAAAAGTGTAACCCGTCTTCATGTTTTCACCCATTTTACTTCTAAAACAATCCTTAAAAATTGCAACTTTATAAAAATTCTAAAAAGTTTTAAACTTCAATTAAAAATACTATTTGTCATTAATAAGAGGAAAATATTTCACCTCTAAAAGTTGCAACTCTATTAAAAAAAATCCATAAACTTCTAATTGAATCTCTATATAAATAAATAAATAAATAAAAAATCTATAAACTTTTAAAACCTCAATTGAAAGTTAGATCTTAATTAAAAACTTAATAACATGTTTTTGAAATTATCCATTAAAATTTTATGTTAACTTAAGTTTTGGCATTTTATGCTCTCAAGTGAAGTCCTAAAACCTTGAACGAGGTCGTTCATTGTCTTGAGGGTTCGTTTATGCATACATTTATAGATTCACCTTAGTAGATGTTTAATTGTATATTTTTATTATTATTTTGGTAAGTGACTTTGAACAAGGTTATAAGGGTTCGTCAAGATTATTTTTATCTTATACACACATTTATAGTCTTTTTATTCTATGCACACATTTATAGATTCACCTTAGTAGATGTTTAATTGTATATTTTTATTATTATTTTAGATGTTTAATTGTGTATTTTTATTATTTGTTTTAAGTAATTGATAATTTTAAGGGTTAATTTAATTTTAAAAAGGGTTAATGAATTAAAGGAAAATTAGTGCGTTAACTAATAAATATGTGGTTAGGAGGAAATTCATTTTTCCTCTCCTTCATCAATGAGGCATTCCAGTGTGATGTAGGTAAGTCGGATGGAGAGGAGAAGCACTTAGGGTTTGAGACTGCTCTGCAACTGGCAGACCTTTACAGACTGCGCCACTCTGACAAAAACTTTCAGCCATAAGGCATCTTCAGCACAATAAGGCACAGCTACCGTGCAATGGAACCCCCTCAGGGGGAGGACATGGTGCCTCCCCCCGCTGATACGGAAAACGCCCTGCAACAAACTGAAAATGTCAGGAAGGACCATCCAGAAGATACAACAACAGAGAATGAAAATGCGCCAACAAATAACAACACAAATGAAGAACCAAGAGTAAAGTCAACCACCTGCAAGCCTGTAGCAGTTGACAGACCCAAAATCGAGCTCCCAAGTCAGCGGATCAACTCTCAGATCCAGTTTATGAGGGATCATGCTCTGATAGGAAAGTTCATAGGCCTTTGGCCAACGGAGAAAGCTCTGCATGGCTGGATCGCAGCCAAATGGAAGCCAAAAGGGCACATAACCCTGCAGTTAGGGCCTAAGGGCTTCTTTACTGCCATTTTCAATTGTCTGGAGGACCAAAATAGGGTACTGGATGGAGGACCATATTTCTTCAACGCAGCAGGCCTATACCTAAGAGGATGGATCGAGCGCTTTAACCCGAAAGAAGAAGATCTGAGTTGGGCCCCAATGTGGTTGCACCTTTATTCTCTCCCTCTGGAATATTGGGACGAAGACTCTTTGCAAGACATTGGGAATGGTTTAGGCAAATTCATCAAAGTGGCAGAGGAGACAAAGCTTAAGCGCTACACCTCCTATGCGCGGATCTGTGTATACATGCACCTCAGCAAAGCTCTCTCAGATGTGGTAAGCCTCTACCATGATGATTATGAATGGTTACAAACAATAGATTACGAGCATGTACCATTCCGTTGTCGAAAATGCCACGCCCTGGGCCATTTATTCCGAGACTGTCCCTCCAATATGAAATCCAAGACTGCCCCTTCAATGGACAAATCCGACTCAGATGGGTTCACAAAAGTTCCCAATCACAAAAAGACCCATAAAAAGCCCTCTACCTCAGTCAAAAAACCTATCACCAACACCTCCTTGCCATCAACAAGCAACAGCTTTGAAACCCTGCTCCAGCCGGAGGTTCATATTTTAGATAATCAGGAACAACCTGAAGCCACCCCTAAGACTACTGCCCATTCTGCTCCCTCAAGCTCAAAGAAAGCCCTCACTTCTAAGCAACCCGTGGACACCAAATCACCCTCTCCCAGTAACCCACAGAAAAGGATTGCTCAAGAAATGGAGATAGATAGCACTCAGATGCAGCTCATGATTGTAGATGATACAGAGGCAGAGCAGGAAGCAGTACAGCACATGGAAGAGGAACCGGAGAGCTTTGACATCGGAGATCTAGATATATTGGGACTTGAACAAGCATGTAAGAAAAAGGAATATGACAAAATTCCTAAGCGACAGCTAGAGAACTTAGAAGTAATTCTCTCAAGAGCACAGAAGCAAAGATCATTAGGTGTCCAAACTGGCATTCAGTGGGATGGAAGAAATATCTTCAAAGACAACAAGAAACGAGGAAGGAAAACAGATCTACAGAGAACCATCCGCATAGGGGAGATGCTGGTGGAATCTGGAAGATACTCCAAGCTTACCAAATATTATAATCCCCTTCCCAATCATGAATCATGAAGCTCATCTCATGGAACATTAGAGGGCTCAACAACCCGGGAAAAGGTCAAATAATAAGGAACATGCTACAACAAGAAAAGCCTCAAATTCTCTTCTTGCAGGAGACCAAGTGTAATTCCACAACGTTGGATCGGATCCTCGCCAAAGCATGGCCAGGAAGCAAAGAAGTGGTTGTGGAAGCCATAGGAGCCTCAGGAGGGCTAGCCATCATTTGGGATGATAGAGCTATAACACTTACTAACATACATGCTAGTAAGCACTTTATCCAAGCCATGTTTCATTTAACAGGGACAAACGTCCATGGACACTTAACCAATGTCTACTTTCCCCAGGAGGCAACAAACAAAGTAGACACACTGAATACCTTAACTCAGATCAACTCAGAAAGATCCCACCCACTTTGGATCACAGGAGGGGACTTCAACATGATTACAAGATTGGAGGAAAAAAGAGGAGGACGGATCAAGCTAGACTGTGAAAGCACCCACTTCAAAAATTACATTCATAACAACAGGCTCATAGATATGGAATTCAACAATGGAGTATATACATGGAACAACAAGCGTGCAGATGCCCACCAAATTGCATCTCGGTTAGACAGATTCCTGCTTTCTGATAACGCAATACATCTGGGCGGGGATCTCATGGCCTCTATATTGCCACTCTCTGGCTCGGACCATTGGCCTATTAAGCTTCACTGGCAAAGACCGGGAGACAATGTTCGCATGCCCTTTCTCTTTGAAGCCTTTTGGATGAATCACCCAGATTTTCACAACCTGATAACAGAGACATGGAAAAATTTCACACCACCAGCAGGCACAAAAATGTACAAGCTCCAACAAAAGTTAAAAAATCTTAAGGAAAACATAAAACAGTGGAATCGCTTTACCTTCGGCAATATCTTTCAGGCGCAAGACGCTCTTGAACAAGAAATGCAAAAATTACAGCAGAGAATCATAGCTGAAGGCAGATCCGAAACCATAGCAGAACAGGAACGTCAACTACAAATGCAAATCTCAGAAAGAGAAAAACAGGCAGAGATTCTTTGGAGACAAAAGTCGAGGATCAGATGGCTTAAAGAGGGCAAACGCAACACAAAGTTCTTCCACCATACCACTATCCAACGAAGAATGCACAACAGCATTGTTGTCCTACAAAATCGACAAGGGGAACATCTAGAAAAGCATGAAGATATAGAACAGGAACTCCTCACCCACTTTCGGAAGGTGCATCAGGAAACGGAGACGGATCGGCTGCCAGCTATAGAGAAAATCATTAAGAATACTCCTAAGATCGTAACTGAGGAACACAATCAAATCCTCCTCAGGCCTATATCTTTACAGGAAGTGGAGACAGCTATGCGACAGCTCAAAATTGGGAAAGCACCTGGACCAGACGGCTTCACTTCAGACTTCTTTCACAACTTCTGGGATCTAATCAAGGAGGAAGTCTGGCAAGTAGTTGAGGAGTCCAGAGTTACTAGATGGATGCTTCCATCCTTGAATGCCACCTTCATCGCCCTCATCCCTAAGGAGGAGAACAGCCAGACTCCAAACAAATTCCGACCTATTGCACTATGCAATGTAATGTATAAAATTGTCTCCAAAGTGATCGCCACACGCCTCAAACCCTTGCTTCCCTTACTTATATCACCAGAGCAATCAGGATACGTGGAAGGAAGGCAGATCACCGATGGCATAATTCTCACTCATGAAATCATTCACTCCCTAAAGCAATCTAAAAAGGCGGGTATGCTCCTAAAAATTGACCTCTCAAAAGCTTTTGATACTTTAAGCTGGAAATATATTCAAAAAATGCTGCTAGCCTTTGGCTTTACCCCCCCTTGGGTAAGATGGATTATGAGTCTCATCACCTCTACCTTTTTCTCAATTCTATTCAATGGGATCCCTTCCACCCCCTTCCACCCGTCAAGAGGCATCCGACAAGGGGACCCTCTCTCACCCTTTCTTTTCGTTATTATGGCGGAAGGTCTTGGACGTTACATCAAAGATGCCCTTCATAACCAGCAATTACGTGGCCTTTCTTTCCAGAATACCCCTGCTTTCACCCACCAGCAGTTCGTGGATGACAATATGTTATTTAGTCATCCTTCGGTCCAGGAAGCCCGTAAACTGAAATCCATTTTATCTGACTTTTCAGATGCCTCTGGCACCTGCATTAACAAAGCAAAATCCCAAGTTTTCTTCTTTCACACACCCCCCATCACTCAATCCTCCATAGCAAGAATTCTGGGCTTCTCGATTGCAACTCTACCCTCCAAATACCTGGGAGCTCCAATGACAGCCTCTGCCTTAAAGCACTCATCCTGGAAAATACTCTTAGAAAAACTGGAAGCCTGTATTTCTTCATGGACCTTCAGAGCTCTCAATATGGCGAGTCGCCTAGTTTTAATCAAAGCAGTGCTACAATCTATGCTGCTCTACCTTTTCTCAGTCCTGGCAGCACCCAAATGGGTTCTAAAAGCAATCAGAAATCTTCAACAGGATTTTTTATGGGGGAATACAAAACAAAAAAGAAAATGGGCTCTGGTCAAGTGGGAAACAGTTTGTCACCCAAAATCCTCTGGAGGCACTGGATTACGGGATCCTCAGCATAGCAACGAGGTCATGGGAGCGCGCATCTGGTGGAGATGGCTCTCAAACCCACATACTCCTTGGGCAATCCTATGGACAGCTAAGTATGCTAATAATAGGCCAGTTGATGATTTAATTCGGCTCAAAGAAGTTGGCACAGGCTCTTTAATTTGGAATGCTGCCAAACAACATAGAGATCTAATCCAACAACACAGTTTTTGGGAAATCAGGAATGGAGATAATGCAAGGTTTTGGGAGGACTCCTGGTAGCAAAGACCAAAATTGAAGGACCTGCTCACGCCCCACCAGCTTTAGGATTGGGTAGAGCAACTGATGATCAAAGTAAATCAACTTTGGGAGGAAGTTCACAACCAAGGTTATAGACAATGGTTATGCTCGAACCTCATTCTTGGGCAAGCCATGCAATACATAAAAGATAGCCTAGATACAGAACTCTCAAACAGGAAAATTCGCCAATCATATAAGAAAGACATCATCAGATGGGGTTATGAAACAAGAGGTACCTTCACATCACAAGAAGCATATCATATAATACTAAGGAACCATACCGTCAAGGATATCCTCTGGCACAAAGTCTGGGAACCACCAATTTGGCCAAAAATCTCCACCTTTCTCTGGTTGTTGTGCCAAAATAGAATCCTTACTTGGGATAATCTAAGGAAACAGAGTTTTCACAGACCTTCCATCAGTCCAAATTGTAAACAGGCAGAAGAAACTAAGGAACATCTCCTAAACTCATGTCTGTTAGCAACCCGACTTTGGGAAAAATTTAGCTTCAGATGTCAAAGAGATGGACGAAATAAGGAGAATTCAACCAGCACTATTCGTTCTTGGGTACCTCACCCTTATAAAAGCAAAATTTTAAACACCTTATGGAAGCTAATACCAGGTTTCCTCACGTGGAAAATCTGGAAAGAGAGAAATCGCTGCATCTTCAAAGACCATTCCTCTCCCACAGAAGTTCTATGGAACAACATATGTCAAAACATACGAGAAACCTTGATGCTCCAAACTTGGTTTGATGATGACTTCCCCTCCACTCCATAGGAACAAAATATATGGATGAACTGGAACCTTCAGTGGAACCATGAGCAGGTACACCAAAGGAAAATCCCACCATCTGGAGATACACCTGACAAATGGACTCCACCCCCACCACCCATGGTATTGCTCAACTTTGATGGAGCATCAAAAGGAAATCCAGGTAAAGCAGGATTTGGAGGAATATTCAGAAATCACAAGGGCAATGTTCTTCAAACATTCATGGGGTCAATCGGTTGGGATACAAACAACTCAGCTGAATTAGAAGGAATTTGGCAAGGACTTCTCCTGGCTCAGAACAATAGATTCTTCCCACTCATAATTGAAGGGGACTCTCAGATCTTAATCAACATGATCAACCAGATCTTACAGGGAACTCCAGCACATAAGGTGGGTAGCAGTTGGAGATTGGCGGAAAGGTTGGAACAGATTGAACAGTGGCTACTCACACATCGCGCAGTTACCATCAGGCACACTTGTCAAAATGGTAACAAAGCAGCAGACCTCCTAGCAAACATTGGCGTTGAAAGTGGCAAGACTCTCCATGTGGGAACTCTTAGCACTATAGCCAACACTCATCAATTGCAGGAGTTCAATGATCTAGTGCAAAAGGAAAGTGCAAATGCAGAGGAAACGCACCCGGATGCGGGTGTCAACAACGACATTTAAATGATAAGACGGACCGCCGGTAGGTTGAGCAGCCATCTGGCTCACTGCTTCATCCTGAGAGCCCATCGCAAATGGATTAAAAACACCTTGCAGGCGACATTTATTGACTCCGAAAGCCGTGACGAGCTCACCCCCTTCAATACCATGGCCCCTGCAAACCGTTCTGTTACTCCTCCCCTTCTCCATGGCGTTTGTTCTCCTCAAGCGGCTGAACCGTGTATCAGAACTGCTACAGGCAGTCGCTGCTTGATTCTCCCTTGCCAGGATTTTGGTAATGGTTTCCATTTTACGCACTCCCATCATTGTCTCCTTGATTGTGGTTCGCCCACCCCTACTCACGCTCATCGTCGCCTTTCTTCCAACTCCTCCGCTGTCAATTTAGCTCACACCTATGCCATGGCTCGCCTCAGGCACCGCATGCGCAGTAGGCATGGAGGTTCGCGTGGAAGTTTTCACCGCTTGCAAGTTTCTACCAGCTCCACCTCTGATTCCTCGGACTCTACTACTGAATTTCCCAACCCGCTCATTAACCCCACTCACAGATACCCAAATACCAGAAGCGGTAGAGGTTGGAGGGACAATGTTGTCCACACTGAGGATATCCCACTCCCTCCTCCTTCTGCCCCTCACAGCACTCAATTTCGCTTCCGTAGTTCCTTAAACAGGCCTACAATCATAGCCACCATCACAATTTCCTTCGAGGAAGAGTCTGCGACGCAAGCTCCTCTGTCCAGTAGTGGGAACAAGCAGAACAGGGCAGAGCCTAGTTGTCATGGGATTAGCAACAGGTAGCAAGGTGAAAGCAGCAAGGCTCTGCATGGCAAAGCCAAAGCTGAGGACACTGGTAAGCGACAGATGGATGCAGAAGGCAATGTGGATGCTACACCTACTCAAGGTCGAGGCGCGTCTGAAGAGGAAGATGATTGGTATCAGTTTGCCTGCCGGATTGAGGAAGAGCCAGCTCCGGAGGAACCACCAGCCTAACACGTGGCCTCAGGCAAAGTTCTCCGGCTCCCAGGTGGATTCGTCTCACTGTTTTGTGGTTTTTTGGTTTCGTGCAAAGGTGTCCGGCTTCCAGGTGGATATGTTTCTCTGTGTCGTGGTTTTGTGGTCTAGTTGTGCTCTGTTTCTACGCCAAGTGTCTTGAATTCTCTGGTTAACTCTCCGCCAGGTGGAATGTCACTCTGTTTCTTGGTTATGTCCCTATCTTTCTGGTTCAAGCTTTGCATTCCTCTTTGTTCATTTTGGAAAACCAAGGTCTACTTTGAAACAATTGTTTTGATTCAATGGTTGGTTTACCCATAAAAGGGGCAGTCTTTAAAGATTCTTGGACTGGTTTCCCCTCTGTTGGGGCAATCCATTACAAACAACTTCATTTTGTGATGATGACTGATGCTTAACATCTCTGAAATCAGGTCTCTTTATAACTTTTTTTGTATAATATCAATAGATCAATATTACTTAGAAAAAAAATATGTATGTGGTTAGTGAAAGAAGTTTTTTAGCTTATAACTTTGTAAAAAAATTTACTATCTATCTAGTAGTTATTGATAATTAAATTAAAATTCTAAAAGTTTTATTTCAAAATAAACATCTTATTTACTATGAATTTTGATATTGGATAATCTAATATTGGTTTTCTATAATTATGATAACTATATAAAACAATCAAATTGTTCACGGACTTATAATAGAGAGTGACAAGGTGTTTTGTTATGACACTCTATAGTGTAGAAGTCACCCAGTTAAAATTTTATGAGAAAAAATCTAGCCATACGAAAGGCTTTGGTGATCACAAAGTAATTTTAATGATAAATAGTGAAATCATCTCAAGTCTCTCATAAACTAGAAAACAAAAACTATGTATAATACTTGAATTTAACAACAACAAAAACGAAAACAAAACTTTACATTTAAATTAGATTTATGAGATAAAAATAAAACCGATTGATTTAATTATTAAAATTTACTCTAAATCAATTTAATATGTTATTGATATCTATTATTTAATAGATAATTGAATTAACTAATTTTTATAGTTAAAAATGATTTCCTATATATTTTATTTATCAATAAATAAATAATATTGTAATAAATTATTTTAAATAAAATTAATTGTTTTTTATAACTGTTTCAGAGTTAATAATTATATTGGACAAATATTTTTGGAACGTAAAACATCCCAAGGAAAAACACAAAAAAATTACTTTAAAACATGTGTTTAATAAAATAAAATTAATAATGTTTATAAATTATAGAATTTAGTTAAATTAATTATCAATTTTAAAAATATAAGAACTATCGATAAAATTCCAAACAACTATCATGATTCCATTATTCATTAATCAAAGTGTATCACAATAAACCTTGAGATATAATTGCACAAGAGAATTCTAGCCAAAAAAATACGATAAAATTCGAAACAATTATCATGATTCCATTATTCATTCAAAGTAAGTGTATCGCAATAAACCTTGAGATATAATTGCACAAGAGAATTCTAGCCAAAAAAATATTTTAACAAATTTATTTCACGCAACAAACCTTGACATAAAATTGGACGAAAAAATTATGGGTAAAAATTCTCCCTTACCCATACTTCTAATCTTATATTATTCAATAACATATATAATTCGAAGAAAATATAATAAGTCGATACTTCTAATCTTATATTATTCAATAACATATATAATTCGAAGAAAATATAATAAGTGGATTGAGATATAATAATACAATTGAGTATTAAATGAAAAAAAAAAAAAAAAAAAATTATAATCAATTTTTTGACCTTGTCACTTAGGTCACCATTACTTGCAAATGAATATTGATTTTTTTTTTTTTTTGTCAAAAGGTGGAAAAACCTATCAAACTCAGTGTTGCCAAACCAACATTGAGGACAGCCATCTCTGGCTGCTATCCGCGAATGTCAGTTGACACATCAGTGTTATCAAGGAAAACCACGCCACCTGAAATAACCCGCTGGTGGTCCGTAAGGGAGCAGGCTATCACTCCTGCCAGATGCCTCTGGGTCTTGGGCCGTTAACCTGTTTCCTTACGTCCGAGGAAGACGAGCTCTTAGCCAAGCAGAAGCAGTTTTAGGGCGTACTCCAGGCCCAAAATGAATATTGATTTATTATTGACTTGTTATTTATTTAAGGAATTAGTATTTATCTGTAGATACTAAATTCTCCAAAATAATGGGAGAGAAGATTGTTCATTGATGTGGCACTGTTAATGAGAACATGTATTACAGTGTCTGCAATGGCTATTTGGAAATGGCTATCATTATGAATATGTAAAAAGTTCTCATAACTTTAATTTAATTATCAATCATTATTAAGTGGATAATAGAAATTTAATCTTTTTAGAATATTTTAAAATATTCATGTACTAGTCACATTCCAAAGGTTAAAATTTATCTTAAAAGTAATTATACTTTTTCTATATTTTAAATTAAATGGTGTTTATTTTAGAATGAAGCTTCCACAATTTTAATTTAGTTAGCAATATTTATTAGGTGGATGGTAAATATTTAATCTCTACAAAATATTTTAGAATATTCATAATGATATACACAAATTAAAGGTTGAGATCTATTTCCAAAGTAGTTATGTCATTTTTTATCTTTTAATTTAAAAAAATTCATATGAACTAGTGGCACATAAAGTGATTTATGGTTTTGTGGGCATGTGGTATTGGACCATGGTATTGTAACAAAGCCTACAAATTAAGCATCTTCATGGTAAAATACGAGTAAATTTCTATGATTATGAATAGTGTTCCATATTTTTTAAATGTATATATGTTTAATGTTTAACTTATATATTAATTCTTTTTATTATTTATTACTGATAATAAAATTTAAAATAAACTTATAAATTAGTTATTTTTTATGGTTTTTTAAATTTTAGCAACTTGAGATGCCTATCAACATTTGTCATCCGTTTAATTTATATTGTTGTGTTAGTTTAAAAAAAAATGTTATATCAAGAGTGCCATATGAAATGGTTTTTTGAACATGAGATATTGATAAGGCATGGTAGTGTAACAAAACCTATTTATAAGTTAAGAATCACCATGGTTAAGAATCTTGTCACAAGCTTTTTAGTTGTAGTCTAACTAAGTGAAATTGTTATTTTGGGCTAAATCGACAATACAATTTCTAGCAAAATTGTGATTTCTTGTCATTTAAAACACACTTTTAAATGTATAAATAGATTTAACACAAATTTGAGTTACAAATATGAATTCCCTACAATCAAATTTGTGATTTCAAGAAATATTTGTCGGATTATGAACATTTTTTACTAGAAAATATGCCCAAAAAAGCTTCAAAACGTCTAACAGGCAAGTGCGTGTTCTCGGATGTCTATCAATGGTGAATGCAAGTCTACATTCCTGGAGCTGAAGAGGAAGAAGATATATATGTTCACGATATTCAAGATCAGCGAGAAACAAACTAAGATCATGATAGATAAACTCAGAGGCCCTACTAAGAACTATGATAGCTTTAGGGTTTTTTCCCAAGATAGAGTGTAGATATGTTGTCTATGACTTCGACTTTGTCACTGAAGATGACTTTCATAAGAGCAACATATTCTTCATTTCCTTATCCCTGATTAATAGGCTTAGCTCAGTTGTAGATTGATGGAGGATACTTTGGTAGACTATTATTTTGATCCACTAGAATTCTATCAGATATGGAACAAGCCAGTTGGCGATTCACAAGCTGAGAATAGGGTCATTCTGGTGAACAAGGACTCGAATAACCTATGGGGTCAAGTGTCTATTTGTGCTTCAGGTTTTCCACTACCAAGTGCGGGTTTTTCTGGTCTAGAGGAAACTCTAGGAACTCACTTATACTGAAAAAAACCCTAAATGATACAAGTGTAAGTGGAGTCGGCATGGAATTTTGGGATCCAACTCCTTTTTTCACAAAGGCCCCCTACAGGTGGTGGAATCACCTTGTTTGTTTTCCCCTTTGACGGAGGGTCTATACCAAAAATTTCTGGTGACATTTGTGTCAGTCTCTAATATTCTACAAAAACATTGGGTAAAAACCATAACTTCAAGGGGAGAGGAGAATTTGACTTTTCCAGGATACCCTTTGTTTAAGGCATTGCCTAAAAATTATTTTGTATTTACAGATACAACCCTCTTTGGAAATGAGCTTGATGTGGCCACACTAATATAGGGGTTCAATGGTAGAGGTGCTTCTCAGGCAAGATCCATAGAACTAGAGTAAGCATAACACCCCCCCACCCTCCAAGGACAGATACCCATAAGTGCCATAAAGAAGAAAAAGATTCATTGTGCAAAGTTGCAGAAAGGGGAGGAAAATATGGTTTTTGGAGTGGACATTCAGTTTCATGAGGTTGAATAAAAGGAAAAGGTTGTTATTGTGGGAAGAGCAAGGGGAAGGTGTTTCAAGGTTCAAACCCCGAGAGAGTGGGCTACTCAAAAATGGGGAAAAATATGGAGTCCTTGTCATCTGTCTCAACCTCAGCTAAAGGTTGGTTCATCTTCCTTTCCAACTCAAGTCAGAGTGTCTCCTGGGTTCTTGAAAGAAATTGGTCCATTGATTCTACCACAATTCTTTTGAAGAAATGGACACCTCTCTTTGATGTTAGTCGAGAGGGGTTGGAAGCCACACCAATTTGGGTTTGACTACTAGGCTTTCCTATTCAATTCTTGTCTTAAGAAACCTTTATGGATATTTGAAACTGCTTGGGGATTTTCCCAGATGGAGACATATCTTTTCAAAGCACTAGCATCATGAGTGCAATGCACATTCTAGTGAGTATTAATTCAAGAGAAGGACTCGTGGCTAAGATGAGGTTTTGTCAAGATGTATTTTCTCATCTATAGATATTAGACTATGAAGGCATCCCTTAAGGTGCAGAAGACGTCGTGTAGCAGGTCACATTGTAAAAGATTGCAAACTCCCTTTTCATGGTCACAAGGTTTATGGAATGCCCCCGAAATGAAGAAGAAAATTTCTCTCAGGGCAGAGGATATGATGGAATGTTTGGCACCCAATAACGAGGTAAGGGGATAACTTCCCCACCTCCTTCAAGAACAGGGGTTTAGGCTGAGGCCTCTAAGTGACCTGACATAGAAGTGGCAATGGAACATTATCAAGCTGATATCACCAAGGACCTTTAGATGCAACCACTAGAATCCACTGCTTTTACTACTTATTCCCCCCTGCTCTCCACTTTCTTTAGTCAATAATGTTTCTTTGGGTGAAGACCTAATTAGTTATACTAGTTGTGATATCTTTAAGCCTCTCATCCCCCTAAAGCCAAATCCTACCTTTGTCTCATGCATGTGCCCCTTCATCACTGTGCACACTTCCTCCTCCATTCTCTCCTCAAAACAATTCTCTCAAAACAAATCATTAGACACCAACTCTTGTTACAACCTGCATCCTCGATCTTTGATTCCCACCAGTTCTATGTTGTCTCGGGGTCTTGGGTCTAACCCTATCTTTCCAAAAGTTAAAGGTTGAGGCAAAAAATATTTTTTTTCCAGAGCCCAGGTTAAAGCTTGCCTACATGTGGAAGATGGGAAACAAATCTCCATTGATGGGGCTCTTAGAGTAGCAAAGGCCCTAGGAGCAGTTTCCCCACGATTATTCAATCCTTCAACTGTCGGGGCTTGGTAATCCCATAAAAAAATTGGCCATGGGGAGACTACTTGACATAAATAAACCCAGTATTCTCCTTTTACAATAGACTCTAGGGAATGGCCCCTCTGTATCCAAAGTTATAGAATCTATGTTTAAAGGTTGGTGTTTTACTTGCTCATATGTTTATGGAAGATTGGGAAGCTTAGCTATTGGGTGGAATCCTCAAAGCATAAATCATCTTGACACTTTGAGTGTAGATGTTGTTTTAGGTATGGAATTCTACTTAGCCGAGCTTGGGTTGGAGTTGAAACTTGAGGGTAATCAAATTTTATGGACCATTTTCAAATAGAGTTCCTTTTTTAGACTCTTTATTTCAAAAACAACTCCTTTAAGTCGAAGACCTTATCTTGGGAGGCGATTTTAATTTTTCTTTGGGCACGCTGAAGTTTGGGGACCCCATGCAAGACCTAACATCCCGATAGATTATTTCTCACATATGATGGTGGAACACAAACTAATAGATGTGGACATGGTTAATATGACCATACTTAGATTAGTAAAAGAGTAGAGCATGTTAGGGTGGCTAAAACTAGAACTCTTCTTATTATCTGAGAAACTTGTGGAAGGGATACCCATGTTGTGACAATGGTTTGGAAGTGGGGGAGATTTTGACCATTATCCTATCTTTCTGAAATTCAAAGGTTTGGGGAAAAATTCGGCTAGCCATTTTAAGTTAAATGCAAAATGGATAAAAGAGGAGGACTTTATGGAATTAGTTCACACAAATTGGGTCCCTTATACTCTTGACTTTGGAGATTCAGCTATCTCTCATTCTTCCAGGAACCTTTCAAAACTAAAAAAAACTACTATTTAGTGGGAAGAAAACAAAAGGATAAGAGAAGATCAAGAACTAAAAGAAGTGGAATCAAAGTTGAATCTTTTGGGGGGCTTCGAGGATGGGGGTTACTCTTTTGAAGACACAAAAGCTAGATTATTTCATCTTGAGGCTAAGAAAATGAAATTTCTTGAGGATAAAGAAGCTTGCTAGAGATTTAAAAGTAGAGAAATCTAGCTTGAATGTAGGGATGAGAAAAACAAGTTATTTAAGATTTTTTCGAAGGGACAGAAAATAGAAAATACCATATGGAGTTTGGAGGATCAGAACATTGTTCAAGCCTCCACTTTCGAGGATTTGGACCTTATGGGAAAACACCACTTCAACTCCCTATTCACAGCAGGGAAGGTGCAATAATAGCTTAGGTGATCATACTGGTTCAATTCTTCCCACGTTTTGTTAATGAGGAGGAAAATTTACATCTGATGGAAGAAGTTTATTTTGGGCCAGGGCAATGAACCTATTCGAAGTGGCTCATTTTGTACTGAAAAAACCTATGTATGAATAAGGATTGATTCAACTTCCCCTTCTAGCTACTCTAAGATGAGGAGTCGGTCCTAGTGGGGAAATTATGGATACTTTTCCATATTTTGTATCTAGGGTACTTCATTTAATTTATTCTACGGTTTTAGGTTTTGGTGATATTTATCATGCACTCATATAACCCAAAAATTTAGAAGAATATTTTCCATTCTTTGGCTGTGTATGGAAATATAGAATCAAAATTACCACAATTTTGGGTATTCATCTACCCTTGCTAGGTGTTGGTGCTTTTCTTTTAGTTCTCAAAGATTTGTATTTTGGAGGTGTACATGTGGTGTCGTGTACATGTCATGCATGTGGTGTTGTGCACGTCTCGCATTGTGTACACATTGTACAGGTGGTACGATGTACATGTGGCATTGTGTACACATTATGCAAGTGGTGTCGTGTACATGTGATGTTGTGCACACATTGTGCAGGTGGTGCTTTGTACAGGTGGTACTGTGTACGTGTTGTACATATGGTACTGGTGTACATGTGGTATTGTGTGCATGTCGTACATGTTGTGTTGCGGGCATGTTGTACTATGTATGTGCATTGTATAGTTGTGGTATCATGACGTGTATCCATTGTGTGGTACTCTATGTATGTACATGTATTGTGTGGTGTTGTACATCGAGTATAGGTGTATGGTGTTGTGTCATACACTAGGTGTAGGTGTATGTATGTGTTGTGTTGTACACTAGGTGTAGGTGTATGAATGGTATGTCAGGTGTAGGTGCATGTATTGCATTCTGTTGTAAGCCATGTGTGGTTTTATGTGTGTGAGGCACACTATGTGTATGTGTACATGGTTGAGGAGAAGGCACTGGGTGTTGTCGAGTGTTGCAACCGGTCTAGAGTGCGTACGAAATAAGGACAAAGGTAGAAGCTAAGGATTTATTAAAGGATAAGTATCAATATTTTACTTTAGTTTTATTATGCATGTGAGTTATGATTATGGTCCATGATGATTACATGTGATCTATGATTCTGGTTCATGATGGTTACATGTGATTTACGATTTTGATCTCTGATGGTTGTGTTTTGAGCTAACCTAATGTGATATGTTTATACATGATGATTTGATCAAAGATGCTAGTTTGACTTGTTGTGACAGGAGGTAAACAGGATTGCAAGTGTACCTTATTGACAAGCTACCAATGAGGTATGATGTGAAGTTATTTCAATTTAGTTTGAATCTAATGAAAACTATGTTCTTGGAACAGGAATGCATGAACATGCCTGATTGGGCAATTGAAATTAACCTCAAGAATTAGCAGCAATGACAAAATGAATTGGAACATGTAGCAGTATGTTGGTAAAGCACTTCAAGAGCACGACCATTATGGGACACTAGTACCCAATAGTGTCGATTGATTTCCATGAGCATGCTATGACTGGTATGATGGTTTGAGGTAGGTATATGCTTTGGTTGCTTGATTTTTGATGTGAGGAAGCCTTGCCAAGGGATGGCTTGCCCGAGATAGGGGATGCCAGGGAACTTGGAAGGTGAGTGACTACATGGAAGGGGGTGACCAGATTGCCCGAGGGACTGTGTAGCAGAGAAGGGAAGGGCGGGGATATATTTGTTTTGGTCATGAGAATTGCTATATGGAATTATATGCACATTGGGAGAGTGCCCTGGAACAATGGGACGATAACTGTTCACTAGGAGGATAAGTGACGCAGGATTATAGCATTGGACATTGGATGCAACTTTGATAGTGGTTTTATGTTGGTTATAAGCATGGTTAATTCATTGGTTCATGTCATGGTTATTTCATGTATTTACTTGTAATTGTTAAAATGATGGATGCAAGACTTAATTGATGTTATAACAGTTCAAGGGAGAAGGTGGTGATCCTTCTTGTCATTTTTCATAAGATTTTTCATTCATTCATGCTTTGTCTTGTATCTTAGACATTAAGGTTGCATTGATGCCAAGCATTTGAGAGAATGTCAGTCCCAGTTGGGGATGGTCAGGCCTATTTCCTAAGGTTGATTTTTGTTTTAGCAGTCTTGTCATCATGTCTTTGATGGATTCTGAAATTTATAAAAAGTTATGGGCAGTGGCCGAAATTCTGGGTTAGAAAAGTGACTTGGATTCCGTGGACACAGGCACAAGTCTGCTAGGAAAATTCCTTAGATGTTGGTTTGTAGGCTTATGAGAGCGTCCAAAGGTCAAGAGTTCTAAAATTTCAGTGGGACCCATGGGCACAATGCCTAAGTGGTTGGGATGCCTCCTCGAAGTGTTGCTGTTGATGTGGAAGGTATGGTTGATGTGTTTCTGTCGATTCCATTTTCTTAAGGTCACTAAGGAGGTTGAATCATATCATAGTAGCCTCTCATCGCATGTTTACCCTGGCTAGCTGGTTACTTGGATAGATGTGGGAGGAGGATGCTTATAGTGAAGCATCTGAATCTACTCATTATGTTGTGGTACATTGCAATATTGGAGTAAATGAAGACTTATTTAATGCTTCACTTGCTTCGTGGGAAGATGCATGGTTGTTTGATCCAGGAGAAACTTGCCACATGACATTTAGAAGAGATTTCTTTGAATAATTCACTAAAATTTCGGTGGAGAAGTCTAATTTGCAGACAAGTCAAAACTCAAGCCATTAGGGCTTGGCACCATCAAGATCAAACTACCTAGTCTCCCAGACATTCTTCTACATGATGTTCTCTACCTCCTAGAGTTGAAGAGGAACTTGATGTCTTTGGTTCACATCTGCCAGAAAGGACGCTCCATACACATGTTTGATGGCAAGGTTGAGGTCAGAAAAGCATCAAACAATTCACTTGTCATGACTGGTATAGAAGAAGAAAGACCTCTGAAGATGTAAGGAACCTCTGCTCATGCACAAAATTTTGCATTCAATTCTAAATTTGATGGAGGTACAATGCCATAGAGTCTCATATGGCATGTTATATTTGGACATTTGAACTATGACATTGCGTTTATTGAAGAAAAATGGTGTTTCTATTTTTCCTACCATTCCTAGGAAACATGAGCGATGTGATGCTTGTATCTTAGGAAATCACAACAAACCGTCTTTCCATGATTCTCATTCCACAACACATAGAAAGATTGAACTCATTCATTCTAACTTATGTGGCCCTATGCATATTCCATTTGCAAATGGTAACAAACACATGATGACTTTTATTGATAACTACACCAAAATGTGTTGGGTATATCTATTGAAGAACAAATCTGAAGTCTTTGAAGCTTTCATGCATGGATTGAAAATGATACACAATCTCATATTGGCTCTATTCATACTGATAATGGAAAAGAATATAATTCAAATGAATTTGAAAACTACCTTCGCCAGCATAGGATCAAAAATCAAACAACTGATCCTTATAATCCTCAATAGAACAATGTAGCTGAAAGAATGAACAAGACAATATTAAATATGGTACGTTCAATGATGTTTTTCAAAAATGTAAAGTTGATGTTTTGGGTTGATGAGTTCTATGTGTTGTGTATATTAAGAATAGGTGTCCATCTCATGTTCTCAAAATAAAGACTCCCTATGAAATTTGGTATGGCCACATTCCTTTGGTGAGGCATCTAAAGGTTTTTGGTTCCACCTGTTATGCCTTGATTCCTAAGGAACAAAGAAATAAACTCGGTGCAAGGAGTCGAAAATGTATCTTCCTGGGATAATCAGATACCTCCAAAGCATATCGTCTCTGTGATGAAGTACATAAGAAGCTTATAATATCTAGAGATGTGATATTTCTTAAATCTTCCAAGATTGAAAATGTTGTTGAGCTACAGTTTGATCACTTAGACAGATTCATGCATGCAAAAACATTTCAATAATTTGATAATGATATTCCATATCTTGAAGGGGGGATCTCTATACTGGATCAATCTATGGAATCTCCTTCTAAATCACGCTCTCCCCCTCATGAAGCTCCACCCATTGATCAAGAAGACACTTTGAGTGATGTGACAGAGAGAATTGGGAAGTTAAATATTGATTCAGCACCATCTTAGTCAATTGAAAAACCTGGGCCATCTAAAAAAGGTCCTGCAAAATGGGTCACAGAGACAATTGAAAGTGTTTGTCCTGATGAGGTTGGAAAGACAGGGACAATATTCTCTGCTAGGTAGAATGGAGGTGATGCAGACAATTTTGATTCACCTGTTGATATGGATGTTTCTTATGATTATGAATTAAATATATCTACATATTTTGAACCAACTTACTTGAAATAAGTTGCTTCTCATGATGAATGGAAAGAAACAATGCAGAAATAATATGATTCTTTGATAAAGAATGGAACCTAGAAGCTGGTTGATCCTCCATTTGGAACCCAACCGATAGGCTGCAAGTGGGTCTTCAAGAACAAGTATAAAGCAGATGGATCACTTGACAAGCATAAAGCTAGGATCGTGGAAAAAAAATTTGCACAAAAGGAAGGGGTCGATTATGAGGAGACCTTTGCCCCCATGACAAAATGGGATACCATTTGGACTCTCTTTGTCTTGGCAGCTCAAAACAGTTGGAAAGTTCATCAAATGGATGCAAAAACTTCTTTCTTGAACGGATATCTGAAAGAGAAAGTTTTTATGTTTGAAGCAGAAGGATTTGTTGTGAAGGGACAAGAGCACAACATATCTAAGCTTTTAAAATCCTTGTATGTCCTCAAACAATCACTGTGAGCCTGGTCCGAGAAATTGACTAAGCATATTTTGAAACTCAATTTCAAACACTATGATCTTGATGATGCAACTTTTTAGTTCAAGAGAGGTGGAAAAATAATTGTATATCTTATGGTGTATGTAGATGGTCTTTTGATGACAAGGAACAACGAAAATTACATTGCATCCATAAATAAAGAATTGAGGAAATGTTTTGAAATGACAGACTTGGGGTATGTTCACTACTATCTTGGTATTGAAGTAACCCAACATCTTCAATTTGTATTCCTCTCTCAAAAGAAGTACATTAGAGATTTGTTGAACAAATTTGGCATGGTTGAGTGTAATCCTTTGAAGACTCTAATGGAACAAAACTTAAAGCTCACATCCACTGAAGCAAATTAATTTGAGGATGCAATTAAGTGCAGACAACTTGTAGGTTGTCTCAATTATTTGACTACTACCAAACCATAAATTTCATTTGTTGTTGGAAACCTCTCTAGCTTTATACAAAAGCCTTTTGAGGGTCATTGGTCTGCTACAAAAAAGGTTCTAAAGTACTTGAAGGGAACTCAAGAATTTGGAATCAAGTATACATAGTGGATAACTTCCACTTGATTGGATACTCTAATTCAAATCTTGATGGAGATAAAGAAAATGGAGTATTTATTTCAAGTTCTGTTATGATTCTTGGATCAAGATTTTTCTCCTTGAAATCACACAAATAGTCAATTACAGTAAATTCCATAAATGTGGTTGAATATGTGGTACTTGCAGAAGAAACGAAGGGGATTGTGTGGCTCAGGAAAATTTTGGAAGATTTATAAGGGAAACAAGTGCATTTTACTCCTCTTTTGATTGACAGCACTTCTGCAATAAAGTTGGCCAAGATCCCAAAGTTCCATGATAGAACCAAGAACATCAATATAAGTATCATCTCATTCGAAATCATGTTGAGGCCAAGACTATTCACCTTCACAATTCTTCCACAAATGAGTAGATTGAAGATATCTTCACCAAAGCGCTTGGCAAAGAAAAGTTTGAGAGATTAAGAATGATTCTTGGACTCACCAACATCCCTTCAGATTAGGGGTGGGGGGGGGGGGGGGGGGGGTGGGGTGGAGGGGGGGATGTTAACATTTAAAATTTGGGATTAGGAAATTCATGTAAATATTGTAAATAAAAAAATAGAGAAGGTGAAGAGATAATGGAATTTGAATTCCAAGAGTATCCCTCATAATGTATATATCAATAATCTCTTAATTCAAATCGTACAATTTCATTTGGAGTTACACAAACCTGGGCTGACAGCTTTGATAATATCAATACACTAGTGGTTACTCTGAAAGAGCAAAGTGATAACACGGATAAAACATGACAAAGAACAAGGATGATTCTATAAATAGAGGATAGAGTTTTCTCACTGAAAATATTCACAAATTTGATTATGTAAATAAAGAATACTTCAAAAACTATTTAGCTAATGATTTTTCAATGCGTTGATTTAACCGAGAAATTTTCTGACGCGAAATTTATTCGAAAAAACATAGTATTTCGGAAGGAAGTTTATGTCACATTCAAATAATACAAATTCAACACACTTTGACATCGAGGCAAATGATATAGTCACTACTAATGCAATTTTGAAATATGTGTTATTTCTAGTTTACAAACTGCTCTCTCTAATTGTGCCTATTACATTATGAGTTAAAGATCTTGTTCCTAGTTAAACTAAACTGCTCTTCCACACAGCTAAATCTGTAAAAGTTTTAAATGGAAAGGAGTCTAAAATTAGTTTCTTTTCTGCGCAAAGAATCTAAAATATATTTGAATGGATTTATGTGTTTTATGAGTATATCTTGTACACCGCACAACTTTCATTTTACATAGGTTCATAACTTTATGCAATTGTTCTCCCACACAACTAAATATGTACACGTTTTAAATGGAAAATGACCTAACATGAAATAATAAATGATAAACGCACTAGAAATACCTATCTTGTTGTTAGTGTCACCGTACTAATCGAATGAACTTGCACCTCTCCCCCCCCACCCCCATTCTCCCACACATACTCTATCCTTTGTACATCCTTCATTCCGCACAGATTCATAGCTCTATGCAACTACTCTCCCGTGCAACTAAATCTACAAATGTTTTAAATGGAAAAGAATTTAAAACTAATTATGTGTAGTTCTTTGCACTAAATATCGTAAATCAAAAGTTGTTTGCCATGCATATTCAATAGTTAATGTTTTTACCGCATTAAGGATAAGTGTTTTAATTAATCAATTTGTATATATGTAATAGGAAAATTTGAAATATTATTACATTAAGAATTAAAGTTTTTGTTCATAGTTATATTAATTGTGCATCAATGGAATAAAGTTCTCTCTGCACCCTTGTTCTTTCGCACATACTTTGTCCTTTGTACATCTTTCATTCTGCACAAACCCATCAGGGCTCCCTCGTAGTGAAATTAATTACGCATCCATAAGTTTTATCTGCACCACTATTCTCCCGCACATACTCTGTCCTCTGCACACCTTTCATTCCGCATAGATTCATAGCTCTATTCAATTTCTCTCCCACACAACTAAATCTGTAAATAATTTAAATGCAAAATAGTTTAAAATTAATTTCTTCCTTGTGGAATAAAGTTCCCTCTGCACCCCTGTTCTCCCACACATACCCGACCTCCACACAGTAAAATATTCTGTTAGGAAACCAGCTCACAAAAATATAGAAAATATAGATCAACACCTTAGAATTTAGCCTCTTCGAGGGGGAAACCTCCTTTACATTACACAAATGAACAATTCTTGGATGATACAAATTAGTAAACCTCCCTTCTATATATAGGAGTCTAAGGGGTCACAATATAATCGAGCCGACATAACAGTAATAACATAAGGGCACAAAAATAAAATAGTGGGTTTCTATGGGGCATAATAATAACAATATGGGGACAATAGGGGCACAATAATAACAATAAGGGATACAATGACAATAGTAATGGGGAATCACTAGTATTATAGGGGCCTAACATGCCCCTGTCCTTCTGAAAAGAATTTTCCTCAACGCTTGAGTAGTTCTGGATGCTTTTGTATAAAATTCTCATCCTCCCATGTGGAATCTTCAGTGAATAAGTTCTTCCACTTGATGAGATACTCCGAAATTGATCGATTTCGTAGCTGTCGAGTTCTTGTTTCTATGACTGGTTTTAGTTCCAATATGATTTTTCCTTCCTCATCAAGTTCTGGCAATATTGTTTGAACTAGGAGCTTGTCACCTATAACCTTCTTTAAACATGAAACATGGAAAACTGGGTCCACTCAGGAAGCTGCAGGAAGCTCCAATTTATATGCCATAGTGTTAGGATATTCGAACACATAGGAAATAGTTAAGTACAACTTGGTCTAGTATAGAGTTAGGTATAGAGTTAGGTAAAGTGTGTTTCTTTACCTTTGTACATTTTGTAACTTACAATCCGACAATCACGATATGTAGTGATCCGACGATTCATTCTCTCCTCGGTATTACCGACACTTGATCCGTGGCTTGACACCCGATTGGTCCATGATTTCTATTTAAAGCGCATGGAGGGTCATTTGTAGGGTAATCCGTGCATGAGAGAAGCATATGTAAATTTTCATTCTTTTATTAATAAATTGCCCGAAGTGGTCGCGTTGGCTCAGGCCATGGACTGTTTCCCTCTTTGAGGGTTTAACCACATCAAAAATACTAGTGTATTGATCTGCGATCTGGTTGTGAGTGGTGTCCTTTGGTGTTCTGTCTAAGGAACTTACCCTGTTTCCCTTTATGGTCTCAAGCAAGCTCCTCGAGCTTGGTATGCCAAAATGGATAGCTTTCTTTTAGAATCTGGCTTTTCTAGGTGTCATTCTGATAATATTGTCTACACCAAGAAAGTGGGCAAGTCTCTTATCATTCTTGTTCTTTATGTTGATGATCTTATCCTTACCGGTAGTGATCCCAACCTTATAAACCATGTGAAGTCCAGCCTTAAAAAGAAATTTGAAATGACAGACTTAGGACACTTACATTATTTTTTCGGTCTTCAAGTCTTGCAATCCAAGGAAGGTATTTCCCTTTCTCAGTCCAAGTATGCCTGTGATATTCTATGCCACTTTCACATGGAAGACTGTAAGCCAGCCCCTTCTCCCTTTCAGTCTGGAGTCAAACTTTCAGTCACTTGTACTTCTCCTGAAGTTGATGCTACCTTATACCGTCAACTTGTAGGAAAACTTTTGTATCTAACCCATACTCGTCCTGACCTTTCCTTTGTTGTTGGCCTTGTTGCTCGGTTTATGCAAAACCCACGTGAAAGTCATTGGAAAGCAGCTAAAAGAATACTTCGTTATGTTCGAGGTACAGTTCAGTTTGGGATTCATTACAGTGCCGAAGCAGCTCCTCTATTGGTTGGTTTCACTGCTTCTGATTGGGCTGGTGACCCTGATGATCGGAAGTCTACTGCCGATTATGTCTTCACTCTTGGTTCAGGACCTATTACATGGGCTTGCAAGAAACAAGGTGCCATTTCTCTTTCATCAGCAGAAGCAGAGTATCGTGGTGTCGCAGAAGCTAGTAAGGAAGCCTTGTGGCTTTGTCAGATCCTGTCAGAGTTTGGCTTTCAGCAGCAGCATCCGACTACACTTTGGTGTGATAATCAAAGTGCCATTCAACTATGCAAAGATCCAGTCCAACATCAGCGCAGCAAACACATTGAACTACACATGCACTTCATCAGAAAGCTCATTCATGACCATGTTCTTGAAGTGCAATATTGTTCAACAGATGATCAAGTTGCAGACATCTTCACAAAGGCTCTTACAGAGGCGAAGTTCACTAAACTTCGATTTATGGTTGGAGTTCAGGAAGTTGTCACTAAGGGGGGATAGGCTCTAGTGCCTCCTTCCTTCTCCTATTGTGTCATATTTGCAAATCCTTCAATCCTATCCCAAGTTGTTCTTAAGGGGGGATGTTAGGATATTCTGACACATAGGAAATAGTTAAGTACAACTTGGTCTAGTATAGAGTTAGGTATAGAGTTAGGTAAAGTGTGTTTCTTTACCGTTGTACATTTTGTAACTTACAATCCGACGGTCACGATATGTAGTGATCCAACGGTTCATCTCTCCTCGGTATTACCGACACTTGATCCGTGGCTTGACACCCGATTGGTCCATTATTTCTATTTAAAGCGCATGGAGGGTCATTTGTAGGGTAATCCGTGTATGAGAGAAGCATATGTAAATTTTCATTCTTTTATTAATAAATTGCCTGAAGTGGCCGCGTTGGCTCAGGCCGTGGACTGTTTCCCTCTTTGAGGGTTTTAACCACGTCAAAAATACTGGTGTATTGATCTGCGATCTGGTTGTGAGCGGTGTCCTTTGGTGTTCTGTCTGAGGAACTTACCCTGTAAATTCCTACACATAGTACCAATCTTTTGCAACACCTTGTACAGACCATAATACTTTGGTGATAATTTATTATCCTTCTTAGCTGGCTTGAGGGACATTTGTTTATATGGTTGTAGCCGTAGGAATACCCAGTCACCTACATCAAAACTTATTTCACTGCGATGTTGATCTACCTGTTGTTTCATTATATTCTGTGCCAACGTGAGGTTATCCTTTAAGAGTTGGAGAACTTGTTGTTGATGCTTGATGTGATGTTCCACCACTTGAACCTTAGAATTTTCTCTTAAATATGATGTGATGGATAGTGGATGATATCCATAAAGAGCCATAAATGGGATCATTTTTGCTGCAGTATGGAAGGAAGTTTTATACCACCATTCAGCCAGAGGAAACCATTTGACCCATTGTGTCTATTTATCAGTTACAAAGCAACAAAGATATATTTCCAAACATTTGTTTACTATCTCAGTTTGCCCATCAGATTGAGGATGATAAGATAAGCTATGAGCTAACTAAGTACCGAGACAAGTAAATAATCTCACCCAAAATTTTCCAGAATGGGATCTCTGTCGCTTACAATAATCTTTGGGTTTCCATGTAGTTTTTGAATTGTTTCCATCAATGTAGTAGAAACTATACTGGCTTTAAATGGATGTGATAATGCACAAAAGTGTGCATACTTGGTAAGTCTGTCAACTACCACCATGATGACACTCTTTCCTTTGGACTTGGGTAAACCTAAATCCATTGAAACCTCCTCCCAACATTGGCTTGGAATTGATAAAGGTTGTAATAGACCTGGGGTCTTAATCGTTTCAACTTTATTTTGTTGGAAAACCAAGCATTCCGCCACAAAATTTTGAATATCCGATTTAAGGCCATCCCAAAAAAAATTCTTCTTAACCCGGTGGTAAGTTTTTAAAAATCCTGAGTGCCCTCCTAAGGGAGAAGTGTGCAATTCCATAAGAATCTTTTGTTTGAGTTGGGAATTCTTACATAGGTATAAACGATCTTTGTACCATAACGAATCATTTTTCCAGCTAAATGGATGAGATGTACTGGGATCTTGTTGTATCTTTCGAATGAGTGCCCACACTTCTTCGTCATTCTTCCATTCCTCCCTTGATTCGTTTATCCAATCTGGTTGGATAATAGAAATGGCACACAACAATGCTTCCACATCCTCATCCTTTCTCGAGAGTGCATCTGCCACAACATTTTGCTTCCATTTTTGTAGATGATTTCAAAGTCATAACCCAACATCTTTGTGACCCATTTTTGTTTCTCTTTAGAGGATAATCTTTGTTCTAAAAAGTATTTAAGACTATCATGATCCATTTTTACCTTGAAGTGTCTTCCCATTAGCTAGGGTCGCCATTTCTTAAGTGCATGTAGTATCGCTAGCATTTCCTTCTCATAAATAGCTTTGTGAAAATACTTTCCCTTGATTGGACGACTTTCGAAAGCAATGGGTCTTTCATCTTGCATTAAAACAACACCAATTCCATTTCCTAAAGTATCACATTCCAAAATAAAGGTTTTTGTGAAGTCCGATGTAGCTAAGACCGATGCTTGGTACATTACCTCTTTAAGATGTTTGAAGGCCTTTGTTGCTTCTGGAGTCCATGAAAATGCATCTTTCTTCAATAATGTTGTTAGAGGTCCTGCTATTCTCCCATAATTCTTAACAAACTTGCGATAATACCCTGTCAACCCAAGAAATCCTCGTAGATGCTTTATGGATGTGGGGATTTTCCATTCCTTAATGGCTTTAATTTTGCTAGGGTCTACCTTAACACCTTCATAAGATACAATATGAGCAAGATATTCCACCTCTTGTACTCCAAAGAAACATTTGGAGCTTTTTGCATATAATTTTTTCTCCTCCAATAGTTTGAGCACCCTGTCAACATGTTCAACATGATCCTTCCAAGACTTGTTGTAGATTAGTATATCGTCAAAAAATACTAACACAAATTTTCTAAGGAAGGGTTTGAAAATGGAATTCATCAAACCTTGAAATGTAGAAGGTGCATTGGTAAGGCCAAAAGGCATGACCAAAAATTCATAATGACCCTCATGAGTTCTAAATGTTGTTTTCAGAATGTCTTCAGTCTTCATTCTGATTTGATGATATCCTGAACAAAGATCCAACTTGGTGAAGTAAATTGATCCATGCAATTCATCCAATAATTCATTAATGACAGGAATGGGAAATTTATCTTTAATAGTGAGCTTGTTGAGCTCCCTATAATCCGAACACATGCGCCATGATCCATCCTTCTTATGCACTAATACTACTGGAGCAGAGAAAGAACTTTGACTAGGTTCAATTATACCAGCCTCTAGCATTTCTGCAACCATATGTTCAATTTCACTCTTTTGGGCATAGGGATATTTGTACGGCCTGATATTTGGAGGAACACTTCCTGGAATCAAATGAATAGCATGATCATGATCATGAATAGGTGGGAGACCTTTGGAAGTCTCAAATACCTTGGAATGATTGTCCAAGACTTTCTGGAGATCTGGAGAAATAGATGATTTCGATGTGGGAACCTCTAGCGAACATAATTGTGCAATTGCACCTTGTTGTTCCTTCTTTAGAAGCTTTGTCATACCGTTAGAGTTGATTATCTTTCCCAGTTTCCCTGCAATACCCCTTAATTCAGCTTCCTTTCCTTCCACACAAAATTTCATGAAAATTTCTTGAAAATTAAAAGCTATTATACCTAAGGATTGTAGCCATTGGACTCCTGGTACAACATCAGCACCACCCATTGGAATGGAAAGCATTGGGCTATTCAATACATATTCTCCTATGGATAGCTTGATATTATGGCACTTTCCTGAGAAATTTATGGTTCCTCTACTTGCAACCATCACTTGACATTTTGGTGCTAGATATAGGAAGTGATTCAATTCCTTTGCTATATTACAATGAATAAAATTATGGGTACTTCCCGAATCAATGAACACTATTACCTTTTTCTTCTGGATATGTCCTTCTATCTTGATAATTTGAGGAGTGGTAATTCCATCCAATGCATTACAAGATATGGTCGGATTCATTTCTTCTTTATTTAGGGCTTGTTCCTGGAGTATATCCTCTTCTTTTGACATTTCTTGTTCCTTTTCTTCCTCCTCTTCACAATCTATGTAGAATTATTTCTTCTCAGCACACTTATGACCTTTAGTGTATTCGCTATCACAACTGTAACAAAGCCCTTTTTCTCTTTTTTCTTCTAATTGTTGTGGTGTCAACCTTATAGGTTGTGGAAGGCTAGGGGCAACAACACTTCCATATTTATAGTTGTGAGTGGTAGGCTTCTTGGTTGTCATAATTTTTCTTTCCATTTTTCTTGCTAACCTGAATGCCTTCTTCAATGAATCAGGTTCCCAGAGGTGACCTCATGTTGGATATTATCCTTTAAAGTCCCTATGAACACATCAATCCTATGCTCCTCTGGAATATCTTTAACCCTTATGTTCAATTTTTGGAAGTCCTCAATGTGCTCCATCATTGAACCCTTTTGTTTGAGATTTATCAATCAGCTAAAAAAGGTGTTGCTAATTGTATCCTCATAATGTGCTATCATTTCTTCCATAAAAATTGCCCAAGTGACAATTTGTTTACGAGAGAAAAGTCATCGATACCATACAAACTAATTTGGTTCTAAATATAAAGCTGCAATACGTACCTTTTGTGTGTCTTGCACATTATGGAGATCGAAAAAATGCTCCATCTGTAGTATCCATGTTCCAGGATCCTTGCAATCAAACTTCCTCATATCGATTTTTGGAACATGGTCGGTATTCAATCCAACATTAGAGTCTATGAAATCATAATTAACATCTCTTTTGTTCTCATCATTAGTTTCCTTTACTACCCTTTCACCATTAGTGACCATTTCTTGTAGCAACTTATTCAAATTTATCTTCCATTCTTCCATCTTATCATCCATGCCATTCATCTTAGCGTCCATGCCATTCATCTTAGCTTCCACGTCATCCATATTAACTTGCATGCCATTCATATTAGCTTCCACGCCATTCATCTTGGCTTCATTTACCTTTAGTGAGAGCGAAATTTGTTGTACTTGGTCTTGTAATTTTGATACATCATGTTGCATTTCTTCTTCTTCTTCACGAGTCATGTTAGAGCTTTCAGGTTGCTTACTAGGTGTTTCCATTTTCTTTCTTCGGGGAATTAATTAATGCTAATAATTCTTCACTATTCCCTTTGAATTCCTTCAAACTAATTTTTCAAACCAATCTTATGCAAAATTTTAAAAAAACTACACACCTTTTTTTCACTTTATAAGAGCTCGATATTGAATTTGTTGTATCTTTGTAACTGCGGATCTCGAATATCTAAAATCTCGTCCTACGGTAGCCCTTTGAGTCTTATTTCTAACCCCACAAGTCTAATCAAGATTGGATTCTCCAAGGAAGAGTTATGCCAAATCTCCCACGACGACTTGATTATAGACTAGTTCAGTAGAGCGAACTTGTATGACGTGCCACGTGTCACTGTTTCGACCTTAGTACCTGAAACTAACACACATTAAACTACAGACCGTCCTCTTTCTGAAACTTCTTACGAAATTTCAATCTGATGCTCAAAAAAAAATTATGACTATTTTCCACAGGTCACCTGTTTGGAATGTAATTCGAGAGTATGCAAAAACCCTAACTTCCTCAGATCATATCTTTGCAAATATAGCAAGACAAGCTCTGAAATTTGGATCCGGAGTTCAAAACGATTTCGGCTCAAATGGGTTTTTGTTGTAGCTTCTGAAAAGTCACAGAAAAAAAAGTTATAGTGAAAATTCCATGATGACCTGTTTGGATTAGCAAAACCCTAAAATCCAAACCTCTGATACCAAATGTTAGGAAACTAGCTCACAAAAAGATAGAAAAGATAGATCAACGCCTTAGAATTCAGCCTCTTCAAGGGGGAAACCTCCTTTACATTACAGAAATGAACAATTCTTGGATGATACAAATGACTAAACCTCCCTTCTATATATAAGAGTCTAAGGGTTCACAATATAATCAAGCCGACATAACAGTAATAACATAAGGGCACAAAAATAACAATATTGGGTTTCTATGGGGCATACTAATAACAATATGGGGACAATAGGGGCACAATAATAACAATAAGGGATACAATGACAATAGTAATGGGGGAATCACTAGTATTATAGGTGCCTAACATATTCCCACAAGGAAGCTCCGCACAATGAAACATAATAATATCAATTTGATTTTTATTCATAGTTAAATTAATTATGTGTCAATGTAATAAAGTTCCTTTTGCACACCCGTTCTCCCACAGCTACCCCATCCTCTGCACACCCTTCAGACAGTGAACGTTTTCATTATGTGGAGAATGAAAGCAAAATTGAAACTTTTATTGTACAAAACGCAAACTGAAACAACACTACCTTTATCAATCTGCATATTAAGCAAATTTGTACATATGTAATAGGAAAATGTGAAATATTATTACATTACGAATTATATTTCTGTTCATAGTTAAATTAATTACGCGTCCATGGAACAAAGTTCCCTCTGCATACCTATTCTCCCGCACACACCCCATCCTCCACACATCCTTCATTCCACACAGATTCATATTTCTATGCAATTGCTCTCTTGCAAAGTTAAATCTGAACAAAATTTAAATGGAAAATAGTTTGAAATTAATTTCGTCCCTATGAAATAAAGTTCCCTTTGCACCCTTGTAATCCTGCACATATCTCGTCCTCTGCACAGTAAAATCTCTACACAAGGAAAGCTTCACACAAGAAAACTCTGCACATTGAAACATAATAATATTAATTCGAGATTTGTTCATAGTTACATTAAGTACACGTCGACGGAATAGAGTTCCCTCTACACCCTTGTTCTCCTACACATCCCCCATCCTCTGCACATCCTTCATTCCGCACAAATTCATAGCATTATGCAACTACTCTGCCACACAACTAAATTTGTAAAGGAGTTTAAAATTAATTTTGTCCCTGCGGAATAAAGTTCCCTTTTCACCCTCATTCTTTTGCACATACTTTGCTCTCCGCACACTAAAGCTCTGCACAAGGAAACATAATATTAATTGGAGTTTTGTACAACTCCCCTCGCGCCTATGCAAAGGACCTGCAACTGCATCAATTCTGGGATCATTGTGCAGAATAGTAACATAATAGCGTCAGAGCACTCAGCAAAGTAATGACAACTCAGAAAATTAGTTTTTTTTTTTTTTTTTTCAAAATGAATTGTCAAGTACTAACCAAATACCAAAAATAAAACACACTCCACAGGGGATTTATGTCCCATCAAAGCTCCCTCAACCAATTGAAAATTATAAATATGATTTGCGGAAAATTAAAAAATTATTATTGAATTTATGAGAAAATAAAAATATTAAACATTTTACCTAAACCTTGATTAAAATTGAAAAATACAACAAAATAATACAGAATCAATACATTTTAACCCTAAAAAATATTATAATCCTCAAAAACATATAATTTAATTAAATTATTTATCAATTATAAAATTATTAATTATTAATAATTAATAATTTAATAAAATTCCAAACAACTATCATTATTCCATTCCATAACCTTGAAATATCATTGCACGAGATAATAATTATTAATAATCAATAATTTAATAAAATCTATCGTTATTCCATTCCATAACCTTGAGGTATATAATTAGTCCAATCAATTCAAAGTGTATCATAATAAACCTTGAAATATCATTGCACGAGAGAACTCTAACCAAAAATTTATTTTAATAAATTTATTATTTAACGCAATAAACCTGCACATATTATTGCATGAACAAATTAGGGGAAAAGAATCTCTCGTTACCATACTTTTAGTCTTATATTATTCAATAACATATAATAATTTAAAGAACATATAATAAGTGGATTACAACAGAAAGATGAAATGGGAAAAAGTTATAATAACTTTTTGATCGGTCACTTTCATCACGTGGAAATTAATCTTGACACATTATTCTCATGTTACCAAATTACAACCTTTAGCCTTATCTTTAAACTTTAACATTATCCAATACGTACGAGGACTTCCTTTCCTGTGAATGAATTCCAGATGCGTATGGATTCATACTAAATAAAAAAATACATACATAATTTTACTAGTGTTTCTGAGTACTTTAGTAGATTAAAATGAATCTATATTAATTTACACTAAATGAAATAGATATGTCATTTAAATATATATATATATATATTTAGCCCCAAGGGATAGCTCAAATGGTCGAGTTCCCGTTGCTAAGCACTTTCCTAGTTGGGAGGTCACGGGGTCAAATCTCCTCGACGCCCTTGGGGTTAGGCCTGTTATGGCCGACGGGCAGATCCCTTCGGGTGGAACTGCCCCGCTTCTCTACCGTGGATGTAGCAGCCACTCAGTGACCGTGAACCACAGCTTAAAAATATATATATATATATATATATATATATATATATATTTACTAGTCTTCAAAAAAATACTAATATTTTGTGTTTTCATATCATGTAAAATATATTTATAAATTTTAATATAAAATAAATAAAAAATATAACATAAAAAGTTAAATAATTATATATTATTTAATAAAATTTTTATAATAAATCTATTAATTTTAAGTTTACTATTTGTTAGGGATGATATTTGGGTGATAGCATAGAGCTGGGTAATATTTTTTAGTGAAATGAAGTCATATTTTAGTGAAAAAATGATGTTCAATGAGTAAGTTTTAAGCTCTAGATCGCTTTGTTGAGGTGCTTAAAAATATCTCAATCAAAGGCATTAAAACTAAATGTTTTAAAAATTATGTAAATATCAATAATAATATGCAAACTTTAAAATTGTAAGTTTGATAGTATAAAAATAAAACTAAAATTAATTACTTATTATATTTGAATAGGGAATTAACAATGGTGTGGATTAATTTCTCATTATATTTCTAGCGTTTTGATGTATAAATTTGAAAAATAATTCTATCCCTCTTGCCATTGAAATTGTAATATTCTTATATTTATAATTTAGTAGCTTGGAAAATTAGTTTCTAATATGATTTAAATTTTCAATGTTATAATTTAAATAATAAATTTATTATAAATATAATCTAAATAATAAATTGATTAAACATAAGAAAATCTATCAATTTGATTTTAATAAGTATTATAATTTTTTATTAAGTGTAACTATATATATTTTATAAAATTCATTGAAGAATTAATAAATATGATTTCCTTAGTCATAATAATATCTATTCTGAACAAAAAAATGAGTGCAATAATAATTAACGTAGTTGTAATAGTTGTAAGTTATCATTAATATAGTTAGTGAACAAAAAAATGAGTGCAATAATAATTAAGGTAGTTGTAATAGTTGTAAGTTATCATTAATATAGTTGGTAATGGATGCAATGGTTTCACGGTTAGAAATCTCTTCAATCTGTAAAATGTGATTGTATTCCATTATGTCCTCAGTCTACAAAGGTGAAATATATATAAAAATTTGTACCCTTAAATTATTTTTAAAATAATAATATTATAAAATTTAATTTAATTTAGTTTGTTGTTTTATTTATTTATTTATTATAACTTGATTTATTTTTATGGAAAATTTCTACATCAAATAATAAGTATAAAAATATGCTATATTTAAAATCAAAACAATAAATAATTTATCATTTAAAATATTTTATAGAAAGTTATATATATATATATATATATATATATATATATATATATATATATATTTCTCCGTAAAATAAAATGAAATTTAGAAAAGTAGAGTTTAGAATATATTTGAATATTTATAAAAAATATTTGTGGAATAAATAAATTTTGTAATTCTCTTAAAGAAAAGTATTGAGAGGTTTCATTTTTTTCTTTGTTTTTAGATAATTATGATAGCTCGATCGAGCTTGTGTTAACCCGATGAAGGTTTCTTAAACTAATTGGAAATTTGAATTTCAAACACTCTATGTGTTTTAAGAATGGAAGGCCTAAAAAACAAAGTTTTTTTGCAACACCATTTAAACTTAGTAGACTTAGGGAAAAATTCGTCCTTAGGTGGCTGAGTTGATCATGTTGGATTTCCAATGGCATATGAGTTTGACATTTTCAAATTCATATAATATTTTTCATCTAATTTCTTTTAAACATAATGTTTGAATTTTTTTTAACAATTTTAAAAAGGTTGAGTTAAAAATCAATATCATAAAATATACACAACAAAAAAATATCAAAAAATACTACTATCTTCCTTTACATCTTCAAAAGGGTACTTTTGATATTTCAATTTATTTAAATAGTTGAAAACAACTTTAGGTGAACATGTGTCTCCAAAATGCAATTAAAATATTACTTCACCAACTTCTAAAAATAATAAAAAAAATATAATTTTAAATATATATATATATATATATATATATATATAACTTAGGTCCTGATGTGTAGATCATGATCATATATATATATATATATATATATATTAAAAATTACACATTTTAGACTAAGTTATGCTACAGGAACACATGCATATCTTTTAAGATGTGTGAAAATTTGTAAGGACAAGCATTTCATTTATTAGAGAATTGACATATTATACAACATTAATATTTTTTTGCAAAAACTGTCATTAAGACAATAACATTATTCTCCACAATTTTTCTTTTTACTCCAAATCAAAAATTTATAGTGCTTATATGAATTTTAAGAGCTTTAATTCAATAGAAGAGAAAAAACTTAAAATTTCATCCCCACATTTAATTCAAAAGTGTAACCCATTTTCATATTTTCACCTCTTAAATAACCCCTAAAAATGTACCTCAATTAAAAATATCATTCTTCAATAATGAAAAAAAAAATATTTCAGACAGTACTAGAAAAATCTATAAACTTTTAAAACCTCCGTAATAAAAAACAAAAAACCTAAAAACTTTTAAAACCTCAATTAAAAGTCAGATCTTAATTAAAAACTTAATAACATATTTTTGAAACTATGCATTAAAATTTTATGTTAACTTAAGTCTTGGCATTTTATGCTCCAAGTGAAGTCCTAAAACCTTGAACGAGGACGTTCAAGGTCCTGAGGGTTCGTCTATCCTATGCACACATTTATAGATTCACCCCGGTAGATGTTTAGATTTTTAATTTTTAATTTTTATTATTATTTTTTTAAATGACTTTGAATAAGATTATAAGGGGTGGTTAAGATTATTTTTATCTTATTCACATATTTATTAATTCACTTCGGTAGATGTTTAATTGTATACTTTTATTATTATTTTTAAGTGATCAATATTTTAGAGGTTAATTTAATTTTAAAAAGAGTTAATGAATCAAAGGAAAATTAGAGCTAACAAATATGTGGCTAGTGAAAAAAGTTTTTTAGCATATAACTTCGTATAAATTCTTACTATCCATCTAGTAGTTATTGATAATTAAATTAAAATTCTAAAAGTTTTATTTTGAAATAAGCATCTCATTTATTATGAATTTTGATATTGGATAATCTAATATTTGTTCCCTATAATTATAATAATTATATAAAACAATCAAAATGCTCATGGGCTTAGAATAGACAATAACAAGGCATTTTGTTATGGCACTCTATAGTATAAAAGTCACCTAGTCAAAATTCTTTGAGAAAAAATCTAGCTATAAGAAAAGCTTTGGTGATCACGAAATAATTATAAAGATTAATAATACAATCATCTCAAGGCTTTCATAAACTAACAAACAAAAACTATATATAATGATTAAACTTGACAAAAAAATTTACATTAAAATTAGATTTATGACATAAAAATAAAACAAATTGATTTGATTATTAAATTAATTTTTATATTTATTATAAATCAATTATTTATATACATATATATATTATTGATAGATAATTAAATAAACTATAAATTTTATCTATAAATAAATAATTAATATTATAATAAATTGTTTTAAATAAAAATAATGTTACTTATATAGGTTTCTAGAGTTAATAATTATATTGGACAAATACTTTTGGAATGTAAAACATCCCAGGAAAAACTTAAAAATTACTTAAAAACATTTGCTCGATAAAATTAATCATTTTTATAAATGGTATAATTTAATTAAATTAATTATCAATTATAAAAATATAAAAACTATGGATAGTTTTTCAAAAAGTTATTATATAAAATCCATCTGTTTTATACTTATATGGATATCAATACGATAAAATTCCAAACAAATATCATGATTCCATTATTCATTAATCAAAGTGTATCACAATAAACCTTGTGATATGATTGCACGAGAGAATTCTACCCCAAAAAACGATAAGATTCCAAATAACTATCATGATTCCATTTTCATTCAAAGTGTATCACAACAAACCTTGAGATGCAATTGCAAAAGAGAATTCTAGCCAAAAAATTATTTTAACAAATTTATTTAACACAATAAACCTTGACATATAATTACACAAAGAAATTATGGTAAAAGAATAAGTCGATTGAGATATGATAAGAAGTTGTCTTTAGTGCGATTTTTTGGAAGTTTTTTTGGGGGGTTTTTTCTGGTCTATTTTCTTTAAAATCCGGCAAGAAATTATTGAAATCACAAGTTTCATGGTAATCTATGCACAATCTAAGTGCCCTAGGGGTTTTTGAGTGTGGTGAATCCATATATATATATATATATATATATATATATATATATATATATTTATTCAGCATGAAAAAAGCTATATATGTATTAATCAAATGGACCATGTACATCATATTATCATATATACAGGAATTATTAGAATAAACCCACACAACCCTGAATGAAAGTTCAACCAGTTCCCTATGAAAGAACATAAACCCACACAATCCTGAATGAAAGTTCAACCAGTTCCCTATGAAAGAACATATATATATATATATATATATATATATATATATATATATATATATATATATATATATATATATATATTCAGCATGAAAAAAGCTATATATGTATTAATCAAATGGACCATGTACATCATATCATCATATATACAAGAATTATTAGAATAAACCCACACAATCCTGAATGAAAGTTCAACCAGTTCCCTATGAAAGAACAAATACAGTCATGTACATAATGCTGTAAATAAACCAGATAAGAGCTGCATGAGGGAAAATAGCAGGTGTGTAAAAGATAATTCCAGTCAACTAACTCCATTAGAAAGCTAATGATGAAATCATAATAACCCATATACATAGAGTTTCTAGTAAAAGTTTAAGACTCCATCTAATGTCGACATCCTGTAGCATTCAAAAAATAAAACCAAAACTGTTATACAAAAAAGGAGATTATAGACCATATGCAATGACTATCCAGGAAACGTGAACTCCACTGTGCCAATATTCTTGTCTTCCATGATTATATCCATCTGCACTTCTCCCACAATACCTAGGAGACCTTTTTTTGAGAGCTCGTCTGCAATCTGGTTGTGTTCTCTGCCAGTATGACTGATTGAAGGTTTCCCTAGTTGAGTCCAGAGACATTGAATTCTCCTTAACCAGCCAAGAAGTGCTGGTTGATTAATCTGAGCCTTGCCTTTTATATGATCCAGAATAATCTTTGTATCCCCATAAATATGGATCTTCAGGATATTGAGGAATTTTATAAGCCACATCATACCCAAAAAGCCATAGCCTCTGCCTTGTTGTTTGATCCCAGGCCAGCATTCCAATGTGTTTTGAAGTGTATATCCTTGGACATTGCTATCCAAAATCCATAACAGCATATATTGTTTTGTGCCGAGCCATAAAAAAAAGCCATCGGGAATTCTATAAAAGGGTAATTTTTCCTTTTTTGTGTTTCTTTTGGAGTACTTTCATGCACCAGATACAAAGCATGTAAAGAGATGATTTTTTCATGAACCAGTCCAAAATTCTCAGTCCTATTCTCAAAAATAACCTTATTTCTCCATTTCCAAATTGTCCAGAAAAGAAAGTGTGGTATGGTCCTCCAGGCCGATTTCTGTTTACTCCACCACCCCATACAATCTGCAATGTCATTATAATGATTAAAAGGAAAACCAAAATGTGTTGCTAATTTAATCCATACCTGGATCACCTTTTGACATTTGAGAAACATATGATCATTGTTCTCCACCTCCTGGTTGCAAATCACACATATACTGGGCCCGTGCCATTGACGCTTTTGCAGATTCTCCCACGTAAGATTCTTGTTATGATATACTAACCATAAGAAACAAATAATTTTAATTTTAATATGGTTTTTCCAGAGAGCAGTAAGAATCGGGTCCTCCACACTATTGTCCTCACACCTCCACATAAAACATTATATACATCAGCTACCTTTATATTACCAGCCTTCATTTTCCCCGCCCACATCATTTTATCTCGATGTTCCTCCCGGCATATGCCCATTACTTTAAAGCCAACACAAACATACTTCCATTCCATAGCCAGGTTACCTACCGAACCCAATTCATGAGAAGATTTCCATATGGGATATCTATCCCTACATGTGCTAATCAGTTGGTTCTATAGAAAGATGCCATGATCATGAAGAAAAGCAAGTAACATATCAGAAAAAACAATAGTCCCCACCGACGCCCAGACTCCAGTCCACCCCAATGATAATAGAGTGTCACGATCCCATACTCCACACCAATTGCTGAATGAGGTAATTTGACACCTTTTGCATACTCTTCCAGATAGCTGAACCATTTGATATACCAATGCTATGATTGCAGTACCAAAAGATAAAATCCCGATTTTTCATATATTTATGTTTTATCACCTTTCTCCATGTACCAAATCCGAAGATGGCACTCCAAAGTGATTACACCCGCAATGAAAAACCAAAAGATTTGAAATTCATTATACTCCATCCTCCCATATGTTTTGGGCATGCGAAATGACATGGTTTGGTTAAGTGAAATTTATTATGTCCATTGCAACCAGTCCATATAAAATTGGCCATTATATGATTAATGTTGTTTATGATGGCTGGAGGGATCTTATATAAGTGCGCCCAATATACCCCTAGTTGAGCAAGAATAGCCTGTGTGAGAATCACACAGCCCCCCAGGGACAGACAACAAAATTCCCATCCAGCAACTCGTTTGAAGAAATGATCGACCAACCATTTCCAATCAGAGTTCCTATAGAAATTTGGTTTAATGCGATATCCAAGATATTGCATACCAGTCAACATTGGTTCCGCATCAATGCCAAAGAGATTTTTGATATAATCAATGACCTCCAAATCACCAGAGTCATGATATACTATGGATTTATGCAGATTCATACTCAAGCCAGAAGCAATAGAAAATTTGTTAAGAATATGATAAAGGTTTAGCCATGAAAGACGGTTTATCATTTCCATGATAAGCACATCATCAACAAAAAAGCCATGAGAGATTTTGATAATATTACCCATAACCAGTTCCTATATATGATCATCCTCCACCGCTTTTTTGATGCGTAAACTTAGACCATCCATAGCCAATATGAACAGGAGGGGACAAAGAGAGCATCCCTGACGCAATCCACAACCACCTTGGAAAAAGTGTGTTGGATATCCATTGATAATGACAACATAGTTTATATTCAAGACACAAGCCATGACCCAATTCGTACATCTGGGTTGCAAACCAATTTTGAATAGGACCATTCTCAAATAACCCCAATCTAAACATTCATACGCCTTCTGCAGATCCACCTTCATAATGGCAGCATTGATGTGCTTTGTGTGGATAGAGTGCATACATTCCTATGCGATAGCAACAACATCATGAATTTTCCGATGCGGTAAAAACCCAAATTGCTCAGGTGATATATAGTTGGACAAAATGCTCCCCATTCAGACAATGATGGTTTTGGAGATAATCTTATAGATAAGATTGCATAGTGAAATGGGTCTGTAATCACTGAATGTCAAAGAGGGAGATTTCTTAGGAATAAGAGCAATATATGTTGAATTTATGCGTGGATATATATCCCCCTTGATCCTTGTCTCCTCCACCATCTTCAATAGATCATTTTTAAAAATATCAAAAGTGTGTAAATATCTCAACCGACCACCCATCCAGACCCGGGCTTTTATCCCTCTTAAAGGATTTTAAAATTTCCAGAATTTCTTATTCAGTGATCTCTTTAAAAAAGAAATTGTTGTCTTCTACATCAAACATAGTTGGAAACAGTTCTACGACCCATATCAAATATCCCCCTTCAGCCACTCCTTTACGCTCATATGCGCCAGGGAAAATTTTAGGGGCTAATATTCACCCATGGGCTAATTTTCTATACTTTTTCAAAAAAAAAAGATTCGCTAATTTCCATTTTTTTGTAAAAATGATTCGCTCAAATTTTATAGAATGAAATTATTTTACTCTAAAAATCGCCAAAAAATTATACATATACTATATAAAAATATTATAAATTTGAATATTTTTACAAAAATATCTCCAAATATTTTATAGCTTTCATATTATGGACTAGTAGGATTCGCCAAGGTTTCTAAACTTTAAGATAAATTTCCATCCTTAAAATTTTCCCTGATATGCACTTTGAAAATGTGCAATAGATGCGCCACTTATGTCCTCCTGCATATGGAAACACCTATCATTCTCATCATATATTTTCCAAATGGAGTTGATATTGCGTCTGTGGTTCACATATCGATGAAAAAACTTTGAGTTTCTGTCCCCTTCCTTAATCCAAATTTCCCGACTCTTCAAATGCCATGTGGCTTCAATAGTAGATAAAATATCCTTTTTTTATTTCTAGTGCTTGTATGTGAGACTTGATATCCTCATGAAGAGAATGAGTGGACATCCGAGGTAGTAGAGAGTCCAGTTCACGTTGAATATCCCTATGATCCTTTTGTTGTGCTAGTACCTTCTGCCTTTGCCATGATTTTACATTCTTTCTCAGGATGTCCAACTTAGCCAAGATTTGTTCCATAGGGGGAAGCCCTGTTGTGTGTGCCCGAGACCATATCATGTGCACAAAATCATTGAAATCCTGATCATCAAGCCAGGTTCGGTTGAATTTAAATGGCAGACCAAACCTATATATCCTCGCTCGCCAATGCAGAACAATGGGTCTATGATCAGAGAGGAAATTACTGATAACATCCGAATATACATTTCCCAAGCGCTCCATCAAATTCTCATGAATGATGAAACGATCCAGCCTTTTTGCAATGTATGCCTCCCCTTTTCTACCGTTATCCCAGGTGGGAACAACCTTCGATGGGCATATATCAATGTAATTATGTTCAATAATGGCCTCACGGATCATACCCGCAATGGAGTCCATTTTTCTAGTCCTCCCCCAGACTTCATCCAGACCGACAGTGCAGTTAAAACTCCCAGTGATAATTAGAGAAGCAAGGTTCATAATACCAAAATCAAACAGTGCCTCCCAAAAGACCACCTTGTTCCTATATGTACCATATAGATTCAGAATATGGATACGTTCTGGTAGCCCACAAAAGTATCCCTCAACCAATATAACAGCTGAACAAGAAAAGGATTTTGCCCGAACCCAAAGTGGATCCCATAAAACCACAAGGCCACCAGAATGTCCATCTGCAGTTGTGGCAGCAATGTACCAATGCGGGAACATTTTCCAGAAATAATCAATAACATGAGGAACTGAATGCATGGTTTCTTGAAGTAAAATGATACAGGGATGTAAAAAAAGAAAAAGTTGTTTGAAAGCCAGGAACTTTGTCAAGGTTCCCAATCCCTGGATGTTAAGAGATAAATTAGCAGTCATGGCACACCCTATGCGGACGTCCATGCTCCAAGGGCCCGAGTGGAAGGTATATCAGCAATTGGCACATCAACAAGGAAATTATCCATTGGGGAATTAGAAGTATTCATTCTGGCACGTCCCCGAAAATGGCCACTACCACGGTTGCCTTTATGCTTGACAGGAATGTTCCCCGCTGAGGTGGGGCTGATATGGGGAGAGGAAGTACTCAGAGGCTTATGAATGGTAAGAGACCATAGGTTAAGGGTTTTTATGTTAAGTAAATATTCCAAATCACTACCCACAGAGTTGGTAGGCGAGGTCCTCGAGGTGATGGGAGGGCTACTACTAGTGCAAGGGCTATGTGGTTTATGAATTCGCAGAGGAGATGGAATATAGGTAACATAAGATGTGGATGGTACGTCATGTGCCAGATTCAACATGTTGGTATTATGGCCAGGAGAAAGATAACCCGGGGATGGAGGTCGTATGAGCGGACCAGGATAGTGAATTCCAGTGGGATCAAATTTCTCAGAGGAAAAAGGGGATGACGGGATGCTGACAGGGGAAATACCATCACGTGAGGAACCGCGTACATAATAGTGAGAAGGATGAGTTCCATAATATGTACCTGAATGATGACGTGGATCTTGACCTCGTAGATATGCATCAGCCTGTTGTAACTTGTTTAGCGCCCCCATATAGTTCCATCCATTATTTCTGCCACCCCTGCACCGCGGGAAATTTGCCACAATATGTCCAGTTTGGTGACAGTAAGAGCAGCAGAAGGGTATGCCCCAATAATCCAACCTCTGTGTGAGATATGTCTCCCCCCAGTGTAAACCAATATGATCCAAGAAACCCCCTCGATATTCTTTTTCAATAAGAATCCATGCGACCTGTTTGTCAGGGGCCCCTAAGCACCGTGGATCAACATATTTAAATTTCCCTATCGCGTTACCAATATCCTCCAAAGCCTATTTCGTCCATAGCTCTATAGGCAAGACAAGCAACTTAACCCAAATTAGTTTATTCTGCGGGGTGTTATTAAGGGAATTGAACCCAATATACCAAGAATGAAGCTCCAGGAAACCGTGACCGTCGACCCATGAAATAGATTTAATATTCTGAAGGTCTTCCTGACTTAGGAAGTGGAAACTATACCAACCCTGAAGCAGCCTCACAACCGTCAGCATATAACCCAATATGGACTTCCACTTCTACTCAACCCATGATCTCATGACTGAATCACTTTTATTAGAGAAATGCCAATGCCCAACAAGTGCACGTTTTTGTAGGCTAGTAATATGATCACTCAACTTCTCAAAATAAAAAACCAGTGCGGGTGGCGGGGACATTGTCCTAATAGAGCGAACCCGATGACCAGATCGTCGTTCATGCTTTGCATGAGTGCCACCCCGCGGATCAAGGGATGCATGATCACCACCTGGTGCAGACACATCCCCTAGAATGGTGTGCCATCCATCAAGTGATTGTGTGCCACTACGACAACCACCCCCATTACCATTTAACCTGTGTGACTCAGCCTCCACGGTGGCTTTGATGAAATCCTCCTGTGCTGACGTGTCGGAGTCCAGAATATCCATACCACCCAGTACGATGAGACCCCACAATAAACCCCCCCCAAACCGGACAACCACCTTAGGTAGCCAATGTGCAGAGTAAATACATTATACAGAAGGTAGATGCAGCAAATAGAAAAGCGTGCTAGGAGAGTTATTGTAAATGCCACATCCTAGTACAAACTGACATATAACACGAACATCTAGGGATAGGCACAGATAAGGAATAAAACCCCTTATGGGAGCGCCGTCAAAACATCTCCCGAAATAGGAATTAGAAGGAATGTTAGACAATAATAAAGCCAGATCAGGATGGATGGAAATTGGAGGTACCCCACAGAACATATAAGGCAAATCCTATATACAGCAGAAAATATATGGCATGTGTCATATTCAATGAGATGAAATAATAGCCACCTACCACCTCGATAATTCAAATTACCAAGGGATATACCGGTAAAATACACCGGAAAATACAAAGAGTCCAAAGCCAAGTGATACAGCCCGAAATGGGGAAATTAACCAGAAGCCCAATTCAAACAACCGAGAAATTGATAATGTTAAACACCAACACAACAGCAAAGACAGAAACAACTTTTACATGACCACCATATATCCCCCAAACGAAAACTAATAAGCTTGCAGGGCTGACTGATATAAAAAGGATTGGTGAACTTAGTACAGAGCAGGTACCCCAAGTGACCAAACCAGAATGTCCCTCAAGAGATGTAGGTAAACAATGGCAAAAAAAGGATTCAATGCCTGGATGCATGTGGACGCCTAGAAGAAGATGTGTAGTGTGTAGTGCATATGCGATATAATAAATAGATGGAGAAAGCAAATAACACCAGAATGTGGCTCAACTCCGACCACATAATCCATACACAGAGCCGAAGGAACATTCCCAAACCTAGACAAAACCGAGACGATGTATATGACTACCGCAATCCAAATGCATCAAATATCATACACATCTCCAAATAAAAGACATAAAGATAGTCATGTTAGCAACCTAGTCAAATAAACCTATGCGGAAGACGATATACCGTGCAAAGTAGTTCGGATGCAGCTAGCTCCATGCAGTTTATTTGATGATAATGTGCGCATATACCTGGAGCATGATTCAAACGCGTTGTTTAGTTAAACACCATCTAAACTAGGAGACTCAAAACCAGATAATTACCCAGCAATTTGTAAATATTAAGTCAATCCTCGCAGAGGACACTGATAAGCCCAGTGGCCAAGCATATCCTCTGAGCGCCTTCACCTTTGCGGTTCGATCTTAGCAAATACCACCATTCACTGAGACGTGTGTCTTTTGGATAATCACCACCCATTTTGCAGTGCACATTTGTATTACAATGGTAATTAAAGTCTGACACACCCGAAGCTACCACACCACCACCGTCGTGGGCCGGGATAATTAAGAAAAATACTACAATAAACCCCATAAACATTTTAAAATAGATGGACATTGGAATGAGTTTACCATTTCTCTCCACAATGCAAACAACAGGCAACAAAAGAAAAAGAATGTCTCCATATTATAGTTTGTCTGGACTCCTCAATCTTTGGTGAATCCATATATATAGTGAAAAAACCAATTTAAATAACACAAATAAAGATTTCACCTCAATTTTTTCCACTCGATTTTGATACCAAAAAATCCAAAAAATCACATTAAAAACAACTCCATATAATAATACAATTAAAGATTAAATGGAAAAACAAATTTAAAAAAATAAAATAAAAATAAAAAATAAAATTATAATCAACTTTTTAACCTATCACTTAGGTCAGAAAACAAACCAATAAAAAAAAACAAATAAATAAATGATTAATAATATTAAAATTATTTATACACTCAAAAATAAAAAACAGTTTTTAAATTAATTAAATTCATGAATTTCTGTATTAAGATTCTGTGATCCATAATGAATTAAGTGATTTCTATTGAAAAACTTTGCTTAATTAAATTCATGAATTTAAAAAAAAAACAAACAAACAAAAATTGTTCTCATCATTCAAAATGTTCCATAACATTAAATTTAATGAGGGCCTAGAGTATGTCCTAAAATTGTTTTTGCTTGGCTAAGAGTTTGTCTTCCTCAGACTTAAGGAAACAGATTAAGAAGCATCTAGCAAGAGGGAAAGTCTGCCCCTTACCGACCACCAGGGACTTATTGCAGGGGGCATGATTTTCCTTGAATAAGAATGATGAGTCAACCTGCATTAACAGATAGCAGTCAGAAAAGACTGTCATCGCTGCTAATTTGACTACTGAATTATGATAAATTTTCCACCAGATAAAAAAACCAATAAATTAAATTAAGAAAAATACATCATAAAAAATAAATTAAATTAAGAAAAATACATCATAAAAAATGGAGCAAACTACTTTCAACTTAACGATATTTTTTTCTTGCGCAAAATATATGCCTCAATAGATGGAGACAAGAAAGAAATCCGAATCCATGCAAGTATACAAACAAATCAATGCCAGGCTATTTAAAGGTTTCTTTTGCGGTGGAGAATAAAGATGTTAATGTTGTACCACTTGGGCTTAGTGGGATGTGGGGCATTCATATACTGGTAAAACAATCCTTTTGAATCCATAAAAATCTAGTATAGTTTGGTCTCTATTTTGGGTGAATTATGTGTAGTGCACTTTGGCTTCTGTTCAGTTCAAAATCATGGATTTTTGCACTGCAGGTTCAACAATTCAGAATGGACAAATATGGAAAAGTGTATTGCGCAGTGATTCCTCAAATACAATATTCGGTCGGTTAGAATTGTTGAAATGGTAATTTCAACTGCCATGCAGCGTCATTTATTTTGGAAAACCACCAGTTTATCCCCTGCACCGCTTTTGCTGAAAGTTGGTATTTCTCAGGGAGGCAGCGAGCAGGTACACCGGCTAACACATGGCCACAAGCACTGTTGCAAAACCACCATCCCCCGGCGCGTAAAGCTCGGTTGAAAGGGACCTCCGGGGAATTGCTGACAGCCGTCCGATTGACATCAACGGTTGATGTACAGACCTGCACCATATTACTTGACGTGAAGTGTTTTTCATTGACGGACAGTTTTTTTTTGGTAAAGTAATTAATGAATTTATTACGGTCGGTAAATGTAGGTAAAAACTTTAATTTTATTATTATTTTCATGGGTGTAGTTTTGTTTTATGTTGCCCGTTGACTATGCAATGTTTTTGTTCTAGAGTATGTAATGAAAGAGGGCAAATATGCAACGCGCGTGAATGTAATGTTCTGTTGTTGAAACAAAAAGGGAATACGCAGTAGCGTGACTTTTTTTTTCACGCACAGCAGTGCGAATGTAAGGTGTGAAGAAAAGGAAATTGACACACAGCAGTGTCAATGTTAAACATAGACAGAGTATTTTCAGTGAGAGACAGTGTGATGTTCAGTTTTTTTTTTGCTTAATGCATTTTATGTATGGCAACGCAATACTGTTTTTTGGTTAATATAAAAACTTTTTATCTGTTATGTGAATCGATCTCCATTCCTATGGATTGAAGTAAATGTGGATGAAATTCTAGTATACAAATTAAAACTATGTTTCTTTGTGTCAAAAACAAAGCATTTACTCTGTTCTTTTGTTTTGGAATTATCAAAAATTCCCAACATGGTATCAGAGCTTGTCCAGGCTCTTTGAAGGTGTCAAAGAAGCTGAAGGAAGGATTTCTTGCTGCAACAGCTTCTCCAGCAGAGTGAAGACTCAGTCAAAAGAATCCAAGGTATTCTCAAGTTAGATTTTTGCGTTACTGTTGAGGACAGTCAGTTATTTTACACACACAGTCAAGTATTTTGAAGCATAGTTAAGAGTGCAAGAATGGCTGGAGCCAGCACTAGCATGGGTATCTGTAATACCCAGCTCCCACAATTTAATGGGAAAAACTATGACTATTGGGCAATAACTATGAAATCTTTGCTTGCTTCCCAAGACTTATGAGAATTTGTTGAGGATGGTTTTGAAGAACCAACAGATGAAAATGAGTTTAATAACTTAACTCAGACAGAGAAAGATCTGTTGAAGAGCAATAAGAAGAAGGATTCTAAAGCCCTCTACTTTTTGTATCAAGCAGTGCATGAGAGTGTGTTTCCAAGGATAGCAGCAGCTAAGAGATCCAAAGAAGCATGGAAAACTCTCAAGATAGCCTATCAAGGCATGGAGAAAGTGAAGACAACAAAACTACAGTTGCTGAGGAGAGATTTTGAGACTCTCTGCATGAAGGAGTCAGATAATATTGACTCATTCTTCACACATGTGATTGGTCTGGTCACACAGATAAGGTCTCATGGAGAGATTCTTGAAGAAAGGAGGATTGTGGAGAAACTATTGAGGATCCTACCCTCAAGGTTTGATGTGATTGTCACCACCATAGAAGAGACAAAGGATCTCACAAACTTTTCAGTTGATGAACTACATGCATCACTAATAACACATGAGTAGAGATTGAGTAGGAATGAAAACTCATCTCTAGAACATGCCTTTAAGACCTAGATGTTCTTTGGAAGAGGAAGAGGTCAAGGCAGAGGAAACAAGAGAGGAAGAGGCAGAAGCCAAAACAGAGGTGGAAGAAACAGTCCAGCAAATGCTCAAGGAAGAGGCAGCAATCCAAATCAGAACCAAGGCCAAGGCAGCAGCCAACAAAGTGGACAACATCATGCTCAAGGACAAAGGTATGATAAAGCCAATGTCCAATGTCATTATTGTAAAAAATATGGGCATTATGCAAATGAATGTAGGAAGAAGCAGCATGATATGAATAATAGAACTAGTGCAAATTTCACTAGAGAAAATATCAGCCAAAATAATTTGTTTTTAGCCTATAATATGACTGAAGAAAAGAGTGAAGATGTATGGTTTCTAGACTCCGGTTGCAGTAACCATATGACAGGAAACATAGCCCTGTTTTCTATGTTAGATCAGAGTGTGAAGTCACAAGTCACACTAGGGACTGATAATAAAGTTTCTGTTATGGGAAAAGGAGAAGTAAATGTCTTAACCAAGAAAGGTGAAAATAAAACCATAGTACATGTTTATTATGTTCATGGAATGGAATGTAACCTCTTAAGTATTGGACAACTTGTTCAAAAGGGGTACAATGTTTTCTTTGTGGATGATTTATGCACCATCATGGATAAAACACCCAACAAACAATGTATTGCTGAAGTGAAGATGACAAGGAACAGGATGTTCCCTCTCAGAATGAAAGTAGAATTAAAGAATGGAGAAGAAATTGCAGCAGTGACTTAAGAGGCTTTCCAAAGTGAACCAAAGGATGAAAACTGGTTGTGGCACTTGAGATTTGGACATCTCAACTTTGGAGGTCTTAACTTGTTGAATAGAAAAGGAATGGTAAGAGGATTACCATTGATAGAGAAACCAGACAGCCTTTGTGAAGGTTGTATCTTGGGGAAACAACACAGAGAAAGTTTTCCATCTAGGAAAAGCATAAGGACAAAAGCACCCTTAGAGATTGTCCACTCAGATTTATGTGGACCGATGCAAACTCCATCACTTGCAGGCAGCCACTATATGCTAACATTCATTGATGATTTTACTAGAAAAACTTGGGTCTATTTCCTTAAGAACAAAAGTGAAGTGTTTGAAAGATTTTGCAATTTCAAAGCACTTGTAGAAAACCAAAGTGGGCTGCATATCAAAGTTTTAAGAACTGATAGAGGAGGTGAGTATATCTCCAAAGAATTTCTATGTTTTTGTAGAGAAAATGGAATTCATAAGCAGTTTACCACTAGGTACACTCCGCAGCAAAATGGAGTTGCCGAAAGGAAGAATAGGAAAATCATGGATATGGCGAGGAGTATGTTAAAGGCAAAGCATTTGCCAAATGATTATTGGGCTGAAGCTGTACACTGTGCAGCATACATTTTGAATAGATGCCCTACAAAATCGTCATGAACAGAGTGTCGGAAGAAGCATGGAGTGGGACAAAGCAAGGAGTCACCCACATGAAAGTTTTTGGATGTGTGGCTTATGTACACGTTCCAGATCAACTAAGGAAGAAGTTGGATAGCAAAGGAGAGAAATGTATTTTCATTGGATACAATGAGGAATCCAAAGCTTATAGGTTGTATAATCCATCCACCAAGAAGCTTATTGTGAGTAGAGATGTTCAGTTCATTGAGGAGAAAGCTTGGGATGGAAGCATAGAGAAAACAGTGAATGTTAAAAACTCTTTGTCACATGATGAAGATGATGAGGAGATGGCTGAAATACATCCCCAAACAGCAGCACCAACACAAAGGCAGCAAGAGACACCCTTGAGGAGAAATGAAAGTGCTTCTCCAAGCACACCACAAGGAGGAAATTCAAGTGCTTCTTCAAGCACTTGTACACCAAACGAAAGAGGTAAGAAGTTCAGAAATTTAAGTGACGTTTATGAACAAGAGGCAGCAAATGAAGGTATGAACTCTTTGTTTGCTTTATATTGTCATGTTGATGACCCTGTTCATTTCGAAGAAGCAATTAAGGATAGGAAATGGATAGAAGCTATGCATGAGGAGATAAATGCCATAGAAAGAAACAAGACATGGGATTTAGTTGAACTACCAAAAGGAAAAGAAGTCATTGAAGTTAAATGGGTCTACAAAACCAAGAGTAATGCTAAAGGCAAAATAGAAAGACAGAAGGCAAGACTGGTTGTCAAAGGATATAAGCAGCAGTATGGGAGAGACTATGAGGAAACTTTTGCACTAGTTGCTAGAATGGAAACTGTGAGAGCAATGCTGTCCATAGCAACACAAAACAAGTGGAAAGTTTACAAAATGGAAGTGAAGTCAGCATTCCTAAATGGAGTGTTAATAGAAGAGGTTTACATTGAACAACCTCTAGGCTATGAAAAGAAAGGCCAAGAGCACAAAGTGTGTAGATTGAAGAAAGCTCTTTATGGGCTGAAGCAAGCACCAAGAGCATGGTACAATAGGATAGATTCCTATCTACTGGAAAATGGATTTGAAAAATGTGAGGGAGAACCCACCCTCTATGTCAAAGAAAATGATGGTAAAATACTAATTGTTGTGTTGTATGTTGATGATGTTATTTTCACAGGTAATGATAATTTTTTAATTGAAAATTTCAAAACAGTCATGAAAGAAGAATTTGAAATGACTGACATGGGTTTGCTGAGATATTTCTTATGAATAGAAGTAGAACAAAATGGAAATGGGATTTTTATCTCACAAGCGAAATATGTTAATGGAGTGTTGGAAAGATTTAATATGCAAGAGAGAAAAGCAGCAATCACTCCCACAGTGATGGGATTAAAACTCAGCAAAGAGGACAACAACAAGGATTTTGATCATAGTTTGTACAAGAGCATAGTTGGTAGTCTCATGTATTTGACTACAACTAGGCCGGATATAATGTATGCTGTTAGTTTAATTTCCAGATTCATGGAGAGGCCAAAGGAAGCACATTGACAGGCAACAAAAAAGATTCTGAGGTATGTTAAAGGTACTAAAAGGTTTGGCATTTTATATACTGTCTCAGAATGTTCAGATTTAATTGGATACACTGATAGTGATTGGGCTGGAAGTGTAGATGATCGGAAAAACATATCCGGTTATGTTTTTCACATGGGTTCAGGAGCCATTTCACGGGCTTCTAAAAAACAGCCTATTGTAACATTGTCTATAACAGAAGCAGAATATGTGGCAGCTACAGCAACAGCATGTCAAGCAATTTGTATGAGAAGGATGTTAAGGAGATTATTCCAAGAGCAAGCAAAAGGAACTATGATTTTTTTTTACAATAGCTCAGCTATTGCATTATCCAAGAATGTTGTGTTTCATAAGAGAACGAAACACATTGACACAAAGTTTCATTACATCAAGGAATTAGTAAACAATGGAATTGCAAGTCCACAAGAGACGAAATTGAAGGTCTTCTTTTGTAACAGTGTCAAGGATATTCTGTCTATATTATCTATGAATGTATCCTCTCATCTGAGGAGGGCTATATTATCTGTGTATATTCTTATTTCTGGAGAACTTGATCAGGCATGGTGTAACCGCGTAAAGAAGAAACAATTAAAAAGGCCATAACTTGCTCGGTCCTTAAGGCGCTCTTGCTGGTGATATTCTCCAGCTAGGTTCAATTTGGATCTTGAGACCCACTAAATTCCGGACCAAACTGTGGCTTCGTTTGGAAAAGAAAACAAGCACACCAGCCTTTGGATACACAGGTATAATTTCTTCAGATTTCTTGATGTTGATAAAATTAGGACCGGGGACTTCTCATAGTGAAGCCAAAGAAGATTAAATCAAAATGGTCTGTTTTCATTGTAGAATTTCTTCAGATTTCTTGATAAGGGTAGAATTAGGATCTGGGACTTATCGTAGTCAATCCAAAGAAGTTTAAATCAAATTGTTAAATTGTTTGCTTCATTGTATAATTTCTTCAGATATCGATACTGATAGAATAAGGATCTGGGACTTCTCATAGTCAAGCCAAAGAAGTTTAAATCAAAGTGTTTGTTTCACTGACTGGAGGAGTTATGTACATATATAAAAGCAGTACATGGAACTTAGCATAGTCAAGCCAATGGAGTTTATATATATATATATATATATATATATATATATCTTATTTGTCGTTTCACAAAGTGGACATAGAGTGATCATTGATTTGGGGTTAAAGGAATTGTAAATTTGATAGGCTGTATTTGTGGGTAATTTTTAATTGGGTGTTTTTTTTAAGCGTGTGTTTTCTCCTAAGAGGTCACAAGTTTAAAACCAAGGGTAGAGTATGTATGGCTTTTTAGACTTATCAGTCAAATTACTGAGAGGAGGTGGATTCCTTGTCCCACAAACAAAAAAGTCTTATACACCAATTTAGTGTCTGCAGTGACCTTAAAATTAAATAATAATAACATAACCCAACTATTTTATGTTTTATAATTGTTTATTAATATTTCTTTATCAATCTATAATAAATAAATTCTTGGTTGGTTTTGTCTCTCATGTTAATATATTATATTTATATTTTTTTTAGATTTAATTAAAAAAAAATGCCATAAAACTATATGTAAATTTTTGGATGCTTTGAAATTGTAGAGATTGAATTTGTATTGACAAGGTAGAGATGAAACTAGGAATAAATCCTTGGTGGAGATAAAACCATAAACAAATCCTACATGATTTAACGTCCTAGATATAAACCGATAACTCAAACAATTTAGCTTGATTTCTAAGATCATTCTCCAAGAACCAGGGGCTACTGATATTGTGTGATATTGCCTCAGATCCGATTTAACATATATCTGATAGTTTTCTCTATTCATTTTAATCATGGTATCAAGGTGATTGTGTTTGTCTTAATCCTGAGCTTATTTCAAGGTTATATTGAGTATCTAATGAATATCTAAATATGAAGTGCATCTAATGTGCATGGAGTTATGACTTTGCTCTGTGTATTGTAGATTTGGACATCTAATAGACATATAAATATAAATATAAAGTGCATGGAGTCATGACGTTGTTTATGAAACATTGGAGTTATGACTTTGCTCTGTGTATTGTAGAGATGGACATCTAATAGATATATAAATATAAAGTGCATGGAGCTAAGTCATTGCTAGCAGAGGTACCCATAAATATCTAAGTCTCTACTAAAAGAGGTACCCATAATATCATTGCTAGCAGCTTATTCATGGCAGAGATAAAAACAAAAGCATATACATTTTGATATCTTGTTTCTGGAGTGGCTGAAACTTTAATTTAGAAAGTGTTTATTATGTGCAGTTAACAAGATGGGATAGAACAGGGCGTGCCAATTTGCCAGGAGTGATTGCTCTATTATCCAGAATAATAATGTGGTTGACATCGATTAAACCAATAAGGAGAAAATTCTTCCAACTATTCTATTATACTCGCCATCTTTATGGGGTATTCACGGTCTTTTTCTCACTGCATATCAATGATAGACATTTCTGCACAGTTTTGTCTGGAATTTTTCTCTTCCTTCTTGACAGGTTTTTAAGGTTCCTTCAATCAGGAAGGACTGTCAAAATCCTATCAGCTCGAATATTACCCTGCAAAGCTATAGAGCTTTCTTTGTCAAAACACCCAGGTAAATATCAGCCGAAACAAATCTAATTCCTAGAACCTTTGTTTCAAATTCCTAGTCTCCTCTTTTGAGTGCGTGTAGGGCTGTACTAGCATGAGATCAAATTCTTGATCAATGTAGTATGGCTAAGTATAACTATCCTTCTTTTAAGGTATCATTTCAATTTTATCACGTAAAATTGAACTTGAGTAGAGAAGATAATTATTTTGGTGAAAAACCCATAATAAACTTAATTAATTACATGTAAAATTCACACCTATTCGTCTTCCTTCCAAACCATTTAATTGAAACTTTACATTGTAGTGGTATCTTCTTTTGGCACCAAGTCATTTCTACTTGGGAAAACGACAGACCAATATGGAAAGAGGCTGCTCAGCGAAATCTCTCTGACACTGCTAACTCATTTGAATCTAACGGATCTTTACAGAAATGATACTGTGGATTCTATTACCTGGACTGGCAAATTATCAGAAAACAATATTGTAGTGGCTGATACATACTATCAATTATGTTTACTACAATCTGAACACCCAAGGAATGGGTGGTTTGCGAAATTTTGGAGTCCAGTTCTTCCCATTAAGATCACAATTTTTCTCTGGCTTGTGTGGAAGAATAAGAATTTGATGCAAATATTTGAGGGTTAAAGTTAATTGTGGGATCAAAAATGTTTTAGGGAGTTTAAGAGTTTTATTACAATCTTGGTAACAACCTCTAAAATTTTGGATAAAAAAATATTTATATAATGAAAATAGATATTATAAAATTAACTAAATTTATTAATAAAAATGAATTTAGAATGTGAAATTATAATTATTATTAAGTGGATAAGTATGTTTATTTTGGAAAAGTTTTCATAATTTTAATTTAATTATCAATCATTATTAGGTGGATAATGGGAATTTAATTTTTTTTAGAAGATTTTAAAATATTCCTATACTAGTCACATATCAAAGGTTAAAATTTATCTCAAAAGTAGTTATACTCTTTCTATATTTTAAATTAAATGGTGTTTATTTTAGAATGAAGCTTCCACAATATCAATTTAATTAGCAATATTTATTAAGTGGATGGTAAATATTTAATCTCTACAAAATATTTTAGAATATTCATAATGATATACACAAATTAAAGGTTGAGATCTATTTTCAAAGTAATCATGTCATTTTTTTATCTTTTAATTAAACAAAATTCATATGAACTAGTGACACATAAAGTGATTTATGATTTTTTGGGCATGTGGTATTGATAAACCAAAGTATTGGACCATGGTATTGTAACAAAGCCTACAAATTAAGCATCTTCATGGTAAAATACGAGTAAATTTCTATGATTATGAATACTGTTCCATATTTTTTAAATGTATATATGTTTAATGTTTAACTTATATATTAATTCTTTTTATTATTTATTAATGATAATAAAATTTAAAATAAACCTATAAGTTAGTAATTTTTTATGATTTTTTAAATTTTAGCAACTTGAGATATATAATGAAGCAGGTGCTTTGATTTTTATTATGGATTGATGCCTATCAACATTTGTCATCCATTTAATTTATATGGTTGCATTAGTTTAAAAAAATGTTATATCAACGAGTGCCATATGAAATGGTTTTTTGAGCCTGAAATATTGATAAGGCATGGTAGTGTAACAAATCCTATTTATAAGTTAAGAATCACCATGGTTAATAATCTTGTCACGAGCTTTTTAGGTATAGTCTAACTAAGTGAAATTGTTATTTTAGTCTAAATCAACAATACAATTTCTAGCAAGATTGTGATTTCTTATAGTTCAAAATACACTTTTGAATATATAAATAGATTTAGCACAGTGAAAAACACTTTTAAGCATTTAATTTTTACAAATTAAATAATCTAATTTTTTCTAAATATTCAAAATATCCAATAAATAAATTAAAAATTAAAAAAAAAAAAATTAAAAATTAACTATTTTTTTTATATATTTATCTCATAATTTTTATAAAATTATAATTAAAATACAAATATTATAAGTTCTTGTAACTTCACTTATTATTTTGAAACGCTGTATTGTTGTAGAGGTATATTTTCTACATGTGCAAAATGCAAGAGAGTGTAGCGTCTGTTTGCTCCTCCGCCACAAATAACTCGACCATTGCATTTAACTTTCATTCGATTAGCTTTTGCCTCTAACGGGCTTGTAATATTATGCTATTTATAAAAAATAAATGAGCCCGGGCTTCGTGGGATCTCAACGCCTTTGGTGCTCCTAATTTATGTAATAGTCCTTAATGCTCTTTTTGGTGTGTGTGGGAGGTTAAAGGTTTTTGGTGCCATAATATTTTTTTTTAATGTGTAAGGGACACATTGAGTAGTGGGAGGGAATTTATAATGTTAATGTTTTTAAATTTAGATGTGTGTGATTCATATTACATTAAGAATTTTTTGGGTAAAAATTATATAAGAGAAAATTATGTCATGTATTTGGAACTAGCTAATGTGATTCATCATGAAGTTCAAATAATTTCCTCCTATATAATTTTTATCCAAAAGACTCTTCTTAATATTAATTACCACTTTGAATTTTCATTAATTTTCAACACATGGATCTAAGTTATATATGTAAAATTTGAATATTATGATAACAACCCAATAATCTATTAAAAGTAGCATTAATTTTCAATATATTTGTTTGTTTAAATTATATTTAATGTTTTAACTATATTAGTAAATTTCAAAAAGTGTTATTTGAATTTAAAATTAAGTAATATAAATTTAAAATTATGATAAAAGCTTAAAATTATTTTAATAAAATTTTAGATTTTATATATTGATATTTCTATTATGTTTTGTAATCTAAATATTATATATAGTTTTTATTGTTTCATATTAATTGATTTTTTTGAACTTATTTTCTCGTAAAAATAAATCTCTTATATTTGTTGTGGTTAGGGTTTGCATCTAGCTATCTGAAACTTGCAAAAATTAGGAGTCTTGTCCTATCTTCTTATACTTTCAATTTTCCTTCCTCTGTATATTGGAGAAACAAGGTGGAGTGCCTTTAGTTTTCGGGAATTGTTCTATTTTCTAGTCAAATGTACTATGAAAAACCACTGGGGCACTTGGATTGTAGGGAATTCATAACTCAAAGTTGTGATTTCAAGAAATATTTGTCGGATTATGAACATTTTTTACTAGAAAATATACCCAGAAAAGCTTCAAAACATTTAATAGGCAAGTGCATGTTCTTGGATGTCTATCAATGATGAATGCAAGTCTACATTCTTGGAGCTGAAGAGAAAGAAGATATATTTTTTCACGATATTCAAGATCAACGAGAAACAAACTGAGATCACGATAGATAAACTCAGAGGCCCTACTAGGAACTATGATAGCTTTAAGGTTTTTCACCAAGATAGAGTGTAGATATGTTGTCTATGACTTCGAATTTGTCACTGAAGATGACTGTGATAAGAGCAACATATTCTTCATTTCCTTATCCCTGATTAATAGGCTTAGCTTGATTGTAGGTTGATGGAGTACCTTTTGGTAGACTACTATTTTGATCGACTAGAATTTTATCAGATATGGAACAAGTCAGTTGGTGATTCACAAGCTGAGAATGGGGTCATTCTAGTGAATGAGGACTCGAATAAGCTATGAGGTCAAGTGTCTATTTGTGCTTCGGGGTTTCCACTGCCAAGTGTGGGTTTTTGTGGTCTAGAGGAAGATCTAGGAACTCACTTATACCAAAAAAACCGTAGATGGAACAAGTGTAAGTGGAGTTGGTATGGAAGTTTGGGATCTGACTCCTTTTTTCACAAGTCCCCCTACAGGTGGTGGCATCACCTTGTTTGTTTTCCCTTTGACAGAGGGTCTATACCAAGAATTTCTAGTGACATTTGTGTCAGTCTCTAATATTCTACAAAAATATTGGGTAAAAACCCTAACTTCAAGGGGAGAGGAGAATTTGACTTTTCCAGGATACCCTTTGTTTAAGGCACTGCCTAAAAATTATTTAGTATTTACAGATACAACCCTCTTTGGAACTAAGCTTGATGTGGCCACACTAATATAGGGGTTCAATGGTAGAGGTGCTTCTTAGGCAAGATCCATAGAACTAGAGCAAGCATAACACACCCTCCCCCCGCCCAACCCCTCCAAGGACAAAGACCCATAAGTGCCATAAAGAAGAAAAAGGTTCATTGTGCAAAGTTGCAGAAAGGGGAGGAAAATATGGTTTTTGGAGTGGACATTCAATTTCATGAGGTTGAATAGAAGGAAAAGGTTGTTATTGTGGGAAGAGCAAGGGGAAGGTGTTTCAAGGTCCAAACCCTGAGAGAGTGGGCTACTCGAAAATGGGGACAAATATGGAGTCCTTGTCATCTGTCTCAACCTCGGCTAAAGGTTGGTTCATCTTTCTTTCCAACTCAAGTCAGAGCGTCTCCTGGGTTCTTGAAAGAAATTGGTCCATTGATTGTACCACAGTTCTTTTGAAGAAATGGACACATCTCTTTGATGTTAGTCGAGAGGGGTTGGAAGCCATACCAATTTGGGTTCGACTACTAGGCTTTCCTATTCAATTTTGGTCTTAAGAAACCTTTATGGATATTTGAAACTACTTGGGGGTATTTTTGGATGGAGACATATCTTTTCAAACCACTGGCATCATGACTGCAATGCACATTTTGGTGAGTATTAATTCAAGAGAAGGACTCGTGGCTAAGATGAGCCTTGTTCAAGCTGGATTTTCTCATCTACAGATATTAGACTATGAAGGCATTCCCTTCAGGTGCAAAAGACGTCGTGTAATAGGTCACATTGCAAAATATTGCAAACTCCATTTTCATGGTCATAAGGTTTATGGAATGCCCCCGAAATGAAGAAGAAAATTTCTCTCAGGGCAGAGGATATGATGGAATGGTTGGCACCCACTAAGGAGGTTGAGGGTCTTCTAGGATAAGAAAAGGGGATAACTTCCCCACCTCCTTTAGGAACAGGGGTTTAGGCTGAGGCCTCTAAGCAACCTGACATAGAAGTGGTAGTGGAACATTATCAAACTGATATCACCAAGGACCTTTAGATGCAACCACTAGACTCCACTTCTTGTACTACTTCTTCCTCCCTGCTCTCCACTTTCTTTGGCCAATAATGTTTCTTTGGCTGAAGGCCTAGTTAGTTCTACTAGTTGTGATATCTTTAAGCCTCTCATCCCCCTAAAGCCAAATCTTACCTTTGTCTCATGCATGTGCCCCTCCGTCACTGTGCACACTTCCTCCTCCATTCTCTCCTCAAAATAATTCTCTCAAAACAAATCATTAGAGACCAACTCTTGTTACAACCTACATCCTCGATCTTTGATTCCCACCAGTTCTATGTTGCCTTGGGGTCTTGGGTCTAACCCTATATTTCCAAAAGTTAAAGGTTGAGGCAAAAAATAATTTTTTTCCAGAGCCCAGGTTAAAACTTGCCTACATGTGGAAGCTGGGAAACAAATCTCCATTGATGAAGCTCTTAGAGTACCAAAGGCCCTAGGAGCAGTTTCCCGATGATTACTCAATCCTTCAACTATCGGGGCTTGGTCATCCCATAAAAAAATTGGCCATGAGGCGACTACTTGACAAAAATCAACCCAGTATTCTCCTCTTACAATAGACTCTGGGGAATGGCCCCTATGTATCCAAAGTTATAGAATCTATGTTTAAAGTTTGGTGTTTTACTTGCTTATATGTTTATGGAAGATTGGGAACCTTAGCTATTGGGTGGAATCCTCAAAGCATAAATTGTCTTAAAACTTTGAGTGTAGATGTTGTTTTAGGTATGGACTTCTACTTAGCCAAGCTTGGGTTGGAGTTGAGGGTAATCAAATTTTATGGACCATTTCAAATAGAGTTCATTTTTGAGACTCTTTATTTCAAAAACAACTTCTTTAAGTCGAAGACCTTACCTTGGGAGGCGATTTTAATTTTTCTTTCGGCATGCTGAAGTTTGGGGACCCCATGCAAGACCTAGCATCCTGATAGATTATTTCTCACATCTGAGAACACAAACTAATATATGTGGACATGGTTAATATGTCCCTACTTAGAGGAGTAAAAGAGTGGGGCATGTTAGGGTGGCTAAAACTGGACCACTTCTTATTATTTGAGAGACTTGTGGAAGGGATACCCATGTTGTGACAATGGTTTGGAAGTGGGGGATATTTTGACCATTATCCTGTCTTTCTGAAATTCAAAGGTTTTGGGAAAAATTCGGCAAGCCATTTTAAGTTCAATGCATCATGGTTAAAAGAGGAGGACTTTATGGCATTAGTTCACACAAATTGGGTCCCTTACACTCTCAACTCTGGAGATTCGACTATCACTCATTTTTCCAAGAACCTTTCAAAACTAAAAAAAACTACTATTCAGTGGGAAGAAAACAAAAGGATAAGAGAAGATCAAGAAACGAAAGAAGTGGAATCAAAGTTGAATCTTTTGGGGGGCTTCGAGGATGGGGGTTACTCTTCTGAAGACACAAAAGCTAGATTATTTCATCTTGAGGCTAAGAAAATGAAATCTCTTGAGGATAAAGAAGCTTGCTAGAGATTTAAAAGCAGAGAAATCTAGCTTGAATGGAGGGATGAGAAAAACAAGTTCTTTAAGAATTTTTCGAAGGGACGGAAAATAGAAAGTACCATATGGAGTTTGGAGGATCAGAACATTGTTCAAGCCTCCACTTGGAGGATTTGGACCTTATAGGATGTTGGTTTATATGGGCCTGACCCAGGTTCGGAAGAGTTATTTAGCCAAACAAATCCCGCACCTACCGGCCCTTTCAACAACAGCCCGCAGAGTGTGGGCTGAGGTCTCACCCGAGGTAGCAGGGGAGGGTGTTGAAACTAGGTTTCCGCACCCTTGGGATGTCTTGATATGGTCTGGAAGGTTCTTACCCCGTTTTTTGGCTTTGCACCACTCTTCTCTGCGCAGATTCGGACCCAGGAAATTCCTGAATACTTATTAATGCGCTGTTATAGATTAGATCTACTTTTTATGGTCTTTAATCAAACATTTAACAGAAATAACCAATTCGTGCACTTAGAAAAGATACAAATTTGCATAAACTCATACCATAAGCATACGCGCATAGATCAAACAGTTATATTAACACAGAATTTCAGAATCAACTTATATTTATTCAATTCTTTCACCAATACATCCAGATCTACCCTGCGCACTCAGTGGCAGGGGTCCACGCACACAACTGTGGACTCTACTAGGCCTCTGTGCACACAACTGCAGAGCCTCTATCTACCTACCAACACCCTTGACTCCGACTTACAGATGCTTCAGAATTTTCTTCTCAAAAACCCATTACATTTCAGATCCAAAAGTACATACCAAAAGCCACTTTCTATCCATAGAGCCTCACTCTATTTATACATTCCCATGGTCCGCAGACCATGGGCAAGCCGACTTTCTTCCTATTATTCTATATTATTTCTTGGGCGGACAACCCCTTGACTTGATCTATTACACTTCGTGCTCCGCATATTTCAGAGTCTTTACTATATTTTATCCTAATTTATAGGCTCTAAGCCCCAAAACTATTACGCGGGACCTCTGCTACCCAACAGGCCCCCAACACAATCATCGTGACTCGTCCCGAGTCACTCGTCGATGCGGCGAGATGCGCTACCTAGGCTCCGCGGTTCACCTCCCCGTGAGTGACGTCCTTCATGTTGCTTCTCCTTCTTCATCTCCTGCAACGCTTCTTCCAACTCTTGCTTCATTGTTTCTACCAATTCTCGCAACTGATACTGCTCATTCTGCTTTGCTCGATTACCACAGAACACCCCCTCATAGGATTTTAGCTCTAGCTAGGGTGCCACGTACGGGACCTCCTCGTACCAACGCAGCCAATTTCGAAGTTCGTATCTTCTCTTTGCACTGTCTGCTACAGCTTGTGTTGCAATTTTGCAAGACCATTGTTGTTGTCCACGAGATCCCAATCTTCAAGATACACCAAAGATGACTTGTTAACTGTAATTCCACCATTTGGCTCTGTATTTATAGCTTTTCCTCTAACCTTTATGGTTTGTTGACCAGCCCATGGGTAAGACGAGGGCATCCGGACCAATTCTGCTTCGTGTCTACAAATTTCCAGCACATCCCCTCCCATCGATGCTGAACTCTGTGTTGTGCCCGCAGCTGTCCACACCGTATTCTTCAGAAAGCCCTACATCTTTGGCCATATCACAACTCTCGGCCTTACTCCTTGAGCGTAGATAATGAAGAGTTCCATAGCGGTGGGAAAGCACAACAACTTAAGGTTCTCAGAAGCGCAGCCTATTCGGTAGAGGCCCCCTTGTGATTTATAAGTGTTTTGAAATTCAAATTCGTTGGCTCCCGCCTTTTCCGGTGTCCTCATGTTAAGCCTGCGACAGATCGTTCCAGGTCCAGCTCGTGCCTTGTCTCTTAATTGCCCGCCGACCGCTCCCTTTTGCCATAACCCAAACATCTTGTCATGAATAGTGACAGCAATGGTCACCTCTCTAATTGCCAACGCAGCAACGCATCCCTTTCCGCGCAATCGCGACCCTTGTGACAGGCCATATCCACGTGCACCCCGATGGTCGCGCAGCTGCCCCTCAGACTTCTTTATTGTCCCACGCTCTCTTTCAACTGGCTGGAGCGGTGAGACTGTCCTTCGATCGGTTAGTCAGGCGGTCGGCCCACCCATGTAGAGCTTCAGGCAACTACCATTTACTCTTCCCGAGAAGGGGTCTCCATTGAGCTTAGGAAGTTGGATCGTGCCTCCATCTGTAACTTCTTTGACTATATAGGGACCCAACCAATGCATTCGGAGCTTGCCAGGGAATTTCTCGAACTTGTTGTCATACAGTAATACTAGATCATTCTCCTTGAAAGTGCACACCTTGATATGGCGATCATGCCATGCTTTCTCTCGCTGTTTTTGTACTTGCTGATGGAATCCGACCAAAAACCATTCCTCCTCAAGTTCCTCCAGTTGCACGAGCCGTTCCTCCAAAGCCCCGCGGTCGGCCATGCCTGTCATTGTCGCGATTCACAAACTGGGTACAATATATTCCATGGGCATAATGACTTCCTTACCATAGACTAACTGGAAAGGTGTCTGGCCTATTAACTTCTTGCACATGGTTCGGTAAGCCCATAGCACAACAGGGATGCGCAAGTCCCAATCGTTTCGCTGCGCGTTACAGACCTTAGTCAACACAGTTTCCAAAATTTTGTTGAATGCTTCGACAGTCCCATTCGCTTGTGGATGCTATGGTGTACTCTATTGATGATATATATAGAATTCCTCAGTGACTGCGCTAATCGTTTCATTCAGAAAGTGCGTTCCTCGGTCGCTCATTAGAATTTTTGGACATCTAAACTGTCTCAACACATTCTCGAACAAGAATTTCGCTGATGTAGCTGCCATATAGTCCTTAACCGGTTGTGCTTCTGCCCATCGTGACAAATATTCTGTCGCGGTGATGATATAGCGCGCACCCGTCTTCCCTTGAGGTGCAATAGGTCCTACGAAGTTGATTTCCCACTTCTCGAATGGTTGCAGCGTCATCTGTGGATTGAGCGACATTTCATCCCTTCGCGATGGTTTCCCAGTTTGTTGACATACGTCGCAAGCCCGATAGTATGCTTTCGAGTCTTGATCTAGAGTTGGTCGCCATAGTCTTGCACGAAGAATCTTCTGTGCTGTGGCACGACCCACATAATGTCCTCCAGCAACCCCTCCATGTGCTTCAACTAGGATCTATCCTCGCTCAAATTCAGGTACATATTTGCGTAATATTTTGTCATTGCCCATCTTGTAGAGGTGTCCTGCAATAACAGTAAAGTCTGTTGTGCGTATCACCAATTCTTTCTTCTGCTGAACGAAATATCCTTGTGGCGCAGTTCCTGTAGTTAAGAAGTGGATTATGTCCTCAAAATGACCATCCATGGTGCACACTGCATACAGCTGTGCATCCGGTAGTCCTTCCTCCAAGTTTGTGGGTTCTTCACCGTTCTCAATTCGAGATAGGTGGTCTGGTCCTACGTTCAGACGTCCTGGCTTTACAACAACTTCGAATTCATATTCTTGAAATAATAACAGCCACCTACAAATGTGCCCCCCCAACATAGGCTTATTCACTAGGTATTTTAGCGCTCAATGGTCAGTATACATCTTAAAGTGTCCTCCAAGTAGACAGTGGTGGTATTTTTAGAGTGCGTATACCATCGCCAATCCTTCTCACTCAGTAGTGGAGTAGTTATTCTCAGCTTTTGACAATCGTCGGCATGCGAACACAATCGGATGATCAATTCCCTCCGCTCCTTCTTGAGTGACTACCGCGTCCAATGGGATACACAACGCGTCAACATGCACATGATATTCGAAGTCCCATTTCGGAAAGACCAATATAGGGGCTAATGCCTTCTTTTCCTTAAGTGTTTCCAAACTTTTGTTGCATTCCTCATTCCAACAATAAGTAGCATCCTTCTTCAGCAACTGTTCCATTAGTGCCATGATCTGCGCGTATCTTTTTATGAACTTCCGATAGTAACCAGCGTGTCCCAGTGTGTGGCACAGTTTTTTGACACTTCACGGTGCTTGCAGATTGATTATGACAGCGATCTTCGTCGGATCCACCATCAGAACTTGCTTACAAACCACATGGCCGAGCAGGTTCCCAAACGGGACGAGGAAAGTACACTTTTTTAGATTTAGCGCAATTTGGTGCTATCGGCAAGTATCCAGCATTAATCGTAAGCTCACGGTATGTTTCTTAACTAGCCCAAATACGGTCCAATCATCAAGATATACCTCTAAGAACTTGTGTATAAATTCCTTGAATGCAGCTACCACAACGCGGGAGAATATCGTCGGCACGTTCTTTAGTCCAAAGGGCATCACCGTATACTGAAAACATCCCCATTCGGTGGTGAAAGTTGTCTTACTTCTATCCTCTAGCGCGATCTTGATCTAGTGGTAACCCGAGAAACCATCCGTGAAGGAGTAGGCTTCCTGTCCTCCCACATTCTCCAGTACCTCGTCTGTAAATGGCGTCGGAAAGGGATCATTGACACATGCATCATTGAGCTTTCTGAGATCGACGCAGATGTGAATTTCACCCTTTTGTTTCTTCTCCTACATAACCATAGGACTTACCCAGTCAGACTCTTCTACCGGTTCAATTATTCCTGCCGCAAGCATCTTATCCAACTCTTCGCAGACCTTTGCTTTGTATTTTGGATTCAACTGGTAAGGCCGCTGCTTAACTGGCTTTGCATTCAGCTTCAGGGTTATCTTCATCATTCCCAGGTCACCGAGGATCCCTTTTAACTCCGTGATTTTTGTGGGGAATAAATCTTGATATTCTCGAAGCAACTCGACCACCTTTTCCACCATGGCATCATCCCAATAGTCTCCCAACGTTGCATACTTCGACTCTTCCTCTGTTCCGATGTTTACTTGTTTCGTTTTCAGTGGCGCGGTGATGTCTGGATCCTTGATTGTTGGTCCGCACACCTCGCGACTCCCCTTTGTTTCTGGAATATTGATGTTTCTAGGGTCGTCCTCATCATCTTCTACCTGCACATTGTAACATTCTAGAGCCTGGCTCAACTGTCGTGACCAGTTTGGCTGCACAATTTCTTCTGGTTTCGATGGTATTTTGAAAATAGTGGCCTTTACCACCTACAACATGTCGTCCATAGTATCCATCCATTGATCCTCAAAGAGGAATGTTGACAGAAACCCTTCGCGCAAGATATCCCATTCGCCTGTGCCATGTCGGAGCTCTGTTTCAGTATACCAATTCCTTGGGATGACGTCCAGGGTATGATAAAATAAGTGTACCCACTCCTGTTGAGGCTCTTCTCCATAAGCTTGGACCCATCTGGTCAGGTGCATGCGCGGATCATCACGTCCATTGTATTTCTCCGTTATGCGTAGTTCCGGCCTCCCAAATCTTATCTGCATCATGCGCCTACAGTCGCGCCAATTTTTGAAGGTTCCTTCATGTGTGCCCCACCAACATGTAGGCGTCGCGCGCAATGCCCATTTCAACACATCGAACCGCTGGTGCTCTGGTACTATGCTTTCAAATTTGATCAAGAATTCATCTACTACTGTTAGCCCATCATACATTGGTAGTTCACGATCCTGAGCTTTAACACAACACAGCGATTTAGTCACCATATTGCAATTTAATGTGGTTACCCCATTCAGCCAGTTATGCCATCACTCATCTTCTTCATTTGAATCTTCAGTGCAGGAGTCTGCATGCTCCCATGATATTCTTCCTCCCGTCATCGGATTGTCCCCCACTTGATGTCATGCAGTGATTTTGTAAATACAATCTAATTCATCATCACTTCCTTCATCGCGCATGGGTTCAGTGTAACGTGGTCCTTCAGCTGGGTCTAACGGAATGACTATGTGGAGCGACTTCTTCTCAAAGATCATTTTCCTCTTCTTTAAATTAATAACTCCATTCATGTTAGTGGCCCAGTCTATTCCTAATAACGCAGGGTAAGGGCTACTTTCATCCACAATTTTGATTACCTCGAAGTCCGTTCGGGTGCTCGTGCCTTCTATATCTACCGTAATCCCTTGCAGTCTTCCCATGGGCAAGATCTTCTGTTGATTCACCATCCTCAATTGAATAGGAGACCATTGCAGCGTGGGCTTGCCCATGCGCTCCCACATCTGTCTAGGTAGTACATTTGCATCTGAGCCCAGGTCCAGAATGATTTGATCCATCTCATAGTCACCAATCTGTGTTGTTAACTGCATTTCCCACCTAGTTCGCAACGCATGTTTTCCCAATTTTCGGATCACGCGAGGTTCACTTGACCCTGCACACCTATTTATCAATTCTTGCAAGCCCTTAACCGCTCTATTGTCGCGAAGCAATTTCATGCATGTCTCTAAAAAGGTAGTCAGCATCGAGGGATCCCTTTCCAGCTCGGATTGATCCCTACTACCTGGGGTAGAGACCTCCGCGAAGCTTTCCCTAGCTTCCAGACTTGTCTCCTTGTGGACTCCTGCATCCTCCTTGGTTGGTTTTCCCTTATCCTTTCCTGTGACCATGCCACTTTTGAGCACCATATTTATGTTGGGATCTTCCTCACGTGGTTCGAACCTCATCATTTGGACGTTCTGTGTCATCATAGGTTGGGCTGCCTTTTTCTCATGAATATGCACTATCAGTGTGGGGCAATCTATCAGTTCATGATCGAATTGTTCGCAGTAAGGGCACAATATTCTGGTCGGATTGGTACAGTCCCGTGCGTAGTGACCTGGTCCTCCGCAGTTGTAATAGATGAGCTGCCCGCGACCCCTTCCTGGCCCCATTCCTCCCCATCCTCATCCACGCCCCTGAAATCCACCGCGTGCTATCGCCATGGCTGGATCCTGACCTCGCACTTTAGTCTGCATTCTATAAGTAGGTGACTAGTCCATCAATAATTAATAACTGTGGTAGTCTCGTTCCTCGTGGCCCACCGATCTGCAAAGGTTGCAAAATAGTTGTTGGGTGTGGAGCCTGATTATCTTCTATATTCAAAGGTATCGCCACATTGGACCCTAGTTCGAAATGGGGGCGGCAACGCCACCCGTAAAATATTCGCTGCAGGGGGGGTCCAGGGGGGGCGGCTGCGACCTTTGGGAGCCCCCCCCTGGCGGGGGGTTTCGGGGGCAGCGCCCCCGAAGCTAAAAACAGCTGTAAAATTGCCTTGTAAAAGTATAGTAATTTCTAGTCAATCTGGGCCGTTCATTAGGCGAATGATTTGACGGTAGAACTTATGTTTAGTTTAGGGTTTTTTGCCCTAGAAGGCAACCCCTCTCTTTGTATTAGGGCATTGTATTTGAGGCTGTGTGATAGATTTGTATTCTGTGAGTGGGAAATAGAGAGGTGAGACTGTGAGAGAAAACAGAGGATATTACAGCGGATCTGCTGTAGGCTGTGTCTCTTCATTTTGCTGGATAATAGAAAGGAAGGACTGGCTATTCGGGGTGGATGTACCCCAAACTGGGTGAACCACGTATATCTGTGTCTCTCTTGTTTTATGCGCTTTCTGTGTTTATATTTCTGCAATATTTTATGTGTTCCATTGCTCCATAATATATAATTTTCTAACAATAGCCGCTTGGGGGGGGGTTGTCTCATGTTCTGTAATAGATGACAGTTATCTGTGGCATGCTTTCCTCCCTCCTGAAATATTGCGCACTAGAGTGCGGGCGCCGCGCTTGGCCTTGCCTGTGCCTCTGGTCGCAATGGCGTTGGTCCCCCCGCTGCCACATAGTTTGCAAAGACTAGATAGTGATCTTTATCATGACCCTGGCTTCTACACTTTATATACCGTACTTCATCCCGGGCTCCTGGGCGGGATGTCTGTTCTTATTTTAACTTCTACATTTCCAAACACAGGTTTTGTATTTGCGCGTGGATTTGGTGAACTCCCAACCCCGGATCTTGTATTGGAGTTTCGTGCAACCTCATCGCGGTCTCTAATGTTTCGGCTTGGGTTGAGATCTTTTGCTGTGATAGTGCTATCTTTAGATGTGGCGTTAGTGACGCCACAAACCACGCACAGTGTTGCGCATCCGACAACGTCATGTTCACCTCACAGATTGTACTTTTCAATCTTTGATCTAGATCCCACGGAGTTTCACCAGGCATCATCGCGATTTCCTTGAACCCTATGATCGACTACATTTCTGATTTTGGCTGGCTAAACTCTTTTTTTAATTTGGTCCAGATCTCCGCTGTTCCTGCATTCGGGTTATCGCTTGAGTACTTTATATACCATGTCAGCGCTCGGTCCTGCAATGCGCTAACTAAGGTAGCCTTCTTGATGTTATCATCTGTAACTCCATGCACTTCCCATACCGCTGCTACCACGAACCAAAATTGTTTTGGATCTTCGCTTCTTGCTCCTTTGAATACCGGTAGCTGGATCGCGCTTGTCATTCTTAACCTTTGGCTTGCGCGTCGATGTTCTATAAACTCGTACTGCTCCTGATCCAATCAATCTTCAAGCTCTTTCCTTGTAGGATTCTAGTGTTCCGACATCAGACACCCCTTAGGCAGATCCCGGTCCCGGCAACGGAACCATTTGTTGGCTTATATGGGCTTGACCCAGGTTCAGAAGAATTATTTAGCCAAACAAATCCCGTAGTTGCTGGCCCTTTCGGCAACAGCTCGCTGAGCGCGGGCTGAGGTCTCACCTGAGGTAATAGGGGAGGGTGTTGGAACCAGGTTTCCGCACCATTGGGTTGTCTTGATGTGGTTTGGAAGGTTCGCACCCCGTTTTATGGCTTCGTGCCACTTTGCTCTGCGCAGATCCAGACCCAGGAAACTCCTTAATACTTATTAATGCGTTATTATAGATTAGATATACTTTTTATGGTCTTTAAGCAAACATTTAACAGAAATAACCAGTTTGTGCACTTAGAAAAGATACATATTTTCATAAACCCATACCATAAGCTACGTGCATAGATCAAACAATTATATTAACACAGAATTTCATAATCAACTTATCTTTATTCAATTCTTTCACCAATACATCCAAATTCGCCCTGCGCACTCAGTTGCAGGGGTCTGCGCACACAGCTACGGACTCTACTAGGCCTCTGCACACACAGCTGCAGAGCCTCTATCTACCTACCAACACCCTTGACTCGGACTTACAGACGCTTCAGACTTTTCTTCTCAAAAACCCATTACATTTCAGATCCAAAAGTACATACCAAAAGCTACTTTCTACCCATAGAGCCTCGCTCTATTTATACATTCCCATGGTCCGTGGACCATGGGCAAGCCAACTTACTTCCTATTATTCTATATTATTTCTTGGGCAAACAACCCCTTGACTCGATCTATTACATTTCGCGCTCCGCATATTTCAGAGTCTTTACCATATTTTTATCCTAATTTATAGGCTCTAAGCCCCAAAACTGTTACGCAGGACCTCCGCTACCCAACATGGGAAAACACCACTTCAACTCCCTATTCACAATAGGGAAGGTGAAATAATAGCTTAGGTGATAATACTGGTTCAATTCTTCCCACGTTTTGTTAATGAGGAAGAAAATTTACATTTGATGGAAGAAGTTTTTTTTGGGCCATAGCAATGAACCTATTTGAAGTGGCTCATTTTGTTCTGAAAAAGCCAATATGAATAAGGATTGATTCAACTTCCCCTTCTAGCTACTCTAGGACGGGGAGTCGATCCTAGTGGGGAAATTATGGACACTTTCCCATATTTTTTTTATCTAGGGTACTTCATTTAATTTATTCTATGGTTTTAGGTATTGGCAATATTTATCATGCACGCATATAACTCAAAACTTTAGAAGAATATTTTCCATCCTTTACCTATGTATGGAAATATAGAATCAAAATTACCACAATTTTAGGTATTCATCTACCCTTTCTAGGCATTGGCACTTTTCTTTTAGTTCTCATAGATTTGTATTTTGGAGGTTTACATGTGGTGTCGTGTACATGTCATCCATGTGGTGTTGTGCAAGTCTGGCATTGTGTACACGTTGTATAGGTGGTACAATGTACATGTACCGTTGTGTACACATTGTGCAAGTGGTGTTGTGTACATGTGATGCTGTGCACACATTGTGCAGGTGGTGCTTTGTATAGGTGGTACTCTGTACGTGTTGTACATATGGTACTAGTGTACATGTAGTATTGTGTTCATGTCGTAATTGTTGTGTTGTGGGCATGCGGTACTATGTATGTGCATTGTATAGTTGTGGTATCATGACATGTATCCATTGTGTTGTACTCTATGTATGTACATGTATTGTGTGGTGTTTTACATCGGGTATAGGTGTATGGTGTTGTGTTGTACACTGGGTGTAGTTGTATGTATGTGTTGTCTTGTACACTAGGTGTAGGTGTATGAGTTGTATGTCAGGTGTAAGTGCATGTATTGCATGGTGTTGTATTCCATGTGTGGTTGTATGTGTGTTATGCACACTATGTGTATGTGTACATGGTTGAGGAGAAGGAACTAGGTTTTGTTGGGTGTTGCAACCGGTCTGGAGCGCGTACAGAATAAGGACAAAGGTAGAAGCTAAGGATTTATTAAAGGATAAGTATCAGTATTTTACTTCAGTTTTATTATGCATTTGAGTTATGATTATGTTCCATGATGATTACATGTGATCTATGATTCTAGTTCATGATGGTTACATGTGATTTACGATTTTGATCTCTGATGGTTGTGTTTTTAGCTAACCTAATGTGATACGTTTATACTTGATGATTTGATAAAAGATGCTAGTTTGACTTGTTGTGACAGGAAGTAAACATGATTTCAAGTGTACCTTATTGACAAGCTACCAATGAGGTATGATGTGAAGTTATTTCAGTTTAGTTTGAATCTAATGAAAGCTATGTGCTTGGAACAAGAATGCATGAACATGCCTGATTGGGTGGTTGAATTTGACCTCAAGCATTAGTAGCAATGACGAAATGAATTGGAACATGTAGCAGTTGTTAGTAAAGCACTTTAGGAGCATGACCATTATGGGACGCTGGTACCCAATAATGTCCATTGATTTCCATGAGCATGCTATGACTGGTATGATGGTTTGAGGTAGGTATATGCCTTGGCTGTTTGACTTTCTGATGTGAGGAAGCCTTGCCAAGGGATGGATTGCCCGAGATAGGGGATGTTGGGGAACTTGGAAGGTGAGTGACTACATGGAAGGGGGTGACCAGATTGCCCGAGGGACTGTGTAGCAGAGAAGGGAAGGTCAAGGATATATTTGTTTTGGTCATGAGAATTTCTATATGGAATCAGATGCACATTGGGAGACCGCTCTGGAACAATGGGCCAGTAACTGTTCACTAGGAGGATAAGTGGCGCAGGATTATAGCATTGGACATTGGATGCAACTTTGATTGTGACAGTAGATTTTGGACTTCCTGGGTAGGAGGTGAATCCTGGCACTACTTTTGAGGGTGGAGGTGTGAGCCTTTGGATTCCCTTGTTGATTGACATGGGCATCGTATCCTTTTATTTGTTGGTTTAGAAAATGTGCATATGTGTATATGTGGTTATTGTAAATATCGTAATGAGCTATGTTATAAAGCTCCAGTAAGCAGTATGGTTGTTATCTAGTCATGTTTTCATGATGTTTTGCTTTTGAGCATGTCATTCATTGTAAATATTGCAACAAGCTAAGTTTTAAAGCTCCATCGGAAGTATGTTTGTTTTTCAATGATTTTGCTAAGGTCTTGGTGTGGTTTAACACTGAGGACAATGTTCCTCAAGGGGGAGGGTTTTGAAACAACCCTGGTCAAAATTCCATGCATTAAAAGTTAATAAAGGAAAAATAAGACCACGGGTAAGGGACATGTATTCCAAGTTGAATGTTGGGAAGGATATCCTGGTGTGGGTGTTCATCTCGGTTTTGAGCTTTGGTTTACTGGATGGATTTCAGAATCCAGGGCAGAGGTGGTATCAAGATTCATTCCCAAAGGCCTAGGAATCCCTTGACCGGTTTTGGCGGGATACACAGTAAAGCCTAAGGGAGGAGTCTTGGTTTAGGGCCTAGTGATCTGGTGTGGATTGTGGTAAAGCTTGAGAGACTAGTGTCTAAGTTTAGGGCCTAGTGATCCGGTGTGGATTGCGGTAAATCCTGAGAGATAAGGAGACAGAAAATTCCTCAAGGATAGTGATGGATTCTGCATGGCATTCCAAGTTCGGTTTGGTTTTGTGATTGGAGCGCCAGATTTTGTGTGATCACAGCTTGGTGAGCGTGGAGGTGGTTTAACCACTAGAGTCCCTTGGTTATTGTTGGATTTGTTTTTGCATGAGATCCCACATTCATGCTTGGAATATGGCAAGGGGTTGACTGGCCAAAAGAAAGATTTGGTTCAGCCATATCTACGATCAGGTGATACGTGGAAGTACTGAACCTAGTCAGATTTTCCTATGGTTAATAAAAGCTAAGTTCTCTTTCTTTTGCACTTATTTATATGTGGATTTAATGGATGTTATCTCACTATTATTTCCATGGTTTTATGTTGGTTATAAGCATGGTTAATTGATTGGTTCATGTCATGGTTATTTCATGTATTTAATTGTAATTGTTAAAATGATGGATGCAAGACTTAATTGATGTTATAATAGTTCAAGGGAGAAGGTGCTGATCCGTCTTGTCATGTTTCATAAGAGTTTTCAGTCATTCATGCTTTGTCTTCTATCCTAGACATGTAGGTTACATTGATGGCAAGAGTTTGATAGAATGTCAGTTCCGGTTGGGGATGGTCAGGCCTAGTCCTAAGGTTGATTTTTGTTTTAGTAGTCTTTTCATCATGTCTTTGATGGATTCTGAAATTTATAACAAGTTCTAGGCAGTGGCCGGAATTCTAGGCTAGAAAAGTGACTTGGATTCCGCGGATGCGGGCACAGGTCTGCTAGGAAAATTCCCTGGACGCTTGCTTACAGGCTTGTGAGAGCGTCCAGAGGTCAAGAGGTCTAAAAATTTAGTGGGACCCAGGGGCACAATGCCTGAGTAGTTGGGATGCCTACTCGAAGTGTTGTTTCTGATGTGGAAGGTATGATTGATGTGTTTCTGTCGATTCCATTTCCTTAAGGTCACCAAGGAGGTTGAATAATATCATAGTAGCCTCTCATCGCATGTTTACCCTGGTTGGTTGGTTACTTGGATAGATGTGGGAGGAGGGTGGTTACATTGAAGCACCCAAATCTGCTCATTATGTTGTGGCATGTTGCAATATTGAAGTAACTGAAGCCTTATTTAATGCTTCACTTGCTTCGTGGAAATATGCATGGTTGTTTGATTTAGAAGCAACTTTCCACATGAATTTTAGAAGAGATTTCTTTGAATAATTCACTGAAAATGTCTATGGAGAAGTCTACTTTGCAGACAATTCAAAACTCAAGCCATTAGGGCTTGGCATCATCAGGATCAAACTACCTGGTCTCATAGACTTTCTTCTACATGATGTTCTCTACCTCCTAGAATTGCAGAGGAACTTGTTGTCTTTGGTTCACATCCGCGAGAAAGGATGCTCCATACACATGTTTGATGACAAGGTTAAGGTCAGAAAAGCATCAAACAACTCACTTGTCATGACTAGTATAGAAGAAGAAAGACTTCTGAAGATGTAAGGAACCTCTGCTCATGCACAAAATTTTTCATTCAATTCTCAATTTGATGGAGGTACAATACCATAGAGTCTCTTATGGCATGCTATATTTGGACATTTGAACTATGACTTTCTGTGTTTATTGAAGAAAAATGGTGTTTTTATTTTTCTTACCATTCCTAGGAAACATAAGCAATGTGATGCTTGTATCTTAGGAAATCACAACAAACCGTCTTTTCATGATTCTCATTCCATAGCACATAGAAAGATTGAGCTCATTCATTCTAACTTATGTGGCCCTATGCATATTCCGTTTGCAAATGGTAACAAACACATGACGAATTTTATTGATAAATACACCAAAATGTGTTGGGTATATCTATTGAAGAGAAAATCTGAAGTCTTCGAAACTTTCAAAAACTTTCATGCATGGATTGAAAATGATATATAATCTCATATTGGCTTTATTCGTATTGATAATGGAAAGGAATATACTTCAAATGATTTTGAAAACTACCTTCGCCAGCATGGGATCAAACATCAAACAACTGATCCTTATAATCCTCAATAGAACAGTGTAGCTGAAAGAATGAACAAGACAATCTTAAATATGGTACATTCAATGATGTTTTTAAAAAATGTAAAGTTGATATTTTGGGTTGATGCAGTTCTATGTGTTGTGTATATTAAGAATAGGTGTCCATCTCATGCTCTCAAAATAAAGACTCCCTATGAAATTTGGTATGGCCACATTCCTTTGGTAAGCATCTCAAGGTTTTTGGTTCCACCTATTATGCCTTGATTCCTAAGGAACAAAGAAATAAACCTGGTGCAAGGAGTTGAAAATGTATCTTCTTGGGATACTCAGATACCTCCAAAGCATATCGTCTCTGTGATGAAGTAAATAAGAAGCTTATAATATCTAGAGATGTGATATTTTTTAAATCTTCCAAGATTGAAAATGTTGTTGAGCTACAGTTTGATCGCTTAGACATATTCATGCATGTAAAAACGTTTCAATAATTTGATAATGAGATTCCATATCTTGAAGGGGGGATCCCTATACTGGATCAATCTATGGAATCTCCTTCTAAATCACTCTCTCCCCCTCATGAAGCTCCACCCATTGATCAAGAAGACACTTTGAGTGATGTGACTAAGAGAATTGGGAAGCTAAATATTGATTCAGCCCCATCTTAGTCAATTGAACACCCTGGGCCATCTAAAAAAGGTCCTCCAAAATGGGTCACAAAGACACTTGAAAGTGTTCATCCTAATGAGATTGGAAAGACAGGGACAAGAATCTATGTTAGGTAGAATGGAGGTGATGTAGACAATTTTGATTCACCTATTGATATGGATGTTTCTTATGATTATGAATTAAATCTATCTACATATTATGAACCAACTTACTTCAAATAAGTTGCTTCTCATGATGAATGGAAATAAATGATGCAGAAATAATATGATTCTTTGATAAAGAATGGAACCTAGAAGCTGGTTGATCCTCCATTTGGAACCCAACCGATAAGCTGCAAGTGGGTCTTCAAGAACAAGTATAAAGGAGATGGATCACTTGACAAGCATAAAACTAGGCTCGTGGAAAAAAAAAATTCACAAAAGGAAGGGGTCGATTATGAGTAGACCTTTTCCCCCAAGAAAAAATGGGATACCATCTTGACTCTCTCTGCCTTGGCAGCTCAGAACAATTGGAAAGTTCATCAAATGGATGTAAAAACTTCTTTCTTGAATGGATATCTGAAAGAGAATTTTTTTATGTCTCAAGCAGAAGGATTTGTGTGAAGGGACAGGAGGACAACATATCTAAGCTTTTAAAATCCTTGTATGTCCTCTAACAAGCACTGCGAGCTTGGTACGAGAAATTGACTGAGCATCTTCTGAAACTCAATTTCAAACACTGTGATCTTGATGATGCAACTTTTTTTGTCAAGAAAGGTGGAAAAATAATTGTATATCTTGTGGTGTATGTAGATGGTCTTTTGATGACAGGGAACAATGAAAATTACATTGCATCCATAAATAAAGAACTGAGGAAATGTTTTGAAATGACAGACTTGGGATATGTTCACTACTATCTTGGTATTGAAGTAACCCAACATCTGAAGTTTGTATTCCTCTCTCAAAAGAAGTACATTGGAGATTTGTTGAACAAATTTGTCATGGTTGAGTGTAATCCTTTGAAGACTCCAATGGAACAGAATTTAAAGCTCACATCCACTAAAGGAAATTAATTTGAGGATGCAATAAAGTACAGACAACTTGTAAGAAGTCTCAATTATCTAACTACTACCAGACCAAAAATTTCATTTGTTGTTGGAAACCTCTCTAGCTTTATACAAAAGCCTTGTGAGGGTCATTGGTCTGCTGCAAAAAGAGTTCTAAAGTACTTGAAGGGAACTCAAAAATTTGGACTCAAGTATACATAGTGGATGACTTCCGCTTGATTGGATACTCAGATTCAGATTTTGATGGAGATAAAGAAAATGGAGTATTTATTTCAGGTTCTGTTATGAGTCTTGGATCAAGATTTTTCTCCTTGAGGTCACACAAATAGTCATTTATAGTAAATTCCACAAATGTGGCTAAATATGTGGTACTTGCAGAAGAAACGAAGGAGATTGTGTGGCTCAGGAAAATTCTAGAAGATTTATAAGGGAAACAAGTGCATTTTACTCCTCTTTTCATTGACAACACTTCTGCAATAAATTTGGCCAATATCCCAAAGTTCCATGATAGAACCAAGCACATCAATACAAGTATAATTTCATTCCACATTATGTTGAGGCCAAGATTATTCACCTTCGCAATTTTTCCACAAATGAGCAAATTGAAGCTATCTTCACCAAAGTGCTTGGAAGAGAAAAGTTTGAGAGATTAAGAATGATTCTTGGACTCACCAACATCCCATCAGATTAAGCGGGGGGGAGGGGGATGTTAACATTTAAAATTTGGGATTAGGAAATTCATGTAAATATTGTAAATAAAAAAATAGAGAAGGTGAAGAGATAATGGAATTTGAATTCCAAGAGTATCCCTCACAATGTATATATCAATAATCCGTTAATGCAAATCGTACAATTTCATTCGGAATTACACAAACCTGGCCTGGCAATTTTGATAATATCAATACGCTAGTGGTTACTCTGAAAGAGAATAGTGATAACACATAGAAAACATGACAAAGAACAAGGATGATTCTATAAATAGAGGATAGAGTTTTCCCGTTGAAAAGAATCACAAATTTCATTATGTAAATAGAGAATACTTCAAAGCCCATTTAGCTAATGATTTTTCAATGTGTTGATTTGACCAAGAAATTCTTTGACGTGAAATTTATTCGAAAAAAACATAGTATTTTGGAAGAAAGTTTATGTCACATTCAAATAATACAAATTCAACACACTTTGACATTGAGGCAAATGCTATAGTCACCAGTATTGCAAATTTGAAATATGTGTTATTTCTAGTTTACAAACTGCTCTCTCTAATTGTGCCTATTACATTATGAGTTAAAGATCTTGTTCTTAGTTAAGCTAAACTGCTCTCCTGCATAACTAAATCTGTAAAAGTTTTAAATGGAAAGGAGTCTAAAATTAGTTTCTTTTCTGCGCAAAAAATCTAAAATATATTTGAATGGATTTATGTGTTTTATGAATATATCTTGTACACCGCGCATCTTTCATTGTGCACAAATTCACAACTTCATGCAATTGTTCTCCCACACAACTAAATATGTACAATTTTTAAATGGAAAATGACCTAAAATGAAATAATAAATGATAAACGCACTAGAAATACCTATCTTGTTGTTAGTGTCACAGTACTAATCAAATGAACTTGCACACCCCCGTTCTCCCACACATAGTCTATCCTCTGCACATCCTTCATTCCGTACAGATTCATAGCTCTATGCAACTACTCTCTTGCGCAACTAAATCTACAAAAGTTTTAAAAGGAAAAGAACTTAAAACAAATTTTGTGTAGTTATTTGCACTAAATATTGTAAATCAAAAGTTGTTTGCCATGCATGTTCAATAGTTAATGTTTTTACCGCATTAAGGATAAATGTTTTAATTAATCAATTTGTATATTGAGAAAATTTGTATATATGTAATAGGAAAATTTGAAATGTTATTACATTAAGAATTAAAGTTTTTGTTTGTAGTTATACTAATTGTGTATTAATGGAATAAATTTCTCTCTGCACCCTTGTTCTTTCACACATACTTTGTCCTTTGCACATCTTTCATTCTGCACAGTCCCATCAGAGCTCCCTCATCGTGAAATTAATTACGCATCCATAGAGTAAAGTTCTATCTGCACCCCTATTCTCCGGCACATACTTTGTCCTCTACACACCTTTCATTCTGCATAGATTCATAGCTCTATGCAACTGCTCTCCCACACAGCTGAATTTGTAAAAAATTTAAATGAAAAATAATTTAAAATTAATTTCCTCCTTGCGGAATAAAGTTCCCTTTGCACCCTTGTTCTCCCACACATACCCGACCTCCACACAATAAAATCTTCCCACAAGGAAGCTTCGCACAATGAAACATAATAATATCAATTTGATTGTTTTTCATAGTTAGATTAATTACGTTTCAATGTAATAAAGTTCCTTTTGCACACCCATTCTCCCATAGCTACTCCATCCTCTGCACACCCTTCAGAGAATGAATGTTTTCATTATGTGGAGAATGAAAGCAAAATTGAAACTTTTATTATACAAAACACAAACTGAAACAACACTAGCTTAATAAATCTGCATATTAAGCAAATTTGTACATATGCAATACGAAAATGTGAAATATTATTACATTACGAATTAAAGTTTTTGTTCATAGTTAAATTAATTACGCGTCCAAGGAACAAAGTTCCCTCTACACACCCATTCTCCCGCACATACCCCACCCTCCACACATCCTTCATTCCACACATATTCATATTTCTATGCAACTTCTTTCCTGCATAGCGAAATCTATACAAATTTTAAATGGAAAATAGTTTGAAATTAATTTCATCCCTATGAAATAAAGTTCCCTCTGCACCCCTATAATCCTGCACATACCTCATCCTCTGCACAAGGAAATCTTCACACAAGAAAACTCCGCACATTGAAACATAATAATATTAATTCGAGATTTGTTCATATTTACATTAAGTATGCATCGACGGAATAAAGTTCCCTCTACACCCTTGTTCTCCTACACATACCCCATCCTCTGCACATCCTTCATTCTGCACAGATTCATAGCGTTATGCAACTGCTCTGCCAGACAACTAAATTTGTAAAGGAGTTTAAAATTAATTCTGTCCTTGCGGAATAAAGTTCCCTCTACACCCCCATTCTCTTGCACATACCCCATCCTCCGCACACTAAAACTCTGCACAAGGAAACATAATAATATTAATTGGAGTTTTGCACAACATCCCATGCAAAGGAGGGGACCTGCAACCGCATCATCATTGGGAAAAATAGTAACATAATAGTGCCAGTGTCAATGTCAAAGCACTCACCAATATAATGGCCACTCAAAAAATTAGTTTTTTTCTTTTTTCTTTTTTCAAGATGAATTGTCAAGTACTAACCAAATACCAAAAATAAAACACCATCCATTAGGGGATTTATGTCCCATCAAAGCTCCCTCAGCCAATCCAAAATAAGAAATATAATTTGCGGAAAATTAGAAAATTATTTTTAAATTTATGTGAAAATAAAAATATTAAACATTTTCCCAAAACATTATTTAAAATTAAAAAAATACAACAAAAAATCAATACATTTTGACTATAAAATAAATAGTCTAATCCTTAAAAACATATAATTTAATTAAATTATTTATCAATTGTAAAATTATTAATATAATAAAATTCCAAACCACTATCATTATTCCATTCCATAACCGTGAGGTATATCATTAGTCCAATCAATTCAAAGTGTATCCTAATAAACCTTGAAATATAGTTGCACGCGAGAACTCTAGCCAAAAATTTGTTTTAATAAATTTATTATTTAACACAATAAACCTACACATATTATTGCATGAACAAATTAGGGGAAAAGAATCTCCGTTACCATAGTTTTCAATAACATATAATAATTTAAAGAACATATAATAAGTTATAATAACTTTTTGATGGGTCACTTTCATCACGTGGAAATGAATGTTGACATATTATTGTCATGTACCAAATTACAACCACGAACTGCCATTATTTGGACCTTTTGCCTTATCTTTAAACTTTAACATTATCCAATACCTACCAGAACTTCCTCTCCTCGGTATGAATTCCAGCTGCGTATGGATTCATGCTAAATAAAAAAAATACATACATAATTTTACTAGTTTTTTTGAGTAATTTTTTTTGTCTCTCAAATTTTAAATTTTTAAATTGGATAGCAATTTTTTGAAATTCTAAGTTTCAATGATGTAATTTGCAAAATATTAGTAATCTAAAGTCCTTCATAACATTAAATTTTAAGTATCATTATGATAATTTATTTTATCATAATTTTAAAGTTATAATTTTGAGAAATTTATTTTGGTGATCTATTTTAATGTCAAATGTATAAAGAGTATAGGGTATTAAATCTTGGTCAGGGTACCCTTTAGATATCCGTAAAGTAGGATTCCTAGTCTGTCAACCTAGGACTCCTTTGTGCAATGTTAGGATCTTATTGACTAGGTTTTGAGATGTAGAGTTATGGTGGTGTTGCAATTTAGGGCCCCTACACCTGAGGGTTTAGAGAAAGTATGTTGGGAGTTGGAGTGAAAGGGATATTACACTTTTAATAACATTTTTAAATACTAGGTTCATTGGAGAAGATAATGCAGGATGCTTACAGGGGAATTCGTTTACATTAGGATGTTGACTTGAACTGCATCTGGAACCATGCATTTGACTGATACAAGACTCAGAGTTGTGCTAAGGGTGAAACATGAAGTCTCGGAGTCGATGAAAATCTTTTTAGATAGATTCCTCCTCCCCTCTATCTTGTTGGTGAGTAGTGGAGGATGAGGAGAGAGATGTATGAGTCTTCCCTGTACTTCTACATGAAGAAGTAATTAGAGGGAGAGGTCTCCATCTGACACAATCCCCCACTTCCTGTGGTTCTGGGTGAGTCATTATGGGTACATGAAATTCTTATCACCCAATCCGAACCTTTCATCTTACCCACTACCATCTCTATGATATTTGAAGATGTTTGGAAAGGGATGGTGACTCTATAATCGCCAATAGGCTTGGACCCTAGATCCATGGAAAATGAGGTCCCGTTTGACCTGTCCCTTCCTCTCTTGGGTTAAGGATAGAGGCCAGGATCATTATATTTCGTTTGATTTCCCTCCGAAATCCTAGGTTGGTGATCCTCTCACTTCATGGCATTTTCAATTTCATAATCGACGATGCTTCACTAGGAGAGCCATGGGGAGTTTGAAAGTCTTTTGTGCCTCAAGAGTCTGAATTGATGGGAATTACACCCAACGGTGATTATTACTTAGGCTAGGATGAAAAATGAACCATGATATCTGATGTGGTGTCTCGCTCATGGTGGATCCTGGAAACACAAGAGAATTGATGTGGTTGGATGTACTTGGTGCAGGGTGGAACACATCTCATAATCTTAAGGTATTAGGCAGGAGTGGGTGATGCCCCTTTGACACTTAGCTGTGTTTCTTTCTACTCATGCCATCGGTCTTGCATCTTTGATTACATAGTCATGCCGCTTTGAGGGATATGACAATTTGATCTGGTAGGGGTGGAGCTGAAGGAGTGATGCTTGTGTGGTGTTACTACTTGCTAGTGAAAGTCTCCATTCTTTTCATCAGTTCCTAAAGGTAAGTACATTAGCCTTAAGAAAAAGACTGCTAGCTGTAGTCTGTAGAGTAGGGTACTACTAACTATAATGTAAATGACTACTATTTTGACTACTTGCCATAGTCTTTAGACAATGACTATTCTTGGCTAATGCTGCTCCCATATGAAGAAAGTTGGTTGTTGTCGGAGCCTACTCTTAATAAAGGAAAGGACCCCTTTTCACACTAGAGTGAGTTCCATGGAGTTGTTAGGCCTTAGAGACTGCCTAAGTCCATACAGTAAGAAAACCACTAGCTGAAGTCCATTGCTTGGCCCATGGCGGCAATAAGCCTTAATAGGGCCCGCCCCACCTTCCAACCCAAACATCTACCAACCCTCTGCTTCTTGATTTTCTTAGTTTAAACCTTTGGTTTCAGCCCTTCAAGGTCAGAGCCTTTGGCCCAACCATCCATCAACTCCTACCCACCAACCCACCTTGTTGGGTTATTTTTTTTAGTTTAAATTTCTGGTTTCAGCCTCTTCAAGCCCAGAACCTTGTTTTCCTAAACCTTCGGCCCTTCGGTCCTTCAGTCCTTCCACCTCCTGATCCTTCCACCTCCTCGGCCCTTCGGTCCTCCGTCCCTCCGGTCCTCCGTCCCTCTGTCCCTTCGGTCCTCCGGCCCTCCGTCCCTCTGGTCCTCCGTCCCTCCGTTCCTCTGTCCCTCCGTCCCTCCGGTCCTCCATCCCTCCGGTCCTCCATCCCTCCGGTCCTCCGTCCCTTCAGTCCTTTTTTTTTTCATTTTGATACTTGTTTTGCTATTTTCCATACCTTCGGCCCCTTCAACCCATCACCATTTTGGTGATCCAAGACCTAGAACCTTTGGTTCCTTGGACCTTTGGTCATTTTTAATTTTACCCCTTTTTCTGGAATTTTTTGAATGTGACTTTAGGGGGGTCTTGATTTTCTTACAGTTTTACCTGACCTTCAGCCCACTTCAACCATCACCATTTTGGTGATCCAAGACCTAGAACCTTCAATTCCTTGGACCTTTGGTCATTTTTTTCATTTATACTCTTTTTCTGGCATTTTTTAAATGCGACTTGAGTCGATGTCACTTGATGCTTGATCAAAAAGCTCATCTGGGTTAGGCAGGCTAGGTAGGTACGTTAAGTCAATTCTTTGAAAGGGTTGTTAATGCCCATGAATGCGAATGCTCAGATGCGAATGCTAAAACTAAAGCTATCAAAAGGTAGGCAGATTGATATAAGAGGTTATAGATTGATAGAAGAGGTCATAGATTGATAGGGTGGGTTACCCAAAAACTTCGGGAGAATGCTTTTCTTTCTCTGGGAAATGCTTATGTATTAGCATCAATGCGTAATGACACCCTGCATTAGGGCCAGAAGGGTTAAGTCTAGTAAGTCAATTCTTTGAGAGCGTTAGGCCCTTTTCAAATGAGCACACACATATCTTCTTATTGGAAGTTGTTGGGAATAAGACAGCTTCGGGATAAGCTTCATGATAAGAGCTTCGGGTCAGGTAAGTTGATCGGGGTGAGAACCATTACAACAGTCGTCATATTTTCTTATGGGTCACTCCTATCCCCCAGAGGGTATAGCAAGAAATTCCTAAGAAACATGTTTTTCCAATAGGCGTTTCAACGTGAGAAAGCTTGTTGATGAAAGTCGAGTAGGACGAGGTCAGGGGCGCGGGACACACTTACTTTCTTATTGACGACCCTTTCTTACTGACCAAAGAGCACGTACTCGGGGTAGGTATTCAAATGTTAGGAAGCTTGAAGCCGAAAAGGATGAGGTTAGGCCGGGCAAGATCAGAGGTAAGGCAAGACCAAGGAGGGATAGAAAAAAAGTCATTACCTCCAGATGGCACCCTCAGGGGTATAAAGCATCCCTCGAGCCTCGAGCTAATGGCAGCCTACTCATGAAGGGTGGGACAGTCAAAGGGGATGTTGACCCCTGGCTTGCTAGTTTCTCCTTTGGCCTAACCTTCGAGACTGGGTTGATCAGGCCCCAAGGCCCACGTGTAATAGCCATGTGGTAACATTTACCATTAGCAAGCCTGCCCTCAGCCCTAACCAGATGGACAGCCTCAGTAGTGAGGTTGAGAGTCATGTATTCCCCTCAGGCCTACTCGACTATATCAGAGAGACAGGTGGCACCACCTTGAATGAGGCAAGCGGATAACCATCTTGGCTCCCTAATGTCAGCCCTTCAAAAATCTGTCAGAAGTATCAACGAGCTCAGTCCAGGACTGTTTAACTCATTTGGAGGTGGTCAAAGTAGCTGTTGACCAAGTGAAAGCAGAGTATGAAGGGAGGCTGGCCTACAACTTTATGTCAATAGAAGATTTGGCCTTGAAACTGTGTATTTCGGATAGGTCTGTTCGCTTCTCTCAATGGTTGGTCCGCTGCGCACAGCGATGTAATTTGAATTCCCGGCCTGGAACCTTTTGAATCTATGGCCTTTGACATTTGGCGATGAGCTGTTGATCCTCCCTCTACAGGGTGTGACTTCCACACTCCGCGATGTACTTTCGATGTGCATTATAGACCTTTTACGAATCACTGTCTCAACCTTACGCTATGCGCTGTTGATTCACCGACAGGGCTGCTATATCCAAGGCTTTTCGATTCAGCTAGACGCACTTTTTATCGATTTGACGAAGGGATGGCCCTTAGAGACCTACCTTCCTTTTCACAGAAGCTTCAAAACAGATAGATAGCAGCGAGCTTGGTTAAAGCCCCAAATCATAGCCGATCCCTTGAAAGCCCTTGTCTACTCTTGGGAATAAGACGTAGCGCTCTGGCACCGCTGCCGGTTCAAATTATGCCGATGGAAATGACCATGTCCGAATGATGCTGGGATTTAGGCTTGTCGTTTTGCTGCTTTTGCTGGGGCTCCTTGCGCTCCTGGGAATCATTATGCCGGTTATAATGGTATCCCTCACCCCACCTTCCAACCCAAACATCCACCAACCCTCTGCTTCTTGATTTTCTTAGTTTAAACCTTTAGTTTCAGCCCTTCAAGGCCAGAGCCTTTGGCCCAACCATCCATCAACTCTTACCCACCAACTCACCTTGTTGGGTTATTTTTTTTAGTTTAAATTTCTGGTTTCAGCGTCTTCAAGCCCAGAACCTTGTTTTCCTAAACTTTCAGCCCTTCGGTCCTTCCACATACTGATCCTTCCACCTCCTCGGCCCTTCGATCCTCCATCCCTCCTTTGGCCCTTCGGTCCTTCGTCCCTTCGGTCCTTCGTCCCTCATGTCCTTCGGCCCTTCGATCCTTTGTCCCTTCGGTCCTTTTTTTTTTCCATTTTGATACTTGTTTTGCTATTTTCCGTACCTTCAGCCCCTTCAACCCATCACCATTTTGGTGATCCAAGACCTAGAACCTTCGGTTCCTTGGATCTTTGGTCATTTTTAATTTTCCCCTTTTTCTGGAATTTTTTGAATGCGAATTTAGGGGGGTCTTGATTTTCTTACAGTTTTACCTGACCTTCAGCAAATGCATCAAGCATCAAGTGACGTCGACTCAAGTCGCATTTAAAAAATGCCAGAAAAAGAGCATAAATGAAATAAATGACCAAAGGTCCAAGGAACCAAAGGTTCTAGGTCTTGGATCACCAAAATGGTGATGGTTGAAGTGAGCTGAAGGTCAGGTAAAACTATAAGAAAATCAAGGCCCCCTAAAGTCGCATTCAAAAAATTCCAGAAAAAGGGGTAAAATTAAAAATGACTAAAGGTCCAAGGAACCGAAGGTTTTAGGTCTTGGATCACCAAAATGGTGATGGGTTGAAGGTACGTAAAATAGCAAAACAAGTATCAAAATGAAAAAAAAAAGGACCGGAGGGACGGAGGACCGGAGGGACGGAGGACCGGAGGGACGGAGGACCGAAGGGCTGAAGGACCGGAGGGACGGAGGACCGGAGGGACGGAGGACCGGAGGGACGGAGGACCAGAGGGACGGAGGACCGAAGGGCCAAAGGAGGGACGAAGGACTGAAGGGCCGAGGAGGTGGAAGGACTGAAGGGCCGAGGAGGTGGAAGGACCAAAGGGCCGAAGGTTTAGGAAAACAAGGTTCTAGGCTTGAAGAGGCTGAAACCAGAAATTTAAACTAAAAAAATAACCCAACAAGGTGGGTTGGTGGGTAGGAGTTGATGGATGGTTGGGGCAAAGGCTCTGGCCTTGAAGGGTTGAAACCAAAGGTTTAAACTAATAAAATCAAGAAGCAGAGGGTTGGTGGATGTTTGGGTTGGAAGGTGGGGTGATGGGGCCTCAGACACCAACCCTCTGCTTCTTGATTTTCTTAGTTTAAACCTTTGGTTTCAGCCCTTTAAGGCCAGAGACTTTGGCCCAACCATCCATCAACTCCTACCCACCAACCCACCTTGTTGGGTTATTTTTTTTAGTTTAAATTTATGGTTTCAGCCTCTTCAAGCCTAGAACCTTGTTTTCCTAAACCTTCGGCCCTTCGGTCCTTCAGTCCTTCCACCTCCTGATCCTTCCACCTCCTCAGCCCTCCGATCCTTCGTCCCTTCAGTCCTCCATCCCTCTGGTCCTTTGTCCCTCCGGTCCTTCGGCCCTTCAGTCCTCCGTCCCTCTGGTCCTTTGTCCCTTGTCCTTCGGCCCTTTTTTTTTTCATTTTGATACTTGTTTTGTTATTTTCCGTACCTTCAACCCCTTCAACCCATCACCATTTCGGTGATCCAAGACCTAGAACCTTTGTTTCCTTGGACCTTTGGTCATTTTTAATTTTACCCCTTTTTCTGGAATTTTTTGAATGCGACTTAAAGGGGGTCTTGATTTTCTTACAGTTTTACCTGACCTTCGCGCACTTCAACCATCACCATTTTGGTGATCCAAGACCTAGAACCTTCGGTTCCTTGGACCTTTGGTCATTTTTTTCATTTATGCTCTTTTTTCTGGCATTTTTTAAATGCGACTTGAGTCGACGTCACTTGATGCTTGATGCATTTTTGTTTGGGTCAACACACTACCTAAGGATATCATAGACTTCGGAGTTCAAGAGGGCACTATTCTAAAATATGAGTTGATGTTTCAACAAGAGAATATTAATAGTCTGATTAAGAGTAATTAGGAGCTACTTAAGAGTAATCAGGAGCTGCAGGAGCGGATTGCTCGTCTTGAGTCTAAACAGGAGCTGAAGGCACCAGTCAGGAGCCCTATGACTGAATCTCCAATTCAAAGACCTCCTCAGTTCAAGCACCCTACACATGGGAATAAGGTGAAGTCTGATAAGAAACTACGAAGGGAGCAGCGCCGTAGGGATAAACATTCTAAGAAGGCAGATAAGCCACCTCCGTAAGTAGCTTGGTTGCTAGATACGACATGGTAGCATGGGTACCTCCTTGTTGAAGTTTCGGCTAATCTCTTTCAAGCAAGTAACTTAAATAAGTGAACTCCCTGCAGTTATCATACACCCTGCTCTTACTAATTTCCCTCCTAGTTAAGAGCTACACGATAATCCTTCTCTCAAATAGAGATAGGAATAGACATTGACCTCAGCCCAGAGGGAGTTTTGCTAATAGTTGATGGAGGGTTGGGCCAAAGGCTCAAGGTTCTAGGAGAGCCAAAGGCTCAAGGGTCAAGGAGGGGCCCCATCAAGGATGGGTGTCAGGAGACCCCCTCTATGGGCCAAAGGCTCAAGGTTGGCCGAAGGCTCAATCCCATCAAGGTGGGCCGAAGGCTCAATCACTGAGCCAAAGGCTCAATAACTTGCCCTTCGGGCAAGACCACTAAAATGAATTGATCAATTAAGCAACAACTATGAAACAAAAGTGCCAATACCCACCCACCCAAGCAAAACAGGTTGTACCTAAGACGATCAAGTGTAGTCGAAGGGATCAAGTGAGCCCAATTAGGATAACTGGAGTCATTCTAGAAGCATGGCGGGTAAGGGACCCAGGTAGGTACTAATGGAAGTGAGTAATCCACTGTACCCAATTGAGCAAAGTAGGCCAGCCAAGCGATCCACTATGAATGGATCCACCCAGATAGATAAATCACTAGAAATGTTTCTAATAAAGGCTATTTTCTTTCTGATACCTCGTTTGCCTGTCATAATTCCATAATATTCTATTTAGCTGCGTTTGCATATGGGAAGGCGTCGAAAGTGTCTTTGCTAGGCTTTGTTGCTTCCTTTTCAGGTAAGGATGGAGAGAAGCAATGTTGACTTTGCTTCCGAAGGAAGGTCCTTTCCAATTATTACTTTTCATGGAAGGAGGGAACCTTCGCCCATATGTGAGGCTGTTTGTCAGCCTTTGGAGTTGGCAAACATCTCCATGTCGCCTCCATTAGAAATCCTCTGGTGGATGTGTTCTCGGCTTACCCCACCGGTCAATGTTTCCTTATCGAGGCATTATGCCTATCTCACTGAATCTATGGATCGACCAGGGAGATTATGCATCAAGCATCAAGTGACGTCGACTCAAGTCGCATTTAAAAAATTCCAGAAAAAGAGCATAAATGAAAAAAATGACCAAAGGTCCAAGGAACCGAAGGTTCTAGGTCTTGGATCACCAAAATGGTGATGGTTGAAGTGGGCTGAAAGTCAGGTAAAACTGTAAGAAAATCAAGACCCCCCCTAAAGTCGCATTCAAAAAATTCCAGAAAAATGGGTAAAATTAAAAAATGACCAAAGGTCCAAGGAACCGAAGGTTCTAGGTCTTGGATCACCAAAATGGTGATGGGTTGAAGGGGCTGAAGGTACGGAAAATAACAAAACAAGTATCAAAATGAAAAAAAAAAAAGGACCGAAGGGCCAAAGGACCGGAGGGACAAAGGACCAGAGGGACGGAGGACTGAAGGGCCGAAGGAGGGGTGGAGGACCGAAGGGTCGAAGGTTTAAGAAAACAAGGTTATGGGCTTGAAGAGGCTAAAACCAGAAATTTAAACTAAAAAAAATAACCCGACAAGGTGGGTTGGTGGGTAGGAGTTGATGGATGGTTGGGCCAAAGGCTTTGGCCTTGAAGGGCTAAAACCAAAGGTTTAAACTAAGAAAATCAAGAAGCAGAGGGTTGGTGGATGTTTGGGTTGGAAGGTGGGGTGGATGGGTGGTGTGCATTCTCCGATAAGCGTGTGCATTCGCCGAGAAAAGCCCCCTAGCTCCTTTTCTATCTTTCCAGAATGTGCCTATGACTTTCATTCCTGGTTCCGCCACCCCTGCCCAGACAGCTGAGGCTATCCAGGCCGGGTCCCATAATTCGTATACCTATCAGTCGGTCACAGTGTACACCCAAGTTGCTTCCGGCGAGAAACGATACCCAACCGGAAGAGATCCGCATGTTCTATCTCCAGGTTTTCAGACCTTTTGATTCGCGTTCGAGGCATGCTTATTATTCACGTGATTATTGCTCATCGATTTGTTCATGTTTGAAGTCGTCTCAATTTGGGGATCGATCTCTTTCATTCCTATGGTCAATGGGGAGCCATTTCCTTTATAGTGACTGAGGTCTTGTTCCTGGTTCATTCAATAGACGCTGGCTGTGCTGGAGTTGTATCATTCGATAGACGCCAATCGCTGGAGCTGGAGTTGTGTCATGACGCCATTCACTCATCCAGAATGGGGCCCCAAACGTCCACCAACCCTCTGCTTCTTGATTTTCTTAGTTTAAACCTTTGGTTTCAGCCCTTCAAGGCTAGAGCCTTTGGCCTAACCATCCATCAACTCCTACCCACCAACCCACCTTGTTGGGTTATTTTTTTTAGTTTAAATTTATGGTTTCAGCCTCTTCAAGCCCAGAACCTTGTTTTCCTAAACCTTCAGCCCTTCGGTCCTTCCACTTCCTGATCCTTCCACCTCCTCGGCCCTTCTGTCCTTCATCCCTCCTTCGGCCCTTCGGTCCTCTGTCCCTTCGGTCCTTCGGCCCTTCGGTCCTCTGTCCCTCCGGTCCTCTGTCCCTCCAGTCCTTCGGCCCTTCGGTCCTTCGGCCCTTCGGTCCTTCGGCCCTTCGGCCCTTCGGTCCTTTGTCCCTCCGGTCCTTTTTTTTTCATTTTGATACTTGTTTTGCTATTTTCCGTACCTTCGGGCCCTTCAACCCATCACCATTTTGGTGATCCAAGACCTAGAACCTTCAGTTCCTTGGACCTTTGGTCATTTTTTAATTTTACCCCTTTTTCTATAATTTTTTGAGTGCGACTTTAGGGGGGTCTTGATTTTCTTACAGTTTTACCTGACCTTTAGCCCACTTCAACCATCACCATTTTGGTGATCCAAGACCTAGAACCTTCGGTTCCTTGGACCTTTGGTCATTTTTTTCATTTATGCTCTTTTTCTGGCATTTTTTAAATACGACTTGAGTCGACATCACTTGATGCTTGATGCATTTTTTAAGTCATTACCCCCAGATGGCACCCTCAGGGGTATAAAGCATCTGTCGAGCCTCGAGCTAATGGCAGCCTACTCATGAAGGGTGGGACAGTTTAAGGGGACAGTCAAAGGGGTTGTTGACCCCTGGCTTGCTAGTTTCTCCTCTGGCCTAACCTTCGAGACTGGGTTGATCAGGCCCCAAGGCCCACGTGTAATAGCCATGTGGTAACATTTACCATTGGCAAGCCTGCCCTCAGCCCTAACCAAATGGATAGCCTCAACAGTGAGGTTGAGAGTCATGTATGCCCCTCAGGCCCACTCGGCTATAGCAGAGAGACGGGGGGCACCACCTTGAATGAGGCAAGCGGATAATCATCTTGGCTTGCCATCCGTTTAGGCTGGCCTTAGTGTGTCTGCAGTTAGATTTCCTTGGCTTATCTGCCTTTCCCAATATATAAAAAAAAAGATTCGTTTGGGTTGTACCGTGAAAGAAGTGTCCAATATATATTCGGTGGTAAGGTCCCGTATTCACATTGCCCAGTGATAAGTAGATCAATATGTATGTGGATAGTGGAACCAATGTGATATGGGGGCACGGCTCAATACAGTCAAGTGAGGAGAAGGAAAAGGGTCTATATTCACATAGGGAGTCCGATGGTGACCAACAACCATAACCCTCCCTCCACCTTAGGGTTCAATGTGGATATACACGGTTTCTGTCCATCCATGGGCAAAACCATTCGTTCGTTTTGACTAGAACGGGCATAGGTCCAAACACCAGCCAGGCAGCATGATCACTTCGTTACTACCCCTCCTTTATGGATGGATTTTTAGGGTCGGTGGTTAGTGGCTCTGAGAAGAGGGCTTGGTGCCGGTGTAAGGATTCACTGCGGATCCATATAGGCGGTTCTTATGCAAGGAGGAAGACCGATTTGCTACCATTCAGAGTTAACCAAGACCAGCAGCTCCAGACAATCAGACCCATGAGTTCTTCACAAATGTTCCTGTACCTTCTGTATGAATTTCTCCCTGGTTAGAGGCTTCTTGTAGAGCTTGAGCCTGTGGCCATTGACTAGGAGAGGGATTCTTTCTTCATCAATTGTTTTTATCTTCACTGATCCATTGTAATAAAAGGTGTCTATTTGATATGGGCCTAACCATCTAGTCATTAGTTTCCCTTTGAAATCCTTGTATCTAGATTCATAGAGTAAGGCCCAATCTCCCTCTTGACAAACTTTCTACTTGATGAACCTATCATGCAAACCCTTTCTTTGCTGCTGTACAATCTCTGTATGAAAGAGTGCTTGCTGTCAAAGCTCATCAAGTTCATTCAACTGTTGTATAATTTCTTTACTCTCTCAATTTGAATCCACTTCCTTCTCCTTCTGTTGGACTTGGTTAGGCGGTGGACTTAGCTTATGGCCTCTATCTGTTGGACTTGGTGAGGTTGGAGGTTTATGCTTCTGTTTCTGTCTAAAGTTGAAAGGCTTCTAGTTACAGGTGAGTTTACAGGTTAAGGTAAAAGTTGAAAGGCTCCTGGCAAAAGGCTCTTGGTGAAAGGCTTTTGGCTAAAGGTAACAAGCTTATTCTGTTGGCCCTGTTTAGGCTTCTGGCCCTTGGTTACATGCTTCAGTTTCCTGGCTTCTGGCTCTCGATCATAAGGAACTAGACCAAGATCAACCACCTATGCTGCTGTTGGATCTACTCGTGCTGGTGGTGTTGGTGTTGTATTGCTCAAGTAGGCAGAATATTTCCTCTATCCCTACGGCAAGCTGAATGGTTGAAAGGTTACCATCCAATAGGGTTGAACTAGCTAGGGTAGGCTCCATGACCAACTATAGATAGTTTATACCATCTTGAAGTCCCAAGAAATATCTATTTGTTGGGTGGGCTCCTACGGGTTATCCTACTAGTCAAACCGGAAGGCAAGTTGGACCAAGGGTAAAAAATGCATCAAGAATCAAGTGACGTCGACTCAAGTCGCATTTAAAAAATGCCAGAAAAAGAGCATAAATGAAAAAAATGACCAAAGGTCCAAGGAACCGAAGGTTCTAGGTCTTGGATCACCAAAATGGTGATGGTTGAAGTGGGCTGAAGGTCAGGTAAAACTGTAAGAAAATCAAGACCCCCCTAAAGTCGCATTCAAAAAATTCCAGCAAAAGGGGTAAAATTAAAAAATGACCAAAGGTCCAAGGAACCGAAGGTTCTAGGTCTTGGATCATCAAAATGGTGATGGGTTGAAGGGGTTGAATGTACATAAAATAGCAAAACAAGTATCAAAATGAAAAAAAAAAAGAGGGACTGAAGGGACGGAGGACCGGAGGGACGGAGGACCGGAGGGACGGAGGACCGGAGGGACGGAGGACCGAAGGGCCGAGGAGGTGGAAGGATCAGGAGGTGGAAGGACCGAAGGGTTGAAGGTTTAGAAAAACAAGGTTTTGGGCTTGAAGAGGCTGAAACCAGAAATTTAAACTAAAAAAAATAACTTAACAAGGTGGGTTGGTGGGTAGGAGTTGATGGATGGTTGGGCCAAAGGCTCTCGCCTTGAAGGGCTGAAACCAAAGGTTTAAACTAAGAAAATAAAAAAGCAGAGGGTTGGTGGATGTTTGGGTTGGAAGGTGGGGTGATGGGGCCCCATCAAGGATGGGTGTGTCAGGGGACCCCGTCTGGGCCAAAGGCTCAAGGTTCACCCAAAATCCGCAACGGAACACTATAGACCCAGTGGCAACTGCCTTATATATGTGACACCCTCGTAATGATGCAATCTTCCATTTCTTCTTCGGGTGGCGAACAGGATTTGAACCTGCACTTTCCAATCTTACGTGGGATTGGCAGACTACCTAACTATCCGACCACCACTTTGTTATCGTTGGTTCGTTGCTCGATTTTGGTATCACAACAACATCTGCGCTATTCCTGGGATGGCAGAGAGAACACGAAAGAAGGGTACACATATATTAGAATCTCCACCATAAAAGCCTATAAGGGTAGGATCTATAAAAAAACTACGAGCTAGGTCGGAGGAAAATTCAATAAGAAAGAAAGTTTGTTGTTGAGTTATATAGGAGTTTGTGAGTTCAAGGTCGATTAAGCTAAATAGACCACTTGACCCGCCAAGGTGATAAGCCAAAAGAAGAGGGAAAAAGGCTCAAACCCCCGCTAAGGTCGATAAGGCCGATTATGATTCAAAGTGGGTAAACAAGGGTTGTCAAAAGTGTGTTATCCGCTAAGGTGATAGGCAAAAAGAAGAAGTCAAACTTCAACAACTTCCGATAAGGTCGATTATGATTCAAAAGTGGGTAGGCAAAAAAGAAGAAGTCAAACTTCAACAACTTCCGACAAGGTCGATTATGATTCAAAAGTGGGTAACCAAACCAAGGGTTGTCACAAGAAGGCCTAGAATTTCAAATCCCCTTTGGCCATCAAATGAAAATTTAATGACGTTTTTATATTTTTCATGCCTTTCATTATACGTTCTATGCAAAGTTGTGAGTGTCAACTTCCTCTTATAGGGAAACTCTCTTTCAACTACTCTTGCATCTCAACTTTCTCTAATCTCTCATAAAGTGCCTTGTTTTTTCCTAAGTTAGCATATGTGTTTCGAAATAGCATACAACCACACCTTTAAGGTTTTATAAGGCTTTTCAGTGTTCTGGGTTAATAGTTTTGATTATATACTTGAATTTTAATATGTGAAAGGCACTAAAGAAGGTCACATAGTTAGGATGATGAGGATCCTCAACCATCATTGGATGAGATGGTTTTATGCATCCCTCTAAGCATATTAGACGTGGAAAACCTGCATCAAGAGAAAAATACTAAATGGAAGTAATTAGTTGTTGAAGAACCATTGCCCATCGCAAATGATTTGTTGGCTAAGCCCAATCATGACACCTTTGATCTTTTAGCTAAAATCTATGATAACTTGTATTTAAAATAACAATAATTATGTATATTGTTAATGCAACCATCAAGACATAGACTCATACTTTTAATGGTTTTCGTATTAAACTTTGTGCATGTGATCTCTCTCAAATTTGGTAAGTTCCATCTACAACATGGGACAAATAAATAGTTTGTTACAACAATGAAGTGGACAAAAGTATCATCCTCATTGTGAAATGTTTGTACTAACATTGCTAAATTTTGATAAGTATGATTCTAGGCAGTGAGGGTTATTTATTTTGACGCCAAGGGCGAAATTATGATAATTTTTACAACTAATTGAGGAGCCTTTTATTAACGATACGAACAATAGTGTGAAGAAATGCTAAGTTAATTTTTTTTCTAAGAACATGCACATGGATTGTGGTGAACTTTTGCAATTTGAGACCTCCTGAGGAATACATTTTCATGCTTCAAAGGTAGGCGGGCTTCAGAGAAAACTCTTTTCCGATATGAAAAACAAAAACTATCATACTTTGTGCAGATATGAAAGAATTGTCATACTTTGTGCAGATATGAAAGTAGATTGAAAATATATGAGAAAGATTCAACAAATTAATTTTTTTCCAAAAGTCAAAAGCATATTGTTACATAAGCCATTCCTTGTCAAGGTTGAACAAAGGTTCCAGAAAATACCGTTGGATAAAAAAAAATCTTGCTCAAAGTTCATTCAATAGAGCCCAGCTGTGTCCTATGTGAGTCTGTGATTGTGTCAATATGGGAGGCCATGAGTGTAATACCTCTTTGAGTCTCAACCCGGCCTAGAATTAGGGGTAATGTAGAAAAGAACTTCAATATGCGAGGAGTAAAGAAAGAGAATGCTAAGTTTATGGGCTAAAGCATTTGTTGGACTTGGGAAGTTGGAATGTATGTTGTGTCTACAGTCCAATCCCTTCTTTTCAACAAGACTGAAAGCTGATAGATGAAACCAACTCTGAATTGTGAATTGTATTGTTACAAGAAAGCAGAAGGCCACACAAGAGAGTTTATAAAACATGCCCATCCTTAGACAAGGAGTCCAATGTTCTCAGTTTATAATAGAGTCATACTACTTTAGAGGTTGAGATTTGCTTCCTCCCTCTAAGCATTAGTTAGTATATGATATATCTCTAATTTCATAAAGTAATATACTATATTTTAAGCCAAAAAACTATTTAAAATATTATTTTAATAAGAAATATTAAAATACAAAAATTATATAATCATGCTTAACTACAAAAAATCATACAAAAATTTCAACTTAAATACTGCATGAAACAATAAAAAAAAACGATCCATGTGAAATGAAAAACAATGTTTGAAGTTTTTACGGTTTCCTTTTCAAATTTAATGAAATTATATTTAAAAAATCAAATTATAAATTTAACCATGAACTTAGCATAAATTAAATATTTAAGTAAAAAAAAAAAGACAAATTAATTTATATGTCTAAAATTAAATTTTAAACTATAAATATTTTAAAATTTTGTAATAAAATTAGAAAATACTAATCAAAATTGTTTGTACAAATTCATACCAATAAAAAAACTCCGAAAGTTATAATAATTAATTAACGTTAAACTCTAAATCCCCCTTATACCACAAATAAGATGGTGAGTGAATATCATTGACCAGATCTCAGTGGCAAGGGCGCACTTAATTTCTATTTCTTCTTCACTATGTTGAGATGACACAATAATGGGATGGGCCAAAGGGACAGTACTAAGGATTGTCTTATAAGGAAGCCACAATTTTGGCTGGAAAATAACAGGGATCAAAATCTTAAACTACAATGAAAATCAATTTATGCAAAAAGGGAAGCTTCAAACTAGAGACAATGCATATCATCCAACTCGTAAAATCAAGTTCCTCATCTCTAAAAACATGAAAGTAACCAATGTAAACACAGTTAAAGGTAGAAAGTTTGTGTACTGTATCATTTAAAAACTAAAAGACAGCAGAGGTTTCAATTCAAATACATTACCAAAAAAAACTCAAAAATACAATGAAAATCTAAATTTAAATGCAAGTGTTCCTACTTAAATGTCATGGCAGGCAGACATGAAACAAAATCTAGCCTATGAAACTTTAGATTAAATTTAAATCCAGAATTCAGCAAATTATAAAATTAATTTAAATCCTCAGTACCTTTAAATTAAATCTTAATTCACACATTTCAAAGGGTTGCAGATTAAATTCATACCTAGACTTCACAAAGATTCAAAAGTAAAACTAACAATAAGAACAACAAAAACAATAGAAAAACTCACCTCTACTGTTTTCGAAGATCAGAGGAGTAGATTGAGTCTGCAAATCAAAAAATTGGGGCAAAATAGTCCTCTGCTTTGGCGGTTCTTCCTCTGCTAAAAAATATACACATCGCCCTAGAAAATAAGAAATCTGTGCCTTCAGCGCTTAAAGTTGAATTACCGAGCTTTATTTAATTTTACAAAAGAAATCATTTAACATTTACACCAAAGCCATTCTTTCTTCTGCGAGTATTCAATGGTCTGGTGAGGTTGACTGAGCCTGTACTCTCTCATTCCCCCTAAAATTTATGACGGGCAACCTAGATATCTGAACGTCAAATTTACGGGTTGAGATTTTTTTAACTGTCATTTCATACGTTTGAAAAAAAAAATGTGCCGTCAAATACGTTTAAAAATCGAAAAAACGTTCTGTGGAACGTCAAATTCCAGGCCTGGTCACAAGTGTTTTCTCCGCTAGGGGGATAAGCCAAAAATCAGAGGGGAATGACAAATAACTTCCCCTAAGGTGCTTCTTTCAACAAACCCAGAATCCGGAAGCAACACAAGTTTGAGCTTTTGCTTATCACTGGTTCAACAAACCTCTGTTGGGCTCTGTTTTCAAAATGGGTTTATTCAAGAACTGGTTGGGAAGCTCCTACACCATGCAGGTGTTGATTATAAGGATCATTGGCTTGCTGGGATGGTTATCTTGTGTTGCCATAGTGGTTGAGGCCGGGGGAGGGCAGGTAGATGAAGCAGTAACAGGTGCTGTACAAGGTTTTCCTAACGTTGGAATCACCTGCATAGGGAATTTAGCAATTTTAATTACAAGCTTGCTGAGAGGAAGGCTGGATCTGGAGATGGCAGCAAGGGATATTCTGGCTACCAGAAGAGGTCCTAAACTGGAGCACATACACAGGTTTGGCCTTAAAACATGTAAGAAATATAAGGATGCTTCTGTTTTATTGTTGTCATTTCACTCCCCCAATTCTTCCATCACACAATTTATGAGGTATATATCCAGTGCACATAATGTGCAGTCCATCCTTCTGGAATGCTTACCTTTAAGATCTGCTGCACTCCTTGCTGAGATCTGTAACTGCAATGATGAATGCAAATGCATTGTATTCTGCACTGTGGAAGCGGTCAACATCCTGCTTGCTCATCGGATTTCTGGAACGCTGAAGAGAGTGACTGATACCCTGTGCGTGCTGCTATCTCGGGACTGTCTGAAAAATGGCTGCCATGGGTGCGACCAGGGCTTGTTGTATGTGAAATTTGATAAATCTGAAGGGGCAACTGATGAATCTAAAAGGGTGAGATTGATAGAGGATGAAAAGGAAATTGGTGAACTTGAATGGTTGAAATTGATAGAGGGTGAAAAGGAAATTGATGAAGTTGAAGGGGTGAGATTGGTGGAGGGTAAAAGGAGGACACTGGAAGAACTGAAAGAACCAGAAGAGTTGGACAGATTGTTGGACAGATTTTCAGTTCTTGAAACTCTTGATTACATTTATCGGAAGCCCATCCAAGAAGAAGGTACTTGCATCTGCATTCCACTGCGTCCAGCAGAAGCTGATGAGTGGACAGACCTGATGACGAGATCTTTGAGGTCTAAAGACAAGGAAGGCAGAGGAGTGAGAGTCATGGCTTCTGATGCCCTGGAAAATTACATGGCTCTGGGTGCCCAGGAAAACTACATGTCTACTGAAATCGTGGAAGCCAAAGGAGTCGAGGTCACATACAGCAACGGTTCTTTAATAGTGCCAAGGGTAATAGAAATGTTCTTAAACCTGGCAGTGACTGGTTGGTTCAGAACGGATGGTTTCTCTACTTCTCTACTGGCAAGAAGGTCAATACGGGATTACCTGGTTGACAGTAGAGGAAATGGATTCGCCATCAATGCATTTGTAACCTATGCTCGGGTCAAGTCATCACAAGTTCGGTCTGCTAACAAAACAGATCACATGGATGTTTGCCAGGTGTTAACCTTCAGAGGTACTTTTCTGAGTCTCAGAACTTTAGCAATTATAGGCGCTTGTGTGAACTTGATTTGCTCTTTTGGTTGGGCTCTGCTCGTTGCAATTGAAGGACATGTGGTTGTCAATTGGTAATATACTCCCTCCATGCCACTCTCTGAAACTAGATTAGCTATTATAATGGCGGGGATTGTTACTGTTTTGGTCATGGACTGTCTCCATTTGTACTTGGGCAGACCGTATCCCTTGAATAAAAGAGAAAGAGAGCCAGATTCGAATAAAAGAGAAAGACATATTATTGTATGTGCAATGATAGTGCTGGAGATTGCATGCATTGCATTATGCAGCACATTAGCAATAGTTTGGGGAATAAAAGGTTTTGACAGATGGATATACAGTGCTCTACAAGTCCTGGTTTGGGTGAAATGGGCAGCAGGCAGTTACCTGCTTGGCGAGCGTTTGTCAAAATATGATTCTGGCCCAATTATGACTACTGTCTATAAGGAAAAACCTCAGGTACCTCAGGCAGCATCTCGTGCTAAGAAGTGGACTGACAGTGGAATTTTAGTGTACTCTTCTGCATTCTTGCTCAACGCTTTCTTAGCTGGAGTTCGGGGCAAGTGGGACTACATATCCAAGAACACTTAAAGTCTGACAATTGTTTTTCTTAAAAATGTCTAGGGCTGAAACACAGGGCCATGCCTGTTCTGCACTGTAGAGTTGGCTTTTATTTGAGTATAACCTTGTCATACTCTACAGTTGGCTTTTGTTTGAGTATAACCTTGTCATATTTAAGTTTGTTTTTCATTACTTTCTTTCCATTTGTATCTTCCACAACATCACTTTTAAAAATAAGTGTGAATTACCTTACTGGGATTCACATGTTCTTTGTTTATGTTTAAATTATGATAAGTGTTTGTGTTTTTTTAATTAACAAATTTGTTTCATAAATTTGGTATGATATAATGATGGATTATTTATTGGGTATTTTTATTTTTTTCAGTAAGAAAAAATTGTCTGTTTTATATTATGGTAAAAATAGTACATACTTATGATGGACATATTGTTTTCATAAACCTTGAGATATTCACATCATGACTACAATGAGGAGAAAATACTCCACTTACATTCTGAACAGTTGTCTAATAATTACATCATTAATGACTATTTTTCAGCCATATTTACAATTTACACAAAGTCTAATATGTGAACTTTGCATTTTCTGTAAATCACAATCTTAATGTGTTCTTTCTTTATATGAATTCTATACAAAATCAGATACAAAATTTATACAAAACTTTTAAACAAAAATAAACAGGAAAATTATATGGACTTATCTGCAATGTAGTTCTGCCAATTTGAGCTCTCTTCCGTGTTCTATCTCGGCACCTTTACATTTTCTACTTCTGTCTCTACTATCCTTGTTTTCAACATGATGTGCATGCCATCTTCTGTGGCTTGAAGTCCCTTTTTTGATAATTCATCAGCAGTGTTGTTATGTGCCCTCTTGATGTGCTCCATGGACGAATTCTGGAAGGAACTCCATATATTTTTTATACGTCTCAGCCAACCTTGTAGGGAAGTTTGCTGGATATTGTTCTTCCGGTTAACATGGTCTATCAAACATTTTGAATCCCCAAAAATTTGTACTTGAGGGATATCCAGGAACTTGATAAACCATAATAAACTCCATAGTGCAAAAGCTTCTGTCTTCATACTTGTTCCTCCTTCCACATGCCAGTGTATCCGGAATTCTTGTTCTTCTGTCAATTTTAAGCAAAGGCCGCTTTAAGCAAAAGCCACTCCCACATCTTCCACCTTGAGCCGCTCCATCAAAAAATCCCATCGGATAGTTGGAGGGCTGAATTCTCCCCTTCTCTGTCTTCTTCTTTTTATTTTTCTTTGAGTCTTCATTCTGATCTAATACCATCCACTATTCTATGGATTCATAAATTAAGTTTTCTCCCCATCTGTTGGAACAAAAAATCAGATGATTTCAATCTTTCCAGATTTCCCAGAAAATAACCAAAACTAGCAATCTCCTGCTTTTACTCTGAGTGCTCCACCATTTTAAACTCTGGTTTTTTAGTCGAAAGGTTTTTTCTACAGCTCAGTATAAGGGATGTGTAAGTTTATCAGTAAAATTGACATGTACTTTAAATAGAAAAATAATATAAATTATAATTAAAAAATGTGAACTCTAATTAAAAAAATAAATATATTTAGGTCAATAGGTCTTTCTATTCATCAACTTCTTTGTCAACACTTTTACCTTGCTCGGTTTGCTCGGTTTGATCAGATAAGACACTTTCAACCGTTGATCTAAACCAAAAAACAATGGAAAATAAAAAAGCACAGAAAACATTTACTCTCCCATTGACATCTGTGCCCGAGCTTCAGAGAGTTCGTGGAGTTTATTGCACGCCAAGTGAAGATATTTTCACATCGAGGACCGTTAGACGTCTTTCCAAATTCCTACATTGTTAATGTTTTCGAAGCAAAAATCTAGTGGCCTTATCTCGGCGTATCCGGTGGAAGAAAGGGGAGAGGCAGTCAACCAGGCTCCGGATCAAGTATCTGGAGGCCACTCTGAATCAACGTGTGGAATACTTCGACATTGATGCACGGACGGGCGACATCATCAATACCATCGGCAGCGACATTGTGGCTGTTCAGGATGCTATGAGTGAGAAGATCAGCTAATCTTTTTCTATGTTCTCAACGGTTTCAATTAATGTCAATGGAGACCGCCAAAATGAACTGGTGTGTCTTACTAATGGTTAATTGATTACTTAGTGTATGCTTGTTTGCTTGACCTTTTCCTTTTATCAGTACAGTCTACGACTGGTCTTGAAGAACTTATGAACACCCTTCCATTCCGCTGCTACTCCTCTCTTTGGGGCCTTTTGAAATTGCTTATAAATCTCCTCTTAACTTTGATGTAATTCGGTTCACAGCTAGGCAATTTCATCCATTACAGGTGACATTTGTGGCTGGATTTGTGGTGGGGTTCATCACAGTGTGGAAGTTGGCTCTGCTGACTCTTGCAGTGGTGCCATTGATAGCCTTGTTTGGAGCCGTTCATACCATAACGATAACCAAGCTTTCCTCCAAGAGTCAGGATGCATATGCAGAGGCTGGTAACATTGCAGAACAGGTGCTGAATTGTTTGATATAATCAGCTCCCTTTTCTAGTGAGGAATTGAATTGTTTTTAATGGGGCTAAATTTAATTCAATTCAACTTGTAGGCCTTGGCACAAATTCGCACGGTTTTCTCATTCGTAGGCGAGGAGAAAGCGCTGAAAGCGTATTCTGCGTCTTTGAGTGTGGCTCAGAAGATTGGATATAAGAGTGGTCTGGTAAACCGATTTGGGCTGGGGTCAACTTATTGTGTGATATTTTGCTGTTATGCTCTGCTTCTGTGGTATGGAGGATGGCTTGTGACGCATCATGATACAAATGGAGGATTGGCCATATCTACTATGTTTTCAGTCATGATCGGTGGATTGTATGTAGTATACCCAATTGCCTGTTTTCTCCTGTTTCTCCACAATTTGATTTGTAGGAAGTGATTTTACAATTTGAATCTGTTGTTGCAGAGCACTGGGGCAAGCAACTCCCAGCATGACAGCATTTGCAAAGGCAAAATCTGCTGCTGTGAATATATTTCGAACTATTGATCACAGGCCCAAGATTGATCGAAACTACTCTGATGGAATTACTCTGCCCGCAGTCACAGGCCATGTCCAGCTGCGAAACGTGAGTTTTGCATATCCCTCTAGACCAGAGATACCCGTTCTCAGCCGTTTCTCATTGAACATTCCCGCAGGAAAAACTGTAGCTATGGTTGGTCGAAGTGGGTCGGGAAAGAGTACTGTAGTTGCTCTGATCGAGCGCTTCTATGACCCCATTGAAGGTATCCAATACATGATTTTACATGGCATTTTCATACCCTGAACTCCGGTTTTTAGTTTAATGAATTTCTTCTCAAAAGTACTGTTTTTTTAATTTCTGTGAAAGAAGGTCAAGTGCTATTTGATGGGTTTATCATCAAAACTCTGCAGTTGAAATGGCTTAGACAGCAGATAGGGCTTGTGAGTCAGGAACCGGCATTGTTTGCAACAAGCATTAAGGAAAACATGCTATTGGGAAGAGACGATGCAACCCAGGTGGAAATGGAGGAAGCAGCCAGAGTTGCAAATGCACACTCTTTTATCACAAAGCTCCCTGAAGGATATGACACTCAGGTATATGCTGCTAGCTGTAATAACTGAAAATTCTTTGTTGCAGAGATGATTGATTAGTTGTCAGTTGATTGTTTGTTGCAGAGATGGTTGATTAGTTGTTTGGTGATTATGCTTGTTTCCTTGCTCAGTCTTCCAGTCGCTCTTTATGACTTGTGTGTGTGAATAACAACAGTCTGATATGTTTACCTTGTCATCCTGGAATACCTTCTCCCACTATCAAGTCTCCTTCCCTTCCCTTTCTAACCCAAATCCCCAGGAGTTGAACTATATATCTATGGTTTATAGCACTTTTCTTCCATCTCACTGTTCCTTTTCTATATGTCAGAGTTGATAGTAGCCATGGTTATGATTTGTACTAAGTTGGGTCTGCAACTCCAGGTTGGTGAACGAGGTGGCCAACTATCAGGCGGACAAAAGCAACGCATTGCAATAGCCAGAGCGATGTTGAAGAACCCGGCCATACTACTTTTGGATGAAGCAACCAGTGCTCTGGACTCTGAATCAGAAAAACTTGTTCAGGAAGCCCTTGACAGGTTCATGATAGGAAGAACAATAGTAGTTGTGGCACATCGTCTCTCAACCATTAGGAAGGCTGATCTGGTGGCAGTTGTTCAGCAGGGGAGCATTTTGGAGATGGGGACTCACGATGACCTTATCTCAAAAGGGGATGACGGGGCTTATTCAACATTGATCAGACTCCAAGAAACTGCCCATGAGCTTGGTAACAATGCAAGAAAGAGCAGTGCCAGGTAAAGGTTTTATCCCACTATGTTAATTCAATAATGGCACATTGTGGTTAACCTATGCAATAGTTTTCCCACTGAAAGTCTATAGAATTGGAATTGTTTTGTTTCTCCCATAAATCCTCTCGCCTTCTTTATAAAATTGTAATTTTTTTGCAGTCCCATAAATCCTTGGGGTCTTCTCTGTAAAACTGTAATTATAATGCTTATCCTCAGCTTCTTCTTCATAAACTTATACTTGTTTTGTTAGTCCTTAGATTGGCAGTTTGTGAAATTATAATTGTTTTGTTGGTCTATAGATCCTCAGGGTTTTCTTTGGAAAATTATTTAGCAGCTGCCAAGTTTTTCTGGTTTTATTACAGTGAAAGATTTTCCACCAAACTGTTTGGATGCCTTCTCATACAATCCTTCAATTTTTTTCCCTCAAATTATAATGGTTTTGTTCGGTCCAGAGATAAATCCTTTTTCTTAAATTGTAGTTGTTTTGCTCCTCCCATTAACCCTTATAGTGTTTATTGGTACTTCAGATTTTACTCTGTAGAAGTTTATGGACTTTTACATTTTGTCACATTCTGAATGACCCACTCATTCATCACCAAGATAGAAAGGAAACTTGTTTTGTACCTTCCATAAATTCTCAGTATTTATCAGTTTGAATGATCCCGGGAAGAAAGGGGAAATAGAATGAACATAGATTTGTATTCTCGTTTTGATTTTTTTATTTGTTTGCCCATTTCCAGGCCCTCCAGCCCAAGGAATTCTGTGAGCTCGCCCATAATTGGAAGAAACTCTTCTTATGGCCGATCTCCCTATTCCAAAAGGCTTTCAGACTTCTCAACTTCCGATTTCAGCACATCTGTCGATGTCAACTCAGCACACAAAACAGAGAAAGTACCCTTCATAGAGCAGGCAGGGTCATTCTGGAGACTAGTCAAGATGAATGCCCCAGAATGGGCCTATGCCCTACTAGGATCCGTAGGGTCCATGGTCTGCGGTTCCATAAGCGCACTCTTCGCTTACATCCTGAGTGCCGTGCTGAGCATCTATTACAACCCTGATCCGTTATACATAAAAAATGAAATCAAGAAATACTGCTTTGTTCTGATAGGGATATCGTTCGGCGCCCTTGTTTTCAATTCGGTGCAGCATTCCTTCTGGGAAATCGTTGGCGAGAATCTGACCAAGCGGGTCCGACAGACAATGCTCGAAGGTGAACAAAACGGTTTCCGTGAAAAAATTTCAGTACTGGTTTTTATAATTTTTGAAGTATGAATCTGATTGATGACAACCCTAATCCTTCTGTCTGTCAGCGATTCTTCGCAATGAGGTCAGTTGGTTTGATCGGGAAGAGAACAACAGCAGCCAAGTTGCCGCTCGTTTGGCTCCTGATGCCACGAATGTGAGATCTGCCATTGGCGACAGGATTTCCATGATAGTACAGAACTCCGCGTTAATGCTGGTCGCATGTACCATAGGGTTTGTGTTACAGTGGAGACTCGCGTTAGTTCTTATTGCAGTTTTTCCAATCGTGGTTGCTGCCACGCTTTTAGTGGTGTAAATTGTATTTTTGAATATATGAATGAATAAAAAAATTTAGATTATTTGTTATAAATTTTGGAAATTTGGTAGATTTTGGATATAAAGACACAAACACTTTTAGAGAAGAAGACTTAGGAATTAGAAAAAAAGACTTAGGAGTGATCGCCAAAGAAATATCAAAAACTGGAAAAACAAAATAAAATCATCAGATTTCCAAAATGTATAATAGATAAACTTGATTTTAAAAAAAAAATTATTTTAAAAAATCCCTATTAAATTTCAATCAAAATTGATAGAAAAAAGAAAAAAAATGCCAAGCAAAAGACAAAAACAATTACTGATTTTATGTTGCAGAGATAAATTGTAGGTTTATTTGTGCAGGGTTTCAACCAATTAACATTTCATTGAGTATATATCTACAAATCAAGGATTTTGGGATCAAATCCCATAAAACAATTCTATACCTGCTCTTTAAATTCCTTCGAGCTTTCGAAAGTAAAACCAATGAATTATCATTATAATTTTACAATAATAAAAAACAATTAGAAGGCTTTTAGTCAGTTCAAATTGCTCATCCGTTAGGCTTGAACCAACATCTCTTCTAGAGAAATTCAACAATTATAATTTAATAATCCTATAGGCCTCTCTGTATACCTTTTGAAACAATTGCTAATATAAAATACTTAGAAATAAAAAAATATGAATAAAATATTTAAAGTATAATTACCAAACTCACTTAAATCAAAACTAAAAATACCAAAAATATTCATTCTACCATTAAAAATTTGATTCGACTGACAATAAATTAATCGAATAATTCATAGTTTACCGGACAAACTTGCATAGAATAGCGAGGATCGCTTGCAGAAGAGCAGGGATCACGTTCAAGTAGAAGGAAAAGAATTGATAAATAATTATTAATTTGGAAAACACATGTTTTTTTTATTTAGGAAGAATGCATGTTGAAATTTTTATATTATTTATATTATTAGATTATTCCAATATGAAAATAATAAAATAAAAATAAAAATTATTATTATTATTATTATTATAATAATATATATATTATTTAGTTTTATTTTTAATTTGTAAGATATATATTATTGAATTATTTTTGAGATGAATTTTGTCATCTTAATTTTTATGGTATTATATGAATTAGAATCTAAATTTGAATTTAAACTTGGTAATTATGGTTTAAAATTTATATTTTAAAAAAATATTTTAATAAAATATTTAAATAAATTATTTAAGATTTATGTTAACTAATTTACATTTCGATAAGAGATTTAAATAAACTATTTAAAATATATGTTAATTAATTTGAGTTTATAAAATGTTTCTTTATACATGTTATGTAAAATATTTTAATGTCAATTATGTATACATTGTATGTCATTTTAACAAATATATATTTATACTATGAAAAAATAAGTTTTTATGGTTAAAATGTTTATTTGGTCTTATATAATACTTTATATAGCATTCAGAAATACAATTTAAACAATGAAAAATTACACATTGTATTTTGCACTCTAAAGAAGTTTGCAATTTAATCCCTCTCTGCTCATGTTAGCAAGATAGATCTATGATGATTTTAATAGTTTGGCAGTTAATAATGATTGTCACCTAATGATGATTGTCTAGGGTTTCCAATTGTATAAAAAAAAAAGAAATCTGAGCCAGAATATGATGAGAGGTATTAATGATGATTGTCTCCCAACTAATTTGACAATTAAATTATAATAAGTTTTTCTCACTATATCAAAAAAAAATAAATTGAATCATAATAAGATGAAAGGTTTATAAGACAAATGTATTGTAATGTAATTAAATGGATTTTAATATTATTATAAGTTGAGGGGTAAGAAAGAGATTTTGCAATATATAAATTTTGAAAATAATTTTATAGTTTAAGTTTAAATATAAAAAATAAAAATAAAATATTTATATTTTTTTAATTTTAAAATATGATATAATTTATCAATGTTTTATATATATATATATATATATATATAATAATTTATATATGTCATATGATGTCACATTTGAAAACAGAGATTTGAGTTATGATTATTGTAATGAAACTTATATATGATGTATGGGACAAGTTCAAAATACTTAGTAAGTTAGTTGGACACATTATATTATTATGTTATAAAATGGAAGGGTGTGGGTTTATATGGTAGCGAAATGGATTTGTGGCAAGGCCTATTACTTAACTAAAAGGGTATAAAGATTAATTTATTGTTGCAAGTAGCAAGATTAAAGGGTCTTAACGGTCAACTTCTTTAAAGTTAAAAAATAAGAGTAAAAAAACATAAAGATAAAGAGATGATTTATGTGACATTAAATAGCCATCCAATGAGAAATAAACATTTTGTGACGAATTAATATTATATAAAAGAATAAGGAGTTGTCATTTTAAGAGTTAGACAGGATGTTGTAGTAAGAAGATAATCATATTTAACCAAGGAGGTTAGGTACAATGGTAAGGAATGTGTAGTTTCTCTCTGTTAACGGAGTTTCAATCTTTTGAGGGCATGTTCAAGCCCATAAGGTTTCAATGGAAATCAAATGGACGAACCAATTGAATGTTTGAGACTTGCATCACATTCTAGGCATACATATGATTGAATCAATCTCACCCTTATGTCATTTATATGACCAAATAATTACCATTACAATAACATTTTAGGGATAAATGTCAATCATGGGAAAAAAATATCCTTTGCCAAATGGGATAACATCTTTTACCTAATCTTGAGAGAATGATTACTAAGCAACCATCTTGTGTCTAGGGAAAAACCTAGTTGCCATGGAAAAGCAACTCACTTTGAGACAACTTATTGTAGGATAAAATATCTTTAATTGACTAATATCCATAAAAAAATAAATTGTTTATCAATCTTGAGTTATTCGCAATTTTGGCCTATTCTACTTTGCAATGTTTCTTACAAAGTTATTTCCAAGATTTTGGCAACAAGGCTCAAGTTTCTTCTTCCAAAAATCTTCTTTGAAAATCAATGAAGTTTTTTTCATCAAAGGCAGATCTTTGGCAACATCACCTTGGTTCAGGAAGCTATTACACATTCCATCTAGAAAAGAAGCAATAAAAGAACGGTGGTAAAGTTGGACATCGCAAATGCCTTTGATCGAGTCTGACATGGATTTGTTTTCAAGGTAATGTCAAATTTTGGATTTGATAACTAGTCTATACTTTAGGTCTCTCTCTGCATTTTATCTCCTTAGATCTCTCCCTTGGTAAATGGGAGATCTCAAGCTTCTTCAAAGCATCAAGGGATCAACGTCAAGGTTGCCCCCTCTCTCCCTTCCTTTATATTTTAATGGCAGACTCTCTCAGCAGGCGTCTGGATTTGAGAGGTGGGGTGAAAGGATTTCTGGCATTCCATACAAACGAGGAATTAAGAACATCAACCTTTCTCAATTTGCAACTGATATTCTTATTTTTGGAGGTGATTCAACTATTATTGCCAAGAGATTCAAGATAGTTCTTGATCACTTTCTTGAGGCTTCAAGTGATATCAAAAACTTTGGGAAATTACAGATCTATTCTTGGAATATTAGTCTTAGAAAGAAAAATCAAATAGTAAGAATCTTAGGATTTCACTCAATGGAATCCTAAAGGAATCCAAATATCTAGGCATTCCTATCTGTTTAAAAAATCATTCCTCTGTAGCCTAGGTTGGTACCTGTTGAAGAATCTAGGGAAATTCTATGTATTGTGATTCTTCTTGACTTGATAACAATTTGTGAAGCACTTTTAAAATTATCTTAGCTTGGTCTTCTTCTTATTATTATTGTGTGTGTTTCAGCAAACTGCTATAAAAAAGATAAAGACAAGAACACATGTTGGCTCTCTTCCAGGTCCAAAACCTCTCTCTCTTAGAGAGGAGAACCCTTCGGTAAGTTTCTCTTATTGAAGATTCTTATTGATCAATGCCAAACCCTAAACCTTTGACTAGGATGTCCTCCAAGCACAAGTCAAGTCCTTCCTCTATTCTGCACTTTTTTCCTGGCACATGGACTTCCTCCTTTCAGCACTTTGCTTTCCAGCACTTCGTCCTCCTTCTTCGATCTTTGTCTAGAGATAGTCCTTGCTTATGTGAGATTCTTGATGTGATATGCTTCCTCTTTACTTAGAGATGATCTTCACTTATGAAGACACCCTTCCATTGATCCAACGAGGTTGTTCTAGAGATAGGTCTGCAAACTGATGTAACTGAATAATAGCTATAGTTTTTCCACGTGTGGTAGGAACCCTAGATAATTAGGGCTCTTTTTCTTCGCTAGAGAGAGAGACTCCTTCGCTAGACTTGGGAGGCCTTATAGACTTGATTTCTCACCCAAACAATGATAATTCATGAATTGTTCTCTAGTTGTTGTTATGCCGCAGACTTGCCTTACTTTTCTTTGCACGTGTGATTGTTTCTAGCCCTAGAAACAGTCATCTATACTTCGGTCTTCTTCCTCCTTTCATCGCTTGTCTTGGAGACCCTTAGACTTGCATTTTACCTTTACTTTCCTCGACTTCTACCTTCACTGATTTCAGAGCTTGATGGATGGAAGTTGAGAGGGAGTGGACAACCTCTATATATAGAGGATTGTCCCTCCTTTAGGCCGACTTATTGTCCTTAGGTTGACTTGACTATTTCTTCATTATTTGCTGCTTGAAGGCTTTCATTGCAAGGAGATGACTTTGACTTTGTTTGGAGGTATTCCTTTGACCTTTATATAATTTTATGCATAGTGTAACATGCCCTCCAAGGGTCTTACATAAATACATTGACTCTTTGACTTCCTAGAAGCACTTAAACATGTGCTTGACCTACTTCAACGAGCAAGAAATTCATTGACAAATATCATACAATAATTTCTCAAGATTTTATCTTTGGGTAGACATGGCATAGTGGGTTGGGTTTGCAATGTGTACTACACCCATAATACATGTGTATCATGTAATGGAATTTTCTAATAGGTTTAACGAGTATGAGTGGGTCAACAAATATGGTAATACTACCATGTGGTAGAGAGAGAGACTGACTAGGATTTCCATGTGAGCACCACATGGGGACCATGCAAGCACCACATAGTAGGCTGGTGATGTGTCCCTAATTAGATGGATAATATTTGGATGACCATATATTTTGATCCGAGAGCCAGGTTGGAGAAAAAATTTAAGTCATCAGAATTGGCTTGATGAGACAAATGTGATGGTATCATCCATTTCTAATTTTGGAAGGGTAAAATAAAGTGAAAAGTTTAGGCCCCATTTCCATAATTGGAGTTTGGAGGTTGGGTAAGCACGGTAACTACCTCCTTCTACTCTTAGTTTGGGCTAGGGTTAGTAGGGGGTATGTTATAGAGTGATATCAAAGCTTCCGGGTTCAACACTTGGACTAGATGAGCTCTTTTGTAGAAGAAATGAAGGTATAATGTTTGTGACTCTATTTGAGAGTCAAGTGGTTTGATAATTGCTTTTTGTAGGTGTTTATTACAGCACTATGATCATGGCTTTCATGTTGATTGTTTGATTATGAAAGTGAATGTTTCATGTAGCATTGTAATGGGATGGTTATGTGCTAATTGGGGATTACATGCAAGTCCTATGATGCATTTTACAAATGTGAAAATAAAAGGGATGATAGATGCTAGTGTGACATGGTTCTATAACTAATTCCCTTGAGATTGCAAATGCAATGATTATTGTCCCAAGAAAGAAAAGAAAAAAAAAGGGGGCTGACTACAAAAATGCTAAAGGTTGAGTTTTAAAATTTCATAATGATAGTATCGATAGAGATATTAGTATTCAATTGATGTTACTGGCCTTAGTAAGGAGGTTGATTTTAATTATGCTTTTAATATGTATTAAACATTGAATTCTAAACCTATTATGGCATAATGGAAACATGTTGATATGTGTATATGTATTCTAAATTTTGAAACCTAGTTAATGTAGATAATTAAAATTTTGTCCTGGTTGAGACATTTTACTAATCAATAAACAAATACATGTGTACAATTGCAGGATAATGTGCTTGGATTTGCATTGCAAGATAGCAACTGGTATAATTATTATATTTCATTAAAACACTAACAACTGAGTGTATGAGGTAGCATAACAAGACTCAATGGCAATAAAAGAAGCTTGTATCGTGGCATGGTGCAACATGCATGAATGGTTGGAAATTTCCTGAGCGTTTATTCATGAACCAGTGGGAACACCAAAACTCTTGCAGATTGAGTTGTTATGGTTGTTGAATATTTCATGTTTTGTGTGTTCTCAATTGATTTTATATTTGATCTACCATTTTGGATGTTGACTTCCGCATGGCCATGCTATTTTATTTCATGATTTTATGACTATTGCCATTGATTTCTTTCTTTTTATGGTTGCTCTCTTTTTCTTTGGATTTTTCCTTTCATTTTCTTGCTTTAGGGCCTTGGGAACATTTGTTGGGCATGGCAGGAAATTCACAAGGCTCTAGTAAGAGAGATGAGAAGGACCAATAGAAATTGTGACTTAAAAGAGGCCCTGTGAATAATTAGAGAGTATGAACAAAATGAGGAAGGTATGAAATGGGAAGTTCAAAGATAGCATGAATGAGGACATGTTGATATTGGGAAGATGGGCTGGAAAAAGGCCATCACTAAAATTCCTTAAAATATTACGTATGAATGTATAAACAAGTGCAAATGAGAAAATATGAATTATTGAAATTTGACTGTGAAAATAGTGTTGACATAAAACAATAGCCAAAGGTGTTGGAATAAACAAAAAGGTGCAAAAGGTAAAGGGAGGAATTATGGTAAAAGAATTCATGTGACCAACATATGCTTGCATAAGGAAGGGAGTTCTCTAAAATATGATTTTCATTAACATATGTTAATATATGTTGTGTCCATGACTAAGTGGATAACAATAGGACAACCAAGTAGGTTGGTTTGATCCATGGGGATAATGGACAACAATATGGAAACCATGAAAATGGCTCAAAAGGAGGTTCTCTTGACCTTGACTCTAATTACATATGCAAATGTAAGCTCATGATCATGATGATATGTATGTGTAAATGTCATTGTGTCTGACAGGGTCTTGTCAGGAGCCATTCTTGTGGAAGAATAATTATATAAATATAATTGATGCAAATGTAAATGGATAAATGGGATGACATAATAAGTTGTCCAATGAGATTCTTGGTTGAAAGAGAAATCGATGGGCAAGACTAGACCTGACTGGCCGATGATTTTAATGTCATAAGAATATGATTTTTATATGCTCATGTTGTGTCATGTAGATGAAAAGGAAATGTTGATGGTTGTGGCAACATGTATATTAACTAATAATTAGAATCCTTGATTGCAGAATTGGGCATGTACTCACTAAGTATTTGGATGATGCCAGAAGAGGGTTCGATGGATTAGAGAATCTCTAATGATGGCATTGCTAATAAACCCATGAGGCTTTTTGGTTGATAATCTCAAAGCATAGATCTAATGATAACACAACTGAGAAACCATGAGGTTTTTTGACTGATAATCATAGAGCAAGCTTAGATGGCAGCCCAACTAAGAAACCCAAGAGGCTTGTTGGTTGATAATCATTGAGTAGTGGTTGTGCCTTACAGGCTGATAAATTCACTTGAGACTATGTTAGTTGACAACTTCTGGAAGGTTGAGGCACCTAGGACTAGTGGGCTAATGACACCTTATGGTAGTTCCATGGGGTTGGGATGAGAACAAAGGTGAAATATTCACTAAGAATTTGTTGGAGAGTGCACTCTTATTCCTTTAGGAGTAACACAACTGATAAAACCTCATCACTACTAGCTATATCTCTAACTAAAACTTTATGTGCTCTGCATGAACCTATGCACTGATTTGAAGCCATTATGTTGTAACGATGAGGAGTTGTAGAGATCACTTGATAAATGGGCTTGTTAATGACTGATTTGTATCCACTAAGGTGTAATAGCGAGGAGATGTTAAGAACAAATGATAAATGGGATTTTTTAAAGATATGTGTGTGAATTTATGAGAAACCATTGAAAGGAAAATACAAGAGGTATAATTTATTTTTTTGCAATTTTGTTATCACGAATATCGTGAGAGATTGTATGACATGTTATAGGAAAGGATGGGAATTTCCCGATCGGGGTGAATGCAGTTGACTGAAAAGAGGACTACAAAATTTCAACAAAAGCACCAAGAAGACTACAAAGGATCCACAAAAATTGGTTGATCCAAGGATAACTTTCATGTTTATTTAAGTTTTTTGGCAAGCAACTCTATATGTGAACTGCAATTATAATTGAGTTGAAACAGAAAGCTCCAAATAATTTATGCTTGGGTTGAAATGTTTTCTTTGTGTTTGGGAATGAGAATACCAAGGATGATGTTCCTCTAAGGGGGTGGGGATTGTGAAATCCCCTACATATTAATTCCCCTTGTAAAACAATTCCCTTGTAATTATGTAATTATAAAAACTAAAATGGTTGAGAGAGGGACATAGATTCCATTGCTTGAGGAGTTGTTTGTTTTAAATATCAGTCATGAGCTTATTGAGTGGATTTTAATGGGCTGACTATATATTAATTCAACTGGAAAAATGAAGGACACACCCATGTGTATGAAGGGAAGAACTAAAAGGAAAGGAAAGGACAAATTAAATGGGTAGTATGGGTTGTGCTATCAAGGTTTATTAGTCCACATAGACCAATGGGAACAGGAAAATCGTCATGGTTGAGATGGAGGGGGCACACATTATTCTCTCTATACACATTCTCTCAGGTGTTGAAGGAAGGGGTACCCTATGCGAATAGAGGAACAACAACCATGAGCACAGGAGGCGGGGAGGCTCCTATGGAAGATGAGAAAAGGGGCCCGAGAGATTCTTCTACACAGAGAAAGGAAGCCGAGAAGGTATATGAAATCATGCACAATTCATGCACACATGTGGAGAAGGGAACTCGGGAAAGAGGAGGCCAAGAGGCTCATGAAGATTAAGCACATTTCTAGGAGGGAAGAAAAGATACCAGGACTAAGAGAATTTAGGAAGAAGAGAAACTTTGAAGATAGTTAGCTGAAAATCCCATGAGACTTGTTGACTAGTAATCACAGAGCATTGGTTGTGCCTTATAGGGTTGATAAATCCACTGGTGGTTATGTTGGTTGATAACCTTTGAATGAAGAAGACACCAATGACGATTGGGCTGATAACACTTGATAGTAGTTCCATGGGATTGGGATGAGAACACAGGTGGAAGATTCCACTAAGCTATTGGAAAGTGCACCCTTATTCCTTCAAAGGTAACATAGTTGATAAACCCTCCATGTTATTAATTGCATCTCTCTCTCCATATCTGAATTGATACTCTCTACGTATAAATCCCTAGAGAGTTTGGGATGCTGCAAGATCCTCTGTATAAAGGAAAGAGTTCCCTGCCTGATGTGAAATCATTATGTAGTTGGTGGGTGAATGTAGTGTGGCCTTGAGACACCCTATTTAAGTTGATATTGGTTTAATCCCCTAAGTGGATGATGGTGTGTGTGACTGAAGTGGTTCACCATTTTTATTTGTTTTCATAGCTAGTAAGTGGAGGTGAGGAAACCTCAAGACACCCTGTTTAAGCTTTGATACTATCATTTTAGAACTCCTCTAAAAACACTCTACCTTAAGGTTTAGAATTTGGCTTGGGGGTGACAACGTCAAGATAAACTTGGTTGCAGCTTGTCTATGGTTCGGTGAAGAGTTGCAGTCTCAATTTTAGTTGTTGAACACATTTTAATAAGATAAGTATTCTCATGCTCTTGCACCCTTAATATTATGCATATGTTTAATGTGTTTGGTTTAATACCTATGATGATATTGGTTCATTGTGTTAGTTAATACATTGATATGTTGAGTAAATGAATTCCTATATGTTAGGTCCCTATAATACTAGTGTAGCCCCCATATTATTATTTTTGTGCCCCGTAGAAGCCAACTATTGTTATTATTGTGCCCTTACATTAGTATTTTTATGTAGGCCCTAATTATATTTTGACCCTTTAGACTCCTATATATACTAAGGAGGTCTTGTCATTTGGATCATCCAAGTATTATTCATTTATGTGATGTAAAAGGAGGTTCCCCCTTGAAGCTACTTATTATTAAGTTTTTTATTTATCTTTTCTTATTTTCCTACATTATTTTGATCTGGATACATAACATTTGGTATCAGAGGTCTGGATCTTAGGGTTTTGCTTCTTCAAACATGTAATCTTGGAATTTTTGCTATAATGTTTTTTCTACGAGGCTTCAGGTGTTGAAATTTTTAGCACATGGATTTGAAATATTTATTAATATCATGTAAATATTCTAGATCTTGGTTCGTTATATTCTCAGAGATATGCTTCAAGGAGGTTAGGGTTTTTGTATGCTCCATAATTTATTCTCAAACAGGTGTCTTGAGGGAAATTGTCATAACCTTCACTTCAATCATCGAATTTGAATTCTTTAAAAAGTTTCTAAAATATCATGGACATTATTTTTGTGTATGAGTTTCTATGTTGAAGGTTGAAACAGTGACACATGACATCTCGTACAAGTTCACTCTACTTAACCAATCCATAATCAGGTCATCGTGGGAGATCTGGTATAATTTTATCTTGAAGTTTCCAATCGCATTCTAACTTGTGGGATTGTAAATAAAACACATAGAGCTACCTCAAGACGAAATTTTAGACCTGACGAGGTCGCAATAATAGAGGTACAACAGTTTCAAGGTCAGACATATCAAGAAGATCGAAGTTAAGCTCTTAAAAGGTGTGTATTTTTAAATTTGCATAACTTTTGTTTGAAAAATCAGTTGAAGTGATTCAAAGGGAATATTGAAGCACAAATATCATTAATTGGTTCCAAAATTCATCGCAAACAAAACAAAGGTGAAATATATATAAAAATTTGTACCCCTAAATTATTTTTAAAATAATAATATTATAAAATTTAATTTAATTTAATTTATTGTTTTATTTATTATAATTTGATTTATTTTTATGGAAAATTTCTACATCAAAAATTTGTCTAATAAATAAATATAAAAATATGCTATATTTAAAATCAAAACAATAAATAATTTAACATTTAATATATTTTATAGAAAGTTAGTTATAATAACTAAAGAAAGATGAAATGAGAAGAAGTTTTTTTATAGAAAGTTAGTTATAATAACTAAAGAAAGATGAAATGAGAAGAAGTTATAATAACTTTTTGATGGGTCACTTTCATCACATGGAAATGAATCTTGACATGTTATTGTCGTGTACCAAATTACAACCACGGACTGCCATTATTTGGGCCTTCAGCCTTATCTTTAAACTTTAACATTATCCAATACCTACGAGAACTTCCTTCCCTGGGTTATAAAATGTGATTGTATTTAATTTTTTTCTCAGTTTACACAAGGGCAAAGCATATATAGAAATTTGTATTCCTGAAATTATTTTTAAAATAATAATATTATAAAATTTAATTTAATTTAATTTGTTGTTTTATTTATTATAATTTAATTTATTTTTATTGAAAATTTCTACATCAAAAAATTATGTAATGAATAATTACATAAATATATTATTTTTAAAATCAAAACAATAAATAATTTATCATTTAAAATATTTTATAGAAAGTTATCTATATATTATTATAATTATTTAATTGGTAAAATAAAATAAAATTTATAAAATTAGAGTTTAGAATATATTTGAATATTTATAAAAAATATCTGTGGAATAAATAAATTTTATAATTAGCTTAAATAAAAGTATTGAGAGGCTTCATTTTTCTTTTTAGATAATTATGATAGCTCCATCTAGCGTTTGTTCAACCCAATGAGGGTTTCTTAAACCCATTTGAAATTTGAATTTCAAATGTTGGATCAAGTGTTTTAAGTATGGAGAGCCTAAAAAACAGAGTTTTAGCTCCTCTTCTAGAGATTCCTCGGAAACACAGAGTTCTCTGCAACACCATTTAGTACCTTAGCAGACTTAGGGCAAAATTTGTCCTTAGGTGGCTGAGTTTATCATGTTGGATTTCCAATGACATATGAGTATGACATTTTCAAATTCATATGATATTTTTCATCTAATTTCTTTTAAACACAACGTTTGATTTTTTTTTTATAACAATTTTAAAGAGGTTGAATAAAACATCAATACCATAAAATATTCATAACTAAAAAAAACTTCAAAAAATACCATTATCTTCATTTAAAAGTCCTCTTTCCAATTTATTTAAATAGTTGAAAAACACCTTTCGTAAACTTGATGTGTAAATCATGCTCATATATGTGTGTGTGACTAAGTTATGCTATGTGAACACATGCATACCTCTTAAGATGTATGAAAATTTGCAAAGATAAGCATTTCATTTAATGGTAAATTGACATATTATACAACATTAAATATTTTTTCAAAACATATTATTAGGACAGCAACATAATTCTCCATAATTTTTCTTTACTCCAAATCGAAATTCATAGTGTTTATATAAATTTTGAGAGTAAAAGTGGAAAACTTGAAATTTCATCCCCACATTTGTCCCAAAAATATAATCCATCTTTATATTTTCACCCATTTCACCTCTAAAACAACTCAAATTTACAACTCTATAAAAAAAATCTAAAAACTTTTAAAACCTCGATTAAAATACTATTTCTCATTAATAAAAATAAAAATTTTACCTCTAAAAATTACAACTTTATTTAAAAAATCAATAAGCTTTTTTATAAAAAAAATTATAAACCTCTGTGTAAAAAAAATCTATAAACTTTTAAAACCTCAATTAAAAGTTAGATCTTAATTAAAAACATAATAACATGTTTTTTAAACTATCCATTAAAATTTTGTGTTAACTTAAGTTTTGGCATTTTATGCTCTCAGGTGAAGTCCTACAAGGTCTGAGGGTTCGTGTACCCTACCCTATGCACACATTTATAGATTCACCTATGCATACATTAATGGATTCACGTTAGTAATGTTTAATTGTATATTTTTTTATTATTTTTTTAAATGATTTTGAACACGGTTACGAGGGTTCGTCAAGATTATTTTTACTCTATGTATAGATTTATAGATTCACTTTAGTAAATGTTTGATTGGATAATTTTATTATTATGTTTTAGTAGATGTTTAATTGTATATTTTTAATATTAGTTTTTTAAGTGATTGATAATTTTTATAGATTCATTTTAGTATAGGTTTAATTGTATTATTATTTTTTAAGTGATAAATAGTTTTAGGGGTTAATTTAATTTTAAAAGAATTAATGAATTAAGGAAAATTTGTGTGTGAATTGACAAATATGTGGTTAGTAAAAAAAGTTTTTTAACATATAACTTTGTATAAATCTTTACTATCCATCTGGTAGTAGTTATTGGTAATTAAATTAAAATTTGGAAGGTTTAATTTCAAAATAAATATCTTATTTATTATGAATTTTGATATTTGATAATCTAATATTTGTTCTCTATAATTATATAAAACAATCAAACTGCTCATGGTTTAGAATAGACAGAGACAAGGTATTTTGTTATGGCACTCTATGGTGTAAAAATGACCTAGGCGGAATTTTATGAGAAAAATCTAACCATACCAAAGACTTTGGTGATTACGAGTTTAGAATAGACAGAGACAAGGTCTTTTGTTATGGCACTCTATAGTGTAAAAATAACCTAGTCGAAAATTTATGATAAAAATCTAACCATACCAAAGACTTTAGTAATTACAAAGTGATTTTGATGATTAGTAACACAATCATCTCAAGACTCTCATAAACTAACAAACAAAAAATATATATAATAATTGAATTTTGACAAAAAAAAAATACTTTACATTAAATTAGATTTATGACATAAAAATAAAACAAATTGATTTAATTATTAAATTAATTTTTATATTTACTTTAAATCAATTTAATGTGGTGTGAGAAAGATTAATAACATTAAAGATATTGTTACTTCTAAGTTCAAAGAAAAAATGTGGTGTGAGAAAGATTTAGCGGCTAAAAGAAAATTAAGTTATTATAAGAAGGTCATCAACCCCACCCTAGAAGATCAAAAGTATCTCTCTATTTTAACTAGCTCAAAGAAGAAAATTAATATAGCAAAGATTAGAACGAATTCTCATGAGCTCCATAGTGAAATAGGTAGTTGGGCAGTTCCTAAAACACCATGGATGGAAAGGATCTGCCATATATGTGAGAATAGGAACATCGAGGATGAAAACCACTTCCTCTTAGAGTGCACCACGTACAACCATATTAGATCTCAGTTTCACAATCTTTGTTACAACACTGACCTTCCTAGCTTTTTACAATGTCAAAATTATAGGCTTCTCTCCAAGCTTTTTGAGCATAAGAATAAAATCTTAAATCAGAATAAATAATTTGTTTCTTTAGGTCCGATAGACTAATGTTTGGTCTCAGCAGACGTTAACCATCATTATCATCATCATCAATATATTATTGATATGTATTATTTAATAAATTGGGTGTTTTTTTTAAGAGTATGTGTTTTCTCTTAAGAGGTTACAAGTTTAAAACCAAGGGTAGAGTATGTATGGTTTTTTAGACTTATCAGTGAAATTACTGCAAGGAGGTGGATTCCTTCTCCCACAAACAAAAAAGTCTTATACACCAATTTAGTGTCTGTAGTGACCTTAAAATTAAATAATAATAATAATAATATAACCCAATTGTTTTATGTTTTATAATTGTTTATTAATATTTCTTTATCAATCTATAATATGGTTGGTTTTGTCTCTCATGTTAATATATTATATATTTTTTAGATTTAATTTTAAAAAATGCCATAAAACTATATGTAAATTTTTGGATGCTTTGAAATTGGAGAGATTGAATTTGTATTGACAAGATAGAGATGAAACTAGGAACAAATCCTGGGTGGAGATAAAACCAGAAACAAATCCAAGATGATTTAACGTCCTAGATATGAACCGATATCCCAAACAGTTTAGCTTGATTTCTGAGATCATTTTCTCCGAGAACCAGGGGCTACTGATATTGTGTGATATTGCCTCAAATATGGTATCAGGGTGATTGTGTTTGTCTTACTGATATTGTGTGATATTGCCTCAAATATGGTATCAGGGTGATTGTGTTTGTCTTAATCCTGAGCTTATTTCAAGGTTTTTTTTTTTTTTTCTTCGTTAATACTATTCTATTATATACATAATCAGAGAACAATTACATCATTACATAACAAAAAGAACCAGCTGCCTGGAAGTAATGGCAGCCTGGAATAGCAGAGACCGCAGTCTCCGAGGACTAACCAGACCAAAAAACCAACCCACGCAGGGGCGCCAGTGGAACAACAAACTAATCCCGCGCAGGGGAGCCAAACACTTTCCCAGCCACAGAGAAAAAATTCCAGAACCCAAACATAGACAATTTGCCATCAGCATTGACACAGAGACAGTAACACCACAGCTTTGATACAAAAGCATATCCGAAAACAACAAGAGTGGCCGAATGCCCTCACTAACGGGCCGCAGAGACCTGGTAAGAAGTCGCATCTAGTCTTCAGGATCCTCCTCCACTACCCTGCACCACCCGAATTCCGCCACCTCCGTTGCTGTTGGAACGGTCTCCATCTTGACATCTTCATTCTGGCTGATCATCGCCTCCTGAGCTCCCGAGGGACCAGCAAGAGGGCTTTCTGAAACATTCACAGGATCTGCAGAGGGAGTCTCCATGGCTCTCGTGGAGCCATCAGCTGGCATCGTCCCCCGATTGTCTCTAGAATCGCTTTCATCAGGGGTCTCCTCAATGAAGAGCACCGAAACATGGGCGTTGATCCGGGGACAGTTCAAAGAACTGTTGAATTTGAAAATGGTAGAGCCAAAGGCGGGCGAGGAAGAGGATTCAGGAGCGCTGGTATCCAGGAATTGACTGGACCAAAGGGGGTTTGCACCTTGAGTGCGATGGCAATGGCAATGGCAGCAATGGGGAGAGTCTTCGTCGATAGGGGGGCGCAAAGATCCTCCATGGGAGGTGCCTCGACGGCTGAGCATTCGCTGTCGAGGCCGAACCATGATTGCAGGACCAAATTGAATAGAGCTCAATGCTAAATTGAGTTCCAGAACAGTCACAGGGAGACCATAAGCAGGAGGGGGATTAGCCCAAACAGAAAGGCAAACACTTGGAGCGGCCCACAGCTCCAGAGGCGGCATGAACAGACAGAACAGACCATGAAATTGCACTGTGAAGCCCAACCCACAACCATATATAACATACCTGCCTGCGCCTCGAGGCCCTCCCGCCATTACTGTGGCCTTCATGGGAGCCGAGGAGCCGAACCCTGGCTTGCGTGCGGAGGTGAACGGATCATTTATGCTCCCCTGTTGAATGCCATTAATCCCACTCCCGCGCAGCTGATAGTGTCCCTGCCCCCATGTGTGAACTGCTCCTCTGCGCATGGCTGGCAGGTGGCCGCGGTTGATCGCCCGTCCCATCCCTTCAATCACCCGCATCCGGGGGAGCTTATTTCAAGGTTATGTTGAGTATCTAATGAATATATATCTGAAGTGTATCTAATGTGCATGGAGTTATGACTTTGCTCTGTGTATTGTAGATTTGGACATCTAGATATATAAATATAAAGCGCATGGAGTCATGACTTTATTTATGAAATATAAATATGAAGTGCATCTAATGTGTATGGAGTTATGACTTTGCTCTGTGTATTGTAGATTTGGACATCTAATGGATATATAAATATAAAGTGCATGGATCATGTTTATGAAATAGTGACTTTGGATAATCCACATAAATTCAACGATAATTTTATTGAATAAAAAAATATAATATTTAGATTTGAATTTATATCTGTATTAAATATTTTTATATTAAAATAATTATTTTTATTTTTATTGTAAATTTTAAAAATATTTAAGAATTCAAATTTATCCTTAAAATTTCAAGATATTTGTCAAATCTACAATCAAAATAAGTTCAGCTTATCAAAACAAAGAGCAGTATTATTCAGAAATTGTTATATTATCTTCTTATTATCCATCGAATTTCAAGATATTCCTCAAATTTACAATCAAAATAAGTTCACATTATCAAAACAACGACCAGTATTAGTCAGAATTCGTTACATTGCCTTCGATCCAATTTAACATAAATCTATGCTATGCCCACAGTCCCTGATATTTTCCTCTATTCGTTCTCATTGATATTTGCAGGCCCATGGCTATCAGGATTTAAACCGGTAAGTCATATTGCTTTTCGTTCAATTCATGAGAAGAATTTTTAATATATCGTTTTGTTTGTTTGTTTTATTTTTTAAGTTAATCAAGACATTTGAGCTGCAGAGCCAAAAAGAAGGTTCGAGTTAAGTTATCTCGTCGTCTAATTTTCATTTGAGGACCGTTCGGATTTGTATCTGTAGCTGAACTCCTGACTATCATTATATTCGTGGGACTAATGGTATGGACATTATATAGTTATGCCTCCAATGACTTTAGCAAAATATCTATCTCCAAAGTAGGTGCTGAAGTCAGGAAATGACCGCCTTCTTGTTATCTCGTCGTCTAATTTTCATTCGAGGACCATTCGGATTTGTATTTGCAGCTGAACTCCTGACTATCATTATATTCGCGGGACTAATGGTATGGACATTATATAGTTATGCCTCCAATGACTCTGAAGTCAGGAAATGACTGCATAGGTGCTGAAGTTAGGAAATGACCGCCTCCTACTTCTCCTTCTTCTTCTTCTTCTTCTTGTCGTCTAATTTTCATTCGAGGACCGTTCGGATTTGTATCTACAGCTAAACTCATGACTATCATTATATTCGTAGTTATGCCTCCTCCTCCTCCTCCTCCTTGCCCTCCCCTCCTCCTCCTCCTCCTCCTTTCCCTCCCCTCCTCCTCCTCCTTCTTCTTCTGATATCTGCAGGCCCATGGCTATCAGGATTTAAGCCGGTAAGTCATATTGCTTTTCGTTCAATTCATGAGAAGAATTTTTAATATAAGCCGGTAAGTCATATTGCTTTTTGTTCTATTCATGAGAAGAATTTTTAATATATAGTTTTTTTTTAATCAAGACGTTTGAGCTACAGAGCCAAAAAGAAGGTTCGAGTTAAGTAGTTGTCGTTGTCTTCTTATTCTTCTTCTTATCTGCAAGCCCATGGCTATCAGGATTTAAGCCAGTAAGTCATATTGCTTTTCGTTCAATTCATGAGAAGAATTTTTAATATATGGTTTTTTTTTTTTTTTTTTTCTCTTTTTTTTTTTTTTTTTTTTTTTTTTTTTTAATGTTAATCAAGACATTTGGCTGTAGAGCCAAAAAGAAGGTTCGAGTTAAGTAGACATTTGAGATGCAGAGCCAAAAAGAAGGTTCGAGTTAAGTCATTGTCATCGGCGTTGTCTTCTTCTTCTTCTTCGTCGTTGTCGTCTTCTTCTTCTCCTCCTCCTCCTCCTCCTCCTCTGCAGGCCCATGGCTATTAGGATTTAAGCCGATAAGTCATATCGCTTTTCGTTCAATTCACGAGAAGAATTTTTAATATAATCCGGTAAGTCATATTGCTTTTCATTCAATTCATGAGAAGAATTTTTAATATATCATTTTTTTTTTTAATCAAGACGTTTGAGCTGCAGAGCCAAAAAGAAGGTTCGAGTTAAGTCGTTGTCGTCGTCGTCGTCATCTTCTTCTTCTTCTTCTTCTGCTTCTTCTTCTGCTTCTTCTTCTTCTGCTTCTCCTCCTCCTCCTCCTCCTCTGTTGCTTCTCCTCCTCCTCCTCCTCCTCTTCTACTGCTCCTCCTCCTCCTCCTCCTCCTCCTGCTTCTCCTCATCCTCCTACTCCTCCTCCTCCTCCTCCTCTGCTTCTTCTCCTGCTTCTCCTCCTACTGCTGCTGTTGCTTCTCCTCCTCCTCCTCCTCCTCCTTTGCTTCTGCTACTTCCTCCTCCTCCTCCCCTCCTGCTCCTGCTTCTTCTCCTGCTTCTCCTCCTCCTCTTTTGCTTCTGCTGCTTCCTCCTCCTCCTCCTCTGCTTCTACTGCTTCCACCTTCTCCTCCTCCTCCTCTGCTTCTGCTGCTTCCTCCTCCTCCTCTGTAGGCCCATGGCTATCACGATTTAAGCTGGTAAGTCATATCGCTTTTCGTTCAATTCATGAGAAGAATTTTTAATATAAGCCGGTAAGTCATATTGCTTTTCGTTCAATTGATGAGAAGAATTTTTAATATGTTGTTGTTGTTGTTGTTTTGTTTTTGTTTTGTTTTGTTTTGTTTTTTTGTTTTGTTTTGTTGTTTTGTTTTTGTTTTGTTTTGTTGTTTTTTTTTTTTTTATATATGTTAATCAAGACGTTTGAGCTGCAGAGCCAAAAATAAGGTTCGAGTTAAGTTATCTTGTCGTCTAATTTTCATTCGAGGACTGTTGGGATTTGTAACTGCAGCTGAACTCCTCACTATCATTATATTCATGGGACTAATGGTATAATATTGGAGAAATAAGGTGGAGTGCCTTTAGTTTTTAGGAATTGTTCTCTTTTCTAGTCAAATGTACTATGAAAAACCACTGGGGCACTTGGATTGTAGGGAATTCATAACTCAAATTTGTGATTTCAAGAAATATTTGTCAGATTATGAACATTTTTTACTAGAAAATATGCCCAGAAAAGCTTCAAAACATCTAACAGGCAAGTGCATGTTCTCAGATGTCTATCAGTGGTGAATGCAAGTCTTCATTCTTGGAGCTGAAGAGGAAGAAGATATATTTGTTCATGATATTCAAGGTCAGCGAGAAACAAACTGAGATCATGATAGATAAACTCAGAGGCCTTACTAAGAACTATGATAGCTTTAGAGCTTCCCTTCCCAAGATAGAGTGTAGATATGTTGTTTATGACTTCGACTTTGTCATTGAAGATGACTGTCATAAGAGAAACATATTGTTCATTTCCTTATCCCTGATTAATAGGCTTAGCTCGGTTGTAGGTTGATGGAGGATATTTTGGGAGACTATTATTTTCATCCACTAGAATTTTATCAGATATGGACCAAGCCAGTTGGTGATTCACAAGCTGAGAATATGGTCATTCTGGTGAACGAGGACTCGAATAAGCTATGGGGTCAGGTGTCTATTTGTGCTTCAGGGTTTCCACTGCCAAGTGTGTGTTTTTCTAGTCTAAAGGAAGATCTAGGAACTCACTTATATTGAAAAAACCCTAGATGGGACAAGTGTAAGTGGAGTCGGTATGGAAGTTTGGGATCTGACTCCTTTTTTCACAAGTCCCTCTACAGGTGGTGGCATCACCTTGTTTGTTTTCCCCTTTGATAGAGGGTCTATACCAAAAATTTCGAGTGACAGTTGTGTTAGTCTCTAATATTCTATAAAAACATTGGGTAAAAACCCTAACTTCAAGGGGAGAGGAGAATTTAACTTTTCCAGTATACCCTTTATTTATGGCATTGCCTAAAAATTATTTTGTATTTATAGATACAACCCTCTTTGGAACTGAGCTTGATGTGGCCACACTAATATAGGGGTTCAAGGGTAGAGGTGATTCTTAGGCAAAATCCATAGAACTAGAGCAGGCATAACAACGCCCCACCCCCCAACCCCTCCAAGGACAGAGACCCATAAGTGCCATAAAGAAGAAAAAGGTTCATTGTGCAAAGTCACAGAAAGGGGAGGAAAATATGGTTTTTGGAGTGGACATTCAATTTCGTGAGGTTGAACAGAAGGAAAAGGTTGTTATTGTGGGAAGAGCAAGGGGAAGGTGTTTCAAGGTCCAAACCCGGAGAGAGTGAGCTACTCGAAAATGGGGAAAAATTTGGAGTCCTTTTCATCTGTCTCAACCTCGGCTAAATGTTGGTTCATCTTTCTTTCCAACTCAATTCAGAGCATCTCTTAGGTTCTTGAAAGAAATTGGTCCATTGATTCTACCACAATTCTTTTGAAGAAATGGACACTCTCTTGGATGTTAGTCAAGAGGGGTTGGAAGCCACACCAATTTGGGTTCGACTACTAGGCTTTCCTATTCAATTCTGGTCTTAAGAAGCCTTTATGGATATTTGAAATTGCTTGGGGATTTTTCTGGATGGAGACATATCTTTTCAAACCACTGGCATCATGACTGTGATGCACATTTTGGTGAGTATTAATTCAATAGAAAGACCCGTGGCTAAGATGAAGCTTGTTCAAGTTGGATTTTCTCATCTACAGATATTAGACTATGAAGGCATTCCCTTCAGGTGTAGAAGACGTCGGGTAATAGGTCAGATTGCAAAATATTGCAAACTCCCTTTTCATGGTCATAAGGTTTATGGAATGCCCCTGAAATGAAGGAAAATTTCTCTCAGGGCAAAGGATATGATGGAATGGTTGGCACCCACTAAGGAGGTTGAGGGACTTCTAGGACATGAAAAGGGGATAACTTCCCCACCTCCTTCAGGAACAGGGGTCTAGGCTGAGGCGTCTGAGTGACCTGACATAGAAGTGGTAGTGGAACATTATCAAGTTGATATCACCAAGGACCTTTAGATGCAACCACTAGACTCCATTTCTTGTACTACTTCTTCCCCCCTGCTCTCCAATTTCTTTGGTCAATAATGTTTCTTTGGCTAAAGGCCTAGTTAGTTCTACTAGTTGTGATATATTTAAGCCTCTCATCCCCCTAAAGCCAAATCCTACCTTTGTCTCATGCATGTGCCCCTTCGTCACTGTGCACACTTCCTCCCCCATTCTCTCCTCAAAATAATTCTCTCAAAACAAATTATTAAACACCAACTCTTGTTACAACCTACATCCTCGATCTTTGATTCCCACCAGTTCTATGTTGCCTTGGGGTCTTGGGTCTAACACTATCTTTCCAAAAGTTAAAGGTTGAGGAAAAAAATAATTTTTTGCTAGAGCCCAGGTTAAAGCTTGCCTACATGTGGAAGTTGGGAAACAAATCTCCATTGATGGAGCTCTTAGAGTAGCAAAGGCCCTAAGAGCAGTTTCCCCATGATTATTCAATCCTTCAACTATCAGGGCTTGGTCATCCCATAAAAAAATTGGCCATGAGGAGACTACTTGACACAAATCAACACAGTATTCTCCTCTTACAATAGACTCTGGGGAATGGCCCCTCTATATCCAAATTTATAGAATCTATGTTTAAAGGTTGCTGTTTTACTTGCTCATATGTTTATGGAAGATTGGGAAGCTTATCTATTGGGTGGAATCCTCAAAGCATAAATCGTCTTGACACTTCGAGTGTAGAAGTTGTTTTAGGTATGGACTTCTACTCAGCCGTGCTTGGGTTGGAGTTGAGGGTAATCAAATTTTATGGACCATTTTCAAATAGAGTTCCTTTTTGAGACTCTTTATTTCAAAAACAACTTCTTTAAGTCGAAGAACTTATCTTTCGAGGCGATTTTAATTTTTCTTTGGGCATGTTGAAGTTTGGGGACCCCATGCAAGACCTAACATCCTGATGGATTATTTCTCACATCTAATGGTGGAACACAAACTAATATATGTGGACATGTTTAATATCTCCCTACTTAGAGGAGTAAAAGAGTGGGGCATGTTAGAGTGGCTAAAACTGGACCACTTCTTATTATCTAAGAGACTTGTGGAAGGGGTACCCATGTTGTGACAATGGTTTGGAAGTGGGGGAGATTTTGACCATTATCTTATCTTTATGAAATTCAAAGGTTTGGGCAAAAATTCGGCAAGCCATTTTAAGTTCAATGCAACATGGTTAAAAGAGGAGGACTTTATGGCATTAGTTCACACAAATTGGGTCCCTTACACTCTCAACTCTGGAGATTCGGATATCGCTCATTTTTCCAGGAACCTTTCAAAACTAAAAAAAACTACTATTCAGTGGGAAGAAAACAAAAGGATAAGAGAAGATCAAGAACTAAAAGAAGTGGAATAAAAGTTGAATCTTTTGGGGGGATTCGGGGATGGGGGTTACTCTTCTGAAGACACAAAAGCTAGATTATTTCATCTTGAGGCCAAGAAATTGAAATTTCTTAAGGATAAAAAAGCTTGCTAGAGATTTAAAAGCAGAGAAATCTAGCTTGAATGTAGGGATGAGAAAAACAAGTTCTTTAATAATTTTTCGAAGGGATGGAAAATAGAAAATACCACATGGAGTTTGGAGGATCAGAACATTGTTTGAGCCTCCACTTTCGAGGATTTGGACCTTATGGGAAAACACCACTTCAACTCCCTATTCACAGCAGGGAAGGTGCAATAATAGCTTAGGTGATCATACTGGTTAAATTATTCCCACATTTTGTTAATGAGGAGGAAAATTTACATCTGATGGAAGAAGTTTATTTTGGGCCAGAGCAATGAACCTATTTGAAGTGGCTCATTTTGTTCTGTAAAAACCTATGTATGAATAATGATTGATTCAACTTCCCCTTCTAGCTACTCTAGGACAGGGAGTCAATCCTAGTAGGGAAATTACGGACACTTTTCCATATTTTGTATCTGTGGTACTTCATTTAATTTATTTTATGGTTTTAGGTTTTGGCAATATTTATCATGCACTCATATAACTCAAAATTTTAGAATAATATTTTCGATTCTTTGGCTATGTATGGAAATATAGAATCAAAATTACCACAATTTTGGGTATTCATCTACCCTTGCTAGGTGTTTGCCCTTTTCTTTTAGTTCTCATAGATTTGCATTTTGGAGGTGTACATGTGGTGTCCTGGACATGCCCTCCATGTGGTGTTGTGCAAGTCTGGCATTGTGTACACGTCGTACAGGTGGTACGATGTACATGTAGTGTTGTGTACACATTGTGCAAGTGGTGCCGTGTACATGTGATGTTGTGCACACATTGTGCAGGTGGTGCTTTGTACAAGTGATACTCAGTACGTGTTGTACATATGGTACTGGTGTACATGTAGTATTGTGTGCATGTCGTACATGTTATGTTGTGGGCATGCGGTACTATGTATGTGCATTGTATAGTTGTGGTATCGTGATGTGTATCCATTATGTGCTACTCTATGTATGAACATGTATTGTGTGGTGTTGTACATCGGGTATAGGTGTATGGTGTTGTGGTGTACACTAGGTGTAGGTGTATTTATGTGTTGTGTTGTACACTGGGTGTAGGTGTATGAGTTGTATGTCAGGTGTAGGTGCATGTATTGCATGGTGTTGTATGCCATGTGTCGTTGTATGTGTGTGATGCACACTATGTGGATGTGTACATGGTTGAGGAGAAGGCACTGGGTGTTGCAACTAGTCTGGAGTGCGTATGGAATAAGGAAAAAGGTAGAAGCTAAGGATTTATTAAAGGATAAGTATCAATATTTTACTTTAGTTTTATTATGCATGTGAGTTATGATTATGGTCCATGATGATTACATGTGATCTATGATTATGGTTCATGATGGTTACATGTGATTTATGATTTTGATCTCTGATGGTTGTGTTTTGAGCTAACCTAATGTGATATGTTTATACATGATGATTTGATCAAATATGCTAGTTTGACTTGTTGTGATAGGAAGTAAACATGATTGCAAGTGTACCTTATTAACAAGCTACCAATGAGGTATGATGTGAAGTTATTTCAATTTAGTTTGAATCTAATGAAAGCTATTTGCTTGGAACAGGAATGCATGAACATGTCTGATTGGGTGGTTGAATTCGACCTCAAGCATTAACATCAACGACAAAATGAATTGGAACATGTAGCAGTATGTTAGTAAATCACTTCAGGAGCACGACGATTATGGGACACTGGTACCCAATAGTGTCCATTGATTTCCATGAGCATGCTATGACTGGTATGATGGTTTGAGGTAGGTATATGCCTTGGCTATTTGACTTTTTGATGCAAGGAAGCCTTGCCAAGGGATGGATTGCCCGAGCTAGCGGATGTCGGGGAACTTGGAAGGTGAGTGACTACATGGAAGGGGGTGACCAGATTGCCCGAGGGACTGTGTAGCAGAGAAGGAAAGGTCGAGAATATATTTGTTTTGGTCATGAGAATTGCTATATGGAATCAGATGCACATTGGGAGACCGCCCTGGAACAATGGGACAGTAACTGCTCACTAGGAGGATAAGTGGCGCAAGATTATAGCATTAGACATTGGATGCAACTTTGATTGTGACAGTAGATTTTGGACTTCCTTGGAAGGAGGTGAATCCTGGTATTACTTTTGAGGGTGGAGGTGTGAGCCTTTGGATTCCCTTGTTGATTGATACGGGCATCGTATCCTTTTGTTTGTTGGTTTAGAAAATGTGCATATGTGGTTATTGTAAATATCGTAATGAGCTATGTTATAAAGCTCCAGTAAGCAGTATGGTTGTTATCTAGTCATGTTTTCATAATGTTTTTCTTTTGAGCAGGTCATTCATTGTAAATATTGCAATGAGCTAAGTTATAAAGCTCCATGGGCAGTATGTTTGTTTTTCAATGATTTTTCTAAGGTCTTGGTGTGGTTTAACACCGAGGATGGTGTTCCTCAAGGGGGAGGGTTTTGTAACAACCCTAGTAAAAATTCCATGTAATAAAAGTTAATAAAGGAAAAATAAGACCACAGGTAAGGGACACGTATTCCAAGTTGAACGGTGGGAAGGATATCCTGGTGTGGGTGTTCATCTCGCTTTTGAGCTTTGGTTTACCAGATGGATTTCAGAATCCAGGGTGGAGGTGTTCTCAAGGTTCATTCCCAAAGGTCTAGGGATCCCTTGACTGTTTTTGGCGGGATACACGGTAAAGCCTAAGGGAGGAGTCTTGGTTTAGGGCCTAGTGATCTGGTGTGGATTATGGTAAATATTGAGAGACTAATGTCTCGGTTTAGGGCCTAGTTATCCGGTGTGGATTGCAGTAAATCTTGAGAGATAAGGAGACAGAAAATTCCTCAAGGGTAGTGATGGATTTTGGATCGCATTCCAAGTTCGATTTGGTTTTGTGATTGGAGCACTGGTTTTTGTGTGATCACGGATTGGTGTGCATGGAGGTGGTTTAACCTCTAGAGTCCCTTGGTTATTATTGGATTTGTTTTTCCATGAGATCCCACATTCATGCTTGGAATATGACACGGGGGCGACTGGCTAAAAGAAATATTTGGTTTAGCCATATCTACGGTCGGGTGGTATGTGGAAGCCCCGAACGTAGTCGAATTTTCCTATGGTTAATAAAAGCTAAGTTCTCTTTCTTTTGGACTTGCTTATATGTGGATTTAATGGATGTTATCTCACTATTATTTCCATGGTTTTATGTTGGTTATAAGCATGGTTAATTTATTGGTTCATGTCATGGTTATTTCATGTATTTACTTGTAATTGTTAAAATGATGGATGCAAGACTTAATTGATGTTATAATAGTTCAAGGGAGAAGGTGGTGATCCTTCTTGTCATGTTTCATAAGAGTTTTTAGTCATTCATGCTTTGTCTTGTATCCTATACATGTAGGTTGCATTGATGGCAAGAGTTTGATAGAATGTCAATCCTGGTTGGGGATGGTCAGGCCTAGTCCTAAGGTTGATTTTTGTTTTAGCAGTCTTTTCATCATGTCTTTGATGGATTCTGAAATTTATAACAAGTTCTAGGCAGTGGCCGGAATTCTAGGCTAGAAAAGTGACTTGGATTCCATGGATGTGGGCACAGGTCTGCTAGGAAAATTCCCTGGATGCTAGCTTGCAGGCTTGTGAAAGCGTCCAGAGGTTGAGAGGTCTAAAAATTTAGTGGGACCTAGGGGCACAATGCCTGAGTGGTTGGGATGCCTCCTCGAAGTGTTGTTGCTGATGTCGAAGGTATGGTCGATGTGTTTCTGTCGATTCCATTTCCTTAAGGTCACCAAGGAGGTTGAATCATATCATAGTAGCCTCTCATCGCATGTTTACCCTAGTTGGTTGGTTACTTGGATAGATGTGGGAGGAGGGTGGTTACAATGAAGCACCCGAATCCGCTCATTATGTTGTGTCACATTGCAATATTGGAGTAACTGAAGACTTATTTAATGCTTCACTTGCTTCATGGAAAGATGCATGGTTGTTTGATTCAGGAGAAACTTTCCACGTGACTTTTAGAAGAGATTTCTTTCAATAATTCACTGAAAATGTCGATGGAGAAGTCTACTTTGTAGACAAGTCAAAACTCAAGCCATTAGGGCTTGGCACCATCAGGATCAAACTACCTAGTCTCCCAGACTTTCTTCTACATGATGTTCTCTACCTCCTAGAGTTGAAGAGAAACTTGTTGTCTTTGGTTCACATTCGTGAGAAAGGACGATCCATACACATGTTTGATGGCAACATTAAGGTCAGAAAAGCATCAAACAACTCACTTGTCATGACTAGTATAGAAGAAGAAAGACTTCTCAAGATGTAAGGAACCTCTGCTCATGCACATAATTTTGCATTCAATTCTCAATTTGATGGAGGTACAATACCATAGAGTCTCTTATGGCATGCTATATTTGGACATTTGAACTATGACATTAGGCATTTATTGAAGAAAAATGGTGTTTTTATTTTTCCTACCATTCCTAGGAAACATAAGCAATGTGATGCTTATATCTTAGGAAATCACAACAAACTGTCTTTTCATGATTCTCATTCCACAACACATAGAAAGATTGAGCTCATTCATTCTAACTTATGTGGCCCTATGCATATTCCATTTGCAAATGGTAACAAATACATGATGACTTTTATTGATAACTACACCAAAATGTGTTGGGTATATCTATTGAAGAACAAATCTGAAGTCTTTGAAACTTTCAAAAACTTTCATGCATGGATTGAAAATTATACACAATCTCATATTGGCTCTATTTGTACTGATAATCGAAAATAATATACTTCAAATGAATTTGAAAACTACCTTCTCCAGCATGGGATCAAACATCAAACAACTGATCCTTATAATCCTCAATAGAACAGTGTAGTTGAAAGAATGAACAAGACAATATTAAATATGGTACGTTCAATGATGTTTTTCAAAAATGTAAAGTTGATGTTTTGGGTTGATGCAGTTCTATGTGTTGTGTATATTAAGAATAGGTGTCCATCTCATGCTCTCAAAATAAAGACTCCCTATGAAATTTGGTATGGCCACATTCCTTTGGTGAGGCATCTCAAGGTTTTTGGTTCCACCTATTATGCCTTGATTCCTAAGGAACAAAGAAATAAACTCGGTGCAAGGAGTCGAAAATGTATCTTCTTGGGATACTCAAATACCTCCAAAGCATTTCGTCTTTGTGATGAAGTAAATAAGAAGCTTATCATATCCAGAGATGTGATATTTCTTAAATCTTCCAAGTTTGAAAAAGTTGTTGAGCTACAGTTTGATCGCTTAGACAGATTCAGGCATGCAAAAATGTTTCGATAATTTGATAATGAGATTCCATATCTTGAAGGGGGGGTCCCTATACTAGATCAATCTATGGAATCTCCTCATAAATCACTCTCTCCCCCTCATGAAGCTCCACCCATTGATCAAGAAGACACTTTGAGTGATGTGACTGAGAGAATTGGGAAGCTAAATATTGATTCAGTCCCATCTTAGTCAATTGAACAACCTGGGCCATCTAAAAAAGGTCCTCCAAAATGTGTCACAGAGACACTTGAAAGTGCTCGTCCTGATGAGGTTAGAAAGACAGGGACAAGAATATTTTCTAGGTAGAATGGAGGTGATGTAGACAATTTTGATTCACCTGTTGATATGGATGTTTCTTATGATTATGAATTAAATCTATCTACATATTTTGAACCAAATTACTTCAAATAAGTTGCTTCTCATGATGAATGGAAAGAAACGATGCAGAAATAATATGATTCTTTGATAAATAATGGAACCTAGAAGTTGGTTGATCCTCCATTTGGAACCCAACCGATAGGCTACAAGCGGGTCTTCAAGAACAAGTATAAATCAGATGGATCACTTGACTAGCATAAAGCCAGGCTCGTGGAAAAATGTTTTTCACAAAAGGAAGGGCTTGATTATGAGGAGACCTTTAACCCCACAACAAAATGGGATACCATCTGGACTCTCTTTTCCTTGGCAGCTTAGAACAATTGGAAAGTTCATCAAATGGATTTAAAAACTTCTTTCTTGAATGGATATCTGAAAGAGAATGTTTTTATGTCTCAAGCAGAAGGATTTGTTGTGAAGGGACAGGAGCACAACATATCTAAGCTTTTAAAATCCTTGTATGTCCTCAAACAAGCACTGCGAGCCTGGTATGAGAAATTGACTGAGCATCTTCTGAAACTCAATTTCAAACACTATGATATTGATGATGCAACTTTTTTTTCAAGAAAGGTGGAAAAATAATTGTATATCTTGTGGTGTATGTAGAAGGTCTTTTAATGATAGAGAACAATGAAAATTACATTGCATCCATAAATAAAGAAATGAGGAAATGTTTTGAAATGACAGACTTGGGATATGTTCACTACTATCTTGGTATTGAAGTAAACCAACATCTGAAGTTTGTATTCCTCTCTCAAAAGAAGTAGATTGGAGATTTGTTGAACAAATTTGGCATGGTTGAGTGTAATCCTTTGAAGACTCCAATGGAACAGAATTTAAAGTTCACATCCACTGAAGGAAATTAATTTGAGGATGTAATAAAGTACATACAACTTGTAAGAAGTATCAATTATCTGACTACTACCAGACCAAAAATTTCATTTGTTGTTGAAAACCTCTCTAGCTTTATACAAAATCCTTGTGAGGGTCATTGGTCTGCTACAAAATGAGTTTTAAAGTACTTGAAGGAAAGTCAAGAATTTGGACTCAAGTATACATAGTGGATGACTTCCACTTGGTTGGATACTCTTATTCAAATTTTGATGGAGATAAAGAAAATGGAGTATTTATTTCAGGTTCTGTTATGAGTCTTGGATCAATATTTTTCTCCTTGAGGTCACACAAATAGTCATTTACAGTAAATTCCACAAATGTGGCTAAATATGTGGTACTTGTAGAAGAAACAAAGGAGATTGTGTGGCTCAGGAAAATTCTGGAAGATTTATAAGGGAAACAAGTGCATTTTACTCCTCTTTTGATTGACAACACTTCTGCAATAAAGTTGGCCAAGATCCCAAAGTTCCATGATAGAACCAAGCATATCAATACAAGTATCATCTCATTCAACATCATGTTGAGGCCAAGACTATTCACCTTCACAATTTTTCCACAAATAAGCAGATTGAAGATATCTTCACCAAAGTGCTTGGAAGAGAAAAGCTTGAGAGATTAAAAATGATTCTTGGACTCACCAACATCCCTTCATATTAAGCGGGGTGGGGTGGGGAGCGGGGGATGTTAACATTTAAAATTTGGGATTCGGAAATTCATGTAAATATTGTAAATAAAAAGATAGAGAAGGTGAAGAGATAATGGAATTTGAATTCCAAGAGTATCCCTCACAATGCATATATCAATAATATGTTAATGCAAATCGTACGATTCCATTTGGAATTACACAAACCTGGCCTGCCAATTTTGATAATATCAATACACTAGTGGTTACTCTGAAAGAGCAAAGTGATAACACAGAGAAAACATGACAAAGAACAAGGATGATTCTATAAATAGAGGATAGAGTTTTCCCGCTGAAAAGATTCACAAATTTGATTATGTAAATATAGAATACTTCAAAGCCCATTTAGCTAATGATTTTTCAATGTGTTGATTTGACCAAGAAATTCTCTGACGCGAAATTTATTCGAAAAAACATAATATTTCGGAAGAAAGTTTATGTCACATTCAAATAATACAAATTCAACACACTTTGACATCGAGGCAAATGCTAGAGTCACTAGTAATGCAAATTTGAAATATGTGTTATTTCTAGTTTACAAACTACTCTCTCTAATTGTTCCTATTACATTATGAGTTAAAGATCTTGTTCCTAGTTAAACTAAACTACTCTCTCGCAAAACTAAATCTGTAAAAGTTTTAAATGGAAAGGAGTCTAAAATTATTATTTTTTTTTGCGTAAAAAATCTAACATATATTTGAATGGATTTATATGTTTTATGAATATATCTTGTACACCGCACATCTTTCATTGTGCACAGATTCACAACTTTATGCAATTGTTCTCTCCAGACAACTAAATATGCAAAGTTTTAAATGGAAAGTGACCTAAAATGAAATACTAAATTATAAACGCACTAGAAATACCTATCTTGTTATTAGTCTCACAGTACTAATCGAATGAACTTGCACACCCTCGTTCTCCCACACATACTCTATCCTCTGCACATCCTTCATTCCACACAGATTCATAGCTCTATGCAACTACTCTCTCGCGCAACTAAATCTACAAAAGTTTTAAATGGAAAAGAATTTAAAACTAATTTTGTGTAGTTCTTTGAACTAAATATTGTAAATCGAAAGTTGTTTTCCATGCATGTTCAATGGTTAATGTTTTTACAGCATTAAGGATAAATGTTTTAATTAATCAATTTGTATATTAAGAAAATTTGTATATATGTAATAGGAAAATTTGAAATATTATTACATTAAGAATTAAAATTTTTGTTCATAGTTATATTAATTGTGCATCAATGGAATAAAGTTCTCTCTACACCCTTGTTCTTTCGCACATACTTTGTCCTTTGCACATCTTTCATTCTGCACAGTCCCATCAGAGCTCCCTCATAGTGAAATTAATTATGTATCCATAGAATAAAGTTCTATCTGCACCCCTATTCTCACGCACATACTTTGTCCTCTACACACCTTTCATTCCACATAGATTCATAGCTCTATGCGACTGCTCTCCCACACAACTGAATTTGCAAAAAATTTAAATGCAAAATAGTTTAAAATTAATTTCGTCCTTGCGGAATAAAGTTTCCTTTGCACCCATGTTCTCCCGCACATACCCGACCTCCACACAATAGAATATTCCCACAAGGAAGCTCCGCACAATGAAACATAATGATATCAATTTGATTGCTTTTCATAGTTAAATTAATTACGTTTCAATGCAATAAAGTTCCTTTTGCACACCCGTTCTGCCACAGCTACCCCATCCTCCACACACCCTTCAGAGAGTGAATGTTTTCATTATGTGGAGAACGAAAGTGAAATTGAAACTTTTATTTACAAAGCACAAACTGAAACAACACTACCTTAATAAATCTGCCTATTAAGCAAATTTGTACATATGCAATAGGAAAATGTGAAATATTATTACATTACGAATTAAATTTTTTGTTCATAGTTAAATTAATTACTTGTCCAAGGAACAAAGTTCCCTCTGCACACCCATTCTCCCGCACATACCCTATCCTCAACACATCCTTCATTCCACACAGATTCATATTTCTATGCAAATTCTTTCGTGCACAGCTAAATCTATATAAATTTTAAATGGAAAATAGTTTGAAATTAATTTCGTCCCTACGAAATAAAGTTCCCTCTGCACCCCTATAATCCTGCACATACCTCGTCATCTACACAGTAAAATATCTGCACAAGGAAAGCTTCACACAAGAAAACTCAGCACATTGAAACATAATAATATTAATTCCCTCGTCCTCTGCACAGTAAAATATCTGCACAAGGAAAGCTTCACACAAGAAAACTCTGCAGATTGAAACATAATAATATTAATTTGAGATTTGTTCACAGTTACATTAAGTACGCACCGACAGAATAAAGTTCCCTCTACACCCTTTTCTCCTACACATAGCCCATCCCTTGCACATCCTTCATTTTGCACAGATTCATAATGTTATGCAACTGCTTTGCCACACAACTAAATTTGTAAAGGAGTTTAAAATTAATTTTGTCCTTGCAGAATAAAGTTCCCTCTGCACCCCCATTCTCTTGCACATACCCCGTCCTCCGCACACTAAAACTTTGCACAACGAGTTTTGTACAACACCCCATGCAAAGGACCTGTAACCCCATCAATTCATTCTGGGATCATTGGGCAAAATAGTAACATACCAACGTATTGGCCACTCAAAAAATTAAGTTTTTTTTCCTTTTTCAAAATAAATTGTCAAGCACTAACCAAATACCAAAAATAAAACACCATCCAATGCTGGATTTATGTCCCATCAGAGTTCCTTTAGCCAATCGAAAATTAGAAATATGATTTGGAGAAAATTGGAAAATTATTTATAAATTTATGAGAAAATAAAAATATTAAGCATTTTCCCGAAACATTATTTAAAATTGAAAAAAAACAACAAAGAATCAACACATTTTAACTATAATGCCGGTCATATAGAAAACCGACACATGGAGAAGGGGCTGGAGGAACCGGTCCATGGCTTAACATCGGTGGAATGCTACCTCCAATTCCCTGTATGTTCGATGGAGTGAGATATTCCCCACTGATCAGAGTGCGCCGATTACCCCCCGAACCGTACGAGATAGTTACCACCTATCATACGGCTTTCTAGCTCCACTTTTTCCTCTGGTTGTTCCGCTCCGATCGATGGTAGTATCTGCGGTGGGTTGGGTAACGAACCCGGCTTTCAAGACGTTACGCCTTATAAATAGGTAGGGGGGGGGGCGGGCGACATACATTTTGGACATAATGTAACCCCCATAGTTGGCATGTATCTCCCCAGCCAGAAGGATCATACCTGAACCATCGTAGACCCCAAACTCTCCTTTCCTTATCAGTGAACCGGAACATAGTGCATAGATAGATAGGTACTATTCGATGCAGATAGGCAGGGTCGCCGCGAGACGACGTGATATACTACGATCACGTACAGAAGCCACTGCTGTCGGCCGATGGAACCAACTGCTCCCGTTCCATCGGGCGGCGGGGGGATAGGTAGGCTCAAGCTTCCCCCCGCCACCCCTCGAGGACCTTTAGGTACTCGCTCGATAGGGAGAGGATCGAGGACCGGTAGGGGCTCACCATTCCGATGGTGAGGATTTATTCCCCTCTTTGCACGTACATGTGAATCTCGGCTGCCTACCCGGTTCGGATTAACCCGATAACTCTCTCGTATCGATTCTTTGTATAATGCAATACAATACCCATGGTTGGTTCGTTGCGGCGTTGGGAAGCATCATGCTAATATAACCTCCTATGCGGGGGTGGGTACCTTGGAAGTAAGGTGCTCCTGATGATGCTACGGGTGGCTCTCCTTCTCCGTCCGAAACCGATGCAATGATGGCAAGCCGCCTATCGGACTCGGATAGGATCGTGCCTATCAGTCAGTAGCGAGTGTCCGTATGGGTGGCTTAGTTCCCCGTAGGCAGCGATCCAGAACCCGATGTTACGCGTAATATTGTAATCCTTAGAAACATATAATTTAATTTAATTATTTATTAATTATAAAATTATTAATATAATAAAATTCCAAACAACTATCATTATTCCATTCCATAACCTTGAGGTATATCATTGGTCCCATCAATTCAAAGTGTATCATAATAACCCTTGAAATATCATTGCACGAGAGAACTCTGGCCAAAAATTTATTTTAATAAATTTATTATTTAACGCGATAAACTTGCACATATTATTGCAGGAACAAATTAGGGGAAAAGAATCTCCCGTTACCGTACTTTTAATCTTATATTATTCAATAATATATAATAATTTAAAGAACATATAGTAAGTGGATTTACAAGAAAGATGAAAGGGAAAAGATAATGATCGATCACTTTCATCACGTGGAAATGAATCTTGACATATCACTGTCATGTACCAAATTGCATTTTGGTGAAAAAATGACTCTGGATGGTGCAATTTTTAAGCTCTAGATGAGGTTGTTGAGATGCTTAAAAATAGAAATTTTAAAATTTATATAAATATTAATAATAATATGCAAATTTTAAAATTGTAAGTATTTGATAGCTAAAAAATAATTAAATTTAATTACTAATTATGTTTGAATAGAGAATTAACAATAGTGGATTAATTTCTCATTATATTTCTAAGGTTTTGATGTATAAATGAAAAATGATTATGTCTCTCTTGCAATTGAAATTTAAGCATGGAGGGCCTAAACAATAGAGCTTTAGCTCCTCTTCTGCAGATTTTTTAGTTACATAGAGTTCTCGGCAACACTATTTAGTACATTAGCAGAATTAGGGTAAAATTTGTCCTTAGGTGGTTGAGTTTATCATGTTGGATTTCCAATGGCATATGAGTTTGACATTTTGAAATTCATATGATATTTTTCATCTAATTTCTTTTAAAACTTCAAAAACTACCATTATCTTCGTTTAAAAGTCCTCTTCAAAAGGGTACTTTTGGTTTTTAGATTTATTTAAATAGTTGAAAAACACATTTCTTGAACTTGACGTGTAAATCATGATCATATATATGTGTGTGTGAGAGACTAAGTTATGCTATGTGAACACATGCATACCTCTTAAGTCGTATGAAAATTTGCAAAGATAAACATTTCATTTAATGGAAATTTGACATATTATACAACATTAAATATTTTTGCCAAAAATATTATTAGGACAACAACATCATTCTCCATAATTTCTTTACTCCAAATCAAAAGTCATAATGCTTATATAAATTTTGAGGGTTTCAATTTGATAAAAGAGGAAAACTTGAAATTTCAATGCCACATTTGTCTCAAAAATGTAACTCATCTTCATATTTTCACCCATTTCACCTCTAAAACAACCCCTAAAAATTACATATCTTTAAAAAAAATTAAAAACTTTTAAAACCTCAATTAAAAATACTATTTCTCATTAAAAAAAAACATCATCTAAAAATTGTAACTCTATTAAAAAAAATCTAAAAAATTGCAATTTTATCAAAAAAAAATCTATAAACTTCTATGTAAATTTTTTTTATAAACTTCTATATAAAAAAATCTATAAACTTTTAAAACCTCAATTAAAAATTAGATCTTAATAACATGTTTTTGAAACTATCTATTAAAATTTTATGTTGACTTAAGTTTTGGCATTTAGGTCGTTAAAGGTCCTGAGGGTTCGTCTACCCTACCCTATGCACACATTTATTGATTCACCTATGCATACGTTAATAGATTCACCTTAGTAGATGTTTAATTGTATATTTTTATTATTATTATTTTTAAGGACTTTGAACATGGTTATGAGGGTTCGTCAAGATTATTTTTACTACTCTACGCATACATTTATAGATTCACTTTAGTAAATGTTTAATGATATATTTTTATTATTATGTTTGAGTATATGTTTAATTGTATATTTTTATTATTAGTTTTTTAAGTGATTGATAATTTTTATAGATTCACTTTGGTAGATGGTTAATTGTATTTTTATTTTTTAATTAAATGAGGTGAGTTCCTTGAAGAAGCTTGTATTAGGTCCGATGTACAATATATACATTATATACAATCGACAAATCCATCATATCAATTACATCAAACCAATATACATGTTGGATGATACACATCAATTACATCAAACCAATATACATGTTGGATGATACACAATAGCTGCCGCGCAGCGCCACATATGAGATTCGATCACGGACGGGGTGCGAGAAAGCCGACTTCCCCAGCCGCGTGAGCTGTGCACTCGTGTGCAAAAAGGGGGGGAGGGTGCAACACTAGGACTTCCCGGGAGGTCACCCATCCCAGTACTACTCTAGCCCAAGTGTGCTTAATTGCGGAGTTCTGATGGGATCCGGTGCATTAACGCTGGTATGATCGCACCTAGTTAATTGTATTTTTCTATATTCACATATTCCGCACTCTAGGATTGCAGGTCCACAATAGAGGAAATTGAAGCTCTTCTTTCGTAAAAGTATCAAGGATATTCTGCCTATATTATCTACGAATGTATCCTCTCATCTGAGGAGGGCTATATTATCTGTGTATATTCTTATTTCTGGAGAACTTGATCAGGCATGGTGTAACCGCGTAAAGATGAAACAATGAAAAAGGCCAAAACTTGCTCGGTCCTTAAGGCGCTCTTGTTGGTGATATTCTCCGGCTGGGTTCCAATTTGGATCTTGAGACCCACTAAATTCTGGACCAAACTGCTGCTTCGTTTGGAAAAGAAAACAAGCACGCTAGCCTTTGGATACACAGGTATAATTTCTTCAGATTTCTTGATGTTGATAAAATTAGGACCCGGGACTTCTCATAGTGAAGCCAAAGAAGATTAAATCAAAATGGTCTGTTTTCATTGTAGAATTTCTTCAGATTTCTTGATATAAAGTGATTATTGATTTGTTGTGTCACAAAGTGGATATAGAGTGATTATTGATGTGGGGCCAAAGAAAATTTGATAGAATTTGTATTTGTGGGTAATTTTTTCTTTATAAATTGGGTGTTTTTTTTAAGAGTATGTATTTTCACTTAAGAGGTCACAAGTTCAAAACCAAGGGTAGAGTATGTATGTTTTTTTAGAATTAGCAGTCAGGGGAAGTGGATCCCTTGTCACAAAAACAAGAAAGTATCATACACCAATTTGGTGTCTGGCTGGGCAGTGACCTTAAAATTAAATAATGATAATAATAATAATTTAACCCAAGTGTTTTATGTTTTATAATTGTTTATTAATATTTCTTTATCAATCTATAATAAAAAGATCCTTGGTTGGTTTTGTCTCTCATCTATATGTTAATATATTATATTTATAGTAATAGTATTTTACTTCAATTTTATTATGCATGTGAGTTATGATTATGGTCCATAATGATTACATGTGATCTATGACTCTGGTTCATGATGGTTACATGTGATTTACGATTTTGATCTCTGATGGTTGTGTTTTGAGCTAACCTAATATGATATGTTTATACATGATGATTTGATCAAGGATGCTAGTTTGAGTTGTTGTGACAGGAAGTAAATAGGATTGCAAGTGTACCTTATTGACAAGCTACCAATGAGGTATGATGTGAAGTTATTTAAATTTAGTTTGAATCTAATGAAAACTATGTGCTTGGAACAGGAATGCATGAACATGCATTATTAGGTGGTTGAAATCGACCGCAAGCATTAGTAGCAACGACAAAATGAATTGGAACATGTAGCAGTATGTTGGTAAAGCACTTCAGGAGCACGACCATTATGGGACACTGGTACCCAATAGTGTCCATTGATTTCCATGAGCATGCTATGACTGGTATGATGGTTTGAGGTAGGTATATGCCTTGGTTGTTTGACTTTCTGATGTGAGGAAGCCTTGCCAAGGGATGGATTGCCCGAGATAGGGGATGTCAGGGAACTTGGAAGGTGAGTGACTACATGGAAGGGGGTGACCAGATTGCCCGAGGGACTGTGTAGCAGAGAAGGGAAGGTCAGGGAAGGTAAGGGACACGTATTTCAAGTTGAATGTTGGGCAGGATATCCTGGTGTGGGTGTTCATCTTGGTTTTGAGCTTTGGTTTACCGGATGGATTTCAGAATCTAGGGCGGAGGTGGTCTCAAGGTTCATTCCCAAAGGCCTAGGAATCCTTTGACTGGTCTTGGCGGGATACACGGTAAAGCCTAAGGGAGGAGTCTTGGTTTAGGGCCTAGTGATCTGGTGTGGATTGTGGTAAAGCTTGAGAGATTGGTGTCTCGGTTTAGGGCCTAGTGATCTGGTGTGGATTGCAGCAAATCCTGAGAGATAAGGAGACATAAAATTCCTCAAGGATATTGATGGATTCTGGATGGCATTCCAAGTTCGGTTCAGTTTTGTGATTCAAGCACCAGTTTTTGTGTGATCACGGATTGGTGAGGGTGGAGGTGGTTTAACCTCTAGAGTCCCTTGGTTGTTATTGGATTGGTTTTTCCATGAGATCCCACATTCATGCTTGGAAAATGGCACGGGGGTGACTAGCTGAAAGAAATTTTTGGTTCAGCCATATCTACAATCGGGTGGTACGTGGAAGTCTCGAACCTAGTCGGATTTTCCTATGGTTAATAAAAGTTAAGTCCTCTTTCTTTTGCAATTGTATATGTTTAGTTAATGGTTGTTATCACACTATTATATCCATGGTTTTATGTTGGTTATAAGCATGGTTAATTGATTGGTTCATGTCATGGTTATTTCATGTATTTACTTGTAATTGTTAAAATGATGGATGCAAGACTTAATTGATGTTATAATAGTTCAAGGGAGAAGTTCGTGATCCTTCTTGTCATGTTTCATAAGAGTTTTCAGTCATTCATGCTTTGTCTTGTATCCTAGACATGTAGGTTGCATTGATGTCAAGCATTTGATAGAATGTCAGTCTCGGTTGTGGATGGTCAGGCCTAGTCCTAAGGTGGATTTTTGTTTTAGCAGTCTTGTCATTGTGTCTTTGATGGATTCTGAAATTTATAACAAGTTCTGGGCAGTGGCTGGAATTCTGGGCTAGAAAAGTGACTTGCATTCCGCAGACGCGGGCACAGGTCTACTAGGAAAATTCCCTGGATGTTCGCTGTAGGCTTGTGAAAGTGTCCAGAGGTCAAGAGGTCTAAAAATTCAGTGGGACTTAGGGGCACAATTCCTCAGTGCTTGGGATGCCTCCTCGAAGTGTTGTTGCTGATGTGGAAGGTATGGTTGATGTGTTTCTGTCGATTCCATTTCCTTAAGGTCACCAAGGAGGTTGAATCATATCATAGTAGCCTCTCATTGCATTTTTACCCTGGTTGGCTGGTTACTTGGATAGATGTGGGAGGAGGGTGGTTACAGTGAAGCACCAAAATACGCTCATTATGTTGTGGCACATTGCAATATTGGAGTAACTGAAGACTTATTTAATGCTTCACTTGCTTCGTGGAAAGATGCATAGTTGTTTGATTAAGGAGAAACTTGCCACATGACTTTTAGAAGATATTTCTTTGAATAATTCACTGAAAATGTCGATGGAGAAATCTACTTTGCAGACAAGTCAAAGTAGAAAACTTATAAATTACTTATAAAGTAGACAAGGAAATTAATTTGAGGATGCAATAAAGTACAAACAACTTATAGGAAGTCTTAATTATCTTACTACTACCAGACCAAAAATTCCATTTGTTGTTGGAAACCTCTCTAGCCTTATACAAAAGCCTTGTGAGGGTCATTGGGCTGATGAAAAAAGAGTTCTAAAGTACTTGAAGGGAACTCAAGAATTTGGATTCAAGTATACATAGTGGATGACTTCCGCTTGATTGGATACTCCGATTCATATTTTGATGGAGATAAAGAAAATGGAGTATTGATTGGATACTGCTACTGGTGCTTCTCCCTCAACTAGAGAAACAATGGCATTCCTCTGATTTGTTTCTGCATTCCCTGGGCACTCAAAATCTCTGTGTCCCAGTTTGTTACATCTGTACCATCTTATTTCTCTTCCTCTTCCTCTGCCTCCTCTTCCTCTAGTAAAACTCCCTCTGCCTCTTGCATCACCTCCTGTGGGTGCATGTTGGGTTGAGCTACTGCTAGCTCCATCTTTAGGTGCTGTAGATCTCCCTCTACCACCTTGACTTCCCCTTCCTCGGAAAGTACCTCTCCCTCTGGCAGACTGCTTCCTCATGAGTTTTTCTTCAACTTTCAATGCTATCTAATAAGCTTCCTCTACTGTTTTAGGAGACAGTAGACTTATTTCATATTGAATGTCCATCCTAAGGCCATTCATATATCTAGCCACCTTCTCATCTGTATCCTGGGCTTCTCTAGCTCTTATGCTTACCTTGTAGAATTCCTCTGTGTATTCTTTTAGTGTCAAAGACCTCTGTCTAAGATTCTGCATCTGTCTGAACAAGGTTTGTTGATAATTACTTGGTAGAAACTTACTTCTTAGCTTTGCTACCATCTTGCTCCAATTCTTGATTGGTTGTTTGCCAAGTCTCTTCCTTTCTGCCTGCACACCATCCCACCAAAGCGCTACATGGCCTTTTACTTGGTGACAACAAACTTGACTTTCTTCTCATCTTCTGTTTCTTCATAATCGAAGAATTTCTCCATGCCATTAATCCCATCTATCAATTCTTCTGGATTCAGTCCTCCTTCATATATTGGAGCCTCGGTCTTTGGCCTAGCTGTGGATATCAACACTGACTAGAAGAACCTCATCTCAGGAGTAACTGCTACAGCTTCCTCCTCTGCAGCTTCAACCTCAAGTTTAGTAACATTTCCATCATCTATATTTCTGCCTATTGTTAATGCATCCAATCTAGCTTGCATTTGTTGCACAACTTCCATTACTTCAGCGTTTGCAACAAGTTGTCCTCTTTCACCACCTCCACGTCCTCTTCCAACTTTGAAAGCCATATTAACTTTCCTTCTCCTGCTTCTGAGATTCAATTCAGTGTCAAAAGGGGGCTCTGATACCACTAATGGTGGCCTGGGTGCAGGCGATATAGACAACCTCTCCAATCTGGCTACAATTTCTTCAACTTCAGGCTGAATTCCTCTTCTTGGTTCAAGAGGTGTATCAGTCATCTACTATTAGAATAACTATTATAATACTTCCCTTCTTCCTTCATATAACCATTCTTCCTCTTTAAATTACCCCAACCCTTGTTATCGACAAAAATCATACCATAGGCCTTGTTGCTTTTAAAACAACGAAAATGCGTTGAAAACACAATATACACGGGTGGAGGGCCTTCGTTCCAAAGGAACGAAAAATACACTATTGGCACTTTATATCACTATATTGTTAATTCAAAAGAATTAACTATCGACGCTTTATATTTCAAACTGTGTGTTTGAAATGTAATTAACACTATCGGTGGGCTTTTATTCCAAAGGGTCGGAACAACACTATCGACGCTTTGTCATGGTGATTCTCTGATGCGATATGCCATGTGGCTATCGGCAATCGCTATTGGCGATTCCAAAAGTCCACACAATAGACTCCTCCTGCTTCAACCTTGCGATGCGATAACCTTGCGGACCCGAAAACTTATCAACCCAGCTATATAGTATTTCGGGTCCAGACTGTCGGGGTTTCGGACTTCGACGGCTCCAAAGGACCTTCCCACTCCACTTGCGATTCTTTGATGCGATCTGGTTCGGACCCGATACGGGTATGAACCAAATTCAATAGAATTTCAGGTCCAGAACTCTGCTCCGGCTAAGTATTTTTATGATTTCCTGTGTAAAACAAGATTTTGGCTGTGGAATTCTATAAGGCAATTAAAGAAGCCTGCGCTCGACGATGTGAAGGGAAAATACAATCTGAGGACTTCAACCAAGACATTAATTGGGAATTAGGTTAATTCATTGATATTTGGACTCAGAAAAAGGCCATTAAAACTAATACATGCATCTAATTAACATTCAACAGAGAACCATATAATCAGATGCAGAGAGAGGTTTTTCTTCAGATGATAATGCTTCTGGCATGACTCTAACTCTGAGCCTCCCGTTATTTTATTTATAATCAATAGATAAAGCCTTCTCGGCCATTATCCTTTACAAAAGCATGCTTTTACATAGAGTGATTTAAAGCGTAAAGCTTTGTTACAACTTATCCATAAGCGATTATTTTAGCATGATTTATTCTTAATTCTATTCTTATCCTAAACTAGGAAAGCATGGAAATTGCTAGCTAAAGGACCCCACTCCTTTGCCTATAGATTTTTTTGGATTTTTGGAATAAGTTTGAAGATTTTCCCTCCAAGTCACATGCTTCTGCATCATAAGAGCTCCATGCTCCCTCTGAAAAGCAACTGTGCTCACTCCTAAAACACTATACCTTTCATTGTCACCCATCTCTATGCGCATCTTGAGGTCTTTCTCCTCCAAGGTACTAAATAAACTTTTATTGCCAGTCATGTGGAATGAGGCTCCACTGTCAAGATAACAACCACAACCCATCATCGATGACACCATGCATGCGATGAGGGTAAAGTACATCTCGAACTGAGAGGCTAATGCCTCACCTTTAGATCCTTCCGAGGATTCCTTCTTGGAATTCTTCAATGGGAAATTAGTCGCATAATGACCCATCTCGTGACAATTAAAGCATCTCACTTTAGACTTGTCAACCTTCTTCCCTCCATGAGAAGAATTCGATTCAAAATGGGACGCCTTCCCCTTCCCTTTCGTTTCCTTACTTGCTAAGGCCAGATTTTCTTCATCATCCTTGGATGAAGAACCATCTTGTGTGCTCCTCCTAATCTCCTCCTGCATGAGATCCGACCACATTTTTTCCCAATCTGACAGTTTCTCCCTTCCATTCACAGGGTCCTGGTAGCTATTCTAGCTCTTTTGAAGGCCAAGGAGAGCGATGCTCACCATATCATCATCGGCAGCTGTTATTCCCACACTGCTAAGCTCATCTCTGCAAGTGGTGAGCTTGTTCAGATATGTGGAAATAGTATCGCCGTTCTCCATCTTGATTCTTCGAAACTTATCCTTGAGCGCCAATTTCCTTTGGTCGCTACTGTTATGGTAGAGGTCCTTCAATGTCTTCCACATTGAATATGGAGTATCCTTCCCATGGAGACTCAAGATAATATGGTCTCAAACTCCCTCAAGGATGATCCGTCTCGCCCTTGCCACACACTTCTTCCATTGAACCAACTCTTGTGCATTAATTGAAGCTAGCTTGGGGATTTCTCAATCAATGAAATCCTTCAAGCCGTTGTCTTCTAATACAGCCTCCATGAGATCTTTCTATGCTATGTAATTCGAGTTGCCATCCAAGGCATAATTGAGTCTCAAGCCATAGAATGCCATTGACCAACTTGAAGTATGAGATGAATTTGATTTTCACCTGCAACCCCGAACTTTAAACTTCAAATTCTCTTCTCAATATACTATTCACAACTCTGATAACCTTTGCTCTTATACCATGTAGAATTTCCTGCAAATTCTCTACAAATATGCCTCTGAGATCTATGTAGAAAATATGACTGTAGATTAACTCGATAATGCAATATAACTAAAGCAAAATACTTTATTCTACTTCTACAATCAAACTTGCGAAAGCTTAAAAGATTTGAGAAATATCAAGTTGAACACATATAACAAGAAGAAGAATCAATGCACATGAAACACAGAAGAATACTCAGGGGAAAGCCTCAGCTAAAAACCCCACTATCTATATTATCATACAAGATGGAAATATCTCAGAACTACACAAAGCTTTAGTTCTCATGGCTAGCCAGCTCTCAGTACAATCCTCCTAGATACTCACAGGCAAACAAGGCTTCTGACAAACCTTCTCCTTAGCCCTCCAAGCCTCATGTTTCCTTGCGCAGTTTCTCCTGGTTGATCCTCTTGTTACCAAGTGTAACACTGATCTCACACCCTATAAAACTGCGCAATCTTCAAGGAACCTTATTCCTTCTGCATGGATGACTTTCCTTTATAAGAAAACTCATGCAACTGATAGTACATTGTCCCTGTCTTTAATCTCAACTGGGACTTTCTCAAAATAGACATGCATGAGTTAATGATGAGAGAATCTTCAGTTATCTAGAGTACACTAGTTGGATGCATGCATGCATTAACTGACTGAACTCACAATTAGTTCCTCAAACAGTTTGGAACTAATCTAACTGGACTTAACTCAGTAAACTGAGCTAACTAATTACAACTCAAATACAACTCAATCTTATCTCCTTAATTAAGGGATAATCTCCTTAATCTATGGGATAACTATTGTGTGACTCCACAAAGACTTCTAACTTGAATTTCTCCAACTAATTAACTCAAGATGAATTAATTAATTATTTTTCAATCAACTGGTGAGACTAAATTCGAATTTTAATTCTCAATTTTAATTCAAGGACAAATTAAAATTGGAATTCCTGGATTCTATCTTTATCATTTCTTGTTGCTATTTTCAACACCGAACATCTGAAGTTTGTATTCCTCTGTCAAAAGAAGTACATTGGAGATTTGTTGAACAAATTTGGCATGGTTGAGTGTAATCCTTTGAAGACTCCAATGGAACAAAATTTAAAGCTCACATCTACTAAATGAAAGTAATTTGAGGATGTAATAAAGTACATACAACTTGTAGGAAGTCTCAATTATCTCACTATTACCAGACCAGAAATTTCATTTGTTGTTGGAAACCTCTCTAGCTTTATACAAAAGCCTTGTGAGGGTCATTGATCTGCTGCAAAAAGAGTTCTAAAGTACTTGAAGGGAACTCAAGAATTTGGATTCAAGTATACATAGTGGATGACTTCCGCTTGATTGGATACTCCGATTCAGATTTTGATGGAGATAAAGAAAATGGAGTAATTATTTTAGGTTCTATTATAAGTGTTGGATCAATATTTTTTCTCCTTGAGGTCACGCACATAGTCAGTTACAGTAAATTCCACAAATGTGGTTGAATATGTGGTACTTGTAGAAGAAACAAAGGAGATTGAAAATATTGGAAGATTTATAAGGGAAACAAGTGCATTTTACTCTTTTGATTGAAAACACTTCTGCAATAAAGTTGGCCAAGATCCCAAAGTTCCATGATAGAACCAAGCACATCAATATAGGTATCATCTCATTCAACATCATGTTGAGGCCAAGACTATTCACCTTTGCAATTTTTCCACAAATGAGGAGATTGAAGGTATCTTCACCAAAGCGCTTGGAAGAGAAAAGCTTGATAGATTAAGAATATTTCTTGGACTCACCAACATCCCTTCAGATTAAGGGGGGGGATGTTAACATTTAAAATTTGGGATTAGGACATTCATGTAAATATTGTAAATAAAATAATAGAGAAGGTGAAGAGATAATGGAATTTCAATTACAAGAGTATCCCTCGCAATGTATATATCAATAATCTCTTAATGCAAATCGTACAATTTCATTCAAAGTTACACAAACTTGGCCTGACAATTTTGATAATATCAATACGCTAGTGGTTACTCTGAAAGAGAAAAGTGATAACACAAAGAAAATATGACAAAGAACAAGGATGATTCTATAAATAGAGGATAGAGTTTTCCCACTGAAAAGATTCACAAATTTGATTATGTAAATAGAGAATACTTAAAAGCCTATTTAGCTAATGATTTTTCAATGTGTTGATTTAACCAAGAAATTCTCTTACACAAAATTTATTCGAAAAAACATAGTATTTTGGAAGAAAGTTTATGTCACATTCAAATAATACAAATTCAACACACTTTGACATCGAGGCAAATGCTATAGTCACTAGTAATGCAAATTTGAAATATGTGCTATTTCTAGTTTACAAACTTCTCTCTCTAATTGTGCCTATTACATTATGAGTTAAAGATCTTGTTCCTAGTTAAACTAAACTACTCTCCCGCATAGCTAAATCTGTAAAAGTTTTAAATGGAAAGGAGTCTAAAATTAGATTATTTTATGCGCAAAAAATCTAAAATATATTTGAATGGATTTATGTGTTTTATGAATATATCTTGTACACCGCACATCTTTCATTGTGCACAGATTCACAACTTTCTGCAATTGTTCTCCCACACAACTAAATATGTACAAGTTTTAAATGGAAAATGACCTAAAATGAAATAATAAATGATAAACACACTATAAATACCTATCTTGTTGTTAGTGTCACAATACTAATCGAATCAACTTGCACCCCCCCTCGCCCTCTGTTCTCCCACACATACTCTATTCTCTGCATATCCTTCATTCCGCACAGATTCATAGCTCTATGTAACTACTCTCCCACACAACTAAATCTACAAAAGTTTTAAATGGAAAAAGGATTTAAAACTAATTTTGTGTAGTTCTTTGCACTAAATATTGTAAATTGAAAGTTGTTTTCCATGCATGTTCAATAGTTAATGTTTTTGCCACATTATGGATAAATGTTTTAATTAATCAATTTGTATATTAAGAAAATTTGTATATATGTAATAGGAAAATTTGAAATATTGTTACATTAAGAATTAAACTTTTTGTTCATAGTTATATTAATTGTGCATCAATGGAATAAAGTTCTATATGCACCCTTTTTCTTTTGCACATACTTCGTCCTTTGCACATCTTTCATTCTGCACAGTCCCATCAGAGCTCCCTCGTAGTGAAATTAATTATACATCCATAAGTTCTATCTGCACCCCTATTCTCCCGCACATACTCTGTCCTCTGCACACCTTTCATTCCGCATAGATTGATAGCTCTATGCAACTGCTCTCCCACACAACTGAATCAGTAAATAATTTAAATGGAAAATAGTTTAAAATTAATTTCATCATTCCAGAATAAAGTTCCCTCTGCACCCCTATTCTTCCACACATACCTGACCTCCGCACAGTAAAATCTTCCCACAAGGAAGCTCTGCACAATGAAACATAATAATATCAATTTGATTTTTGTTCATAGTTAAATTAATTACGTGTCAATGTAATAAAGTCCCTTTTGCACACACGTTCTCCCACAGCTACCCCATCCTCCACACACCCTTCAGACAGTGAACGTTTTCATTATGTGGAGAATGAAAGCGAAATTGAAACTTTTATTGTACAAAACACAAACTGAAACAACACTACCTTTATCAATCTGCATATTAAGCAAATTTGCACCTATGTAATAGGAAAATGTGAAATAAAATTACATTACAAATTAAAGTTTATGTTCATAGTTAAATTGATTATGCATCCACGGAAAAAAGTTCCCTCTGCACACCCATTCTCCCGCACATACCCCATCCTCCACACATCCTTCATTCCACACAGATTCATATTTCTATGCAACTGCTCTCCTGCAGAGTTAAATCTATACAAATTTTAAATGGAAAATATTTTGAAATTAATTTTGTCCCTATGAAATAAAGTTCCCTCTGCACACATACCTCGTTTTGTACACAGTAAAATCTTTGCACAAGGAAAGCTTCACACAAGAAAACACTGCACATTGAAACACAGTAATATTAATTTGAGATTTGTTCATAGTTACATTAAGTACGCATCGACGGAATAGAGTTCCCTCTACACCCTTGTTCTCCTACACATATCCCATCCTCTACACATCCTTCATTCTGCACAGATTCATAGCATTATGCAACTACTCTGCCAAACAAATAAATTTGTAAAGGAGTTTAAAATTAATTGTCCATGCGGAATAAAGTTCCCTCTGCACCCTCATTCTCTTGCACATACCTCATCCTCCGCACACTAAAACTCTGCACAAGAAAACATAATAATATTAATTGGAGTTTTGTACGACACTCCCCCGCGCCTATGCAAAGGACCTGCAACTGCATAAATCCTGGGATCATTGGGCAAAATAGTAACATAATAGTGCCAGTGCTAGTGTGAGAGCATTCACCAACATAATGGTAACTCAGAAAATTAGTTTTTTTTTTTTTTCCAAAATGAATTGTCAAGCACTGACGAAATACCAAAAATAAAACACCATCCACTAGGAGATTTATGTCCCAACAGAGCTCCCTCCAATAAAAAATTAGAAATATGATTTGCCGAAAAATAGCAAATTATTTTCGAATTTATGAAAAAATAAAAATATTAAACATTTTCGCAATAAAAATAAAAAATACAACAAAATAATACATAATCAATACATTTTGACCATTAAAAAAATATTAGAATCTTCAAAAACATATAATTTAATTAAATTAAATTTCTATTATATAATTATTAATATATATAATTATTAATAATTAATAATATAATCAAATTCTAAACCACTATCATTATTCCATTCCATAGCCTTGATGTATATCATTAGTCCAATCAATTCAAAGTGTATCATAATAAACCCTGAAAAATCATTGCACCAGAGAACTCTGCCCAAAAATTTATTTTAATAAACTTATTATTTAACACAATAAACCTGCATATATTATCGCATGAACAAATCAGGGGAAAAGAATCTCCCGTTACCATACTTTTAATCTTATATTATTTAATAACATATAATAATTTAAAGAAAGTATAACAAGTGGATTTACAACGGAAAGATGAAATGGGAAAAAGTTATAGTAACTTTTTGGTCGGTCACTTTCATCACGTGGAAATGAATCTTGACCTATTATTGTCATGTACCAAATTACAACCACGAACTGCCATTACTTGGACCTTTAGCCTTGTCTTTAAACTTTAACATTATCCAATAGCTACGAGAACTTCCTTTGTTGTGTATGAATTCCAAATGTGTATGGATTTTTCTTTTCCAGGTCACGCAAATAGTCAATTACAGTGAATTCCACAAATGTAGTTGAATATGTGGTACTTGCAGAAAAAACAAAGGAGATTGTGTGGCTCAAGAAAATTTTGGAAGATTTATAAGAGAAACAAGTGCATTTTACTCCTCTTTTGATTGACAACACTTTTGTAATAAAGTTGGTCAACTTCCCAAAGTTCCATGATAGATCCAAGCACATCAATATAAGTATCATCTCATTCGACATCATGTTGAGGCCAAGACTATTCATCTTAACAATTCTTCCACAAATGAGTAGATTGAAGATATCTTCACCAAAGCGCTTGGCAAAGAAAAGCTTGAGAGACTAAGAATGATTATTGGATTTACCAACATCCCTTCAGATTAAGGGGGGGAAGGGGGGATGTTAACATTTAAAATTTGGGATTAGGAAATTCATGTAAACATTGTAAATAAAAAAATAGATAAGGTGAAGAGATAATGGAATTTGGATTCGAAGAGTATCTCTCACAATGTATATATCAATAATCTCTTAATGCAAATCGTTCAATTTCATTAAGAGTTACACAAACCTGGCCTGAAAGCTTTGATAATATCAATATGCTAGTGGTTACATTGAAAGAGCAAAGTGATAACACAGAGAAAACATGACAAAGAACAAGGATGATTCTATAATTAGAGGGTAGAGTTTTCCCGCTGAAAAGATCCACAAATTTGATTGTGTAAATAGAGAATACTTCAAAGCCTATTTAGCTAATGATTTTTCAATGTGTTGATTTAACCAAGAAATTTTTTGACATGAAATTTATTCGAAAAAACATAGTATTTCGAAAGAAATTTTATGTCACATTCAAATAATACAAATTCAACACACTTTGACATCGAGGCAAATGCTATAGTCACTAGTAATGCAAATTTTAGATATGTGTTATTTATAGTTTGCAAATTGCTCTCTCTAATTGTGCCTATTACATTATGAGTTAAAGATCTTGTTCCTAGTTAAACTAAATTTCTTTCCCGCACAGTTAAATCTATAAAAGTTTTAAATGGAAAGGATTCTAAAATTAGTTTCTTTTTTGAGAAAAAAATCTAAAATATATTTGAATGGATTTATGTGTTTTATGAATATATCTTGTACACTACACATCTTTCATTGTACACAGATTCACAACTTTATGCAATTGTTCTCCCACACAACTAAATATGTATAAGTTTTGAATGGAAAATGACCTAAAATGAAATGATAAATGATAAACGCACTAGAAATACCTATCTTGTTGTTAGTGTCACAGTACTAAACGAATGAACTTGCACCCCACCCCGCCACCCATGTTCTCCCGCACATACTCTATCCTCTACACATCCTTCATTCCGCACAAATTCATAGCTCTATGCAACTACTCTCCCGCGGAACTAAATCTACAAAAGTTTTAAATGGAAAAGAATTTAAAACTAATTTTCTGTAGTTCTTTGCATTAAAGCTTGTAAACCGAAAATTGTTTGGCATGCATGTTCAATAGTTAATGTTTTTACCGCATTAAGGATAAATGTTTTAATTAATCAATTTGTATATTAAGAAAATTTGTATATATGTAATAGGAAAATTTGAAATATTATTACATTAAGAATTAAAGTTTTTGTTTATAGTTATATAAATTTTGCATCAATGGAATAAAGTTATCTCCGCACCCTTGTTCTTTCGCACATACTTTGTCCTTTACACATCTTTCATTCTCCACAATCCCATCAGGGCTCCCTTGTAGTGAAATTAATTACATGTCCATAAGTTCTATTTGCACCCCTATTCTCCTGCACATACTCTGTCCTCTACACACCTTTCATTCCGCATAGATTCATAGCTTTATGCAATTTCTCTCCCACACAACTGAATATGTAAATAATTTAAATGCAAAATAGTTTCAAATTAATTTCGCCCTTGCAGAATAAAGTTCCCTATGCACCCTTGTTCTCCTACACGTACCCAACCTCCACACAGTAAAATATTCCCACTAGGAAGCTCTGCACAATGAAACATAATAATATCAATTTAATTTTTGTTGATAGTTAAATTAATTATGTGTCAATGTAATAAAGTTCCTTTTGCACACCCGTTTTCCCACAGCTACCCCATCCTCCGCACACCCTTCAGACAATGAATGTTTTCATTATGTGGAGAACGAAATCGAAATTGAAACTTTTATTGTATAAAACGCAAACTAAAACAACACTACCTTTATCAATCTGGATATTAAGCAAATTTGAACATATGTAATAGGAAAATGTGAAATATTATTACATTACGAATTAAAGTTTATGTTCATAGTTAAATTAATTATGCGTCTACAGAATAAAGTTCCCTCTGCACACCCGTTCTCCCGTACATACCCCATCCTCCGCACATCCTTCATTCCACACAGATTCATACTTCTATGCAACTGCTCTCCTGCAGAGTTAAATCGGTACAAATTTTAAATGAAAAATAGTTTGAAATTAATTTTGTCCCTATGAAATAAAGTTCCCTCTGCACCCTTGTAATCCTGGACATACCTCTTCTTGTACACAGTAAAATCTCTGCACAAGGAAAGCTTCACACAAGAAAACACTGCACATTGAAACACAATAATATTAATTCGAGATTTATTCATAGTTACATTACGCATCGACGGAATAGAGTTCCCTCTACACCCTTGTTCTCCTACACATACCCCATCCTCTGCACATCCTTCATTCTGCACAGATTCATAGCGTTATGCAACTACTCTGCCACACAAATAAATTTGTAAAGGAGTTTAAAATTAATTGTCCATGCGGAATGAAGTTCCCTCTGCACCCTGATTCTCTTGCACATACCTCATCCTCCGCACACTAAAACTCTGCACAAGAAAACATAATAATATTAATTGGAGTTTTGTACAACACCCCTCGCACCTATGCAAAGGACCTGCAACTGCATCAATCCTGGGATCATTGGGCAAAATAGTAACATAATAGTGCCAGTGCTAGTGTTAGAGCACTCACCAACGTAATGGCAACTCAGAAAATTAGTTTTTTTTTTCCAAAATGAATTGTCAAGCACTGACCAAATACCAAAAATAAAACACCCTCCACTAGGGAATTTATGTCTCATCAGAGCTCCCTCCGATCGAAAATTAGAAATATGATTTGCCGAAAAATAAAAAATTATTTTCGAATTTATGAAAAAATAAAAATATCAAACATTTTCGCAATAAAATAAATAAATACAAAAAAAAATACAAAATCAATACATTTTAACCATAAAAATACTATAATCTTCATAAACATATAATTTAATTATTTCTCAATTATAAAATTATTAATATATATAATTATTGATAATTAATAATATAATCAAATTCCAAACAACTACCATTATTCCCTTCCATAGCCTTGAGGTATATCATTATTCCAATCAATTCCCGTCCATAGCCTTGAGGTATATCATTAGTCCAATCAATTCAAAGTGTATCATAATAAACCTTGAAATATCATTGCACGAGAGAACTCTGGCCAAAAATTTATTTTAATAAATTTATTATTTAACGCAATAAACCTCCATATGTTATTGCATGAGCAAATTAGGGGAAAAGAATCTCCCGTTACCATAATCTTATATTATTCAATAACATATAATAATTTAATCTTATATTATTATATAACATATAATAATCTTATAATAATAAGATAATATAATAATCTTATTATTATTATAATAACATATAATTTAATCTTTTAATCTTATATTATTCAATAACATATAATAATTTAAAGAACATATAACAAGTGGATTTACAACGGAAAGATGAAATGGGGAAAAGTTATAATAACTTTTTGATCGGTCACTTTCATCACGTGGAAATGAATCTTGACATATTATTGTCATATACCAAAGTACAACCACGAACTGCCATTACTTGGACCTTTAGCCTTATCTTTAAACTTTAACATTATCCAATACCTACCAGAACTTCAGAACTTCCTTTGCTGTGTATGAATTCCAAATGTGTATTGATTTTTCTCCCCGAGGTCATACAAATAGTCAATTACAGTAAATTGCACAAATGTAGTTGAATATGTGGTACTTGCAGAAGAAACAAAGGAGATTGTGTGGCTCAGGAAAATTCTGGAAAATTTATAAGGGAAACAAGTGCATTTTACTCCTCTTTTGATTGACAACACTTTTGCAATAAAGTTGGTCAACTTCCCAAAGTTCCATGATAGAGCCAAGCACATCAATATAAGTATCATCTCATTCGACATCATGTTGAGGCCAAGACTATTCATCTTAACAATTCTTCCACAAATGAGTAGATTGAAGATATCTTCACCAAAGTGCTTGGCAGAGAAAAGTTTGAGAAATTAAGAATGATTCTTGGACTCACCAACATCCCTTCAGATTAAGGGAGGGAAGGCGGAGATGTTAACATTTAAAATTTAGGATTAGGAAATTCATGTAAACATTGTAAATAAAAAAATAGATCAGGTGAAGAGATAATGGAATTTGAATTCCAAGAGTATCTCTCACAATGTATATATCAATAATCTCTTAATGCAAATCTTACAATTTCATTTAGAGTTACACAAACCTGGCGTGAAAGCTTTGATAATATCAATACGCTAGTGGTTACTTTGAAAGAGCAAAGTGATAACACAGAGAAAACATGACAAAGAACAAGGATGATTCTATAAATAGAGGATAGAGTTTTCCCGCTGAAAAGATTCACAAATTTGATTGTGTAAATAGAGAATAATTCAAAGCCTATTTAGCTAATGATTTTTCAGTGTGTTGATTTAACCAAGAAATTCTCTGACACAAAATTCATTCGAAAAAACATAGTATTTCGGAAGAAAGTTTATGTCACATTCAAATAATACAAATTCAACACACTTTGACATCGAGGCAAATGCTATAGTCACTAGTAATGCAAATTTTAAATATGTGTTATTTCTAGTTTGCAAACTGCTCTCTCTAATTGTACCTATTACATTATGAGTTAAAGATCTTGTTCCTAGTTAAACTAAATTGCTCTCCCGCACAACTAAATCTGTAAAAGTTTTAAATGGAAAGGATTCTAAAATTAGTTTCTTTTCTGAGCAAAAATTCTAAAATATATTTGAATGGATTTATGCGTTTTATGATTATATCTTGTACACTGCACATCTTTCATTGTACACAAGTTCGCAACTTTATGCAATTGTTCTCCCACACAACTAAATATGTACAAGTTTTAAATGGAAAATGACCTAAAATGAAATGATAAATGATAAACGCACTAGAAATGCCTATCTTGTTGTTAGTGTCACAGTACCAATCGAATGAACTTCCACCCCACCCCGTTCTCCCGCACATACTCTATCCTTTGCACTTCCTTCATTCCGCACAGATTCATAGCTCTATGCAACTACTCTCCCGCGCAACTAAATCTACAAAAGTTTTAAATGGAAAAGAATTTAAAACTAATTTTGTGTAGTTCTTTGCACTAAAGATTGCAAACCGAAAGTTGTTTTCCATGCATGTTCAATAGTTAATGTTTTTACCGCATTAAGGATAAATGTTTTAATTAATCAATTTGTATATTAGGAAAATTTGTATATATGTAATAGGAAAATTTGAAATATTATTACATTAAGAATTAAAGTTTTTGTTCATAGTTATATTAATTGTGCATCAATGGAATAAAGTTCTCTCTGCACCCTTGTTCTTTCGCACATACTTTGTCCTTTACACATCTTTCATTCTGCACAATCCCATTAGGGCTCCCCCGTAGTGAAATTAATTACATGTCCATAAGTTCTATTTGCACCCCTATTCTCCTGCACATACTCTGTCCTCTACACACCTTTCATTCCGCATAGATTCATAGCTTTATGCAATTGCTCTCCCACACAACTGAATCTGTAAATAATTTAAATGCAAAATAGTTTCAAATTAATTTCGTCCTTGCAGAATAAAGTTCCCTCTGCACCCCTGTTCTCCCACACGTACCCAACCTCCACACAGTAAAATATTCCCACTAGGAAGCTTCGCACAATGAAACATAATAATATCAATTTGATTTTTTGTTGATAGTTAAATTAATTACGTGTCAATGTAATAAAGTTCCTTTTGCACACCCGTTCTCCCACAACTACCCCATCCTCCGCACACCCTTCAGACAGTGAATGTTTTCATTATGTGGAGAACAAATTCGAAATTGAAACTTTTATTGTACAAAACGCAAATCGAAACAACACTACCTTTATCAATCTAGATATTAAGCAAATTTGTACATATGTAATAGGGAAATGTGAAATATTATTACATTACGAATTAAAGTTTCTGTTCATAGTTAAATTAATTATGCGTCCACAGAACAAATTTCCCCCTGCACACCCATTCTCTTGCACATACCCCACCCTCCACACATCCTTCATTCCACACAGATTCATATTTCTATGCAACTGCTCTCCTGCAAAGTTAAATCTGTACAAATTTTAAATGGAAAATAGTTTGAAATTAATTTTGTCCCTATGAAATGAAGTTCCCTTTGCACCCTTGTAATCCTGCACATACCTCGTCTTGTACACAGTAAAATCTCTGCACAAGGAAAGCTTCACACAAGAAAACACTGGACATTGAAACACAATAATTAATTCGAGATTTGTTCATAGTTACATTAAGTATGCGTCGACAGAATAGAGTTCCCTCTACACCCTTGTTCTCCTACACATACCCCATCCTCTGCACAGATTCATAGCGTTATGCAACTACTCTGCCACACAAATAAATTTGTAAAGGAGTTTAAAATTAATTGTCCATGCGGAATGAAGTTCCCTCTGCACCCTCATTCTTTTGCACATACCTCGTCCTCCGCACACTAAAACTCTGCACAAGAAAACATAATAATATTAATTGGAGTTACAACACCCCCCGTGCCTATGCAAAGGACCTGCAACTGCATCAATCCTGGGATCATTGGGAAAAATAGTAACATAATAGTGCTAGTGCTAGTGTGAGAGCACTCACCAACGTAATGGCAACTCAGAAAATTAGTTTTTTTTTTCCAAAATGAATTGTCAAGCACTGACCAAATACCAAAAATAAAACACCCTCCAGTAGGGGATTTATGTCTCATCAGAACTCCCTCCAATCGAAAATTAGAAATATGATTTGCCGAAAAATAACAAATTATTTTCGAATTTATGAAAAAATAAAAATATTAAACATTTTCGCAATAAAAAAAATAAAAAATACAAAAAATAATAATACAAAATCAATGCATTTTAACCCTAAAAAATACTATAATCTTCATAAACATATAATTTAACTAAATTATTTCTCAATTATAAAATTATTAATATATATAATTATTAATAATTAATAATATAATCAAATTCCAAACAACTACCATTATTCCCTTCCATAGCCTTGAGGTATATCATTAGTCCAATCAATTCAAAGTGTATCATAATAAACCTTGAAATATCATTGCACGAGAGAACTCTGGCCAAAAATTTATTTTAATAAATTTATTATTTAACACAATAAACCTGCACATGTTTTTGCATGAACAAATTAGGGGAAAAGAATCTCCCGTTACCATACTTTTAATCTTATATTATTCAATAACATATAATAATTTGAAGAACATATAATAAGTGGATTTACGAGAGAAAGATCAAATGAGAAGAAGTTATAATAACTTTTTGATGGGTCACTTTCATCACGTGGAAATGAATCTTGACATGTCATTGTTGTGTACCAAATTACAACCACGAACTTGGGTCTTCAGTCTGGAAATTCCTATTTCCACTTTTATAGGAAAGTTAATGCACCCTGACATGCAAGGGGAATAGTGGGTGCCTTGCATTTATATTTCTGCCAAAGTTGACTTTGGCATGTTAGCAGCAAGGCATCCACTACTCCCCTTGCATGTCAGGGTGCATTAACTTTCCTATAGTAGTGGAAATAGGAGTTTCCCTTCAGCCTTATCTTTAAACTTTAACATTATCCAATAGGTACGAGAACTTCCTTTCCTGTCTATGAATTCCAGATGCGTATGGATTCATACTAAATAAAAAAATACATACATAATTTTACTAGTGTTTTTGAGTAATTTTTGTTTGTTTGTCAATTTTGAAATTGGATAGCAATTTTTTGAAATTCTAAGTTGCAATGATGTAATTTGCAAAATATCAGTAATCTAAAGTTTTTCATAACATTAAATTTTAAGTATAATTATGATAATTTATTTCATCATAATTCTAAAGTTATAATTTTGAGAAATTTATTTTGGTGATTTATTTTAATGTTAAATGTATTAAGAGGATAGGGTAATTTTTTCACGGTGTAAATTATTTCTCAAATTTTATATTTAAAAATAATTTAAATTTTCAAAAATTTGATTTTTCCTGAGCATTTTCGTAGATTAATACTCAGGAAAAATCAAATTTTGCACGCGATGTGCATGATTTGATGGTGGGGGCTGTTGGTTGCCACGCTCCCCACCCGGGTTCGATCCCGCCGCTGCGCAGCAGTGTATTTGATGTAATATGATGACAGATGATGTAATATATATGTACCATGTGTAATATGATGACAGATGTATATGATGTAATATATATGTACCATGTGGCTTCTTCAGCGGGGATCCTTCCCCCCAAAAAAAATATACACACGCTATTCTTCACATATTTTGTTTGAAAGTAAATTTTAAAATAATGATTTTTGAGTGTTTTCATATTATGTAAATATATTTACAAAATTTTAAAATAAAATAAATAAAAGTATAATATAAAAAGGCTAAATAATTATATATTATTTAATAAATTTTTTATAATAAATCTATTAACTTTGAGTTTACTATTTGTCATGGATGATATTTGGTTGATAGCATGGAGTTGGGTAATATTTTTTTAGTGAAAAAAGTCACATTTTGGTGATTGAGTTGTTGAGGCTCTTAAAAATAGAAATTTTAAATTTATGTAAATATCAATAATGATATGCAAACTTTAAAATTGTAAGTATTTGATAGTTAAAAAAAAAAAACTAAATTTAATTACTAATTATATTCGAATAGGGAATTGACAATGGCGTGGATTAATTTCTCATTATATTTCTAGCCTTTTGATGTATAAATTTGAAAAATGATTATGTCCCTCTTGCATTTGAAATTGTAATATTCTTATATTTATAATTTAGTAACTTGAAAATTATTTTTAATATGATTTAAATTTTCAATGTTATAATTTAAATAATAAATTGATTGAACGTAAGAAAATTTATCAATTTGATTTTAATAAGTAATATTTTTTTATTAAGTGTAACTCAAAAATGTGAATTTGAAAATACTGGAAATGTATATTTTATAAAATTCACTGAAGAGTTAATAAACATGATTATCTCGGTCATATATATATATATATATATATTAACATCCACTTGTTCAATAAAAAAATGAGTGCAATAATAATTAACGAAGTTGTAATAGTTGTAAGTTATAATTAATATAGTTGGTAATGGATGCAATGGCATCTGCTGTATAAATCTCTCTCAATCTGTAAAATGTGATTGCAGTCAATTTTGTCCTCAATCTACACAAGGGCGAAGTATATATATATATATATATATATATATATATATATATATATATATATATAAATTTGTACTCCTGAATTTTTTTTATTTATTTTTTTTAACCGAAACGGATATTTTATTTATGGGTGGCCAAAGCCATATCAAGTTTTACATTTTTCTGTTTCTAACAGAACAATTTTCTGCTTTTACAAGATCGACTTGCCCTTTTAAGGAATGGCTGCCATATTCGGTTCTCCTGCATTTATGCTGATCATGTTCTTTTCTAGATTACATCCAATATTTGCCAGGCTGTCTGCTTCTGTGTTTAATTCTCTGAGGATATGAAAGATTTGAACTGAAGAGAAGTCCTTCATGAGTCTATTCACTCTTAATATCTGTTTGTTCAGTACTGGATCCTTGAGCCCTTTCTTATTTAATAGAGATTTTATCAGCAATTCTGAGTCTCCAAACACTAAGATTTCCCTTGGGTTTCCTTTTCTGGCCAGTTGGCAAGCTTTTAAAGACTGAGGACTTCTGCCTGGTTGTTGGTTTTAAGCCCTAGTCCCCAGCTGAATTCCTCTTTTCTTCCGTTCGGGAGGTAAATGACCCCCCAACCTCCTGACCTGCCTGGATTACCTTTCGAGGCTCCGTCAAAGAAGATAGTGCATTTTCCTTGAGATTTCCACCACTTCTGGAAGCTTTCCAAAGTGTCTCGAATCTGCCAGTTTTCCTTGTGATTTGGGCGAGTGATTGTTGAAGGACTCGTTGTAGGAGTGTAATCACCCAACCATGCTCTTTCTTCATCTCTTAGGGAGCTGTCTCTAACATTGGATTGTCTCAGAGTTTCTATTAGTAGTTTCTTGGCCTTTTCTGCGACATTTCCTGCAGACATTTCTTTTTGATTAAAGACAATTTCGTTCCGGGAGAGCCACAACTTCCAGCACACATATTTTGGAGCTGCTATCCACACCTTGTGCCAAAGGGATTTGTCTGCGATGCTGTAGGGATAACGAGCTTTCCAAGACGAAAACATGTCTGTTATCGAACAATGCACTGGGGGTCTAACATTCAGTCCAGCCAAGAAGCTAGTCCAGGCCTTCTGTGCATACTCACATTCAATAAATATGTGCGCTGAGGTCTCCAAGGCTTTTTTACAAAACACGCATCGATGTGGACCAGCTATGTTCCTTCTACATAGGTTATCTCCAGTTAGGATTTTGTTGTGAAACAAAGTCCAGAAGAAGAAATTGATCTTCGGAATGCTGAAGCTTTCCCAGATCTGCTTCCACACTGCTTCCGGGTGCGAAGAGTCCTTTTTGCCTTGCATCTGTAAGTACCCTTGTTTGGCTGTGTATACCCCTGTTTGTCCCCAACCCCATGAATCTTCCTCGTCCTTGTGCACTGGAGTAAAGTCTGTGATTGCATCTATGAAATAGTTTAACTGATTTTTTAAGTGCGCTGGTATGTTGGGCAAAGTCCAGCACTGCCAATTGCCTTTGTTATCCCACTCTGCAATGTCCTCGATTTTCCTGATTCCTTTTGATCTTAACCAGGCTCTTAAATCTGCGATTTCGTTAATGACTGAAAGTGGAGGATGGCCCATGATTCGATCTCTCCACAACAATGTTTTTTTGCCGTTCCCTGGAATTTTATACAAATGTGTTCTGAAGAAATCTATCCCTTTGCAACAGAGCCTCCAAGCCTGTGTTCCTCTAGGAGAAGGCGCTGGGTTGAAGGAGATGATCGACCGATTTCTGAGATATTTGAGATTTAAGAGCTGGCTGATAGGATGCGTGGGCTCAGATATTAGCTGCCACAGGAGTTTACAACCCAGGGCTAGATTTGCTTGTTGGGGGTCTCTAATTTGGAGTCCACCTTCAGCAATGGGACGCTTCACCATTTCCCAATTAACTAAGTGAAAACGGTTACTGTTCCCCTTCCCACCATTCCACAAAAAGTTCCGCATTAAACAAGATCTGATCTGCGATTTGCCTTGGAGCCATCAGCAAAGAGGCTTGGAAAGTAGGCAGAGCTGAAAGCACCGAACGGATGAGAGTGAGCTTGCCGCCTGTGGTAAGCCAGACTCCGCCCCACGCTGCTATCTTATTTTTGAACTTGGAAATCACCTCCTCCCACAAATAATTGCGATTGGATCCCATCGTCAGCGGAAGACCAAGATACTTTATTTTATCCCACTCTGCATAGCCTTTGAACCCCAATTCACTGGCTATCCTTTCAATTGTTTGTTGATCGGTATTCCATCCGTAAACTGCGCTTTTCCTCTCACTGATTAGTGCTCCAGTAACACTGCAATACTTTTGGAGAATTGTCTTGAAGGATTTAGCAATTCTCATGGATGCGCCCCCGAGCAGGAGTGAATCATCGGCAAAGAGCGCATGATTCACTGGGGCTACGCCTTGCACGATTCTTATCCCAGGAATGGTGCCACTTTGTTGCTCCTGTGTCAACTTTCTGCTTAATGAATCCGCCATCAGAATATAGAGAAAGGGAGACAGAGGGCAGCCTTGCCTCAGTCCCCTGGTGGCTAAAAAGAACTCTGTTGGTCTCCCATTCACCATTGGAGCGATCCAGATGTTTTCGATGCAGGCTTTGATAAGGTTTATGAATTCCTGTCTGAACCCAAAGGCTGCAAGTACCCTGAGCAGGAAAGAACGGTTAACACGATCAAAAGCATTACTCATATCTAATTTGATAATCATACCTTGTTCTTTCCGTGTATGGCTGGAATGGAGAGCCTCTTGGATTTGAATGACATTGTCCAAGATTTGTCTGCCTTTCACAAATCCTCCTTGGGCTGGAGAGATGAGTTTTTGAAGAAGTGGCTTAATTCTGTTTGCCAGCAGTTTGGCCACGATCTTGTATGATGAATTACAAAGGGAGATCGGCCTGTATCTGTCAAAGGATCCTGGGTTTGTTTCCTTGGGGATTAAAGCGAGAAATGTGGATTTTATTCCACCACCCACTTTTGCCTTCCTCAAGATTCCTCTTATCATTCTGAAGAGATCAATTTTGATAATCTCCCAACAAATTCTGTAAAAGTGTACTGTGAAACCGTCGGGACCTGGGGCTTTATCTGGTTCCATGGACCAGACTATATTAGTTATCTCTTCTTCCGTTACTGGGCTCATCAGAGAATCATTATCTTCCTCACTGACTAGATTTGGGATGGTTGTGAGGAACTCTACTTCATCCTCCTCGTTCCCATTTCTTTCTGCACTAAGAAGGTTCTGAAAATGATTTACAGCTGCTTCTTTGATTTGAGAAAATCCTTTATAAACCTGACCACTAGTGCTGGTAATTTCTGTTATATGATTGCGCGAGAGACGGGCCCTGCACTGTCTATGAAAGTATGAGGTATTTCTGTCCCCAGATTTGAGCCACAGACTTCGAGACTTTAAGCGCCAATATTCCTCTTCATTTCTAAAAGAACAGTATACATTCCTTTGAGCAGATTTTTCATTGGCTAAATCTGTGGAAGAGGGATCTTTCTCCTCCATTTCAAGTTGTATTCCTTCCAATTGAAGAACTGCCTCCTTCCTCTGCCTATTGGGGGATTGCATGGATTTCTTTATCCAATCTTTGAGTGCTTTTTTTGTATTTTTCATTTTTTGTTCCCACACATAGCTTGGGGAACCGAGTACATCTATCCTCCATGCTGCTTGAACTGTTTCTAAGAACCCTTCTTTACCTGCCCAAAGAGGGTTGAAACGAAATGGGAGAGGGCCTAAATCTTCTTCTTCTTTTAGGCATAAGAGGATAGGCTTATGGTCCGATGTGAGCTTTGGAAGAATCTTGGTGAAAACTATTCTGTTGTCCATCATTAAAGAGCTGCTGATGAGAAATCTATCCAATCTGGCAGAGATTTGATTTTCTCCGGTTCTGTTGTTTGTCCAGGTGTATTTGCCTTTCACTGGTTTGAAGTCTACCAAATCCCACTGCAGTATCAGATTTCCCACTGTATTGATGAAAGGATCTCTAGACTGAATCCCTCCTTTCTTTTCTTTGGGATCTAGAGTTATGTTCAGATCTCCACCTATGACTAAATTTGAGGGGCTGATCTGCGCTATATAATCCAAGAGTGTCCTCCAGCACTCTCTCTTTTCTTCATAATGAACAGGGACATACAAGTTAAACAGAGCGAGGGAAAGATTGCTTACGGTGTGACGCAGCTCTGTGAAGATCCAATGTTGGGTCGCTAAGAATCGTTCTAGTGAGAAGTCTTTTGTCCAAAAAGTACCTATTCCTCCAGCCGTGCCCCTTGCACTAACAGCCTTTCCTGAATCAAATTTCCATTTCATAGCGCTGGTGTTTAGAAGGGTTTCCCCTTCTACTTTGGTCTCTTGGAGCATAAGGATGTCCGCGGTCTCCATCTTCAATAAGTCTTTGATAGCCTCTGCCTTGTTGGGATTACCCAGACCCCTACAGTTCCAAGAGATCAACTGCATCATTTACCACTTATAGGGGTAGGCCCTCCTCCTTTGGAGGCCCTAGGTCTGATATTTCTCCCTAGTGTCATTTCTATGGTAGCTTGACTGTCGAGGGTTTTTTGTCTATCTGACTCCTCTTCTCTAGTTTCCCTGTTTGATCTTCGTCCAGCCCTTTTTGTTGTCCTTTCAAGTGTTTCATCATCTGATGATCCCATATTCTCTATGGTTTTCTTCTTTTTTTTGATTATATCTGCGTATGAAGGGGAAGAAATATTGCTTGGGATGGGGATTGGGTTATTACCTGGTTCTATGGTTTCAATGTTCTCCTGCTGTGGTGGATCTTCTTCCCCTGCTTCCGGAGGATCTGAAGGAGGCGTGAGGATTTCAAAGGGGTTTTTGTCCCCCTCATTGCCTTTTGTTTCACTGCTTCCGGCGTTTTGGTTACTTGTGCTTCCATTATCTACTTTGTTCTCTGTCCCTTTAGCCTTGTTTTTGTTACTCTGTCTGCTGATTGTTGTCTTCTTTGCCTGTTTCCATTGTTCTTCTTTTTCCTTCTCTGTTGTCTCCTCGTTTCTTTTTTTGCAATATCTTGCAAAGTGCCCGTACTCATGACAGAATCGACACTTGAAAGGCAGCTGTTCGTAATCAAGCTCTTGAATGTGTGTCCAGTTTGCCACCGATAGCTGAATCGCTTCGGGTAATCCTGTTTCCAGATCGACCTCCACGCAGATCCGGGCGCAGGAGTATTGATCCTTCCTTGGGGCCTGGTCTATGTATTTCCCAAGTGCGTTTCCGATGGATTGAAGTGAGTTTTGACTCCAGCAATGAAGGGGAAGATGCGGGAGGCGCACCCAGACAGGGACCGCCTTGGGCACGTCTTGTGCTGGATCGAAATCAGTAGACCATTTGTTCAAGTAGAGTCCTTGAGGCCCCATGAAGTATGGCCCGTTTCTGAAGATCAGGCCTCTGTCCTCTGTACTGTCAAACAAGAAGACGAAGAACCCTTTGCCTACAAAATAGATCTTGATTCCTTCATTAACCAGAGGTAGCCAATTTCTTTTGACCCATTCTTCGACTGCTCTCGGGGATGGCCACAGACCGGTAAACTGGCCGATTAGACCTCTTTCTGCAAGATTCAGCGCAGATCTACAGGTTTCCTCCTCTGGTAAGGCCACCTTGGGTATACTGTCCAGTTTTTTAACAAATTTTTGCTGCGGGCCTGTGGCCTGGCGTTTTCCTGTAGCAGTTACAAGAGCCTTGAAGGCTTCGAGCTCCGGAGGAAAGGGGGGAGGGGCCGCAGGGCCGCCTCCAGGCTCCATGAGGGAGAACGCTTGCGGGATCGCTCAGAAGGCGCGGCTAGGGTTGCAGCGCGCGTCAAAGAAAAACCTTCACTCCTGAAATTATTTTTAAAATAATAATATTATAAAATTTAATTTAATTTAGTTTGTTGTTTTATTTATTTATTTATTATAATTTGATTTATTTTTATTGAAAATTTCTACATCAAAAAATTATATTGAATAATTACAAAAATATGCTATTTTAAAAATCAAAACAATAAATAATTTATCATTTAAAATATTTTATAGAAAGTTATCTATATATTATTAGTATTATAATTATTTTCTTGGTAAAATAAAATAAAATTTAGAAAATTGAGTTTAGAATATATTTAAATATTTATAAACAATATTTGTGGAATAAATAAATTTTATAATTCGCTTAAAGAAAAGTATTGAGAGGCTTCATTTTTCTTTTTAGATAATTATGCTAGCTCGATTGTTTAACTCGATGAGGGTTTCTTAAATCCATTTAAAATTTGAATTTCAAAAGCTGGATCAAGTGTTTTAAGCACGGAGGGCCTAAAAAATAGAGTTTTATAATTCTCTGCAACACCATTTAGTACCTTAGCAGACTTAGAGAAAAAGTTGTCCTTAGGTGGCTGAGTTTATCATGTTGTATTTCCAATGGCTTATGAGTTTGAGATTTTCAAATTCATATGATATTTTTCATCTAATTTCTTTTAAACACAATGTTTGAATTTTTTTTTTTTAACAATTTTAAAGAGCTTGAATAAAACATCAATACCATAAAATATTCATAACTAAAAAAATCTTCAAAAAATACCATTATCTTCGTTTAAAAGTCCTCTTCAAAAGGGTACTTTTGGTTTTCAATTTATTTAAATAGTTGAAAAACACCTTCCCTAAACTTGACTGTAAATCATGCTCATATGTGTGTGTGTGTGTGAGATTAAGTTATGCTATGTGAACACATGCATACATCTTAAGATGTATGAAAATTTCCAAAGATAATCATTTCATTGAATGGAAAATTGACATGTTATACAATATTAAATATTTTTGGAAACAATATTATTAGGACAACAACATAATTCTCCATAATTTTTCTTTACTCCAAATCAAAATTCATAGTGCTTATATAAATTTTGAGGGTTTCAAATCGATAAAAGAGGAAAACTTGAAATTCCATCGCCACATTTGTCCCAAAAATTTAACTCATCTTTACATTTTCACCCATTTCACTTCTAAAACAACCCTAAAAATTGCAACTCTATAAAAAGAAATCTAAAAACTTTTAAAACCTCAATTAAAAATATTATTTCTCATTAATAATAAATAATAATAAAAAAAAAAATTAACTCTAAAATGACAACTTTATTAAAAAATTTAAAACAATTACAAACTTCTATGTAAAAAAAATCTATAAACTTTTAAAACCTCAATTAAAAGTTAGATCTTAATTAAAAACTTAATAACATATTTTTAAAACTATCCGTTAAAATTTTATGTTAACTTAAATTTTGGCATTTTATGCTCTTAGGTGTAGTCCTAAACCCTGGAACAAAGTCGTTCAAGGTCCTAAGGGTCCGTCTACCCTCCCCTATGCACACATTGTTAACTTAAATTTTGGCATTTTATGCTCTCAGCTGAAGTCCTAAACCCTGGAACAAGGTCCTCAAGGTCCTAAGGGTTCGTCTACCCTCCCCTATGCACACATTTATAGATTCACATATCCATACATTAATAGATTCACTTTAGTAGATGTTTAATATTATAGTGTTATTATTATTTTAAATGACTTTGAACACGGTTATGAGGGTTCGTTACTATTATTTTTACTCTATGCATAGATTTATAGATTCACTTTAGTAAAGGTTTAATGGCATATTTTTATTGTTGTGTTTTAGTAAATGTTTAATTGTATATTTTTATTATTAGTTTTTAAGTGATCGAATGTTTTAGTAGATGTTTAATTGTATATTATTATTATTATTTTTAAGTGATAGAGAGTTTTAGGAGTTCATTTAATTTAAAAAAAAGTTAATGAATCGAAAGAAAATTTGTGCATTAACAAATATGTGGTTAGCGAAAAAAGATTTTTTAACATATAATTTTGTATAAATTTCTATTATCTATCTGGTAGTAGTTATTGATAATTAAATTAAAATTCTAAAAGTTTTATTTCAAAATAAACATCTTATTTATTATGAATTTTGATATTTGATAATCTAATATTTGTTCTATATAATTATATAAAACAATCAAACTAGAAAAGGGATTAGAATAGATAGAGACAAGGTGTTTTGTTACGGCTCTCTATAGTGAAAAAATGACCTAGGCGGAATTTTATGAGAAAAATCTAACCATACGAAAGGCTTGGGTGATTACAGGTTTAGAATAGACAGAGACAATGTATTTTGTTATGGCACTCTATAGTGTAAAAATGACCTAGTCTAAATTTTATGAGAAAAATCTAACCATACTAAAGACTTTGGTGATTACGAAGTGATTTTGATAATTAATAACGCAACCATCTCAAGACTCTCATTAACTAACAAACAAAAACTATATATAATACTTGAATTTGACCAAAAAAAAAAAAAAAAAAAACAAAACTTTACATTTAAATTAGATTTATGACATAAAAATAAAACAAATTGATTTATGACATAAAAATAAAACAAATTGATTTGATTATTAAATTAATTTTTGTATATATTATTGATATGAATTATTTAATAAATAGTTGAATTAACTAATTATTTCCTATGAATAAATAATTAATATTATAAATATGAAAAAGTTATAATAACTTTTTGACCGGTCACTTTCATGACGTGGAAATGAATGTTGACACATTATTGTCATGTACCAAATTACAACCACGAACTGCCATTATTTGGGCCTTCAACCTTATCTTTAAACTTTAACATTATCCAATAGCTACGAGAACTTCCTTTCCTGTGTATGAATTCCAGATGCGTATGGATTCATACTAAATAAAAAAATACATAAATAATTTTACTAGTGTTTTTCAGTAATTTTTGTTTGTTTGTCAATTTTGAAATTGGATAGCAATTTCTTGAAATTCTAAGTTGCAATGATGTAATTTGCAAAATATCAGCAATTTAAAGTTTTTCATGACATTAAATTTTAAGTATAATTATGATAATTACGAGTATAAGGTATTAATTTTTTCAAGCTGTAAATTATTTTTCAAATTTTATATTTAAAAATAATTTAAATTTTCAAAAATTTGATTTTTCCTGAGCATTTTCGTACATTAAAATGAATCTATATATATATATTATTCTTTACATATTTTGTTTGAACTTAAATTTTAAAATATGTTTGAACTTAAATTTTAAAATAATGATTTTTGAGTGTTTTCATATTATTCAAATATATTTATAAATTTTAAAATAAAATAAATAAAAAATATAACATAAAAAAGGCTAAATAATTATATATTATTTAATAAATTTTTTATAATAAATCTATTAACTTTGAGTTTACTATTTGTCAGGGATGATATTTGGTTGATAGCATGGAGCTGGGTAATATCTTTTTAGTGAAAAAAGGTCACATTTTGGTGATTGAGCTGTTGAGGCTCTTAAAAATAGAAATTTTAAATTTATGTAAATATCAATAATGATATGCAAACTTTAAAATTGTAAGTATTTGATAGTTAAAAAAAAAACTAAATTTAATTACTAATTATATTCGAATAGGGAATTGACAATGGCGTGGATTAATTTCTCATTATATTTCTAGCGTTTTGATGTATAAATTTGAAAAATGACTATGTCCCTCTTGCATTTGAAATTGTAATATTCTTATATTTATAATTTAGTAACTTGAAAATTATTTTTAATATGATTTAAATTTTCAATGTTATAATTTAAATAATAAATTGATTGAAAGTAAGAAAATTTTTCAATTTGATTTTAATAAGTAATATAATTTTTTATTAAGTGTAACTCAAAAATGTGAATTTGAAAATACTAGAAATGTATATTTTATAAAATTCACTGAAGAGTTAATAAACATGATTATCTCGGTCATATATATATATATATATATATATATATATATATATATATATATATCTTAACATCCACTTGTTCAATAAAAAAATGAGTGCAAACCGACCCTACCACAAGTATGAAGAAATAATCCGGTTTTTTGCATATCAAAGCACAGATCTGTATTATTTTGTTGCTGTTCTTGTCATCGACCGGTTCAAACATCCGCCAATGAGCCCCGATCGGGCAACATATCCACATATCGTGGCAATGAGCATAGATCGAGTCTCGGGCTCGTAGATCCAGACCTTCTAATGGAAGAACGACCCTATTTATGGTCAGATCCGGAAGCTCGCTCACCGAACAGGCTGTTTAGAAGTGAGTATAAGGTGCAGAGCAGGGTCAAAGGGATAGATCTGCCAAAAACAAGATCTGGAACCCTAGAAAGAGATCACAGTTTCGCCAGTCCACAATCTGCCGGGACAGAACCCAATCGTTTTCAAATCCTCGTTAGAACGCCCATGGGAAATACAATCCTGATTTGGACTCATGCTACAGATAGGGCTATAGATCTGAAAAATAACATAGCTAACCAGATTGGCTATCCAGCAGGCGAGCAAAATCTAGTAACAGGGGGCAGATCGCTACAGGATCACAGATCCTTGAAGGAGTACAACATCAAATCAGGATCTACAATTATTCTCAATATGAGACTACGAGGAGGTGCAGCTACCAGCAAAACAACAGCAGGAGACAGTGGGTCCAAATCGAATCACAACCCAGCTCAGCACCAGCAAAACAGAAGTGAAGGAGCGTCCTACAAGCATATATTACAAAGTGGGAAAGCCCCTCCGACAGTCCCAAAGCAGGCCGGAGCAGAACCAAGCCCATACATAGTGGAACAAATGCAGCACACACCAGAACTAACAATCGATATAGCAGAAGCAGAGAAGGTATGCGATAGCTATGGGAAGCAAGCTATCATCTGCCGTTTTAATGGGTTTTGGCCCAAACCCTTGGAACTGTTTCATTGGATACTCACAAATTGGTCTCTGGACTGTGAGATCCACCTCTGTTCAAAAGGATTTTTCATAGTAAAATTTCAGACGCCAGAAATCAGAGAGCTCGTGTTTCAGCAAGGACCGTGGTTTTGGGGCTCTTCGGGTCTCTTTATTACCCCATGGTTCCCGGAGTTTGACGCAAACACTTTTGTTGTATCTCAGATGCCGGTATGGGTACGTCTTCATAACCTCCCTATCCATTTCTGGGACCAAAAGATACTTGCATGTATAGGCAACTCCATAGGTAGATTCATCAAAATGGATACACAAAGAATTGAAGAAAGAATTTTTACTTTCGCTCGCATATGTGTGGAAGTAGATCTTAGTAAAGGTTTATTGGGAAACATTAAACTGAAACACAAAGACCGTAGCTGGTTGCAGTCATTAGATTATGAAAATACAGCTTTCAGGTGCAGAATATGTCGGCAAACTGGACATCTGCAAAATGCATGTCCAGAATACAAAAAGAACAGCCGCAGAAAGAAGAAAACAGGTAATCATCAAAAAGGATGGAAATTCTCCTATACAGAATCAGATGAGGAGGAAGAAAATGAGGAGGAAGAACCAGTCCAAAATGAAAGCAACCAAACAGAAACTCAGAAGGCACCCCCACAAGAACCTATGGAATCACAACCCGGAAAGAACTCAAATTCAATGGAAATCAGTGGAACCAAAAGGCAGCACTCTCCAGACGCCTCTGATTCAGACAAGGAAAATCCTCGACCCAGCGAAGAAAATCCTCTTCAACTTGTTCCCATAATTCCATCCCAAGGAGAATGGCAAAAAGTTGAGAAGAAAAAGGGGAGAAAGACATGATTTCTCTCACTTCTCTTATTTGTTCTCGCTGAGGTCTTTTCTCATAATTCTTGTTTTTTATTTTTTAAGCTCTCCAACTGGACGGGCACTGGCCTGAGCATTCCTCATATGAGGAGGCCGTATATCTGTGCATTCCTCATATGAGGAGGCCGTGTATCTGTTTCAGTGGGTTTCCTTACTTGTTTAGTTGGACGGGACTAAGTCTCCACATCCAGCGAGCTCTATGATTCGCAAATTATAGAGCAAATTGAATGCTGCGGGATATACTTGTAACTTTTTGTCCTGGTAATAAAAAGTTGGATTTTTTCTTTTGGAAAAAAAAATGAGTGCAATAATAATTAACGAAGTTGTAAGTTATAATTAATATAGTTGGTAATGGATGCAATGGCATCTGCTGTTATAAATCTCTCTCAACCTGTAAAATGTGATTGCGCTCAATTTTGTCCTTAGTCTACACAAAGGCGAAGTATATATATATATATATATATATATATAAATTTGTACTTCTGAAATTATTTTTAAAATAATAATATTATAAAATTTAATTTAATTTAGTTTGTTGTTTTATTTATTTATTTATTATAATTTGATTTATTTTTATTGAAATTTTCTCTATCAAAAAATTATATAATGAATAATTACAAAAAATATGTTATTTTTAAAATCAAAACAATAAATAATTTATCATTTAAAATATTTTATAGAAAGTTGTCTATATATTATTATTGTTATAATTATTTTCATGGTAAAATAAAATAAAATTTAGAAAATTAAGTTTAGAATATATTTGAATATTTATAAATAATATTTGTGGAATAGATAAATTTATTTTTTCCAAGGAAAAAAAACCGAGCTTTTCTATTATAAAAATAAAAGAGCTACAAATAGATGAGTTAACATCCAGCAGATAAAAGCACTGCCTGAGACAGATATGATGCCACATGGGCTCGCATCGTTAGTGAACTAACGTGCACAAAGAATATGAAGGAGAAGAGAATAAGAAAACAAAAAAGGGGAGAAAACTGTCTTCCCTCAGGTTTTTCGCCCCTTTTTCTTTTCGACCTTGCGCCATTCTCCCACCGTGGGCTCGGTCGAGACAATGACTAACTGGGTTGTTTCATTTTGTTGTCCAGTTTCTTTATCTGAATCTGATGTATCTGAATGATGCTGCCGTTTGTTGCCTCCCATGCTGTGATCCACGCTTGTCATCTGATGCTGGGTCTCTGTCTGGAAAGAAAGTGGCTGTTGCTCTTTGTTGACTACTGTAGTTTCCTTTTGGGTCTCTAGATCAACTTCCTCGATGATTGTATCGTCCTCCTCTTCTTCTGTTTCTGCATCTTCTGATACTGTGGGTACTTTCTTTTCCTCGGTTTTCTTCTTTATGACATTGTCTATGTTCTGCCATCCTTTATGCTTCCTTTGTTGTGGCTTGTTCTTGTTTTGGCTTTTGCATGCATTGAACAAATGACCTGTTTGTTGACATCCCCTGCATCTGAATGCTGTGTTCTCATAGTCCAAAGATTGTTTCCATTGTGTATTGTTGAAGTTCAGGATGATGCTTTCTGGTAATCCCTGGCTGAGATCTACCTCGACGCAAATTCTAGCAAATGTAAAGATCCCTTTTAGATGTCTCCCTGTGTCTATTTTTAACATTCTTCCGAGAGCATTTCCTATGACTGCTAGGGAAGAAAAGTGCCAAAAATGCATCGGAAGATTATGTAGTCTTACCCATACCAGCATTTTTGTTACCACCATGGAGTTTGGATCAAACTACGGAAACCAGGGGGTAACAAATAATCCCGCACTGCCCCAGAACCATGGTCCTTCGGTGAGGACTTTATCCCTCTCTTCTTCGACTCGAAAGACTACTATGAAGAATCCTTTCGAGCATAGCTGAATCTGGCAGTTTTTTGTCCATGTCATGTGTATCCATTGGTACAATGCATCCGATCTAGGCCAGAAGCCGTTAAATCTACAAATGATTGCATTTTTTTGTAAATCTGTGAAAATGCCCTTTACCTCTGGGATATCCAGCAGAATGGATGGGCTTACTGGTGCTTCATCTACGATATACTTCCCTGGGAGGGTATTTACATTTGCATGTTCTTTCCCCTTTTGAGTTCCTGTCCCCTTTGCTGCATCTCTGTAGGATCCTGTAGGTTTTGATGTAGATCCCTTTGATCCACCTCGCAGCCGAAGATTGAGAATAACAGTTGAATCTTTTACAACCCTGTAATGCTGGAGGGTGTGTTGATCCTGCATGCATAACCCAGAGAATAATAGGTTTTGTGGTGCAGTTGGAATGCCCAGTCTGACCTGTATCTCTTTTTTTAAATCCAATACTGTCATCCTTGCACAGATCTGCACACAAAAGTGCCTTCCGTCTGTTGATCTAACAAAAATTTGTTTCAGATCTGGTATATCTGCCTTGTTCTGGTTCCTTGATAATATTTGTTGCGCTGCCGAAGGTATAGGGACCTTATAGCCCATATCCCAACTCCCCCGCGCACCTGCATCCCTATTCCACCCCATACTTGTTTTATAGCTTTGACAAGACCGCCCTAATTCTGCAAAAAGAAGCCCGGGGGAACCGAAACGAGCCTTGAGAGCTGGCATGCTCCTCTTTTCATCGTTTTCCAAAACAGAGTTCCCATATCTATGCAATGTGTTCTTGAATACAGCCGAATCAAACCAGACCAGGATAAGAACTGTTTGATTTGGAATAATAACCTCCAACCAGTGAGTTTTCGTTGCCGCCGTGAAGTAAACCATCTGCAAAAATGAGTAGGATCGCCCCAGACGCCGTTTGATGAGATTTGTTTCGAAGAGGACCTTCCCATCCGCCGATCCAGACCAGAAACTGTGTGAGGCATCGATCGCTAGATCTCCCGCGACCATGCATCTAGCCGATCCAAGATGGATAAGGCCATTTAGAACCTCGACGGCGCAGAGTTTTTCCACCGAAACCCTAGGTCCTCGTCGCGCCTCCGGCCATGATGTTTCTGTTGCCGCCGCGAAGGAGATCCTCTGCACCAAGACGAAAAAGCAGTTCAGTTTACTTTGGTTCGTTTCATTGGATTCTTTCCCATCGACCGGTTCGATCCAGGATCCATGAGGCGCAGTATGCCCATAGCAACCATCGACCAGACGTCCCACCAGACCGCAGCAGAGCAATTCCTTTGGAACCGCGGCGGCCCTGAGAGAAAACTCTGAAACCCTAAATCCCGTATTTGCCTCCATCCGTTTTTTCAATTTTATGATAACCACCGGAATAGATAAATTTATAATTCGCTTAAAGAAAAGTATTGAGAGGCTTCATTTTTCTTTTTAGATAATTATGATAGCTCGATTGTTTAACTCGATGAGGGTTTCTTAAATCCATTTGAAATTTGAATTTAAAATGCTCGATCAAGTGTTTTTAGCACGAAGGGCCTAAAAAATAGAGTTTTATAATTCCCCGCAACACCATTTAGTACCTTAACAGACTTAGGGCAAAAGTTGTCCTTAGGTGGCTGAGTTTATCATGTTGTATTTCCAATGACATATGAGTTTGACATTTTCAAAATCATATGATATTTTTTATCTCGTTTCTTTTAAACACAATGTTTGAATTTTTTTTTTTAACAATTTTAAAGAGGTTGAATAAAACATCAATACCATAAAATATTCATAACTAAAAAAGTCTTCAAAAAATACCATTATCTTCGTTTAAAAGTCCTCTTCAAAAGGGTATTTTTGGTTTTTCAATTTATTTAAATAGTTGAAAAACACCTTTCATAAACTTGACGTGTAAATCATGCTCATATGTGTGTGTGTGAGAGACTAAGTTATGCTATGTGAACACATGCATACATCTTAAGATGTATGAAAATTTCCAAAGATAAGCATTTCATTGAATGGAAAATTAACATATTATACAATATTAAATATTTTTGGAAACAATATTATTAGGACAACAACATAATTCTCCATAATTTTTCTTTACTCCGAATCAAAATTCATAGTGCTTATATAAATTTTGAGGGTTTCAATTCGATAAAAGATGAAAACTTGAAATTTCATCGCCACATTTGTCCCAAAAATTTAACTCATTTTTACATTTTCACCCATTTCACTTCTAAAACAACCCCACCTTTACTCTGCTAATTTCATTTTTAGAGCCTTGACGCCCAGCAGGATCTCTTCCGGCACCTACCTGTGTTTGTATGGAAAAGGCATGGGGAAATAGCCTACCCTTGTATTCACTAATGAATGAATGAAGCAATCAATTCCTTACCCTTAGACCCAACGAAAATGATTATGAATCATTGGAGGAAGTGAAGATCCAATGCTTTGCTTTATGTCCCTAGTCTTTTCTTTTTGATGATACTACTTAAAACGAAAAAAAAATTACCTCTAAAATGACAACTTTATTAAAAAAATCTATAAACTTATCTATAAACTTTTAAAACCTCAATTAAAAATTAGATCTTAATTAAAAACTTAATAACATATTTTTAAAACTATCCATTAAAATTTTATGTTGAGTTAAATTTTGGCATTTTATGCTCTCAGGTGAAGTCCTAAAACTGGGAACAAGGTCGTTCAAGGTCCTAAGGGTTGGTCTACCCTACCCTATGCACACATTTATAGATTCACCTATGAATACATTAATAGATTCACTTTAGCAGAGGTTTCATTTTATAGTGTTATTATTATTTTAAATGACTTTGAACACGGTTATGAGGGTTCGTTACTATTATTTTTACTCTATGCATACATTTATAGATTCACTTCAGTAAATGTTTAATGGTATATTTTTATTATTATGTTTAGTAGATGTTTAATGGTATATTTTTATTATTAATTTTTTAACTCATTCATAATTTTTATAAATTCAATTTAGTAAATGTTTAAGTGTATATTATTATTATTATTTTTAAGTGATAGATAATTTTAGGAGTTCATTTAATTTAAAAAAAAAATTAATAAATTGAAAGAAAATTTGTGCATTAACAAATACGCAGTTAGTGAAAAAAGTTTTTTAACATATAACTTTGGATAAATTTCTATTATTTATCTGGTAATAGTTATTGATAATTAAATTAAAATTTTGAAAATTTTATTTCAAAATAAACATCTTATTTATTATGAATTTTGATATTTGATAATCTAATATTTGTTCTCTATAATTATATAAAACAATCAAATTAGACAAGGGATTAGAATAGATAGAGACAAGGTGTTTTGTTATGGCTCTCTATAGTGTAAAAATGACCTAGGCGGAATTTTATGAGAAAAATCTAACCATACGAAAGGCTTGGGTGAGTACAGGTTTAGAATAGACAGAGACAAAGTATTTTGTTATGGCACTCTATAGTGTAAAAATGACCTAGTCGAAATTTTATGAGAAAAATCTAACCATACTAAAGCCTTTGGTGATTAAGAAGTGATTTTAATAATTAATAACGCAACCATCTCAAGGCTCTCATTAACTAACAAACAAAAACTATATATAATACTTGAATTTGACCCAAAAAAACTTACCTTTAAATTAGATTTATGACATAAAAATAAAACAAATTGATTTGATTATTAAATTAATTTTTATATTTATTTTAAATCAATTTAATATATTATTGATATGTATTATTTAATAAATAGTTGAATTAACTAATTATTTCTTATGAATAAATAATTAATATTATAATAAATTATTTTAAATAAAATTAATTGTTTTTTATACAGGTTTTCAGCGTTAATAATTATATCGGACAAATACTTTTGCAATGTAAAACATCCCACGGAAAACACAAAAAATTATAGTAAAATTAATTATTTCTATAAATTATATAATTAAATTAAATTAATAATTAATTATAAAAATAAATTATATAATTTAGTTAAATTAATTATTAATTATAAAACTATTAATTTAAAAATACAAAAACTATTGATAATTAATATTTTCAAAGATATACTATATAAAATCCATTTTTTTTACACTTATATGGATATAAATACGATAAAATTCGTAACAACGATCATGATTCCAATCAAAGTGTATCACAATAAACCTTGAAATATAACTGCAAGCGAGAATTCTAGCCAAAAAAACGATAAAATTCCCAACAACTACCATGATTCCATTATTCATTCAAAGTGTATCACAATGAACCTTGAGATATAATTGTACAAGAGAATTCTAGCTAAAAATTTATTTAACGCAATAAACCTTGACATATAATTGCACGAAGAAATTATGGTAAACAATCTCCGCTTACCCATACTTCTAATCTTATGTTATTCAGTATCATATAATAATTTGAAGAAATATAATAAGTCGATTGAGATATAATAATACGATTGAAGATCAAATGGAAAAAAGAAAAAGTTATAATCAACTTTTTGACCTGTCACCAGCAAATGAATATTGACATACTATTGTATCCATCCGTACGAGGACTTCCATTCCTCTGATTCCAGATGCGTATGATATATTATTGAAATAACAAAAATACATCATGAGCTCATGGATTCTTTTATATATATATTTGATTGAAATTTGGTAGAATTTTTTGAAAATTTGTAACAATTAAAAACACTAAATTTTGTAACGACTAATAACAAAGTTTAAATTAACTAAATTCATGAATTTAAAAAAAATAAATAAATAAACTTTTTTCATTATTTAAATGTTCCATAATATTAAATTAAATGAAGATCTGGAGTATGTCTTAAAACTGTTTTTATTTGGCTAAGAGTTTGTCTTCCTCGGACTTAAGTAAACAGGTTAAGAAGCGTCTAGCAGGTGTGAAAGTCGCCTCTGCGAAAGGACTGTCCCCTTCCTCAGCTGGATCCACTTGGCATTTTGTTTCCTGGTGATCTTCTCCTCTGCTTTTAAAGCACTTTGATATGCTTCTTCTATAGATTTGGGAGAGAGAATAATAATCTCATCTAGTATCTCCATCCGTAATCCATTCACGAACCTTGTTGCCTTTTCTGCGGTTTCTTCGACATAACCTGCTCGCAGATTCACTCTATAAAATTCTTTTGTATATTCTTTCACAGTCATTGCTCTTTGTTTCAGGTTTTGTACCTGTCTATATAGAGCAATCTGATAGTCTTTAGGTAAAAACATACCTTTCATCTTGGCGATCATTCTGGTCCACTTTTTAATTGGCAGCTTATTTGATCTCCTTTGCTTTGCCTGCACATTATCCCACCACAGTGCTGCATGCCCCTTCAGTTTTGTAGCTGCAAATCTGACCCTCCTATCCTCACTGATTTCCTCACCTTTGAAGTATTTAACCAACTCGCTAATCCAATCCAATAATACTTCAGTGGCTACACTGTCATCATAGTTTGACAGTTCAGGCTTCGGTTTGCTGCTTGCTAATAGAACAGATTTCAACAATTTTATCTCTGGCCCTTCCTCATCGGACCCATCTGTCGTAGCTGTAGCTTCTTCTTCACTATCGTCACCACCTTCTGGATCCCTGCGCCTCCCTGCTTCTACTACTGCTAATCTGGCACTTAGGATCCTGATTTCCTTGCACAGTCCTTTGTCGGCTACCCTCTGAATAACTCTATCTCTACCCCTTCTTCCTACCTCCATAATTTGTTTTCTTCCCTAAGGAAAGCACTGCTATGATACCAAAATTTGATGACTCACCCCAAACGCTGAGGTGGGTGCCTTCGTGGCAACTGGCCCATGTGATCCCTTCCCACGCTCGTGTGCAACTGGGGTTTTTTTTGGTGAAATTTTAATGGAGCATTAACTCCGCCACCTTTTCGAGGTTGTCTTAGTCACCGTGTTATGGTTCTATGGCACGGGTTTTGGTTGTAGCTTGGGTCATTGTTGCTGCTGTTTTCGTTCTGCTCCTCTGTGCCCTTACCTGGTTCCTTCTGCCCGATGGTAATGGCTCTCTGCCTCCCATTGTCTGTTGGTTTCGGCCTCGGCTCTGGTTCTATGTTACTGGGTAATGTTAAGATGTTGTATCGACGAGTTTGGTGGCTGCTTCTTGCGTGGTTTTCCGAAACAATGCTGGGCTTTGTGGCCGTCCTGGGTATGTGGTGATTTCTCTGTAATTTTAGTTGGTTTGCTGCACTTCTGGTTTGTCTCTGCTACGTTTGACTGTGTTTATGGTGTGCATTCTTGTCAAGTCCTCAGCTCGACTTCCCTGGCGACAGTTCGGCTCTAACACAAGATAACCTCTCTGCTATGATTTTAGGCTCCCTCTTTGCTTTTCTTTTGCTAAAAATTTCGCTCCTTGTGAGCAGCTGGGGTTTCGTGGCTCTGTCGTCGTGGCTCAAACGTTGTTAGTCTTGGTGGTGGTCTGACTATGGAACCTGCTCTCCACTTTAGGTAACTTTCAGGGTACTCATCTTTACCCTTCTCTCAGTTTATTCTCCGTATAACTAGTTATGCTGCCTCTCTAATCATTGTCTCTTGACTGTGCAGGTAATTCGCTCCTCTGTGGTGGTGGCAAGGGTTTGGTCCTTGACAGTTATTGTTTCTTCGCTCTTGTGCTCCAGTCTCCACTTGAACCAGGTAGGGTCCTTCCTGTTTATCTTATACAGTCATGTAGGTTGTTTTTGTAGAGACGAAGTCTCGTTTTTGTTGGTCCTGGGTCACAGGAACACTTCTTGGTCTGTAATGAAAATATCTGAGGACTGGTTGGCAATTGTATATTTTTTTTGGAAGGTACTATGCCTTATGCTCTGAATCTGTATTGGGTTATAGGATGTTGTCTCTGAACTATAACAAATATTTAAGCAATGTATGTATATATATTTATAGAAATGATAAATCTTCTACTTGTAAGAATTTCAATGATTTGCTTTAGTGAAGTACCCGAATGAATTCTCTTGTAGTGTTTAGTTGCTTTGAATCATGTAGTTAATTTCGTGCACAGTACCAGATTATAGTCATTCATAATAACAATTGTTTGATACTTGAAATGCTTCTCTTCACTGTTTTAAAATATTCTGTCAGAGTTTACATTCTCTGGTTTCTATTCTCCTTTGTTGGCAGCAACCCTTTGTTCATCTTTTGGTTGTGTATTTAAGCTGCTGGCAGCCTCTTTCAATTGAGGAACTACCTGCAATTGCAATTTGTAGTAACATTCCCTTTTGCTGTTATTCAAGTATTAATTTATTTAAGACTATTCCCTAATCTATTTACTTTCAAAAAATAAAAGGTAACGACATTGGCTATGACAGCCTTCTTGAAAAGAAATAACAATAAAAGTAAACTGAAAAGTAAATTTAAAAAAAATCTCAAAACACCATGTTGAGCTGTCGCCTCCATAATTGGATGCTCTTGCATCATGGCGCCTATGCAAAGGACCTGCGACCACATCAATTTTGGGATCATTGTGCATAATAGTAACATAATAGTGCCAGTGCTAGTGTTAGAGTACTCACCAAAGTAATGGCAACTCAAAAAATTAGTTTTGTTTTTTTCAAAATGAATTATCAAGCACTGACCAAATACCAAAAATAAAACACCCTCCACTAGGAGATTTATATCCCATCAGCCAATAGAAAATTAGAAATATGATTTTTGCGGAAAATTAAAATATTATTTTTGAATTTATAAAAAATAAAAATATTAAGCATTTCACTGAAATATTGAATAAAATTAAAAAAATACAACAAAATAATACAAAATCAATACATTTTAAAAAAATACTATAATCTTAAAAACATATAATTTAATCAAATTATTTATCAACTATAAAATTATTAAAATATAATAATTATTAATAACCAAATTCCAAACCACTATCATTATTCCCTTCCATAACCTTGAGGTATATCATTAGTCCAATCAATTCAAAGTGTATCGTAATAAACCTTGAAATATCATTGCACGAGAAAACTCTGGCCAAAAATTTTATTTTAATAAATTTATTATTTAACACAATAAACCTGCACATATTATTGCATGAACAAATTAGGGGAAAAGAATCTCCCATTACCATACTTTTAATCTTATATTATTCAATAACATATAATAAGTGGATTTACAACCTAATGATGAAATGGGAAAAAGTTATAATAACTTTTTGACCGGTCACTTTCATCACGTGGAAATGAATGTTGACACATTATTGTCATGTACCAAATTACAACCACGAACTGCCATTATTTCGGCCTTTAGTCTTTATCTTTAAACTTTAACATTATCCAATACCTACGAGGACTTCCTTTCCTGTGTATGAATTCCAGATGCGTATGGATTCATACTAAAGGAAAAAATACATACATAATTTTACTAGTGTTTTTGAGTCGTTTTTGTTTGTTTGTCAATTTTGAAATTGGATAGCATTTTTTTGAAATTCTAAGTTGCAATGATGTAATTTGCAAAAGATCAGTAATTTAAAGTTCTTCATAACATTAAATTTTAAGTATAATTATGATAATTTATTTCATCATAATTCTAAAGTTATAATTTTGAGAAATTTATTTTGGTGATTTATTTTAATGTATCAAGAGTATAGGGTATTAATTTTTTCAAGGTGTAAATTATTTCTCAAATTTTATATTTAAAAATAATTTAAATTTTCAAAAATTTGATTTTTCCTGAACATTTTGTTTGAAAATAAATTTTAAAATAATGATTTTTGAATGTTTTCATATTATGAAAATATATTTATAAATTTTAAAATAAAATAAATAAAAAATATAACATAAAAAGGGCTAAATAATTATATATTATTTAATAAATGTTTTATAATAAATCTATTAACTTTGAGTTTACTATTTGTCATGGATGATATTTGGTTGATAGCATGGAGCTAGGTAATATTTTTTTAGTGAAAAAAGTCACATTTTGGTGATTGAGCTGTTGAGGCTCTTAAAAATATAAATTTTAAATTTATGTAAATATCAATAATGATATGCAAACTTTAAAATTGTAAGTATTTGATATAAAAAAAAAAAAACTAAATTTAATTACTAATTATATTCGAATAGGGAATTGACAATGGCGTGGATTAATTTCTCATTATATTTCTAGCATTTTGATGTATAAATTTGAAAAATAATTATGTCCCTCTTGCATTTGAAATTGTAATATTCTTATTTTATAATTTAGTAACTTGAAAATTATTTTTAATATGATTTAAATTTTCAATGTTATAATTTAAATAATAAATTTATTATAAATATAATTTAACTAATAAATTGATTTTTTTTTTTTTTTTGAATTGGACTAATTCTATTAATCAAAAATATGGTACAAGAAGATACATTCAAGAGAGACAGAAAACCGGCAACCGGAAATGATAGGACTATCAACCTCGGTTCCGGAGAAGAAGTGAAACAAGCAAGAAGCTACAACATATGGCTGGAAGCAAAGAAAGATTGACTTCTACCCAGAATGGGTAGAAGCCTCAACACGAAGCTTTTTCCCTTTCCTTTTTTTGACTTCGACCCAACCGTCGAGGGGTGAATGAGCGATAACAACTTGAAGTTTGGAGTTCTCCACAGGGGAGCCTTCCTTTTCTGAATCAGAGGAGGAGGTCAAATGGACGCGTTTCTGAGCGGTGGCTGTATCGGGGGATTGCGCCGGACCATTGGTGGAAGGGACCACAGAATGAGGGGCTTGATCCATTTCCGCATCGCTACCTTCATCTTCAGAGCTGGAGGAATTAGAATCCACGACTGGAGGTGGAGAGCAAGGAGCCCATCGTTTGGACTTGGAGAGGTTGTCCTTATTCTTTTTTGCTAGGTGAGATGGGCAGGTGTTCTGCAAATGCCCTGATTGGTGCCAATGGCGACAACGGAATGCAGTATTTGTGTAATCCAATGTCTGGGACTAGACAAAGTCGTTTATCTTGAGATTGATTTGGTCTGGAAGTCCTTTGCTCAAATCTAACTCCACACATATTCTGGCATATGAGTAGAGACCTTTGGATTCCCGCCAGTAATCTCCCATAATGAAACTGCCCAAGGTGTTGCCTATAGCTCTATAGACACGAGTATGCCATAAGTGGGCAGGTAAGTTTGGAAGCCTGATCCATACAGGTGTCCTGGTAATGACTGCAGTTGCTGGATCAAAGTCTGGGAACCAAGGAGTCAAGAAGAGCCCTGCAGTTCCCGTGAACCAAGGGCCTTCTTCTAAGGCCTTTTCATAATGCTTACTATTTTCAAATAAAACAATGAAGTAACCTTTTGAACAGAAACTGATCTTACAATGATGAGTCCAGTTTGCATGGATCCATGCATAGAGATCCTGAGATCGCGGCCACAGTCCGTTAAATCTGCAAATGATGGCTCTTTCTGCAAATTCTTGAAGTTGGGTTGCAAGATCTTCATGGGTGATTTCAACAAAGGGAACTTCTTCTATCTTATCAACCAAAAAGGCCTTAGGTTTAAGGGCCTCCGCGGGTTTGGGGATCTCAGGGTGTACTGCATCTTTGTATGAGAAGGGACGAGCAAAGGATGATCGTCCTGCTGCACCTCCTCTTAGACGAAGGGTTACCACCAAAGAGTTGTTCCTGGTAATGCTGTAAGAAGAGAGGGGAAGAAGGTCTTCGAGTTGTTTACCTTGAAAGAGAAGTCTCTGAAGGCCTGAAGGGATCCCAATCTGCCCTTCTAGATCCAGTTTGAGTTCCAGCACCGGATCTGAAGAACTGACCCATTGCAGGATGGTTCTGCCTGTAGGCTGAGAACTTTGGATTTGAAAAGAGTCAAAGAAGTGCCTAGACCCAATGCCAGGGCTTCTTGTGCTTCCTAGAGCAGATCTGCCATGGTGATTTTCCATCCGGGGTGTCACACCTGCAAGATTGGCCGATCTATCTATTGAGAGCCCGATATGATTGGTCAATGGTGGATCTGGGGTTTTTTCCAGTGGTAGATCCTGTTAGTAGACCTGCAGATTCGATATTGACAGCGCCTGAACCTCCGTTCCTTTTCTCCCATCTGTTACTGCTCAGCGAAGCCCGCTTTTCTACGCGTTTCTAGAGGTGGCTTTCCCTGGCCTGTTCTGCAATGGGCATGGACGCTTCATTATCTTTGATTATTCCCTGGTTCAAAAAATCTCGTCCTCCAAAGCCGAGATACTTCGCAGGTGTGGGCGCGTGAAGGGTCAAAGCACAAACCTGAGCACCATGCCTTGATACCTCCCGGCTTGGACTGCCTTTCCCGACATCTTATGGATTGAAATGTAGGGTTGCAGAGGCAGCCATGGGCGCAGCATTCGACCTACCCGCGTTCGACTTCTTCACCAATTCTTAAATAATAAATTGATTGAACGTAAAAAAATTTATCAATTTGATTTTAATAAGTAATATAATTTTTATTAAGTGTAACTCAAAAATGTGAATTTGAAAATACTGGAAATGTATATTTTATAAAATTCACTGAAGAGTTAATAAACATGATTATCTCGGTCATATATATATATATATATATATATATATATATATATATATATATATATATATTAACATCCACTTGTTTAAGAAAAAATGAGTGCAATAATAATTAACGAAGTTGTAATAGTTGTAAGTTATAATTAATATAGTTGGTAATGGATGCAATGGCATCTGCTGTTATAAATCTTTCTCAGCCTGTAAAATGTGATTGCGCTCAATTTTGTCCTCAGTCTACACAAGGGCGAAGTGTGTATATATATATAGATAAAGAAATTTGCACTCCTGAAATTATTTTTAAAATAATAATATTATAAAATTTAATTTAATTTAGTTTTTTGTTTAATTTATTTATTTATTATAATTTGATTTATTTTTATTGAAAATTTCTATATCAAAAAATTATATAATGAATAATTACAAAAAAATATGTTATTTTTAAAATCAAAACAATAAATAATTTATCATTTAAAATATTTTATAGAAAGATATCTATATATTATTATTATTATAATTATTTTCTTGGTAAAATAAAATAAAATTTGGAAAATTAAGTTTAGAATATATTTGAATATTTATAAATAATATTTGTGGAATAAATAAATTTTAGAATTCGCTTAAAGAAAAGTATTGAGAGGCTTCATTTTTCTTTTTAGATAATTATGATAGCTCGATTGTTTAACCTGATGAGGGTTTCTTAAATCCATTTGAAATTTGAATTTCAAAGGTTGGATCAAGTGTTTTAAGCACAGAGGGCCTAAAAAATAGAGTTTTATAATTCTCTGCAACACCATTTAGTACCTTAGTAGACTTAGGGCAAAAGTTGTCCTTAGGTGGTGAGTTTATCATGTTGTATTTCCAATGACATATGAGTTTGACATTTTCAAAATCATATGATATTTTTCATCTAATTTCTTTTAAACACAATGTTTGAATTTTTTTTTTTAACAATTTTAAAGAGGTTGAATAAAACATCAATACCATAAAATATTCATAACTAAAAAAATGTTCAAAAAATACCATTATCTTCGTTTAAAAGTCCTCTTCAAAAGGGTATTTTTGGTTTTTCAATTTATTTAAATAGTTAAAAAACACCTTTCATGAACTTGACGTATAAATCATGCTCATATGTGTGTGTGTGAGACTAAGTTATGCTATGTGAACACATGCATACATCTTAAGATGTATGAAAATTTCCAAAGATAAGCATTTCATTGAATGGAAAATTGACATATTATACAATATTAAATATTTTTGCAAACAATATTATTAGGACAACAACATAATTCTCCATAATTTTTCTTTACTCCAAATCAAAATTCATAGTACTTATATAAATTTAGAGGGTTTCAATTCGATAAAAGAGGAAAACTTTAAATTTCATCGCTACATTTGTCCCAAAAATTTAATTTATTTTTACATTTTCACCAATTTCACATCTAAAACAATGTAATTCTATAAAAAAAAATTCTAAAAACTTTTAAAACCTCAATTAAAAATATTATTTCTCATTAATACAAAAAAATTACCTCTAAAATAACAACTTTATGAAAAAATCTATAAACTTCTGTGTAAAAAACAATTATAAACTTCTATGTAAAAAAAATCTATAAACTTTTAAAACATCAATTAAAAGTTAGATCTTAATTAAAAACTTAATAACATATTTTTAAAACTATAAGTTAAATTTTAAAACGTCAATTAAAAGTTAGATCTTAATTAAAAACTTAATAACATATTTTTAAAACTATAAGTTAAATTTTGGCATTTTATGCTCTCAGGAAGGTCGTTCAAGGTCCTAAGGGTTCGTCTACCCTACCCTATGCACAAATTTATAGATTCACCTATGAATACATTAATAGATTCACTTTAGCAGATGTTTAATTTTATAGTGTTATTATTATTTTAAATGGCTTTGAACACGGTTATGAGGGTTGGTTACTATTATTTTTACTCTATTCATACATTTATAGATTCATTTTAGTAAATGTTTAATGGTATATTTTTATTATTATGTTTTAGTAGATGTTTAATGGTATATTTTTATTATTAGTCATACATTTATAAATTTATTTTAGTAAATGTTTAATGGTATATTTTTATTATTATGTTTTAGTAGATGTTTAATGGTATATTTTTATTATTAGTCATACATTTATAGATTCACTTTAGTAAATGTTTAATGGTATATTTTTATTATTATGTTTTAGTAGATGTTTAATGGTATATTTTTATTATTAGTTTTTTAAGTGATTGATAGTTTTTATAAATCTATTTTAGTAAATGTTTAATTGTATATTATTATTATTATTAAGTAGTGATAGATAGTTTTAGGAGTTCATTTAATTTTAAAAAATGTTAATGAATGGAAGGAAAATTTGTGCATCAACAAATACGTGGTCAGTGAAAAAAGCTTTTTAACATATAACTTTGTATAAATTTCTAAAAGCTTTTTAACATATAACTTTGTATAAATTTCTATTATCTATCTGGTAGTCGTTATTGATAATTAAATTAAAATTCTAAAAGTTTTATTTCAAAATAAACATCTTATTTATTATGAATTTTGATATTTGATAATCTAATATTTGTTCTCTATAATTATATAAAACAATCAAACTAGACAAGGGATTAGAATAGATAGAGACAAGGTGTTTTGTTATGGCACTCTATAGTGTAAAAATGACCTAGGTGGAATTTTATGAGAAAAATCTAACCATACGAAAGGCTTGGGTGATTACAGGTTTAGAATAGACAGAGACAAGGTGTTTTGTTATGGCACTCTATAGTGTAAAAATGACCTAGTTGAAATTTTATGTTAAAAATCTAACCGTACTAAAAACTTTGGTGATTATGAAGTGATTTTGATAATTAATAATGCAATCATCTCAAGACTCATAAACAAACAAATAAAAACTATATATAATACTTGAATTTCACCAAAAACAAAAATAAAAAAAAACCTTTAGGCTTTAATTAGATTTATAACATAAAAATAAAACAAATTAATTTGATTATTAAATTAATTTTTATATTTGCTTTAAATCAATTTAATATATTATTGATATATATTATTTAATAAATAATTGAATTAACTAATTATTTTTTATGAATAAATAATTAATATTATAATAAATTATTTTAAATAAAATTAATTGTTTTTTATACCGGTTTCCAGCGTTAATAATTATATCGGACAAATACTTTTGCAATGTAAAACATCCCAACGAAAACACAAAAAAATTACTTAAAAACATTTGCTCAGTAAAATTAATTATTTTTATAAATTATATAATTAAATTAAATTAATTATTAATCATAAAAATATTAATTTAAAGAAGTATTATATAAAATCCATTTGTTTTTACACTTATATAGATATAAATACCATAAAATTCCTAAAAACTATCATGATTCGACTATTCATTAATCAAAGTGTATCACAATACACCTTGAGATATAATTGCAAGCGAGTATTTTAGCCAAAAAGAATACGATAAAATTCCCAACAACTATCATGATTCCATTATTCATTCAAAGTGTATCACAATAAACCTTGAGATATACTTGCACAAGAGAATTCTAGCCAAAAAATTATTTTAACAAATTTATTAACCCAATAAACCTTCACATATAATTGCACGGAGAAATTATGGTAAACAATCTCCCCTTACCCATACTTCTAATCTTATGTTATTCAATATCATATAATAATTTGAAGAAATATAATAAGTCGATTGAGATATAATAATACAATTGAAATCAAATGGAAAAAAAGGAGTTATAATCAACTTTTTGACCTGTCACTTACGTCACCAGCAAATGAATATTGACATATTATTGTATCCATCCGTACGAGGACTTCCATTCCTCTGATTCCAGATGCGTATGATTTATTATTGAAATAACAAAAATACATCATGAGCTCAGGGTTTTTTATTATTATTATTTAATAGTACTTTTTAATATATATATATAATTTTTTATTGAATTTTGGTAGGAATTTCTTGAAATTCTGTAATGACTAATAACACTAAATTTATTTATACATCCGCAAACAAAAACAGAGTTTAAATTAATTAAATTCATGAGTTTAAAAAACCAAACAAACAAATAAATGATTAATAAAATTAAAATTAAAAGCAAAAATAAAATTTAAATTTATTAAATTTATGAATTTAAAAAAAAAAAAAAAAAACATTTTTTATTTTTATTTTTATTATTCAAATGTTTCATAACACTAAATTAAATGAGGGTTTGGAGTATGTCTTAAAATTTTAAGTTAAGAGTAAATAGGTTAAGAAATATTTGGCGGGAGTGAAGTCTACTCCTTTACTGACCATCAACAGGTTATTCTAGGTCGCATGATTTTCTTTGAATAAAAGTGACTAGTCAATCTGCATTGGCAGATAGCAGCCAGAAATGACTATCCTTAAAAGTTAATTTGACTACTAAATTAAAATAAATTTCCTCAATATATTAAAAAACAAAAATAAATTAAGGAAAATACATTGCAGCAAACTACTAATTGAATAGTAACGTAACGATATTCCTTTCCTGCGCAAAATATATGCTGCAATACACAGAGACAAGAAAGAAATCCGAATCCATACAGGTATACAAGCAAATCGGTGCCAGGCTTTTTAAAGGTTTCTTCTGCGGTGGAGAATAAAGATGCTGATGTTGTACCACTTGGGCTTAGTGGGATGTGGGGTATTCATATACTGGTAAAACAATCCTTTTGAATCCATAAAAATCTAAGTATAGTTTGGTCCCTATTCTGCCCATTTGGGTGAATTATGTGTAGTGCACTTTGGCTTCCGTTGAGTTCAAAATCATGGATTTCTGCACCGCAGGTTCAACAATTCAGAATGGACAAATATGGAAAAGTGGATTGCGCAATGATTTCTCAAATACGATATTCGGTAGGTTAGTATGTGTACCACATATTCCGCACTCTGCGATTGCAGGTCCACAAGAGAAGAAATTGAAGCTCTTCTTTTGTAACAGTATCATGGATATTCTGCCTATATTATCTATGAATGTATCGTCGCATCTGAGGAGGGCTATATTATGTGTGTATATTCTTATTTCCGGAGAACTTGATCAGGCATGGTGTACCCGCGTAAAGAAGAAACAATGAAAAAGGTCATAACTTGCTTTGTCCTTAAGACCTTCTTGCTGGTGATATTCTCTTGCTGGGTTTCAATCTGGATCTTGAGACCTACTAAATTCTGGACCAAACTGTGGCTTCGTTTGGAAAAGAAAACAAGCACACCAGCTTTTGGATACACAGGTATAATTTCTTCAAATTTATTGATGTTGATAAAATTAGGACCTGGAACTTCTCATAGTGAATCCAAAGAAGATTAAATCAAAATTGTCTGTTCCATTGTATAATTTCTTCAGATTTATTGATATGGGTAGAATTTCTTATAGTGAATCCAAAGAAGATTGGAATTTCTTCAGATTTCTTGATATGGATAGAATTAGGATCTGGGACTTATCATAGTCCATCCAAAGAAGTTTAAATCAAATTGTTAAATTGTTTGTTTCATTGTATAATTTCTTCAGATTTATTGTTATTGATAGAATAAGGATCTGGGACTTCTCATAGTCAAGCCAAAGAAGTTCAATCAAATTTGTTAAATTGTTTGTTTCATTGACTGGAGGGGTTATGTACATATATAAAAGAAGTACATAGAACTCAGCATAGTCAAGCCAATGGAATATAAATTGACTGTTTTTTATATATAAATATTGGTGGTGTATGTCCTGTGTCACAAATCGGACATACAGTGATGTGGGGGTTCACGTCACTTATGGACGTGAAACAATCAATTTAAAAGCAAAGGAAATTGCAAATTTGATGAAATTGTATTTGTGGGTGATTTCTCCTCTGCAAATTGGGTGTCTCTTTTTAATGCAGCCGGTTTATTAATATTTCTTTATCAATCTTTCATACATGGATCCTGGGTTGGTTTTGTCTCTTATTTATATGTTAATATATTTCTATGAGAAAGATCCCATAAAATTATACTTCAATTTATATGTTAATTTTTGGGTGTTTTGAGATTGTAGAGATTGAATTTGTATTGATAAGGTGGAGATGCAGCTAGGGACAAATCCTGGGTGGAGATAAAACCAGGAACAAGTCCCAGATGATTTAACGTCTTAGATATGAAACCCATAACCCAAACAGTTTAGCTTGATTTCTGAGATCATTTTCTGCAAGAACCATGGGCTACTGATATCGTGTGATATTGCCTCAGATCAGATTTAACATATATCTGATAGTTTTCTCTATTCATTTTAATCATGGTATTAGAGTGATTGTGTTTGTCTTAATTCTGAGCTTATTTCAAGGTTCTGTTGAGTATCTAATGAATATATAAATATGAAGTGCATTTAATGTGTATGGAATTATGACTTTGCTCTGTGTATTGTAGATTTGGATATCTAATAGATATATAAATATAAAGGGCATGGAGCCATGTACTGAAAAAAAAAAAAAGTACATCGAGCCATTGTTTTGTTCATGAAACCTTGACTTTGGATAATCTACACAAATTCAAAGATAATTTGAGATAATTTTATTGATTAAAGTAATATAATACTTAGATTCTAATTCATACGAGTATTAAACTTTTTATATATTAAAATAGTTATTTTTATTTTAAGAATATTTAGGAATTCAAATTTATCTATATATTCCCTGAATCTGCACTCAAAATAAATTCAGCCTATCAAAACAAAGAACAATATTATTCAAAAATTGTTATATTATCTTCCTATTATCCATCGAATTTCAAGATATTCCCCATATTTACAATCAAAATAAGTTCACCCTATCAAAACAACGACCAGTATTAGTCAGAATTCGTTATATTGTCTTCGATCCAATTTAACAGAAATCTATGCTGTGCGCACAGGCCCTGATATTTTCCTCTATTCGTTCTTATTGATACTGCTAGCAGCACTGGGTGCAATATATCTGCAGGCCCGTGGCTATCAGGATTTAAGCCTGTAAGTTATATTGCTTTTCGTTCAATTCATGAGAAGAATTTTGAATATATCGTTTTTTTTTTAATGTTAATCAAGACGTTTGAATTGCAGAGCCAAAAAGAAGGTCCTAGTTAAGTTATCTCGTTGTCTAATTTTCATTCGAGGACCGTTGGGATTTGTATCTGCAGCTGAACTACTGACTATCATTATATTCGTGGGACTTATGGTATGGACATTATATAGTTACGTCTCCAATGACTTTAGCAAAATATCTCCAAAGAAGGTGTTGGAGTCAGCAAATCACCATTTGTAAGTAGATTATTATCTTATTTCTAAATAAAATGTACAAGTCAGGAAATCATTATGTGTAAGTAGGTGGTTTGAATTGAATTTAATTATATTGTAGATTTGGAAATATTTTGGAAATCTGTTGGATATGAGTTTTTTTATTTTTATGATAGATTGTGTGAAAATTCCAGTTTATTTTATTGATAACAGCTAGATTAATTGTTTGATTTTTTATTCTGGGATATTGTTTATTGCAATTGACTGTTGTTCATCAAATTCCAGGATATTTCCAGAATTTGCAATTGAGATAAGTTTAGTAGTTGGAAGAGTCAAAGTCAAATAATTGATTTCACTTTTACAAATCTATCAAATTTATGAATTATTCTGAAACCTAGAATAGACATAAAAAGTACTATTAGGTACTTTGTTAAGGTCCTAGTTGATATGAAGTTACTAGTTCAATTCCCTACCCCATATATTGGACATGATGAAAATGTAGTCCTATCAAGCTTAAAGATATTTCTAGAATTTGCAATTGATATAAGTTTAGTAGTTGAAAGAGTCGAAGTCAAGTAATTTACTTCACTTCTACAAATCCATCAAATTTATGGATTATTTTGAAACCTAGAATAGACATAAAAAATACTATCAGGTACTTTATTAAGACACTAGTTGAGATGAAGTCACGGGTTCAATTCCCCACCCGATATATTGGACATGATGAAAATGTAGTCCTATCAAGCTTAAATATATTTCTGGAATTTGCAACTGAGACAAGTTTAGTAGTTGGAAGAGTCAAAGTCAAATAATTGACTTCAATTCTACAAATCCATCAAATTTATGAATTATTCTGAAACCTAGAATAGACATAAAAAGTACTATCAGGTACTTTGTTAAGACACTAATTGATATGAAGTCATTGGTTCAATTCCCCACCTCATATATTGGACATGATGAAAATATAGTCCTATCAAGCTTAAAGATATTTCCAGAATTTGCAATTGAAATAAGTTTAGCAGTTGGAAGAGTCAAAGTCAAATAATTGACTTCACTTCTACAAATCCATCAAATTTATGAATTATTCTGAAACCTAAAATAGACATAAAAAGTACTGTCAAGTACTTTGTTAAGACACTAGCTAATACAAAATCAAAGATTCAATTCTCCACCCCATATATTGAACATTATAAAAATATAGCCCTATCAAACTTTAGGAAAAATTATTTTTACCTTGCTTAAAAGTTTTTTTTTTTTTTTTTAAATTTCAGATGGCAATATAAGTTGGAGAGGGTTGGGGTTAGACTGGGCTACATCGGAAACTTATGTTTCGCTGTGCTCTTCTTACCTGTTACTCGAGGACTGGATTTGCTGCAGATTATTGGCGTACATTTCGAAATGTCAGTCAAGTATCACATATGGGTAGCTAACACCATGATGGTTATTTACACATTACATGGAGTGTGTTTTTCTGTAGTCTGGGGAAGCAGGAATTCTCTACTAAAAGAGGTACCCATAAATATCATTGCTAGCAGCTCATTCATGGCAGAGATGAAAACAAAAGCATATACATTTTGATATCTTGTTTCTGGAGTGGCTGAGACTTTAATTTAGAAAGTGTTTATTATGTGCAGTTAACAAGATGGGATAGAACAGGGCGTGCCAATTTGCCAGGAGTGATTGCTCTATTATCCGGAATAATAATGTGGTTGACATCGATTAAACCAATAAGGAGAAAATTCTTCGAGCTATTCTATTATACTCACCATCTTTATGTGGTCTTCACGGTCTTTTTCTCACTGCATATCAGTGATAGACATTTCTGCACAGTTTTGTCTGGAATTTTTCTCTTCCTTCTTGACAGGTTTTTAAGGTTCCTTCAATCAGGAAGGACTTGCAAAATCCTATCAGCTCGAATATTACCCTGCAAAGCTATAGAGCTTACTTTTTCAAAGCACCCAGGTAAATATCAGCCGAAACAAATATAATCCCTAGAACTTTTCTTTCAAATTCCTAGTCTCCTCTCTTGAGTGCATGTAGGACAGTACTAGCATGAGATCAAATTCTTGATAGATGTAGTAGGGCTAAATATAACTATCTTTTAATGTATTATTTCAATTTTATCATGTTATTGTGTTACTGGTAGAAATTGAATTTGGGCAGAGAAGATAATAATCATTTTTCCCAATCACTCTCACTTAATATAAATTTAATTAATTACATATAAAATTTAAATCAATAAACTCTATATAAACATCATTAATGACATGTAAAATTCACAACAATAAGCTCTATTTATAACTTCATTGATGAACATTTAATTTTAACAATTATCTACCTATGCAAATCCATTTTCAATATAAATGTTTTTCTAAGCTTACACATACAACGCTTGCTGCAGACTTGAAGTACATTTCAACCAGTGTGATACTACTCAAGATTCCTGTTATATCTCGCCTGCAGTGGCACCCTTTCAGCATAACATCCAGCTCAAGCGTTGACAAGGATCGAATTTCAGTTATGATTAAGTGCCAAGGAGAATGGACTGAAAGGCTTTACAATTTTATCTATGCATCCCACCTTTCGAAAACTAGAACTGTGAGTCTGTCTGCAGCTATGGAAGGACCTTATGGACCAGATTCCAATTACTTTCTGAGGTATTTATGATTTTTAATTTGTGCCATATACACTAAATTGAAAGTATTTTCCTAATGTGTCATTTCTAAAATTCCAATTACTTCCTGAGATATTTATGGTTTTAAATTTGTCTAAAATTCCAATTACTTCCTGAGATATTTATGGTTTTAAATTTGTCTTATATACAGTTGCTTGGAAATTTACCAGGGACTAGGGTATTTTGCTTAATCCGTCATTCTAATGTTTTGATGAAGGATGCATAAAAGTTGGTTGAATTTTTATTTGTAACTAGTGTGTACACATTTGTGTTGTCAGTTCAGTGAATAATCCATATCCATGTTTACAACTAATGTCAGGTTTGATTTGGAATTACAAGTAAGAAACTATGCCCTTCAGAAAAAGAATCAGAGACAACTAAATGGAATTCCAAAACTGCATGATTTTTAAATAACAAAGAAGGAAAGTTGATTAAAATAAAAACCTCAAATTATGTTTTTTTATGCGAAGTTAAGAGAATAATCATCCAATCCAATGATATTACTATGATTTTGGAATTTGTATTGCTATGATTAATTATATATTTCTATGATCTAAGAATTTGAATAGCTATAAATATGTTGATGTATGTATCTGGACAGCTGAGTTGTAAAGTGTGATCAGGTGTATGTGTGAGTTGAGATTCAAGAACGTTTATAAGGCAGGTTGTTGGTTCAAGGTTGTTAGTGCAATGTTTATCTATAAATAGTAATAGACCCACTCAGAATAAATAAATCAGATAAGTTTATAGGTGTATCACTGAAGAGTGTCATGCACTTCTCATTTTCTTTCTCCCATACCCCACAAGCAGCTGTGCCCTTACATGCAACAACATCAGTGGTTAAATTTCTACCAATATCCTAATCTGAATACCTTGTGTAATGCCTGAGTTTAAACCAGGTCTAACTTCATTTGTTGAATTTCTATGCACTAAATTTGTACCAAAAATATAAGTACCTTGCTCATGTTCAGCACTAACATTTTGAATAAAAATCCTTATGGACATGTCCTGGCTGTGCAAAAGACTTGTAATGCCTGAGTTACTACCATGTCCAACTTCATTTTTTGAATTTCTATTCACTGAATTTGTACCAAAATATAAGTACCTTGCTCATCTTCAGTACTAACATTTTAAATAAAAATCATTATGGACATGTCCTGGCTTTGCAAAAGCATCCAACACCTGAACAATAAAACTCCATAGATTAAATTTGTACTAATTAATTGATTACTGATGCCCATCTGTTCCTGTCTGAGAATTCATTTCCATGACTAATTGTTCTTGAGGTAGACTATAAAATTATTATTATTACAAAAAAAATCACTCTGTTATAATGTTACACATGATGGCGAATTTCATATCAGTGTCATTTTTTTTTTTCAGATATGATAGTCTACTTCTGATTGCCGGTGGAAGTGGAGTGACTCCTTTCCTCAGCATACTGCATGAAATTATGTCACAGAAATTAAATTCCACTCCAAGAGTTTTACTAATAATTGTAGTCAAGAAAAGAGAAGATCTATCTATGCTGAATCTCATCTCTCCCACATTGCTACATCAGTCAGGCTTACAGTCAGAAGGATTTTTGAAGGTCGAGGCATTCGTTACACAAGAAGAGGCCCCAGACTATGAATCCCCATTACCAAACTATGAATTCAAGGCAGTGCAATTTGAGACGAAGGGAACTAACAGTACCATTCCAGCTCTGTTAGCGACGGAGAGCAAATTGTGGAGAGCTTCACTGATATTGATAACATTTGTAGTATTCGTTGTTCTCCTTGGGTTGCTGAACAGCTTATTCGTCTATCCAAAGGATCACAATTCATATAATATTTATCCTTCGTGGGAGAGGAGATTGTTCATTGATCTGGCACTGGTAATGGGAATATGTATTACAGTGTCTGCAATGGCTATTTGGGAATGGAAGACTTGCATGAAACTGAGAGCAGATGGACATGATCATTCAGCTGTCAAAGTAGAGGAAGGCAGCCTAGAGTTGCCCATGTGGGAAGAACATGGTTGTACCGATTGTCTCAGCTTGCTGCATCTGGACAATGTGAATTATGGCAGGAGACCTGATTTTCGAGGTATGTTAAATTACGCTCAATATATGCATTCATTCATTTTTGTTTTTTTTTTCTCGATAACACTGATCTATTTATATTACAAAAAGTCAAAAATATTACAAAAATTACATCTGGGCCAAAGCCCTGTACCTTCAGAGAAGATATCAGTCATTGCTACCTTGCATAGAAGAGCGACACGTAGCATACAGTAATCGACACGGTGGATTCATTACATGACACGATGAGTATCGAAACTGACACGATGGATGCATTACTGGACAAGGTGAACACAAATCGACACACTGTGTATGGAAAACAACATGGTGAACATGTTGAACGACGCGTGGGCTGAGACTATGGTGATATGGACCGAAATTACAGACATAAACTCCATAATAGATATACAAAATCATGAAAATGAAAAGGTCAGAGAAATTCATTCCTTGCTGCCCAGACTTGGCGACTGCTGAGTTAATCGTCATCCGTGGTGTGAGGTTCATCAGATGCTGGACCCTTGAGCTTTTCCGCTGCATCCTTACCCTGGCACGAGCTCCTTTGAGCAGGTTCCTTACCCTGGCACGAGCTTCTCTGAACAGGTTCGCTGGGGCCAGCTTCATCCGTCTGAACCGGACGCGTGAAGTCTACAGTGGGAGTCTCCATGTCGACCCGCGGGACAGTCACCGTATCCAAGCGCCCACGAGCACTGCTACAATGCTCCACGGTAACCGACACTATCAGAGTGTTATTAGCAAAAGCACAGGGAATTCTATAACGAATGGCCGGATGTTCCGAGTGACCACACTCCGGAATGCCCCAATTGCCTCTAGCATTGCAGCCTGGAGGCCTGTTTTGCTCAGAGGTAATTTCAACTGAGGACGTTGGAGAAATCTCAGGCCTCTGAGAGGCAGAATGCCCTCTAGCCATTCCTCTGCGACTGCTCATCCTGAGCCTCTCCCTTGGCATTTGGCGATGGCTTCCCTCACCTACAATTCCTCCAGAAACCTTGTTCCAAGCAATAACCCACTCAAACGGCCTGGTATGCGGCAGAGAGGTCAGGGAGGCAACCTTAATAGCTCCCATGCTCCTCGGATATTGCAGCGCATTGAATGGCGCCTGCAACCTCCTGTACATTCCCCCGTCATTCCCCTGCTCCAGACTAGACAGCGTAACTACATTCCTCTCCTCGCAAAACATTGCGAATTTGCTGATTGCATCGCCTTCCGGCGAATTTAAGGAGCCTGCTCCTTGGCTTGGCGTGGCTTGTCCGGGCTGACAGAGGCCCATGTGACAAGCCACATGCCTCATAACTGTTCTAACACGCGGCATGGACAGTGATGTCACCCGCATCCGGGAGAAGGAGATCTTTTTGCACCAGAGAGATGCAATCTTTCTTAAGTTGATCATCTTCTACCAAATCCATGGCCCCCGAGAAATACGATGTCGACTGAGTCGCTCCTTGATTAGCCAATCGATCTGCTACCTGGTTTGCTGATCTTCTGACATGCTTGAAGGTTATGTTGTGGGGAGTGAGAAGCTGTTCCTCCAAGGATTCCATACGGCTTAGCAGCCTCCAACTTTTTGCAATTTTGACTGCTCTGGCCCCTGCTTGTATTCGTTTGGCTGCCTCTATTAGTATGAGCGAGTCCCCTTCAACTTCAAGGGGAGAGAGGTTATATTGCTCGGCCAAACATATTCCTTTCCAAAGTCCTTCCAGCTCTGCCACGTTATTGGTATTTTTGCCTAGAGAGCCATAGTATAAGAGTTTCACCTCTCCTGAGTGATTTCTTATGACTCCTCCAAAACCTGCAGGGCCGGGATTGCCTTTGGCTGCTCCATCGAAGTTGATCTTGTAGGCATTTAAGGCTGGAGGGGACCATGATGAAGGAGAAGCCGATATGGAGCTGGGAGCCGTTTTTGCTTTGACCAGGGGCTTGAGATCTAGATCCCATGCCTTCATTATTCTGCATTCTTGAGGAAGATCGGGCCAGTCTGTGTCATTCCAGATTCGGATGGCCAGGGTTTCTTGGATATTTTGCTTGAGAATGAGCCAAAGATCATCCATGGAACGGTATGTATTGTTGAAGATCCGATGGTTACGCTCTTTCCACAGAGTCCAGTACAGGAAGCCGGGAATGATATTCCATAGAGAGTTTAGAATTTGACTCTTAAATGGATTTTTGACCCAGTTTCTTATGTTTTCCGTAACGTCCATCTGTCTGGGTATTGCTCTCATATTACAGTTTTCAACTTTCTTCCAAATTTGTTTTGCGAGTGGGCAGTCTTCCATTAGATGACTGATGGTTTCATTATTGGCATTGCAGTTTGGGCATCGGGAGGGCCCTATGAATCCTCTTTTTAGTAGATTATCCCAAGTAAGGATGCGCCTTTTACTTAAGAGCCAGATGAAGGTGGAGATCTTGGGCCATAGTCCTTTGTGCCAGACTTGCTTCCAAATTTGGTCTCTTTCCTCTTGGAGATTGGAATAACGCAGATGGTGAGCTTCTTTGGTGGTGAAGGTGCCCCTGGTTGTGTATCCCCAACGTAATTTGTCCTGCTGGTTTGAGAGACGAATTCTCCTTTCTTGGAGCTCCTGTTCTATTTCTGTATATGTTTCTCCTTGCCAATCTGTTTGCCATTGTTGCGCGGGTTTCCATATATAAAGATCGTGATTTGAGGATGTCTGCCAGAACTGGTGAACCTGGGTATGACCTATTTGCTTCATGTGTGCCTGCCAAAGAGGTTTGTGGAACAAATTTGCGAGTTTTGGGAGCTGTTGCCAAGAGTCCTCCCAAAATCTGGCATCCGTCCCTGAGTGTATTTCCCAAAAGTTGTGTTCTTGAATGAAGCGGCTTTGCTTTTTTGCATTGTTCCAGATGAGTGAACCTTGCACCGTTGGGTTGATTCTGATGAGATCACTCCAACTGCTGCCTCTGGCATATTTTGCTTGCCATAGTTGAGCCCATGGGGAGTTCGGCTTGGAAACCCAGTTCCACCATATTCTGGCACCCATTGTATTATTGCTATGTAACGGATCCCGAAGTCCTAACCCTCCTTCTGACTTGGTTTTGCACACCTCTGTCCATTTGACTAGAGCCCATTTCCTGTTTAAAGCAGTGGAACCCCAGAGGAAGTTGCGTTGCAGAGTGCGAATAGCCTTCAGAATCCCTTTTGGAGCTGCCAGGATGGAGAAGAGATAGAGTGGCATTGCTTGCAGGACAGATTTAATGAGAACAAGCCTACCAGCTAGATTAAGAGCCCTGTAGGTCCATGAAGAAAGCTTTGATTCAAGTTTGTCCAGAAGTGCTCTCCAGGACACCTGTTTGATCGCAGAATCGGAAAGAGGGGCTCCTAGATATTTTGCAGGTAAATGGGAGATGGTGAATCCCAGAGATCTGGCACATTCATTCATTTTTGTTGAAGGTTGAGTATTCATGAATTTATAAGTTTAACTTTGATGCAAATATTTGAGGTGAAAGTTAATTGTGGGATCAAAAATGTTTCAGGAGTTCAATTTTAAAAGTTTTATTACCATCTTGGTAGCAACCTCTAACATTTCTGGATAAATATTCCATTTAATATGTATATGATGAAAAAGATATTATAAAATTAATTAACTTTAATTAATAAAGATGAATTTTTAACCTGAAATTATAATTATTATTAAGTGGATAGGTATGTTTATTTTAAAAAGTTTTTATAATTCTAACTTAATTATTAATTATTATTAGGTGGATAATAAGAATTTAACATGGGCATAAAATTTTAAGATATTTTTATATTAGTCATATATTAAAGGTTGAAATTTATCTCAAAAGTAGTTATGCTCTTTCTATATTTTAAATTACAGCATGTCTATTTTGGAATGAAGCTTCCACAAGTTTAATTTAATTAGCAATAATTATTCAAGTTGTTTTTAGTGAGATTTTTTGGTAACTTTTTTTGTGGGTTTTTCTCGTCTAATTTCTCTAAAATCCGGCACAACCACAAGCTTGATGGGTAACCAGTGCACAATCGAAGTTCCCTAGGGGTTTTTCACAGTGTTGAATCTATATATACAGTAAGTAAAAAAAAAACCAATTTAAATAACACAAATCAAGATTTCACCTCATTTTAAACTTTGGTACTAAAAACAACTCCATAATTATTAGGTGGATGGTAGATATTTAACCTTTACGAAATATTTTAGAATATTCATAATGATATATACAAATTAAAGGTTGAGATCTATTTCCAAAGTAATTATGTCATTTTTAATGTTTAATTAAAAAGAATTCATATGAACGAGTGACATATAAAGTGATTTATGGTTTTTTGGGCATATGGTATTTATAAGCCAGGGTATTGTAACAAAGCCTATAGATTAAGCATCTTCATGGTAAAGTAAGAATAAATTTCTATGATTATGAATCTTGTTCCTTATTTTTCAAATATATATATGTTTAACTTATATATTAATTCTTTTTATTATTTATTATTAATAATAAAATTTAAAATAAAGTTATAAGTTGGTCATTTTAATGATTTTTTAAATTTTAATAATTTGAGATATATAATGAAGCAAGTGCTTTGATATTTATTATGGATTGATGCCTATCCACATTTGTCATCCATTTAATTTATATGGTTGCCTTAGTTAAAAAAAATGTTATATCAACCAATGTCATATGAAATAGTTTTTTGAACATGAAATATTGATAAGCCATGGTAGTGTAACAAATCCTATTTATAAGTTAAGAATCATAATGGTTTAGAATCTTGTTATAAAAATTTTAGGCATAATATAACTAATTGACAATATAATTTATAACAAAATTGTGATTTCTTGTTGTTTAAAATACACTTTTAAATGTATAAATAAATTTAACACCTTAAAAAATACTTTTAAACATTTAATTTTTACACATTAAATAATTTAAACATTTTTTAAAATATTTAAAATACCAAAAAAAATTAAACTATTTTATAAATATATATATTTATCTTATACATTTTTATAATTAATATAAAATAAAATTATTTTTAATATACGAATATTAGAACATTTTTGCATGCAGTTGGAGCTTCACTTATTATTTTGAAACGTTGTATTGTTGTATAGGTATATTTTCTACGTGTGCAAAAGAGAAGTTTGGATCGAGTGTCGGGGTACTTGTATCTGGTCCACAGGGAATGCAAGAAAGTGTAGCGTCTGTTTGCTCCTCCGCCACAAATAACTCGACCATTGCATTTAACTTTCATTCGATTAGCTTTTGCCTTTAACGGGCTTGTAATATTATGTTATTTATAAAAAATAAATGAGCCCACGCTTGGTGGTATCTAAAAGCCTTTGTTGCTCCTAATTTATGTAATAGTCCTTAATGTATTTTGAAAAATAAATTTTTATTATGTTTTGCAATTTAAATTATATATATATATATTATTTATTGTTTTATATTAATTGATTTTTTTTGAACTTATTTTTTGAAAAATAAATTTCTTATATTTGTGGTTGTCAGGGTTTGTATTTAGTTATCTAAAACTTGTAAAAATTAGGAATTCTTTTTATTTTCTTATACCTTGATTTTTCTTTCCTGTTTATATTGGAGAAATAAGGTGGAATGTCTTTAGTTTTTGAGAATTGTTTTCTTTTTTTGTCGAATGCATTATGAAAAACTATTGGGGCACTTGGATTGTAAGGAATTCATAACTCAAATTTGTGATTTCAAGAAATATTTGTCATATTATGATAATTTTTTACTGGAAAATATGCCTAGAAAAGCTTCAAAACGTTTAACAGGCAAGTACATGTTCTGGGATGGCTATCAATGGGGAATGCAAGTCTACATTCTTGGAGCTAAAGAGGAAGAAGATATATCAATTCACGATATTTAAGATCAACAAGAAACAAACTGATATCATGATAGATAAACTCATAGGCCCTATTAAGAACTATAATAGCTTTAGGGCTTCTCTTCCCAAGATAGAGTGTAGATATGTTGTCTATGACTTCAACTTTGTCACTGAAGATGATTGTCATAAGAGCAACATATTCTTCAATTCCTTATCCCTAATTAATAGCCTTAGCTCGGTTGTAGGTTGATGGAGGATATTCTAGTAGACTATTATTTTGATCCACTAGAATTTTGTCAGATATAGACCAAGCCAGTTGGTGATTCACAAGCTAAGAATAGGGTCATTCTGGTGAATGAGGACTTGAATAAGCTACAGGGTCAGGTGTTTATCAGGGTTTCCATTACCAAGTGTGGGTTTTTCTAGTCTAGAGGAAGATCTAGGAACTCACTTATACTGAAAAAAACCCTAGATGGGACAAGTGTAAGTAGAGTCAGTATGGAAGTTTGGGATCCGACTCCTTTTTTCACAAGGTCCCCTACAGTTACTAGCATCACCTTGTTTGTTTTCCCCTTTGACGAAGGGTCTATACCAAAAATTTCCAGTGACATTTGTGTCGGTCTCTAATATTCTACAAAAACATTGGGTAAAAACCCTAACTTCAAGGCGAGAGGAGAATTAAACTTTTCCAGGATACCCTTTGTTTGAGGCATTGGCTAAAATTTATTTAGTATTTACAAATACAACCCTCTTTGTGGAACTGAGCTTGATGTGGCCACAATAATATAGGGGTTCAATAGTGGAGGTGCTTCTCAGGCAATATCCATAGAACTAGAGCAAGCATAACACCCCCCCTCCAAGGACAGAGATCCATAAGTGCCATAAAGAAGGAAAAGGTTCATTGTGAAAAGTTGTAGAAAGCGGAGGAAACATGGTTTTTGGAGTGGACATTTAGTTTCACGAGGTTGAATAGAAGTTAGAGGTTGTTATTGTTGGAAGAGCAAGGGAAAGGTGTTTCAAGGTCCAAATCCCGAGAGAGTGGGCTACTCGACAATGGGGACAAAATATGGAGTCCTTGTCATCTATCTCAACCTTGGCTAAAGGTTGGTTCATCATTCTTTTCAACTCAAGTTAGAGTGTCTCTTGGGTTCTTGAAAGAAATTGGTCCATCGATTCTACTGCGGTTCTTTTGAAGAAATGGACACCTCTCTTTGATGTTAGTCGAAAGGGGTTGGAAGCCACACCAATTTAGGTTCGAATACTGGGCCTTCCTATTCAATTCTAGTCTTAAGCAGCCTTCATGGATATTTGGAATTGCCTAGGGATTTTCCTGGATGGAGACATATCTTTTCAAACCACTGGCATCATGACTGCAATGTTGGTGAGTCTTAATTCAAGAGAAGGACTCGTGGCTAAGATGAGGCTTGGTCAAGATGTATTTTCTCATCTACAGATATTAGACTATGAAGGCATTCCCTTCAGGTGCAGAAAACGTTGTGTAATAGGTCACATTGCAAAAGATTGTAAACTCCCTTTCCATGGTCATAAGGGCTTATGGAATGCCCCTCAAATGAAGAAGAAAATTTCTCTTAGGGTAGAGGATATGATGGAATGGTTGGCACCCACTAAGGAGGTTGAGGGTCTTCTAGGACAAGAAAAGGGGATAACTTCTCCACCTCCTTCAGGAACAAGGGTTTAGGATGAGGCCTCTGAGCGACCTGACATAGAAGTGGAAGTGGAACATTATCAAGCTCATATCACCAAGGAGCTTTAGATGCAACCACTAGACTCCACTTCTTGTACTACTTCTTCTCCCCTCCTCTCCACTTTATTTGGTCGATAATGTTTCTTTGGGTGAAGGCCTGGTTAGTTCTGATAGTTGTGATATATTTAAGCCTCTCATCCGCCCAAAGCCAAAGCCTGCCTTTGTCTCATGCATGTGCCCCTCTGTCATTGTGCACACTTCCTCCTCCAGTGTCTCCTCAAAATAATTCTCTCAAAACAACTCATTAGACACCAACTCTTGTTACAAGTTACAACCTTCATCATCAATCTTTGATATCCACCAGTTCTATGTTGCCTCGGGGTCTTGGGTCTAACCCTATCTTTCCAAAAGTTAAAGGTTGAGGCAAAAAATCATTTTTTGCCAAACCCTGGGTTAAATATTGCCTACATGTGGAAGCTGAGAAACAAATCTCCATTGATGGGGCTCTTAGAGTATCAAAGGCCCTAGGAGTAACTTCCCCATGATTATTCAATCCTTCAACTATCGGGGCTTGGTCATCCCATCGAAAAAATGGCCATGAGGAGACTATTTGACACAAATCAACCCAATATTCTCCTCCTACAATAGACTCTGGGGAATGGCCCCTCTATATCCAAAGTTATAGAATATATGTTTAAAGGTTGGTGTTTTACTTGCTCATATGTTTATGGAAGATTGGGAATCTTAGGTATTGAGTGGAATCCTCAAAGAATAAATCCTACTGACACTTCGAGTGTAGATGTTGTTTTAGGTATGGACTTCTACTCAGTCGAGCTTGGGTTGGATTTTAGGGTAATCAAATTTTATGGACCATTTTCAAATTGAGTTCCTTTTTGGGACTTTATTTCAAAAACAACTTCTTTAAGTCGAAGACCTTATCTTGGGAGGCAATTTTAATTTTTCTTTGGGCATGTTGAAGTTTGGGGATCCCATGCAAGACCTAACATCTTGATAGATTATTTCTCACATCTGATGGTGGAACACAAACTAATAGATGTGGACATGGTTAATATGTCCCTACTTATAGGATTAAAGAGCGGGGGATGCTAGGGTGGCTAAAAAACTGGACCGCTTCTTATTATCTGAGAGACTTGTGGAAGGGATACCCATGTTGTGACAATGGTTTGGAAGTGGGGAAGATTTTGACCATTATCCTATCTTTTTGAAATTCAAAGGTTTGGGAAAAAATTCGGCAAGCCATTTTAAGTTCAATGCAACATGGTTAAAAGAGGAGGAATTTATGGCATTAGTTCACACAAATTGGGTCCCTTACACTCTCGACTCTGGAGATTCGAATATTGCTCATTTTTCTATGAACCTTTCAAAACTAAAAAAAACCTATTATTCAGTGGGAAGAAAACAAAAGGATAAGAGAAGATCAAAACCTGAAAGAAGTGGAATCAAAGTTGAATCTTTTGGGGGGCTTCGAGGATGGGGGTTACTCTTCTAAATACACAAAAGCTAGATTATTTCATCTTGAGGCTAAGAAAATGAAATTTCTTGAGGATAAAGAAGCCTACTAGAGATTTAAAGGCAAAGCAATCTAGCTTGAATGTAGGGATGAGAAAAACAAGTTCTTTAAGATTTTTTTGAAGGGACAGAAAATAGAAAATACCATATGGAGTTTGGAGGATCAGAATGGTGTTCGAGCCTCCACTTTCGAGGATCTGGACCTTATGGGGAAACACCACTTCAACTCCCTATTCAGAGCAGGGAAGGTGCAATAATAGCTTAGGTGATCATACTGGTTCGATTCTTCCCATGTTTTGTTATTGTGGAGGAAAATTTACATATGATGAAAGAAGTTTATTTTGGGCCAGAGCAATGAACCTATTCGAAGTGTCTCATTTTGTACTGAAAAAACCTAGGTATGATTAAGGATTGATTCAGCTTCCCCATCTAGCTACTCTAGGACGGGGAGTCGGTCCTAGTGGGGAAATTATGGACACTTTTCCATATTTTGTATCTGGGGTACTTCATTTAATTTATTCAGTGGTTTTAGGTTTTGGCCATATTTATCATGCACTCATATAACCCAAAATTTTAGAAGAATATTTTCCATTCTTTGGATGTGTATGGAAATATAGAATCAAAATTACCAAAATTTTGGGTATTCATCTACCCTTACTAGGTGTTGGTGCTTTTCTTTAGTTCTCAAAGATTTGTATTTTGGAGCTGTATATGATACTTGGGCTCCCATCGGTGGAGATTTAAGAAAATTTACGAACTCGACTCTTAACCAAAGTGTTATATTTGGTTATTTACTGAAATCTCCTTTCAGAGGAGAAGGATGGATCATTAGCATGGAAAATATATAAGATGCATTTGGAGGAAATTTATGGTTAGGTTCCATTTGTATTTTATATGGTATCTGACATATCTTAACCAAACCTTTTGCATGGGCTTGCCATGCATTCGTATGGTTTAGAGAAGCTTATTTTTCCTATAGTTTAGTTACTCTATCTAACTTTGGTTTAAATAATTTCTTGTTGCTTATTTTGGTTCAACAATACAATTTATCCCAACGAATTTTATGGGCCTGTCGGCCCAGAGGCATGTCAAGCTCAAGCGTTTACTTTTTTAGTTAGATACCAATGTCTTAGAACTAATGTGGGGTCTACCCAAGGACCTATTGGTTTAGGTAAATACCTTTGCGCTCTCTGACTAGAGAAATTACCTTTGGAGGGGAAACGATGTGTTTTTGGGATGTTTGTGCTCCTTGGTTAGAAACCCTAAAGGGGCCTATTAGCTTTGCTATTGATCTCGATATTTAAAGGTCAAAATTCATGCTTGATCGGGTTTCCTATGATAAAATAGGAGTTGCAGTGGCCAGCCCGCCTCTTTTCCCTTTACTCTGCTCATGTTCTCATAACTCCCCACACCTCCGTTTCCTCCTTCCCCTTAAATCCTCCTTACTCTCCTTTAAACCCCTTTATCCCTGTTTTTCTCCCAAAACCCCGCATAAACACTTTTTCCCCGGCTCCTGGGCGTTTTTGTTTAAACACTACAAAACCCCATTACCCTTGTTTTACACCTGAATTTAGCATAAAAGTTGTTTTCCTTAGTGCCCAGGTTCTCTAAGTTTAAACGTTATATAACCCACACGACCATATTCATCTAGCCGTGCTTTGTCCCCGTCACATCAGTTTTAAAGTAGCGCGTGTTTATTACCTTGGTGGTCCAATTGTTCGTTGCCGCAATCCAACGACATATGCAGCCCCTGCTCGTAACTTGCACGTCTGTTAGTCAGCGGGGAAAGCGGTTTCCCGCCGGACCTACCTGCCACGCGTCGCGGTTCTATTGCGTCGTGCCCCCACATACGAAAATCGCCTGCCATCCCGAAGCAGTGAGGGGAAACCGCTTACCGTCCTTCCTGTACGGCCCCCCGCTCAATAACCTTTGCTCATCTCCGCCACCCGATAGCCGTTGGATCTGCCTGATCGCGATCCGACGGCCCACATTTGCCCGTCCGTGCTACCTCCTGATACCCCTCGTTAAACGATCTCCGCCGTTAATTTGTGTGATCCGACAGTTGGGCTTCATCCCTTCGCTCAGTCTGCCTCCACTATTCTGCCTCTGCCCATAGCCTGCTTTGTGCTCCTGAGAAACGAAGGCGGCCAGTGTTTCAGCTCCCAGCGTAATAAATCCTCAGCAACTGCATTTAGAAGACAGAATGGCTGAAGGACAAGAAGGACACCCTCGATGAGTTCAAGCATTTATCAGTGAAGGAGCATGTTCCATATTATATGCCACCTGTTTAGAGGAGGACTGCAGAGCACCAGAAAAGGCCGATTTTGTTCATTAAAACACATAGTTTGTAGCAGAAACCCATATCTGATTGTAAATGTGGTTGGTGGTCCATTATGACCCCTCCACGCATAGGGGAGCAGAGAAATCTTGTAAACAAACTCCATATATACCAAAAAATAAGATGTAATGAAGGTTGATGAATGTTATTCCTGATGTAAAGTTCAACTTCTGGAGACTGCAACTACTGTGATACTTGCAGCTTCTGGTCTTCATTTTTAGCTAATGCAAGCTTCTTTTGCTGTTAATTGCTCACTTTCCACTTTTTCTTCTTTGTTCCAGGTTGTGCCTCTTATGCATTTTTCATGTGCTCTTGATGTTTAGCATTAGAGGGGCTGTCATCCCACCTCTGTGTTAGAATCTATCTTGTATCATTGAATGTGTATGCAGGTTTCTGTTATTTTAATGCCAGAGAGCTGTCATCCTTTCTGTGCATTAGGAAATAGATTTGCAGACCTCCTTATTGGTTGCAGTTGGCCATCACAGGGTCCTGTGCATTTGCTGGTATGATCAGTATTCTCCATCTTCACCTGTTCCTCAAACTGTGAGTAATTGGTTGTCTAAAGCCTTGTAGTCTGGGGGTGTTCACCCTTGTCTGGGTTAAGCATAGTAGAAGTGGTTATCTGGCTTGAATATGCATCATTCCTTCCATTCATCCACCATTTTCCAACATTTTTGTTGAGTTTGTAATGTTCCTGAGCATCTCTGATATACAACCTAGGAGAGTTTCTTGGGGTGATAACATTAATTGGCGTCGTTGTCGGGGAGAGGAGAATTGAAGCTCAGCTTCCCTGGGAGAACGACACAGTTCCAGATTTTGATGAGAGACAAGGTCTGGGCACATAATTTGGTTGTAATCATCTATTTGGAAACTCCACTGGAGGAATACCAACCTTTGGCGACTCCACATTGAATTTCTGGCTCAGTTTGTGAGACATACTCGAAGAAATCCTCAGAAATCACCAGCTGAACCAGTGCCTGACCCTGAGAGGACTATCAAATCGAAGAAAACATCACAAAAAGAGGCATCAGGATCAGGTAAGCATAAGAAATCTCATGCATCTTTGAAAGATAAAGTTGTAGCTGAAGATATATAGTTTGAAGATTTAGAGCCCAGCACTGTTAATAAGGAAATTCCTTCAGAGATTAATTCAGCCCCTTGTTCAGTTAGTTCCCCTTTGAATCTCAGTCCAAAGAAAGCTTCCCATACAGCCCATAACATTCCTTTGTCTCTGCCATCCATCACGTTACTTCCTACCATTCAATCTGCTAGTATCCTTCCACATATCCCAATTATGGCAGGCCAGCAAGTACCCACGAAGATAGAAAGAATTGTTGCTGCTAGATATGGACCTTTGGCTTTTCCTGTTCCATTGAATCCTATGCCTATGGGAGACTATCATAAATATATGCCCAAGTTTAATGGATCAGAGGGAGTAATAGCAGAAGAACACCTTGAAGCTTTTTACAGTTATGCTGATAACTTAGATATAAGTGAAAATGATGTGTGGATGAGAGTTTTTGTTCAGAGCCTTGATGGAGAGGCCAGGAAGTGGTTTAGAGAATTACCCAAGAGATCTATAACTGATATTGAAGCATTAGATGATGCGTTTTTTAAGCACTGGGGAGATAAAAAGGACTTGTTGTATTATCATACTAAGTTTGGTAATCTGAAGAGAGAAAATGGTGAATCATTGCTTGATTTCAATAAAAGATTCAACCATATGTATAGTAAGATACTAGCTGAGGTAAAGCCTACCCCCACTTCTGCCAAGCTCACTTATGCCAATCACTTTGACTCTAATTTCTGCCTGTTGTTGAGAGAAAGGAGATGTGCCACTCTAGCTGATATGCAGGATGCAGCACTAGAGGTGGAATCCAATATTATGGCTGCAGAAAAGCTCAAAAGTTAAGATGAAAGAAGGAGGCAGAGAGGTCAGGCTTCTACTTCTTCTGCTTCATCTTCACAGCCTAAATTGGACAAAATGACCAAGATGATAGAGTCATTGTCTGCTGAAATTTCTAAGCTGAAGGTTGAGCAGAATTCAGGAAAAACAAGGCAGCAGAACATATTTGCTCCAAGAAATCCAAATCCATTCAGAAGAGCAAATGAACAGTTACAAATTATGCAGAGGGGTTAAGAATCAAAAGAAGATCAGAAAGTGAAAGCCCCTTTCCAGAATATAGTCATGGAGGAGGAACAATTTTAAGATGAGGATGAAATTCACTGCATGGAAGATAAAGGCAGCGCTACATTTTTTTTACTTTGGTTGCTTATGAAGAATCATTACTTCCAGAACAAGACAGTCAAGAATGGGATAGAGAAGCTGTCCTACAAACTGAACAATAGCAGAGATATAACCTGAGGTCGAATGCAAAAAATGTCAAAGAGAATTCTACCCAAAGAGCTGCCGTCCAAACAGAATCACAGAATATCAGGCATAGAAGACTAGCAGCTGATCCAGTCATCCTCAAAGCACTAGTTCAAGAGGTAAGAGGTTCTGATAAGTTGTCTTCTTCTTTTAGCTTTGAGTCAGAAGTTCAGAAATTAAAAATATTTGTGCCTCTGGTAGAGTTGGTAAAGAGTGAAGTATTTAGAAAGCCTATCCTGGATGCCCTTGAGCTAGAAACCACACAAACTTCCACTGACTCTGTCAATTTGCAAGATGACAAGCCTGCCATTGTGCTTAGTCCCATGATTGAACCTGCTGATAATAATTCTCCATCTTTTTATTTCTTATTGACCATTCATGACAAAATCCTCCACAATTGCCTACTAGACACAGGGGCCAGCCACAATTTGATGCCTAAAGTTGTCATGGAAGAGTTGGGCCTTGATATCACCAAACCCTATCATGATTTATTCTCTTTTGATTCAAGGAAAGTGAAATGCCTGGGATTAATCAAAGACCTGGCCATTACCTTAACTCAGCTGCCCATGAAGAGTATGATGATGGATATTGTGGTAGGAGATGTCCCTCCTAAGTTTGGCATGTTGTTGTCCAGGGTGTGGATTAAGAGACTAGGTGGGACGTTACAGAATGATATATCTTATGCCACTGTCCCATTGTTTGGAGGAGAAAGCAGGAAATTGTACAGAGAAGCACTGTTGGCATATATCATCAGTGATGAGAAGAATCCTACTAATCATCCCATATATGCAGTGGACACTGATTTTGGAGCATGTATCCTCCAAATAGAAGAATCTCAGAAGGCCTCAATGCAGCTCAGGAAACCAATAGTTCAGGCCGAAGAAGAGAAAGAAAGTCAGGTTTGGGAAATGTTCTTTGATGGAGGATGTTCCAGGGAGACTGTAGGAGCAGGGGTGGCGTTGATATCTCAAGAACAAGAAAGCATTCAATTGTCTTTTAAGCTGGTTTTTCAAGTCACTAATAACATAGCAGAGTATGAGGCTCTGATATTGGGCCTTAATGAAGCGAAAGACAGAGGAATCAAGAATCTGAAGGTATTTGGGGATGCTGATTTGATCATTCAGCAAGTAAATAAAACATTTCAAGCAAAGCACCTAAGGCTGAAAGCATACAGAGATGAGGTATGGAGAATCAGAGATTCTTTTGATTATTTCTGTATTTCATACATTCCTAGAGCCCAAAATCAGCTTGCTGATTCCCTTGCTGTGGCTGCTAGTCTATTTATTCCTCCCATGCCTCCCAGACTAGTGTATGAAGTCCAAATGAAATACAGACCATCCTTGATTGATAATGTCCACCATTGGAAATTTTTTCAAGATGATGATGAGTTAAATAGGTTTCTACAAGTCATTAATGAATTTTCCGAAATGCAAACTGACCGAGAGAATGATGCCTTGGAAGAAAACCCCCAGTCCCAACTTAGAAATAAAATTGGTAAAAATAGCATTGTCCAGCTTCCCAGCAATCATATTCCTAAGGGTTTAATTCCTCTTGAAAGACTGTTCGATCAAAATGATGTGCCTTACAAGGCTGCCCAGAAAGAAGACCAATCTACAGTTTGTAAGCATGATATAGGAAGTCCAGGTCAGCCTAGATATGTAAATTTGTCCACTCATTTGTCGATGGATCAAAGTACTGAATACTGCAAATTAATGAAGCAATTTGCTGATGTGTTTGCCTGGGAGTATAGTGGCCTGAAAACTTATGATAAAAAGATAATTCAGCATAAAATCCCTTTAGAAAAAGACACCATTCCATTCAAACAGAAGCTGAGACTAATAAATCCTATGCTTCTTCCTCTAATTGAAAAAGAAATTAAAAAATTGTTGGCTGCCAAGATTATAGTTCCTCTTAGATATTCAAAATGGGTAGCCAATTTGGTGGTAGCGAGGAAGAAAAATGGGGAAATCAGACTATGTGTTGATTTCAGAAATTTAAACAAATGCTCCAAGAAAGACAACTATCCTCTGCCCAAGATGGAACATTTGTTGCAAAAGGTCTCAAGAGCCAAAGTAATGTCTTTCTTGGATGGTTTTTCAAGCTTTAATCAGATTGCTGTGCACCTAGATGATCAAGAAAAGACTGCATTCACCACTCCTTGGGGCACTTTTATGTATGCCAAGATGCCTTTTGGATTGATGAATGCTAGAGCAACCTTTCAGAGAGCTATGGACATAACAATTGTAGGAGAGAAGGATAAATTTGTCCTCATCTACCTTGATGACATAATAGTATACTCCAACAGCCATCAAAATCATTTGTAGCATTTGAAAAAAGTGTTCCTGAAGTGCAAAAGGTTTGGGATTTCAGTCAATCCTAAAAAATCACAATTTGATTTAGAAGAAGCAAGCTGTTGGTGTTATCACTCAGGTTGTTCCCCAAAGTTGTAAGAAAGGGAATACGGTCGAGGTAACCACAGACCAATCTTTTAGATACATATTCTAGCCAATCTGCATCTAGAGAGGGCTCTCTCTTTATGATTTAGCTTTGTTTTGAAATGTGTTAGGCTAGTTATGAAGTTCAAGGGTTTTGTTTTGGGTTTGGATGGTGAGGTTCAATAGAATAGTGAGGCAAACTGAATATTTCAGTCCATTGGGCATGATGGAGTCAAAGAGGATGGCTTTCTGGATTTGGTTTCTTAACAGAGGATGGTATCACAGAGCAAGGTAGTTAAACATGGAACGAATATAGACTGGAATTAGATGGAATGGACTCAATGGATGAAGGGAAATTAAGAATCCTTCAACATATTGAAAGAGAGAAAATAGATTATTACTGGTAAGGAGCAATTAAGAATTCCTTAGCAAATAGTCAATATGCAAGAATCAAGAAGCAGGAGCAATTAAGAATTCACTGCTCATATTAACTCTGAAGAAAACACAGAGAATAATAAATATTGAAGACAGAGTGCAGTTTAAGAAAATTCTAAATTAATTCTTTTCTTTACCATTCAGATTATGAAACACAAATGATATAGCAAACAAGAAAACTATAAAACATGAGATAAAGGGGACTTATTGATTCGGAGTTTGGTTCAATAATTCTGTGACAAGTCTTCTGCATCAATTCCTCATCCAATAGCTAGACAGTAGATGGTTCCAACAACTTTTTATTCCAAAAGCTTCAGTATTACAACCAAAATCTATGAATACCCACCAACCCCAAATACTTCTTTTGGGGGGGTATTTATACAAAATATCTGATGGGGATAATATCTAGTGATGACTAATCCCTTTTTTACAAAGATGAGACAAACAGACTCGAAAATAGGGAAAAGATAAATTGATGCTATATTGGCTGCTCTATCTTTGTCGGATGTGCTGGATGTAGGCTCTGTGAATCGGTTTACAACTGTCTTCCATTGATATTCAGTGTTGGCTACTCCGTCTTTGTCAGACATTCTTTGACACTGATTAGATACGCTTTGACCAGCTTGAGCCTCATTTATCTTTGTTCATCTTATCACGGAAAAATAGCCCAAAATCTATGTTTTACTTAAGAGAAATTTACAAAATCCCCAACATGTCTTCCCACCATTGTTGCTCTGGCAATTTATGCTTCTAAAGTTTCCTCAGGGTTTCATCAGCTTCTGTATATCTGAAAAAAATAGACTGGAGCTGAAACAGATGTTTTACCTCATGCTCAATAAAGAATAAGTTCTCTAAGTTATCATAGAGGATTTGGCCTGTGGGGAGTGTTTTTACTCCTGAAGCACTTGTTGATGAACTAACTTGATCAACAGCATATTTGTTCAACTTATGTACATAATCTGTGTGTTTCATAAGCCAGTCATTATTTCCTAAAAGACTTGGTAGTCCTTTATCTTGCAAAATTGTAAACCTTTCCATGAAAGAATTAATTTCTACTTGCATATCCTGGCATCTTCTTTCCAAATTCTGCATTAAATTTCTCTTGGTTAGAACTCCAAAATGGTGCCTGTCGTGTCTGGGATGTCGAGTTGTTCCAGTTGTTCCCTATTTCTATTATTCAAAAATTGTATGAGTCGGTTGGCTTGATCGGGCATTTGTCCTAATAAAGCTCTTGATTTTTGAATTTCTCCATGTGTTGCATTCACTAAGTCAATCTGCTCATAAATAGTTTGGATAGATGGCCAAACATTACTTAGGGATTGATTGATGTTGGTCCAAAGAATTCCTTTGATTTCTGCCAGAGGCTTATCCATAGTGAGATCCTTCTCTAATGTTCTCACTTTATTCTCTAATGCTTTAACCTCTCTTATTTTCTCTGCCACACTTATTTTGGATTTATCATAACTCTTTTCTACTTTTGCCAATTGCTCTTTCACTCGTTTCAATTCTGACACTTGGAGTCTCAATTCTTCCATGGCCTTTATCAATTCTTCTGTGCTCATATTAGTACTACTGCTTGGTGTTGTTGTTGTTGTTTCTCTACCTGTAATTACCTCTGTTGTGATTGTTGGGACATTTGAGACCAATGCTGATCCAATTGTTGAGGGGACTACCATTGTGACTGTAGGGATTACCTTAGGTGGCTGGGAGGTCGACTCTCCCTGCTTCTCTTTTAATGCTTTTTTGAGTGCCTGCTCTGTATCAATTAATATTTCATTGAGTTTCATGAGCAGGTCCATCATGTCCTCCTCTGATTTCTACTCTATGATTTCTGCAGTCTGAGGGTGCCTTAAAGGAGGTAGCTTCAGCTGTTTCCTCAGGGCAGCAATGTCCTCTTCCTTCTTCTTGATTAGTGCCTTTATGCATTTAGTATCTTTGGGGTCATGTCCCAGTTCCATGATGATTTCTTCTAAGGATTTGATTTTGTTATCCTTGGCCAGAGAAGAAGCTTTCTCCCAATGCAACTGAGTCGTTGTGTTGTCTAAGGAACTTTGTAACTGGTGGGCCAACATTGCTTTCCCAGTTAGTGTGGAATAAACCATTTCCCAGTCTGTTTTTGAAGTTCAATTTGGTCCAGTGGATGAATGTCTTTGGCTAGGACCTCCAAGTTTGTTCTGATGTAATCTACTAGCGACTGGGGTTGTTGTACCTTTGGCTTAAAATAACTCATTAACATTTTGCCTTCTTTAATGTCATAGGCAGACATCAATCTTTGCTGAGTTGAGGGGGCCATTTGAGTAACTGCAGGTCGAATGAAGGATTGCAGAGCACGTTGATGTGGTCTCTTCGGCCAGGTGGTAGTTGAAAAGCTGGTACAATGGCTCTAGTCATTATTTTGCATGGGAGCGTGAATAAAGAGAATTACAGCGAAAATTATATTTCATTGTTTTTTAACGAAATTTGATTTGGTGGGTATTTTTGGCATTTATTGAGCGAATGACGTCAGCATGACAGGACATCTTGTCGTTTAGCGGGGGGGTGGTAAGCAGTTTACCCCGCACCGCTTATGGGCTTAAGTGGTTTCGGACGGGGGGGCCGCGAGGAGCGCAGGCGTGTGACGCATGTCCTGGTATGGGCGGTGATACTGCCATTCCCTCGGGCAGTAAAGTTCAGTGGATGGAGGGCTAGAGAAATGCATATCGGCCGTCTGATGGGAGGGCATCGTTCGAACGGTGGGTGCTCATTGGAGGTGGTAGATGGTTAAGGCGTGGGACCGACACACAATAAATTAAAGTTTTATAATGCATCGAGGTTATTACAATTGGTTCACGGGGTTGTGGGTTTGGTTATTTAATTAACCAGAGGTTAATAAATCCCGAGGTTATGCGCACGAAGGGTTATTACAAGGTTTCGGATAAACCTTTAATCCCCAATTACATAGTGATATGGTTTATAATTAAACCGAGTGGGATATTTAACATTTTCAGGATTATATTCTAAATACATAATACGGGAAGGGGTTTATTTACAAGGGATTTTAATATAATAAATGCTAATTTGTTAATATGAAACTTTTGAAAGTGAATGCGTGCTAAGCATAATGTTACAAAACTTAGGCAAAAAAGGGAAAAAATAGGGATTTATACAAGAAATGAGGCCATTTCCCTAAGTAAAAATGGGGTTTTACCTAGGCATCTGATGAAAAAAGGGAATGAGTGTCTTTTTAAGGATTTTCAGTAGATCTTAATACCTTTGGGAAATTATTAGATGATTTGGGGAAAGGATGGAGGTGAGTTAGTCATGCCTTCCTTGAGCTGTATCCAAACATCTGCCATGGTACTTGTGACAATAGTAAGATGAACAACTTGAGAGACAAAACCTATCACAAGTCTCATTCTGCAACACGAAAACTACCTACCCAGCCTACTGTACCTAACATTTTTTCTTCTTTTTCTTTGGGTGCACTTGGACTGGCAAACCCTCATCAATTTTCTTTTCTTTTCATGATAAGCCTATCTAAGTTAGAGAAAGATTTCGGCAAAAATCACATGGAATGTCATTTGTCGACGCGTTTCGAACCAACCAGTGTGGTTCATCGTCAGGACAAGCCTATCTAAGTCTGCCCTTATTTCTTCCAAGGGCTCAGATTAAACAGTTGAGCTCCTTAGCTTCTCTACCTATCTACTTATTTGCCAAGTTTAAACAGTTTGGACAAATTTTTATTCTCTATCTCTAAAATAGGAAATTCAAACATGAACTGGCCAAGATTAAGCTATTGGGCCATTCATCAATTGTGGTAAAAAGTTCAACAAGTTGTACATGATGCTTTATTTACAGAAAAATGAAATAGTAGTGGCATTTGGACTTGCACACTTTTCTGGTCTTTTTATTTGGTGTTCATTTCTTTTCATTTTTTCTTTTGACCATTTATTTTTTTACCCTTTGATCTTTCTTTTAGGGTATAACCTCTTTACATTTTTTAAATTTTTTGATTTTTTGAAAATATGGATCACCTTTGCAACAAGAAAAGGTATGAACATATTGCAGAGCTAATCAAGTCAATCATGAAATATGACACCTATTGGTATAGGAGCATAAGAGTTGGGACATATTGTTTCTGTTGCAAGTGTCTGAATTGACCCAAAAAGAGTAAAAGCAATACAGAGTTTGTTTGTACCTAGATCAAAGAAATATATCCAATCCTTTTTGGGCAGAATTAATTTTGTGAGGAGGTTTATTCCAAATTTTGCAGAATTGGTGAAGCATATTACCTCCATGTTAAAGAAAGGATCAGAGGTAAGATGGACTGATGCAACAAGGAAATAATTTGAGTCTATTAAAAAAGCTATTATGGAAGCTCCCACATTAATAAGTCCAGATTACAGCAAGGAGTTCCATGTATTCTCATTTTCCTCTGAGGACACCATTGTAGCAGTTTTATTGCAGGAAGATGAAGAAGGTTCAGAACATCCAGTGGCATTTTTCAGCAAAAATTTAAGGGATGTTGAACTGAGGTATGATATTATTGAGAAACATGCATATGCTCTTATCAAATCCTTGAAATCTTTCAGAGTTTACATTCTGCATTCCAAGATAATTGCATATGTACCCTTTGCTGCAATAAAAGATGTATTGACACAACCTGATGCTGATGGAAGAAGGGCAAAATGGATTGCAAAGATGATAGAATTTAATATAGAACTGAAGCTCACCAAGCTAGTCAAAGGTCAGGGTCTTGCCAAGTTATTGGCTGAAGAAAATTGTAGATCATTAGATATTGATTTCCTGAGCACAATTGCAGAAAATGGTCAGGCAGATGACGAAGAGGAAGCAGCTGAACCAGACAGAAAGCAGTCAGTGGCTGAAAGTCTAGCTTCTTGTGATTGGTATTCTGCAATAGTTAAATTATTGTTGAAGCTAGAATCCCTTCAGGATTTACTCAAAGTCAAGCCAGAACCATAAAGATTAGGGCAGCTAAATATTGCATTATTGAAAATCTGCTTTATTGGAGGGATCCATCTGGGGTGCTTTTAAGGTGTATGAACAAAGAACAGTCAAAAGAAGTTATGTTGCAGTTCCATTCTAGCATGTGTGGAGGGCACCATTATTGGAAAACCACTGCCCATAAGGTTCTCAGAGCTGGGTACTATTGGCCCACTTTATTTTTTGATGTATTTTCTTTTGTTAAATCTTGTGACAGATGCCAAAGATTTGAAGGAAAACAGCAGTTGAAGTCCCTGCCCTTAAAACCAATACATGCAAAAGGACCTTTTCAGCAGTGGGGCTTGGATTTCATTGGAGAAATCAATCCACATTCCAGTGGCCAGCACAGATGGATATTAGTAGCCACTGATTATTTCACTAAGTGGATTGAAGCAGTCCCTACCAGGAAGGCTGATCACAGTGTGGTCATGAAGTTTTTAATTGAAAATATCTTTACCAGATTTGGTTGTCCACACAAACTAGTCACAGATAATGCAGCAGCCTTTAGGGCAAAAGAATTGGTGGAAATGTGTGATTCAATGGGTATTAAACTTGTTCATTCCACCTCATATTATCCTCAAGGAAATGGTTTGGCAGAATCCTCTAATAAAAGCCTGATAAGGATAATTAAGAAACTGTTAGAGGATAATAAAAAGAATTGGGATTCAAAGCTCAAATATGCATTGTGGGTTGACAGAGTGACCATTAAGAAATCCACAGGCGATTCTCCTTTCAAGCTGGTATATGGCACTGAGGTTGTATTTCCAATTCAGTTAACTCTCCCTGTGGCAAAATTCCTTCAAGAAGAACAGAATGAGGAAGAAGAAATGGCAACGAGGATCACTGATTTAGTAGAGGTACATCAGATTAGAGAACAACTGGTTGAAAAGGCTGCAGTACATCAGAAAAATATCAAGGATGCTTTTGACAAGAAGACAAAGACAGATGATTTTCAGGTTGGAGACTTGGTTTTGAAGTGGGATGCATTGAAGGAAAAGAAAGGCGATCATGGGAAGTTTGATGCTTTCTAGACAGGCCCTTTCATTATTTCACAGATTCAAGGGAACAACACCTTCATACTGAAAAGTATGGGAGGAGAGGCAGTTTTTGGTGGCCTAGTTAATGGGCGTTTTCTAAAAAATTATGTTGTTTAAGGTCTTTTGGCCTTAAAAGTTCTAAATATTGTTTTTATCAGTTTTAGTATAGGTGCAGTAGACTCCATGCCCAATGGAACACTAGGAATTTTGGCTAATTTGTTTTTAGCTGGAAAGGCATTGATCTGCAGCTTCTTGAGACCTCACAGGGAGGATCTCATCCCCAGAAGGAGCCAGTGTTAGCTCTGCTATTGATCTCGATATTTAAAGGTCAAAATGCATGCTTGATTGGGTTTTCTATGATAAAACAAGAGTTGCAGTGGCCAGCCCGCCTCTTTCCCCTTCACTCTGCTCATGTTCTCATAACTCCCCGCACCTTTGTTTCCTCCTTCCCCTTAATCCTCCTTATTCTCCTTTAAACCCCTTTATCCCTGTTTTTCTCCCAAAACCCCGCATAAACCCTTTTTCCCCGGCTCCTAGGCGTTTTTTGTTTAAACACTACAAAATCCCATTACCCTTGTTTTACACCTGAATTTAGTGTAAAAGTTGTTTTCCTTAGCGCCCGGGTTCTTTAAGTTTAAACGTTATATAACCCACACGACCATATTCATATAGTCGCGCTCTGTCCCCGTCACATCAGTTTTAAAGGAGCACGTGTTTATTACCTTGGTAGTCCGATTTTCCGTCACCGCAATCCAACGACATACGCAACCCCTGCTCCTGTAACTTGCATTCCTGTTAGTCAGAGGGGAAAGAGGTTTCCCGCCGAACCTACCTGCCACGCATCGCGGTTCTATTACGTCACGCCCCCACATACGGAAATTGCTTACCATCCCGAAGCGGTGTGGGGAAACTGCTTTCCGCCCTTCCTGTACGGTCCCCCGCTCATTAACCTTCACTCATCTTCGCTGCCCGATAGCCGTCGGATCTGCCCGATCGTGATCTAGCGGCCCACATTTGCCTGTCTGTGCTACCTCCCGATACCCCTCGTCAAACGATCTCCGCCGTTGATTTGTGTGATCCGACGGCTAAGCTTCGTCCGTCTGCTCAGTCTGCCTCTACTATTCTGCCTCCGCCCATAGCCTGCTTTGTGATCTCGAGAAACGAAGGCAGCCAGTGTTTCAGCTCCCAGCGTAATAAATCCTTAACAACCGCATTTAAAAGACAGAATGGCTGAAGGACAAAAAGGACACCCTCGAGCAGTTCAAGCATTTATCAGTGATGGAGCATGTTCCATATTATATGCCACCTGTTCAGAGGAGGACTGCAAAGCACTAGAAAAGGCCAATTTTTTTCATTAAAACACATAGTTTGCAGCAGAAACCCATATATGATTGTAAATGTGGTTTGTGGTCCATTATGACCCCTCCACGCATAGGGCAGCAGAGCAATCTTGTAAACAAACTCCATATATACCCAAAAATCAGATGTAATGAAGGTTGATGAATGTTATTCCTAATGTAAAGTTCAACTTCTGGAGACTGCAACTACTGTGATACCTGCAGCTTCTGGTCTTCATTTTCAGCTAATGCAAGCTTCTTTTGCCGTTAATTGCTCACTTTCCACTTCTTCTTCTTTGTTCCAGGTTGTGCCTGTTATGCATTTTTCATGTGCTCTTGATGTTTAGCATTAGAGGGGTTTTCATACCACCTCTGTGTTAGAATCTATCTTGTATCATTGAATGTGTATGCAGGTTTCTGTTATTTTAATGCCAGAGAGATGTCATCCTGTCTGTGCATTAGGAAATAGATTTGCAGAGCTCCTTATTGGTTGCAGCTGACCATCACAGGGTCCTGTGCATCTGCTGGTATGATTAGTATTCTCCCTCTTCACTGTTCCTCAAACTGTGAGTAATTGGTGGTCTAAAGCCTTGTAGTCTGGGGGTGTTCACCCATGTCTGGGGTTAAGCATAGTAGAAGTGGTTATCTGGCTTGAATATGCATCATTCCTTCCATTCATCCACCATTTTCCAACATTTTTGTTGAGTTTGTAATGTTCCCAAGCATCTCTGATATACAACCTAGGGGAGTTTCTTGGGGTGATAACAGGGCCCTAATGGCTTGGATCTGAGAAAGTTGAGAAAATACATACAACCTTGGTAGGAACGACGTTCAATAGAATATATGACTCATGCTCCTTCAGGTTCTTTAAAATTTGCGTTTGGTGTAGCTACAGAAATCGATGCAGTGAATTATGTCTTTCCCAAACTTGGTTAGCAACCTCTCATTTCATTCTAGGATTTTTCTTCTTTGTAGGTCATTTGTGGCATGTGGGAAGGGCTTGTACAATTGCAGCGGGATTTATCGTGATTTTGAACTTGTCCTTTCCATGGATCCTCTTCATTGAAACTATATATTGAACCATATGGAAGAGAAATCGATTCAATTTCATTACATCTATCTCCCATATTGATGGGATAGGAGTATTTGAAAATACTGTCTTTCCAACTGGATCCTTGTAGCTTGGCTATATACGGCCAAGATATTATCTTTTTTGTATTGGATAGGACCAATAAATGTGATTGTTGAAAAACAATAAGAGAGAGAAGTATTCAAACCCTCAATATTGTTTTTTTACTGTATCGGTTTTCAAGACCAGATCCATCAACCACTTAGCCATCTCTCTCGGGGACAACTTCTATTCTACCCCTTCAGACAATCCCTAACTATAAGCATAAAGCCGAGTCGATAGAAACTATACTTGTGAAACATGATGATTTTTCATCATCATCTAGAATGGAAAAAATAAATGTTTTTCCCTCTCCTCTCAGGCTCAAATATCAAATTTAAAACGTTTAAAATTCTTGATCAATTTATGGTCAAATTGTGACAACCCCAAAATTAAAACATGCAACTAATTAGATCAATTATGCGATTTACAATCAACACACCTCTATTCAACTAATTAGCATAGAATTTTTGAGAAATAGGAGCAAAGGCAACTTACCTGTAGCGATGATATTCCTTACTTGTAATTTTGGATTTGAACGCTATTTGAATCTCGCTAACCGCAACAAATTTTTGGGGACGACTCTCCACCCAACCGTAAGCTCAGTTGCATATAATCTTTCTACAACGGGCCACCCCCGAGCCCTCAATCAACGTACTACTGCTATTGGCTTATTGGGACCTGACCCAGGTTTAGAAATGTTTAGCCAAAAAAATCCGAAACTACTGGCCCTTTCGGCAACAGTCCACGGAGCGCAGACTGAGGTCTCACCAGAGGTAGTATGGGAGGGTGCTGGAACCAGGTTTCTGCACCCTAGGGATGTTTTGATGGTGTCTAGAAGGTTCGTGAATCGATCCCTTGCACTATGCTACTTCCGCGCAGTCGCCTATTCAAAGAAACTACCTTCACGCGGCTTGGAGAGTGCAAATGCTCTTTACTGTGCTTAGTATTATTATATATCTTGGATTAATTTAAGTAGGCACAATACTTTCCTTTACCATTTAACATAAAAAAACATGTTCGCAATCATAAACTGTAAATGGATGTGTAAACAGAAACAGGGCAACAAATATGAGATATTCCAAAACCAACTTATCTTTATTAATGCTTTTTCCAATTACAACCCACTTCCTACCCTGCGCCCATAGCTGCAGGGGTCCGTGCACACAGTTGCGGACTCTACTAGGCCTCTGCGCACACAACTGCAGAGCCTCTTCTACTACTGCGATCCGCAACTCGGACTTACAGACTTAGAGCGAATATTACTTTTAGAAACCCATCCACCTTAGATCCAAAGAAAAGCTACCTTCTACACTTAGAGCCTCGCTCTATTTATACATTCTTGACACATTCTAGATTAAATTACAATATTTTAGGGCGGACTACCCTTTGACTTGACTCATTAAAATTCGCTCTCTATGCACTTCGCGGAGCCTTTACAATACCAATACCCAAATTTATGGGCTTTAAGCCCCACAACCATTACGCGGGGGATCTGTTGTCCAACAGGCCCCCAACAAAATCATCGTGACTCGTCCCGAGTCACTCGTTGGTGTGGCGAGACGCGCTGCCAAGGCCTTGTGGTCCACCATCCCTGTGAGTGACGCACTACGTTCTGCTGCTCCATTCTTGCTTCCTGCAACATTTCTTCAAGCTCCTGCTCCATCGCCTCTACTAATTCACTTAACTAATGATGCTCATTCTGCTCTGCGTGGTTAACACAAAGAAACCTCTCATAGGATTTTAGCTCTAGCGGAGATGCCCAAGGCGTGAACTCCTAGTGCACAAGCATCAAGCTTGCGATCTTTGGTCCAATATACTCCATGTCTGTTGAAGCTTGTGTTGCATTTTTTCAAGAGAGATGTTTCTATCTGCGAGGTCCCAGTCTTCAAGTTTCATCATGGGCATGCGACCCAGGGACACACTTTTCAACTGAATTCTATCTTGTATCCCAAGATTCAACATCTTGCCCCTATCTTGCATAGATTGCTTACCAGACCACAAGTTTCGCGGTGACATCCGGACCGGTCCTACTATCTGGCTGGGGATTTTTGGCACTTCTCCCACCACTGACATTGGACTCGGTGTTGCAGCCTTGGCGGTGGACATTACACTGTCCTGAAGGTCCTGCGGCTCTTTTGGCAATGTCACAACCACGGGGCTTACTCTCAACTCGTCGAAGTTCGATGAATCCATGCCTATTGGATAGCACAATAACTTAAGTCTCAAGATGCCACAGTTTTTTTGGTGGATGACCAGCTGTAATTTATAGACCTGATGAAATTCAAATTTGCCCATTCCCCCCTTTTCTAGCTCATTAATGCGATACTGGTGGAAAATCAGTTCAAATCCAGTTCTGACTTCATGTCTTAATTGCCCGCCGTCCGCTCCTTGTTGCATTAAATTGACCATCTTGTCAGGAACAGTGTCCTCAACGGCCACTTTCTAGCCTATCAGCATAGCAGCGCAACCCCTTATGCACGACCGTGATTCCTGCGATAGGCTCACCCTACGAGGAACCATGTTTCCGTGCAGATTTCCTGCGGACTCTTTTATAGTCCTACGCTTTCTCTCAACTGCTTGGAGCGTTGAGACTGTGCTTCGATCGTTAGTCAAATAGCTAGCCCACTCGTGTAGGGCTTTAGGTGACTGCCTTTTACTCTTCCTGGGAAGGGCTCTCAATTAAGCTTGCCAAGCTGGACCGCGCCTCCGTCGGCGACCTCTTTGACCACATATGGTCCCAACCAATGCATTCGGAGTTTTCCAGGGAATTTTTCGAACTTGCTGTCATACAGTAATACTAAATCATTTACTTTGAATGTGCGCAACTTGATATGGCGATCGTGCCAAGCTTTCTCGCGCTGTTTCTGTACTTGCTGATGGATTCTAGCCAGAAACCGTTCTTCCTCAAGTTCTTCCAGTTGCGCGAGCCTCTCTTCCAAGGCTTCGCGGTCTGCCATGCCTGTCATTGTTGCTATTTGCAAACTGGGTACAATGTATTCCATTTGCATGACGGCTTCTGTACCATAAACTAACCTGAAAGGTGCTGACCCGTCAATTTCTTGCATGTGGTTCGGTATGCCCATAGCATGGCAGGTATCCACAAATCCCAATCGTTTTGTTGCGTGTTACATACTTTGGTCAACACAGTTTCCAAAATCTTTTTGAATTCTTCTACTGTCCCATTTGCTTGCGGATGGTATGGCGTGCTTTGCTGATGATACACCTGTAATTCTTCAGTGAGTGCGCTGATAGTTTCATTTAGAAAGTGCGTTTTGCAGTCACTCATTAGAATTTTGGGCATCCAAACCATGTCAATACATTATCGAACAAAAATTTTGTAGCAGTAGCGGCCATGAAGACCTTAACCAGCTGTGCTTCCACCCATCGATTCAAGTACTCTATCGCGGTGATGATATAGCGCACACCCGTCTTCCCTCGAGGTGTGATGGGCCCCACAAAGTCTATCGCCTATTTTTTGAATGGTTGCAGTGTCATCTGTGGATTGAGGGGCATTTCATCCCTTCGCGATGGTTTGCCAGTCCGTTGACATACATCATAGGCCTGACAATACACTTTCGAATCTTGATGTAGGGTTGGCCACCATAGCCCGACGTGAAGAATCTTTTGTGATGTCGCCCATCCCGCATAATGTCCTTTGGCAGCCTCGCCATGTGCTTATGCAAGGATCTTCCCTCGTTCAAATTCAGGTACATATCTTCGTAATATTTCATCGTTTCCCATTTTGTAGAGGTGCCCCGTGATAACAGAAAAATCCGCCACGCGTACTACCAATTCTTTCTTTTGTTGGACTGAATATCCCTGCGGTGTGGTCCCTGTGGTTAAGAAATGGATTATATCTTTGAAGTGGCTATTCGCGATGCGCACTGCATAGAGCTGTGCATCAGGTAGTCCTTCCCCCAAATTTGTCGGTTCCTCATCGTTCTCAATTCGTGATAGGTGATCTGGGCCTGCATTTAAGTGTCCTGGCTTGACAATGACTTCAAAGTCATATTCTTGAAATAGTAATAGCCATCTACATATGCGCCCCCCCAACACAAGCTTGTTCACCAGGTATTTCAACACGGAATGATCGGTATACATCTTGAAGTGCCCACCAAGTAGATAGTGGCTGTATTCCTGGAGCACGAATATCATCACTAATCCCTCTCGCTCCATAGTGGAGTAGTTTTTTTCGGCTTTGGACAACCGTCGACTTGCAAATGCAATCGGGTGATCAATGCCTTCCACTCCTTCCTGCGTAAGTACAGTGCCCAGCGCGATACACGACGCATCAACATGTATGTGAAATTCGATGTCCCATTTTGGGAAAACCAAAATGGGAGCGAATGCCATTTTTTCCTTGAGGATTTCTAGAATTTTCTTACACTCATCATTCCAACAATATGTGGCGTCCTTTTTCAACAACTGTTCCATTGTTGCCGTGATTTGTGCATATCTCTTCATAAACTTCCGATAGTAGCCAGTGTTCCCTAATGTGGTGCGGAGTTGTTTGACACTTTACGGCGCTTCCAGATTGAGAATGACAACAATCTTCGCAGGGCCCACCATCAGGCATTGTCTGCATACCACATGGCCAAGAAAATTTCCAAAGGGGACGAGGAAGGTGCACTTCTTAAGATTTAGCGCAATCTGGTGTCATTGGCAAGTATCCAACATCAACCATAAGCTCGCTATATGTTTCTTGACTAGCCTAAATATAGTCCAATCGTCGAAATAAACCTCCAAAAACTTGTGGATGAATTCCTTGAACGTGGCCACCACTACACGCGAAAATATCGCTGGCGCATTCTTCAATCCAAAGGGCATAACAATGTACTGAAAGCAACCCCATTCGGTCGTGAAGGTTTTCTTGCTCCTATCTTTCGGCGCGATCTTGATCTGATGGTACCCTGAGAACCCGTCTGTGAATGAGTAAGCTTCCTGTCTGCCAACATTCTCCAAGACTTCATCTATAAATGGTGTCGAGAATGGATTGTGAACACAGGCATCATTAAGTTTTCTAAGGTCCACGTAGATTCAGATTTTGCCCTTCTATTTTTTCTCCTGCTCTATCATAGGACTCACCTAGTCAGACTCTTCCACTGGTTCAATAATTCCTGCTACAAGCATTTTGTCCAATTCTTTGCGGACCTTTTCCTTATACTTCGGATTCAAACGGTAAGGACGCTGCTTAACTGGCTTCGCGTCCGGTTTCAAAGTTATCTTCATCATCCCTAGGTCGCCAAGGATCCCTTTTAACTCTGTGATTTTGGTTGGGAACAAATCTTGATATTTGCGAAGTAGCTCGATGACCTTATCCACCATGGCACCATCCCAATAATCCCCGAGTGTCGCATTCTTGGGTTCTGCATATGTACCAATGTTTACCTACTTTGTTCTTAGTGGCGCAGTGATGTCGGGGTCCTCGATTATTGGTCCTTCAACTTCGCGACTCCCTTCAGTTCCTGGAATATTAATATTTCGAGGGTCATCATCATCATCCTTCACTTATACATTGTAACATTCTAGGGCCTGCCTTAACTGAGGTGACCATTCTAGTTGAACTATTTCCCATGGTTCCTGTGGTATTTTGAAAATGGCATCTTTCACGGCTTGCAGCACATCATCAACAGTATCTGCCCATAGGTCTTCAAATGAAAATTTTAGCAAAAATCCTTCGCGCAAGATATCTCATTCGCCTGTACCATGTCGGAGTTCTGTCTTGGTATACCAGTTCCTTGGGATGACATCCAGGGTATGATAGAATAATTGTACCCATTCAGACTGAGGTTCTTCTCCATAGGCCTTGGTCCATTTTGTGAGGTGTGTGTACGAGTCATCGCGTCCGTCATATTTTTGGTTATTCATAGTTTCGAGTTCCCAAACCGTAGCCGCATCATCCTCTTGCAACAACACTAGTTTTCAAAGTCTCCTTGATGTGTTCCCCACCAATGCGCAGGTGTTGCCCACATCGCCCATTTTAACACATCGAACCTCTGGTGCTCTGGTACTGTGCTCTCAAACTTGTCCAAGAATTCATCCACCATTGTTAATCCATCATATATTGGTAGATCTTGAGCTTGGGCCATTACGCAACACAACGATTTAGTCATCATATTACAATTTAGTGTTGTTACTTCACTCAACCGTTTGCGCCAGCGTTCATCTTCTTCGTCTAAATCCGAATGGCAGGAACATGTGTGTTCCATGAGGCCCTTCCATCTGCAGTTGGATTTAGCCAATCCTAATGTCGCGCAGTTATCTTGTAGATACAATCCAACTCATCATCGCTCCCATCGTCGCGCACAGGTTCAGTGTAGCGCTCTCCTTCAGCCGAATCAAGCGGAAGTACTATGCCTAGGGACTTTTTCTCGAAAATCATTTTCGACTTCTTCAGGTTGATGACTCCATTCATGTTCGTGGCCCAGTCTATCCCTAACAATGCGGGGTAAGGGTTACTGTCATCCAAAATCTCTATTACTTCAAAGTCGGTCTGCGTGTTCGCACCTTCGATATCCACTGTGACCCCGTGCAATCTTCCCATGGGCAAAATTTTTTGTTGGTTCACCATCCGTAATTGAATAGGACACCACTGCAACATGGGCTTGCCATGCATTCCCATGTCTGTTTTGGTAACACATTTGCATCCGAACCCAAGTCTAAGATCACCTAATCCATTTCATACTTGTCAATTTGTGCCGTCATTCTCATTTCCCTCCTGGTACATAGTGCATGCCTTCCCAGTTTCCGGACTACGCGCGGTTCTCCCAGTCTTGCGCAGCTAGCGATCAGCTCTTCTAGTCCTTTAACTGCCTTATTGTCACGTAGCAGCTTCATGCATGTCTCTAAAAAGGTAGTAAGCATAGAAGGATCCATTCCCAGCTCTGGTTGATCCTTACTACTTGAAGTAGAGACTTCCATGAAGCTCTTCTTAGCTTCCATAAATGTTTCTCTTGAGCACTCCAAGTCAAACGCATGTTCCTTCGTAGGAGCCTTGCGAACCCACGTATCTCCCTCGGGTTGCTTTCCCTTATCTTCTCCTGTGGTCGCACCACTTCTAAGCACCATGTTTACGTTTGGGTCTTCTTCGCGCGGTTTAGACCTCATCATTTGAATATTCTACGTCGACGTAGGCTATAGCACCCCTTTCTTGCACATTTGTGCGATCAGCGTTGGGCAATCTACCATTTCATGATCAAACTGCTCACAGTACGGATAATATATTCTCGTTGGGTTGGTATAATCGCAATCGTAGTGCCCTGGTCCTCCGCAATTATAACACATTAGCTATCTGCGCCCTCATCCAGGTCCCATTCCTCCTCGTCCTCATCCGCGTCCTTGGAATCCACTGCGTGTTATGGTTGTGGTTGGATCCTGACCTCGCGCCTCGATCTGCAGCATGTAGGCTGGTGTTCGATCCATAAAAAATTCATAACTTCAACAGTTTCGCTCATCGTGGCCCACTGATCTACAGAAGTTACAAAATAGCTACTGCGGAGTCTGTGTATACTTCTGCAACAGGTGATAGTTGTCCGTGGTGTGCTTCCCCCCCACCTGACAGATTGTGCACCAGAGCGTGAGTGCCACACTTGGCCCTACCTGAGCCTCTGGTCTCAACGGCATGGGTCCCCCTCCTGCCAAATAGTTTGCGAATACTGGATAGTGATCCTTATCGTGGCCCTGTCCTTTACATTTTATGCACCATACTTCTTCGCGCGCTTCAGGCCGAGGTGCCCTATCCTGCTTCAAACTTTGCATCTCCAAGCATAGGTTCTGTAGTTGCACGTGGATTTGTTGGACTCCCAACCCCGGATCCTAGATCGGTGTTTCATGCAACCTCATCGCTATTTCCAAAGCTTCTGCCTGGGTAGAGATCTTCTGTTGTGACAGCACCGTCCTCAGGTGTGGTGTCAAAGACGCCACAAACCATGCACAGTGCTGCGCATTTGTCAGAGTCATATTAGCCTCCCAGATCGTAATTTTCAGTCTCTGATCTAGATCCCAAGGGGTTTCACCTGGAAGCATTGCAATCTCCTTAAATTTGATGATCGACTGTGTCTTTGACTTCGGCTGGCTAAACTCTTTGTTCAATGCAATTTGGATCTCCACTAGTCCTGCATTCGGGTGATCATTCGAGTGCTTGATATACCACGTCAGCACGTGGTCCTGTAGCACGCTTACCAATGTGGCCTTCTTAATATTATCATCCGTAACCCTATGTGCTTCCCACACTGCTCTTACTACAAACCAAAACTGATCTGGATCTTCGTTTCCTACTCCTCTAAATACCGACAGCTTGATCGCGCTCGCCATGCTAAACTGCTGGTTTGGTGGAGGCGGTGTGGGCGAAGATGGAGGTGAAGGAGGTGACGCGAGTGGTGGCGTTAGCAGGGATGATAACTCCGGAATGTGTTTCCTTATCAAACTGACCGCACTCCATGGAGAAACCTTGGCATGCTCTTCCTCGTTCACTCACGGAGGTGAAATTAAAGGACTGTTTCCTAACCTTTCGATACCCTTGTAGACCTTTTCGCTCTGCGTTGTTCCACTCATTAATGTATTCTAATCACCTGTTTTTCACACAACAACATCTTAATCCAGGTATTCAAGGATTTGATGTATTTACCTCGCAATCCCTTGAGAAAACGTCTTTTTGCTTCGATGTAGCTTACAGTAGTGTCTATCACAAATTCAGTGATAAACCCTTCTATTATTCGATCCAGCCAATATTCTACGGCCCGCGCGACCTTATCTTCAGATGCTTCTAGCCTACGCACCAACTCTGGAGTCCACACTATCGGTTGATCAAGTTTTCACCTTCCCTGGCTATCTGCTAGCCTCACCAACCAGTCATACAGTTCTGAAGAGAAGGATGCGAAGAAGATCTCGTGGATTTCCGTATATATGAAGCGATCCAACCACCTCTTCTTAGATATTCGCAAGGTTTTGTTTTCCTATACTACGAACTCGTGAAGCTTATGATCCAAGCAATCTTCAATTTCCTTCTTCGTAGGGTTCCAGTGTTCCGACATTAGACATCCCTTAGGCAAATCCCAGTCTCGGCAACAGAACCATTTGTTGGCTTATTGGGGCCTGACCCAGGTTCAGAAATGTTTAGCCAAACAAATCCCGAAACTACTGGCCCTTTTGGCAACAGTCCGCGGAGTGCGGACTGAGGTCTCACCCGAGGTAGTATGGGAGGGTGTTGGAACCAGGTTTCCGCACCCTAGAGATGTCTTGATGGGGTCTAGAAGGTTCGCGAATCGATCCCTTGCACTATGCTACTTCCGCGCAGCCGCCTGTTCAGAGCAACTACCTTCGCGCGGCTTGGAGAATGAGCGCGAATGCTCTTTTCTGTGCTTATTATTCTTATAGATCTTGGATTAATTTAAGTAGGCACAATACTTTCATTTACCATTTAACATAAACAGACATGCACGCAATCATAAACTGTAAACAAATGTGTAAACAGAAACAGAGCAACAGATATGAGATATTCCAAAACCAACTTATCTTTATTAATGCTTTTTCCAGTTACAATCCACTTCCTACCCTACGCACACAGCTGCAGGGGTTCGCGCACATAGCTGCAGACTCTACTAGGCCTCTGCGCACATAGCTGCAGAGCCTCTTCTACTACTACGACCCGTGACTCGGACTTACAGACTTAGAGTGAATATTAGTTTTAGAAACCCATCCACCTCAGATCCAAAGAAATGCTACCTTCTACACTTAGAGCCTCGCTTTATTTATACATTCCCATGGTCCGTGGACCATGGGTAGGCCGACACATTTTAGATTAAATTACAATATTTTAGGGCGGACTACCCTTTGACTTGACTCATTACAATTCGTGCTCTGTGCACTTCGCGGAGCGTTTACAATACCAATACCCAAATTTATGGGCTCTAAGCCCCACAACCGTTACGGGGGGGATCCGCTGCCCAACAACTGCCAACGAATCCTTTGTCTCACAACACTTTTCTCCCAAGAGAATGGATGATGGAATGATCTCTCATCTTCCTTATCGTCTATTAAATAGACCAAACATTGGAAAGGGAACTGCATGCACACATTCCATGTGTCAACATGCAACTTTTATTTCTTTATTTTAAGTTTAACTTAATTTAGTAATTCTCTTAATATAATTCTTTATTATTTTATTCCTTTTACTTTTTGACAACTTTACTTATTTTTACTATTTTTATAATTCTCTTAATTTAACTCTTTCTTATTTTATTTTACTTTATGTTAACTTTACTTATTTTTACTATTTTTAAAGTTTATTTTTATTTTTATTTATTTAGAACTCTAGTATTGTTATTTACTATTTTATTTATTTATTTTTATTATTATATTTCCTTCATTATTTATTATTTATTTACCATTATTATCTTTTCTTTATTGTTTATAATTTATTTTCTTATATTTTAATATCATATTATATTATTTATTATTTTTATTATTATTAGGGGACATTACATACTCCCCCTCTTTAAGGAACTTCGTCTCGAAGTTAAGTTGAATTATTTAATATTTTATTTGTTTAGTTATTTATTACTTCATGTTTTCCCTACACCCTCTGTTGAACTAGTATAACCAGTAGGCATCGAAAGTTTTCACAACACCCGGGAAATCTCAAGGAATCTCTGTCATTTTTTCCACTTTGAGAACCAGGCATAAGCATCATCAGTCTGCATCCTAGTCCAAGGTTGGCCCCAAGACTCGCACCCGATTGAGACCTCATCTTCCCCAAGGCAGGCATCCGGTATGGTGCTCAATGACTCTAGGCATCTCGCAAGGCTGGCCCACTCCCTCCACACCTACTAAGGTGCATAACCCTAGGGATCAAATTCCTTACACCCCCATCAGACTTCAGCATCCCAATCCAATACTAGGAACCTAGCCTACAATATCAGGCACTTGGCCTCCTCAAGATGGTCCCATAGCCCCTCAAGAGCTATCCATCAAGAGCTATACAAGACAAAGGAACCACTGGCGTATGTAGTGTTGATTGAGTTTTTCCCCAGCCTATATGGTGTTACATATTCTCCCTTGCAGGTATGGGCTCCTACGACATCATCAAATAAACCAGCCCTCTCGGCCCATTTGTGGATTTCCTATCAATACCACTATGCATACCAACATCCTGGTTTATCTATTCATCTATATTTTGATTCATTCTCATTTTTTTTTAAATATATTCTAAATCTCTTTACTTAAAATATAATTTATACCTCAAAATGTAAAAACTTCAATAAAATAATCATATAAAGTTAACTATAGAGCTAAAATCATATTGTACTTATATTTTTACCAACCACTGAATGGCTATTTATAATAATTAAATAACTTTATTCATAAAACATGTAACTAATTTTAACTAATTATTATATATATTTTAAAATCAATATAAATAAAAATATTTATTATCTAAACCCAATTCACATTCACTATATATATTTTAACATCAACATAAATAAAAAATATTTATGATGTAAACTCAATCCACATTCACTATTATAGAACAATCCCAATTTAACCCTTTATTTATTTATTGTAAAGCAGGTTAATAATATAATTGTCCTCGTATTCCTCTTTCTAACCTTATGTTTAACTAGGAAAATCAAGTTTGCTCCTTACTAATTATTTAGTAATATAATGATTAAGTAGTTAAAATGATTTTCATATATTTAATACAAAATAAAAATAGGAATTTATTTTATATAGTTCTTTCTATTTATGAGAATCAAAATCGATCAATTTGCCATAACTTAGCTGACATTTTACTCACAGTGCTGAAGTTTCCTTTCTTTCCGATCAAAGTCTAAATTGACCTGGATCACATGGAACAAAGATTCACATCGAAATTGTATAGCCACTGTTCTCCACATGGTGCAATTGCAAAAGGCGGTTTTATTAAACCATTAGGTGCATTAGATTGGAGGTCAAACCTTGGGCTTACACCTTAGAAAAATTGCCCTTATTTTGTTAAGCCTATCTAAATCCACTCCCATTGGAAAACTAATGAATTTTAAAGTATACATTTTTTTTTAATCATGTAGCATCTACACGTCAGTGCCCAGTCATAATAATATTCTCTACACGTCAGCCTGTTTCTAGAGTCATCATTGACCTAATAGAACCACCTTTAACACGATTTATTTTTTATGAGATATATCCGAAATTATGATACAAATCTGAATAATGACATAAATGGAAATAATCCTATCTAAATCCACTCCCATTGGAAAACCAATGAATTTTAAAGTATACATTTTTTTTTTAATCCTGTAGCATCTACATGTTAGCACCCAGTGATAATAATATTCTCTACACGTTAGCCTGTTTCTAGAGTCATCATTGATCTAACAGAACCACCTTTAACATTGTTACACAAAAATATCGTCACCATGATTATTTGCAGTCAGTATGGGTCTATCATCACTTGTACTGTCCTCCTAAGCAAGTCTCAGACCTCAGCTCTTCAAGTCAAGCTTTGAAAATGAGATAAAGACATTGAAAATCAACAAAGCTCTAGTTCCACACTTTCTCTCACTGTTGCCTGCGGTCCCGCACCTCCTGTTTACAAAAACTGCGGACCTACCCGCTCTGTCCCTAAAGGAGTGGGTGCGGACCCCTGTGAAAGTCAAAAAGGCGCAAGTTTATTCTAAAAAACTCACTTTGGGTTAATTCTAGATTATTCTAGAAGGAATTTTGACGTGGATTGGTCACTCTTAGGTGGTTCATGCATCCCAAAAGAGAAGGAGCTAATCCCTTGATGAGAGGAGCTATCCCTTTGAAGGCGGGCTTTATCCCTTTGAAGGAGGACCTAGTAACTTCCCTCCATTGCACTATAAATTAAGGCATTGGGCTGGTTGCTAAGGAGGTTAGAAGCTGAACATTTTTTAGGGTAAATGTTGGTGGAATTAAGACTTCCTAGTTAAGCTTGAGAGGAGAGATCACATACCTTTTTGGCTTCATTGGGAAGAGAGTGAAACTTGTCAAAGTAGAGGAGACTTCTTGTTGGACCCTGGGAGGAGCTTGTACAACGTCAAGGCACAGGTTGTAAAGTTCTTCTTTGATTTGAATTAATACAATCATATTCATTTTTCTCAACAAATTGTCTTATGTCATTTGTTTCATGAATTCCTTGACCTTCATGTTAAATATGTTTTATAATATTGGCTTTTCAGGTGCTATTTAATTTGTTTGCTTGTTTGTGTTTGCAGAACTGCAACAAGGGAGCTCACTTGGATCAAAGGAGCGAAGCTTCCACAAACTTGCATTGGACCCAAGGTAGGCCTAAAACACTTGTTTGCCTTTGTTTATAAATGCATATTTAGAGAAAGATAGTTTTTGATTGGCTTGCTTGTCATTAGATCTCTTTAGATTCTAGGAAGGTCTATCTTGTCAGCAAGATCAACCCATTCCGTGTGACAAAATGGCGACCATACTGGGGACTTGATTTTTTCCTTGTTTTTACTTTGACCTGAGAAACTGTGTTTTTGTTTCTGTTTTTGGCTTGTTGTGTGTGGAATTGGGTAGAATTAGTAGATCCAGGGTTATTTTTTGTTTTTCATAGCTTTGGGAGAGGACCGCACCCTAGGCTTTTGACACAGTGCGTACCTATCCGGGCTTTTTCTTTTATCACAGAGCGGTACCGCACCTGTGTTAACTGTGGGCCTGCGGACCCTGTCAAAATTTTGGAAAACCTAAGATTTTCTCTGTTAGTCAGCTTAGTTTTTGTTTAGAAGTTATTATCTCCTGCCCAGACCTGCATATAACCTGTCAAAAGCTTTCCTTAGGTTGATTTCATTGGTGTTAGGGTTTTAGGTGAAATTCCTAGAAGTTTTGCTTGTTGGGTTTGGTTTTCATTTTGGTCTTGTAGTAGCTCTAAGCTTAGAAGCTGTAGGAACCTCAGATCACCTTGGTTTTTACCAGCCTTCTTATGAGTCTGACCATTTGTGAAATCTACCCTTGTTGAGGAATCCGCCTTGTGTTTTCTCTTTACAAAACTTCGAAAAGCTTGTGTTTAAAAGTTTGGATTTCATTTTTAAAAAAGAAAACAAAATTGGTTGTTTTTGACTGATTTGTGATTCTGCATAAATTGGTCCTTAGTTTACATCTAGCTAAGTAAAACATCCTTAAAAAAGACATCTTGTAAGCTTTGACTTCAAATAGGTTTTTATAATTTATAGATCTCAAAGTTAGTCGTTTCCATAGTTTTGAGTGTTTTATAAAAAATAAAAAAATCTCTTTTGGAAAAAGTTTGTTTTTGTAGTGGTTGAGTGTTTTGAAAGAAAAGGGAAATTTTTGTGAAAATAACTAGTTGTCTCATTTTGAGTGCATTGGAAAGGACAAAAAGCTCTTCTTTTAATTTGTTTGTTAAGAAAGATTTGTGTTTACAAGTATTTTCATTCTCAAACTCTTTCCTAGCTAGAAGTTCATTGAAGGGAAAAGATTGTTTAATCATCTTAAGTGCCATTTTAGTGATTTTGAGTCGAGTCTTCATACCACGAGTTTCATCTCCGCACCTCTTGACTTAAACAAAAACCAATAAAAATAACGCTTAAAGTAAAATTCATCTAGTAATATTTTCATTTCTAGGGCTCTGATACACCAACATAGCTTAGGCTAGTGTCTTGGAGTAGGAGAGTAATTAACTCTCCAAGACAGTAAAACAAACAAGTAGTTGTATCTTGTGGTAGGGAAGAAATCCAATTGTTGTATTTATGCTCTGGGAAAGCTCCTCTTAAAGGAAAAGCACGAGATCGTGTCTGAACCAGTGTGGGAATCAATCCTTCCTCATTTGGAACGACGCCAGATATTCACGTATTAAAAATGGTAAACCTTGGATTAACCATTGTCGAGGAGCCTGAGGTCACTTTTTGGTAAACCTTGGATTATGTCAAGGAGCCTTCAAGGGGATTGAGCTTGCTACTCTGCCCTTGCGTGTGTATCAGATCGTAGACTGTTCCCCCAGGTATATTTGTTTCGGTTGGTAACCTTAGTGACCATATTCTTTAGGATTCTTCCTAAGGTGACAGTGGTGGGAAGATCCCACTCTACCTGGAGCAGATGTCGACTAGACTCACTTGGATTTTCTGGGGGTTTCTCTTCACTCGAGATGGTTAAGTGGAGGAACTTGTGCCAGTCTATTCATTAAGCAGGTTGTCGGGGTAATTGTTCCAACCCCCATTTCTGTATTGAACTCTGCGACGTTGGATTTCATCACCAACTAGTGTTTTCAGTACGGAAAGTTATTGTTTGTGTGTGTTTGATCTCCTAGATTCTTTAGGCATGTGATTCAAATTTGTTTGGTTCTTTAGAGGCTTTAGGTGGTTTTCATTGAGATTTTACTTTGTTTGCATTTGAAGTAGTTAAAATTTTTTAATCGTGGTTGAATTAACGAGGAAGTCTCGTAGACTTCGGGGCCAACCTCCTGATTTTTCACTGAGCCAGCCTGAAGGGTTGAGAGCCCTTGTAACTCCTAGAGACAGTAGAGTTGGGTCACCTGAAGAAGGAGAGTCTTCTTTGGTGGTACATCCTGATTTTCAAGCTTTAGTAGTAGATTATAATCCACAATCAGTGTCTGTTTCCGAAGTTACTGGTAGCTTTTCATCTACTAGTGATATAGGTGAGGAACCTGAAATATCCGAACCTGAAAGTGAATTTGCTGCTACTCCAACATCGGGGTTTGCTTCTCCAGCTTATAGTGGTCCTGGTTCACCTAGGGTAGAAAGAATAATTACCCAAAATCTTCCTTCTGGACTTATAGCTATCGAAGAACTTGCTACTCCGGAAGAAGAAGTAGGCATCCCTATCCCTGAAAATCAACCTGCTATTGAACCAAGGGAGCGTGAATCAATTTTTTACAGTCCACCTAGGAGCAGTGCTTGGTATCTTTCTTTGACTAATTTCTCAGAAAACCCAGGGTTAAGTTTTTCACCACCTCATGTTCCTTATCATCCAACACCTAGAGGATATTATCCTCCGTTAAATATGTCAAGACAGTCATCCATGTTTACTCAATCGCCAAAATCCTTTTTGTACGGTGGTCCTTCTGTTCCCTCTGGGTATCAGTCACTTTCTGGTACTTTTTTGGGAGCATCTCCTCAACCCATTGAACAAGGTTTATTAACTGGAAGCAATGGTACTAAGCCGTTGAGCGTAGAAGATATTCTCATGATGTCAGGTACTATTCCTAATCCTCAACCTCAAGGTGGCCAGTTACTGCCTGGGGGGCAGCCTCAAAATCCTCAATTATCGCCTAGGGGGCAACCTCAAGGTACCCAATTTGCGCCTGGGGGGCAACCTCAAGGACAGTACATACCTATGGGACAGTACGTTCCTCAAGGTCAACCCAGACTCAATATGTACCCCAAGGTCAACCCCAGTATCAATATGTACCTCAAGGTCAACCCCAGTATTAGTACGTGCCTCAAGGGTATCAACCCCAAGGTCAGTACTCGAACCAAGGTTTCCAACCACCCTCCGGTCAATCATATGTTCAAGGAACGGGAAACGTACCTTTGAATTATCAATCCTATCCTCAACCCGGTTATGGTCCTCAATATTCTCAACCTGTTATGGATCCGTACCCCGGAATGAATTTAGTGTGGGATCCATCGCAAACTCAACAGGTTTTGCAACCGAATGTATAGTTGTCATCTCAAACTGGACAACCCTTAGTTTTTGGTACACCCCAGCAACCTGTCCAGTCTTCTATTCAAACTTCTGTACCTTCGGTAGTTTCTTAGCCTGGGCCTAGTATGCCTCGTACTCTGCCTCAAACGACTGCCGCAACTACCGCAACTACCGCAACATCTGTTCAATCTACCCCACCTACTTCTGGAGTATCGACAACTCCGGTTTCTACTGTTCCTGTATCTACTCCTCAGACATCTTTACCTCCATCTAGATCCACGATTCAAACTTCGGTTCAGATGCCTGTAGGACAACCTGGTTCAAGTACGGTTGTCACAAGTCAACCACAATTTACTTATCAACCGTACCAAGGATAGTACCAATTCGGTCCTGCTGTGCAGCAGCCAGTCTATCAGTATCAACCATACCCTAGTTACACATATCAACAACCTCAACAACCCCAGTACGGTCCGGTTAATCCTGGTTTTCCGGGAGGATACAATATCCCAAATGCAATTCCTATTCCTAGTTATCCTGGATATCCTCCTCCTGAGGCTGGTCTCATGACCTAGAGTTTTAGAGACCCTAATTGTCAGTTACCGTTTATCACAACTTTGGACTTGCCTGACTTGTCGCGCCTAACAAACGATCCCATTAATTATCTTTCGTTTTGGCCGCCAATGCCGAATAAGTTGCCTAGTGATATTCCTAAGTTTGAAGGAAAATCAGGAGAGGACCCGTCGAACCATGTGATGACTTATCGCCTCTGGTGTGCGTCTAACTCCATTTTAGATGATTCAATCTGTCTAAGGCTTTTCCAGCGCACTCTAATTGGTCTCGCAGCCAAGTGGTACATTGAGTTACCGCGAGGCACTTTTTATAATTTTAGTCAGTTAGCTACCTCGTTTTTAACTCATTTTCAGTTGCCAGTCAGATATGACAATGGCACGGAATTACTAACTTCATTAAAGCAATCGACGTCCACTTACATTTCAGATCACATTCATGAATGGAGACGTCGACGGCGTTTAGTGAAGGTTTTTATTCCGGATCAGATCTTGGCTGAATGGTTTGTAAAATCTTTGTTGCCAAAGATCACTGAAGATGTAGCTAAGGCCGGAGTCGTTACTGAGGAGCAAGTAATTGCTCAAGCACAGTACCTTGACTTGGTCTTGTTATCACCCCAAGAAACTCACCTAGGTTGTGAATCAGTGATGCTCAGGAACATTAAAAATTCAACAGTTTTTTAATGGATAAAATGATGGATAAATGGAAGATGTGCAGCACCTTTAAGCTGAATAACCACTCTTGCTATGATTTACCCCAGGCATGGGTGAAGACCCCCAAACTACAAGCCTTTCAACCACCAACTACTCACAGTTTAAGGTTAAAGTGATAATGGAGAAGACTGATTGCACCAACAGATGCACAGAGCTCTGTGCTGGCCAGTTGCAATCAGTTAGAGGATCTACACGACTGTTATTCAATAGACAGTGAGGATGACAGCTCTTTGTTGTTTGAACAACAGCAACCTGCAAACAATTTCAACGAGCCACTAAATCAAAATACATAGGTGGGATGACAGCCCCTCTGATATCAAACATTCACAGCACATCAATAAATGCAAGCAGGCACAGCCCAGAACAAGAAGCAGAAGTGAAAAGTGAGCAGGTGACAGCAAAAGAAGCTTGTATTAATGGAAATCAAGACCAGAAGCTGCAGGTCTCATAGTATTAACAGTCTCCAGAAGTTAAAAGGCTACAATAAGCTCTCATTCATCAAACACTCATCAATCACTACATCTGTTTTTTCAGTATATATGGTGTCTCATTACACAGTTTCCCTGTTAGCTATGCGTGGAGGAGCCCATAAATGGCCACCAACCACATTTACATTCAGACATGGGGCTGCTGATACAACTCTGGCTGTGCTGCAAATGGATTTGTCCTCTCTGTAGCTCTACAGTTCTTCTTGGAGCAGGTGGCGTGTAATACCAAAGGAACCATAACCATTTAATGCTCTGCATTGATAGTCGGCGTCCTGCTTCATCCTCGGCCATACTTTTGATTAATGGCAGCTATTGAATCATTAAAGCGGCTCAATCATGACTATTCGGCTTTAAATCCAAGAAACGATGTTGCACCGTTCATTCCCGCCCATCACTGCTTCGACTTTTTCTTTAAAAGGCTCAGTTATGACTTTAATCATTTATCGGGTCCGTCATTTGGGCTACAATGCATACCTTATGCTGGCCGATCCCGTGTTTCTTTATACTTGGGAATACATGAAGAAATGCTACAAAATCATAGAACAATGGCTCTGGCGGTCCTGAAACGTTATACCAATTTTGCTTTGGAAACCCATCGGGTCCGAGCTTCATCGCAATAGGCACCCGTCAAGGCTCCCTTTGTATTTTCTTTATACAAAGAAAATACACAAAAAGATTAAAAACGCGAAGGGCGCGGATTAGAAAAATATGAAATGGAGTGTTGAGAGGCCATCAGGTCCGGCCCATTGCATCGGCGCATACCTTATGCGATTGCACCTGCCCCTTTGACAATGCCGATAGCGAAAACACCGCGGACCCGAAATACTATAGAACACAACGTTGTATGGCCATCGGGTCCGGCCAACCGGCGGTCATTCATATGTGCAAAGGCCATGCTCTTATTGAACCGCCCGATAGCAACACGCGGACGCGATGTCGGCGATCGCTCATCGGCGATGCCACATCCTTGTTATTGCCACTGCCACTGCCATCCTGCCGACGCGATATAATCCGCCGATCTGCCTCCTCCAATTTCGACCCGCCGATGCGATCTGGACCGTTTATTGGCCGGATCGAACGGTTGTCGCTCAATTGAACTGCTTGGACTGCAATTTTGAACTTTGCCTGTTTTGGAGTGTTTAAAGCCTCCCGATAGATCATTTCTGCCTTCCCTAGGGCTTTCCTCTTGCAGCTCTTTCAATCGGTAGAAAGCGTTTAGCCATAATTTGAGGATTTTGACAGCATCAATGAATCCTTTGGCATGATTATAAGCATCTTTTGCAGCCTTTGACAGAATTTTAAATCCATTTTTGATTTTTTGTTCAGCAAAGCTAACACTGGCTCCTTCTGGGGATAAGATCCTCCCTGTGAGGTCTCAAGAACCTGCATACCAATGCCTTTCCAACGACAAACAAATTAGCCAAAATTCCTAGTGTTCCATTGGGCATGGAGTCTATTATAGCTATACTAAAACTGATAAAAGCAAAATATTTACAGCTTTTAAGGCCGAAAGACCTTAAATCACATAATTTTTCAGAAACCGCCCATTAACTGGGCCATCAAAGACTGGTTCTCCCCCCATACCCTTCAATATGAAGGTATTGTTCCCTTGAATCTGTGAAATGATGAAAGGGCCTGTCCAGAGAGCATCAAACTTCCCATGATTGCCTTTCCTTTCCTTAAAAGCATCCCATTTCATGACCAAATCCCCAACCTGAAAATTGTTTCTTTTTGTCTTTTTGTCAAAAGCTTCCTTGACCTTTTGTTGATGTGCTGTAGCCTTTTCAATCAGCTGCTCTCTGATCTGATATAATTCTATTAAATCAGTGATTCTGTTGGCCATCTCATCTTCTTCATTTTGTGCTGTTTGGAGCAGCTTTGCCACAGGGAGGGTAAGTTGAATGGGAAAAACAGCATCAGTACCATATACCAGCTTGAAGGGAGAGCAGCCTGTAGATCTTTTAATGGTCACTCTGTCCGCCCAAAGTGCATATTTCAGCTTGGCATCCCAACTCTTCTTATTGTCCTCTAACAGCTTCTTAATAATCCTAATCAGACTTTTATTAGAGGATTCTGCTAGACCATTCCCTTGGGGGTAATAGGAGGTGGAATGAACAAGCTTAATGCCCATTGAATCACACATTTCCACCAACTCTTTTGCCTTGAAGGCTGCTGCATTATCTGTTATAAGCTTATGTGGGCAACCAAATCTGCTGAAAATGTTTTCTGATAAAAATTTCATTACCACATTATGATCAGCCTTCCTTGTGGGGATTGCTTCAATCCATTTTGTAAAATAATCAGTGGCGACTAATATCCATCTGTGTTGGCCACTGGAATGTGGGTTGATTTCACCAATGAAATCCAAGCCCCACTGCTGAAAAGGTCCTTTTGCAATGATTGGCTTTAGGGGTAGGGATTTCAACTGCTGCTTACCTTCAAACCTCTGGCACCTGTCACAAGATTTAACAAAAGCAATTACATTAGAAAATAAAGAGGGCCAATAATACCCGGCTCTGAGAATCTTTTGGGCTATAGTTCTCCAATAATGATGTCCTCCACACATGCTGTCATGGAACTGCTGCATAACTTCTATTGACTGCTGTTTATCCAGGCATCTTAAAAGCACTCCAGATGGATCCTTCCAATAAAGCAAGCTACCATTGATACAGTATTTGGTTGCTTTGAGCTTTAGCGTTCTTGCTTGACTTTGAGAAATTTCTGAAGGAACTTCCAGCTTAAGCAAGAAATTAATTATTGCAGTGTACCAGCTACACGAAGCTAGGTTTTCGGCCATTGACTGTCCACTCTGCGTTCCAGCTGTTTCATGTTCTTCCATTAGACCATCTTCTGCTACATTGAACAAGAAATCAATGTCCAAAGAGCTGCAATTTTCTTCAGCCAACAGTTTGGCCAGTCCCTGACCTCTTACCAGTTTGGTTGGCTTCAACTCTATGTTGAATTCTATTATTTTTGCAATCCACTTCGCTCTTTTTCCATCGGCATCAGGCTGCGTTAAAACATCCTTTATTGCAACAGAAGGGACATATGCAACTATTTTGGAATGCAAGATGTATACTCTGAAAGCCTTCAAAGATTTGATAAGAGCATAAGCCTGCTTTTCAATAATATCATACCTTATTTCAGCATCCCTCAAATTCTTGTTGAAAAAGGCAACTGGATGCTCTTGGCCTGCCTCATCTTGCTGCAACAGGACAGCTGCAATGGTATCCTTAGAGGCAAATGAGAATAGATGAAACTCCTTGCTATAATCAGGGCTTATTAAAGTAGGCGCTTCTACAATAGCCATCTTAATGGACTCAAAATATTTTCTGGCCGCATCAGTCCACTTTACCTCTGCTCCCTTTTTTAACATGGAGGTTATATGCTTAACCAGCTCTGCAAAATTAGGAATGAACCTCCTCACAAAGTTAATTTTTCCTAGAAAAGACTGTATATCCTTCTTTGATCTTGGAAGAGTCAAGGACTGAATTGCTTTGACTCTTTCTGGGTCAATCTGAACACCTGCAGCAGACACTACATGCCCCAACAGTTTGCCTTCTTTTAAAGCGAATTGGGATTTTTTGGGATTGAGTGAAATCCCAAACCTTCTGCATTTCAAAAACACCTTTCTTAGATGCTGTAAATGATCATGGTGACTGCCAGAATAAACAGTTATGTCATCAAGATATATCAGCACGAATTTGTCCTTCTCACCCACAAAAGCAATATCCATAGCGCGCTGAAAGGTGGCTCCAGCATTCATTAGCCCAAATGGCATTTTTGCATACATGAACGTGCCCCAAGGGGTGGTAAATGCTGTCTTTTCTTGATCATCTGGATGAACAGCGATTTGATTGAAGCCTGAAAACCCATCTATGAAAGACATCACTTTGGCACCTGAGACTTGCTGCAACAAATGCTCCATTTTGGGCAAGGGATAATTATCCTTTTTGGAGCACTTATTTAGATTCCTGAAATCAACGCACAGTCTGATTTCTCCATTCTTCTTCCTCACAACAACCAGATTGGCCACCCATTTAGAATATCTGAGAGGCACTATAATCTTAGCAGCCAGCAACTTTTTAATTTCTTTCTCAACCAGAGGAAGGAGCATAGGATTCATTGGTCTCAGCTTCTGTTTGAAAGGAGTAGTGCCTTTTTCAAGTGGAATTTTATGCTGTATTATACTCTTGTCATATGTTTTCAGATCACAGTATTCCCAAGCGAACACATCAGCAAATTGCCTCATTAATTTGCAATATTCAGCACTCTGATCAGCAGATAGACTAGTGGACAGATTTATGAATTTGGGCTGACCTGGACCTCCTATATCATGCTTGCAAACTTGAGACTGATCTTCTTTTTGGGCAGCTTTGTAAGGCACATCATTGTGGTCAAACAATCTCTCAAGAGGAATTAGACCCTTAGGAATATGGTTACTAGAAAGCTGTACTATGCTATTCTTGCCAATTTTATTTCTAAGCTGGGATTTGGGATCTTCTAGCAAAGCATCATTGTTCTGGTCAATTTTCATTTCAGAGAACTCATCAATGACTTGAAGGAACCTACTTAACTCATCATCATCATCAAAAACTTTCCAATGGTGGACATTATCAGGCACAGAGGGTCTATACTTCATTTTTACCTCATAAACTAGTTTGGGAGGCAATGGAGGGATGAATAAACTAGCAGAGACAACAAGGGAATCAGCAAGCTGATTTTGGGCTCTAGGAATATATGAAATACAGAAAAAATCAAAGAACTATTTGACTCTCCATACCTCATCTCTATAAGTTTTCAGCCTTGGATGCTTTGCTTGGAAAGTTCTGTTTACTTGCTGAATTATCAGGTCAGCATCTCCAAATACCTTCAAATTTTTTATCCCTCTATCTTTGGCTTCATGAAGGCCCAACAGCAGTGCTTCATATTCTGCTATGTTGTTTGTCACCTGAAAACCCAGCTTTAGGGATAACTGAACTGTTTCTTGTTGTGGAGATACTAGCACCACCCCTGCTCCTGCAGTCTCTTTGGTACATGCTCCATCAAAAAACATTTCCCAAATCTGACCACCTGTATCATGTTCAGCCTGAGCTGCTGGTTTCCGAATATGCAATGCAGCCTTCTGAGATTCTTCTATTTGGAGGATGCAAGCTCCAAAATCAGTGTCCACTGCATATATGGGATGGTTTGCAGGATTCTTCTCATCACTAATAACATATGCCAGCTGTGCTTCTCTATATAACCTCCTACTTTCTCCTCCAAACACTGGAACAGTTGCATAAGATAGATCATTCTGCAATGTCACTCCTAGTCTCTTAATCCACCCTCTAGACAACAGCATACCGAACTTAGGAGGAACATCGGCCACCACTATATCCATCATCATACTTTTCATGGGCAGCTGGGTTAGGGAAATGGCCAGATCCTTAATTAATCCAAGGCATTTCACCTTCCTTGAATCAAACGAGAACAAATCATGATAGGGTCTGGTGATATCAAGGCCTAGCTCTTCCATGACAGTTTTAGGCATTAAATTGTGACTGGCCCCTGTGTCTAGCAGGCAATTGTGGAGGATTTTATCGTGGATAGTTAATGAAACATAGAAAGATGGAGAAGTATCATCTGCAGGTTCAATCATGGGGCTAAGCACAATAGCAGGCTTGTCGTCTTGCAAATTGACAGAGTCAATGGAGGATTGGTTAGGCTCTAGCTCAAGGGCTTCAAGGATGGGCTTTCTAAACAATTCGCTCTTGACCAACTCAGCCAGAGGGACAGCTATTTTCAGCTTCTGAACTTCTGACTCAAAACTGAAAGACGAGAATGATTTATCAGTAGTTTTTACCTCTTGAGCAGGGGCCTTGAGGGTGACAAGATCAGCTGCTGGTCTTCTTTGCCTGCTATTCTGTGGCACTGCTTGAGCAGCTGCTTCTTGCGTAGTATTTTCCTTTACCTTCTTTGCATTGGATCTTAGATTATATCTTTGCTGCTGCTCACCAGATTGCAGAACGGCACCACTGTCCCACCTCTGGCTGTTTTGCTCTTGCAGCAATGATTCTTCATATTCGGCCAATGTTAAAAATGCAGCATTACCTTTATCCTCCAAGCAGTGAATTTCATCTTCATCTTCTTCATATTGTTCCCCCTCCATGACTACATTCTGAAAGGGAGCTTTTACTTTATGATCTTCTCTTGCTTCTTCACCCCTTTGCATAATCTGTAGCTGCTCATTTGCTTTCCTGAATGGGTTTGGATTTCTTGGGACAAATGTGTTTTGCTGCCTTGCTTTGCCTAAAGTCTGATCAACTTTTAACTTAGAAATTTCAGCAGCCAATGACTCTATCATTTTGGTCATTTTGTCTAACTTAGGCTCGGAAGTCGATGTCGTGGAAGAAGAAGCCTCACCTCTCGGCCTTCTTCTGTCACCTTGACTCTTTAACTTTTCAGCTGCCATAATATTTGATTCCACCTCCAAGGCTGCCTCTTGCATATCACCCAGCGTAGCACATCGTCTTTCTCTCAACAATAAGCAAAAGTCAGAATCAAAAGCATTGGCGTATGTGAGTTTGGCAGCAGTAGGGGTAGGCTTTACCTCAGCTGGTATTTTACTATACATTCTATTAAATCTTTTATTAAAGTCAGGCAAAGACTCACCCTTTTCTCTTTTCAAGTTTCCAAACTCTGTATGATAATACAGCAAGTCCTTCTTATCTCCCCATTGCTTCAAAAATGCCTCATCTAATGCTTCTATATCTGTTATAGATCTCTGGGGTAATTCTCTAAACCACTTCCTAGCCTCTCCATCAAGACTCTGGACAAAAACTCTCATCCATACATCATTCTCACTTATGTCTAAATTATCAGCATAACTGTAAAAAGCTTCAAGATGTTCTTCTGCTGTCACTCCCTCTGTTCCGGTAAATTTGGGCATATATTTTTGGTATTCTCCTGTAGGCATGGCATTTAAAGGTGTAGGCAATATCAAAGGTCCATATCTAGCAGCAACAATCCTTTCAATCCTAGTAGGTGCTTGCTGTCCTACCATGTTTGGAATATGCGGACGAATACTAATAGATGGAGCAGTAGCAGATAATGTAATGGATGGGAAAGATATTGGGATGTTTTGAACAGTATGGGAAACTTTCTTCAGACTCAGATTCAAAGGGGAACTAAATGGAGAAGGAGCTTCATGAATCTCTGCATGTATTTCTTCCTTAGCTATACTAGCCTCTAAATCTTCAAACTGTGTATCTTCAACTAAAAGCTCCTCATGCAGAGACAAATAAGATTTCTTGGGCTTACCTGATCCTGATGCTCCTTTACGCGATGTTTTCTTCGGGTTAACGATCTTTTCAGGGTCAGGCACTGGAACAGCTGGAGACTTCTGCGGATTTCTTCTAGTATGCCTCACGAACTGCGCCAGAACTTCAATGTGGAGTCGCCAAAGGATGGCCTTCCCTCAGTGGAGTCGCCAGACAGATGATCACAACCAAAATCTGTGTTCAAAACTTTGTCTGTCATCAAAGTTTGAAGCTATGTTGTTCTCCCAGGGAAGCTGAGCTTCGATTCTCCTCTCCCCGGCAACGGCGCCAATTAATGTTATCACCCCAAGAAACTCACCTAGGTTGTGAATCAGTGATGCTCAAGAACATTAAAAATTCAACAGTTTTTTAATGGATAAAATGATGGATAAATGGAAGATGTGCAGCACCTTTAAGCTGAATAACCACTCTTGCTATGATTTACCCCAGGCATGGGTGAAGACCCCCAAACTACAAGCCTTTCAACCACCAACTACTCACAGTTTAAGGTTAAAGTGATAATGGAGAAGACTGATTGCACCAACAGATGCACAGAGCTCTGTGCTGGCCAGTTGCAATCAGTTAGAGGATCTGCACGACTGTTATTCAATAGACAGTGAGGATGACAGCTCTCTGTTGTTTGAACAACAGCAACCTGCAAACAATTTCAACGAGCCACTAAATCAAAATACAGAGGTGGGATGACAGCCCCTCTGATATCAAACATTCACAGCACATCAATAAATGCAAGCAGGTACAGCCCAGAACAAGAAGCAGAAGTGAAAAGTGAGCAGGTGACAGCAAAAGAAGCTTGTATTAATGGAAATCAAGACCAGAAGCTGCAGGTCTCATAGTATTAACAGTCTCCAGAAGTTAAAAGGCTACAATAAGCTCTCATTCATCAAACACTCATCAATCACTACATCTGTTTTTTCAGTATATATGGTGTCTCATTACACAGTTTCCCTGTTAGCTATGCGTGGAGGAGCCCATAAATGGCCACCAACCACATTTACATTCAGACATGGGGCTGCTGATACAACTCTGGCTGTGCTGCAAATGGATTTGTCCTCTCTGTAGCTCTGCAGTTCTCCTTGGAGCAGGTGGCGTGTAATACCAAAGGAACCATAACCATTTAATGCTCTGCATTGATAGTCGGCGTCCTGCTTCATCCTCGGCCATACTTTTGATTAATGGCAGCTATTGAATCATTAAAGCGGCTCAATCATGACTGTTTGGCTTTAAATCCAAGAAACACTGTTGCACCGTTCATTCCCGCCCATCACTGCTTCGACTTTTTCTTTAAAAGGCTCAGTCATGACTTTAATCATTTATCGGGTCCGTCATTTGGGCTACAATGCATACCTTATGCTGGCCGATCCCTTGTTTCTTTATACTTGGGAATACATGAAGAAATGCTACAAAATCATAGAACAATGGCTCTGGCGGTCCTGAAACGTTATACCAATTTTGCTTTGGAAACCCATCGGGTCCGAGCTTCATCGCAATAGGCACCCGTCAAGGCTCCCTTTGTATTTTCTTTATACAAAGAAAATACACAAAAAGATTAAAAATGCGAAGGGCGCGGATTAGAAAAATATGAAATGGAGTGTTGAGGGGCCATCGGGTCCGGCCCATCGCATCGGCGCATAACTTATGCGATTGCACCTGCCCCTTTGACAATGCCGATAGCGAAAACACCGCGGACCCGAAATACTATAGAACACAACGTTGTATGGCCGTCGGGTCCGGCCAACCGGCGGTCATTCATATGTGCAAAGGCCATGCTCTTATTGAACCGCCCGATAGCAACACGCTGACGCGATGTCGGCGATCGCTCATCGACGATGCCACATCCTTGTTACTGCCACTGCCACTGCCATCCTGCCGATGCGATCTGCCGACGCGATATAATCCGCCGATCTGCCTCCTCCAATTTCGACCCGCCGATGCGATCTGGACCGTTTATCGGCCGGATCGAACGGCTGTCGCTCAATTGAACTGCTTGGACTGCAATTTTGAACTTTGCCTGTTTTGGAGTGTTTAAAGCCTCCCGATAGATCATTTCTGCCTTCCCTAGGGCTTTCCTCTTGCAGCTCTTTCAATCGGTAGAAAGCGTTTAGCCATAATTTGAGGATTTTGACAGCATCAATGAATCCTTTGGCATGATTATAAGCATCTTTTGCAGCCTTTGACAGAATTTTAAATCCATTTTTGATTTTTTGTTCAGCAAAGCTAACACTGGCTCCTTCTGGGGATAAGATCCTCCCTGTGAGGTCTCAAGAACCTGCAGACCAATGCCTTTCCAGCGACAAACAAATTAGCCAAAATTCCTAGTGTTCCATTGGGCATGGAGTCTATTATAGCTATACTAAAACTGATAAAAGCAAAATATTTACAGCTTTTAAGGCCGAAAGACCTTAAATCACATAATTTTTCAGAAACCGCCCATTAACTGGGCCATCAAAGACTGGTTCTCCCCCCATACCCTTCAATATGAAGGTATTGTTCCCTTGAATCTGTGAAATGATGAAAGGGCCTGTCCAGAGAGCATCAAACTTCCCATGATTGCCTTTCCTTTCCTTAAAAGCATCCCATTTCATGACCAAATCCCCAACCTGAAAATTGTTTCTTTTTGTCTTTTTGTCAAAAGCTTCCTTGACCTTTTGTTGATGTGTTGTAGCCTTTTCAATCAGCTGCTCTCTGATCTGATATAATTCTATTAAATCAGTGATCATTTCCGCCTTCCCTAGGGCTTTCCTCTTGCAGCTCTTTCAATCGGTATAAAGCGTTTAGCCATAATTTGAGGATTTTGATAGCATCAATGAATCCTTTGGCATGATTATAAGCATCTTTTGCAGCCTTTGACAGAATTTTAAATCCATTTTTGATTTTTTGTTCAGCAAAGCTAATAGGTCTATACTCAGTCAGGTACGTTACACGAGAAAATCCCCGATCTTCCCAAGCAAAATCAAATCGCTGCAGGTCCTTTAGGGTCTCATGCCGCTGATGGTATGATTGGTACGGTTAATACTAAAAGTAAGAAGAAGTCTTCCAAGAATTCTTCTCCTATCATAACCTTGCCTGATTCCCCAACAGAAGATTCTTCCGCGGAGATTTCCACCTATATTCACGTTGTAGAGTCATCTACAGCCAAATCAAAATCCGGTGGCAAGAAGAAAGGGAAGAAGAAAAATAAAACGGGAAAAAAATCAAAAGAGAAACCTGAAAAATTGGAATCCAATGACGAAAAACGCAAAACTCATTATCCTTGTCTCATTTGTGACGAAGAACATTTTACAAGAGACTGCCCTCATTGTGCAGAGGTTGCGAAGATTGTCAAAGGTTCCCAAACGCCTGCTGTTTTGAAGGATCCTTTTCCAAGTCAAGACAGTAAGATGATAGGTTCTTCCTCGAGTGCCAATGAAGAACCCATACTGTTGATGTCCCATGTTAGGATTGCGACTCGATTACATGATTATGGTAGTAAAAGTCCTGTTGATGGTAAAGAAGCAGAATCTTCTCATTCTAACCCATCAACCTCAGCTCCCGGTTCCGATCCACTAAAGATCTAGAAACCTAATCCAGACTTGGTAATCAAACCGCCCACCAAGGGTATACTTCGAAAGTCAGATTTCAATCCACATGCGAGAGTGGCTCAGAACTATAACATTGTTGAGGATTTAGCTGTTTCACCCTCAGCAATGTTGACTTTGGAAGTGCTGCAATCATGTCCAGCATAGAGTAAATTACTTTTGTCGGCTATAGGAGCTGTTGACGTTCAGGACTCGAACCTAATAATTTTCGATCTATAAAATAGTACACCGCGCTTACCTCATCAAATGGCTTTCCAGATTCCTGTGATAGTCAAAAACAGGCCTATTCATAGGACCGTGATTGATGAGGGAGCCTCAACGTGTATTATGTCGATACAGTGTTGGAGATCACTTGGTTCTCCTTCACTAAATCAATCCCTGACAATTCTAAAGGCCTTTGATGGCCGTGGGTTTCATCCTTTTGGCATTCTACAGGATTTACCTATAGGGATGGAAGGAAAAACCATTAATCTAGATGTGGAGGTGGTTGATGCCCCTCTAGATTACGACCTTCTCTTGGGTCGTAGTTGGTCTTACACTATGATAGCTATCATTTCATCGGTCTTTCGGGTTATAAAGTTTCCTCATAATGGAAAGATCATAACAATAGACCAGCTGGCTTACTTTTCATCTGACCCAGCCTCTTCTGAAAGTATTCAGCATGTCAGTAAAACGACTATCCCGTGTAAGGATGTTGGAGTAGGACTAGTTAAAGATGTCGGTTTACTGGGAACTTTTACTTTTCCTCCGATCAACGCATCGTCTTCATCTGCAACCATTCATATGATTTCGTTAGACACCATTGTTTATGATGATCCTTGGATCGTTCCTTCTGAATATGAGATAGACTCATTTGGCGATGTTATGCCTTTGAGTCCATATGAAATTGCGTATGAAGCCGTGCAATCATTTACCGACCCATCTTCAACCAGAATTGACTTAATGAATGTGGTCCGTGAGGAATCACTTTTCACATCAAGCTCGGATCCAATCACGTTTTCTAAACTTGTTCACTCTGATGAGCAATTTCATGAAATCCTATGTGTAGATGATTTACCATGGGAAGATATCCATCACAGATCTTCGTTCTTACCCGAGAATGATCATTTTGAAAATGATTTTTCATCAATTTTTATGACTGAATATGTCAAGGAACCTCAGAATCCAATGAAAAATCCTGATTCAGAGTTAAATTTGGGAAACATCTCTCGAACTATTCCTATTGACATTTCAGTTAAGCCTGGAATTGTTGAGAACATTCATATAGGTGCCTCGTGTACAGAAGACGAAATTCAAATATATAAGGCCCTATTTCAAGAATTCCACGACGTGTTTGCCTGGTCCTATGAGGAAATGCCAGGAATTGATCCCGCGATTGTTGTTCATGAAATCAAGACTTACCCGGACACTAAACCCGTCCGGCAACGTTTGCGTCAGATTCACCCAAGAAAAGTTGCTGCTATCAAAGAAAAAGTTGAAAAATTACTCAAAGTAGGTTTCATTTATCCGATCCCGTTAACGGATTGGGTATCGAATATTGTTCTGGTTAACAAAAAACAAGGGACAATAAGAATATGTATCGATTATAGGGACATTAATCAAGCCTATCCAAAAGACAATTACCCAACTCCCTATATCGACCAAATCATTGATGATTGTGCTGACAGCGAAAGATTCTCCTTCATGGATGGTTTTTCCGGATACAATCAAATCAATATTCTACCTGCCGATCAACCAAAAATAGCTTTCATTTGTCCATGGGGGACATTTGCTTACTGCAAATTACCTTTTGGGCTCAAGAATGCCGGAGCAACTTTTCAAAGGGCCATGTCTTATGCGTTTCATGACATCAAGCACATTGTGCAACCCTATCTCGATGATTTTCCTACTCATTCATTACATCGAGCTGATCATCTCATCCATTTACGAGCAATCTTTATGAGGTGTAGGCATTATCGGATTCGGTTGAATCCACACAAGTGTGTTTTCTGTATAGAAACGGGTCGATTGCTGGGGTTTTTTGTTTCGAAAGCCGACATTCACGTCGATCCCTCGAAGGTCGAAGCTATTGTCAAATTGCCTCCTCCTTCGAGTCTTCGCCAACTCCAAAGTTTGCAAGGGAAAGCAAACTTTTTACGACGATTCATTCCTAACTACGTCGAGGTTACCAAGGGTTTTACCCAGTTGTTGAAACAGAATACTCCATTCTATTGGGATGAGATAGCTCAGAAATCTTTTGATGCACTAAAACACGCGTTGACCCATGCACCGTTATTGCATCCTCCCAACTACAACCAGGACTACTTCTTGTATCTCGCCGCCTCTCATTCCACCATTGGAATGGTCTTAGTTTAGGAAGATGAATTTGGTACTGAACATGTGATATATTACCTTAGTCAAACTTTAAATCCAACTGAGCTAAAATACTCACATGTGGAGAAATTGGCATTGGTAGCTTTTTAATCTGTCCTACGTTTTCGTCACTACATTTTACTACGTAAAACTACAGTAATTTCTTATTGCAACCCTATGATCTACATTTTGACCAAGCAATTGCTAGGGGGCAAGTACTCTAAATGGATTGTTATCTTGCAGGAGTTCGACTTGGAGTTTGAAAAATCTAAGTCTAAGAAATCTTTAGTTTTTGCAGAGTTAATGTGTGATTTCCCGCGTGCTGACACGAAAACTGTGGCGGAGGAGCCCATTGTGGACAAATCCTTGTTTCTCATCAGAACTTTAGATCCATGGTATGGAGATATCATCGTTTATCTCCAGACCCAATCCTTTCGGCCAGAAATTTCAAGGTTAGAACGATTCCAGTCCCAACAATACAGGATTGTTGGGGATACTCTTTATCGTCGTGGGGCGGACTCTATTTTTCGATGTTGCTTAACTCACGAGGAAGCTGAAAGGGTTCTAAATGACTGTCACTCTGGAGTGTGTGGCGGTCATATGTCTGGGTATGCCACAGCCCAAAAGATATTGTGCGCTAGCTACTTCTGGCCGTCTTTGTTTAAAGATTGTACTAACGCGGTCCGAAAATGCCACAACTGCCAAATTTTTTATCGAAATATGCGTGCTCCACCTGCTCCTATCCACCCTATAATTGTCGTTGGTCCTTTTGCCAAATGGGGTATCTATTTTATTACATGTAACCCTCACTCAGCTGGGGGGCATGCGTATATCATCCTTGCGGTAGATTATTTTACCAAGTGGGCCGAGGCGATGCCTACATTTGAGGCAGACGGCAAGACAACTGCAATTTTCGTGTTCAATCATATAATTGCTAGGTTTGGTGTCCCACAAGCGATTATCACTGATCATGGGCATCATTTTTGAAATGTTATGATGACCGAACTTACAGGCCAGCTTGGTTTGTGTCACGATAGTTCAACTCCTTATTATCCACAAGCTAATGGTCTGGTTGAATCCATCAACAAAGTTTTAGTCATCATGATCTGACGAATCACTGGGATTCATCGGTCGAATTGGCATAACATGCTATTTTCAGCGCTTTGGGCGTATCGAACCTCAGTAAAAACATCAACAGGGTTCACTCCTTTCCAACTAGTTTATGGTCTGGAAGCTGTGTTACCCATTGAATGCGAAATCCCATCATTGCAAATGGCCATCAAATTACTTCCAGCTACTTCCGAAGAGGAAAAACATTTGTTATACTTGGCCCAATTAGATGAGAATCGACGTGATGTTGCATTGGCGATCGAAACTCACAAAAAATGTATGAAAGCTCAGTATGATCGAAATGTGACCCCTCAAAATTTTTCAGAAGGAGATCTAGTCTTAGTGTACGATCAAGCTAATGATAAATTAGGCGCTGGAAAATTCGTTCCTATGTGCCATGGTCCCTATGTTGTCAAGCGAAAGCTAGCAAAAGGGGCCTATGTATTGGTAGACTTTGACGGGGACTCTTTAGGTAAACCCAGAAATGGTCTTTACCTGAAGAGGTATTATGCTTAAAGAATGGGTATGGAGAATCTTTAGTTAGGATAGTTTTTTCTTTCTAGCTAGTGTGTTTTAGTTTAAAAAGTGTGCTTAGCTTAGAGAGTGTTTTTCGTCATCATTCCTGCTTATCTTGGTTTCACTCTTGGTATTGCAGATGTCGATGCCTCTCCAAACATACATTGGTTCCGCTGATGGTGCTTGTCGTAATACACTAAACATTTCTTCCGTAGCTTGGGTTATCTATTCGCCCTCTGACGAGTTGGTACCTATGCATGGGGTAAGCCTCAGTCAAACAACGAAAAACATTGTCGAGTATAGTGCAGTGATTGAGTTATTATCTGAATCTATTTCATTTGGGATTCGGAGTTTGATAGTGAGGTTAGATTCTGAACTCGTTGTATTACAGCTTAATAGAGTGTATGCCATTAGAAATCCAGTGTTATTGAGATTATTTTTGATAGTGCGTCTCTTGGAACGTGAATTTGATTATATTGAATATCAGCATATTCCAAGATCTTTAAATACATTAGCAGATGCAATTGCTTATCGAATGTTAAGTAGACATTTGCAATAATCATACATGTAAATTAAAAACCATTCCATAACATGATTTACAAGATAAGCCGGTAATAGTGATATATATATAGGAGTGTGTCAAAAAATACATCGTCGTCGATCATAGGTTGAAAAACACCTTATGATCGGCAAAAATGATAAGTACAAAAAACAAAAATGTCATATGTGCCCACAATAGGCGATCATCCTATCACTGGTGATGATCTCGATAAGAAACCACTGCACGGGCCACCTTGCAAAGGAACCTCCTAAAAGGTCCTGGGACCCCAATCACATAGCGCTGAAGTCGACAAGGAATGTCATCTATGCTGGTCTCCGGAATATCTTCTGTCAAGCGGATTATGTGGATTACCTGGAGAAGATGGCGTTCGATTCCGACAGTTAGATTTTCTGCAATCTTCACGGGAAGTTTCTGAACAAAAGCACTATTTTCTCACCCAAATCTCAAACGGTAAAAATGAATTGACGAAACCCCTTTTTATAAGTTTTTTGAGTAAATAAATTGCAAATTTGTTTATGTTTCACTTTGGAAAGGTAATTTTTGCAGCATTTTTATCCATTTCAAATAGGTATGAGTAATGTTTGCATTTTTGTTTAGGATAGCGGATTATTCAGGCGAAATCTATCCTTTTCGACGAAAAAAACATTTAGAGTCACCTTTAAGCTCTTTTCTGACTCCTAAAACATGAAAATATCGCCGAGTTTTTCTTTTTAAACTCGTTAAAACGGAACTAAAAAGACGGTCCACTTACAGCTCTTTTCTGACCGTAAAAACATGAAAATATTGTCGGATTTTTGTCGTTTCAAATTCGATATTGGTTATAAAACGACGTGTTGTTGATCGCTTTTTTACTTTTTCAGATCAGGGGCACTAATTACGAAAAGTACTCCTTGGTCGTAAAGTTCAAGCGGTTCTCTCAAGTATTATTTTATACTTTTTCGGGCTTGGGAGACACAAATTTACGAAAAAGGTCAACCCTGGAGTCTTCTTAAGCTTTTTTAGACTCTCTAAAATTGAAAAATGCCGAGTTTTTCCTATACTGGACTCATTAAAATTTTACAGTAAAGGACCTGTTCAATTACAAAAAGGAATGAACCACTCCTTCTTAGGGTTCGAATTTAAACTAAGTTGGACTCATCCGAAGGATGAGCTTATAATCAAGCAAATGTTATCCTCCTCAAGCTTGTCAAAAATAAAGAGCTACTTGCCAGAAATGGTGGGGGAAAAGAGAGAAAAATGAGCTTGTTTGTAATACTTTGTAACCACTCTTGAACACGACACTTTTATTCACCTGGATTGGGAAATCCTTTGCCTAACAGTTGATCAAACCACATTGAAAGTCTTCAGCCGGTTTCTGGGTATTAACTTTGGGTCAATTGTCAACAAACCATCTATTGTGTCGTTATGTGTTCAAGAGGTCACTGCCAATAAGCCATTCATCTGCAAAATATCTGTCATCCATCTTGACCATCCCTGAGTCAGTCCTTGCAACTAAATTTCTTCAACTTGATCTATGATTTCATGTTGTAGGCTTGCTTGCGATGGATCGCTTTCTATCAACTTCAGCTCATTATCTAGAAAGATGATCTAGAAATTTTCAGTACCTTGGGATCTGCATGCCTCAATGGCAGGTTTCTCGCCTTTGACGACAGGTTGCATCATTGACCTTCAATCAAAGGATTTCGTGACATGTTCGACATCAACACATTTATTCACATCTCATGGATTGTACTGGGTACTTTGAGAGCCGTTGACATCACTGGTGGTTTCTCTCACACTTGTTAACAGTTTACATCATTGATTGGTAATCAAGTGGTTTCTACCATGTTCGACATCAACACATTCATTCGCATGGATAGAATCGTACTGTTTCGAGAAGTAGAAATGAAGACCCTGGATCTAGTTTCTGCAATCCAAGCTACGAGGAATTTTGTATTCATTATATGATGGACTATTCATAAACAGATGGTTGCGTCCATACTGTGTCCACATGAGTCTATACTTGTGATGTATTACAAGATCATTCCTGTATCAGAGCAGTAGTTAGTTTTCTAAGTCAGTTTTGATCTGAGTATGGGAATGCCTACCTAAGCGATGATATGATCTCATATATATATCTTGCATTGAATGTTTTTACAGGTTCCGACTGGGCTCTCCACAAGATGATCCTCGAAATGATAAAGTACTTCACTCTTCCTAAATGATAAATGAAATCCTCATCTACTACAGACTTCACACTTTAGGGGGCAATCTGTTACACAAAAATATCGTCACCATGATTATTTGCAGTCAGTATGGGTCTATCATCACTTGTACTGTCCTCCTAAGCAAGTCTCAGACCTCAGCTCTTCAAGTCAAGCTTTGAAAATGAGAGAAAGACATTGAAAATCAACAAAGCTCTGGTTCCGCACTTTCTCTCACTATTGCTTGCAGTCCCGCACCTCCTGTTTACAAAAACTGCGGACCTACCCGCTCTGTCTCTAAAGGAGTGGGTGCGGACCCCTGTGAAAGTCAAAAAGGCGCAAGTTTATTCTAAAAAACTCACTTTGGGTTAATTCTAGATGATTCTAGAAGGAATTTTGACGTGGATTGGTCGCTCTTAGGTCGTTCATGCATCCCAAAAGAGAAGGAGCTAATCCCTTGATGAGAGGAGCTATCCCTTTGAAGGAGGGCTTTATCCCTTTGAAGGAGGACCTAGTAACTTCCCTCCATTGCACTATAAATTAAGGCATTGGGCTGGTTGCTAAGGAGGTTAGAAGCTGAACATTTTTTAGGGTAAATGCTGGTGGAATTAAGATTTCCTAGTTAAGCTTGAGAGGAGAGATCACATACCTTTTTGGCTTCATTGGGAAGAGAGTGAAACTTGTCAAAGTAGAGGAGACTTCTTGTTGGACCCTGGGAGGAGCTTGTACAGCGTCAAGGCATAGGTTGTAAAGTTCCTCTTTGATTTGAATTAATACAATCAGATTCATTTTTCTCAACAAATTGTCTTATGTCATTTGTTTCATGAATTCCTTGACCTTCATGTTAAATATGTTTTATAATATTGGCTTTTCAGGTGCTATTTAATTTGTTTGCTTGTTTGTGTTTGTAGATTCGCAACAAGGGAGCTCACTTGGATCAAAGGAGCGAAGCTTCCACAAACTTGCATTGGACCCAAGGTAGGCCTAAAACACTTGTTTGCCTTTGTTTATAAATGCATATTTAGAGAAAGATAGTTTTTGATTGGCTTGCTTGTCATTAGATCTCTTTAGATTCTAGGAAGGTCTATCTTGTCCGCAAGATCGACCCATTCCGTGTGACAAACATGATTTAATTTTTTATCTTGATTTAATTTTCATCAGATATATCCGAAATTTATGTTACAAATCTGAATAACGACATAAATGGAAAGAACTCAAGGTTAAGTGTTATTTCCCATTCTTTTCTCATTATCTAATTAATAACAATCTAAAATTCACCTTTTTTTAAGTGTGCTGGATCGATTAAAAGATTTTCCTATGATCTAGGGTATTGTAATTAAATCAATCTTGAAGATAGATTTTATTTTATTTTTTATTTTTTGTAAACTTGGCAGATCCTCTATTTATATTCCTTTTTCAAAAAACTTTTATCAACCAATTGCTCTAGGTGGCTTACCTACCCGAAGGAAACCAGATAATCACCTGTTAGCATTAAACCCTGTCCAAAACTTAAAGAGGTTTATTGCTATCCATCTAGCATCACAGTTTTGCTTGTATATATTGTTGTTCCTGGAACGTAATTTAAATTTAAACATGTAAATGCATTTCATCAAAAGAAAAAAGTTTTTGCTATCACATTGGATCTCTGTTTCACTCCTCATTTGAGGATATTACTGGGGCTGGCGCCTTGGCACTTGATCCTGGCATCTCGCTCCTCTGCTCTATTCTCCACTTCAGGTCTTTGAGAGTTTGTTTAATTCTACCTAGGGCCAGATTGTTTCGGTAGGTCTGTATCTAAATTGTCGCTATCTCCCTGAGGAGTTCCACCCTGACTGGGTCCTTTTCCTTGTTCTTCTCCTGTGCCTCTGCTCCTTTGTCTTCCATTTGCTCTCGATGCAGTGTCATAGCCTGTGCCACCACATTTTTCATTACCCAGTACTATTGGATAGTTTTCCTGAATAGGGAATGTCTTCCCCGAGTGTTCCCCGGGTCCGGCACCATACTTTCCCATTCTTCCATGGGGATATCTTGGTGCTTGATATTGTCATTTAATTCTCTCTCCCAACTCGCTATCTGGGCTCTAATGTCCGGTGGATTCTCAGCCATGTAGGCATCGATGATTTTCTTCATTTGTTTTCCACCTGGTTTCCTACCTCTTTCCTTCGTCGTTTTACTTGTGATTTCTTCCATTTTAGTTACTCTTTGTCCTTTCCTAGGGGCCATTTTGTTCTTTATCTGGATGTAGTTGTCTTTTTCCTGACGTTCTTTGTTCTGTTCACTGTACTTTTCCGGGTATGTTACCATACCTATCACAAAATCAAAGCATATATCAGAGTTATAATAATGAAACAATGCAATTTCCAAATTGCTAAGTTTCCTTCCCTTTCTTGGATTTACTACCATCAGTTTTTTGGTCTGATGGGGTTTAGAGCCTATCCTTTTATTAGCCAAGGCTGGGAATTTTTGTGGGTTTCTTCTCTTTCTACACCCCTGACATCTATCTGTACCTTGCCCTTTCAAATTAGGCAGCCACAAGGCTTCCTTCCAGGCTGAGGACCGGTTTTGTTTCCCTCTTCCCCAGGATCTCCCAGTCTTGTCTACAAGTTTTCTGAATCCGGTTCTCTTATCCTCCCCCCTAGATTGTAGGATTGCTTGGATCCCTCTAAACCTTAGGATTTTTCTCTCCCAGGTTGCTTCCCATTTATATTCTAAATCGTTCCCGTCATTCCTACAGGCCTGGCCAGGGTCATGTTTTTCCTGGGAATGCTATAAGATTTTAACCCCGAGTGGACCTCTTCCTTCCTGGGTACGAGCCCCTTCCTCCCAATTTCCCTGCCCAGGGAATTCAGGTGTTCCACGGGAATGATTTTTCCCTTGTCGCGGGAAGTTCTGCTACCCTTTGATACATTCTTAAGCATTTTCCAATGCAGACTTCCTATTTTCCTACTGAGAATACTTTTGAATTTAGCAGGAGTATGGAATGAAAGGGAAACATACCAACTTGTCAATCTGTTTCGTCTTCCTTCGACCACCTGCGTCTTCTCTTTTCTGCCACCTTCCTTTTCACCAGCTTTCCTCGTCTTCGTTTGTATGCAATTTACTATATTCTTATTTTCATTGATTTTTATCCCTCTCTTCCTCCTATCCCTTGTCTTAACCGCCACCTGTCTGGCTTTTTTACCGGCACGGATCCCTTCACTTTCATCTTGGGATGCTGCCCTTCTATCCTTTTTACCATTGCCTCTCATTAATACCCACTTTCTCCCTACTACTCTTGCCATGTTACGACTATCCTTGTTCTGCCACTTGGTGTAATTCTTTTGCCCGTCTGCTTGCTCTCTGCCCTGCCCTCCTCTCTGTCATTCGCATTCGTCATCGCCCCCATACTCTCGGGAGGTGTACCTTCTCTGCCCTGCTCCTTCATCTGCCAGATTGCCTGTCTACTCACTTCATTCCCCGCATTTGTCCTTTCCCTCGTTTGTCCTCTTCCTTCCATTTTCTAGCCACTCCTTCCTGGTCGCGCTAGATTTTCTATGGTGTTCTTATCTCCTACGTTGTCTTTTTCGAGAAGTTGCTTCAAGTTTGCCATATCCTCCATCTGCATTAGCTTGGCCTCACTTGTATCCAGTGAACTTCCTCTATTCCTGCAACCCCAATTCGCCACGCTATCATCTGGTTCGTTTCCCTTTCTTCTCACATGGGTGGGAAGGATGTAGGCTATTTGTTTTAGTAGTTTTCTTATCTCCTTCACCAACTAAGCGGTTCTCCAGCTACTACTAATTTTTTCCATTGGTGTTCCTTGCTGAAGCTACTTGACTATGTCCACTACCAGTTTCGCGTCTCCTTCTACCTGAAGCTTGTGGTATTCCTCCCATATGGCAATTTCTAGCCCTCTTTTCAATGCATGAAATTCTGCTTCGTTATTTGTTGCATTGCCGCAATCCATCGCGTAGATCCTGAGCGTCGTTCCCTTTCGTCTCTGAATACTCCACCAATCCCTTCTTCTCCTGGGTTTCCTTTCGTGACCCCATTGAAACTCAACTTGATGAACCCCTGTTGAGGATTTCTGTAGTGATTGACCTCTTCCACCTCGTTATTGTGGTGTTTCCTTTCTATCATGTTTGTCATACTAGGCTTTAGTTGCAGTCGTGTTATTATTCTTGTCTCTGTTTGATTCGTTTTCCAATCCTCCTCGTACCACCTCTCTATGAGGATAGTCTCTCTTATATTTTGGATGATTTGGTTCCATATCTCATTCTTTGCTCTGTCATCCTCCTTAAAGATCAGGTGGTTCCGCTCTTTCCAGATGTTCCACAGAACGAATCCTAAAGATAGATTCCATGCTTTGTTCAGGATTAGATTCTTGTAAGGTTTGTTTCTCCAATTCCAAATCGTTATTTTCATGTTGTTTATGTCTTTTTCACTGATTTCAAAGAGTTGTTGATGATGTCTCCATAGGTTGCTACTGACCATGCATTTGTTGGTTAGATGTTCCATGGTTTCTTCCTGTTTTTGATAGAGGGCGCATCGCGATGGGCCTTGTGTTACTTTTTTCCTCAATTGGTCCCACGTTAGTGATCTCACGTGGCTTAGTATCCAGGTAAAGAATGTCACCTTCGCTCATGTTTTTATTTTCCATATGCTTTCCCAATTTTTTGTTTATGTGTTTCTGTTGTATCCTGCTTTTAGATAGTATCCCTCTGCTATTGTGACATACCTTTGATTCTGTTTCCCCACCTTAGTGTGTCCATCCCTTCTTTAACTGCTACTTTCCTTGATTCCATTTCTTTTTCATATATTTCCTAGTTAGCTTCTACAGGTGATTCTTGCCAGTTTTCCTTTTGTTTCCACTTCCTCCAATAGTCGTCCGACTCTAGGCTCCATTAGTTACGTACTGTATCGCCCTATGTTTGGATGGTGAACTGGTATATCTCTTGGAGTAGGGGCTGTTGGTTAATTTTTTCTCTCTGTTGCCATGCCTCTTCCTAGAATTTCGCTTTGTCCCCTTCTCTTACTTCCCAGAAGCTATGCTCATTGATCAATTCCTTATTTGCTCTTGCTAAGTTCCATATTGTCGAGTCCTTCCTCTCAGTTTGGCTCCTCAACTTTCCTTCTTGGGACCTGGGCATCTCATATTTTCTCTCCCACAGTTTTTTCCATAGGTCATCGCCTCCCTGTATCCAGTGCCACCACAACTTTGCCCCCATTACCTGGTTTAGGATGTATGGGTCTCTCAGTCCTAGTCCTCCTCCTTTTAGTGATTTACTTAGCCAATTCCAGGATAGCAGTGCCCATTTTTTTTTATCATACTCGACCCTTTCCATAGGAATTTTTTAAACATAACTACCATTTTCTGGCAGATTGTTTTGGGTGCAGCATGGCTAGTCAGTAGATAAATCGGTATGGATTGGAGCACTTATTTGAGTAGGATTATGCAGCTCAGGATGTTCAGTGCCCTGAATGTCCAGTTTTGCATTCTTTTTTTCATCTTTCCTATCAAGATTCCCCAATTAGCCACTCGGTTATGTTGGTCGTTTAACAAGATGCCTAGGTACTTTGTAGGGAATTTCCTGACTCTGAAACCCATGGTTCTTGCCAGGAAAGCTTGGGAGGAAGCTTGGGTATTGAAGAAATAAATTTTCGATTTTTCTTTACTTATTTTTGTCCCCGAGGCCTCAGTGAATTCCGTGAGAATTTCCATTATTTGTTTTGCTTCTTTGAGTGTTGCTTGTCCATATAACATAACATCATCAACAAATTGTTGGTGGGTTAGAGGTAGGTCATTTCCCCATAGTCATAATCCCTTCAGTTGTTCGCTATCCACTTTAGCTTTTATTAGTCTTCCTAGTCCATCCACTGCAAGGATGAATAGGAATGGGGATAACGGGTCTCCCTGCCTGAGTCCTTTGGTTGGATTGAAGGCTTCTGTTGGTGACCCATTTAATAGAATTGACATAACTGGCATGTTTATCATTGACATTACCCAGTTTACCCACCTGTCCTCAAAGCCGTATGCCTTTAGGATTTGTTGGAGGTATCCCCAACTAAGTCTGTCATATGCTTTAGCTAGGTCTAGTTTTATCAACATCCCTTTGGTTTTTGAATTTTTCAATGAGTGGATTGATTCTTGTGCTACTACTATGCCATCAATTATTTGTCTGCCTTTGACAAACCCCATCTGTTCCTGGGATATCAGTTCTGGTAGTATTGGTTTTAGTCTATTCACCATTATAGTGGCTAGGATTTTATATATGACGTTGCAGAGCACTATCTGCTAGAACCCTTGTGGTTCTTCTGAGTTCTTTGTCTTTGGTATCAGGGCTAGGAAGGTGGCATTTAAGGCTGGGTGCATTATTTTGGTGCATTGCGACTCTTCTACTACATTCACTATATCCTAACTCATGAAGTTCCACGTGGCTTGATAGAATTTTGCGGTAAATCAATCCAGCCTAGGTGCTTTATTCTTTGCCATCTTCTTTATTACCTCCTCCACCTCTGCTTTCGTTATGACCCTTAGGAGTGCCAAGTTCTGGTCTCTAGTCACCAATTTGGGGATATGTTGACTCAGTCTTTCAATGACAACCTACCTTCTAATATTGGGTTTTGTTAGGATCTCTTTGAAATGTTGTACCACCAAATTCTCCGTTTCTGTTTTCTGTATTATCCTATTGCCCTGGTTGTCTTTTAGGGAGAATATTCTGTTTTGCTGTCAGTGTTGCAACATTGCCTTTTGGAAGAATTTCGTGTTTCTCTCTCCTTCTTTTAGCCATTGGATTCTCGATTTTTGTTTCCATAAGATTTCTTCTTGATTTCTTCTTTCCTCCAGTTTATTTAGCACCAGTCCTTCTTCTTCTGCCAGTTCTTCACTTCTCCCTTCCTGTATGATTTTTTGTTGGATTCTTTTCATCGTTATCTGGAGTGTTTCTTGTTCCTTTTGAATATTTCCAAATTCTTCTCTATTCCACTTCTTTATCTTTCCTTTTAGATCTTTTAATATAAGTTGGAGAGTGTGCATTTTATTTCTTCCTTCCATCCCTGTCTTAGTCTCCTCCCACCAGTTCTTCATTTTTTCTATGAAATTGGGATCTCTCAGCCAGAATGCCTCAAACTTGAAGGGTCTATTCTAGTTCTACTGGTTCATGGCAATTTCTAATTTGATGGGCCAATGATCTGACCCTAGACATGGGAGAATTGATGCTTCGTAGAAGATATCTTTTCCTATGAAGTGTTCTGTTGCTAGGAATCTGTCTAGCCTTGAGGCTATTTGTCTACTCCCTCCTTGTCGATTATTCCATGTGTATTTTCCATTTATGGTTGGGATATCGACCATCTTCAGTTCTACTTGAAGGTCCCTGAATCTCTCCATTTCTGGCTCTTCTCTTTGCAGTCCTCCTTTCTTCTCATCTTTTGATGTTGTCATGTTAAAGTCTCCTGCTATCAACCACAACTTTTCTTTATGCAGGTTTCCTAACTGCTGTAGTTGGATGAGGAAGCTTCCTCTTTCCACTGGTGTATGCGGGCCATATACTGCCGATACTAGAAGCCATTCTCTATTTCCTATTAACCTGAACTTCCCCGTGAGTATTCTTTTCATACCTATCTAGTAGTCTGCTAATATTTCTACAAGGTTCCATAGTATTGCGATGCCTCCCACGCTGCCTTTCGCATCTATAGTCATACATTCATATTTTGGTTTGATTTTGTTTAGGATTTCCTCCATTTTCCTTCATAAGATTTTTGTTTCCTGTACCAACATTAGTTGGGGTTTTTCTTTTCTTAGCCTATCCGCTAAGTGTCTTTGTTTGCCTTTACTATTCAGGCCTCTTATATTCTAGGATGTGATTATCATAGGGGTACTTGGTTTAACCGATGGAATACCGCCGAGAGAGGCACTACTCTTCCAGTGTTCACTAGCATTTCTCCCATGATCTGAATCGATTCCCATATATTCCTCCTGCCTCTTTTTTTCCCGCCTTTTGTTTTGCTTTGCTAGTATTGAGTATTATCCTGTTGGAGGTCTAGTTGTTCTACCATTTCCAATTTTCCCTGTCCCTGTTTTGCTTGGTACTATTGGAATGTTTCTCTATAGATCCTTTTTTGTTCTTCTAGAATGAATCTTTCATCCAGGTGTCTCCATTCATCTAGAATTTTCCGCAATACTTCTTCTTTCGTGCTTAGTTTTTCTCCTATGCTTGTGTAATTTTCCATTCCTGTGTTGTCCATTTTCTCCCCCGCTTCCTTTTCCTCCTTTTCTATTGGTTCACTTTGTGCCTTTCTCTTAGTATGTGATTTGCCTTGACTTGTGCTGCTTTCCTTTCCCTTTTCTCCCTGATAATCCATTGCTTGGGCCTCACTATCTTCTTCTTCTTCTTGTATGATTTCAAAGCTATTTGTATTATTTGGCTAGGTTTGTTTTTCTTTCCTTCCTTCACTGGGGTTCTCTCTTGTATGTCTTCTTTTGCTTTTTACTTCCTGGAAACCATTCTGGTCTTCTTGATTTTTCCTTTGTTGTTTGTTTTTCTGCTCCTCTTCTTCTATTGTGAGTGGACATTCCTTGAACAGATGTCCATACTCATGACATCTTTTGCATCTGAAAGGTATGTGCTCATAGTCAAGGGTTTGTTCCCATACTTCCTCATGATACTCTAACTCGACTGTATCTGGAATAGGGTCAGCTATATTCATATAGAAGCAAATTCTAGCATATGAGGTGTATCTTCCCTTTTTTGTAGTTTCAGCTATTTTAACAAAGTTTCCTATTGTATTTCCTATTCCTTCTAAGATTTTTGGATCCCAGAAGTCCATTGGTAATCCGAACAACCTTACCCATACCGGGCTGCTAAGAATTTTTCCTTGTCTGGGTTATAACATTCCTCCTAGTATCTCATAAATAGTCCCGCATTATAATGGAAGTATGGACCATTTTCAAACACTTTTTCTTTATCTTGCAGGTTCGAGAAAATTACCGTAAAGAAGCCTTTTGCTCCCAACTTTAGCTCGATATGGCCTCGGGGTTGCCATTTTTGCTGGATCCATTTGGTGAGGTCCTTTTCCGTCGGCCAAACTCCGATGAATTTGCAGATTAGCGCATGATCTTTCATGTAGCTTCTGTATCGCTCTAGTTTGTTCATTGGGATTATGAATCTTGGTTTCTCCATCGCACATGGTAAACACTTGCCTCTGCTGCCTGCCTGCCATCGTGCTCCAAGGACAGGTCCTGGTTTTTTTGTTTCTTCCGCCTGGTTGCTATTGTTTTGGCCTTCCCCTGCTACTGCATCTCGATAGGAGGGGATCTCTCCCCTCCTTCCTTCCTATGTCATTGTTGTTGGTTCTTGTTTTTAGTGTCTGTCACTTACTATAGTTTTTGGTTTCCTGCGCTACCTAACTCATGGCCGCTTGACCATTAGGGTTTTTTCACCTCCAAGATTTTTAATATTATATATATTTTAATTTTTA